>JACATO010000631.1:0-1342500 GCA_018389105.1 Nautilus pompilius | reverse complement strand
AAGTCTTCAAAATCTACAGAATTTCGACAGGCTACTATAATGTGAAGGTTTACAGGTATCGGAATTATATAAGCAGAGAGGTTAATTTGCCCACCTGTTGCTATTACAATCGGTTATTTTGTTGCGAAAAACAAAAGAGACTAAAAGTTTTTAAGTCACTTCTTAATTAAACCACCTTTTGGACGCTTTCTGACATTGAAATAATAAGATTTTGCATCCCATTTTGGTCCAGATCTAACGACATTGGTAAGAGAGATTCCTCTGATTTCATGATACTCATTGCTTGGGTTACTTAAAGCTGACGATTAAAATTCTCTCACAGAGGATTTATTGGACGGGCTTCTGAGCACGCAGAGAGAGAAAAAAAATATTTTGATTTCTTTTCTGTCCTGTGGTCAATGCAAGAGATATGGATGAAGTGCCATCTTTCTGAAGAATATACAGGAATCAAAACTAGGTATGACTTGTTGGTTACAGTGATATGGGACATGGGTGTTTTAAAATGGAAATGTATCCAACAGAAACGAGAGTCGTTCTTCGGAAAACGGCCAAAATTTTTGTCTTTCCAACATTTTGCCGGATTGCAACCCACACCATGACGCTCCTATTTCAAGATGAAGACACCAGATTTGGAAGTCTCCGTTAGGTCTTCTCCAAGCTCAGCTGCGACCTCCAAAGGTGAACTGATGAAACCGGAACGTATCGAAGACGATCACAGTCCACCCAGCACCCGAGAGTTTAGCTCGACAGACATCGTCTGGCCAGACCTGTCGAGTCGGTGGAAATGACGACGGATTTTTTTATTTTTTTGGTGGCTAATTTCCTTTGCATGGGCGAGAATCCTGACACTAAGCGCGGACGTGGCGATTAATGGCTGTAAGTTCCTCGTCTATCGTGGTGTCACGGTTAGAGTCACACCTCCCCCACCGCCAGCCGAGGTCGCTTTTCCGCAGCGGTAACCGTTACCTCGAGAACCTCGTGATGATATCGGCCGTAATATAACAACTTCCGGTGAACGGAGAAATATCGTACTATCCGCCTTTTTTATAGGGGGTTGTGGTGATACTGCGCAATGGTTACCTGCCCACCTAAACGTATCGGTGATCACACCTGAAATATATAAATTTAATTACTCATTAGAGTAGCTAGCCAAATTGACATCTCAGTCCACTGTACAAACATCGTTAACACGCGGTCAAGACAGTTGAGTTTCTGACCAGTTTATAAGCAATATTATATTTATTACACACAGGTTAACCCGTGAGATATTAGTCTATTACGTTTTTTCTTCTTTTTGGTATCAACGCATAATTCTAATTTATAGCCCCAATATTTGCCGTAAGAAATAGTTTACTTCTTTCCTTCGGTTTACACGGTTCCCGGTTACTCTTTGATTGTACCACTCTTCAGCGGCGGAGACTCATTTCTCTTCTCAGCCGGGATAAATATAAATCCACTCCAGAGTCTTCACCACCTCTCACCTGCTTTTGACTGCGTGACCTTAGAGGTAATTGATGTTTCTAATTACTTTAATGCCCGAAGCTCCATTCTACGTTTCCCAGTTCATCATAAACAACGTACAGCCAATTAAGAATCATCCAGTTCCTGCTTATTAGGGTACCGTGAACCTTTGTCTCGAGAAGTGCTCGCGGGAGTTCGGATAATTCCTCCGGCAAACTCTGGAGAAGTTCTGAATTACGTTTTAGTGTCAACTTCCCGCAGAGGACCGCGTCCGAAAGCTGTTAATTAAGAAAAGTTTTGTTCGGGAGAAACGATTAACCCTATCCCGCCCGATCCTTCGTCAAATTCAATTGTCGATCCTTCCCTTACCGTAGAAATTTTCTCGAGAAAACCTTTAAGCTATGTGCTTTTTTTTTTTAAAAAAAAAAACAGAAACTGTCGAGGGAAGAGGGATGGAACGCAGAACTTTCTATTGATGTATCCCGTCGCCTTGATTCCCCATCCGCCACAGAATGATCGAGGAAGCCGAGAATGTACGTACGCCGTACTCACAAAGACTGTCGCGGTGGAAGATTTATGAAAGGTCATTTATCTCTGGAGATGAACAACGGACTGATCGTCATAACCTTTCAAACTTCGTTAGGGAGTTTTCTTGAGTATTAAAAAAGAAGTTGGGGGGAGGGGGGCGGGAAGATCTGGAAGGCAGCCGTAACGGCACAGTGCCGGAACCCCTTAAACCGGTTGGGGTTGGCCCGGAACAAAATCCGAACCGGCTGTGTTGAAAATGCCATCTAAGTAAGAGCGCGGCCGGAGTGCCAATGTCATATTTTCAAATTTGGAAAAGTCAGTTTTCAGAGAGCAACATAAAAGAAAACAAAAATCAAAAGGTGGAATGCTAAATTCAGTTTGGAAAAGTGCATAATTCTTGACCGCGACCTAAACAATGGCGGGCGGACGGACGGTGTTTGTAAGAAAGAAAACAGTGATGGCGACCCGCTTCTTCTATTGTTTCTCGTTTGATGATAATGACAACACACACACACAGAGCCAGATAACGTTATCATTCCTAATGAGCTACAGGTAGCAAATAAGTAAGCAGTAATTAATAAAAGGGAAAAGAAGGGATAAACATGAAAGTCTGCTAATGCGCTGTATATTTTAAGGCTAAATAAAACTGGTCAATCTAGAGTTTACGGTTGCTCCTGTGGTGTTCCGTAAAGATGAAAATGAACGAGAATTTACTGCTTGTTCATCGGTTGCTTTTTATTTTCGACCCGAGCCACCACCACCCCCCCGCCCCCTTACCCAATTCTCAACTATTTCCCGACTAAGAAAGACCTCGCTGATCCCTATTTATATGTGACCATAGTCTATGGCTAATAATGTTAGTTGCTCATGAAAAATAGACTAGCTCTAAGCGTCTTGTCTTTCCAACAGTGCGCTTTGAAAGGACAGGGAGCCGTGAGGGAAACGTCAAGGTCTGGGTGGTTTTAAGGTGACCGATTCGTAAATGGCACTAGGTATGACTTCTACTGGGGTAGATGATAGCCCTAGGCATACGTCACCGAAAAGATGTATAACTGTCACGATACGTACGTAGCTATTTCTCCCAAACACATCAATGCTACTCGTAATTCTATATAGTCCAGAAATTCCATACCGCCGTGTACTGACATTATCACAAGATAAGAACTGTACATGTATCCTCGACAATGTCAGCTGCTCTATGACATTTAAAATAGTCCATACACGCAAAGCATTCAACCATAACACTATCATTGTTGGTTCGCACAATCCATTTCAGTTACGAATCAACGAAGAGAATGCAGAACTCGCTACTCGCGTTGCCACGGAGCCAACAAGAAGACTGTTCATATCTGAAATAATTTTCTTTTTATTTATCTTTCTAAAATTTGATCTCGCATTTATTTTCTCTTAAATATTTGGATCATTTTTACTGTAAAACAAAAATAATTAAAATAAACCTACTTTTTTTTCTCTTTTTCCTAACCGCAGTTTTCTATATAGCTTGTTGTGCATAGGGTTTGATATCTGTCCCCAGGGGTCATTCTTTATTCGGGTATCAACAAGGTAGGGTAATTTCCACGATCCAAGATTGACGAGGGGAGGGGTGCGCGCGCGTGATAGCCTCCCATAATCCTCCCACGCCGGATGTTGCGAAAGAGACACCAGCTTCTTTCCTCTTAATCGAATTTGCCGAAAGTACCTGTGAAAACTCTTCATTCTTAGATCCGGGAAGCGGCTTGCTAGAAAGGTGCGTTAAACTAACCACTGGACCATCGCGCCGCCCAGTTTCTGATTTAACGAAAATTCAGAAAATTTTTTTAAAATTATTATTTAATTAATTTCCGTTCACCCAGTAAAAAGAGACTTCGGTGTGTATGGCTTAGAAAATGTGTACTCTCCAAAACCCTTCAAACTTTTCGAAGTAATTTAGACTAAAGGAAAGAAATTTTTTAAAAAAATAAAAGTTTTTTTTTGTTGTTGTTGTTGTTGTTGTTTTCCCCTCCCCATAGCGCTGTGTACAGTTAGGGGCCCAATCCGACTTATTCATCAACCGTCTCCTCTACATTACCAGCCACGTGACCCGAACAGATCTGCTCGGCTTAATGGCGGGTCGTGGAACTGCGCAATAAGGCCCGAGCGAAGAGCGGAGGGAATACGCCAATTATAGTTGGGTAAATATACTTTTACTGCAACGGGTCAGCTGGTTAAATGGCGTGGAATGTGGAGAGTAAACCTTGCGCCGACGGTCGGTTCCAAGCCGAACGGCAGGAGTTTCTGCTCTCAAGAGTTTCGCGTGAGCGGTGTAATGCGCTTCTGATCAGCTCGCGAACAGAGGATGAGAGATGGCTGGCCGATGCTCCTCCTCCTCCTTAAGGAATAAACAACCACGCCGGCAAACTGTGCGCGGCTACTGCTTCAATATACGCGTATAGTTCGTTTTGAAGAAGCAGCTACGTTCAGGAAAAATCAGAAGATTAGAATATATTTCTGTTTTTTCTGGTACTGGCAGGCGGGATGAAAGGTGAGCGATTAGACGCGAAGAAGATGGCGAAGGAAGGAAAAAGTCGGGTCCTGTATATAGTTAATTACTTCTATCTGGAGTATTCAGGGTCAGCGCTGTTTGACAAGGGTGAATAAGTTTATTTGTTCAGTCCATCCAGATCCGCAAGTTGACCCCCCCGCCCCTTCCCCTAATTCAGTGGTTGCAAATACCAGCTTCCCTTTTTTCTTTTTTTTTAAAATCCCAGGCATTCCTGACACTTCCCTCCCGAATACTGCACCATTTTCTTTTTCAGCACCTTTTAAATAATTTTCCTTAGGACGACAGACATCTTGCAGTCTGTCTTGATAGTCGGGATGGTAGCTTCTCCCCGAGAGAAATCTATACGATTGGAGATCTTTAAAACTTTACTTGCACATCATCATTATTTTTTTTTTTTAAATTTAACCCATGGACAAGTCCACCACATATTCACAGATGTAAAATAATCTTAAATCAATAAATATAATAAACAATCTACTTGTGACGTCACCAAAAATAGTACGGATATTGTTAAAGATATCGCAGTTTTTGGAACGTTTCAGTCATCCAAAAATTTTACTTTTACTAGTTATTTGGTGTAGCAAGTGAGTAATTATTAGTTTGCTTAGGTAAAGACAGATGATTATGTTTTAACACGTTCTCTTGGCCCCAGCAAGTACACTAAAGATACCGAACAAACAGCCAAGCAGTTAGTAATAGACGTTAATCACCGCTACACTTCATTGTTTAGCTTGTAATCCGCCAGTAGTTCAGACGATGAGATTAATGAAAGCTGAAATATGGATAAATAAAAGAAAACCTTATAATTCTATATATTTTTTTTTTTTTGGTGGAGGGAGGGGGTGATGTTTGCGAGTGCGGTGCGGTGCGAAAGTTCGGGGTGCGTGTGTATCTCCGAAGAGAAGTGGAGCGAGGACGAGGCCGAAGCCTCGTTTGGAGCGAGCTCCGGTGTCTGGGGTGACCACTTCCCCAGCCGATAGTTTCAGGGAGGAAGACTCGGTGCTTTCGGTCTGCAATACAGTCCGACAAGCACCTAACCTTTCCAACCAGATGGCAGTGCCCAGGGGAAAAAAGGATCTCTGCCCCGGCCCTTGCGAGCGTGTAGGAAACTCTCAGTCGCCTTGGCCCCCTGCCCGACCAGACCCGGTGGGAGGGGGGTGTGGATTGACCACACCCTAAACCTGACTGGTCAGCAGGAACCCAGAAGCCGTGAGCGCTACACTTTGATCTCTTTGTTTTTTGTGGTGTGCTTAACTTTATTATTCACTGATGCATTGTTAAAGAACCTTGTGTGGGCCACGCTGAATCTCTAAGCCAGTTCTTCCTTGGACAGTCTAAAATCCAGACTAAGTTTTAAATTTGTCAACCTTTTCGCCTATCCTAAATGGAACCCGGAAAATGTTTCTTTTAGAGATTCTGCGCTTGATTCTTTCCATTGATTGGATACGGGACGTTATGACGTCACACACAGAGTTCTTTAAAGTGAAAACCTCTGACGTGAGGGGTGCCGATTTGATCCACTCGTATAACTGTTTCACAACTGGTTCAGATAACGGTCTCTGTTATTCGAAGGACGATGGCTGATCCTTAGTAGATTACACAGCAAGGTCAGACCTTTAAAGCGGGGTGACTCATCTTTAAAAGTATTGGTTGGCCGTTTCTTCCTCCTACGCCACACGAAGTAGGTCTGACACCAGTTTATCGTCAAATACGAGAATTTCCTTTCAGGATGACAGCGAACCCGCATCGGGTAAAGATTCTCTTAGCGCCAACACAAATCCACGCAGTCGGAACTATTTTTTTTTTTTTTAAGCGGCGGTATTTTTGGAAACTAAAGCGAGATATTTTCGCGTGCAGCTGAAATATTTCAAAAGAAGAGCAGACGGATTACCTTTCCTTCGGCAAAAAGTCTAATTTGCGATTTCATAACAAAATAAGAAGAAGACAAATATAGAGTGGGAAGAGACACATTTTCCTTCGCGAGCAACATTCGCTTCCTGTGGGAGCAGAATCAGTAATCGTTTCTCATTTATTGCAAGCAACCCGGTTCACTTCCCCGGCAGTTCGAACTGATCCGCCTTCATCTTATACAGCCCCACCTCGCGGCCACTTGTAGGATCAGCTCGCGATTCGGGTTCACGTGGAGGAGACATAAAGCGGCGGAAGTGCAGTTATTTACGAGCCGGGCCCCTACCATCTTATCTGGGGAAGCTTCCAGATGTACGCTTCTCGATAAGGGCGTTAAAATAAGTCAGCCAAAAACTCCACGAAGATGTATTTTTCTTTGTTGTGGGTCGGGCCAGGTTACTGTAGCCATTGTTGGGGGCTGCCTTTATTAAAAGAGCCGGCGTCTTCCTCGAACTCTTGTGAGAGAGGAGGTAGTAGACAGACAGGGAAAAAAAAAAAAAAATGGGGCAAAACCGTGATTTTCGCCTCAGATCTGACCGAGCAGCGGGCGGATGTACCAACCGCCGCCGCCGCGTACGTACTTACCCGAGCGGCGGTTGTCTGTGAGATCTCGGCTGTTGGAGTAAACGTGGCTGTTTCTTTAATCGCACCATCTGGCGGACCGCTAACAGATTTTTGATTAAACGAAGAACGTTACCTGATCAGGTTAAGACAAACAAACAACCGATTCGTAAACCAGATTTATGGTCTTAACACATTTTTATGTAACGAAGATGGGGGCCCGAAATATTCAGCGAATAAACTCGAACGAGCTACTGAAAGTAGGCGGCGTTGGAGGTATATATTTTAAAAGCATAAAGAAAAGGCTGAATTCTTTCTCTGTCCCCTTTTATTATTCTTTGGCCATTCGAACACGTCACGAAAGGTTCTCCACCTTCGTCTGTTCGTCAGACTGTCCCTTCTCGCCCCGAGATGACCGAATAAGTCAAGTCTCGACGATACAGAGCTTCTCACCAATCACGGCCGCTCACACTACACGTGATACATGTCATACTTTAAAAGAAAAGAAAATGGCGGAAAGTCCAACCCGAAGACCAATGACCACGTGCAGCAACACTTGAGGCGTCAGAGGTGTCACGTGACTCAATTAACTGGTGTTGGCAAACATTGGAAGATTGTAGGGCGTCTTCTATAGTGGCCAAGGTGGCCGTAAATCGTCGTACAAAGAAAAAGAGATGTACACAATATCCGTACACTATTTAGATTAGTGTTCGGCCTTTAATCAGCTACAACTTTAATATTACGTCACATTGCAACTTTTATTCATCAGCATCAAATTTCATTTGTTTTTGTAAGAATAAAAACGAGATGGCGGCTGTATAAAAGTAAATCCATGAGCTGATAAGTACAGATATTATCGGAACACGTTAATTTCTCAATACTTTTCGGATAGTTTTTTTATTTTAAAAAAGTTATCGAATTGTTTAAAATCTTTGAAAGATGAACCCAAATACGGGAGTCTTTTCTTTTTAAGAGTGATGCAGATGCTGAAGAGAGTACCGCGGTGGTCAGGTGGTTAATTACTGGACAGTTCATGTTGAGGGCCCGGGCTCGATTCCCGCTTGAAAACGACTCGGGCCTGGCGTACCTGCTGACATGGGTTCCTCTCACTCTTCTTCATCAGGTACAGGTGCGCGTTTTCTTCGGGAATTCTGCTTTTCTCCCACATCTAAAAAAAAAAAAAGAGTCGTTCTCGTGGACTTTTGAGAAGGTAATGCCGACTCACTACGCATTTACTCGCACGAGTTGCTACGTTGCGCATAGGGGGGAACCAGTCTCCTGGAGGGGCTCACGGATTGGCATCGCTTGCAGGAAAACTTCGAACGAAAGGTCACGACGGGTCGACTCTGCAGACGTATGCAGTACTTTGACAGGTAACAGACGGAACACGGTGCCGGTATACAGAAACCTTCATTCGCAGACGAAGCACACCTGCCTCTCTTACTCTACCCGAACAATGGTCCCACGGGCTTTGGTAGCCTAGTTTTCCACAAAATTATCCATACTTCTGACTTAAGGCTGTAATATATTAAAACTTATTTGCGTACTTATTATGTGTAAATTTCAAAAAATATATATTTATACAAATATCGCTTTAATTTTTGTCTTTTTTTCTTTGTATAATTTTACTATGAAGAGTAATCATCTTTGGCAGAGAACACGCCCTACAGACCCCCTAAGAAGGTCAGTAGATCAGGACTGCAAACTCTCGATAAAGAGGTAGTAACGGTCTGTCGATAAAGAACTAATGGTGTCCTTTCAGGTAAACTTACTGGATATACTCACTTATTAAGGCGGTTATAATTTAACTACAATATACTGAAGAAATTGTTTAAATTCTTAAAAAAAAAGTGTAATTACAGTTTATTAACATCTTTAAGTAACAAATCAGTTGCCTTCAAAACCATCTCCAGTGTCTTTATAAAAGGTAACCGCGAGTTCATCAGCCAGATTCGGACTCAGGGTCACTTCTGGAATAGCAAGCAGATCATCTTTGCTTCCGTATTAAGCAAGTGAAGCAGTCGTGAGTTCTACCATTCCCTCAGCTGGAGCCCTAACAATCAGATACCTCCTCAGGTGAAGTCAGCGGTGTTTCTAAAACCTTAGATGGCTGACTTAAATTTTTATTGAACAGCTTATCCTTAAAAACGTCTACAAGTTTTTTTATATAATGAAAGTTACATTGATCATTTGCATTTCCAGACGACACAATATCACGTGACCTTCTACAGCCTTCGTCTTGGCTAGGAAATTAATAGAGTTCCCAGGCAGAGCATGTCTCGAAGTAACTTACACACCCGGACGAAAGAAGTTTGCGTAATTTTAATGTCGCGTGAAGATTTAAAAAATAAAGCTATTGAGTGATGCAATAGAACTAAAGTATACTGTGTATGCAATCGGTAAAAGATTTACTTGTCTCTATATACTATAGTCCGACAATATGCGAAGAGCCTGCCAATATCTCTGTTGCATCTCGCGAGACGACGTTCTTCGTTTATATCCGTCATCAGTGCTTCAGTCGGGCAATCCGTCCAATATACCCTGGTCCACACTCTAGATTCTAGAAGCCGTCGTACACCGCCTTGACTTAATAGTGTCAGCGACAGCCGGTTATGAGCATGCAATGATATCGGCAAGACGTCTAGGCTTTCGGTGCGCTGTGGTTGCGCCTCGCCTCTCGTAATCGATCTCCTACTACACGAGCGAACATACGACTAGCGTAGCAATACAGCGCATGGACTGACTGACCGCCTCGGACCGGCCAGACGGCTGGATATCTCGGCTGTCAGTCTCGCTCTCGGCAGTACCTAGGGAAATGAGTTTGCCTAACCTCGGCGTTAGCTATTATTGTATGCAGGAAGCTTGGGACCAAGCAAAACGTTACGAAACAAACTACTACTGAGACGATCAATCAGAGTACGAGAGACGAAGCCTCTCCTCCTCCTCCTCCCTCCCCCGCCATTGTCATTGTCGAGCGACTTTTAGGCGGTAGGTGTCAGGTTATCTCGGTGTTTTTACAGAACAGACTCGAGAAAACGACACACATTGGAACGAATTTCTCTCAGGAGCATCTACATTAGACGGTTGGGTATCGAAACTTCTGACAGAACGCGTAGCTGTTTTTAACAACTTACTGGTTGACGCCAATTCGTGGCATTAACGGAAGAGAGCTATCACCCTAACACACTTCTCGTTTTAGGTCCATCCATTGTATTCCGCTGTTTTTCTCTAGAGATACGTTCGCCGAGCGGCGACAAGTTAGTTCGTTCTCGTGATGCCTCCGTGGAGTAGACACAATACACGCGGCACGTGCCACCTGGCGTATAGAACAGTCCCGATCCGGTGACAGGATGTTTTTGAGCAAGTATCCTAGGTATCGGATGTTGCGACTCTGTGACAATGGTGGTGAGGTCAACGTAGATTGTAGCTGACGATAACAAAGGAAACAATGAACGGGCTCAGAGCCGTTGTCGTCTACAAGAGTGTGGACGAGGGGAGGGGAGTCAGGCCAGGAGCTATCCTGTCCTGTCGAAAGTAGATGCCCCTCCGCCTTTCCAGTAAATAGAGGGCGGTGATGGATGCAAAATAATGCAGGTGCGCGAAACTCGATAGCGTAGCTCGGAAATACTCAGTTCAGCAAGCGTCGACTTAAGGAAGAACGAATCTGGAAAACAGCACCCGGGAGATAAGAATTTACATATTTCGTTATTTGTTACTTCTCCACTTGCCACTGGAGCCCCCCACCTCTGTTGGTTTTGGTATTTCAGAACCGTCCGAAAGAAAGCAGAAGTCCTTGACAGAAACAGAATGAGATTCGAGAGGCGCAGTGGAATTCCGAGTCACTGACCTCTCTCAGATCTTTCTCTTTTTTTTCCCCCAACCGGGTAGCAAAAGGGTTAACGCAAGTCGCCGAGGTCAGCAACATACGGCAACTTCCACTCATCCCTGCCACTCATCGCGTTATACCCAATTAAGTTTTATTAGTAGGCTTCTGCTATCGCGAGAAGAGCTGGTCTGTTTCTCTGGGGGTTTTTTTTTTTGGTTTTTTTAAAAAAAATATATAGAAATGTATGTTCTCACGCTGAAGACGGCAAATCAGAGTTCCTCATGATCGAAGGCGTGATTACAACAATTAAGATAAGTGAGCGATGCTCGATTACTGATGTAAAATGCGAAATATTGGAGGAAAAAACTGGACGCTGAACCGTTTTCTCTGTAGTAAAAATCGCATTTGTGAATCAATTCGCAACTACGACCCCGAACTTGCACCGGTCGTATCTATGTCTGAGTCCTCCAGCATGGATAGACAACAGAGATGATGCTTTTAGCGATAGAATCCTTAATAGGCGGGGGGAATGTGCGGCCAAATCCTATCGATAGCCATCCGTTTTCCCTTGAGTGATGTGAAGGTGGCTCGCGTAGGCCATATTACGGAGGTCTTTCGCGAGTCCCGACTAATCTAACTTTTTTACTGGTTTAACAGTAGAAAGAAACTTTTTAAAAACCGCCGGCCTTCTGTCTTGCCTTTCCTGTGGTACACGCCCCGGACGCCATTTTCAGCGACGTAATCGCGTATCCCATAAGGTCACCGGACCACAGCCTCGTTTTCAGAGCGACACTTCTGTTGGCTGTAATCTCTTTTAAGAAAAAAAAAAAAAGAAGAGTTTCTGAAAATATATCTTCTACACATATCAGATCAAATAAGAAGTTAGTAATTTAGTTTTAAAATAATAGGAAAGGAAGTTTGTGCTCTTGGCAATATATATGGGAGCACAATGCCGAGATTCCCATTCTGTCCGTAAGCCGAAGGCTCGGCTTTGATCGATTGATTGATTGATTGATTGCCGTACCTTAATCATGCAGCGATGTGAATTCGGAGGCTCAGTGGAGGAAGTAGTCGGGCCAGAGGCGATGGTGGAAGTTACAAAAATCAAACTAGAGTCATTCATCAACTTTATGATTGATGATCCAAACGTGTAGCGAAATTTGAAATCTGTGGCATAATTTTCCAGCAAGATAAGTGAATTTGCGCCATAAAAATAAGTTTTATCCGGTATTAAAAGAAAGAAAAAAAAAAGACTCCTTTTTTCGGTTATGATAAATACCTTATTTAGCATCTAAGTGACATGGTACGGACCCGGTGTCTCAGTCACTCATCCGCTTTGTTACATTAGCTGGAAAACAGAGATGGCGCTGCACACATCCAGTCGGACAGGCTTCAGCATCACGGGTACCAAACTCGAGAACGACACTTTCGCACATGGTGTATCCTGTTTGACTACAGTTGTCTTTGATTTACCTTGATTCCAACACCATAAAATATATATATATATTTATATCGCGAACACTTGACCAATACACCTGGGAAACGATCAGGGCCACCTCTGCGTTAATGGCTACAGGTAAATCGTTACAAAGGGCAAAAGATATTTATTTATAAAGCAACTGGGCAGGACATTGGGATCTAAAATAAAGATGTGCCCACTCTTGTGTCGGATTCCTTGTGATTTGTGTAGTTTTACTTGAATCTTCTCCTTAGCACATTTGCGGTTGCTCTACTCTGTACATTTTTAAAATTTTTTTTTAAATCAAACGTTTTTCACAGCTGTTGAAGATCACATAGAAACCCACCATCCACAGCCACAGTTCATCTACATCTGAAGTATGGTAATTAGAAATCTGATTAAAATATACTCACTCTTCCTCTCGAGTTGTTTTCTCCCCCCCTTCCGATCGCACTGGAAAAGCAGACCTCGCTAATACGGGCGCGTCATCTTTAAAGTGCTTAACCGAATTAGGTAGGAGATCAGTGGGAGGAGTCCCTTACTATTTATATAATTAGGGACGGTCATATAAAACCCTACTACGGCTAATCTTCGTCCACACCTAATATCGTTCCGCCTGCGTTTTGCGGTACGGAAAGGGATAATAAACGCTTGTTGCTACTGTACATTAATTCGAGGTGTTTAGTGTCGGTATTGCAGGCGCCTCGAGAACACATTTCCGTCATGATCTGGCGTTAGAAATAAGTCCTACTCAAAGAACTAAACGATGGCGGCGCGGGGCTGTGGGGGTGGGGGGGTGGAGACAAGAGCCTGTTACCGGGAAATGTCACGTGCACAACCTTGCTCATTCACTAGCCAATTAGCGAGGGTTCGTCAGGGTCGGCGATCCGCTAATCAGGGACAGCGCCTTCCTCCGACGTTTACCTTTATCACCTGAACAACTGGTAAATAAGGACTTTTCTCGGCGACGCGCAGCGTCAGGGCTCAGCCGGGGAAACTGGTGGGTGTCGTGTTCCCTGAAACTGCCATGTACCTATTTTAAAAAAAAGGAGGGGAGGATAATTTACAGAATAGGTGGAAACCATCTGTCTGCGTAGAGCGGCTCCATACGAAGGAAAATGGTTCACTTGCCGCTATGTTATTAGAGAGATGTGCGCAAACTTGTGGCCGCGACTGAAAATCAGCTGTCTGAAGAAAAAAAGGGTGTCGAACAGGGGGTCGTCGTGGAAGGGGGACCTTCCCTCTACAGTCGCGCAGATACGCAGGAATACTCGCTTCCGTCTATTCGCTCATCGCGATCTACGAGGGACGTCAGTTCTTCGGCTGATGGTTTGTCGGCGAGGGCGTGAATTGCCGCGAAAACGATAAGGGAAACGGATCTTCTTGTGGTGTAGAGGGAACGGCGATATAACGGGTGGGGATGGGGATGGGGACCGCTCGAGTGTGGAGGGAGTTGTATTTTCGCCAAGTCAAAAGAAGTCAGTGCGGAGCCGCCTGAACTCGCACTAACCCTGCCGATCCGGGCCCCGACCGTTCGTCTCTCCGCCGTTCTGGCCGGCTGAGACACGGAGCGGGCGCTTCGTGGAGCAGCGCGTGGGAGTCGGACACCCGAGTGGTGAGAAGAGGGAGACCGACAAAGGCGCGGGGAACCCTACTGGCTCCGACCCTCGTCTAAAATTAATTTGATTGATGACGACGACATTGGGCGTTGTTTCAGGTATATGGGATCCGCTCCCCGGTGGGTGGGATGCGAGAGAGGCTGGTAACGCGACGCCGAGTAAAGCTTCGAAAACGAGGTTTGATTAATGGATGGAAGATCTGGTTCACGCACCGCCCGCCAGGGCGATGGTGTCGACGCGCGCGTATCGCCAAATGTGGGGAGGAGGTATCAAAAAAGAAAAAGAAAAAGGTTTCTCCCCTTTTATTTGCGGTTCTAAGGAAAACGGCAACGAGTTCCGTTAAACACGAGGAATGTTCCTTTTGTCAAAGACATGCTAACACCATTAAGCCGCATCTAATACTCTTTAGAGCCATTTTTCTCCGGGAATCAACAAGGACAAAAAGAAGAAAGGAAAGGGGTTGGTGGGGGGGGTTAAGGGACTGATCTTGTAAATGAAGAAAAAAGAGAAGGATATCTGTCAAAACGGAGAGCGGGGAGGTTTTGAATGGCTATTGACCAGTAACGGATTTGTTTTTAATTGAACGTTCTAGCGATCATCTTTCGTCTGCATTTGTTAAGATGGCCTTGGAATGGCTGTCGGGGCCTCTCCATCTTGTGCGGTAGCTCGGAATACCGCCCTCAGAAATGCCTTCCTTATCGTGTCCTCCATCGGCCAGCGCGGTATCCAATTTACGACGGTCGTTAATTTAAGAATCGGCATCAACACAGAAAACGTTCCGCCGGTCCTGACGTAAGGTTAGCGTCAATCCTAAGGCCTACGTCATTCTACCAGTCGCAATTGCTGCTGAAGCAAAGCGAGTGTGAAAGGAGCACGGGATGAGAGAAAGCCCTCCTCCCCACCATCCCATCAGTACGAAGCTTTTGTTGTTTTTTTCTCCGTCGAGTGGTGGTGGGACTTTCATTGAACCGGCGAACGGACATCGTGCGATGGCGCCGACACCGAATCTATCTAGATGGTGCAGCATCTCTCTCTCTCTCTCTCTCTCTCTCCATTCTCAGTATTGACATCATCATCATCATCATCATCATCATCCTCATCTCTCTCTCTCTCTCTCCTCTCTCCATCTCTCAGTATTGACATCATCATCTTCATCATCATCATCATCATCTCTCTCTCTCTCTCTCCTCTCTCTCTCTCTCCTCTCTCTCTCTCTCTCTCTCTCTCTCCAAGAAATTCCTCTCGAAAGTCGAAGTCGAACTTTCGTGCTGGAGAAATTTAGTCTATTCTAAGCATTCTCATCCTCACTTCTTTCTCGCTGGTCTGCCGATAGCACGGTCTCATAGCACCGTTATTTACAGTGAGGGTTAAATTTCTATGGATTCGCTTCTTCGCCTGCCCGATCGTTGCTAAGTCGTGTTGTCGTCGTTGGCGCGGAGGGTCGGAATCAGTTGCCTTTAGCGGACATGGCCCCGACTCGTCTTAATCAGAGTCTGTCAGCGGCTTCGTACATTATGTATATATATATACGAGTTCTGTCCAAAAAGAAACCGAACTTTTTAAAACCAAATTTATTGCTTTACGTACAATTTTATCAGACGAAACAGTTCCCTCCGCTGTCGATACACCGCTCCCAACGTTTCTTTCCAGTTTTGGAACGCGTCCGGGAATGCCTTTTCAGGGACAGCGCGCAGTTCTCGTAGCGAATTTTCTTCCATCTCTTCTATCGTCTGAAATTGGTGACCTTTCAGGGTGAATTTAAACTTTGGGAAGAAAAAAAAGTCAGCAGGGGCCAAATCCGGAGAGTTGGGCGGCTGGGGAACGAGAGTCGTCTCGTGCTTTGCCAAAAAGTGACAGATAAGGAGTGACGTGTGAACAGGTGCGTTGTCGTGGTGCAGCATCCCTGTGTTTTTTTTTCCTTGCCTCAGTCCTCCTCCTCCTCACTGCCTCTCTCAACCGCCCCAGGACATCCAAGTAAAACTCTTTATTGATCGTCTGACCACGTGGAACAAACTCGTGATGAACGACGCCATTCCAATCAAAAAAGACGATCAACATCACCTTCACATTTGAGCGACTCCGACGTGCTTTTTTTGGTCGCGATGACGATGATCGAACCCGCTGCGACGACTGCCTTTTTGTTTCGATATCGTAGCATTACTCCCAAGTTTCGTCACCTGTTGTGACACTTCTCAGAAAGCTTTCGTCAGCATTCGAACGATCAAAGAGCTCCTGGACTGACTGTGACTCGGTTCTCATTTTGCGGCTACGCGATGCGTGTTCAATTTCTCTTTTAAAATCATGTGGCACGAACTCTTACAGATGCCTACTTCTCCGGAAACTCAAAGGACAGTCAGGCGACGTTTACACGGATCACAGTTCGCACTTTCTCAATGTGATCATTGTTCGTTGTCGTGGAAGGTCGTCCAGATTTGGGATCGTCTTCGGAGGATGTTCTTCCCGATTTGAAACGCTGGTACCACTCGTGACATTGCGTTCGGCTCAGACAATCCTCTCCCCATCATCAGAAAGGTCTCCGTAAACGTTTTTCCCGATCTGATACAGAATTTCACACGAACTCGTCGCTCTTCAAGATCCTCCATCGTCCGACTTGCGACAAATCGCCAAGTACACTAGACGTACGTTCACTCCAGCGCCACCTGTAGATCGGTGACTAACCGACGTGGCGTGGTGCGGCTATTATTAGACTGAAGGTCGAGGTCGCCGATCGCGCTGTTTTTAAAAGTTGGGTTTCCTTTTGGACAGGCCTCGAATATATATATATATATATGCAAGAGTCGATACATAACCTGTCTTGCAGATGACGGACACTAGAGGGCATCGTGAAACACGTGGCCATCCCTGTCTTCCTATTGTCAGTCTTCTGTAACAGCGAGTCTACTAACTATAAGCACTTCTCTCGTACTCAGACATTGTAAATCTGTCATTCATTTAGAAACACTTTTACAGAATGTCGTTCTTTAATTCGGAAACGCATAACAGTAGAATGTCCACAGTTAGTTCTGTTCGGGAGTCGGTTACACATTCTTGTATTATGTCAAAGGAGATTTTGAAAACTCTAAACAGGCCTTTGGTTAAGTTAAATACGAGTATCTCTAATATTAAATGTACATGAATAAAATTAGGTAATTAGAAATAACTAGACGTGAATTACAGTTTATCTTGCGTTGATAAATGCCAATTTTAAAGTTTTCTTGAAATCGTACCGTCACCTGAGCGCCTTCAAAGGTGAATTCTGTTTTAAAATCTTGTCGCCTGAATGGCTGCTATAAAAAGGGGAGAGAGATCCACGATTTATTTCTGCCCGCTATGATGCTCTTGTACTGAAGAGAAGGACCCACCCACTAAAGTGTAGACTTACAAGCGTCTTTATGATCAAACCACTGGGAGAGAGCAAAAAAAAACAAAGAAATACAACGCCAACAAAAAGGACGAGGGTTTTGTGACGAATTTAGGCGAAGTCACCGGCTGACTGGAGGGGGATACATTTCTCGCGACCGACCCATTTCCGTGCATCTGTCAGCATCCGTCATCTTGCGAATTACCTGTAGCAAATGCCATGTCGTCAGATCTCGACCGAGTCCAGGAGAAACTGTTAGCATACCGAATCCCCAGGCGCTGATAGACGTGAGAACCTGATCTGATAGTTTTTCGCCGAGAAATTGAGAGAGAAGGAAAGAAAGAAAGAAAGAAGAAAAACCAGACTCGGTTGCTGCAGACCGAGGTGAGGAGGGGGGAGGGGGTTAAATAAAGTAGAACCGCGTCGACGGTCAGCGAAGCTGAGACGACACCATCCTCTCGGCCTCATCAACAAAGCCTGAGAGAGAGAGAGAGAGAGATGACGTCAGTACAGAGAGAGAGATGATGATGACGTCAGTACAGAGAGATGACGTCAGTACAGAGATATGACGTCAGTACATAGAGAGAGGTGACGTCAGTACAGAGAGAGATGATGACGTCAGTACAGAGATGATGACGTCAGTACATAGAGAGAGGTGGTGACGTCAGTACAGAGATGACGTCAGTACAGAGAGAGAGATGATGACGTCAGTACAGAGAGATGACGTCAGTACATAGAGAGAGGTGACGTCAGTACATAGAGAGAGGTGACGTCAGTACAGAGAGAGAGAGAGTCCACGGTTGAAGGTCGTTATGACGCGAATCTCTCCGTGTGGAAAAATTTTTTTTTAAAAATTCCCATTTATCTACCCGCTTTTTTTTTTTTTTTATAGACCAAATGCCTGCAGATGACAGATGTACTGTGTCCAGTCCACTTCCGGGGCAATATTCATTCTGGGAACTACCGTTTCCCGGAATTAGAACAAACACGGACCTGTCTCTGCTAAGATCTCTGCAGCTCTGGTGTATGAGCAGCTCTTACCTGAGTGATTCTCACTGGCGATCTCCCAAATCACTCCCCCGTTCCAGCTCCACCTCGCAAACCGCCCTACTCCATGTACTTATTCATGTGTTTACCTTCTGTCAAGCGGGATTTCTGGGGATTATGAAAATTAGGCTCAGAGTTATAACTTGGTGGTAGGGTAGTTTAGAATAGCATTAGTATTTCAAGGATTAGGTATCACTTACTGTGGAATTATGGTTCATAGTTCACAGGATTCACGGTGTATACGTCACGTTCGGTCTGCATAATTCTAAGCCTTATTATTTGTGTAAGTTCCCACCTACAAGGACTGTCGACGAATAATGAGTATTAGTTATTCAAAGTGGAACATATAATCAGCTTGACAGGTCTAAAGCATCAACTGGAATAATGTACACTACACCAACAAATGAAAAAGCGTGTATTGTAATATATCTTAGTTTTATCTAAACAAGTAATCCACTAAACAGATGGATTGGTTCTCTCTTCACAGCCCTTTATCCCCGGCACCAGAATTTCTATTTACTTAGCTCGCTTGCTAATTATCGAAGCAAGTAGCGAGTAAACTATTCCCTGCTGTTTTGTACTAATTAAGATGCTGATGGCTTTTCTCTCATACACACACACACACACACACCACATATATACATATATACCAGGAAACTTTAACAGCGAATTCTTTCTCTAAGGGCATTTTTATTTTGACGCTAAACTTACTCAAAAGGATTTCACGTGACAAAAAAAAAAAAAAAAAAAAAAACGTTTTAAAAAAAGGAAAATATCAGCCCTGGAGCCGTTGCTCTCAACCTCTCAGGGGCAGCTGTTTGAATCCGGCACGGCGCGAAGCGTGCTCTCCGGTTATGGCGGCGCCAGTCCGCAGTCCGCTTGCCAGGGTACTTCTAAAAGTTTCTTCTGTTACACCGGCCGACTTCCGGTGCTGCCTAGCACCTCATACCCCCCCCCCTCTGCGCGGATAGCAATCCATTGTAGATTCCGAAATTAAATAACACAGTAGTAAGACACACATATGGAGTCATCCCGACCAGGACGCGTGAAGGGGGTGGGAGGTGGGGAGAGTCTCGATCAAGAAGGAATTTGCAACTTTATGTATGACGTAACAGTGACGTAACAGTGACGTAACATGACCGCGCAAGAAGTTCTTCGCGAAACCGACTAAGTCAAAGCTATTTAAAAGCAGTGGATTTAACTCTTGAGCAAAGATAACAATTTACCGGAGCTCTGGATTGATCTTCTATCGTTTATTAGATGTCTATTTTTTTTTTCAAATTAAAGTTAATAATGTATAATATTTTCGGTGAAATGTATGTCCTAGATATTTCGATGTGAAAGTTCGACCCGGTTGGGCCTTGGTCGCCCTTTAAAGTCTTTGTTTCAGTCAGTTATATCTTAATTTGGCTGTCGATATGTGAGACTGGACAAAATTCAGCTTTTGGTGATTGGTCTGAATGACTTCAGGTGCCGCCTCCTCATCCGAGCAACAGCTGCTTAAAATCACATGGGTCGCACTTTTAAAATTCAACGAAAGAAGAGACAATGGCGAAAACAGTCAGGGTTGAAGGTTTTTCTTCCTAGTTCAAATAAATACTTCTGGATATAAACATCTGACTTTTTGGGGGGGGGGGTTGGTAAAATAACGACAGAAGGCGCGATTAAAATTGATAGCAAAACTTCAGTTATTAGAAATACACGGATTTTGTCTGTAATGTGTTTGATGCGAATTTCTTGAGAAAGGTGCGCGTTAATGTTGCGATAAGACTATTTCGTGCTTAAAAGGCGTAATGTTAGGTAAAGTGTAGTAACAACAGATACGTTTAACGACAACCAAAAACAGACACTAGGATCGTACCCAATACTAATGCATATTAATAAGATAAAATTGTTTCATGTCGCGACAACCAGAAACAGTCACTAAGATCGTACCCAATAGTGATGTATGCTAATACGATAAGATTATATCATGTCACATAGTGCGAAGTTGTTGGCTTAATGTTAGATAAACTGCAATAACAGCGAGTACGTAAAACGGATAACGACAACCAGAAAGAAGCATTGCAACTACAAACAGTCGTTCTTGTATTGTTTTTGTTCAATGACTATATCACCATCTTTACAGGGTATGTCATCCTTGCTTCCCCATCTAGTATCGCTATTTCAAACCCTATTATATCTCCTCTAAATCTGGCTGGGCCACAGTTACTAAAACGATGGTATGGTTTTGCCTTCTGGAGGTTCCCGGTTCTTAAAAAAGACAAAAACAAAAAAAAAAAATGTCTCAACAGATAAACTGCTGAAGGAGAGTTATCATCTCAGCTCTTGCCAAAAAAAAAAAAAAAGATAAAAAGATGCAATAAAAATTTGTTAAGAGCGTAAAGAGGTTTGATTCTTTGGTTACTCTTTGATTAAAAACATGCCGAGAGGGCTTAATACTATCATCAGATCCGACGTCGCGCCGAGCTGTTATTGTGACAATCGCGATCTGACGCGACCAGGCAGATGGGTGCTGCGAGACGGGGGAAGGATGGTAAAGACAGCCAGTTCGGGAATCAAGCAGCTACAGAACTTCCCAAATGAATGAAAGAGGAAATGGTTCTTGATTGGCCGTTTTTTTTTTTTGTGAAAAACCAGTTCGGCAGAAGAAGAAAAAAGAAGAAGAAGCTGGGGGGTGGGTGGTGGTGAGCCAAGAACACCGAGTAACGGATTTCGTGAACAAGAACTAAGCCAGTTCAGTCTCTCAAAAGGTTGTCATCAGCTTGGTGAAGGAAAATTCAGAGGTGTCGGCACTATACATTTAATAATAAAACTGTAAATTCAGTGGCCTGCAATATTATTGTAGAGCTCAGAGGTAATCGATAACAAGGTTAAAATAAAGATTATATGCGAGTCTATTTAATATTTAAAATGAAAGAAAGACACATCCATCGGTGTTGAAGAGCACTTATATCTTACTGTAGATTAAGAGCTTTAAATTCACGGTCGGTTTATCGCCATCGTCATCGTCTTCATTCCAATTACTTTCTTTTATTTTCCACCGACGGGCAAATTGTCATCTCTATTTGATGTTTAATTACAGCCAAAAGGGACTGAAATATTATTCTTGAATAGAATGCACATGGATTCATTCTTTGTTATATGGTATAGATCACGCGAAGATTATCCTGGGAGAGGGATGTGCCATGGGAAGCAAATAAAGATCTGTTTGGACCCTGCACAATTCTTTCTGTAACTCTACCGAAGAAGGATCATCACGATCGCCAGGCGATGTGGCTCAGTGGTGAGTATGTTGGCTTCAGGACCTAAGGGTCCTTGGTTCAATTCCCTGCTGCTGGCACATTGTTGTGACCCTTGAGCGAGGTACTTTACTGGCATTGCTCCGGTTGCTGCTGGGGAGTGGCCTGTGTAGGCACTCAGACACAGAAACCAAGGTCGGGGGGATGCTCCATGACAGAGGCAAGTCTCCTATAATATAATATCTTATTGTTTTAAAGAATTATTGGAGTCCACCGCTCGAGTACCCTTACTTTCTAGTCTGTTCTGGATTATGTAAGTTATATACCAAGATAACACGAAGTCCCTTTTGGTTACACGTATTATATAGAAGTATTCAAGAAGGATAGAAAACAGTCTGACCTGTGTGTCTAGCACGTTTAACAGATTTTCCCCTTAAGAGATACAGATCCATGCACTATTTCAGATACACCGGTTGAACGCTGTCCAAAAGCCCAGAGGCTTTCCCCGAACACCGATTATAACACAGCGATTAATAATCCTGATGATCGACTCTTAGCCCCTGACCGACTCCATCCGCGGACGCCGCGAGATGTCCATTTACCTGCTAAGCATAATTTTTTAACCCGCTGGCGTGACGGAAGCACGCCAACGGGATCTACCATCGTCAGTCTAGGGAACAGAAACAAGGTTATGTTGAGCCCCGCCCCCAGCGCTGCGCACTCTTTATGGAATCCCACGACCCTTCTCAGTTTATAAACGCTAACGGAAATAGCGGAACACGAAAGTGGACATATCTCCGTGGAAGTCTGGACGGGAGAAAGTAATCGTTCACATAAAGGGTATGGGTAATTCTTTTCTTCTTAAAGCTGCAAACGTTGTTCAGGTGGACCGGAGTCCAGACCAGTTGGGATTCTTTGTTAGGTTCATTGCGCTTCCTAGAGGAGCGGGACATTTTGACTGTTCCGATTTAATTATCGGAAGTCTGATTACAGAACTCTCCTATAACGACCCGACCGACCTGGCTGGCTGAATAGCGATCACTGGTCGAGTAGAAACGCTTTACTAATCACAGATCTATTCTTTTTTTTTTTACTTATTTCCTGTAAACATCTAAATAGGGTAGAGTTCTGTCTCGAGCTGACATCTGTATCCCACTCGTTCTCCTGTCTCCTCCTCCCCAACCAGTTAGTCTGCCGGGTATATTTCCCCCCCCCCCTAGTTTTCCTCTCGACAAATATCGATCTAAGCCTCGGCGAACCCCGAAAAGCCCGAGAAAGGCTGGAAAGAAAAGATAAATAATCTATCAAGATGATTGGTACTGACAGGTCTATACCCGACTTTTGCATCAGCGTTTTCCACACTATCTGACCCAGCGCTTGGTTCCAAAAACATGGCGGTTTGTGTCTCAGTGTCGAGGTTCCGGGGACCAAAGGTCAAAACGCATCACTCACGCCAACTCTCGTGTCGTTTAAGTGTTTCCGGTTATTCCGAGCGGCGGAAGTTGAAATGCGGCATTACAATCAGTCTTCTCAACCGTGATGAGGCTGAAATTAATTTTTAAAATAGAAATTCGACTGATTGCTAAATTAATGAAAAAAAAACACAAGCGTCAATTCCGCTTCAGCAACAATTCAAGTGAACAAGATATTGTTTTATATTTTTACAACAGAATCAAGTTGCCATTATTTTAAGAAAAAAAGAGAAAACGCTGTTTTTATAATATAAAATTTAATAATATTTTCATCTTACGAACCTTAATAAACTTCTCTCTCCCTGCATTAACATAGAAAAAAGTCCTTATTTAGAACGAGTCAGTATAATAATAATAATGCAACATTAGAATTGAAAGCTAAAAAGAAATAGGTTTTAAAATTGCTGTATAAAACATCACTATTTCTCTCTCTTTTTTAGAAATGCTTTATATTTTCTTTACTACATTGAATTTTTGGTAAAACATGAAGTCAGTAACATACACCATTCGGGCATATTACTTGCTAGAGAGAGAGAGAGAGAGAGAGAGAGAGAGGACGAGAGAGAGGAGAGAGAGGGAGAGAGAGAGAGGAGGGAGAGTGAGAGGAGAGAGAGAGATGAGGAGAGGCGAGAGAGAGAGAGATGAGTCAATACAGAAGAGAGAGAGATGATGTCAGTAGAGAGGAGAGAGATAGAAAAACGTCAGTCAGAGAGAGAGAGAGGGAGAGAGAGAGAGACGGATGACGTCAGTACAGAGAGAGAGATGATGTCAGTTATATATATGAGAGAGATGACGTCAGTAGAGCTGAGATGGAGGAGAGAGAAGCTAGAGGGAGAGAGGAGAGGAGAGAGGGGGGCCCTGCCATTATCTTGCAGTTATGGTTCTTGGATACTCGTTTGTAATAGCGCAAACAACACGTGACGTTGCAGGTGGAATATTTGCAAAACAATGCTCTCTTAAAATCGTGTCAAACTCCGTTTACGTCAACATTTGGTTATAGTCCAAATGAATTAAAAGAACAATATTTGGCGCAGTTACGATAAACCTTTGTCCAGCAAGTTCTGGTCCACAATGGAACAACAAAAAGAAAAAGAAAAGGAAAAAATGACTAAAGTATCTTATGTGAAGTATCAACTGCTAATGAGAGAAGTGTCGTTCATTGCTAACCAATTTAGATACAACTCAGTTTGTACTTATTTCTCTGAACCCCTACCGACTTCAGTTGACAGAGTTAGTTCTGCTACTCCAGATCCCTATAATCACTAAAATATTGTCGCTGAATGAGTCGAAGCTAATCTGATTGCCGAGAGAACTCGTTGGGGCTTGCGCGAGCGCTGAGGGACCCTGGGACGGCTCACAAAATGGTCGACGTTCGTGCTATTGCTGACCAGACAAAGCAGAATTTCTTCCCGCCGCCCCCACCTCCGGTCACAAGTGAATCTACCCCTCTTCAGTCGGCATGTCCAGCTTACACTTGCGGCTTAACAAATAAATGCGTAAATACTTGAAAAGGATGACCAGTTTTTCGGCCTCATCTCCGCCGTTCGGAGAAGCCGAAGATGACCCTCTACGTTTTAAAGTCCCGCACCAACTGATTTACCTATTTTATTTTTTAAAAAAGTGGGGGGAAAAGAAAAGGTTTCGTTGCTGGAATAATTTCACCCCAAATCTCGCGTCTAGATGTAGGTGGGGACCAGAAATTCCCATAGAAATCTTATGCCTGTGTGAAATCGCACGCCCAATTTCCTGTACGTTCACGTGTCGGTTAGTACCAGATTTAATATCTAATTTCTCTCTCCCTCTTTTTTTTCCTTCTTCTTTTCCCCCCCATTTTGGTTTTTATTGGAAGTTGTTATTCTAGAAAACGACACTGCGAACCAAAGCTAATATTAAACTATACAAATACTTCTCTACCTTTCCCCCCCCCTCCTTCTCTCCCTCTCTCTTTTCACTAGCGAATGCCGTCTGTCAGTAAAAAATATCGCATCTTTTTTTTTTGAAAGTGAAAAAAAAGGTTACAGCGGCCGTCTTAAATTAAGGCTCCAAGCTTGGAGAATAATTATGTGGAAATATCCGAAAATATAAAGAGAAAAAACAACAACACACACACACACACAAAAAGCAAGGCAGACTTGCCAATTGTTAGAATAAATTAATTAGGTAAAGCACCGGTGCGTTAATAAATTAGAATTAAATTTAAAAAAAACAAAACAACAACAACCAACGTTTCGACAAAACCAGCAAGGTGGAATCGTCTTCAGGGGAATGCTTGAAGGTAAGCCAAACGAATTCAAACACCTGGACGTAATTCCTCCGAGTGGTTTAGAACTGACTCCCTTATGCTCCCCCAGTCTGTACAAAAGACGTTTCAACTACGGTGGATAAATGTAAAATATTTTTTACCTACCCTGTAGAAATCGTTCGTAGATTTACGGTAGATGGAACTGAGAGAAACCGGAAATACCGTTGTTTGTTAGAAGAACACGGAATTTCGCTTTAATATGGGTTTGCTTTAGGAATTTTAACATGTATCTGTGCGAATCATTATTGGGATAAAACTTATTACAAGATATATGGTGTGGGCGTTGTCTTAATGTAAGATAGAGTGCAGTGTAACTATATTAATATAATAAGATTATTACGGGTCATATTAATTTAAAATGAACGGTTGTAATAGCCAGTACGTTTGACGCATAACGTCACCATGACCACACACTTGGATCATGGAGTTGTACTGTATATTTATATAATAAGATTATTACGGTTTCTTGACATAATGCCAAATATAGTGAGTATAGCAACATCGAATACGTTTAATGGACTTTAACGACTACCAAGAACAGTCACCAGGATCGTATCGTACACTGCATATCAATCAGACAAAACTATTTAGTATCATATCAGGAGTATTTTTGCTGTCGTAATGTGAGACAAAGTGTAGTAACAGTGAGCACGTGTAACGTATAACGCCAACCAAAAATAGGTTCTAGAATTGTCCACAATAGCGTTACATATTTATGGGAAACGATTATTTCAGGCGCAGTAGCAGACAGCGCGTTTAACTGAGTCTTACGACAACCAAAAAGTAGAAAGTTGGATGGTATATACTGACGTGATGACATTATAACGGCCCATATGTTGTTTTAATGTCAGATAGGGAGTAATAACATCGAATACACTTAACGACAATCAGCAGCGGACTCTTGGATTGTACCTTTTAGCTCTACATCTCTCAATGCAAGCTGAGAATGATGAGATCTATTAATCTACCGCGATAAGCTCCATCTAAATGAGCTGAATCCTTCTGCGTTACCATTCCCGCGCGGTCTTGTCGTTTCTTCCTATACCAAACATTAAGATATATTTATCGTATTTCTTACCTTTTATTCATTTATTCATCTATTGGCGACTATAAAACGAATCAGTCTTAATTCTAAAAGTCACCCCACCCCCGGAGGGAAGGAAAAGAGTTAAGGACTATCTAACATTCTCAGTGACGTTTTCCTCAGCCACCCGACTTCGCGAAGGAACTGATCTCGTGGAACCGTACAAAAAGGCCGCCACTGTCGCCTTTAGTCTGTACTCCGCGATCGTTTCTGAACGCACCGTCCACGTGGCCGGGATTTTATTACCGCTGGGACAAGGAGACATGAAACCGGCGCTTGTAGCAAGACACTACCCCGAGACCTGCCAATGGAAAGCTGGCTGTCCTATCGTACAAAGGTCACCATGGCGAAATGTTAATGAATCCCGTTCAAACGAGGGTTAGTTAATTACGCTTATTCTACTTAACTCTTATTATTTGCCAAGGTGTGTTTAAGATCGTCTTTGCAATCTGTTGCCATAGCAACGGTAACAAACGATCTCTGCAGCATTATTAGAAGATTAAAAAAGGCCGTTCCCGGCTTGAAATCACTCTCTAAGAAAACCATCTGTTAATACCCTTTCGCGCGCCATTGCGGGATAACATAAAAGAAATTTCTAAAATCGTTTCTTTGATCAAAGTTATTTTCATTCCGTTAGCACCTTTTCTTTTTACCTGAAAACTGTCTAAGTTCTGAAAACAGCGAGAAAGATCCGGGACGCGTTTAGGTCTGGATTCGGGAGTCGATCCAGTTTTCCGTTTTCATTAAGAGACTTTTCCCCGCACCCCTCTTATTTTATCCGTGGTCACCATTGTCCCTCTTTCTTTCCTACCGTCCGTCAGATCTGAGTAAATCTACCACCAGGGAAGGGCATTTTAATAAGATGGCCGTCAGTTGTCAGAATGATTACTCACACGTTCAGCTTTACGACGGATAGCCAGTTGGCCCGCGGTACCTGCAGTTCCCGAACGGTCGTCCACTCAAACTCTGGCCGTCTGCTAGTCTACCTTTACCTGGCGATTACCGACATTTACTAATAATTGCCGCCGTTTTGCTTCTTCCCGATCTCTGCGACGCGATCAGTCAGGTGATCGTCTACTTTCGCTTTCGGTAACGGTCACGCGCCGTCGGTTTTCCACTCGCACGTCTGAGCCAATAGCCTTGCACATCCGACATTAACTATCAGAAGTCACGGTGTTTCGATTTCCCCCGTTTCTTAACACGATCGTATTTCTTGGCACAAAAATAGCTTCTACGTAGTACCCCTCTTTTTTAATTTTATTTTTTATCTCCCATCCCCATCTATCACCACAAATTAATTCTACAAGTCCAAAGAATATGGGAGGACCGGCTTGATATACATTTTCTCTCTCTTTCTCCCCTCCTCTTGTTTTACACAGCATCTAATATCACAAACCAAATGAAATGGATCACAAGATATCAATCTGAGTATCACACGCTTTGACAGGCTCATTATTTATAAGTTAGAGATGCCAGTATGGGAGCCTTTTTGTCAGACTGTCACATCCATACCACTGTTATTGCGCTGTCGTTTTTATACGTCGCGTCAGCTGTTGTGTTGATAGGACACGATATCTCTGTTCGCGGCGCACATTCCAGTTTTTTTCTGAGACCTCTAGACTCTCACCCAATAAGAGCAGGACCGTTGGTAGATTTTCTGCCAGTTTATATATATATATATTACAAAAGCCTTTGGTGGATAGTCCATCACGCTTACTTATCAATCTATAACTTCAAACGTTAGCAGGTTAAGAGGCATTAAGAATTAGAAGACTACCGATGGAGAGTCACGAGAAGCAGTGATCCGTTCTTTCCACTTTGCAACGAATTTTTACGCCAAAGAGACAACCAAGATTAACCCTCTTACCGCCGCCGTATGCACTCTCAAAATTGGATTAGCACTAAGTACACGGACTAGAGTCAATTTTAATGCTTTTGTAAATTAAAGTGGTACTATCGCAAAATTTTCACACTGATCGTGATGAGATTATGTATGTAATGTTGTACACGTTATAAGGCGAGATTTAGAATCGACCATCGCCGAGGCACCGGAGCTGACCACGTGCTAATGATGCACGACGCAAGAATTCTCAAACCGAATCTTTTACACTGAACTCGCTCATTGGTAAACAACTCCAAAGTGACCCCCTCCCTAAAAAAACTGAATAAATGGGGAAAATCGACTGCAGATAGAAAGAATTTGCAAAAATGGGTTAGGGAAAAAAATATGAAAGGGGGAAATGGACCCCAGATCTGGACTCTTCAGCGGTAAGCGGAAAAATCAAAGACCTACCCGAATTTAGCACTTTTAGCTTCTACTGGAGTCCTCGTGAAAAGTCATCCTGGCATCGAGGGAAATTCAAAGAAGATATTTCTTCTTTTTAAATTATGCAAAATCGAGCAGCCATCGATCGAAAATTCTAATACTGGTCATGATCAGATTATATTTACTTTCTCAATATATGAAGTCTGGAGCCTCCTTAACTCGTTGACGGGAGGTAGTTCGCTGGATGCGGTTAGATTAGCTATATGCATCGTATTGTATTACACACAACAGATCAACTGTAAACCCTGGCATAAGTAAATCACTCATCACATCAACTGTACGAAAAATTTCTAAAGCACAGTTTTAAATGGAAAATGTAAAACAGTATTTTCTTTCTTTTTTTTGTTAAACAGCAGATTTAGTGTTAATCCAGCTAAGATTAGCCCGAAGTGCCTTTTTTGGTAAATTAAACACAAAAAGAAAAAAGAAAGCAGACAACACCAGATTTCACTACGGTAGAGATTATCCGGTAAGCGGTCGTACACACACCCGAGGGCAAAGTGTTGGATTACTATTTTGTTGATATGCGGGAATGGCTTTTGCAGCGGGAGGCAGGCGTGTTTGCGAATGCCCGCATTGCTGTCCGTGTCACTTTACACTCTTCTTATGACGTCATAGAAGAGAGTTCTGGTTCGTGATACCTGCGACCGGCGCGCTGAAAGATGCTCCCAACGGTTTCAGGGCGTCCACCCCCCCCAATCGAGTAGATATCATGGATCTAAAGACAACCTTAAAAGTCTCTGATGACACCAGCTTCGGTTATCCGTGTCTTAATGCTGATGATAGATGATGCAGTCTGGGCGTAAGCCGCCTCGTACTTCCTGATACCTTATCATCATCTCGGGGAGGGGGGGAGACAAAAAATTTTTTTCCCCACTAATACCTTTTATCATAGGTATTTGATCTAATCTGTGCTGAATTTAGAATTTGTTCTAACATTTAGTGTTTGTTTGTTTTCCCTTTCATGAATTCCTTAAATGTATCCTCACGTGATGTTTTGGCATCTGGTGTTCACACCTTAGGAAAAGATATATCAGTAGAGTACAGGGAAAACGTCTCTAAGTCTTCTAAGTGGTTCAGTAGATTTATTGATTAGCATCTTATAAGCGAAAATTGTATCAAGCAAAGTGGTGACGAGTTGAGATGCGTATCGAACCCGGTTTAACCCTTTAAGCCGCGGGTGGAGCGTAGCGGCCGGCGCAAAGTACTGACACACGAACAAACTTGGTGAGAACCAACAGATGTCAGCATACCATGGAACACAGTGGAAGAAGAATCGGATCGATATTCTACCCAGTTCGATTTAAAAAAAAAAATCTTTACCAAACCACGGGCAAAAGGTGATACAATGCACCGGGAAAAGACGTTGATTAATACCAGAAAACGCTAATTAAGCTTGATTTATTGTTATCTCGTAAAAGCGTTAGTGTCTAAATGTCTATATGTTAAGCACTGTGCTCCAGTAATACTGGTTCTGCAATGAATATTAATCAGACTTTTGCCGGTGGTGGTCGTAGTTGTAAATTTGGCGATAAAATTACAAGCACGAGGTTGTTAAAGGACCCAGACGTGTAAAGGTTAGTCTGAAACTTTTTTTACTGGAGAATTTTTTTTATTAAACAAGATATTATCTATTAGGCTTTATTAAACGATTGTAATGGTGAGACTACAGATTTGGTTGCCATTGTGTGTGTGTGTGCTCGCGCGCGCGCGCGAGAGAGAGAGACAGAGAGAGAGAAGATATCCGTACAGAGATGACGTCAGTACAAAGAGAGAGAGAGAGAGAGATGACATTGGTACAGAGAGAGATGACGTCAATACAGAGAGAGAGGTAGAGAGATGACGTCGATACAGAGAGAGATGACATCAGTACAGAGAGATGACGTCAGTACAGAGAGAGAGGGAGAGCGATGACGTCGATACAGAGAGAGATGACATCAGTACAGAGAGATGACGGTACAGAGAGAGAGAGAGAGAGAGAGAGAGAGATGACGAGAGAGAGAGAGAGAGAGAGAGAGAGAACAGAGAGAGAGAGAGAGAGAGAGAGAGAGAGATTGGCCAATAGAAGCTTAGACAAATACTCTCTTTGTTCTGGTAATAAGAAGGACAGAAAAACGTTGTAAACGTTTACAGAAATTTTTTGGGTAATCCGAAAAGGCTTTTCTAAGAATGAAGTCCACCATTAAATCGAGGGGCCGGCGTCAAATACTCTCATTGGCTGCTTGTTGAATACCCGCGCAGTCTGGTAACAAGCCGTCTGGAGCACACAGCAGGTGACAAATAGGTTGACTGCTTTAACGCTCATAGGAAGCGCTCACGACGACCCGCATCCACCTTGACCTGCAGGTTCCGTGGCATCTGTAACCCGCGGGGATTGCAAGAGAGTCTCTAAGAATTTTATGCTAAAAATACCTTTCCAGAACACCTCGCAGAGCAGGCAAATAAATGCAAAAACAGAGAGGCTGTTTCGAGAAATTAACGTATATGATGAATATCCTTACATTACTGATAGTGTAATGTTGTGCACTTTCCAAAGTATATAATTTAGCTAGCGTATTGCTTACGTTAACTTAACAACTGAAACACACAAAAAAGTAAATATTCTGGCCTGGTTCTGCTAAATGGACTTTAAAACTTAAAGTTCACAGTCTCAGTACGTTTTTCTGATACAGTTGGAGGACGACAATGAACACTCGCAAATTAATCTCATACGTTTAAGAAATTATTGATAAAATATTCCTAAATCTCTATTTCAAAGACCGTCATATATTTTGTTTTGTTTTTTTTTTACCTGATTTAAAGTGAGAATAATAAAAGCAACGACGTCAAAATCGTAAGAACGTCATACGACTGTCATTTCACAAAATGCGAAGTTGGTGGTTTTCCTGACAGAAGAGTTATGACGGCGGTTATAAATTCTTGTTGGTTTTCTAATCAGAAATGTTATGATGTCGTCCATACACTCCTGTTGGTTTTCTTGACAGAATAGTTATGACATCGTCCATACACTATAGTTGGTTTTCTTGACAGGAGAGTTTCATACACTCCTGTTGGTTTTCTTGACGGAAGAGTTATGACGTCGTCTATACACTCTAGTTGGTTTTCTTGACAGGAGAGTTATGACGTCGTCTATACACTCTAGTTGGTTTTCTTGACAGGAGAGTTATGACGTCGAACATTCATGTTTGAACATTTGTATGTATTCAATTTTTTTCATATTTGATAACAGATAAGTTATTACAGAAATTTTAAAAAAGGCTATTAATCACAATTTATCAATGGAGCTTGATGTAGTTGTATGACAGTAAATATATGGAATACAAACATTCAAATAAAAAAAATAACTTTTTTTAAATATAATTGTTAGTGACATGCAAAACAACAGTATCAGTTCACACGTAATTTTACAAAACTTTTACTTTATCATCCAGAAATTCTAATTTGATCTCCAGCTTACGGTGACAGATCACTGGTGGAAAGAAAGGAGAGAAAAATGTGCGCGCGATCGTTGTGAATAAATGGCGACAGCTGCTGAGCTGTTTGTGTCCAGGCCTAGACTTTATCGTAGTCACCAGTTTTATTCAGTTACCGGTCTAATGCAACTTTGATAGCGCGTCAAAACATTTTCTGGTTACCGAAGTCACTTAGGAAAAGGATTTTGGTAAAGTGATAGGTTTATGCACGACTGGAATTAAAGAGAAAACGATGTAATGAAATAATAAGTTTAAATTAATAGAATCAATAAGAGGGATATTTTATAATGTTCATAGTTGGCCTCGGCGCTCGCACACGCAATTTATTCACAGATTTGTAAGATAAGAATTACAGCAGGGACTCATTACTTTTTCAGCTCGTGTTCCACAGCCTGACCCTTTTCTTTCTGCCAGGAATGATTCGTTTTCTGTTAGAGAAGTGATCAGCCCTTCGCTGCTTTGCTGCGTCAGTTTGTCGTTTATATACATAAGGCGCGGTAACCGTGCTAGACCAAAGAACGACAACTCCGCGAAGCCAGCTTCACTTCGATGTCTCTAGTATAAATTGTACCGAACTGAAAGGGCTGGACCCGCATAATTATGAAACTGTGAGCCTTTTCACTGTCTCGTTCTAGCTAATGTAAACAGATAATGTGCACACAAAAAAGCGACAATATTTATCATATTGATATTTAACAATTTTTCTGAATAGTCTTCATCTTTTTAATGTTCTGGAAAGAGATCTGACTTTCTTAATAGATTTTTCACATCCTTTTAAGGGGAAACAAACTAAAGTAATTGCCTATCAATACAAATAAAATGAATACCTGAAGTAGCGAAGACCACAATTACGTGTTGTTACTGATTCAGGAATATCAAGAGCAGCTATGGTAACGTAATTATCTATATTAAAAAAAACCAAAATTATAATCATGAGTACCTACAGCTGACAAACTAGGTCTTACAAAGCAACTTTGTTTGTAAACGTTAAAGGGTTAACAAAAACACCCCGATGTAGGCCCCACTGGCTGGAGAAGTTTATAGTTAAAATTGTTAATGAATATTTTTGGAGACGTTTAACGTAAACATTAGTCTTCTCATTAATACATTGAAATTTAACGTGGCAGTCCATCTTGAAACAATTCCAGACACCTTGTTTAGTAAATTGGCACCCAGTTTTAAAAAAAAACAACAACAGAGAACACTCCCTCCTTTTGTTTACAAAGAGCCGTACATAGCACTGGCAAAAAAAAAGCAATTGATGTGAGCTTAATACTTCTGAGCCGTAGCCTCTGTCTTATGCAAGGCAGCAGCGCGCTAAAACAATGTGTAGAATCCTGGTCTGAGGTATAGCAGGGCATTCCTAACAGAATCTGTATCAAAGAATCCTGGGAAATAGAGTTACGGGTACATTTACTCAACGGTTGGTTAAAGGCGGCTCACGAATGCTGAACGGAGTCCGTGTCCAATGTCTGGCCAGCCTCCTATGGAAGTGTGATGCTTTGACCCTTTTCCATCATTGTGTTGCACGGGCAACGTGAGTTTGGAGGGCGGTCAGTGCTCTCGTTCTCGCCTTTTTTTGATGGAACCAACCTCACTTTCAAAATTTTATAAAACTTTTATTTAAAGAAAAAAAAATGTATATCCATATTTTGTGAGATGCACCGAGGCAATCCCTGCAGGCTTTCTCCAGCAGCCGCAAACCTCTTTTGACGGGCGGATGGTCAACCGGGGCGTTCTTTTCGTCATTAACTGAAACTCCTTTCTTTAAACTGCAACTATGGCGGACTCTTGTTGCTGTGTACCGTCCACTGCTGGCAACCGATTTTAGTTCGGTGATCCACAAGATATAGTTGACTTTTTCAGTCGCCCCTATTTTGGTGTCACCAGAGTCTAAGCAACAGAACAGTAGCTTAAATAAAGCTTTCAAAGAAATGGCTTTGTAAAGTAATCGTTATTTTGATCTCTCTTATGAGGGAAGAGCTATCCAAAACTGAAATCCCGTATATCTATCAACGACGGTGAAACGTACCCTCTGCTTATAGCGAGAAACTTATTATGCCCTTATATGGTTTTAAAATAAGCAAGAACCTGTTTCTGTCGATTACCAACTAATTAACATGAAGCTACAGCAGTTTACGCCGTCCACGTGCTTATTTCCCCCATTAACAAAATCTGCGGGCACTTGCGGCTGTTTAGTTGCAACAATTTTCTCCAGATGCACGGACTGCACGTGACTTTTCGTGAGTAGTGAGCTGGTCGGGGAAGATGGTACGGTGGTCGCTCCACGTCTACTGGTTCACCGCTGACAGTCAGCTGTCTGGAAAAGCTCCAGGGTACAGCTTGCACCGGGCGTCCGCAGCCGATGTGAGAAAACTTTAAAAGCCGATTCTTCTTTTCAAGTATGACATCCAGGAAGAAAATTTTGGTTGTTTTTTTTTTTTAAATTCCATGGAAAATTTAATGGTGGACCCTTAGTTTTTAAAGTGTTTGAGAAGGCTGGATCCACTTAATGTTCTCAGAAGACGTAGGCGTCATTCGTGTATTTCTTCCACATCCTGAACCTTTATCAGACGGTTTCCAAGGCCATCTCTTTGAAATATCTCATGTTGATGTTATCACCGGTGACAATGGCAAACCCAAAGCCATACGTTCCTGTTGGCTGTACAAGGTCTTCTCTACTTGGAAGTATGGAAAGGTTATACGTAAAGTGAGCATTTCCGTGATGGCATTCAGCGTTAAGGGAGGATCTATCTTTTAGAGTCCAATCCTCTTTCAAGCTCTGATTTACTACTGAAAGTGCCAACTTACAGAAAAACGTTGGTGGATAGGCTGGCCACATCTAAATTAATCAAGTTACTGTTACAAAGCTTGTCGGGTTCATTACGTAAGACTGTCATGCCACACAACGGTTTGATGATTTTAGTAAGAACTTACTCAGAGAGTGCATGCTGAAGCCACACAGTTTGATATTGGTTTGAGCGGTACTTATTCCTGTGTATCTTAGACAAACCAACACGTGACCTGGCTTGTGTTATTATTAACCAAACCACGGTGGTCTTTTTTTTTTTAAATTAGTGTTATAAATATAATTCTTAACGAGATTGTCCCGCTTCCTGGGTGTAGTCTATGTAATATATCGTGTAGCTGTCCTCCCTGATGAGTCGCTGAAGCTTTTTATCTTAATCTTGTTTATTTATGATTAGAGTAGCATTGCCTTTGTCGGCTGGCCTGACGATAATGCTTCTGTTCTTATCACTCCTAAGATTTCTTGGCGCACCGTTTTTTCTTCTTGGTGAGGTTGGGTTTTTGAAAGCTTGTATTTCTCGAATTTTCTTGAGTTCCCACTCGATTTCATCAGCTTTTTGTTTGGATAAGTTGGCAGTAACCTTCTCCTAAAGGTCATGGCAAAGTTCAGGCTTTTGTTCAGAAATGCCTTTTCTGCCGCGAAAGTTTCTTCTTATTCGGACTGACTAATTTCCTCTCTTGTGATCGTAGATCTACGGTATTCTTGACCGTCTTTATGACATTTTTCAAACTTATTTTGATGTAAAACCTCGATTGCTCCATGGAATACTTTGTAGGATTACATCTTCAGGGAAACATTCGATCCACGTGACACTGTGATGTTATCAGAAGAGTTAACTGATCCTTGATGATCGATGCTAACCTTTTTATTTTCAGTTCCTGGAATCAATGGAAGTCTATCCGCTTTCGGCGATGTGCCATGTTCGCTTACAGGCATTTTTATTCTCAAACCATTTGCGATGATTTTGTTAACCCTACATCAACACGGGAAAGTTTGATGGTTTTACTCTATTCACAATTTTATCAAATTTTTACACATCCCGTCATCATGAGATTTTATTCTAAATTATACCAGTGGAGATGTTATTTAAAATTACAGCATTAATCGCGGTCTTTTAATGCACACCATTAAAATAGTTAATAGTAATTAAAACTAATTATTGTCTATTAATTTAAATATTAGTTTAAATATTAGAAATGTCATTACAAATTACAACATTAATCATAACCTATAGAGTGAAACAAAAGAAATTTTATTCTGAATTGCAATATTTATCATGGTCTTTTAATCTATAACATTATAAATGATATTCTAAATTTCATCAGTGATAGTTTTAAATACAATTTTATATTTTATTTTTTTAATAAACAACATTAGAAATGTTAATCGGAAGTAAAACATGAACCATATTTTTTAATATACAAATTTCCAAATGTTATTCTAAATTACAAAATTAATCATGCTCATTTAATGTAAAACATTAGAAAATTTTCTTCTTAATTGTAATATTTTAACATTAAAAATTTTTAATTACAACATCAATTATTCTGTTATAAATTGAAAAGATAAAAAATATTATTTTATTCACACCATTAAAGATATTATTATAAGTTAGAGATAGTTTTCCTAGTTGTAATATTAATCGCAGTATATTAATTTACATTATAAGATATGATTATACATATTACATTACTAGTAATAATGTTATAAATGATAACTGTAGAAATATTCTCTAATTTAGGGAATTAGTCATAATGATTAAAGTTATAACTATTTGCATTGTATCATAAATAACAATATTTGAGAATGTATTCTAAATTAATAAATGAATAATAGTGTTTTGAATTTCAAGATTTCAGAATATATTTATGTTGATTTATTAGAGATGTTTTTAATTGGTTTTAAATTTAAACAATACGGATAGTATTCAAGTTCACAAAATTTGAAATGGTATTTTAAATTTAAATATTTGTGATGGTATTCTAAATTTTAAAAAAACGAATCGTGGTAATTTATCTTTCACCGTTTAAGACAATTTTCAAATTATAAAATTTGAGATTTTATTCTTAATTGCAACATTCTAGGTGCTCTAGATTTTCAATAATTAAGATGGCATTATAAATTAAACAACCATCAGTGAATTTTAATTTTTGTTATTTGAGATGGTATTCTAAATTACATTGTTAAGCATTGTGTTATTAATTACATCATTTGAGATAAATTTTGTTTTAAAATATTACATTTGAGATAATATTCTAAATTAAAGCATGAATCATTGTATTTTAATTTACTTTATTGGAGATGATTTTTAAATTACATCATTCAACCATTACTTTTAATTGCAACATTTAAGATTTTATTTAAAGTTATAATAATAAAGATGATATCCTAAATTACAAAATTGGTCATTTTTAAAATTACAACTTTAGAAATGTTAATATAAATTAAAATATACATTCTACATTAAATAGGATTCTGAATTATATCATTAATCATTTTTAATTAGGAAATTTGAGATGGTATTCTAGTTTAGAATATTAAAGATGGTATTCATATTCAGAATTACATTTTTATCTATTGTATTCCAAATTGCAGCATTAATCATGCGTTCTAAATTAAAGCACAAGAAATTATATTCTAAACTACGATATTAATCATAACGAGTGAATTATACCTATTTATATAGCTGTATGATGGGCTCCGCCAGGTTGTAAAATGCCCTAGACACACCTCTCGAAGTGCCCCAACGACCCATGGGTTCTGGGAAAAGTGAGGTGAAGTGATTCAGCCGTATAAATTTCTATATTTGAAAATTTATTCTAAATTACAACATTAATCATAGCGCTTTAAAAGTTACAACATTAATCATAGCGCTTTAAAAGTTACAACATTTAAGATGGTATGGTATTTATATTTTAAACATTTGATATGTTATTCGAAATAACGATATAATTCATAATTCCTCAATTATAACAATTTACATGGCCTTGGAAATTTAAATATTAAAAAGTGTATTCTAAATTACTAAATTAATCATAATGTTTTAAATTACAACATTTGAGATGGAATTCATACTCACAACATTCATTTTCGTGTATAAAAATTCAACATTAGAAATTTTATTATCAATCACTTTTGAAATCGGATTTTATGTTTAAAAATCACAGATATATTTTAAATTGTAACAGCAAACATTGTATTTTAATTTACATAATTTATTATGTTGTTTGAAATAAAATTTATGGTCGTATTCTTAGTTGCATTATTATAAATGGCATCAAAATTAGAATATTTAAAATGGTATTCTAAATTATATTACAATACTTCAGATAGTTTCTTAAATTACAACATTAATCATTGTGTTCTAAATTACATTTCAGATAATATTTAAAGTTAAACCTTTGAGGCGATATTCTGAATAAGAACATTTCAGATGGCATTTTAAATTAATGCATTATGTTCTAAATTATTACATTTAAGATAATATTCAATGTTTCAGCATTGTGGAGTGTATTCTAAATTACGACATTAAACATAATATATCAATTATACAAATTTATATGACGCTATTAACTTAAATATTTGAAAGTGTATTTTAAATTGATCATAGTGTTTTGAAATATAACATTTGAAACGGTATTCTGAATTACAAAATTAATCATTGTTTTATATTTCAAAATTGGATCTGGTTTTATAATTCATCAATTAAAATTATTATTTTAAGCATTTGAAATTGTATTCAAAATTAGAGATTTTGAAATCTTATTTTAAATTAAAAGAATATAAATAGTATTCTGTTTCAACATTAGGGATGGTATTCAAATTTACAAAATTTGAAATATAATTCAAATTTATAACACTGATCATACTGTATGCAATTAAAACATTAGAAATGTTATTCTTTAGAGAGCGTATTCTACGTTTCAAAGTCATTGATGTTATTTTAAATTATAACATCAATCATTGCATTTTAATTTTCATAATTTGAGTTGACATTCTAAATTTCACTTTTAATCATTGTTTCATATTACAACATTTGAGATCGTATTTTTCGTTACAAGATTAATGGTATTTTAAAACACAATATATGCAATTGTATTATAATTTAAAATATTTATCGTAGTGTTTAAAATGTTAACTTTAGTCTTGTTTTACTAAATTATCAAAGTTGAGACGGTTTTCTAAATTAAATCATATGAATTTCATTCTAATTCACAACGTGAATAATTTTGTTTTAATTTTAAAATGAATTACTTCTCTCAATTACAACTACAATAATATTTTTTCTAAATCACATATTTAGAATTGCTAATCTAAAATGTACTGTTTAAGTTGTTATTCAAAATTACAACATTGATCATAGTATTTTAAATTTTAACATTTGAGATGGTATTTTAGATTACAATGTTAGTGCTTATACTCTAAATTACATAATTACCTACACTTTAAGTTACAACAAATGAAATTGTATTCTATGTTACAACGTTAATGATGTCATTCTAAATTAAAACATTGGAGCTGGTATTCTAAATAATATTTATCATAGTGTTTAAAATTAAAATTTTAAAAACATTATTTTAAATTGAAGTTTAAGATAATATTATAAATTACAACATTAACCATTATGTTTTAAATTACATCATAAAATTTTGTTATTCTAAATTACAATATTAGAGTATTATAAATTTCTTTTGTAGACATGTTAATTTTAAATTACAATCTTAATCAAGGAGTTGTTAATTAAAACATTAGAAATAGTAATCTAAATTACGAAATTATTAATGCATTTTAAATTACAGTTTATAAATGTTTTTATCCAAAATGACAACTTTTAATTTGGTGTTTTAAATTACAACTCTCGAAATGATAATTTACTTCACAAAATTAATCGTAAAATTTTTAATACAACATCAGAAGTGGTGTCTGTACTACCAGCGGTCTAATAAATTACGATATTAGACGTAATTGGTAACATTAACCTTCCTGAACGCTGACACATTATCAGTTTTTTAAATCCAACAATGGGAGCAATAGACGAAGATATTAGACATAGTATTCTAGATCAGATGGACAGTATATTTAATTCATGACATTAGTTAGCATTTTTTTCCCCATAAAATTAATCATAGAGTTTCAGATTACATAAGACAAAGTATCTCAAACGAACAAAATTAGATAACGGACATTGTTTCGCAAAATCAGTAATAGTGCCCTGCACTACAGCATAACACGTGGTCTTCTATTTTTACTTATGTTTTTAAATTTATCGCTATGCACGTTTTTTCTATACTTAACAAGAGTGGTTTTATTTTTAAAAAGATCCCGTTCCATGTCCGATTTTAGTAAATATTCTGGATTACAACACTCGAAATGTTTAAATTTAAACGTCACTTTACTAAAAGTACAGAAGCAGTCTTAGTGTACGTTTTGCTACAACGTCATTATAATTCTTTAAGATAAAGCATACAAAATCATAGTAAAAGCTCGCTGATAGCAAAGCTATTATCAAGTAAATCAAGTCAATTATTCTCGCGAAACGTTTCATGACAATCGGTTTAATAATTCTACAGGTGTTTCCTCGATCGCCAAAACAATTCGTTAGTGGTATAATTTTTTTAAACTTGCGAAACTGCTTGAAGAATTAGAGGAGATGTCGCGGATGCTGCAGATTCATACTGAAAAATCCGAAATTTAGTTTTATATGCAAATTTAATTGATAAGAGAACTTTTTGGGGGGCGGTGCGATTTTATTTTAATGTTTAGAAATTGCCAGCAGGGATGCTCTTGGAATTGTTTTCAGGTGAAGAGTTCCCAGATACACGAGAAGGAAGACGACGCATTGACAGGGGAGCAAATTAAAATTTATTATATAGTTTCCTTAGAAGCGAAGGAATATTTGATATACGCCGTGGCTAGATATGAGAGAGATGATGAATATACAGCAATAAAAGGCTTTCGATTGGCAAGGATCAGAACTCAGCGATTAAAACGTGGCGTTTATGAGGCGCGGTGACTATAAACTGCATATGTAATGGAGAATGGGATGTACGGCCGCTGATATGTTTGACAAAAACGGTAGAGGGCGATGAAACTAATTGACTCAGTGGATTACTCGCATGCACAAATTAGCTCCCGTGGGTAAATGATGCGTGTTTTATAGGCGAGTAACAGCTGCTAATGACGGGAATACCGGAAGTGCAGCCATTTTAACCTCATACGAATGGCGTCTCTCTTCTATAGCCTCAATTCTATTGGCTAAACCGCACCAGAAATATTTGCGATGGAATCACGGTTTTATAAAAATACGTACGACTGCTAAAAAGACGTTTTTATACATTTATATCAGTTTACAGGATCCGGAAGTAAACAACTGATTGAGCGAGATAAGGTTAAATGAAGACTGCTGATAATTAGTCACATGAAGTTATTTTTGGTCACGATCTTGGCCCGTACAGCTGCTGCTCTTAGTTGTTGCTGGTTTTCTAACCACCCTGACAGAAGAAATACTATTAGACAAAACTTTGGAGTTTTAATTAATGTGCTGTCAGAGATGCTTTTAAAAAAAATAATCTGCTAATAAATATAAATTCTGAAGTGAAAGAAGCCCATCGCGTTAATTCCATTAAAGTTAGATATTTATCATCAGGGAAATGAGGTGAGAACTTAAGCAACTTTATGTTGAAAGCAAAACTGAAATCTCTACATATTTTTTTATTTTTTTTATTTTAAATTTTTTTGCGGACATTTTCGCTTTCGAAGCTTTTCGTATCTTAAAAATTGTTACAGAAGTTTTAATAGACTAACTTCCAAAGTAAGAGATGCTAGAGAGACAAACTATTGTTCTGAACATGTCGGTTTGTCGAGAAAGTTAGACTTACTCGCATCATGCTTTCAAAATAGAAAAAAAAAATACTTTTCGGATTGGTGATTCGACAGTTATGGCTGGCAGTAAGGGTTAGGGATGCTTATAAACTCTTTGAAATGCTCCAATTTTTAATAAATGTGTAACTACGTGAGATAAACCCAAAGTATAAACCGTGTGTTGAAATTTATGTAAATAAAGTCGATAAGTGGGGATAAATTAAGCAGTATCATCGCCCCCCCCACATTTCCATTAAGGGTTCGATGAACAAGTTTAAAGAAGCAGGTTCAGTTAATATCAGGAAAACTCTCTAGTCGAGACCAGACAGCGGTCGAGGAACTATTGCAGCTGCCAAATAATCCCGCAGAAGTCGCTTCGCTGGGTTTGACGAGAAAGTTTTACGAAATGCTGAAAGCGAGGTTACACCAAGACGTATTTAAGTCACGTGATATCCCCACAAGCATACGGCTCTATAACAATCTACTTTTCTGCTCCGTCTCTCGTATGTAGTTAAAAAGTTATCAAACATTGAAATCGCCAAACATCCCACATAAATACATTTGTGCTAACAGTTAGTGACAAATATTTAAAGTTTAATATAAAACCTTTCCGTTACCACATCTCATCGCACTACTTATCCAGAAGGTAGGAACTTGCAGGATTTATCTACTTTCAGTTATTGATTGGGGTTTCTTAGACGCCTTCTATCAATTCCTTCAGCGGAGTTATAGAGCATTCGTACGGGTGTTACCCCCCATTTTTTTTGCCTTCTAGATGCTGAAGAGGAGAGAGAGGAAGAACTGCGAACTTCTAATTCAGCAAGCCGAATAACTTGAATATGTCAGGGAAACTTAGGGCGCGGGAATCTATTTCGGCGCAGCCCTCCAGTACCCCCACCCCTCCACATACACACATACAGACGCGCTCGGGGGAGAGACTACAACATATTTATTGACACTCTTGGTTATTTCCGTCTGGTGCTGACTGACGTTGAGAGTGACGAGCCCTCGTTTGCAGTAAACAAAAGCGACAGCAGAGGGTGGGCGAATCGTAGCACCGCGAAATCCACCCAGCAGTTAATATCTACTCTAAAACACTTCTAAAAGGAACAAGTTATGGCGTCGGTTGCCATAGTTTCGGAAGACTGTTTCTCTAATCGTGAGTAATAATAATTTTTTTTTAAAAAAAATTGTAGAACTGCGAGAGACCATCTTAATTTACTGACACAAGCGTAATAGAAGATGGACCTTTCATTATGAATTTGTGTATTTGGATTTCTTATCTGGCATATTCCTCATTCGGCAGTTATCTGGTTACAAAATATACAGAGTTTACCCGTTTGTGCGTGCCTCGGGTAACTCTGGGGGTATGGTTAATTGCATCATTTGATGGTACACACCCGCTATGGAAATGCTCAATAAAGTATCACCTTGCTGTGGTCAACACTGCATACTTGAGGGAAGATCCATTACTTTGCGGACATACTGTTTGGCTTTCACAACAAGTAACAGCAGGGGAGGTAATAGTCGGCTTTTCCAACATAAGTTACTAATAAACCTATGCGCACCTCTTGCGAGTTGTAAACTGAGAGGCTAAGACCATTAGTTTTGCCCCGACGAAGAAGTTATTCTTGGAGAGTCTAACTGTGCATCTTATTTTTTCTAAATGGGGAAGAACTGCAGTTAATCTTCACGGTGTCACCAGTATTAAAGAGGGGAAAGAATTTCGGCCAAACCAACCACTCATATTTTACATCGTTAAACTCTAATTTTAATTGGTGAGAGAACCGACGGCTGGAAGTCTTTCGAGGGCATCTGAAAATGACTTAAACCCAGTTTTAAATCGAGGTTGCGGCGGCATTCTTCTGAAAAGAAGGGACCACCGACAGACGCAGAAAATCGGTCTAAAGTGAGCGGGAACCTTCAACACATAAATGAATCTGTCACCGTTAATATTTGGCAACAATAACTTGGTTAATTCGCCCCTACTGTAGAACGCGCCGCGTAAGAGTACGCATTGCCATTCTTCGAAAGTACCCTGTACTACTGAAGAAAGGCTCGAACGAAGGGCAAAAACCACGGTAACCCTGCAGACGAAATGGACATCTGGTTATTTTATTCTGACGTCTTAAAGCTGCACCCCACCGTCTGCGACCGCGAACCCACCATCGAGTGTGATCAAAGAATGGCGCGTATGCAGTTCGTACCCGAATGGAAAACAGTTTATTTTTCAAAATTTTTGTCATGGGACTTTACTCAGCGAAGCGTCCCTAATTCTCGATGAATAATTTTATCGGTTGACCGCTACAGGTTTAACGAAAAATACCGACGGGGCATTAATTAAACCGATGTTCCCGGGTATTTTGTTGGAATGTGTCTGTTTGGAAACAGGTGCTGATGGCACACGATCTTAGGGAAGCTTCGACAGCGAGGAGGGCTCTTTGTTAGCAGTCTGCCTCCCCCCTATTGAACAGCAGGCTCCGCTAGCAAGGCCCAATCTACCCAACGCGACGACACGGGTGATGAATGTATTGTAAAGACAACGCTCTGATTTTTTTCCTGCCTATATCGTCCTTTCCCTGTTTTACGCCCATGTTCATTATTAGCCTTCACCGTGTGATCTGTCGTCGAATGTTCCGGGCCACAGACCCACGCAAAACTTCCAACCATCCAACGTATTTCGTTTTTGTTGTCCTTTTTTAAGGTGCCACTTTAAGTTCGTCGATCGGAGCTTAGGTGGTAACGACAACCATAAACGGGTCTATTTCTATTCTCTGCTGCTTAAAACAGGAAAAGCTCGCACTGGTGTGACATGACCTGTCTTGGCGCACGCTCCCCTCCCTTTTTCTACTTAAAGTACTTATCCCCGACTAAAACTTCTCCCCAGCTCTTTTTCACTTTTCTTTTAATTGCATCCAATAAACGAGTCCGTTTTATGTGATAAACGGTTCGCTGTTCACACACCCGGCAGAAATTAAAATAACTGGGTTGTATCAATCCATGGGAGCAGCCCCGGGATAAGTGGGGTCACGCCGCCTCTGCCCCCCATGGAAACAGGCCAGAGCTTTTGCTGAAGTCACCTTGAAAAAGGGCTTTGTTGTGGGTGGTACCCGGGTGTTTCCTCGCTCGCATGTACCGAAAGAATGGGGGCGGGTTGGAGATATTAACACGTTTATAAACCGCTTGGCGAGATGAAGCGGACCTGGGATTTGATGCTGCCACGGCGCACGCGCACTCCATCTCTCTAACCACCTTGTGGCTCCCTCGCCGGGCGTGAAGGCTCAAGCGCCTGTTTCTGTAGGCGATGCTGCTGATCTGACAGGTACTGTGAAACAGATGCGAGAAGATCGGCAGAAATAGTTGAAGCGTTAGTGAACATCCATCCGCGACAAGAGAATTCGCGTAGCTCGACACCCGAGTCTTTGGATGACGTAACGTCACAAAACGCTGCGGCACCAATGAATCGGTACCTGGTTGGGGCGCGGACTCTGCAGCCAGCTGCAGATGGGTGTGCGACAAGGACCTGACACCGTAACTCATGGCCGCCGGCGTTGCTCTGTAGGGAGGGTCGGGCATTGCGCTAACAGAACGTTAGAGGCAGTTTACAGGGCTTTAGGAGAGGAAGGAAACCGGTTAAGGAACATCATCAGCACTCCAGCGAGTTGTCACGTTGTCAGTCAGAACACCAGACGGCTTCGGATATCAGTGTTCGTGGCAGCGGTCAGCACGAGGCTGCCAGCTCAGCCATTCGCTCCTCGAGCCGGACCCTGCCATCAGCAAATGAGAGATTAAATCTTGACTCGTATAAAATAAATTGTATCTGTCTAACAACCAATCGCTGACGCATGCAAGGATACTGCTTGATCAGAGTGACCCATTTGCTTAATAATGGTACATTAACGTAATGGAGTCACCCCAGAATTTCAAAATCTTCATTAATATAATCGATTTACAGCTAATGCATTTTCATAATGGTGGAGGGTTAACGTAACAACGTGCGCGCCGCTTTGTATTTAATGTGCAAAAAATGGCAATACGATGCTTAACATGCAAACGCGTAAGTTTAGAAAATACCTTACAAGTCGAGACAGGTACAACCCGATTACAAGCGTTCAAAAGCAAACATTTATAAGAGGTGAGGGTACAAACAATATGAAGGTGATTTTGTTAGATTTCTAGCTTGATGCAAAATCTGTGACTACGGCAGTTGGCCTAGGTCCACCTCGCGCTCTGGCAGAGGTGGCTCAGTCCAACACGACCAAGGTGCGGTCTCTATTTGTAGGTTTATTGTCTTGATGTTTTGCCGTTAAGATCTGACGATCGGTGAACCTCGTTGATCTACCCAAAGAAGTCTCGCGTCAGCTGACACGAAGCAGCATTTGTTTTAAGTGGCACTTACAGCCTCGTTCTGGGCAGCAGAACTCACGCTGGTGGAAACGCAAACTGTCCTGGGGAGCGAAGTCTGCTTGTCCGATGAGGTTATCGAATCTTTCTGTGCACGTACGAGATGCCGTTAACAGACACGACAGCGCGAACGCATAATTTGATCGCCACAATGTCTCCCATAAGGTTTCTGAACCCCCCTTAAGTTCACACTCTTACTACAATGGAGACTCTACCAGGTGAATCGATTAAGCCACCGACCCCTTCTTTTTTTTAAAAAAAAAGAAAAATAGATCCCAGGAATATAATTTCGAAATATTGTAAAATTGATTTGCTACAGTTGGTTTTCTGAAATGAAGAACTTAAGCAACAAGGAATGTTTTCTTTGGATCTATTCGGGTCAGTTCTAGCGGGAGCCAGGTGAGCCAGTCAGCTGGCTTGTCTCGATTCCGTCGATTATGGAGTTCACAAGCGGCCCAGAACGTCGGCCTCCGCAGACCGCCTAGCGACCGGTGTTGCTCGGTAGTTTTCGGTGTCGCGGTCTCGCCGAACGTCCGCTGCCCGCCGTGTTACACACGGCTCATTAGGCCTGACAGGTGTCGCTGCAGAAACAGCGCCGCTGCGGCGACTTCTCACAAAAGTACCAACTGTAACTGGTGTTAAATCTTAAGCGACCAACTGAAGAACATGCCCCCCCCAAACCGCCTTATCTCTTCGCCGAAGTCATTTTGGCAAATTAAAAAAAAAAAACAACAAATAAACAAACAGCCTGGCACTCATTGTACGAAACCTCCGATAATTAGGCGTCGGAGGGCGCCAGCGTGGGCAGGTAATTATCGTCGCCGAGTCGTTAGCACCGGATCTCTCATTCAGCCGTCTCGGGTCGGCGGTACGGAGGTGCGCGCGCACCTCGTTGACGTTGGCCGGAGATGTCTCGCGCAGCTACCGAACCGGACGACGAACAATGGAAGGACATTTCAAAAAAACTGCCGTCAGATTTTTATCAACAGAGAGTCTCAGCCAAATCTGCGCTACAAAGGTAAAAAAATAAAAAATAAATAAACAAACAAAATCTAAAATAATTGCAAAGAAAATTCATGAAATAATCGCTGCTTACTGTAAGTCAATGACTGGTCTTTATTACAGTCGTCGAATCTACTGATTCTTGATCTCGTCTAACAAAATATACAAACACACAGGCGGGCTGGTGTGTATTGCTGATATTATGGTAGTAGTTTACCTACCATTTGCCATCTACTAATATTGTTTACTTCATTATTTTAAAAATCCACCGAATCATGGAAGCCAGAAAAAATTTGCCTCCGGTATCAGACACCGACAGCTTTACTTCGTCCTGCCGGGTTAAGGACGAGTCGAGGCGGCCGGTCTTCACCTGACCACCAGCTCCAAAAAGGGATCTCGCTCGACCAACTCCTCGGTGGCCTGATGTACGCCGATGGCGACAACACGTTGATGAGAGGTGTGAATACAGAGTTTGTGCCTTTCGAGCACTCCGCCATTTGTATAGATGTGACGTCATCTGACATCGTATCCGCATGTTTATAACACGCCAAACTTCTATTTATTGGAAAGAATAAAAACGATCCGATAACTATCATTCGGTCTATGTGGAAGCTGATTGATATTACCTGCTTCTTTTAGTGGCAGATGCAAATCGTACCTCTTTTTGTATTGACGCTGTATAGATATAAATTTAAGAAAAGATACCGAAATAGTGGAATGGATTAGAATGCTTCCAGGTTTAAAGGGCTTAGAATGTGCCGAACAATTAGATGGACTCGACTTTAAACGTGGGATCTGACCAACTTTTCAAAAACCAACGAAGGTTTCAAGCGCTCGGACAAGGACCAATTCTTTCGCCCATCAGTAATATCAAGGTTCATAATTATAAACCGTCTAAAGTGTCGGGCGCGATTTGGCTAGTGAAATAAACTGACAGATTTTGCTTTCGAATCAGTTACGGCTACTGAAGGGAAATACCGGTTAATGTAAAACAGAGTCAGCAGTATAAACGAGCAGGCTTTCGGGAAACATAGAATACTCTCTTTCCGACTGATTTTCAGACTTCCTCTTTATCTCCCACCAACCCGACACTTTTCTTTTTACTGACAACCTTCTTCATTCTTAAAAAAAAAAAATATATATATATATAACTTTATCCAGTTACGTTTCCAAGTTTTCCGTTTCTTTTTAACATTTCTCGGCCTGCATATTTTCGGGAAAAAACAAGAAATTGAGTTTGCCCCAAGAAGTTCCCTCAGTATTCGACTTTAAGAGGCAGCTGCGAGACCTGTGTAGAGTTGCTATGTTGTATCGCTTCGCCACTCTGCTGCTGGCCCGATTTTTACGAGGTTTTTCTTTTGAAAAGAAGCATTGAGGTTTGCCGTATAAAAGTTTACGGTGCAGTAAAAACAACAACAAAAGAGACGTATTTATACTAGCCATGGATACACATTGCTTCATGTATAGACGTGCCAAGGAAAAAAACTCCACGCGGCCGGATGGGGGGAGAAGATGCTATAGAGATACGCCAAACCGAGCCGGCACCTACGCTGCCAATCGAGCCCCCATCCTTAGGAGTCCAGTCAACCAACCGCCCAGATAACTAAGCAGTTTTTCGTAATAAAATACACACAGACACAGACACACACACACACACACACACACACGGACAGATAGACTGCTGTTGTGGAAGCTGTATGGGGACGGCTTGGGTAATTAAAAGAGCAGACATCAATGAAGAAACACCGAAGACGTACGGGGGAGTTCTTCATAGTGCATGAAAAGACGCCAGTTCACTGCACACCAACCGATGAGCTGTATGAGCTTTCCCAGAACCATTGCGAGGCGAAAGATACACACATCAGGTGAACATCAACAATACATGCAAATAAATTCACATTAAAAAAAAAAAAAATCTAAATTGTATTGAAAACATTTGGAGGTGCAGTTGAGAGGAGCTGACCGACTCAGTTGAAACTAAAACTGCATCTTTAAACTACAGAAAAGCTGTAAAGGTAAACTTTACTCATTCGGAAGGTCTGATAATTTTCCGATTCGTCGGTGGGGGGGATATTTCTGTAATTAATTACGATCTGACCACTAGGTGAACTATTTAAGTGGGGAATGCAGATCAGGTCAGGAACATGCAAAATTCCAAATTACTATTAGATTTTTTGGTCATTTTCCCCACCGCAGTGAATGCACTCCGTCAGCGCGTCGCGCAGGCCCACACTCAGCCCGGGCCTTTCTGAAGCACTCCACATGTGCTACCTTTCACCGCCGCCAACTGGCGATGACAGTTCGCGTAAATCCATTCGGCTTTTTATAGCGCAGGTACACCTCGGATTGTGCGTGCTCACAGCTATCGGTACACATCCCACATACCATGGAGCCCATACTACAAGATCCGATAAATATTAAATAAAAGCTTCTTTCTCTGTTATTTTTAAGATACTGATGGCGATTGCATTTCAGCTTCGCACAAAAGAATCCAAGAACAAAAAAATATCGGTTATTAAATTTTTTTCGTAGCTTTTATGAAATAAAAATCTCTCTCTCTTCTCTCTCTCTCTCTGCCCCTCTCTCTCTCCATCTCTCTCTCTCTGCCTCTCTCTCTCTCTGGTGGCCATAATTGTGTCTTATGTCCCTTTATGCTCGGTGACTTATATTAATTGAGTATACAATTATCATAATCATAATAAATTTGTTTCCGGTTGCTGTAAAAATATGTTAGTATGTTGTGCAAATGTCAAATATAGACATTCTTCGAGCCGTGTTATGCAGCATGAAGAGCCTCTCCTGTTTGGTATTAAATCAGCGAGATTTTGCATCACGGACTGGTCCAAGATCCTTCATATCCGGGTGGGGTCATTCCCTAACCCCATCATATCGGTGGAACGTGAACGAACGTCTACTCTAAGCTAATGATCTGACCGCTTCCACAAGCGCTCCATCAGTTCCCTACCAGAGTTTTCGGTTGGTAAGGGTTAAAGGTTACCTGGATTCATCTTCCAAACTGCGGTCGCAAAAAAACACCTGGCATAGAGCACCGTCCTCCTGGTGAATGTGGGCCTCTTATCTCAGTTTGTCTCTCGGTACGGGAGGGGTCTGTAAGAAGGCAGGATCAAGACGTCCTTCAACGGATAACACCGTTCCCCTTCTATCATGAAAAATGGCAGCGCGGACCGTGGCATTCCTGTCTCCATACCTGACCCCAGGCTGACAGAACTGCACTCTTTGTCATGTCTTCTCCAGATACGATTTGCTGAAACCCAAACACATTGGAGAAGAGTACGTCAGGACGGCGCTGGACCATTCCTCTACTTATTTCTGCTGAATGTCCGATGCCAGTAAAGAAATCTGGATGGTGATCGGGGTGGCTCTCCCCCCCCTTTTTTTTTGCAGACCTTCTGGACCTCTTCACCGCAGAAGTGACGTTTACCTCGTTAAACTTCGAGATAATACCGGCCTCAGATCCTCCAAAAAGCGTCGAGGTCTTTTGGTATCCATCGTTGACTGTGCGCACACTGTCGACAGCGGAGAGGATATTGGGGCATCCGCCCGTCTATAGCGCCCTCTGGTTGTCTGCCCACATAGACGGTTAACACATACTTAATCTCACACCTCATATATGTAAAGTTCAGATAATACATCCATTCGTGAGAGTGGCCAAGTTGATTTGGCGGAAATTTAAATATAATTTTCTTTTCAAATTTAAAAAAAAAGACCTTAAAGACAAGTTTATAGATGCAGAGATACAGTCAAAATTAAAACATTGGTAATTAGGAGATTTTGCATATAGTAAATGAAAACGTTTGGATGTGGAATTAACTTTGGTCTTGGTACATACTGTTAAAGTTTCGTTAGGGTTTGTTTTAAATATAAATAGAATCGTTAATTATTCTCACAACGTAATTGATCTTAGTGTGAAATTAAACTAGATTAATTTGAGACTGACTGTCTAAACTATTATGTAAATTATGTGATCAGTTTTGCGAGTTAGTTTCCGCAATTTTAACTAAAATTTAAAGTTTTTTTTCTCTCTCTTTTGTTTCAAAAGAGAAAGTGAAAGTTAAACAACGTTTAGTGTTTTAGAAACATTTCGGCCTCGTTTTTTTTAATCGATCATGATTGATTTATTTGGCTGTTTAACCAAATTAAAATTTCTGTACAATTTCTGAATATTAACTGTAACTTTAAAAAAAAAAGAGGGTGAATTGGTGACAACCAATTAAAAGAACAGAACAAAACATTTGTGGAATCCGAGAATAAGTTCTCTGGCTTGCCACCTTAAACTTGATGTTGCTCGTGACGTAGTAGGTGATCCTCTGGATCCATGCGAGCCAATAGGAATAGCTCGGTCTCTGGCCGGGCTCGTCTGTGACCGACCGCGCGGGTCTCGGCACAAAAGTCTGGAAGTGGTGACAGATGAAGAAAACCACCGGGCCTCGACTGCGGTCACGAACGAGGTCCGGACGGATCTGGTGCCCACGGGGAAACCTCGCGGCAGGGAACAGGCGGAAACTGCAATGGCCGGTTCTTGGCGATGACGCGCAGTTCCTCGGCTATTCGACAGGGAGCGTAACTCTGCGCTACGGAGACCCGAAATGCCGACTTTGGTGGTAGGAAGATCCCTACCAGAACTCTTCATCTTTGAACCACACGACGGACTAGTGAAGGAAACTATGCCAGACAGGGACACTAGGGCGAGCCGATGGGGATAGAGAACTCGGATCTTCATCCCTCACGGCCCAATAGCCTAACCACTGAGCCGTCACCCGTCCTATAATACGAATTAAACTTCAGCGAATAATTATAAATATTTTCATATTAACCCACCACCAGATTTTGTCCTTCACACTGGACAAAATATTATCTTTAATGAGTGACATGAGATGGATTTTTTTTTTTTTTTTTGCTTTTTCAGATGACTTTAGGGTGGAAAAATTATCAGCTGGAGAACTCATAAGAAAGCCTCGCGGGGCGTGACCCCGCACAACTATGACGCGTAATAGACTGTTCACGACCTTTCTTATGAGGCCTCTGGCGTCGACGTTACGTGTATTAAAAAATTCTTAATTTTTCGAAATGGCCTTGAAATTCATGATGCACGGGTAACTCATTAAAATATTTTACTTATCGATAGAATCTGGTGTTTATAAATGGTATTTACTTGTATGTGTGTGTGAGAGATGGCGTCAATACAGAGATGGCGTCAATACAGAGATGACGTCAGTATACATAGAGAGAGGTTTCACCAAATGTCTGTGGAATCAATAATCGCTTCCCCTGAACAAGTTTCACACGAGGATCCTCCTTTAATTTCTTTTCTAAATTTTATTGTTTTTGTTTTTTTTTTGTCCTAAGCAGCTCAGATCATAGATATATCGCCATCATATTCATCGCTTGGTTGTCAAAGACTCTTTAGCCTGCCTTAGTCCTGTTTGTGAATTTCCCACCATCACGTTCTATTGCTAGGCAGGGAAGTATAAACACAGGGGCCCTGACTTTTTTTTCTTTTTTTTTTCTAGCGATATAATAATGCATGTTGGTGCAGGTGCTTCCTTTAACTCTGCCTGTCTACCTGTTACCTGGTTAAAGCATGCGACGATAACCTGATGGTTTTATATCACAGACCTTTCATGGTGCGGACTTAATATCAAATAACGGGCAGTAAAAGCGGCGGGTATAATTAACGACAGACACCGAGACCGTGCGCAGCAGCTCCGTACTTTTACAGTCTATGTGGGCGAAGTTCTCGCCAGGTTCCGCTATGAAATCATCCGTCTACTTTTTGCAGAGTGTTCCATGCTAAAGAGATGCACTTTCTCGGGCTTCATGAGAGTTGATGACGTTCTCTTGTTTGAAGCGGCCCCATAATTCTGCCTGACTGCTAAATCAGCTCCATCCTCCTTTCTGGCAAGCGGATATAAACAGCCGAAAGAAGATCGTGAAATAAATATTTGTTGGGTTTTTAAACTTGTTTCTGGTTTCCAACTGATGTATTATACAATTAAAATTGTAGTATTGTAGAACGTTTTCGGTGGGTAACTACGAGTACAGCCCGGCCACGCGTTGATAGACTGCTAAGGTTGAGATGCTGAGTTCGAATCCCAGTCGGAACTGGCTCTGTTCGATGTGCCCTCCCCCCGCCAGCAGGATGTGGCTGGAAAAGAATCGATGCCAAAACAAATCAGTTTCCTAGGGAATGGAACTCCTCAGGTTCTCAACCTTAGCAGTCAGTCCAGTATCAACATCAAAACTATCCTGGTCGAGACTTTTTATAGGTGCAGTTAGTTGATTGTTTACTAGTTTCTGACGGCAATACTTTTCTATTCCACTAAGCTGCTATTGTCGCGTTTGCAATATATCTAAAACACTAAACTCCGGTATCCATTGCATCAAACGGCGTCTAGTAAGAGAAGGATCATATGCGAAACTATTCAATATAATTCCCATTTGACACCTACGTACACTTGTGAGTGGTAATTCGCAGTAGAACGCAAGACATCTTTATGAACAATGCCGCGTAGCTCCGGCTCCATTGACAAGTAGTTTGAGAATACCTGGTCTGGTCTAGTGCGTATGGTTCGTGTTCAGACCTGAAACCACGTAAAGGTAAATGCTCAGGTAAAATGAACTTTGCAATCAGTCCGCTCGCAACTGTCTAGACCGAGAGGAATGTGAAATATGCTTGTTACCACAACTGCTGGCCAGGAACATGTTCTGTGCTCAGGTAGACGGCGGTGGCTAGAGTAGACCGACTTTGGTGATTTATAGTTACCTTTATTATCAGAAAGGTGAGAGAGAACCTTGGACAATTAGTTCGAACTCGGGCTTGTTCTTACCTGTTCACACTGTCGTCCTGTAAAGTCCAGGTGTTCGTCATACATCATATTAATTTGAAGTTTGGTTTTTATTAATAAACTAAAAAAAGCTGTTATTTCGGCTATAGGTAGAAAATATTTTAAAAAAACAACAAAAATGTTAAAAGAGCCCAAAAGAATACAGTAAAAAAGAAAATTTGTCAGAAATGCATATGGTACAAATTACTTAACACGCCTTAGATAATTTCTTTGTAGGTCATCGATGGTTCAGTCGCTAAATTAAACATGAATTGTGTTACCTATACAACACAAGAAATTTTTAGAAAGTTTTTCAAATGCTCAAAGTCGGTGCTCTAAGATGCAGCTTATAATTAGCCTAGTAAAATTGCCATAATATTGAGAGGGGCGACCACCAATGGTACATCTGTGACGTAATTCACCTGGATCTGATGTGACGTAAATTATCTGGAGAAAAAGCGGCTTTTTTTACTGATTGACGAAGTGGAGAGACAGAGTGCACGGAAAAACAACCAGGCAGCAAGGGAGACCACCGTCTAGTCATACAACGGAGAAAGTGAGTTACGTTTCTTTTTCTGACAAAGACATTTTTTTTCTTTCTTAGGTTTCACTCACCTCCCCAAGCCAACAAAGACCGTATCTGATACCCTTTATTGAAGCATTTGTCTTCTCTTTGGACCGCTCAAGATTCAGTTACAATGAAACTAAGTGGTTTCTCTGCAAATGCTAATGCAAAGTTTCTCCGCTATTTCGGTCTTCTTAGGTTTCAATTATTGCCAGATTTAGCACCAAAGAATATCCTCCACGGAGATGAATAATAATAATAATAATAATAATAATAATAATAATAATATATAATAATAATAATAATAATAATAATAATAATAATCCAGGTTTCACAATGGTTAGGTAGTATTGCAGGGAATGGTCAGAGTTTCATTAACATATCTCGAGAAGCGATGAATGTAGTACTGGAATAATTAAAACCGCTGTGTCACATCACGAGAGAGAGAGAGAGAGAGAGAGAGAGAGAGAGAGAGAGATAACGTCAGTACACACAGAGAGATGACGCCATTAGAGAGAGAAAGATAAAGTTATTACAGAGAAATATGACGTCAATAGAGAGATTGAGAGAGAGATAACGTTATTACAGAGAGATGTGACGTCAGCACACAGAGAGAGAAAAGATAACGTTATTACAGAGAGAGATGTGACGTCAGTACACAGAGAGAGAGAAAGATAATAATTATTACAGAGAGAGATGTGACGTCAGTACACACACAGAGAGAGAAGAGATAACGTTATTACAGAGAGATGTGACGTCAGTACACAGAGAGAGAAAAGCGATAGCGTTATTACCGAGACAGATGTGACGTCAGTACACAGAGAGAGAGAGAAAGAGATAACGTTATTACAGAGAGATGTGATGTCAGTACACAGAGAGAGATAACGTTATTACAGAGAGAGTTATGACGTCAGTACACAGAGAGAGATAACGTTATTACAGAGAGAGTTATGACGTCAGTACACAGAGAGAGAAAGAGATAGCGTTATTACAGAGAGATGTGACGTCAGTACACAGAGAGAGAAAGAGATAACGTTATTACAGAGAGAGATGTGACGTCAGTACACAGAGAGAGATAACTTTATTACAGAGAGAGATGTGACGTCAGTACACACAGAGAGAGAGTAAGAGATAACGTTATTACAGAGAGAGATGTGACGTCAGTACACAGAGAGAGAGTAAGAGATAACGTTATTACAGAGAGAGATGTGACGTCAGTACACAGAGAGAGATGTGACGTCAGTACACAGAGAGAGATGTGACGTCAGTACACAGAGAGAGATGTGACGTCAGTACACAGAGAGAGAGTAAGAGATAACGTTATTACAGAGAGAGATGTGACGTCAGTACACAGAGAGAGATAACGTTATTACAGAGAGAGATGTGACGTCAGTACACACAGAGAGAGAGTAAGAGATAACGTTATTACAGAGAGAGATGTGACGTCAGTACACAGAGAGATAACGTTATTACAGAGAGAGATGTGACGTCAGTACACAGAGAGATAACGTTATTACAGAGAGAGATGTGACGTCAGTACACAGAGAGAGATAACTTTATTACAGAGAGAGATGTGACGTCAGTACACAGAGAGAGAGAGTAAGAGATAACGTTATTACAGAGAGAGATGTGACGTCAGTACACAGAGAGAGATAACTTTATTACAGAGAGAGATGTGACGTCAGTACACAGAGAGAGATAACGTTATTACAGAGAGAGATGTGACGTCAGTACACACAGAGAGAGAGAGTAAGAGATAACGTTATTACTGAGAGAGATGTGACGTCAGTACACAGAGAGAGATAACGTTATTACAGAGAGAGATGTGACGTCAGTACACACACAGAGAGAGTAAGAGATAACGTTATTACAGAGAGAGATGTGACGTCAGTACACAGAGAGAGAGAGAGAGAGAGAGAGAGAGAGAGAGAGAGAGAGAGAGAGAGAGAGAGAGATATGACGTTAGTATATAGAGAGATGTGTTATGGATATTTAATATAAGTAACGGTTATGAAACAGATTTGTCTGCTATTTTCAAACTATACGCTAACAGCAGTTTATGCGACTGATCGCAAGATCAGTAACTGTCGTTGGCATTTCCGGGCTGTCACGAGGACTACCTACGGGCGGAGGACCGCGAGAACACGTTTTGCAGCCGCCAGTGCAGGTCTAACATAAGCGGCCGTTAACCCATTGCAAAATATTTTTAAGTGGGTGGCGTATGAAGTCAACAATAAAAATGTAAGAGCCGGTGTTCGTCAAGAAGTTCTGCGGATGCTGATTAGAATAACAGAGATGGAAGAAAAAGTTATATAAAAAGGGGATCAAAAGAAGAAATAGAAACCAGATAATTATAAAGCCAGAGAATAAGTAAAAGACGTGAATATCCTTAATTAAAACTGTCTGAGCGCTCGGCGAGGAGGGAGGGAGGGAGGAGGAGAATCTGTTTACACGTTGTTGATGAGATTGTAACGAGGCCACGTCGATGTGGTGAAGACGAACTGCACGGCTTTCAAAGAAAGAGGAGAAGTTTTCCCCCCCGGGGTTGGGTTGGGGTGAGGTGGGAGCTGAAGTGGTTCGATGTGCGGTCTGCGCGGCGTGAGGCCGGAGAAAGAGGCTCGTTTTCGAGAAATTAGAGACTGAAAGCTCCACAGGTAACAGGAGTTTCGGCTTTCTGCGCGGCCCTGCCTCTCCGCGCCACGTCAATTAGTTTATCTCAAGGACAAACGGCCTCCCAGAATCAAGGCAGTAACGAGGACGGTCTCGTCTGTGTAACCGGTCCCTCGCCATTCCTCTACGTAAATTAGGTCCTTTCTAATTTCACTTTAATTAGCAAGTGCACGTAACTAGTTATCCAGACCCAGAACAACGCGTCTGGGTTTGTGCGGGGTGGGTAGGTGGGTTGTTGGGTCCCGGTGGTGCGTTTGCATCATTTCTCCAAGAGCGGAAGTTGCTACTTTGCCCTTTAAGGGGGTCGCGACCTCTGCCCTGAAGTAACCATCTTAGACATTTCTGTTTGCGTGTAGCTTCAGGCGCGGCTCGAGCGATGTTGGCCGGAGAGAACGAGGTGACGTCACTGTCCACGCTGCTCAAATGACGTCATACGCGGAGGGATCGGCAGCCGCTCGGATGACGTGACAAGCCCAGAAATTCACTCGCAAATCAACCAAACAACAACAACAACAACAATGTCTTTGTTTAGCAGAATAGCTTCAGTTAGAAACTGTCACATTGTCCGACGAAATAAGGGCCATTTACAGCGGCGCTTATTGCCAAAATCGCAAGTTTCTAACGGCGTACACAGATACTAAGGGGCCCCTTTTGGCGCATCTTTCATAACTCTGCAGTATTTGGACTGGTGCGCATAGATTATAACCCAGTGATGGAAGAGGTGGAACTATGATTGTCTCGTATGCTATTTTTCCAGAGATAATTAATTATCAATCATCGTACACATTTCCACCTATCCCATGAATGTTTGTCTTCGTGGATTTCCTTCTTTCGTGAATCACCCTGCATGACGCAAGATCATATATCCCGCGGGTTATCTTATCTACAATGTCTGCTTTCATTTTCTGGCAAGTTTTCAGTTATAAACTGTGTAAATACTAGGTAAGTGATTCATAGTTCAGAAACTTTCCCATCTGCCCAGGAGCAAAAGTACATGGTAATTAATATCACAACTTTAGATAAAAAGCCCCCCCCCCGGGCAACGACTTCGCATATTTATTTAAGAAAGCTTCTTTGAATCTCTTAAGCAGGATTCAAGCATGGCTACGGTAATTATTCAGCGTTATTTAAAATATCTGAAATGATTGGTCGCGCTTTGCTTTTGTTTTTTCTTCTTCTTCGGACCCGCTTAACATTACGAGAAAAGGTACGGGGCAGATTCTCAGCATCTCGCCGACATAAACGGTCTGCTAAATAGCCCGCAGAATAGCCTAGCAACTGACAAGTCGTGGGTTCAAAACTAGGGCTGCGCCACTCCGAAGACATCGGCGGAAAAGATTTAATTACTACTGAGCAGGTGGCAATAAATACTCTTTGGAATAATAACCTCCAGCTTCATTTGCAATTCTTGGCGAGAAAAGCGATAAATAAGACATTGCTGTGAATTATCTATTAAGTGGAATTGCGTGAACCATATCAGACAAGTATATTGCTAAAAACGAAATATAAGGGACAAAGTAGGAACGAAATTCCTTTCCGTTAAAAGTAAAGGAAACTATTCTTCTGCATTACATCTCGGGAAAATAAATTTCAACTGAATATTTTATGCTAAATACTGCGTAGAGCGAAGTGGGCACACAGATGTACGAGATAAGGTGCGTGGTATGAGAAAGGAACACGGACGTTAATTAAAACATGTTCGACGTTTGGGGATTAAACTAAGGGAATAAAGGTCTGCTTTAAACTTTTGCGTATATGCGGATACTCGTGACAGTTGTGTTAGAGAAGTGAGCTGATGACAAACGATTTTTGCACGTGTGACAACAAAAACTGCAGATTGTTCTATAGGCTGTTGACGATGATGGTGTCCCTGAACTAGAACCAGCCGACCAACTCTAGCGCCAAGGTTCGGCAGTCGGCTCCCGATCCGGACGGCCTACCGGTGTACGTACGTGCTCTACGAAGACTGCGTCGGTCGGTCACGATCTCTGAGACAGCCGGGTGTAACCGATCACTACTGTAGATCTCCCGTTCTCAGTTATTCCCAGATAATACGTCTGAAACTTTACTTTCACCTGCCTACCAAAACTTAGCATATGGCGTTTTAAGTCTTCCTGTATTTTTTCTCAGTCCGATGTAGTGAAATTATTTCATCTTAAGCGAGGGGTTTTTAGAGCACGAAAATAGGGAGAAATGGAGGAGGAGGAAGAGATGCTGGGTAAATTTAAGAAAGACGACGACAACCATAAATATCGTGGTATCAAACGCAGACTAATTAACAAGCACTAACTTTGTTTACGTGTATTCTTTAATAGCTATGGAATGACAACAACGAGATTTAACCTTTATATTTATGCACGTTCATTGTGCCACTAAGTAACGGGTTTGAACAGAATCTAGTCGGGTTGAAGGGAGAAAACTCTTGATAGTCCATCTCCGGCGAGCAGAAAAATTCTGGCAGAGCGGACGGCGCCAGAAAGACCCACTCCGCGATTAATGCGGTCGACAGACGGGCAAAAACGCAACGCAGGCTGTTATCTGATTGTAAACACATGGCCTTTATTATAGGCCCATCGGGGCGGCTGCTGCTCGCTACTGCGTCTCACAGTTTTCTCTCTCTCTCTCTCTCTCTCTCTCCCTCTCTCCTCATCTCCTCTCTCTCTCTCTCCTCTCGCCGGCTGTTCTTCGCGAACGTAGCAGATGCTCATGTGCTGTTACCGATGACGCGATCTATGAAGACACAGACGCACGCTCTTTTCGCCTCTTTCGAGCCCCTAAAAAAAGACCATCCGTCGACGTTCTTGAAGAATGTACTTCCTGCGTTCTTGGCATGGTTCCGGTGGCCTTGGTAACCGTCCAGTGCGGGCTTTTTTCATCGGCCATCTCTTACTTATCCTGTACACGGATTCGATTTCCGTCCGAATTCTCCTCATGACGTCATCACCCCCTCCGCCTCCGCTAAAACAAAGAGTGCAGTGCAATTTGTGGCACTTTAAACTTTTGGCCAGATGATATATATTTATATATTGAGCGCATTAGCTTGCATCGAACCCGCGACAACTTAACTACTGACGTAGCTGTCTGTTTACAATCCAGAATCCTCTCACGGGAGCCAGTGATGCCACTCGATATTTTCGGATTCAGGCGTGAACTATGTTTATCTTTAAGGACTGCAACAAGGATAATCTCTACGTGGATTTACATGCCACCAAGCAATGAAAGACGGTGTTAGTGCCTCGTAAAAATGATATTTTGTTTGGTATTTTTTTCCACGTCAGTTATTAAAGATAAAACCGATGACCTTTTCTTCGGAGGTTGGTAGACCGTGTTATCATGCCGCTTAAAATAAATCTTTGTTAGCGTACACTACACTGGATTCCCCAGGATCGTCCGAGGTTAACAGCCACACACTGAGCAATGAACCTGGGTTTACCAACTCAGACTTTAAAATGATCAGCAGGAAACTCGATAAAAGTTCAAAGTAATTAAGAGTTTGAAGTTTATGAACAGGGACGCACATCTTTTCGATTATCTACAATTAATAATACTAAGATTGAAATTTTAATAAAATAGTATTTAAAAAGCAAATCCGCCATTGTTGTGTCAACAAGTTTCCAGTGGTGTGCCGCAGGGTCGGGTCTTCGGTCCACTTCGGATTCTTTTTTTAAAAATATCAGTGGTATGGATAGTGTGGCAGGCGCTGATATCAAAAGGCTTGGCAGATAATAAATACTAAAATATATGCCGGTGTTACTAGTGAAAAGAACAGAAATAATTTTCAAGGAAAATTTGAATAATTTATCTCTGATTGGCCATTTAAGTGGGAAAATGCATCTAACTCTTAGAAATGTATAAAAGGACAAACAATCAGATATCACAATCTTCACTATGTAAGTGAAACGAAACTGGAAAATGGAATCGATAAGCTAACCAGGTCGTTAGATGTGAAGATCAGGTGTTTTCGATTTAGAAACAAACCAAATACAATGTTAGAAATAATTAACTGGAAAATCATACATAGAAAGAAGTTTAAGTTTTATTTCTATAAATTCTTGGTTCATCTACATCTTGTATATGCTGTGTTGGTATGCAAGCCTTGTTTCGAAGTGAATATTCTTTTACTGAAGAGACTCCGGCATTGACTTACCTGCATGTCTTCAGTTCTTTACTATCTGCCACACACTGAGCAATGAACCTGGGTTTACCAACTCAGATTTAAAATGATCAGCAGGAAACTCGATAAAAGTTCAAAGTAATTAAGAGTTTGAAGTTTATGAACAGGGACGCACATCTTTTCGATTATCTACAATTAATAATACTAAGATTTCTGATTACAAATTTGTTAAGATTATAACATGGTTATATATTTTATAAATGTTGCTGAGACAGAAAAACCCCCTAGAAAGTGTAGTTTATAGAGAAAATACTAATCAGCTTAAGAATCACATTCATCGCCATTTCTTTGCCTTGGGCACTGTTACATAAATCACGACGGTTTTCTACTAAACTAACAAAACACCTATAATTTAAAGGATGTTATGCAATGTAGATAACGTATTGATTTTTACTGAAGAATCTCACATGATGAAGTTGACATGTTCGTTCTTCAATGAAGAACCCCTCAAAGTGTATCTGGCATATATGCTATGCTGTCGATAATATATCTGTTCTTTACTGAAGTATTTAACATCGTGGAGTTTCTATATCTGTTCTCCACTGGAGAGACTCTCATAGTAGAGTTTCCATATCTGTTCTCCACTGGAGAGACTCTCATAGTGGAGCATATCTGTTCTACACTGGAGAGACTCTCATAGTGGAGTTGCCATGTCTGTTCTACACTGGAGAGACTCTCATAGTGGAGTTGCCATATCTGTTCTACACTGGAGAGACTCTCATAGTGGAGTTGCCATATCTGTTCTCCACTGGAGAGACTCTCGTAGAGGAGTTGCCATATCTGTTTTACACTGGAGAGACTCTCATAGTAGAGTTGCCATATCTGTTCTACACTGGAGAGACTCTCATAGTGGAGTTGCCATATCTGTTCTCCACTGGAGAGACTCTCATAGTGGAGTTGCCATATCTGTTCTCCACTGGAGAGACTCTCGTAGAGGAGTTGTCATATCTGTTTTACACTGGAGAGACTCTCATAGTAGAGTTGCCATATCTGTTCTACACTGGAGAGACTCTCATAGTGGAGTTGCCATATCTGTTCTACACTGGAGAGACTCTCATAGTAGAGTTGCCATATCAGTTCTCCACTGGAGAGACTCTCATAGTGGAGTTGCCATATCTGTTCTCCACTGGAGAGACTCTCGTAGAGGAGTTTCCATATCTGTTCTTTACTGAAAAGAATCTCATGCTAGAGATGAAAACCCATTCTTCTGTACAGACGACTGTTATGGCAGCTTATAAACTGCAACTTTTCGGCAGTTAATTATTTTGTTGGGAGATTCACAGCATCATTTACGTTAAAAGTAATAAGGGTGAATAAAAGCCTGCTCGAGACGTTAGGTCCGATAAGGTGGAGTGATGCGTATCACGGTATTAATGATGAAAGCAGGAGGCGACAGGAGCCTGCGAGCACGAACTCGAGACCGATGAATCTGTCCCATGCCGGTGCAAGCTTATCGGCTCATGAAAGACGAACATGTCGGAATTTTTTTTTCAAAAACATTCTGGAGCTAAATAAAAAGTCAGCGAGGCTGGAAACAAAACTGGAGGGAACACCAGGCTGCCGGCCCTCATTGCGCAAAGGTTCGGCGAATCCTGCGCTTCCAGCAGAGATGTTCAAGATAAAACAGGAACGAGCCGTCTGGCCCGAGAGTCTCGAGGCTTAGGTAAACACTGGGCCTGAAAGTCAGTCCAGTTATTCCGAGAAAGAAAGGAAGAAGGTAAAAAAAAAAAAGACGGGCTGTTTGTTTTTCAAATAATGTTAGGGTATTTGCTGACAGAAATTACCTGAAGGTCTCCGAATTCACGTCTGTATTACGCTTTTATTAAATCGCACTAGGTTTTCTCCAGAGACTTCAGTTCTTCGGCCCCAACTGCGCACCGGTTTGGAAATGGACCCCGGCCGGCGAGTCATCTCTGGTCTCCTTCGCGAGCTGGGTAAGAGGAGGACGGAGTAGCTGAGGCCAGTTTATATTTCCAGAGTAGAATGTCGGAGATGTAGATGAGTGGGAAAGAAATAAGCTAAAGACACTGCGCTAGCAATACCCCCCCCCTTCTCCTCACTTGATTTCACGGAATACTACCATCCAAAATGGTAGCTACTACTGAGAGATGTCGCCAGGGGGGGCAGGTGGGGGGGGGGGCGTATAAAAATTTTCAGAAACGCTCTATAAGCTCATAACAGTATTCAGCGGGTAAACAGGCTGCTGTGATCTTAATCCTAGTATTCCTAGATCTAACCCTTTAGGCTTCTCATACACTCCCTGATATTAAAAAAGAATTCTGTCAACATTTATTTGCTTTCTAAAGATTAAAAAAACAACAACAAACAAACAGAAAACCCCTTTATTAATTGTGGGAGAGGTGTAGGGGCTACGGGATGAATACGTCGAGCCCCAGCTGTTTGGAGCGGACAAAAGTCTCCCTTTAGGTAACGAAGGAAGCAAGATGGGTTTTATAAAACACAGGAAGAATGTAATTAAGATGGGTAAGGGCGTCAATAGACTTAAAGTTAACCATTTGTCAATAAGGTACAAACAGGCGAAGGGATCAGTGCGGAATTCGAAGAATCGGAAATACCCACAATGCAAACACCAGCAGAGCCGCTTTACGGCGTTTGGTAAATAGGCTCTGCGCCATTTCTCGATACGTTAGCGAAGTCTCTGTAATGGGAGGGGGGTTTAAAAAAATATTTTAATATTAATATTGATGTCAGAAGCTTACTATTGAAAAAAAAAAACAAATACGGGGGGGTTAGAAAAATGGTAACGAACAATTTGTGTTCTATACCTGGTGCTGATGGCCTTCATTCAAGGCTGGAGAGGATTGCGCGCGCAGATTGGGCGGGAGAGACCAGACCAGCGTCGTCAGCGCATCTGTATATCTAGGGTCCACAGACGGCGGGTTACCCGGCCGCCACCCCCCGGGGAAAGTGGAGACGAGGAGGAGAGATGGAAGGGAGTCTTCGGCGGATGCCTCTTCTCCTTGTTGACTGTGTCCATTGGCATTTTATTGCGTGCTCAAGCATTATGAGGCTGTGATACAATCCGTCAGCCGACGACGATTTCTCTCTCTCTCTCTCTCTCTCACCATCTCCATCTCTCTCTCTCTCTCTCTGACCATCTCCATCTCTCTCTCTCACTCTCTCTCTCCTCTCTCCCATCCTCATCTCTCTCTCTTTCTCTCTCTCTCTCACCATCTCCAATCTCTCTCTCTCTCTCCTCTCACCATCTCCATCTCTTCTCTCAACATCTCAACCTCTCCTCTCTCTCTCTCTCTCTCTCCTCTTCTCTCCTCTCTCACCATCCCATCTCTCTCTCTCTCTCTCTCACCATCTCCATCTCTCTCTCTCCATCGCTCTCTCTCTCTCTCACCATCTCCATATCTCTCTCTCTCTCTCGCTCTCTCCCCCGCTGCTGTGCTGGAAACGCGGCAAGTTTCTTCTGCAAAATCATTGACCTACCTACCGCCGCTTTCCTCTACCAGCACCTCACACTATGAATTAGCCAAAATAATAGGTCGGTTGAATGGTTTCTGAGTCTCGCGGCAGATGTAGTTGACAACCAAAATTCCCACTCTAAAAACTGAAATTATTATTATTATTATTATTATTATTATATTATTATTATTATTATTATTATTATTTATTATTACACAGTCAGAAGTATCCATTTTCCAGCCTTCACATGCTGACGTGTGTGATAAATCCAGGATACCAGTCCCTCTAAGAATCCCGATTGAGGCTGATGTACTTTCCTATCCAAAAAAAATCAAAGCTCGGGTCTGGCTGATTCAGTACTAAAGTCCAGCCAGTCTCTCCGCCGGTCAGTTTCCTCCTCTGGAGCCGGCGGGCCAGTGCCCCTCTCGGTTTCTCCCCTGTCGAGGCTCGGTACTTCTTTGCTAAAACAGAGCTCAACAAGATCTTATTTGGACAGCCGCACGATTCTCCAAACGAACAAAGATCGGAGAGACTGACAACGCTCTACTTTACCTCGATACAAAGGCGGAAGAGCCGCGGGCAGGTTTCGATGAGGGTGTGGGCAAAACGGTAATAAATCAGGGCGTGAGATGGTTCGAGTCAAAGCTGCTCGCGTGTTTCATCCCCCGACAGGAGTCGACCAGATGGCGCTCGAAGAGTTTAGTTAAGAGAGGTTCGTCGGACGGGAGCCTCTAATCGCTAGCGAACGTTTGGGTGTGGCGCGGTGGTTCGGTGGTTAGCACGCCAAAAAACGAAACTCCTCCCCATCTGCCAGTTCGATTCTCGCGCGAGACAGTTTCCGTTTGGCGTCGACAGCATTTTCACGTGAGCTTCCTGTGGATTCTTTCCACATCTAAAAATAACGACTTCTGGCGCAGACTCTCGACGCAGACAGCAGCGACATCTAGCCACGCAGTACCGCACTTAATCACTGAACGTCCGCCAAACGGACAGTTTACTAAAAACCGGATGGACTAATTACCCAACTTTCGCTTTTTAAAAAAAAAAAAAATAAATATTTACATACAAGTCAAGTAAAACATGCGAATGGTAATTATGCCGGACAGATGAAGTTATTATCAACAAAAATTCTTGAATGTTAAAGGAGTAGACAGCACATGTAGACCGGCGGTGGAGCTAATAGAAATCTGGAGATGATTAACCAAAGAATTTGACACATTTTAGTGTCTGCAGCTTTAATAGGCTGTGGAGACGTGACACGGAAGGTTCGGTATAGGTTCACTATAGTTCTTCCGGATTTCAGTAACGTAAAGCGTGAAAATTGATTAAAACTGGCAAATCAACCGAAATGGGATGGAGATTTACCGAACTCTTTTCTTTTTAGCGTTTGGACGCTTAGCGGATTCGCTTGGTTGTTTACAGCTACCGATACTAGGGGCCATAATTACAAATCGGCTAAATTGCCAGCAGGGCTTGTTATCTAAAAGAAAAAGGAAATTATTATTATTATTATTATTTTTTTTTCTTTTACAAACGGAGCTGTAAATGAATGGAATCGGCGGTTAATAGCATTGGTACCAGCCACTCAGAAGAGCAGGTTCGGCGGCAGATCGTCTCCCCACCGGAAGCCGTGCGAGCGCCATGACAGCGGGTAATTCGGACAGATCCGTTGTCTAGAGAAAGTTCCCGTGTTTACGGAAACCTGTACAATTCTATTTCTGATTCAGTAAATCGGGAGTCATCTGTTGGCGAAGTCGTTATATTTCGCTGCGCAGAGTCCCTCCCCACCCCTCTTCCTTCCTCCCTCCCTCCCGCTCGTTTACCGATACTGTTTAGGGGTGTGTTTTGTTGTTGTTGTTGTTGTTTAAATCCAGAAGCCTCTTCGCCGAGATCGGCGGGGATTGTGACGCGCGCCTGGCAGTAACTGGCGGTCCGCTCGCAGATTTTTGGCGCCTGACGTCGAGCGGAGGCGAACGCCATCCACGACGAGCCGCCTCTGAGCTGAGTGGCCGCGCTAACGGAGGAGAAGCCGGTCGGTGCCGTTGAAACCGAATCCGATCAGAACCCGTACGTACGTCGTAGGTCGGCCGCCGCACGAATAGCAGCAGCGGGGAGAGGTAGAGAGAGAGAGAGAGACAGCAGCAAACAGGGCTGCTGCGAAACTGGTCGAAAGACTCTGGCGAGCAGATCCGTCCGTCCGCATCAGTGCACGCACGTGAGTACCCCACACCCCGCTGATATTCCAGCCAGACGCTCGTCAAGATCGGCCATTTCTATGTTCCCATTCCGTGCCCCCACGCCCCGGTCTCTCCCTCGTTTTATATTGGTGCTTACTGGCCGGCAGGGGCTGTAGGCGAATAAGGGCCGTTCAGGGGATTCCCTTCCAGACTAAGTGATGAGAAGCATCTACTATTATTGTTGTTGTTAGGTGTGAATAAGGGCCGTTTAGGGGATTCCGTACCAGACTAAGTGATGAGAAGCATCTACTATTGTTGTTGTTGTTAGGTGTGAATAAGGGCCGTTTAGGGGATTCCGTACCAGACTAAGTGATGAGAAGCATCTACTATTGCTGTTGTTGTCAGGTGTGAATAAGGGCCGTTTAGGGGATTCCGTACCAGACTAAGTGATGAGAAGCATCTACTATTGTTGTTGTTGTTAGGTGTGAATAAGGGCCGTTTAGGGGATTCCATACCAGACTAAGTGATGAGAAGCATCAACCATTGTTGTTGTTATTATTATTATTCGTAGCCATAATTTACGTTGGAACCGAAGAACTTACAACCAGGGGGGGGGGTGTTTGTCTATTTTAATGAACCAGTTCTCCAGTCGCCAATTAAACAATCGGTGCTTTGTGTTTTTTCCCCGTCCCACCCCTTTCTGTCTCTCTCTCTCTCTCGCGCGCGATTCCATGTGACCTATGACCGGCTTCCTTCACGACGACACCTACCCTGCTCATCCGCTACTTGACACGGTTACTGATGGCAGGAGCCGACGGCCGTAATCTGACCGTTCTGAAGACGCTACGTCCGTCCCAGTGTGGCCACTTACGTCGCCTTTAACCCTCCCACCCGTCCTCCCGTCATCTAACCGTTCCAGCAGGTAGAAAAGTCGCTTTCACTAGTTTCCAATGCCGAGCAACACCGGGGTGCCACTGCAGCTTTGATAAATGACAATACGGTTTAATAATGGAAATGAGTTTGGCCACAGCGAAGCTGAGGTGTTGTGAGCCGGTGAGGATCTCCTGTCGTATTTCGCCACTTCTCCTAAAACACACAAAACAATTGCACACGTGTAACCAACTCCATGAGTGATGAGAGTCCTGTAGCAGGAATCATCCTGGGAACATTATACGACTGATCGGTTGGAATTTTTAGCAAAAAATTCGTTTTTTTTTTACCAATGTGATTATTTTTTGTTGTTGCTGCAAATATTATATTACGGGCAGCAATCGTATACTCCAAGAGAGTGAGCGTGTGAGTTCTTCGGCGAAGTTTAGCTGTAAAGGGCAGTTGACACACGTGGAAAACATACACCAGCGGCAGGGAACTACACAGAACAGATTTTGTCAGTTTTCCAAAGAAAGCCGGGTCATTTGTCAAGTTTTGTGTTGTTCTGGGGATATTTTTTTGTTTTTAAAATTATTTTGCAAGTGTTTTTTAATTAGTGTAATTCTCTCTCTCTCTCTCTCTCTCTCTCTCTTCTCTCTCTCTCTCTCTCTCTCTCTCTCTCTCTCTCTCTCTCCATCTCTCAGTATTGACATCATCATCATCATCATATCTCTCTCTCTCTCTCTCTCCATCTCTCAGTATTGACATCATCATCATCATCATCATCATCATCTTCTCTCTCTCTACTTTCCACGTAAGTAAGTAAAGTAAGTAGTATTGAGTTCGGCCGGTCTCGGTGTTCTTCGGGCAGCGCTAATTAGCATACAATGGCTCGCTATGTTTCTCCCCGTTCCTCCCTTCAACTGATGTACATTCCAGCTCACCGGAACTTTAAATATTTGCCAGCTTTTTGCTGGAATGTTATAGTATTTTTGCTATTTTTAATTGGAGGGAGAAAACAAGAACATACTGTACACACACACACACACACAGGAACATACATTCTTACTTGATGCTTTTTTTTGGTCATTTTCTGTTCTGAGTCATACAGCCAAAATTAACACGTGTCTTACCAAGCATTCATTCCTCAGACATCCTAGGAAGAGAAAAACACTGAGGATGCAGCATGAACTTCAACAACAAGATGAGCGAAGACTATAAAGTTTCCTGAAGCCAGAGGGATGCGGTCAGAGCGCCATCAACAGAGACGTTAGATGAAAGAAAGCAACAGAAAACGATTGCGTCAAGTAAATCTCTGGCATCCTTTCATCACTGTACATTCCACTGCTAAGCCAGCAAAACTCCTGTTTCTATAGGAATGGGATTTTGTTAATTATTTGATGCAGGACTTTTGCTTGTTTGTTTTGTTTAAGTAAATGGTTTCAAAGAGAAATGTAAAAGTTAGTAAACAAGAGTCGACTGAAATTTCATAAATATATCCGGATAATCTGCAGTTCACGTCTGGATAAAGTTTGAACATGCTAAGGTAACAGCTAGAAATAAAACAGGGGCTATCAGCATACTATGAGCGCGGGGTGGGGAGAGAGAGAGAGAGAGAGGGAGAGAGAGAGAGAGAGAGAGAGAGAGATGGAGAGATGGCATCAGCACTAGAGAGAGAGATGGGGAGATGGCGTCAGTACTAGAGAGAGAGATGGAGAGGTGACGTCAGCACTAGAGAGAGAGGTGACGTCAGTACTAGACGATAGAGAGAGAGAGAGAGAGAGAGAGAGAGAGAGATGAGAGAGAGGAGAGGAGAGAGAGAGAGAGAGAGAGAGAGAGAGAGAGAGGAGGAGAGACGAGAGAGAGAGAGAGAGAGACTGACTTACAGTTATTAAAGAATAGGTCCTTTTAATTTGCATTTCACAAACCCCTGGTATTTGAAAACTGCATTATGCAACCTAGGGGGGGGGTTCAGCGCGAAGAACTATCCCTTTGATGCACAATTATGATATCGCAACAGCGATCCGGCGATTGGCACAATAATCCCCGTCTTCTAGTAGCTTTTAGAAACAACAAAATAGGGTAGAGAGATTTAGTCAGTTGACGCCATGTCTGATTTTGAATCACTTTCTTTAATCTGCTTCCATTTTAGATGATTTAAAACAGCGGCTTATCGCTTTATCTATGCTGTACCGCTATGTATTTGTCTGTACACGGATGAAGAGGCATATTCCATAAATAAATCAGTCTAAACACTGGTATCTAACAGACCACGTTATCTATTCGTAGCCTGCACACCACTGTCAGTCTTATCACATTTAAAAAAAAAAAGAAAAAAAAGTGGGATCTGCAGTAAGAGGACTATCTAGGGGTTTGGCAGTTTCTCCTCTAAACATCAAAGGTCCGTGAGACTGTCACCGGGTGAATCCTTTTTTGAAATATTGAGATGGAATGAAAGCTAAAACATTCCAATAGGTATTTGGTTTATTTCGCTTAATCTTAGACTTTTAAAAGCGGAAATATTCTGGCTTGTTGCTATAGTAAGCAGTATAGCATCTGCACCACAAATTAAATGGAGGATTTCTGCTCCTTAAGACATCAGAAACATTATACAGGAAGACTTTAATGAAAAGATATTTTCCGAAAAACGGAATTTCTTGGCAAAACGTCCATCGCTAGGTGGCGAAGTTAATTCGGTCACGTGTTCTTTCTAGGTCAGCAGTGGTCTGCAGGAGATGACAAATGCATGGCTCAGAGGTTGTGTTGATCGTTATCTCGCCCAGTCTCGACTGATATCGTTTCCCCAACAATCAGCCACGATCGCAGTGCTCCCCCGGTGAAGCGGCTGATGACTGTGCTGCCTATCTCGGCAACATCTAGCGATCCAGAATGAACTTATCCTGTTGGGAGACGTCCCGATCCTACAGTAAAACCTGTTCGCTCAAGGTCCAGCCACCCCCGCCACCTAGTGGTCGATTTCCAAACTTTCCGCAGAACGTTCCTTCCGGCGCCCTCTGGCGGAAAAGTTTCGTCCATCTTCCATAATTAGTTGTTTGAACGTCGTTGACAAGAAGATGGCGAAATAATGTTGTAATTGCCGGTACAAGAGCAGACTATGATTGGAAAGGAACCCCCCTCCCGGCAGGTGGCGCTTTACCGACGATAAAAGGCCCATTTGCTGCCGTCTGGATAGCCCCACGAACAGCTGGAGCAGCTAGTACCCGCCCACCCACCCACTATATCCGCTATTTTTGTATTTAAAAAAAAAAAAAGTTCTTGTTTGTTTTTCTTGTAACCGAAAAAAACCGGAAGACCTTTTCGGGACCACCGCCACGAGGCGGATAGGTGGCGCTGAAGCCCGACTCAAAGAATAGAAAAACGCGGCACGGATGGCGTCACCTTCTCGTCCCGTTGCCAGCTCCGTTCTCGCGCAGACTGACGCACCACAAAGGCCCGCGTCTACGCGTGCCCCGCCCCACCCACCCCGGGGCCACACGTGGCGGCCGGATGCGACGAAACTCCGCCGCTGCTCGTTTCGGTTCCGTCTGCCCTCCCATCATAAGAAACAGAATTTCCGCGTCTCCTCCGCCCGGTCCAGCTGTTCTGGTAAGCGCCGAGCTGAAGCTATCTCTCGGATAGCTTCGCCGGTCCCAAGCGATCGCGCACCGCCACATTGGCACCGCTGTATAATAACCTGCCTCATCAACTTCCAATGTTACAAAAGTGTGTTTATCATTACTTCCGGTCGATATTAGATAGCGCGCCTCCACCCCCCTGGGCAGAGCCGCTCGTGGAGTTCATGGGCGGATCTGTGATGCCCGTGGCCTTCGCTTCTGTCTTCATACGAGTCAGGGACGCGGTCGACTGGAATAATAACGGACTAGGTTCGTAGCAGTCACCGGTGTTTCAAGGATTTCTAACGAGGCGCTCTGTGAAATAAACGAGTTATCTCAGAAAAGGACCTCACTCACGAGAAAACCAGAGCCTTTGCCGTGGGTGGGGTGTGGGGATTGGACTGGCCGGCCGCCTGATTTATTATTATTATTATTATTATCTCGACTTGCTCAGTGACGAGTCCTGGTCGTTGTGAACCAAGCTCCTTTAAATGATTGAGAAAAACGGCAGCAGCTTTGAAAATGCAACGAGAAAGATTCTGAAGAAGTCCAGCAGAATCTGATGTAGTAGAGATCTGATTCACACGAATAACTTTTCATTAATCGAGTTCTGCTTTTTCGCAACGGAACAGTTGGCTTTCATAGAGTTAAATTGTCGTTCGTACTAGTAGCATATCTAACACTGATGCGCGCTCTCTCTCTCTCTCTCTCTGTACTGACGTCATCTCTCTCTCTTCGTTGACGTCACATCCTCTCTCTCTCTCTCTGTGAAAACATCTCGAAAATGTTGCCAAAGTCCACAGCTAAAAAAAAAAAAAAGGTATCTAATTTGTGGTATTTGTAATTTTCAGAGTAGGTTAGATGGAGACAAGCATTTCATCCTTATCTCCAGCTATATCTTCATCCATGTCCATAAGGGCGATGGGAAAAAGTTAACTGGAGAAGTATTACCCGCTACACCGGGACAGGCGCTATTTCAGGGTTGCTTGATGCAATGTAGTTATAATATATGGGTCTTACCGTAATCTAGCATGTTGTGTAAGTTGGAATATTGACAAGCCAATTTCCTTAAATTCAGACAAAATGCGTCACGAATTTAACAATTCATAGTTATGTCCCAACGTTTTTTTTTTTTTTTTATTGAGTTCATTAAAAACATTTTCCTGTAGGGTTGCAGCTGTATTACACACAGGGTACTGGTGTCAAGTTGTTTGGCTTTGTACAGTGAAATTACATCACTTTTTAAAGATGTGCTCCCTCCAGAGAGAAGTAAAGGAAGGGGAGATAAACAGATTTATCTTTAGTCATTCATCATGTCAATGGCATCTGAAACCTTAACTTGATACTAAAATTTCTTTTGCAACCAAAATATTCAGAATTTTTATTTTTGTAAAGTGGAAATATATATATATATATAAAAGATTGCTTTAAACAAAATTCGTGTAGATAGCAGTTAAATGAAACATGAGAAATTCTCTTAGAATAAGATGGATGAAAGTAACTTGAATAAGAATGATTAGATACGACAAAAAAGTAAGTGTGCACGAAGAGAAAAGCCGTGCCATCGAACATTACTAGTACGATATTTTAGAAATGCGAAAAAAAAAACACACAGAAAGAACAAAAAGTATCGATACAAACGGCATTAATCAAATAAAAATTAATAGCGAATTTTCTTTTTCTAAAAGTAGTAAAAACGTTTTTGTGGTTGTTTATACTGCAATATTTAAGCAGATTGTTTGGTAAATAGAAGTATCGACTGGGCAAAACTTACCGGGAAGTTCCGTTTTAGATTATGCGAGAATCTATTGTTGATGAGTTTGAAGTACGAAGAGCTACAGGAAGAATATCGGTGCCATCCTACCTGCAGAAAGTCAGGGACTGGTTTGCTTAACTAATCTATTGCAAAGTTTGGAGAAAGCGACTGAATGGACGGTGGTTCAAGGTGAATGTTAATTAGTAGACAAATTAACTTACTACGAATGATCGATCTTCCACTTCCTTATCGGAAGTCCACTCAAAAGGGTTCGATTTTACGATGATTGTTCTGCTAAGGTTTTCAACGCTTCCCCTTTGAGGCAAATACTGTTTTTTTTTTTAAATATAGATATCAACGATGCAGATATTCATATCCAAAACAAGCACCAGGCCTTAATGACGACACCCGGCTTTCTGCTTAGTTAATAATAACGAAGACAAAAACGGTAAAAAAAATTATCCGCAGATTTTGAATGTTGGAACTTATTGGAATTGATTTTCTAATTAACACAGGTGACTGACAGCACAGAATTTCTGCAAGGACAAAAAAAAAAAAAAAGAAAAGGTTTGACATGGACGGGAAAGTCCCTGGAAAACTTCCTCTGAATTTTCGTTTTCCTGTTGGTGAGCCAGAAGATGAGTCCGGGTATCCAGAATACTGGGGATCAAGAAAAAAGTTGTATTGTCGAACCGGGTACCACTTGTGCGTAGACGATCAAGGCTGGGTGTACGGCACGAACAGTGACACAGACAAGAACGGTAAGTGAGCCAGAGCAGGGGGAGTAACTGACAGCTTAGGACAAAACGCGACTTGAAATGGAAGAGATAAACTTTCCAACAGTAAAAGAAACAAAGTCCAAAAAAAAAAAAAAACAAGTATAAGGATTTAGACATGTCTTTCATTAGTTTATAATAATTACCAAGGTTTTTCTCTGCAACTGCACGCATGCTAATGTTAACATAGTAACTATTCTGAAAACGAATATGCACACAATATCTATAAATTCTATTTAAAGTGATGGAAGCTCATAGGAAATGAATTAAAATTTGATGCAGAAAAAATTTAATGTTTTGGTTTTACGTCAAAATTTTTTAAAAAATTAAAAATTCTAATAATAGATTTCCAAAAAAAAAAATTTCATTTTTGACAGTACAACGTATCTGCTGTCCCAGTCTTTAAAAGGGAAGGAAATAATAAATAATGTAAATATTTTTAAAGCACATTTTTTAAATATTTCATTTAATATTTCACTTGTTTCCAAATAGATTCCTTTGTTATGTATAGTCATTACTGTTCTTTTTTAAATGTATTAATCATTTGTGCTGGTGATTCTTTGTCGCCTTAAATGTTTCCCGAAGGCTGAGTCCGTCTGCTTAACTACAATTCTTCCTTTTTATTTGTCAGAGGTCGCGGAAAAGTTAAGTCTGTTTTGTTATAGAAGTTAATTTAGTTTACCAGTCACAAGGAGGACAGAAATCACCGAGAAAGAAAGAGAAAAAAACCAAAAACATCAGTGGAATTCTTTTTGTGGAATCGTTCTCTATTATTTCACAACAGTGAATTGAAAGCGGGGAAATCAAAACATATAATGCCGATTATAGCCTCATCTGTACGCCATAGTGACGTCGATTATAGCCTCGTCTGTACGTCATAGTGACGTCGATTATAGCCTCGTCTGTACGTCATAGTGACGTCGTTTATAGCCTCGTCTGTACGTCATAGTGATGTCGATAATAGCCTGTACGTCATAGTGACGTCGATAGTAGCCTCGTCTGTACATCAGAGTGACGTCGATTATAGCCTCGTCTGTACGTCATAGTGACGTCGATTATAGCCTCGTCTGTACGTCATAGTGACGTCGATTATAGCCTCGTCTGTACGTCATAGTGATGTCGATAATAGCCTCGTCTGTACCATAGAGACGTGGATTATAGCTTCAGCTGTACGTCATAGTGACGTCGATTATAGCTTTATCTGTTCTTTTGATTATGATTATTCGTTCTGCAACAGCTTCCCCTGTAACAGTCAGTCTTCCCTACTATCACGGTTAGCGACTTGTCAGTAATTTATTTAATTAATTTTATTAATTTATATAAATAAGATTTGGAATAAAATTACGTAGATAAATTCTCGGTTTTTTTTTTCAATGTGAATGTGTCTATTGGAGATTTTTGGCATTAGAGTTTGTTGTTATCCAAGGGAACCCAATAGGTAAGCTAACTATCAGTACGGTGCTAGGGATGAGGGGAGAGCAAAAGATAAAAGATCTTATTCAAAGTTTGGCATTTAGTAACATAGCTTAATCTCCGATGATTTAAATTACCAGATGACTTACAAGTGGTCCGCCAATTGGGTAAAGGTCAGTCTGAAGGTCACTTTTGCCGAGTGCTTTTGAAACATGTTTTGTGTGACAAAAAGAAGGTTGAGGAAAAATGTCTCCTAAGGCGGAAGTAAATAAAGAGGTAATCCACGAGAGTTTGTACATTTTTTCCAGGATTTCATCTCTGTCTCGGTTTCGACAGTAAAGCCGCTCTAAGTTTAGACTTAGGGTTTCCTTCTAGATGTAGATGGTTACCTGCTGACTCATAGAGCCGTCAGCAGGTAAAAGAAGAACAATGCCAGAGACGGGCAGAACTTCAGTGAGAAGACACCCGGAGGAGGGCAGAGAGCGCGGGAAGAGAAAGTGAAAGTGAAAGTAGCATCTATTTTTGTCTCGAACTCACTGGATGAAGACGGGGTAAGGGTGAGCTACAAGACAACGGGGTGAAGGAGGTGGGAGAGAACCGGAGCGAGAGTCTGAAAAGTAGATAAGGAAGTTTACTAGAAGAGAACTATCACTACGAACAAGGATTCGATACACTTATAAAAATTATTTTTTTTTTTAAATAAAAAAAAAACAAACGGGAAATTACAATCATGGAAATGGATTCTAGGAAATTAATTAGGAAATCACCTTTAACATATATCGTCCAGTTTCGAGTTATTTGGGAAGCGTGTTAGCATAACCCTGATATTTCATAGAGCTGAGTTATAAAAGCGAATACGTATAACGTATTTTTTTTCTGTTGGTGAAATCTAACCAGGTTTCTGACTTAGTCTTTTACTAAATACTTTGAACATTGCTGAACTTCGCTGCACGTTCTTTGATGTTGACCGGCTCCATCACCTACAAAGGGCCCGACTGTTCTTTGATGTGCAGAGAGCGAGAGACTACAGGAGGAGGGGGGTCAGGCCCCGTGAAATATATGAAAGGAAATGGCATTTGTTAAGCAGAAAGTCTGGAAAGTATTTAAAAGTAATCAGCGATAAACGAACCTAATGTCTAAAAGATGCCATTGAAGAGGGGGAAATTCGTGACAGAAAGTCACATATGTCGCAACGCATGCAACTCCGTGCCGGCTGCTATTATTTGAAGTTCTGTTACCTTTAAAAAGAAAACGAGGTTTTCAGATGGTGTACAGTAAACCGGTAAATCGAGAAGTGATGACGTCACGAGTTTTAAAGCCGCTTCCAAGCCTTCAGTTTGGCGGAAGCGGATAATAATTATTCGCTGCATAATCATATCGCTGTTTTTCTTTTTTTAAAATTCTTAAATCCACTTTTCTGCCTTCAAGACCAGGCCCACCATTTTCTCGGAAGTTCCTTGCAACCGTTGGCACAGCGGTTAACTCAGTTTACGAGCGTCTACCAAAAAAAAAACAGAAGTCCGCTTACATCCAAATAAAAATCTCGAAGAGTCAAAAGGCGCCTGTTCACGTGATGACTTTCTATTTTTGTCTTTTCCATTAAAAAAAAAAACAACAACAAAACAAACAAACAACTTCCTGCTACCTCCCCTCCACTCGCCTCTTTTCTTACAATATTTAACGCCATTTCGAGGCCAGGTTTCTTCCTGACCAAAGAGGCTAATTGTTTAGCCTTAAGGTGAAGTGTATTTTTTTACTGTCTTGGGTTCGGGTTCAAAACTAAAATTACTGAAGGTAACGTTTACCGGTCGTGGATCAGGTTAAGTCTGTTCTGACAGAATACTGTGACGTGTGAAAGTTAAGATGGAGAGGTGGGAATTCAAAGTATCTGCTGGCTTACTATTGCAAAAACAATACCAACTCGCCGCCATGGTTCATTTTTGTCTAGCGTCTCATCAAACTGAAACAATTTTCAAAAGAAACAAACACTAAACTTGTCGGCATAATTAGTAATAATACTATGAAAGTCATCACTACCACCCGCTTAATTTCTCTGGGTGAATAATACAATTTTAAAGTCCAAACTTGAGAGACGTGGCAGGAATTTTAACCGCAAATTTCTTTCATATGCGAACAAACTTCCGGGCTTTATATCTTTCGCCAGCCTTAGATTCAGAATGACCTCTCTAACCGCTGCTTCCAAGTCCATCACCAGGAGGCTGTTGCTGAAAACCAACTGCAGCCAGATCGTATACTATTGTCGTCGCCTTACAGACTTCTATATTACCACTTCTGCCGTGTCTGCTGTGATCAGTTGTCGATGTGGGACAGATACTTTTGAGCATGAGCAGTGTTCCCACGGAGCAGATTCGATTACCCTTCCCCCTGTCAATCGCGACCAAGCCATTTCTGCATTTGTTCGTGCCGGCCTGCATGGCTGTGTTGTACCAGGCAACTCGACATCGGTTCTGCGTACACTATTAAACGTCACGTGTTCTGAACGCGCTAACGGTGTAACACTTCAAGACGTAGTTCGAGAACAAAGACCCGGTGAATCTCGGTAACGTATATTAAAAGAAGAAGAAGAAGAAGACAAAATTAAGCCGCATTATCGGTGCAGACTGAAAAGTTTTACAAAGGATTTATTGAAGAAAAACACAAACAAAAAGACGTTAAAACGCGTTACGTAAGCGCAGTTACGAGACACCGACTAGCGCGAAGAACACGAGAACCCCGTCCGGCCTGATGAGCTTCACCGCATCACTCACTTTTCACAGTTCCCCGCGCGATCCTCCCCCCCCCCCGGCCGTAGCCCAAGACCCACGCGCCTTCCTCAGCCAACACGATCGCCATAGGCATGTTATACCAAGCAAACGGTCAGGGACTGACTGATACCCTGCCGTCCACAATAACAGATGCCTCCCACCCACTCAGCCACCAGACAGACAGTTGCAAGTCCACCATAATTCATCTCTGTACAGGAAGGTAATCAGCACAAATTCCTGACATATTTCCGATAATAACGCATGGCTACTGTATACTCGGGCAATTTCCATCGTTAGACTTCCCACACATTCATTAAATGTTCAGGAATGTGTGTATATATTTTATGGAACAGGAGTGTTCCCAGCTATTTTAAAGAATATAATAAAACCCGGAGTCCTGTAATTTGTCGTGCGATTTGATCGCCGCTTTTCAGAGCTAGAATAAAAGTTAACGACTGGTCCGCCACGTCCAGTGTCTGGATGCCCCCCCCCAATCCCCCTCCCTCGGGAGGAAATATCTTTTGAGAAGTACAGTTATGAGACCCTGCTGGATTGTTAGACTGGCCGCTGCATCAGGCATCTCTTCAGACGCACTGCTGTTCAGCGAGGCTAGGGTAGGCAGGTGAGGCTCCTCGGAGCTGGGTATTTAACAACAGGAAAAAAGTGAGCATATTATTATTTTTTAAAAAAAATCCCAGCGAGATTCCAGCCCCGTCCTTCGTCAAGCCACGCCCCACCACCATCACTCCCCCAAATAGGAGCATAATCTGTTATCGTTTATTTTTAATTAAGGAAATTTGTTTTATGCTAAAATCACAAACGGTTTGTAACATTTGCAAATGACAAAGGGGGGATATGAATTTGAAGTTCTTTATGCAAGCAGATATTAGAAAACTCTCTAGATGTGAATAACTGCTCCCTCACTCTTAAAATGGCTTAAACGTTCGAGCTGTGCAGCAGTTTTCCCGCTCATCTTCAGTGCTGCCATAGTTACCTGTTTTCCTACAAAACATTACAAGAGAAGCAACTGGCTACCGTTTCTTCCGCCGCCCTGGTTTGGCCAAGAGCCCTCAGCTGTGTACCAAGGTACCAGCGCCAGACCAAAATGACAACTAAAGTTTACCTTTAATTGCTGATGCAAATAATCTCGCATCTAGTGTCTAAAAGTGGCTTTCCGGTTTCTTCCATCAGCCGCCGGTGCAACAGCCAATTAAAAATACGTTTTATATCAATAAAGAGCATACAACTTAAAGAAATATTAGCCACAAACACGGCGACATTGACTCCATATAAATTACAATTAAATTAAATTCCCTTTGTTAACAGCCCTCCAGATCTTTTTGCGAAATCGTTTAATCGAATTTCTTGAATATCAGTCTCCTAATGATGAGTTTATATATATTAAAATTTCTTTCTCTTTTATTATTTCAGCCAAAATCTTTAACCAAACCGATTCCGCCAACTAAGTCTCCCGTAAGAATACACGCGTGTACCTCTCTCTCTTTCTTACAGCTGTCTTGGAACTGAAGTCCGTCGACTCCGGAGTTGTTTGCCTGAAAGGTGTTCAGTCCGGGTGCTTCATTGCTTTTGATCGGAAGGGTCGCTTACACGGATCGGTACGTCAGTTTGCCCCTACCATCTTTGTTTCGCAAGTTTCTTTGACACTCCGGCTTTTGTTGAAGGCCGATAATCGGAGACATGCGCACGTGTGAGTGTGTGTGTGTGTGTGCTTTAACTAAATTTCGGTATATCCGTTAGATTAGACCATTTCTGGAATGAACAGCTGTCGGTGTAACCGATACCAGGAGCATACATAGAGCTCGAGTATTGATGAGTGTGCCTTACGTAACGGAACTGGCCAACAGAACTTATCCGTTTGGCTGGAAAATGATCCGTTTCAACGTAGTAATTTTGTTTCATTTTCAATTGTTCTTCCCTGAGAAGCGGGTCCATTCATCAGCCGACTATGTGACGTCTTCCGGTGGCAGAGATCCTCCGCCCCGAGTTACGCGGGACAGGGTTTTAGCGATGGATACGAAAAAATATCCATCAGCAACAGCAGCGGCATCCGTTGCGTGGCATCTTCACTCCATGAAGATAGTATTTAAAATATAAGCGCCACGGCAAGTCGGCCCTTCGGTTTCTATGGCGATCTGTAAAAGGCTAATTAAAATAGCCTTTCGTTTAGTGGTATGATTTTGAGTGTGTCGGGGATGGGCCCGTTGTCGGATGGTAAAAAAAGGAAAATCCAGGTGACCTTTTTTAAAGTAATTAAAGGAGTTTTTCTGATCTGAATTTCCAGACCGAATATGGCGACCACTGCCTGTTCGAGGAAGACATGACGGACAACTACTACACCACCTACCGGTCCCATCTGTACAGGAAGAAAAAATGGCACATCGCCATCAACAAGAAAGGGAAAGTGAAGAGCGGGAAGAAAACGAAAAGGAAGAAAAAGTCCAGCCACTTTCTTCCGCGATAGTTGGGTGTGGCCGCCTGCGGCGTTGAGAGCGGACCCGTGTATCCTATTTGTATAAATACAGGAAATTCGTTGTTTGTTTGTTTGCGTTGTCAAAATCTTAAACTTAAGAAAGTTAAGGCGCCGGTCCGAGGGGCTGAGGAAATTCGGAGCCGCTGAATTCTGTTTCCCTTTTATTTCCTTAAAAAAAAAAAAAACACTTTTAAAGTATCTGATTTATAATTTTTTTCTTGTGTCTGAATTATATTTTGGAGCAAACAAAATAACAACCGAAAACACTCTGTGGTTGTAGATTTGCCTCGATTGTTTCCATTAAAGCAAGCAGAAATTTGCATGACGACTCCCGTATTATACGTTTTTCAACGGTGCATACTTTTCCTTTGCACAGTTTGTCTCTTTAACAAAGTTTATTTTACAGAAAAGCTTTAAATTATTGTTCACAAATGTTTCTGTCTGATTATTCTATTTATTCGTGTTTTAAAATTTCTAAAATATATATTTATATTTGTACTCGAAAGAATATTTTAAAATACAAACTAGTTTTTAATAATAAAAAATGCTCTATTTGTATGCCATATAATAGCTGAAATAAAATTATATATAATTTGTCTCTTTCTCTGTTTTTTTTTTAACATTCTTCTGAATAGTCAAGGTGATAATTTTGACTGCAATGTAATATTACGAACATGTGAAAAGCTAAACATCTTCCGTCTATGTACGAGGGTCGTAGTGAAAGTAATGAGCACTAATTAAAAACAGGAAAACCACAATTCATACAAACCTGTGATTTAATCTTGCCTCTACTCATCAAATTCAGTGGTAACGTTGTTACTCTGTAGAGTGGAATCTAGACAATGAATGGTGTTAAAGCAAAAGTCATGTGATATGGTTCCTTACAAAAATGGCAAAAACCCTAGAGAAAAAACATGTATCTGGAGAGTATAGCATCAGCTATACAAGTGCGAAACTGTTTCTTTACATTTCAAACACGGAAACGGTTACATAAAATCCAAGCCATATTCAGGCAGCAGATCAACAGGTGCCATGACACCTGCTAACAAAACATGTAGCTGAACTGATTCTAAAATTGTTTTTTGGATTTTCCCAGGAATTTCCACAAGGTCTCATCACAGTTTGTGTTACTAGAATCATAAGTATATCCAAGTAAAGGTTTTCCTGTAATTAATGAGGGATCATTACTTTCGGCATGCATTCATAGCTTAGAGCAAGGCTAACCCAAGTGTCTGATCTTCCATCAATGTAGGTTTCGAGCAAGGCTAACCCGAGCGTCTGATCTGGTGTCTATGTATGTTTCGAGCAAGGCTAACCTGAGCGTCTGGTCTGGTGTCTATGTAGGTTTCGAGCAAGGCTAACCTTAGCGTCTGATCTGGTGTCTATGTAGGTTTCGAGCAAGGCTAACCTGAGCGTCTGGTCTGGTGTCTATGTAGGTTTCGAGCAAGGCAAACCTGAGCGTCTGACCTGGTGTCTATGTAGGTTTCGAGCAAGGCTAACCTGAGCGTCTGACCTGGTGTCTATGTAGGTTTCGAGCAAGGCTAGCCTGAGCGTTTGATCTGTTGATTGTAACTTCGAGCAAGGCTAACCTTAGCGTCTGACCTGGTGTCTATGTAGGTTTCGAGTAGGCTAACCTGAGCGTTTGATCTGGTGTCTATGTAGGTTTCGAGCAGGCTAACCCGAGCTTCTGATCTGGCGTCTATGTAAAATCAAAACACTAGGTTAATGAGATAAATTTAAAGGAAAGCTCTTAACTTAAAAATGTGATATAAACAAGAGTTTGTTCACTTATCAACAAACTTAAACCAACACAGAGAACAGTTAGATTAATTAGACATGGTAGTCAGCCACTGGAAAAGAAGTAGCTGTTATGGTGGTTGCCTTCTCATTCTTTACGGAATAACCCCCCCCCCCCACGAGAAGTCGAAGAAGCTGTCCTTGCATCGACGCCGTCGGTGAAAGTTTCACGAGTTTGTTTCTGCAAAACGACTTCCTCTTGACGAAAGTGAAAAAGGTAAGTGCAGAGATTTAAGAGGCTACTGCAAACCCATTAACGCTCTGGCGCCATCATTTGTGGTAATCTCTTGAGTGTAGTTAATGCACAACTTAAAAGTCATTATTGCAAGCAGCTCTCTTCTCCGGACTGCCTAATTGTTTATCTCTGACGAAATGAGCGCCATTTCAGCGCCTCCTGGTGGCGAGTTAACAGACTATTTGTCCAGACTCTGGTTTTAAGCAATTCTGAATAGTCTTTTGAAGGCTATAATCTCAGACTTAAGTTACAACATTGAGAAAAACCGTTTTGTTTTTCGTAATAACTTATTTTTGCATCATTAACTTCAAGAAACATTCCTCAATTCAAAATTTTAATACTTCTCAAGCATGTAGCTCTCCTGCCAAGAGACCACAGATAAGTTCGTGCGTGTCAGAGCTGTGCATAGTGGTGCATGACGTTTGGCTGTGACGAGTAAGATAGAGTTCGGTGTGTTCTGTTGCCACTTTTTAAACTCTCTTTTCAAAAGAGCTACCAAATGAAAGATGGGGATATGTCTGCAACGCATCGATATGAATGACTAATTCATTGATTTTTTTAATACGATATTGATCATTTGCAACGATTGGTTTTAAAGGGAAGCCGAATTTTAAATAGTGATTATAAAAGTGTAAACTTTGGTGTTCTATTTGGAAGCATCCTAGTTAACTAAATGCCATCATTTTAACCCAGAAATGGAGACAGTGGTTTCCATAAACCGTAGTGGCTCTCCTTTCTTTGTATGGAGCACACTGAACGATCGTTCGTGCGAGCGCAATTTGATTATCGGTAACACACTCCGGCGTTAGCCTGATGAAAATGCGGACAATTTTAACTTTTAGCGAAGAAAAACGGAACTAAATCTTTTCAGAGAGGAATAAAGCAGAAAAAGAATTCCAGACTGCATCAGCGCTACCTATATCATCCTCATCCGACCTGGCGCCAGCTTAAGTCTCCTTCCAACTCTTGGCAGTTAATCTTTCCTCCCAGGGCAGAAAAACACGAGCGGTGCATCAGAACCCGGTGCAAGGGGTAGAAATCCCGTAATTTTATCTATTTTTTTAACAGTCATCTGCACGATGGTTATTCGTCTCCATCCCCACCGGTCGGTAGTCGTAACTGGGGGACTTGTTCGTTTTCGTGGGATGCGGAGGGGTTTTTCTTCTTCTCCCATCAGTCTCGACGTGCTGCGTCCGTGATAAGAAGCTGACAAACGCCCGCTGTTGCTGGCTGCACTCCCACTTCTCGGATATACCATCAGCAGCCCACGGCGTTGAATGAAAAGTCATTTTGAAATCTCTCTCTCTCTCTCTCTCTCTCTCTCTCTCTCTCTCTCTCTCTCTCTCTCTCTCTCTCTCTCTCTCTCTCTCTCTCTTGGAATCGCTCTCTCTCTCTCTAGGGAATCGTGACAGTCTATCAGGCCAAATAAAAATCACTTTGAATTTTTTAAACATTTTTTTTTAAGTTCGTTACTTTTCAGTAAAGTCTGATAGCGATCCCACCGGATGAAAAACTTTCTGAACCTTCAAAATGCGAGCACCCTAATTTTAGCGGAGCCAGACAGATCTCGTACCGACTTTCTTTTCCTTTTTTTTAATAACAAAAGTTCATCACCTTTTGGTGAAGTCAGATATCTTCTTTACAAAAAAAAAAACAAAAAAAAACACTCTTTTGGCTAGAACGTTCTTCTTGTCGAACCTCTGTCTTGACTTTTAGCTCCGCAGCAGGGAGCCAGAAGGGGGGGTCAGCTTCGTAGTGACCAACCTACGCACGGTTAGGGGTTCTTGGGCGGTCAGCCAATAAAGACTTACCACGCGGGTCTTCTCGCAGGACCCCATACCAGAACCCTTTATTTTCAGGTGTGGGAGGTAACCGTCGTGGCTGGCTGGTGGAGAAAAGCGAGAAAGAATCACGCCAGGGAGGTATGCCAAGCCGAATGGGTGGTGCCGATCTGAATTCGAACTCGAACCGCCAATCATATCATCGATCACCAAAATCAATCACAAGTTTATCGCTTTTCAGTAAGGTCACACCTTTTAAAATCATTCGTTGCCTGTTCATTATTCGCACGCGCCGAACCGACCGGAGGCGACCGTGTTGTTTAGGCCAGCGCGAGAAGCGCGCGCTCGGCGTTTCCAGCGTAAGTGAACCAACGGCGCCTGCGCGCAGGCAGCCGGATACTGCCGACCAGAATTCCTCTGACCGGCGGAAGAAAGCCGCTGAGGAAAACATCCGGAGCCACCGAAGACCGAGCAGCGCTCTACACCGGTCGGTTGTTGAGACGATAAGTCCACGTAGACTCACACAGCGCAGGGCTCGGCGCCAGCTTCAAGTGATCAGGGTGGCGAAAACTCATTTACAGAGTCTTTTCTCTTCTTTTTTTTTAACGGTGAAATTTTAATACAAACGGGACGGGTCTGAATTCACGTGTTCTGCCAACATCCAAAAATACTCTTTATCATCAGCAGCAAACTTCAAAGCACAGGATACGGATAGAAAGCTTATCTCGCACGTAGGTTAATATTCGTAACATTAGATCCGTGGTCGAGTTTCTTTAAGTTATCAGCCGCACTATTCCACCTAAACGAAACAAGCATCGACGTCAGGTCAAAACCCCCAGATAAGGAAGCCTCCCCTCGTCTCCCATCTCCGTCTTCCTAAAGCTCTCATAAAAGTTGGAGAAAATATCCCTTTTTTGTTTTTTTTTTTTTTATGTCGGAAAGCGTACAACAACAACAACAACAACAACAACAACAACAAAAGTAATAGAAATGATCGCCACGTTTTTAATTTAGAACGAAAGCCGGCGTCGAACATCCGGGGAGATAGAAACGATGAGCCGGGCACCTGTGATCGAGGGTGGCAGTACCCTCGCGGCGCAGACCATCCCCCGTGGAGGCTAAATACGTTTGTGCGGTGCAGCAACCAGGAGGAGGGAAAAAATAAGCCATTTTTTTCCAGAAGGAATTAAATACTTTTATCTCCCGACAGAATAAATGAAAGCAGGGTTGGGGGAGGTTAGGGGAAGTAATTCGCTTTGCTTTTGAGACAAGTGCGTGCATGTTCAATACGATAATAGTTTTAGAATGGTGTTCGGGAAGACACAAAGCAGCACCGTGCGGCGGAAAGGTCTCGGCGCGCACCTTGACAGACGGAAGTCGGGCAGGAGCGGACAGAGCTGATGTGTGGCCGATAGGGGATTTCTCACATAACCCTAACCCTAATGCAACAAAGTACTGATATTAAAAAAAAACGAATATAAATGTTTAAATGAAGAAATTTGTTTGTTATCTGCCATTACATTATACGGCATTTTGTAAACTGGCTGCTGAAAAAGAAGAAGAATAAGAATGTACTATGTTATAAAGCGCTCAGAGTAAGACGCAGAGTCGGGGATTTGCAGTCTAAGTGTCAGATCAGTTGGTGGAAGTTCCATATGGATCGCTTCCTGTCAGTGTTGACTGTAGCATTCATTTCTGCTGATGGTTTACTCGTACTTCCTCCTGATGCGCACCGGCTGTATTCTCTTGCCACTGCAGCAATGTTCAGAAGAAATCGCCTTCTTATCGATTCGATCTTAAACACACACTCTATATATACCGACGTCATCTCTCTCCCTCTCTCTATACCGACGTCATCTCTCTCCCTCTCTCTATACCGACGTCATATCTCTCTCTATACCGACGTCATCTCTCTCTATCTCTCTCTATACCGACGTCATCTCCCTCCCTCTATACCGACGTCATCTGCCTCCCTCTCTCTATACCGACATCATCTCTCAATCTCCCTCTATACCGACGTCATATCTCTCCCTCTCTCTATACCGACGTCATATCTCTCTCTATACCGACGTCATCTCTCTCCCTCTCTCTATACCGACCTCATCTCCCTCCCTCTCTCTATACCGACATCATCTCTCTCCCTCTATACCGACGTCATGTCCCTCCCTCTCTCTATACCGACATCATCTCTCTATACCGACGTCATCTCCCTCCCTCTCTCTATACCGACAGTCATCTCTCTCTATACCGACGTCATCTCTCTCCCTCTCTCTATACCGACGTCATCTCCATCCCTCTCTCTATACCGACATCATCTCTCTCTTTCTCTCTGGTTAAGATCTGCTCCTTTCGGCTACCACAAAAAGATTTTAAAAAAATCTGCTCCTATAGCAAGCGAAACAAAGGACTCTATTGCAATGTTTTGGGGATATTGCCGGCACAACGCGAAATCTGGCATTGTTGCTCATGAATATTAACTGGTCTGAAGAACAGCAGCAAACTGAGGAATGTTAATGATTTTTTCCTTATATGATACCACCAGATTTTAAAGGTTCCCGGAAGAGTAACTGAGTGGAATTTGAAGCTGCACATCTGCACACCATGCTAACGGATCTGCCGTCACAAGGAACGTTTTCTTGACTTACCGAGTGTCGTCACCAATTTCGCCAAAGTTCAAGAGAAACCGACCTACATTGGGCCGCGGCGACCTCTTCCCCGTGGTCCAGTTCAACTGGAAGCGTTTATCGGTCCTATTTAATTCCAACTTGTTTGTGGGGAATCTGACAACCTTGAGCGTTCCACAGGGCGACAGGCGTGATAACCAACATTATTCAGTCTCCCAGATACGCCGCTACTGGTTCAGGAGGTTCCTCAAGACGTTACTGGAATCGGCGAAACGACTCGTGCGTCTCATAAATAACTCCACTGTCTTCTTTAGAATTCGGGGGGGTGAGGTGAGAAATCCCGGGGAACGGCCGACCGACCAAAGCTGTTCCTTTACGGAGTAAATACCGCAACACGAAGTATTAAAGGAACCCTGGCGGCATTAGTCTCCAGCCGTCTCAGGCCTTTTCTACTGTTCGATGGAATACAGTATTCACACAAAAATAGAAAAACGGGATAACGGAAATGGAGCGCGAGCCTACGCCATGACTTCTCTCTCTCTCTCCCTCCCTCCATCTCCCTCCTCTCGCCTCCTCCATCCCCCATCTCCCCATCTCTCTCTCTCTCTCTCCCCCTTTCTCTCTCTCTCTCCATCTCCTCCTCCCCATCGCTCTCTCTCCATCTCTCTCCATCTCCCTCCTTCGTCTCTCCTCTCTCCATCTCTCTCTCTCGCCATCTCCCTCCTTCTCCTCATCGCTCTCTCTCTCTCTCTTTTCTCTTCTCTCTCTCTCTCTCGTAGCTGATGCAATTTGTCCCGCATCTCACCCTTCATTCGTTGCTTTGTTGCAAAGACGAAATATCCGCTTTTTCCTTCTGCAAAGAACACGCACACACACGCGCGCGCAGTTAAAGGTAGTATTTGACTGTTTGCCAAGCACCCCCCACCCGTATCCTCTGTACTCTGAATGGGTTGGGCTGATGTCTGCGCATTCTTTTGTTATGAATTACCCACGTATTGCTTTTTAATGAATGCTTTTTGCGAATTACCGTGCCGGTGCCTATAAATGGAGAAAAGGGCTTTGAATTCTGCCCCTCTCCCCTCCCCTCGTAACTCCGTTTGGGTGGATTCCATTCATTCTCCCCCCACACACAAGCCGGGGGTTGTTAAAATAGGTGTAATTACGCAGACAGGTTCCCACCGCAAATATCTTGGGTAACGACAGCGCGAGTTCTCCAATTCAAATATGTTCGGCATCCTGTGTTATGGTTCTATTTAAAGAGTCCGACTAGACACTGACTCAGTTCATTGAATGGTTGGATGTTTATGCCCACGTACCCGCAGTTCAAACAAGTAATTTGTAATTTCATTAAAACTCGGCCCCCCCCTCTCTCCCACTCGACTACGATGTTTCTGAGAGAGAGAGCCGGATGATCTGCGTCTTCGATGAGTACTAGAACTTTCCGGAACTTAGAGAAGAAAACAACAACAAAAAATCCGAACAGCCACCCACTGGCCGAAGAAAGAAATTTTTCCTAAAAGATGCAGCGTTTAAAAATAACATAGAGCAGAGAAAAGGATGGCCAGGTTGCGGCGTTTCATCCCTCCTTTGAGTTAAGTGGACGTCAGACCGGCCTACGTAACTCCTTCGGCGATGGGAAAGGGCGGGTGCGATATTTACTTCCTTGTCCGAGAGAGCTCCTCCGTTATTTTTTGTGTAGTGGTCACCAGGAGGCGTCGTCGTTTATGCGAGATTTTCCCCTCCTTTAAGCCTCTGGCAGGTCTCCATCTTATCCAAAGTAGAAACTAGGATAGTCTAATGTTTTAGTCGTGCAGCGTATTCGGAATTTCTACATCTCGGAAATATTCTGCCTGGCTGTTTGTTTGCTGACTTCCGCCGTCCAGGTCCAGTTTACCTCCCCCTTCTACGGTCAAACCTGCGAAGTTGGCAAGTGTCGGCAGCCTTCATATTTCCTCGCCCACGGCTTCCGGTGCCATACACAAACTTTTCCACCCAGATATTGCTCCGGATCCCGCTCGCGCATAATTGGGGAACCCGAAATGAAACACTAGAGGGGGAATTCCCAATGACAAAGATTCCTTCTAAACTTCAAGTATGGCCACCGGTTTCGAGGAGTGTCGGTATGAAACGGCTTGCGGTTTATACGAGAACAAACAAACTTCGCTGTACTTAAGTACAGTAAATGAAAGGGCAGCAATAGCTTTTGCGTCCGCACGCTTTGGAAACAATGCGGGGAAGTGAATGCAGCGCCAAGACCGCCGGCGGCAGCGGCAACCAATCAAAACGACGATCTGCTTGGACCGTTGTACAATCCATAAATAGATACAGATATTCCAAAAAAAAATCGTCCATTGCAGATTAACATCGTTTCACCACAAAAGAGTCTTTCTCAAGGCTAAAACAGGGTGATGGGAACTCAAATTTAAAAAAAAAAATTAACATAACAGCATTTTCTTCCATCTGCCACGAAAGAACGCAGATGACAAAGTTACCAAATTCAATGCTGTCTATTTTTATCAGTTGAAGACGAACCCAACCGTGATGCAGCTCGTATAAATTAACGTGAATCTGCTGGGCCTATACTCGAAAACATGGCTGCCTCCGCTGATCCGCGAGAGCTGTTGCGGAATGGTGGCTTGGATCTTGTTGAGGTAGGAAGGCTGGGAACACGCTTGGCTTGGCACCAGCTCGCGGAAAGGGGCTGGCCAGAAAAACAGCCGGGAAGGGCGGGCGGTAACATCAGATTGAAGCTATAGAGCTGTCTAGCTGCAGTTGCTCTGACAACCAGGTAATCTTTGCCGGCGTTCTGATCTAACTAGAAGTACCGAAGGGAGAACCGCCGCGCGTGATAAACGGAAACCACGTGGCAGGCGTGTTTTCAGTATTCAAGGATATCCGCTTACCCCCTAAGTAATAAAAGAGAAAGCAAATCGGCTGAGCAGAGGGAGCAGTCCCAGGAGTCCGGCGGGTGTCCTGCTGACGGCGCGAGTTGGATTCAATCTAAGAGGAGATCCGGTTTCGCAGCTGGCTAATGAAATACTTTCTCTCGCTCACCTGATCAAAGATTTACTGCTCTCTCTCTCTCTCCCACCACAGTTTGCCGGATATTTCTGGTTAAGAGTTACCCCCCCCCCTTTAACAGAAAGTCTGGCGGGGGCTGGTCTCCTCTTAAAGAAGCGCGTCACCTGGGCGGGCAGACTACGAGAAAGACAGACATGGACAGATATCAGGTTACTGGATAATTAGAGAAAACCTTAATATGGAATATGACCGACTTTCCAGTGTCCAAAAAAATAATTAGCGAAGCGCCCAGGTATGGCGGTTTCGGACAGTAAAGGTGTCGCTCCCCCAGTACTCGCCGGCCGGTCCGATTAACCAAAATATGGGGCCCGCGCCCTTTCCACTAAGGTTTCGGCGTGACGTCACGATTAGGGTTAGGGTCGCCTCCAATTTTTCGAGCGTAATGAAGCCCCTTTTCACGCTTAAACCGTTTTACCACCCTAAAAACACCTTCTCCCTCTACCCCCGCCACGCAGCCGTATAAAGACGTGTACGTGGATGAGGGACTTTCTCAAGGGCCGCCCGGGGAGGGGGGGGGGTTAGAGGTCCGACTGGGGCCGAGATAGGTGAAAAGAATGAAATTTCTGGAAAGAAGATCTAGCTTCCGGAAAATAAAAAGAAAAAAGAAAATGCCACTAACTCCGTTCAATAGATAATCGCTAGGAAAACGTAATCTGTTTTCGCAGACTTAACTCGGACCCACGGTCTTGAGCCGCCCCCTGAAGAAATCATCGATACGCCAAGTCAGCGTGTTAACGTCTGTATCTCTCAAGGCGAAGACGGTGGCTTAATTCCTTTAGCCATAGCAAGGTAAAACGACGACGACGACAACAAAAGTGATAAGGGTAGTGAGACGAGGGGACAGACAACAAAGCCGGATTGATTCCTTTACTTCATCAAACAAGATTACACTAGGTTACAATGCTAGCCGACGTCTCTAACACCACCTTGTGGATTAACTCGCACCGGTATGCAAGGAACTGTTCGAACAAGGGTAGCAGGGTTAATGAATCTCGGAATTGTTTGTCACTGACAGGCAGCGGGGTGTCGTGCGTTGTGTTTTTTTCTTGCTGTTAGGTCGCAGAGAAACCCGTCCGGGTAACTGCGTGGGGAAAACAAAAAACGAGGTTCTAAAATTATTCAAAGGTGGTGCAGAAGAAACCTGACGAGACGTTGTGTGTTACGACCTCAGGACTCGAGTATAGGGCGCGGTGATGCTACTTCGACCTTAGAGGATGCGGCTTAGCGATAGTCGGCAACATCGCGAATTCTTCACCCTTAAGCTCAATGCGTCACCGGAATCTGCAGCAACTGTCAAGGCTTCAAGACGGAACCGTGCCAGCGAAACATCTTATTGTTTTGTTGTGTTGTTGGATAATCGAAGAGTTTTGTAGAGGAGGCTTCAGATGAGAGGAGTCCATCGCCCGCCTTTCCCCAACAAAGCGCCGACTACTGGATACGACTGCGGCAGATAAGTGAACAGAGGCCTAGACTTCCTCCCACGTGAAAACTACACCCAAGAGCAACTTTATCGTCTGCTCACGAATGACAGTTACCTGTCAGATTGAAAATTAAATCAAACAAAAAATAACACACGTTCGGGCTGGGTTTGTGGTTTAATGTGTCTCGTCTTCAGACGAGAAGTGGAATGTAATAAAAAAAATCAGATAGTGTTTTATTAACATCTTGTTTCGAGAGGAGGGGAGCATTTGGAAATCTCGCGTGAATATCAGCGTAGGACCCATGTTGTGTGTGTGTGTGTGTGTACGTAGATCGGGATCGGCGTATCTCTGGCGGTAAAATCACAGCTTGAGAGGAAAACGGAAAGAAGAGCAGTGGACGGGTAAGTTTATTCGGCTAGATAAGGCTGTAAATAAAGTAACAGAACAAAAACAAAAACGGTATGAATTATAATTAGCGAGATCGCCCGACTTCGTGGCTCTGGTGGGGGGAGGGATCCGTACGCCGCGTCACGAAAACGGCTGACCCTATACTGAACTCTGTAGGCTCGGTTTTACTTCTTCTCGAAGAAAACGGTCAGCGCGTGGATGAGAATGAATTTGAAACGAACAAAAAAAAAAAAGAAGGAGTAGATTCCTGTTAGCGAGAGAGAAGAGATTCCCCGAGTGGCAGAGCCCCACAGAAGAGCGAATAAAAAATATGCAAAGTACACTTTAACCATCACCTGCTGTTGCTAAGATAACAGACGTGGTTTGCGTGGCGCCCCCTGCTTACCGCTAAACGAGGTTGTCATACGCGCGCTACTCTGGCCTGATACGGAAGGAAACTCCCCGCTACAACTCTTCCGTGAGAGGAAACGGGAGCACCCAGAAGAAAACAACCGGGCGGAGCTGCTGCGGGAAGACTAAGAGGCAGTTCCTTCCACACGCCCAGTGTAAGCTTTGTTTGTCGCCGCACAACCCTGTTATTCTAGCAGCTTTAGGGGAGAGGGGAATGGCTGGTGAACAAATTCAGCCCCGCAGTGAACGGGGCACGTTTCGACCAGGGTGGGGCCCCAGACCAGAAAGGAATCCGCTTTCTACTTCGCCGCCAGATACATGTACACACCAGGACTGCGGACCGGGTCTTAACGTTGTTTGAGGACAAAACCGGAGCAAATGTTGTTGTGTTTGTTCCAGAGGGGCTTCCTCACACACGGACACAGGAACGGGAAGACACCGAGCACCGTTTTTCACACGGACCCCAGCGGCAAACGGTGAGCGCCGAATGTTTGCCCACGTAAAATTATCTCTGTTGTTGCGGCGGAGTTCTTCAGCCCCGTTCGGTCTTCACGCTGTTTGCTCAGGTCTAGCCCGCCGTTCGGCCGTGGAAGGACTGCCTGCCCAGCTGTTTGCCCCAGTCTTCGTTTATTTCCGTGAACGGAAAATGAGAAATTTAGTATGGGGACAGTTCTTGTTTGAAGATGTTCCCTTTGATGTTTATCTTTGAACACGACCATTTTTATTTAATCTACAAAAAAGTCTAAAAAAATATTTTTTAAAAAATCGTTTACACTAACGCTCAAAAGTTAGTTGTTGTCCGATTTACCGTTTTATTTATCGGGCATTTTGAAAACCCTTCACATTCAAAGGGGCTGTTGATTTTATTAAATATTCGTACATTTGTTTTCGGAACCTCTCTGCCGTTTTAAAAATAATTCAAAGAGAATGCAATAGGAACAGCAACACCAGCTCTTAAGGTTTGGCTTTCGGATTGCAAGGTATTTTTATTATTAAAGCGATTTAAGCAGTTTTTTAAAAAAATTATTTTTAAAGAGACTTATAGGATTTTATTCAGGCTTCTTCTCTCCCCCCCTAAGTTTACTTATGTGTGGTCTTCCTCTCCGAGACTAACAAACGCTCACTGTTCACTAAACTCTATCCCATCATTCCACGCGGAGTATTGACAGAGAAGACAAATCCGCTTACACTTACGGATTAGAATAGAAGTAAATTAATATCACAATGCGTTATTATCCGGTCACTGGATCAGTGGGTTTGGTTCATTTCGCTTTAGTGATCCCTAACACCATGCCAAGTTAACTTCGATAGTCTATGGCCCCTTTTCTTTTTTCTACTTATGCAAAACAGCAAAAAAATCAAAACAAAAGAAACCGAAGGTGAATTTACGGTTAATATGAACACACAAATCACTCAAGCTTTTTAAAAAAATGGTGCTGCCATCTATAGTTTACGCAAGTAAAAAGGGGGAAAGTACTGAGATTTTCTCACTATAAAAACTATTATTTATTATAAAATTATACTATATTAAAACTACTTTACATGTTTATATAGGAATACAAATACAAATTGAAAATAAACGTAGAAAGCCTCTGATTGGTACGTATGCGCTTAATCGAAAGTAAAGAATTCCTGGAAGCTGCTTTCCATCACCTGGGTATGATAGTATGGGAAACAACTGTAAAATCTGGAACGACTGTTAATGTTCAGATGCTGGAGCCGTTGGCGCCGTCTGCTGATGGCTAAGCAGTGTTTAGTTTGTTTTGTGTATTAGTTGCGTAGAGACGGGAAGTCATTTCGACTGACGCAGGACCTCCCTCGAGAGAGGACAAGTAGCCGCCAGTACGATTCTCAAGCAGGTTGGTACTTTCGCTGTTCGCTAGACCCCGTCTGCGCTCGCGTTGTTCTCCTCGTAATCGGCAACTTGTCTCGAACCCGCTATCCGCCGAATTACCGTACCAACAGCTAGCTCGGTCGGTCGACCACAAACCTCCATCTCCGATAACTCGTGGCATTCAGAACTGCTCCGCCATGGCGTCCAAACTGGCCAGAGCCATCCATCTAAGCCGGGCGCTATTAGTATTATACAAAAGTCTGGACAACTGCGAATCGGTTCAGCCTTAAATGGCTCCGGCCACAGTATTGTGTGCACGCTCACGTCTTCGTCGCCGAATGTCTGCCGTATCCCAGGCATCCCCTTTGCCGGATAACCTCGCTGTAAGAGCGAATAATCTCGTGTAATTAAAAACTATAGTCGGACCGAGTTTCTTTAATAACGGAAAACCCTAACCAATTTATCACCCATCTCTAGATTTCCAATGTACACTACCGGACAAAAGCTTGGTGGTAGGACAGATACGAGAACCATTTATCTCTCTTTATATATATATATATAAAAAAAAGATGTATAACCGTAACATATTGTACAAATTCAATACATGGACGAACAGAAAATACTCAGATCTAATCAACTTTTATCTAAACCTTCGTTTCGTTAAAAAGGTATCATCCTAGAGTTTCAGAGCATACTCCTATTTACGTGACACAATCTCATCGGATGAGAAACCAGCCGATAAGATGATGGCACATGCCATAGAGCATTATCAATCGATATAGGAGATTTATTTAGAGCTCTGAAGGCTATGGGTATTTATTTTTTGTTTTTCTTAAATGTCAGGGCGACCACCCCCCACATTAAAAAAAAAGCAAATTGATCTTGAAACGGGATCTGTTATTTGTATTTTGAAAATAAGGGAGGGCTTGAGAGAGATAGAGATTGTCAAGAAACCCAGGGTCTGGGGTAACCAGACATCTGGGATCAATACAGGTAAAAGCCGTACAGGGAGAAGAGTAGAACTTAAAGAAAGAACAAATATATCAGACTGTTGAGCAAATAAAAGAGCGGAGTTACAGTATGGCTGGATAATAGAGAGGGAAAACTGGTAACCCTGACAAAAGTAATAAAAATTTAAAAAAAAAAAAATATATATAAGCAAATCTTCCTGGCGGTCGACTAATAGATATCAGGTTTATTCTGCGGGAAGATAAGCATATATGCAAACAGTGTGTGTATGGAAAGCAAAGAGAGGCTGGGTGTACTATAGAACACGGCTAGGCTACTACAGTTAACTGATTTATTACCCACTGAACTTTTATGGGATAAACTCGGCAGAAATGTGAGGAATACGGCGCCGCATATCACAACACGACTTCGAGACCAGCAGCTTCTCCAGAAAGCGTAGAACTCAGGCCTCTCCCCTCGCCGAATATTTGGAAACGTTACTTCTCGGAATTTGCAAAGTTGAGCAAAATATTTTGAAGGAACAAAGGTTTAGGTCGAATCTTTTTAGATGTGTGTGTGTGTGTGTGTGTGGTGAGAGAGAGAGAGAGAGTGTGTGTGGTGTGGTTAGAACCTTTTGTGTGTGTGTGTGAGAGAGAGAGAGAGAGAGAGAGAGAGAGAGAGAGAGAAGAGAGAGAGAGTGGTGTGGTGTTTAGACCTTTTGTGTGTGTGGAGAGAGAGAGAGAGAGAGAGAGAGAGAGAGAGAGAGGGAGAGATGGAGAAACCGTCAGTACAGAGAAGAGAGAGAGAGAGAGAGAGAGAGCGAGAGAGAGAAGAGAGAGAGTGTGTTTTGGGTTTAGAACCTTTAAGGGAAAAGGAAGTGAAAGAAGCTACGTACAATCCGATAACAACTCAGGCTATTCCGAGATCGTTATCCGGCCGGTTAAGTTTAAAGAAGTTTTTTGGTTCACTAATAAACCAACGATGGAAAGGAAGTGGAAAGATGCTGTGATGAAGCCGTGCGCAGCCACGGGAAACGGATTTAAGGATAGGAAGACGAGGGAGCCTGATTGCAATCTGTTCCCCTTAGAAACCGATAAAGCTTCACTCGGACCATTCTGGAAAGTTCGCACAACTACAGAGGATAAATAAAATAAAAGGGACTTAAAGGAACACTGTAGGTTTCTACATTTTTCATCTATAGTAATAAAATTGTCCTTCTTTTGTTTAAGGCGGCAAGGGTTCAAACTAACTATTAAAATTCTCCTCTCCTTTACTCTATTTTCATTTATACAGACAATTTTATTGTAGTACTTCCACACAACTGAGTTATTTTGCTAAACGTTTTGCCCTTTGACTTAATATTACATTTTTTAAAATTTTCTCTTCAGTTTTTGTTGAGAAATATCTGCACAAATGATGACCACTTTAAGACACACTTCTCACCAGATAAATAAAGGTAATATAAGCAAAAAGAACACTACCGGAAGTGATCAGCGTTCAGCCAATCAGAGCCACCAAGCACGTGTTTCTCTCTCTGGCAGGTAGATTTAAAAAATTGAAGCCGCAAAATCTTTTTTCTTTTTGAGAAATCAGAGGAAACCGATAAATTCAACATCTTTTTAGTATCCAAAAATAAACAAAATAGTTACTACTAACTTAACACGGAAACCGTCTTCTCTTCTTGCACTCAATGATGATGCGTCGGCATTAAAAAAAAATCGGAAATTTTGATTTGTAATGTGCCATATTTTTCTCAAACGGTTAATTTCCTTTTTACAACTGACAAATACATTTTAGCAGCCCAACAGTTCATCAATGGGGGGGGGGGAAACAACAACAAACACCCAGAAAACACGTAAAACGTGTGCTAGCAGGATTTCTTTTAAAGGCAAAATTACTTGAAAAATTTCGAGTATTTCCTTAGCATTGTACTCAAAAAACACGTGCACTTTTGTTCGGCATATCCTGTTCAGAAATCCAACGAACCATTAACAGTTGAAAGAGTGTAGAAGAATACTTTATAGTTAATAATAATAATAATAATCATAATGATAAGAACCGTAAAAAAAGACTAATTTTACACTGACTATTGGAAAGTCATTTTAGCTTAATAATCCAGTGAGTGAGGCGAAAATGTGCGATTAGAGATGACACATCGGCCAGGCAGTCTCAACATGCCCCTTATATCAAAGAAGTTCAACTATTTCGGATCAAGTGACGTGGAAATTTAAGAATATATTCTAAGCAAGCATCATACATTTTTTTTGTATTTGAGCATTTGGTTCCACCTGTGTTGATAATTAGTGTTCGGGGTGGGAACGGTAGTGGTATCAGCAGCATTGGTCTGCCATTTTGTCGGGGTGGAGGGGTTCCAAAGACCATCAGCGACCTCGGATGTTTGTGAGTTCGCCGGACAAAAGAACCTGTTTGACTCACTCTTAGTTCAAGACGCCCGGCTTTCTTAGCCGGGTCCCAAGCCACCGAATCGCCCCGCGTGCAGAACCGACGAACCATGACGGCCATTAACTGCCGAGAACGACACAGTTATTAGTATTACTAACGAAAAAAAAGAGAGAGAAAGATATGAATAAAATTTCAGAAAATGCATATAATATGTGCTTGTGTCGGCAGGCAGGCGAGCGATGTGGGTGGTGAGGTACGGAAACAGTGAAGCCCGATCCTTTGTAGTCAAAATTGTTTTAGCTTTAATAATCGACTGAGTGGAGCGAAAATACGCGATTAAAGATGACACATCGGCCTAAAGTGAAGCGCAATTAGCTGTCCTGTAACAATGTCCTTTTGCTTTATTTTTCACTGCCAAAAAAAAAAAGAATTAAGGATAGTTTGTACGATTTTCGACTTTATTCCGGCTTTAATAATATAATATAATAATAATAATAATAATAATAATAATAATAATAATAATAATAATACTGTTACCTGGCAACCATCTGATGCTATACTTTATGTTTCTTTAAAAATTTAAAAACAAAATAACAAGTTTAACATAATTTGTTTTATGCATCAAAATCAGAGCCGTTGGTTAGAAGTATTTGATTTATTATTAATCAGTCAGACAATTAAGATCTGCATCGACCATCTTGAATACACTAAATGGATGACGAGAACAGATGAAAGCCTTTTAGTGAATAAATGTCTTACAGGTTGAAAATCTTTTACGTTTGAATGGAAGGTCACAAAGTTAATTAAATCAGTTAGTAAATGATATGTGCGCCGGTGTTACGTGACAGCAGTAGCTTGTGCATCAGCCAAGAGAGATTCCAGTTTCCTTCATGAATTAATTAAATTAAATACTTTAGTAGGTAAGGGTTCGCACTTCTCCCTCCCTGTCGGAAAGTAAGGAAGCAGGGGGAAAAAAAAAGAAAACGGCTGGATCAATTCTTCCTCGCTGCAGGCAGCTTCCAAATCTTTGAAGAAACAATTTCCCAAAGCGTTCACAAGAAAACACCGAACAGAGGAATCATTGATTAAAATAAATACTACATATTCTAATTCATTTGCTCTTTAAATATCGGTCTTCTATAGAAGAATATATATGTCTTCGAAAGTGTTGCGACAACGACGTTAAAGGGCATGGTAAGTTTATTCGCCGATAACTGCTCCTGCAAGTTTGCACGGTTGTCGCATTGTATATTTGTGGTGAGTCGAGAGCCACGAAGGGGAACCGCGGGGGTGAGTTTGGGATGGCACCGTCCAGCAACCCAAAGAGAGCATCATCATAGTCGATCGAAGCCGTACACGTGCGATTCTGCAAACTCACCAAGTTTCGCTGCTGTTGTAGGTCGCCCCTCCGCTCTTTTTTGTTGTTGTTGTTGTGAGGCAATGAAAAATGTCCTTGCTGAGTGCCTAACGCTGCCGGCTAGTTGTATAGAGCGATCAAATTCCTCCCAAATGTCTTCAGGCTTTGGTTCGATGCAAAAAAACAAGCAAAAAAAAAAAACATCTGGGGCCATTCTGGTGGTGCGAGGTTGGGCGCGATGTCTTGTTGGAATATATTACAGAACGTTGGCCGGACAGATTAACACCGGCGTGGTCACATGACCCGTGACGTCACACGTGGATCGAGCTAGCCTCGCTCTGTCTGCGGCGCTTCCTGTCGAAGAGTCCCGCTCACCGTCGGTCTGCAGACACCCCCGGGTCGAGGGCCACGTTGAATCAGCCGGATGCCTACCGATCGCATAGGTCCTGTCACACTTGGTGACAGAGGTTGTGTGTACCACCTCGGGTGCATTTTCCCTCCACCACCCATTCCCTCCACTAACCTCGATTACCCAGCACGAGCTGTGGCACGTAACACCTCCTTTATCAATATAACCTTTTGTAAGAACAAACCCATATCGAACCGACCCCTGCGTTCTGCAAGCACGTCCCACAGGTGTGGTATAAGGTAAGCAATCAGGTGATATGCGCTGAGTTAAAAGGAAAAAAAAAATTAATGAGATTTAGGCGAATAAATGTACGTGTTTGGCGTCAGGTTTCTCTTTAGCCGGCGCACCACCACCGAGCCAGGAAGCCATCGCAGTTTGGGAAATGAATATTAGAGTTGATTCTGTTGTCATCCGTGGAACAAACTACGATCGAACCCGCGCGACCCGCTGTTGCCAGGGGTTTGACCAATGGCCCCCGAGTCACTTGTAGTAGTCACGCGGTAACGGGGGACAAAAAAAAAGGGGGGGAAGTGGGTAAGCCGACTCCTTCCTCTCTGTCGCTGTGTATTCTTCTCCTTTTGTCATACGAACATTTAAAATCCTAATTGTCCTTAAACGCCAAAATTAAATCTCTTCGCAAACATCTATGAACCCGACAGTTTGGGTCGCTTTATAAAAAAAAACGTAATTTAAACGCCTAGGCCCCTAAATCTCCGAGATATCTCAGTGTCGCTCCCTCCCCTGTTTACTCCGTATTAAAGCTGTTTGAACTGAAGAATTTAGACGTCGGTGCCAAAATTTCCCAACTGACGATTGATGAGATAATTCCTGCTAAGTTTATCAGCAGTCTAAATGTACCGGTTACATTTTAACTCGGTAACAACCCCGAACTTTAGGTTTCTCGTTTCCTCTCATCCCCCCCTTTTCCCCTCCCCCCGAACTCCTTCTAAATCAGCATTATCTATCTTAACAGCGTCTCTTCCCCGCTCTTTTATGTCCTCAAAAAATAAAAGGTCGTCACTTTTCAACTTCCTCGCCGACGCCGACGTGTCCACCTTTACCGTTACTAACCCCTCCCGCGATCCCACAGTCTCGGGTGTTTACGTGCGTCTAGCCGCCGACAGCGTGAATTCAGCAGCGCCACCGGAAAGTCCGGAGAACCAGAAGGGACCGTCCCGAGAAGCGCACTGCTGTGAGCGGTCTCGGATGGACAAGGGTTAGGTTGATGCAGTAGAAACCGCTTTCTCCTGTGGCAGAATAGAAGTTTGGCGACAAAGACGACGACAGCAACAACGGATCAGCGCGTGCACGTTTTATTCTACATCTATCTATATTTTTTAACACTGATGTCAGTCAACATCCAGTTGTGTGTGGGTCGCTTATGTACCTACTTCAGCTACTTGGATGAGTAGCAGACGGACGAACGTCTAATATTCGTCTGGCGCACCTAATCACTGATAATACGAGCAGACACCTCTTTCTCCCGCACCGGGTCAGCCGGTCTCTAGTTGCCCAGCAACCCGACCCTTCCACCCCACTCGACGAAACCCCTCCGCTGTTCAGCACCAAGATATAGCGCCTGCCACAGCGCGTGTTATGTAATTAATTTCAGTTTAGAAGATAAAGGTTATATTAATCGCAGTTTCTATGTCGATTTATACCAGACAATCAATCAGAATGGCCGCCTAACTAATGAAACCTCATAATTACTATGGGCGGACTAATTTCCCGGAAGTAGCGTCTTGTTTACAGTCAGTCTCGCATGTGGCTCAGCCAGCAGCATCTTGATGATATACTCACCACAAGAGAAGAAACCCAGCACTCCGTATTCTTGTTCTCACGCGATACCTTATCGATATCAACAACTTTACAAAAACAATATAATTATCAACGATAAAATCTGATAAGCAGTACGTTTATATTCTATTTCAAGCAAATCCACCAGCAAATTTGCTTGTGGCAAAGAGGTTTCAACTACCATCCCTAGTGTCTACTAATATAATTCGATAAACATATCGATACAACATCGTTATGGATAGCAATAATCCGTGGAGTAAAAGTCCATTTATCAGAATTTAACCGACTTTGGATAACCGGAAAATTCAAATATCTGGACATGACCCCTTTGGATTACTTATTTCTTCACACTTTATTGCGGATAATTTCTTTCTTTCTATTACTCCTTCATTTATTTCAGTCAGGATAAAATCTGAATAGTTTATCTTTCTGTGCCAGAACAAACATCACGCACAGTAGATGCGTCAACTTTTACATCATTAACGATGAGTTTCCGGGAGTCTACTCCGCGAATAATATCCGTCTTTTGTTGCATATTAAGTACAACAGGCCTACAGTTCTTGGCACTAGAGTCTGTAGGGACCAAATGGGTTTCAGAATGTCCTGTATCAAATGATATTAGCGCATTGAAAAAGTACTTATAATAGAAGTTTCCATTGGCGAAAGACGGAAGGATGTGGGTTTGATTATTCAGCATTTATTTAAGCTTTTTCAGAAGAAATCTATCTAACATACAATTTTTTTTTCTCCTTGTTGCATCCGTTTACTGGCAGCTGCATTTAGTTACCTTGCAGGATAACCTGCCCAAAGAGCTGCGCGTGTGTATCGAAATGATAGCCTCATTTGATGACCGTTATCTTTGAAGGATGGTACGGCCTCGAGAGAGGGAACCTTTCCACCTGTAACTTTCAGTAGGTAATTTCTCAAGACATAAACTATTCCTAAAATATATACAAAAAAAAAAGCCAGCTGCTGTAAGACCGACGTATTCTGGTTGCGTAAACTCATCACCCGAGTATTTATTCTGCGATGAAATATCTGATTCATCTAAATTAACGGGAAATATGGACCCCCCCACCCCTCATCGCGGCTACACCACGGTCGTTGCTGGGAATGAGAAGTCTTCTGTTACGGAGAGCACAAACGACAAAGTTGCGCGTCACAGCTGTGCACAGAGCGCGGAAGGATATTGCTGCGCACGATAGTGATGCAAATTAGTCTGATATTTTTTTAAAAAATGATGTAAGTTAAAAAGCAGTTGAAATCTCTTAATTGAATTACTATTGGTTAGATGTATCTGATTTATTTAAATGGTATTACGCTTAAGTACTTTTTTATTGTAAAAAAAAATACGTTTGTCAAATCCCCCCCTTTTTTATTACTAAGGAGTTTAAAGTAACTTGATGGAATACGGGCCGCTTTGCTAGCCGTACGTCAGCAAGTATTTACCAAGGTGGTAGATGCGGGATCTTCTGGATTCTAACCGCTTTCTGGATCAGAGTAAACTGGACTTTATGCTCCGCATCTTCCTCGGCTGGAAAGGAGTCACTACACTTAATTGCCCAAAGAACCACGAGTTCGTCCTTCGCCACATTCCCTCACAAAGTAAAACCCATTACCCAAGAATCCCGTCTTTAATCTCGCCATGCGAGACCCGTGCTTAGCTATCGGTCTGTAGGCTCGGCGTCCATCTGTACGGTCCCCGGAGTACTTCCGCTTTGACGTCTGCGTGTTCACCACCAGCTGAAAGTCTACATGAAAGGCGGAACTGAGGAGATCCGTTAACCTTTGCCCGCAGTTCTGTACGGATGGGCACGCAGCTGTGTGCACGAGTATATGGACCACCTAGCAACAAAACTTAGAAAGGTCTCTTTCTTCTTTTTTTTGTAAAAGGATTGAAAACTACTTAATTTCTTGAGCAGAAACTTCTTACAAGCAGAAAGCAAAGCGCTTAAAGCTCTCCCACGTCTTGACAGCTCTGCGTACCTCGTGGACAGACGTATCCTCAGAAAACCATCTCTCGCCTCCCTCTGTGTGTGTGTTGGGTGGAGAGATGAATTATTTCCCGAAAACGAGCTCGGCAACAGCGGACCGAAAAAAAAAACACAAAACAAAAATAAAACCGAGTCTAGCCCCGAAATATTGCGAATTAGATCGACTCCGGTTCTTTATGAACGTAAGCCAAGGGTCTCTGTAGCGATGCAGTTATCCTGCCAAACAACGAGTCTGTTAAAGAGGCGAGGCGAGGCGCGCAACAAGCTGCGTAACTGATGCCACTTACCACTCACAGTATCTACGTGAAGTTTCGATCATCCCCGGTCTGTATCTGGCACGAATGCCGGTGTTTATTGACCTGTTCCGGTTCCATTCAGCGTAAAAGTTTAAGAATTGAAATGGAATTAGGGGGAAAATCTATTTTAGTTAATGGAAGTCCCCGGCTCGTTGTTCCATACTTCTACCTATCTGCTTACGACTTGATATTATCAAACCCGCTGGAATGATTAAATCAGATTTCCTCCCACCTTTAACGTTAAATTAAGCAGATTTAATCGAAAACGTTTCTCTCTCTCTCTCAGGTTAAGGGGAATTATTGATGCCCAAACATAGTAATATTATTGACTGCATCCTCCTGTGAAACTGAGCTGTAGCTGACGGTTCGTACAATAAGATCACAAGGCCGGTCATTAACGAGTCGAGAGACCCCGCCCGACCTAACCCATTCCTGTCACCGAGCTCTCGCCACCGTCTGACCGAGGGGTTTGTTTTCGCCGACATAGCTGGAAAAAATCCGAACTACACCGAGCTTTTTTTTAAAAAAAAAATGAAAGGAAATTCGAAATTTACTTCAAGTGTAAATTCTAGAAAAGTTTGGTTAAACGATAAAAGAAATCTTATTTCGTCACAGAATTTGCTTAAAATGATAAATATATATATATTTGTGGAGAGATGGTGAGGACAGTTTGAAGTTAATTTGATATTTACGCCAAGTAAATCACAAGAAAGACCAGAAAGTGTTGTTTGGACGTAAACCGCAGGGTCGGGTTATCCGTGCTTCAGTTGACACAGCCGCGTTAGCAGAGACTAGCTGCCATTTCCGTCAGGACGAATTCCGCTAACTCTTTCCCCACCGTAACGGCACAACGCGGACAAACTCTGCGTGGGATTGCGCGCGCGGCGCCCCGAAAATCACAGCAGCTGACCCCTAAATGTCCTCCCTTAGTCTGACACCGTGCAGATACGGCATTCAAGCCGAAGGTACATGAGGGCTTTTAACATAACGGCTTCTCGGCAAACAGTAGAGCCAACCAGAGTAGACGGTAGTAATGAGGGCAGCAAACCAAAGGTTCTATCTTCTATATTTCTCAGCTGTGGGGACTTTCGTACGATGGTTGGCCGTTTCACGAGAACCATACAGTTGTAACCCTCCCCAAACTGCAGGCAGGCCCGGAACATTATCTGCTTACCGCCAGAGATCGCAGCTAACGTCCCAAAACTAGCCTTCCTGGGGTCATCTCTGTGGTGAATTTCTGATCGAATTTCCTTACAACCAAAAAAGAGAGAAAACTTAATTGCTCGCACTATCATGATTACATCTGGAGACTAATCCTGAATTCTTGCCACCTTCTCGAATACTCTACAGCAGAACTTGGATTCCCTTCTCGTGCCCATACTGATGCTGCATCACTACACGTAAATCAATTCTGACAGGACGGTAATGTCAATAATACTGGTGGCTTGGTATGAAAATCGTCTTCTCTGTTTACAATTGTCCTTGTTATTACACTAATTCTTATCGAACAGACGAGAAAAAAGGCCCACCAATAGCTTGCAAAAGTGTCATCCAATGTCATATAATCCTTACCAGCAAATACCACTGGACGCCATAGAAAGATAGTCAATGGGATTTTGTCCAGGGAAAAATGTCATGTAAGGACAGACTTTAATTATCGTTACCGAGGTAGTAGCTGAGACTTTAATTTTAGCATATTATCAGACGGCACCTTGGAACAAGAGTGCACTCAGTTCGTCGTCTCGTGTCTTATGGACAAATAGTATATCCTGCTTTACCGGTTGCCCGTGAGTAGTTCAGTAATAATAACGAAAAGACCTTCCCGCCAAAAGATCTCTCTCTTTCTACAGTCATAGCCAAAAAAATTTGGCATCACCACGGAATTGCCTAATTTTACTCGATAAAGTCCAATTAAACCTGCTGAATTTGCTTACTAATGCTACGTTAAAATATTAAAATGCACGCCGCTCTGTAGTTTTCCACATATTTAATGGGAAAACGACAAAGAACAACAACTGTGAAATGTGGCAATTCGAACTCTAACGTAGAAATAGGTGGTTTTAGAAAGTACTCTATAAATCATGATGATAGGTGTGGGTCAATTACTGGTAAGCAAGCAGACCTCTAGAATTGGCGGTGGCTATATCATCAAGCTATGAACCTGACTTGAAGATGGATGTTATTTGTTGTTTCTGGAGTGATGCACAACTGCAAAGCGCCGTCTCACATTCATAGGTTGGCGACTATGACTTTCTGTCCACCCCTCCCGTGAGCATTTCTGAAGATGCTAATCAATTTTCCGCCCATTATTCGATGTCGCCCACCCTCCACCAAAGTTCTCAAAATACCATCCCGTTCCCCGAAATTCCTGCAATTCATCCAGCCGACATTACCGTCTAAAATCTCATCAAGTCCCCTTTTCTCGTAGCAGTTATCTCCAATGTTTGACTCAGGATCTTACATGTGGTGCTGTCTCACTTTCTTTGTAACAAAATTTGTATGCTGACTTATCTTTTAAATAAACTAGAATCTGTAACCAGAAAATCGCCATCTAAAATGTTTTTATTCATTAACATTACATGGCAGACAGACAACTGAATAAAGCTGTCAAAGAATTTTTTGGCATCTGTTAACTAGTTGAGTCTCTCACCAATTGCATATAATTAGAACCACGTGTCTATTCATTCAAAGAAAATAATTTAACAACATAGTAGGGGTTTTCAAATTTATGGGTATTTGCATCTAAAAGAAAGTATACTAATGTTAGCTAAATTATGTATTTTTACTTGAGTGAACATGGCATTGAAAACGTTGGACATATTAACAGTGAAAAAAGATTTCCTAAAGCACCACGGTAAACCTTCAGATACATGCAGTCATAAAACTTTAAAAAAAATAAAGAAATACAAAATACTTTAAAATGTTTAATTTACTATTTTAATGTTCACTTTTTAATTTAATTTACTATCTTAGTAAAATCTAGTTATTGTTTTTTTTATTAAAGCATTTGTTTAAATAAATGGTCACAAAGAATTCTGGTACAGAGCAGTTTTTGGCAAGTAGAAAATGCCCTTTAATGAAGAAACTCTAGAACAGTCATGACTGACACACAAGTAAAATGTTTACACAGAGTTCTTGGTAAGTTCTACAAGCTGGCAGAAGACACCAATGGGGCTTCCACAACCAACATTCAAATCTCAAGTATTAGACTTTTAGATGAGTATCCCGAAGAAGCTAATTAAAGGATCAACACAAATAACTTTTTTTATTTTCATAGACATTATTAAAATTGTTTTACCTGTTTATTGCAAAGGTAACTTTTCTCACACTTTCTGAAATTCAAGATCTTGTCAACTATTGGATATACAGTCATGCCCCAAAGCAAACACAACAATCTATATCCTAAATAGTAAAATTCAATTAAATTCAGCTGTTAAAACAACAACAAAATTTTTGATAAATTGCAAAAAGTATCCAACAAATGTTTCTGGATTAAAAAAAAGAAGAAGAAAAGGAATAAAATCTTAAGAATATTAGCATACAATGTTACAGTTGAGAAATCTCCATGTCAAGAGGCACCGTGTTTAACACTAGATAATAATAACTAACTATCACCTGATTTCTTTGGGAGTTTCCTATGGAAAATACTAAATATATGTCCTTTGTAAACAGACTTCATTTCCTCACACAAGATATCAACATTGTGGAAACCTTCGTCTAGCCCATACACTGCAAGGTCCAACAGACGGGAAGTAATGGGGGCTGTCTCAAGGTTTTGTAGCTCCTTTATGGACATCCATCTGCACTGGACAATTTCTTGGTCACAAACTTTAATGTGGTCTGTGAGAGGTTTGAGTCGGCAAACAACATAAAAGTCTGATCTTCCAAAAGCATTTGGGTGCTGGTGGTGCTGACGAAAGGCAAGAATGGACTGGAATTCTTCAACAAGAAAACAACATTTTAAATAGAAATGATCACTCTAAATGACATAAGGCAGAATGAATCAATAAAGTGGCAAACCAATCATGGTTCACATGGTACGAGATCACAGATTCTTTAGATTAATTATGGTGCTGTAATTCAGTATTCTTATGTCAGAAATTCAAACTTGTCTGATGCACTAAATATTACTTTAGAAATAATACCATTGTGTTCATTTCAACATAGAAATGTAAAGTTAAATATAATCCTCTCAACAATTAAGCCAGCTATTGTTTTAGTTCCAATAAAATTAGTCATTTTTAAATTAAAACCCAGTATCTAGATAAAAATGAAATTTTTTTTGTTGTTGCTATTTTAGTTGAGCTTCCAGAGATTTAAATGATAAAATGGACATGGTTGATGAACATCAGCCCAACCACCTTCATAACATCACTATGATAAGTAAAAAGGACAAGGTTAAGTGATTCATTTCTGGTCTGGATAAAAAAACTACAAGAATATATAGAATATCAAGAAGTACATTTGACTGATTTAAAACTAATGTACAGCAAGGCTAGGTTTGGACCTTTGTTTTTAAAGTGACTGTCTAAGCAGTCTAGATTTGGTTTCTGTCTGCTGATCATTTAGAAAACCTTCCCTCAATGCAATGATATCAAAACTCGTGTTTAGGTTTTGATCTTTGCCTGTTACTTCTGAACATTTAGCCTTTTTGGAGAAAACAGAAGTCACAGCAGAAATTAAACCAGTTAAATGTCATAAATAGGAAAACTCATTATCATTACTTTTGTAAACAAGATTAAAGTCAATTAGCAGTAAAAGTCTTAAGTACAAAAACAGAAGCATTACAGCTGCTAATGAATCTTATAAGATGATAAACATGATCAAATGAAAACTAGAACATACAACCATAGAAATTCCTGTCTTTTATAAAGCTATAATTTCATCGTATCTCAGATATGTTGTGAAAAAATAGTTCAAATGTTAAAAAGAACATAGGATTATCAGAAATAATTCAGTATGGAGCTATTTCACTTTTGACTTGATTATTTCAATAATTTTTTTAAAATTGTTTCTGCACAAAAGATATTTGGCAGATGCATTGGAAATAACCGAATTCTGAACATGTAGAAACCAACACTTTTTATTTTATTTATCAAGAGAGAAAAAAAAGTAAGGAACATAATTTTAAATAAGCAAAACCACCCATAAGGCTAAAATTAGACAGAACTGTGGAATAGATTACTGATAGATGTTAACTATACCAGTGTTAATCATAAAAAAGCTATTTGAAAAAAAAATTTTTAATTATTCTACATTAAAAAGCAATATTGTAATTAATGGCTGAGACAAAATAACTGTAGTTACCTAATTTCACTATTAATAATTCTACCCTATATTAAGTAATTTGGTAAAGTTGTGCTAATAGTTTGGTTCCACTTGTAAAGTCACTTCTAACTTTTGCTTGCTTTCCTTCAGCTCTGAGTCCAAACCCAGACCATCTACTATCTGAAATATCTTAAATCTAAGTTGAAATTTTAGCTAATCCTCTTTTCAAAAAAAAAACACACAAAATGATAAATCAGATGACCATCACAAAATTACGAGTAGGTGATAGAATGAAAAACGCGAATCCTTTCAACTAAAGAGACATACCAAAAATCCTTCATGTGTGAAGTACAAGAATACGATCAGACAACACTTTAAAACAGCTTAAAAACTTGAAAGTCTCTGTAAAAATTACAATAGTTTACTGCTTTCTTGTAATCACTGGAGTACATTACATACTGGCCAACAAAGACGTGGTCTTAGAATGTAAAATATTTACACAGCAACGCGACTGCCTCTTGCTTACATCAGAATGATCTGCTACTGCAACAATATCAAATCACAAGAGCTGATCCAGCAATCCTGTGTATCTGCATTTGCTAAGCTGGCTATAAGTGCAGAGAAAAACTGAATTTGTGCTTGCAGATGTGTGGAACAGAGCTGAATGACCTCCCATCAGCTCCTTTGTGTAATTAACAAGAGGCTGAATTTAAAAGAAGAGGCAGCTACTAAATCTTCAAATCAAATTGAATGTTGTGTTTTACTTGTATCAGAAGACATTTTTCTCTCTCTGATACAGAGCTGAAATTACTGGAAAGAGAAGTATAAAGTAAGGTTAGTGCAGGAAAATTTACAAAGCACAGCTATCTATGCAGGAGAGTATTCAAAACATTGTGGGTAGGTATTTCAGATATTTTGTTCTAAGAGAATTTTATATTAGCATAAAATTAGCAGGACAAAAGTGAGGCTGAGTAAAGAAAAACACAAGGAAAAAAGTGATGTGCAATGATCAGGTAGATGTCAATGCTGAAAAGCTTGTATAAAAATAGTGATATCATCCACATTTTAAATCTTCCAACTTTTACCATCAGGACTATGATAAGTCTGTTCTACAAGTTGTATATCGTGAATAGCATCATCCTGCTCTTTTTCTTCTCAGTGAACCCATGTGATTGTGAAGGTCTAAAGACATCTCACGGCAGAGAGCTAGGAAGGGGGAGGTAAACCAGCCTGGATGACTGAGCGAGTAGTTAACTAGGTCTGGTTGGATGCTCTGGGGCAGAAGGCGCAGACCAGTCAATAGGTACCAACAGAACCTCAAACCACGCATAACCATACCAGGCCTCTTCGGGTTTAGAAGTGGGAGAAAACCAACATGGGTGGATGGCTGGCTGTGGGCCATCCAAATTGAATTTTCAGCACCCTTAAGACTCAGCCATTTTATTACTTTTTATAATGATAAAAAAATTACAAGTAAATATCCAGTCCTGAGGCATCCATCCCAGGTGAACATCAAAACCATTCCTTCACACCTGTGTGTGTGTGTGTGTGTTTGATAATGTGACCTGGCTGACCTTGTCTCTCTCCACAACAATAAAGTCCACACACTCTTGAACATTTTGCTGCATGGCAGATAACTTTTTAAAATATTTTATTTTACTCATTAAGTTTTTTCTTTCCATTTTTTTTTGGCACCCAGCTGAAGAAGAATAAAAAAAAGGAACTATGCTAAGTTGTTACACCAAACTGGGCTGGTCCCGCCCAAGATTTGAACTTGGGCCCTTAAGTCCAGTACTCTAACTACCAGACCACCACCATCCTCCAATAAACATAATGCATCCACAATCTAGAAGCACATCGAGCATTCCATCATCATTATTATTACTACCAGTAATATTTATTTTACAAACCATGGCATTCTTTGCCTTGAAAAACAGTTTGCAATTTATTGAATCATGTGTAGTTTACCTTATTCGATGCCAGGAGCTTGATCATTAAGTAAATCCTACACTGTTCACAAATCAATCATTATGATATCAAAACAGCGCTGGAATAACGGATAACAATAAATGGCAAAAATACGGGTGTTTAAGTATTATAGCAAATACAGTCTCTTGGATTTTATGAATAAAAGTTTACTATAAAAAAAAGCTGTCAAATTATAGCTACACTGAAAAATATTTGACGACACCACTAACTAATTATGGCCACATTATAAAAAAATAAAAGATTACAATTTTACACTTAAAAAGAAAACTTTCTTTTAAAATCTTAATACTCAAATATATACACTTTTTAATCTTTTAATTATATAAATGACCTGTTATACTCCAGCAAGTGACGGACAACAAAGCCAACAGTCCTTTTGTGTGCTGATCTCTTAGATTTAGGAAATTATACCACCACCGCCACAAGGGCTGGGTTTTAAAATCTGTTTTAATTTCCATTCTACAGGTAAGAGTATTATTACACAACAGCTGTGATATTTCATTCCTCTTGTAGATGCAAAATGCATTGTAAATACAAAATTATGGATATTTAAAATGGAATTTAGTCAGGAGCAACTTGTCCAAGTAAAATCCCATAGGAAGCAGGTTTGGGCAGAGTTGGTGAGGTCAAGCGCTCCCCAGAAAAAGTCTAAAGTTCACCTTCCTCTCATGGTTTCTTCTTGAATCTCTTCACCGACTGGCTCTAAGGGGGTTTCCTCCCACATCTAAATATGAAGAGTTATGGTGGAGACTCCATTTCCAAAGTCGTAAGTGCCAAGCTCCTTGTGGCACAGAACAGGCAATAGTCTCTAGGGGATAACCAAGGCGCAAACCCCCCCTCCACTACCGAAGTTGTCTACACTGTAGAAGTTATCTCCATTGTAGAGGCTTGTGTACAGTATAACAACAAAATGAGATCCATAAAAGCGATATTTAAAGAGGAAATGGCATGCGTTTATGTAGCAAAACAAAACAAAGAAAGAAAGGGTGTGTAGTGCATAGCTGGCAGCCATTTTACAGCAAATGTTTTGTATTTGGCTTCTCTGTCTCTGCAGGAATACTACAACCACTCTTGACAAAAGTCATTTTATTATGATTCTGAGCTCATTAAAAATTCTGTGATTGATCTTTTATTTCCTTTACCACCACACAGCTTATTATTATAAGGTAACATATAAATTAACTTATTGAGCTACAGTTTTCTCTTAAGCTGAAATATAACACAAACAAAAGCGGTATCCATAAGAAGTTTTCCTGGATATTCAGAATTTTAAGGCTAACTCTCAAGTGGAACACTTGGCAGAAACAGATGGACTCTCTCAGACTCTAATTAAACCCATGTCAGTTCGGGTAACCACTGGACAGATGCAATAACTCATTCCAGTTCAAAGAGACTGCCCCTTTTTTGTCACTTATTTACCTGCAATGCAGGTTAATGAACTAAATACACTGTGCTGTCAACAGTATTAAACAGCTAGGGCATTATTTAGAAAATGATTTAATGTTGAGGGTCACTTCTGCTTGACACGGGACATCAGCCTAGAAGATATAAAGGAGGAAAAAATTTCTACAGTATCAGCATTTGACATGGGCGAGACCAGCAATCACCTTTGAAAGCTAATACATTAATTAATTTTTTTAAAGTTTTTCCAGAAATATCCAGCTTTAGACAGATTGTGATGTTGATTTTTAAAGTCTGGCTTTACTTTTGTATAATTACAAAGCTATTTACATGTATTCTCTATTTCTCTACTGCCAATAACAAACTGATAATATTCACTACTTTCAACCTCAACAGATGTAAAACTAACTGGTTAAACACTGAAAAAAAAAGGAATAAAATCATATTTACATGCAATAAAACATTGAAAAAGTTTAGATGCTTGAATTTTAATAAATGCAAGCAAACGTTTTCATTTGTAACAACTCTTCTGGATAATATTTGCAATTTGTATAAGGTAGGAACTCATCAGACTTTGTCTAATGTGTATATAGATAGTATAGACTAGTGGCTAAAAGAAGGAAAGAGAACACATTCTATATGTACTTAGGTTTCAGAAGTATGCATACATAGTATAATATACTCTTTATAAAGAGGCGAGAAACCATAAATAACATACAGGGAGCCCCACAAAACACCAGGAAATTTGGTACAGTTTATTTAATTGTTGGAAATTTTGGTAGTTATTTAAAACAAAAGCAAAGAATAGAAATTTGGTAGCTTAAAACAGAACAAAAACACAAATGTTAGATGTGGTGTTCAAAATGCTTTCCGTGGGCAGCTGCACAACGATGTAGACGGTCTAGCCAATTTCCAGTCGCCCTTTGGATAACTTCAAGCAGGATATTGTTCCAAGCTTCCATCAACACAGATTTTAAGGATTGTATGTCTGTGGCCTCTCTCCTCTGTAATTGAAGTTGATGTAACAGTAAACCCCACATGGTAAAATCCATTATGTTGAGATCTGGACTTTTAAAATTTCCTGGTTTTTTGTGGGGCACCCTGTAGTACAGCGGCTACAAGAACTCATTACATCTTATATGTTAGAATAAGGCAAGTAACTATAGATATCAGTACAATGGCTACAGCAATCAAGAAAATCATTGCAAACCTGTATGAAAATGTCTAGGTTTAAGAGTGCAATACTTGGTATAGTATAGTAGTTGCAATGCAAGTAGGAAAGAAGCCTTCAAAGTGTGAACCAGTAATAGAATTCCTGTCACCGCAAATATAAATCATGCTGTGTGTTGTTTAAAGAACAAAACAAAAATAATTATTTATGCTTCTTCCTAAAAAGATAGAAGTTTGGAATAAACCAAAAACATTTACAAATTTCCATACCCGACCTTATTGCGGTATTACAACATTTTTTCTTTATTATTAATTAATTTTTGCACATTATTTTAGTTGCTGGTACCTACTCTTTTTTCTTGGTAGGAACTCCATGTAGACAAAGGCTATCACATCAAAACACAGTGCAACAATTAACACACCCCAGCTTTGTAAGGGAAGGTCATTTGACAAGAGACCAGCAACTTAATTGGCACAAAAATTACCAAGTTTCCCCTTTTAAAGATCTTGCTGACCCTGCCATATGTTTTCCTGGTGGTAAGGGTTACTGATTGGAGAGAAAGAAAAATGGGCCCATTTAGCTAGGGTGGGGGTTGTGTATCCAGCAATTCTGCTTGATAGCTGTTGTCACTTACTTTAAGCAGCTTTGATAACAAGGACAATAATAGATGGTTCATTGTTTAACCAAACCAGCCAACCTGATAAAGACCACACAAGAGTACAGCAATTAATTACTTCAAAACTTTCACAATTTTTTTGTTTTGTTTTTTTTTGCCTTGTGTCTAAAAATGAAGAGTTCTGATGGGGATTCCTCATGCAGGCAGGGTAACTCTTGATTGGCTCGCACCCCCAATCACACCTGCTTGACTGGCAGGGCCTAATACCTGACACACCTCTTCCCGCTCCTCAGCTCATAACCTCAAGGCATCCTCAGACTTCAGCCAGGACAAAGACTTGGCAAAAAAGAAGATTATGGATAAATACTAACTGGGGATATATTTGAAACTTTGAAATGATGTGCAAAATAAGCTTTGGAGAACTCTTCATGTTATTGGTAAATTGGATTTCACAAACACTTTCAGTTCCATTCTTCTGCATTTCCATACATGAGCCACCAAGGACTGACTAGTAGATGATTGCAAGGTGTTTAATTCCACTGGATAAAAAATTCATCTTTAACCCTTTGAAGAGTATGCTCATATATTAATGTGGAGTTGGTACTGACCCTGAAAAATCTTAGAACTATACGTTTATGGGATTACTCTGTCAGGGTCAGTACCAATTCCCTGTAGACATATGAGCAGAGTCTTCAAAGTGTTAACGGCTGCCGTAACAATAAAAAAAAATTGTATGGTGTTTATACTGCATTAAATTGAAAGAGTAAATGTCGTGTAAGTGTTCTGTAAAAATGATATTTTGGTCGTTAATGTCAATTATGAAAGATAAATGAAATATAAATACATTTTTACGGAATGCCTTACCATCAACAGTGGGCAAGAATTAGAATTGGAGTAGCTGTAGTAATATGATAATTACTTAATTAGAAGAGTTTGAAAAGAAATGCTTAACTAAAATTATTAAAGGTAGAAGGATGTGATTATGGCCATAAAAGCAAATTGCAACTATTTCTCTATTTACATTTGATTCTTAATAAAGATTAACATAGAGTGGGGGGTAAAATAAGATAAATTTAAAAAATGCCAAATTGCCTAGAATTGGAATTTTAACTATATGACATGAATACCACAGACAGAAAAATTCTCCCAGGCACAGAATGACTACACCAAACAATTAATCTCACCATTAAACAATGGTTTGGATTTCTAAGAATCAAAGTCTTACTTTTGAGACATCTACTAATACCATATATGAGAATTTATCAGGCTTTTTGAGTCCAGTCTGATGTGCTGTCACAAGAAATATGAGGGATGTGTGAGCTTACAGTGACCGAGTTGTCTAACTTTGGGTGTGTTAAGATACGGAAGGTATCTAGGTGATTAAAATGATAGCCATGAGAACGAACAGTCAGACCTTGGGAGACCAACAGATACCTTTATGAAGCTATCATCGTGGACTGTCTACCACAAAAGTTAGGTATTGCATATTTTTAACATGTTAAAGTTGATATCTACTACATAATTATTAGTTTCTAACATTATGTAGTAGTGATAAGTTGAAAACATTGTGGAGCTCTTCCTTTAAGCCTGCATTAGGTAGACAAATATGAAGGGGGTGGCATTCACCCAGAGATGATCAAAACCTTAGGAGGGCAATCACGGGCTGAACACTTTTCTTCTGCTAAGCCAAGATAGGAAAAAAGAACGCAACCGGTCATGCCGATGTAGTTTCCAGGAGTTGGCTAGTTAAACAATTCTGAAGGGAAGCTACCAAAATCTATGAAACGGATAATGGGTGGGCTAGCGCTGCCATCATGGTGGACCCTTACTCTAGCCTTTCACCGACCCAGTCTATCGTTTCACAGTCTCACTAAAAGTCAGATCTTCTAGGTGGTTTATTATCCCCAGTTCTGACAAAGTGGGCAGAACCAGGATACCGTGCACTCCTCTCACACGTCATAACCACGTTTACCTTTGGTTCGTTCTGTGTACAACCCCACCCACAGACACACACACCCTAACCAACACCATCAATCCTCCCCACCAAAAACAACCTCAAAGTATAACAAGTCTCATAAAAGAATTCCATTTCTAATTGTTATCCTATTTTCAGCATCATCAAGTATCCTTAGGCCCCCCCCCCACCTGAAACACTGGAGGTCCATTCTGCTTGGAAAAAAAAGGTAATTTCTGTGAAAATGCAACAGAAATTTGAAATTGAACCCACATTTCTTTTTTCTGTTGTGCTGCCGAATTTTCCCCTTAATTCGCCTAAATGTTCGTTCCCCAAATATTTCTGAAAGTCTTGCCTGCCAACATTTAAGGTTTACATAATCATAAGTTAGCAAGACTTTCACAGTATTGCATAATACTAGTACAGTACCTTGCCATAATAATTTGGCAGCCTGTATTTATGACAATATGTTATTTCAGTGCAAAAAAAAACATATATAGACAAAATTTAGTGAAACTCTCTATGACAGTACTTTGTTGAGTCACTTATTTTCAGTGCAAACTCGCCCTCTATCCTGTTTGACACAGAATCAATGAGATTTTGTATCAGAATCTGGTGCCATATTTATGCAAAAGCTTCCTTTAATTCCACCATATTGTTTGGATGCCGAAAGGTTGCTCTCAGCTGGCAATCCAAATGCTTGAATGGGTTCATTCCGGTCCTTTTGTGTAGTTGTCACATGAGAGGTGTGTAATGCACAACAGCGTACTTCTAAAGAATATTGGCACTGCATATCAGTACACCTTGCTGCCAATACTTGAGGGTCTGACCAGACATGTCTTCCGACCGAATCTTTCAAAATAGTTTATTTTTACTAAATAGCCTGAATGTTTGTAATCTTTCTACTAAATGCAGGCTATTCTATTATTCTCACATTGATCAAATGTAATAGTAGATGGGGCAGTCAGGGGTTCAATGATTAGGGTACTGGAGGCCTGAGTTTGATCCCCAGTTGGAGCTGACTGGCTTACCTCTTGGCATAGTTTCTCCTTTGTCTGGTGGTCATTTGGGTTTCCTTAGAGCACTCTAGTTCCACTCACATCTAAAAATAAAGATTTCCAGCAGGGATTTTTGCTCATGGCCCTCCCATGCCAAGAAATGGTTGTGAAACCCACTTAGTATGTAAGCACATGATCCTTACCTTGTAATCTAAATAGGGATCTGCAGCCCCTGAAGAAGCATACAAAAAGTTGTTAGCTTTTATGCTTCTGCATAATGTATCAAAGTCAAAAAAGGATTATAAATTTATCAAATAAAATTAGCAAGCATTTAATGTATGATTTTTACAATGCATTTTTAGGAATTTTAAATTGCTAAAGCGACTGTGTATGGAATCTGAATATGTTTTTAAATCTCCTGATAATTTAGAAAGCCTTCCCACAATGAAACACTATAAAAATTCATGATTGCTTATGAGTAGAAGTTGGTAAAATGTCTTCCAATCTTCAGAAGTAGACACATGAGTAATTCCTTTTCTGCTGTGTATTTGTAACTAAGTTATTTATTTATTTATTTTGTAGAATGAATTCTTTGCAGTGAAGTTTTGTATTTGACTTTCTTTAAGTTTTTTGACTTGATAACTAAATGTTAATCTGTGATGATCAAAACCTAATCCTGGGTTTTCATAGTGTGGTGCATTGTGGGAAGATGTTTGTAATTTATTGGTAGATAGAAACCAAAGTTGGGTTGCATACATAGCCACTTTAATGAAATGTTTCTATAGTGGGAGAGTTTAAAATAAAAGTAAACATTAAACAGATGTGCAAAACATGCATGGCTTCTGTACAGAAGTATCCAGGATACAAGCAGGCAAGTTGTAGGGCCAATGTTTTAAGAAAAAGACATGAAGTTTTGAATGAACCTGTAAAGGTGCCTGGGTGCAAGCAGATGAGTCAATTGACCTACTAAATACCAAACTGGTTCTGAACCACCTAACATGTTTACACAGGTGATATTTACTTCTTGCATATTTGCCACTTTTATATGAAAACCACCAAAAACATCTACATGCAATTCAAATTAAAATCCAAACTTTGAGAAGATTTTCTGTTGTAGGGTCAATGGAAATGCATCCTTTATCCTTTTTTTTAGATATACTGATGACCTCACAAATTAAATTTTTCTCTGGGAAACATGAGAAATTCAGTAGTTAATGTGAAGATTGTGTAAAATAGAATTTACTTGCTGATTGTATATTTAAGTCGTTCCATAACACTAAGTAATTTATATTTTAGACAGAATGGAAAAAATTAAAATTTAATATATTTTATTGGCAAACAGGTTAAAGAGGCTTTTAAAATAGAATTTTTTATCAAATTTATTCCTAATGGCAAATGCTACTCCCTTCATTCTGCTTGTTGTGACCATGTAACAATGGAATAGCCAGTTAATGAACACCTCCACAGAGAGAAGATGAATCAAATGTTGCTATTTCATTAATGAAGAATGCCAGGTGTTACAATGAAGCTCCAATTGTTGCCTTTTGGACCAAAGGAGTTGAAACCCAGAAAATTCCAAGCCCATGCAGCTGAATTGGCCTAGAATGGCCAAAAAGGAAACCAGATTGGCAGTAAAATGTGAAGTCAGCTGGGTAATGAATCTCTGCTGCTTAAAAGATAAACCAGTTTTAGGTTAATTTAAAATACATAAATGAGAAGATAAAGAGAGTTGTAATAATGTTGCAATTATTCCATATGTTTATTTAATGTCTGATTTTCCCTACTTTAAGTGAACTATATGAAAGCAACATCAGCTAGATGTTTTAGTATTGCTAGATAATGCTGTAGCCAATGATCATATGTTAAGAACTTGATAGATAACTGTTTTTTTCCTCATTTCATTGTCAAACAAAAGTATATTGAAATAAAAGTATATACTGATAAAGTTTTGATGGGTTGGGCATTGTTAGCTTCAAAATAAATTTCTGACTGATTGATAGCTATAACCGAGGACCCATATTTCATACATAAATCAATTTATATTATCTAAAGATAAAGATATGACTACTAGAAATTTTCTATATGTAAAAATAACAAAAACAAAAATATTTAAAAAAAATTTTTTGCCACATGACTATTTACATCAAAATATCCTCCTTTATTCTAATAGAATTATTTTATTGTAGAGTCTGCAGATATCACTGTCAATGAACACATGTAAAGAAAAAAGTAGATATTTTAATTCTAGATAAAGTAAAAAACCAATACAACTGCAGCAAGCTACATTCAGATGGACACAGAGAAACAAACATTTAAGCAGAATACACCCACAAACACCTACCTAACAAGTACTTAACAAATTTGATTAATTCTCTATTTTTTCCTAAAAGTTGATAGGTACAGTAGCTACTGACATGTTTTTCTTTCTTAACATGAAGACCACAGTCAGGAATTTTATTCTTTTTGTCTCCTTCACAGACATATTCACGCAGTTTCTTGCATTTGTTAGAAGTCTGTAGCTAATCAGGCAGTAAATGGTGCCCATTATTGTCATTCATAATGACAGTGGACACCAGACAATGTTTTGGACTGGGCACCAAAAACCTATGGTGTTTCCCTACTTCAGTGACAATGAAATAGGTGATGGTTGGCTGAACTTCCCTTGTAATAACCAGGAGTTCAAGAACCCCAGCTCTGTTTGCTGTTGTTTAAAAGGCTGAAAATTGGACTATGAACCATGTGAATGGTTTTTGAGCCATTAAATGAATTTGAGTCAACGAAGAGCCGGCTAATTGGAAGCTGCTACATACCTATTCATCAGTTTGAGAAGGAGTGAAAGAGGAAGAGCCAGATCATGGAAAGCCTGAACTTTGAGTAATGGTGTGTGGACATCTCAGGACAGAAGAAAGAAGAAAAAGTTCAAATTGAAAGAAGCCAGTTGATATTTAATATGCTACCAGTCTGGCTGCCTCTGTATGAAAGGAAAAGCTTTCGTGCTAATGTGCGACTCCAAATATCAGATAGGGTTTGTTAAAGGTGAATGGAAAGGTATTAGGGACAAGGAGAATCAAAGATCCTTTGGAACAGGTTCAACAGCTTCACACATCAAAGCTGACTGCCCTCTCCACAAAAAAAAAAAAAAGAAAAAGACAAAGCACAGGTCAGCTACACATGTGATGTTTCTGGTAACAAAAAGGAAAAGAAGATGGTAGTAAAGAAAAGAGGGGAATGGAACAAGATGGGGAAAAGAGATGGCCTCAGTGATAGATGTTAGCCAGTAAGCAAGATAAATAAAGGCACTGTCTTGACTTGATATTTGAGCAAGTGCTTACATCACTTTAAATCGACAACAAAATTGTTAATAGTCTTTTTCTCATTCAGGCCCAAGGGTTTGGCAAGCTGGCTAGGATATCAGGAGGTGTGTGTGTGTGGTGTGGGGGGGGGGAGGTCAGTTGGCAGAGTTATGGCATACAACACTAGGACAAATAGTTTTCTGAAATTCCAGTCTGTCTAGATGGGTGGAGAAATTGTGATTAGAAGAATGTTATGTTAAATCCCACCTGTTAAAATGATAGCAAACACACACACAACACATATATATATATATACCACAGGTCAATTTATGTTCTCCTGCTTATCAAATGATAATTAATCACAGGGGTGGCAAGACGTTTGGGTTGTAGAAAGTCTAAAAACTTCACAGATTCAGATACCCACCCAGTCAGGGTACATTTTCCATTTTGTTTTTCCTTTCATGCTATCAGACTTTTAGTGCAAACTAAAGCTTAACTCTGACATAGCTAAGTTGAGCTTATTTCTGAATAAATTTTCTTGTAGCATTCTGCAACACCTCCCTTTGCTGATTATAGCAGGAAAAAGAGAGATAACCAATGTGTCACACACAAATTTAGTTACTAGTACACATATTTATAAGTATATAAGCATGTGACTATTAAAAAAACCCCACATATGTAGAAATAGAAATGTTTATATATAAACTTTTGATGTACCAGTCACATGTCAGCAAAACATCTGGTAATACACCAGAGAGGTTATTTTTTTTGCTGAATCCTAGCTTATGTTTGCCACCATGGAGAGCACTGGCAAAATATGGCTGGCTTTAACAGTTTTTTTTTTTTTTTTTTTGTGTGTATGGTGACTCATTGCATGGACAAGATCTGCAATCCTGGTCTGTGCAATAATGGCCAATTTCTGGCAGAGAATTGTGTTACAAAGGCCCCATAAGTGAGTATATGTATGATTTGACAGCGATCAATCAAGAATAACCCACATGCTCATTCATGTTAAATGACTGGCCAGGCTACTGACAGAGTTGTGATTCTCTGACTTTCTTTCCATCTTTACAATGCATAAGCAAGGGCACCATCTTTCATAAAAAAAGAGATAGTGCCAACTTGGACGGATAACTGTTGGCATAAGTAAAAATCCTTCTCAGAGAATACTGGCGTATCATGCAGAAGTTATTGTTCCTTCAGAAACCACCAACTGAAGTTGCACCCTACATCATGACAGACAACCACCGTATTGTTGCAGCTTGCAGATGGTTCATGGACACGTATGTTAAACACCAACACATGACAGCTGTCTATAATCATCATCAAAAAAAAAAAAATTTGTTCAAAAGGCAGGAGGACATGGCAGTATGTTGCTCATACCAGTTGACAACTGACATTACATGGGATGAGAAATGATTTACGTCTCGTCACTCTTTTGCCACACCCTTGTTTCTCTGCCTTGGAAGTAATGTCAGATGGTTCACCTGCGTGTTCTGCCACATCTGATATCTGATGCTGATTGTTGGGGCTTGGTTTACATGCTTCTCTTTGCAGCACAAAAAGTCCATTTTGTTGGCTTTAGGCATCCAGGAGGTATATTAAAATTTGTTTTATGGTTTGGTTTTTCTTAATGTGGACAGTCTGCCCAAATAAGCCTCCCTTTTCAATGTCTATCAGTGCCTGTAGACCCCTGCTTGTCGCATGACTGTCTGTAGACACAGGCCAGAGAAAGTTCTGTCTGCTAGTGTAGCTTGTAATCATGTGCTTATTATATGACTAGAGTGGTCTATTTGAGTGTCATTGGCTATCCATTTACACAAATCAAATCTATGCATCTTTACTGGTTAGTGGTCCACCGTTCCGTTTGGCTACTCACTTTGCCGACTGTTGAAGTGAAGTGAACTCGCTGTCCCCCCTGATGACCGACCACACGTGCGGAAGATCAGCCGCCAGCCACCCCTACTAATGGACAGTTTTAAAATAAGTAACTTTTCATGAGCGCTACGTCGACAAAGCTTATATTTTCAGGTACGCGTGCTGTGAAGAAAGGAGCTACAAGTAAATAAGATAAATATATGCTTTTGTTTCACTAAATTCTTTCGACTCCAAATTTCTGGGTGAGAAAACACCTTTCTACTGGTCAGAGCATTGGGACAATCCTATCTCCCCCTCCCTCCAGAGAGAGAGGGAGTAGGGTTGGGTAGCCGGCTCACAGTCTCAATGTAAACTAATTTTGGCTAAAATTCTTCAAGGCCATAAGTTTTCATTTTAAAAAAATTATCAATTTTTGTTACTAATTGAAATTTAAATAAAATTTCTTTGAATCTAAAAAAAAAAATCAGAAACCAACAACCGACCAACAGTTTTAGGATCTTATGTTATTGCAAAATTACGTCAAAAAACACACTTTTGTAAGCAATTACAAAGAAAACAAATTTATTTGAACTGTTTTAAACAAGCAAATTTCTTTATGAGAGCAGAGGTTATAAAACTGAAATGAATTAAAACCAACCAACCTGTTTTAATGATACTAAAAGAACAAGTGCACTGTTGCATCCATGTGGGTTTCCCCTGGGTACTACAGTTTCCTCCTGTAGGTAAGAGAAGTGGTAGTAGGATTTTTACCGTCCCAAGCATAACTAAAAACTGCACATTGCACCTCTATGCGCCATAGTCTCAGATAATTGTGTCCAGGTGGAGTCATGTGCACAGGTGGCTAAACTCAACTTGATCTATTTTCACTGAACCAACCTTACATTGCAAGAAATAGCAGCCATTGTCAAATACAAGGTGGCAATCAAGAAAAGATCAAGTTTAAGCTAGTTTTTCTTCTCTCACTCCTTTTAATGTTAAAATATGTTTATTTCATCTGTCTGTACATTCTACTATTGTTAACCTTCGGAATCCCACTAGAAACTCTTACTTGCACATTAAATTTCTTCACAATAAAAGGAATTAATTCAAAGATTAGATAAGAAGTCGGTGTGATTTCATCAGATAACAGTGAAATTCTTTTGCTGGAAGCATCTCTGCGTGACACCAATTACAACAGCTTAGACCAAAATAGATACTTAACATTTCCATGCTTGTCAGTAATCATTTAAGCATCGTGTCTCACAGACATTAACAATATTAAATATTTTATTATTATTTACCTACATAAAACCATCAGCTTCATGACATAGGTAACAGACACACAGCAAACGTTTTATCTATCAGATATAGATAAAAGGGATAGAAAAAATTTTGTTTCTTTAACCAATGTTCTCTCCATGTTTACATGGGTAGAGTTTGTCATCAGGATAAAAACAATTGGATAACATTTCCATTTGTTTGTAGAAAATGCCTAATTAAGAATGGTGAGTATGTTTGAAGCATATTTTGGTCTAATTTTCACGTGCGCGTGTGTGAGGTGTGTGTGTGTGTGTGTGTGTGATAGAGAGAGAGATTCAATCTCCTTCTACTGCAAACACAGCTTCATTAGAAATGTGGAATGTGAATATCATCATCGGTACTCTGTCCATGGCTGAGCCATACCAGGGAGGAGAGCTCTTTCCTGTTGCCTTCTTCAAACAAAATGTGTGTGTGGTGTGTGTGTGTGTGTGTTGAAAGGCCCTGTGAGGATTCTTCACTTATAGATGTGGAAGGAAAACAGGGAGCTCAGAGAAAATCCACATGGCCAGCTGATGGAAAAATGAGAAACAAGCCAGAGATGTAAGCCAAACCAGCCAGTCACAACTGGGATTTAAACTAGGGCTGCCAAATCTGGATATATATACTCAAATTGTAACATAAACCAGGAATCTGGAATGATTTGCACAAAAATAAAACTTTCCAACTCCGGTTAAGACAGTTGAAATAAACTGAAAGATGATTTTGATGAGGAGATGCAATGCCATATGAGAATGATGCATTGCAAAACAAAAACAACAAAAAACCAAATCCCATGCTATTCATAATATTTCCTACTCTAGTCAGTGTATTGATATATATATATTTCCAAAGAAAATCTTTTAATGATGCAGATTTCCTATATTTATTTAAAAAATATATTTTTACATTAAATTTCTCTTCTCTGGTTATCAGTGAGCAACAAACTTCGATATTTCTCAAGAAGAGATAAAGCGTTGTTTTTATTGATATACTAATTCAGAACTTTACTTGTTGTTCCCTGAAATAAATAATTAACATTTTTCAGAAGCCTGAACAACCCCCCTCCAATGACAGTGACAGCACATATCCACACTCAACGGCCTGAATATCACTGACTTCCAGAGAAGGGTCAGTTTTAATTTCTGCTGACGAGATCTGCTGCTATATCAGTAGATGGGCGCTGAAATCTCGATTCTGGAGCTTCTAAGCTAATATTTGTACGCACACACAAAAAACATATCTTTGTCACAGTGTACTGACCTGCTGCTTGAAACGTTTACACAAAGCAAAGCTCTCCAAACATTTCGCAGGTAAACAGATATTTCACATACAGGTGCGCTATGTTCATAAATGATGCAGTGAACATTGGCAAAAATCCTGTCAATGATATTCCTGATGGAAAATGAGATTTTCCTTTTCTTCTGAGGGTTTTTCATTCAGCAGTGATCATCTGCTGTATTTATGCAACAAAAGATGCAGTAATATTCACACTTGATTTATTATAAACAAGAAAATATGCTGATGTAGCAGCATCTATTAGGTAGGTAGAACAACTGGGTAGTGTTTATCTAAAAGACGTGCATGCATGCACACACACACACACACACACACATAAATATAAACAATTTATTAAAAATTAGCTCAAGGATTTCATCACTATATTTTAATAGAGATGGCATCATAATTTTTACAAGTACCACCATATGGAATAAAAAGATTGCATGATGATTGGCATATCAGTAAGGGTGTGACCACATTAGGATGATATACAGCTGGCACAATGTCTACTACTGCATGTTTTAAATATTATGATGTCTGATCACTCCACCCTGGCACTTCCACTTCTGGCCACATCCAAGTCAAGGCCATTAGATCTGTAAGTTCCTGAGCTTTGCACTTATACTAAAAATATCCCAGAGATGCTCAATGGGTTAAGGATCTGGGGACCTGGCTTGATAGTTGCCTTTAATTATTCTGTTGGCCCTAAGGAATACAATGACATGGTCACTCTGGAATGAAAAACCTTTAGTGCCAATTGTAGATGAAGAGACTGTCAGTCTCACAATCTGATCCAGGTACTTCTAACTAGTTGGGCACCTTAAACAATGATAAAGCTAGCTCTTTCGCAGTTACATTATGAACTCTCCCTGCACCATTACATATCCACTGCTATAACAATCAGGGTGAAAAAAATTGACAGCAGCATGTATGTATGTTCCCCTCTGCCAGCCCTGCCACTTCAAAACAAATCCTGCCTGACACTGCTTTGCATCTACTATAAAGATTCTCTATTTACGTGACATGCTGTTGTAAAAGTGAGGTTGGCTACATTCTTACCCACATCTTTTCATCTGTAAAGTAGCATCTAAGTTGACATTTTTACACAATGTAGTTTGTTTTCTTGTTTTGGACAAGGGCCATATGATGTTACAGAAAAGCATTTTTTTTTGTTAATGCACATCTTTTGTGTGTTTCCTATGTTAAGTCAGTAGTGGTTTACGGTTCAGTTACTCGTAATGCTATTGCCGCCTTATTGTCCACTGCAACTGACAATTAATGTCGGCTAGAACCGAGAACAGCAGGCAGGAAAGAGGGAGTTGTGTGGGCCTTTCACAGTAATTTTTTTTTTATAAAATATAACTTAAAAAACTTCAAAATCCCTATATTTTTTGCACCTAATATTATCACAACACAAACCATAAAAAGGCCAAAATAGTATAAAATTTTGTGCAAATTTTGTATTGTTTGTTTTTCTTCTGCCAGAATTATTTAACCAACCACTTACACCTCTTTCATTTCTTTGTTTTGGTACATAAACTTTCTGAAGATGCCACGAAGACCAGGGCAATAAGAGAGTAAAATAAAGTAATTGGCAAGTTATCACATTGTTAAAGTCATAACCTTGTAATTACCCCACTGCTTGGTAAAATCACTCAGATAAATACACAGGTAGAAACTAATTAAAACTTCTGTGCACAAAGAACTGTAGTCTATTTATCCTTTCTGCTTCCACTACCTGGTTTGGTGAGGCACTCCAGGTAAATACTACACAATTATGATAAAAATATTTTCAAATGTGTAATCAAAACATTTTAAATACCTTACACACATAACCCATAGTGATATGCAATGTGACACGAGTATATGTATAGACATAAAACATTCTCCATCTCTTTCATGCTTTCTTTCTCAGAAAAGACTTAAAAAGCTGCAGATGAATTTACTAATCAATCAAATAAATCTTTAAGCCTTATCCATAAAGATATATATATATATAACATAATGCGATATGACTGCCTCTTGCTATGACATGGGCATAGACACATCTACAGCCCCTGACATACACATTATTACATGGCTGCACAGACACAGTACTTCTGCTGCAATTATGAGGCGTGCTGATTATAGCTCATCCACACATTTAACTAGGAATTACTGCTGCTATAACAACTTATCCATGTAACAACTAGCTCTAGTGGTCTACCTTACCAGGTCTCCATCATTTTTCTTGGCAACAAATAGTCCTGCTGCACTCAAACACAAAAAGTGAATAAACAGAGATGTGCAAGTGCCACCCTATGTAATTTTGTTAAACATAGTGTAAACTACTTTTAAATGTGACAGAAAATGTTTAATTTCACAGATATCATATTATAAGTCTTATTTCTATGAAAGGATTTTTTAAAAAATTTACTATAGTCAGGGTCCCCAGAGAAAGCCACACCCCTCACCTCATAGTATCATACAGTAGTGTCTTTGGGAAGTGGGGGGGGGGGATGAGCACTGGGTCAGTTACCATAGCTACCTGCCTGGCCTCTCCTGGTCCTGATTATGGTATATGTAGATAGAGCATGATTGCTATAGCAGCAGCAGCAGCACAGGACATTAATATTACACAGTATTTATGCCATAAATGGGAAACCAATTAATTTTATTCAGCTGTGGTAGACACAGTGAACTAGCAACAACAGAAAAGTAACTTACAAGCTTAGCAATAATTTCTACTGTTTAAAAAAAAAAAAAAAGAGAGAGAACAACAACATACTTCCACCATAGTCTTCCCACGACCTACTAGGGAAAGATGTCCAAAGGTTCTACTAGGTGCTTGTTCAAATGAAACGCCACACCCCCTCCCCAGGGGAAGATACCAGAAGGACGATGCTATTTCAGCCAAGTTTCATTTGAACATCCCTAATATTTACACAAGTTGCAACAAAATTATTAACAATCCACCGAATATTCCTTCAGTCTGAAGGTTTGCTTTATGATTAGTACAAGGATGGAGTTGCCTTGGCCAATGTTTCACGCAAGCCCTGACACCTGCATAGTAAAAAAACAAAACAAAACAAACAAACACAAGAATTTAAAAAATTGTGTTATATAAACATAATTAGAAACAAACAAGTGCATTTATTTACCCAGAATGTTGTGTGGACAATTCCTTGATGATTCAATAGAAAGATATGCAATATAATGCTTATCTGGATGCCGAGGCAACAATACTAGGGGTGTTCAAAGGAAACCCGACTGAAATAGCTTTCACCCTGATGGTGTCCAGCCAGGTATTGTTTGAACACCTCTGATGTATTTTGTATGCACCACAGGTTCTGCTGAAATTCAGATATTTGGCAGTATTTTTAGCCCACATACTGATATCAAAAACCAAGCAATGATGTCACGAACCAAAAGAACAAACGCATCACTACACCTAAAAAATTTTAAATCTGATGTATAAACAAAATTAGATGAAAGGCCACAAAACAGGAGAAAAAAAGCAGAGAGAGAGAGAGAGAGAGAGAGAGAGAGAGAGAGAGAGAGAGAGGAATTCAGAACTGAGGAAAGAATATTAAAAAAAAAATATTGTTAAGCATTCATTGATAAAAGCCATAGTGTCTTCATCTGTCCTTTACAAAAACCAAAAAGCAGCAAATTCTTTCCACATGCAATAATGAAAAAGCAAGACCAATTATTTTTCAATAAATGATTTAACCTAGTACTTGAGATGATTTAAAGTCAAAGAAAAAGCTCACTTCGTAAATGTTCTCATTCTAAATAGATGGAAACACCAGAGCAGAGAAACCTGGTGCTATCGTTATTAACCAGATGAGATAATTATTGTCTAGAACATCAGTTTAACTGCAACAACAACAAAAAAAAAAAGAGAGAGAGAGAGACAAGAAAGCCATTACACAAACTCCTGGGGAAAATAGCTGCTAGTGAATCACTGATAAACCTTTTCTGTTATTTCAATATCTTTTCTTAAATATAGACTCCATGCGTACACGGGATTTTCAAAAGGTGAAACAATTGTAAATGCTCAGGTGATGCAGCTGGAATTTCATTGGTTTTATGGTTAATTATTCCTGGAATTATGTTAGTTTGGTTGGCAACTAAAATGCCATTATTCTTCATGTAAGAATGGTGCCAACAGTAACTTCCGGTTCCTTTACTGGAACTGTGTTCTCTAATTTAGCATCTGGTGCATAAAAATAGTCTTAGTTTACCAAGTTTCGCTTTTTTAAATGTACATAAATTTCCTTGGAATCAAGCCCCAGTTTTCTAGAATCTACGATAGACATTCATTATTTACAGGTGTGCTAGGTTGACATTTTTAATAAAGTTTCTGTTCGTTAATCCAAGCTTTTCTACCAACACAGATTTTAATAAGTTATCTCCTCATTGCAACTTTGAAAAGTTAGGGGTTAAGTGTAAAAAACAAAAAAACAAACCAAAATCTCTTAACTAAAATCGAACAATGCAGAAATGACCAGAGAGCGTAATCAGAATGTAATTCACTCATTTTCAGAAAAGAAACAGACAGATATCACTTGTGGTACTTATTATTTGTTTCATTCTTCAGAGAAAAATGAGCCAAGAGAATCGATTTAGTTAATCATGTAGATGATCTTTCTATTACTCAGACAGGGCAATTTGCTGCATGTCCAGCACATGGGTTCTTCGTTGGGCGACCAACCCAAACCGAGTGTGTCCCCAGGTGGCGCGGATTGGGGAATGGCCTCCAGATGTGGAGGTTAGCTGCGAAATAAGCTGTTCCAGTCGAATAAGCAGTTATGGACCAAACTGGCGTTGGTTCTATCAGGATGGGGTGGGGTAGCTTGTGGCAAAGCTACTCCTAAAATGCCTAAGTGTCCCATGACAGAGCCAGCAGGTGGGCAAGGGCCGCCTTAAAGGCCCTGCCCCGGGGTGGGATCCTCAGAGAAACAATCCCCTTGTGCTCCCAGGATAGGACGTATGAGCTAAGGGCTGGGTAATCCCTACAGAAAATCTAGAGAGCTGATGAAGTCAGAGTTACTGGGCCAGTGTGCGCTCTCTTAACAAACCACAGTACCATGCACCTTACGCCAATGGTTGCCTTTCTATTATTCCAATAAAACCTGATTCAAACACTTGATTTGCTTAAAACCTTATTAGAAAATGTATTTCTTTCCATTATTAAATTTTTTAATTTGTATAAAGTTTTTCAACTAATTTTTTAAAAAAATTTTAAATTTCCAAAAAAAAAAAACAAACATAAAAAAAACCACCAAAGCCATTGATAGCGCCAGTGAAGAACTAATCCACACACAGTTGTAAACAAAAGTCCCTTGGGGAGGCAGGGTACATTTGTGGCTAAAACAGCTCTGAAAGAAATACACCAATGAACTAATTAGTAGAAAGATTAAATAAAATGACTCTTGATTGCCAGACTGATGGATATAAATTGTGATATGTTGTTTATCCAGGATTTAGTCACTCATACAATCGTAGAAAGTAAACAGAATACATTTTCCCACATTCTGGATTCACAATGCATTTATTTTTTCAAAGTTCAGAGTAATTATCTAAATTATAAAAAGAAAGATAATGATGTGAATTCATCTGATGTTAATTAATTTGGTGAATGCCATTAGATGTCAAGAACACCAAGTGTAACACATATCGCACATATAATCATAATAATAATAATAATAATAATAATAATAATAATAATATAATAATAATAATATGATTAATTATTTTTAAACTAAAAAAAAAAAAGAAGGCAATCAACTAACAAGAATTTTTTGTGTCCCATTTTATAATGTACTCCAACCTGGCAAGTATAATTATTTTACCAGTAGAAGAAACAATGAATGTAATCACATTGATAGTTGCAGCATATCATCTATGTAACTAGAATATAATCAATACTGCCATAAGTCATGTACGATTCATTGGTAACCATAAAATCAACAGCAAGCAGTTTCAAATGTCTATGCTGAATTTAACCAATGTGGGTAGTAATAAATAATGTACTGCAACATAATTTCATCAATAATTAATGTGCAGTAATAATACAGGTGAACAATTATGTCCAGTTTCTCACTAACAAATATGACCATAGGTAGATACAACTAGCTATAGTATCCTAACAACAGATAAGCGAGTGAAGATCTAGAAATTAAACTCTTGCTTTTTATATTATGATGAAAGAAAATACACATTCAATATATCATGCATGCTAAATTTATGTAGGACAGTAAAGTACACGGGATAACCAAAAATGTAGCTATCCTGAACAGGAAATTGTAAATACTGAATATATTATTTAAAAATGCATTAAGTATAGAATGTTACTTATAATTGGTGTGCATAAATTGTATATATATATATATATATATATAATATACCATGAATACAATGTCAACACTATCAATGCTGCCAGATATTTACAAACACAAAAATTTCTTTTCTCTATTTAAAAAAGTGACAAAAATAAATGTAAACATTTCAAAAGGTTGAATTTATTTCACATGATTTATATGTTATTATTATTATTATTATTATTATTATTCATCATCATCATCATCATCATTATTACTAATTAATTGGAAGGTTATTTCTGCAATGTCAATTAAAATAAAGATCTATACACTGGCTTCTCCTGAGTATGCTTTATGAGTGCAATAAACATATCCAACTTCTTCTTCTTCAATCACTCATTTCACAGAAGTGGGATGCATTGCACCATCGTTATGCACTCCCTGGCCCAGTGCATCCGTCTTCAGCAGTGGTTTATTCTTCTGACTTATCCTTGTCATAGGAGACTTGCTTCTGTCATGGTCATAGAGCATTCCCCCGCCCCGCCCCTTGGTTCCTCTGTCTGAGTGCCTACACAGGCCACTCCCCAGCAGCAACTGGAGCAATGCCAGTAAAGTACCTCGTTCAAGGGTCACAACAATGTGCCAGCAGCAGGGAATTGAACCCAGGACCCTTAGGTCCTGAAGCCAACACACTCACCACTGAGACACATTGCCTGGCTATAATATATCTAACAAGCTACACACACCGTCTATTCTCTCCCCCTTTTTTTTACGTGAGTTCTCTCCCTTGTTGTTGTTCCATCTATTAAAGTTGGAAATCTACGGGAGTTAACTCGAGCCAAGTCAACTCTATTGTCTTCATGTTCTTTCCAAAGAGTCGCTTCTTTTTCTTGCTGCTGTTTGTCGGCACTTTATAAAAATTTCCGATTTGTGATAGATTTTATCATTTAAAAGGAAGAATTGATGGATTTTGTTGCCAGCCAGCGCAAGAGCTACGAAGCATAGAAAGCACGAAGGTAGTAAGGGTAATAATAATACACCTCACCGAGAGAAGAACGGTGCTTTACTCTTATCAGTTCCTAGACGTTGCCCGGGGCAGCGCTCTTTAGATATCGGATTCCAGCCGTGATACTGCACGGAAATCTAGCTTTGCTGTAAGTTCAGCCAAAATAAAAGTCCGATATAAGTTTTTGATTCGTTTTTGTAAGATTTCTTAAAGCTTTCAAGGTGTAATTGGATAGCATGATTACCTGTGTAATATCAATTCTGAATATTTACTAACAAAGGTAAAAAAAAACAAAACAACAACAAAAGCTTAAAAATACAATCAGTCAGAGACTTGCAGCTGGACGAAGAAATGCACTTTTTTGTATTATCTCCCTTTAATTAATATGAATAGAATATTTTACCATGATACTCAAATAGAGTTATCTCCCTTTCACTATCTATTCTGATGAGGCAAAGTTTTAAAAATTGCGAAGTTGCTTTTTATTGTTTATATGCAATTCTTTGTGCATCTAAGTATATATACACTCAGTTGTACTTGTTTTTATGTCATGCTGCCACTGTCTGACCAATTAATGAAATAAATTTGAGGATTAATGTAATATTAATATTGCAACTGCTATTATAAATATAAAATAAGTTAATTACTTCTAAATACTTGTGAAAGCCTCCACAATTGATAATTACTTCATTGTACTACTAGATATCAGGAGCATACAGAAGACTGATATCTGAGATACCATCAGCAGATAATGATTATTATTATTAATATTACAGGGAATGTAACAGGCATGAAATTAGCTAACACTGAGAGCAGTAGTTTTCTGTGGACAATTGGTACTCGTAACATTCAAAGGCTGTTTTAAATTTCTGTAAAAGGTACCCCAAGTCATTTACAGAAAAGCAGAAGTTGTTTGGCTGTATAAAGGCATAGTCTAAAACTATACTGAAAAGAATAATAGTGATGACAAACCAACCCCCTCAGGAAAAATCTTACTGTTGACTTAGATTATATATAAAAAGTAGATGATCATTTTGAGCATTTCCCATCCCTTTATCAACAGTAACTGAAAGGCATCTTTCACAGTTGTGCGGCAGGCAAAAACAAAAAAACAATGGTCGCCAAGACAACCAACATGTTGCAGGTTTGAGACAAACTTAAATGGCCTTTGCTTTGGGAAATGTCCAAACTAACCTCCTACTTTCCATAAATAGAAGCGATGACAATAAAATTCATGAATACTTAAATTAAAGAATAGAAACAATCATCATCAAGGGAAAACAAATCAATAAAAACATTTAATGAGTAATTAATCAACGATATATATATTGCATGACCATGGACAAGATTACTAATCACTTATCGATTATATGACCCTTTTAAAAATCATTTAGGAATTACCAAATAATTAAATTTAATAATTAAATGATAGCAATTATAAAATATCAAACAATGAAGTATTTAAACAAATTCTAATTAAAACAAAAAAAGGAGAAAATACGAAATATCTCTAGACACATGTATAAGCAACCAAGCGAATACATTCTGCAAATTGTTATGCAACATCATCATCTTCATTGTTAATTCCAATGAAAAATAACAATAATAATAAATTGTTGTCCTTACTCTCCACTGACACCATAAGCCACATTGATGCATGTTGGATCACTGGAGGACAGTTCATCTCTACCTGTGTAAAACTGCAGTTTTACAGATGTTTGCACACCTTATGATAGTCATGCTCATAGCCTGCAGTTGGTTGCATAAAAATCCAGTTACATTCACATTTGCCTCCATTCTTCTAACACTGACAAAATGTTGAGGTTATCTGACGTTGATAGGAACAAACAGTGTAACAGAAATCTGCAAGCTGTGATGACCTGTTCTAAAGTCTTTGAGATCCTATGTGCCCATGGATGAAGCACCAAACCAAGATCAGGTTGACCACATGTGATTTCCCAGAACCAAGAACACTATGTAAATTTATGGTACATGTAGGCTTGGTTCTGAGCTACCATCTTCACAGCACAAAGTATCTTTGGGGTATGCCTATCTAACCAGATCACCAGGAACAATTTACAGGGCAGTTGTGTAGTACTGTTCTGACTCAAGCATATAAGTGAACTCAATTTCAACAATGTTAGCAGAACAGGATTTGATCTCAGATGTAAAACAAGACAATGCTTAACCATACTACTACCACTATCACCATTGTGCTACCCTGGCTATTGTGCTTCCAAAATCTGATCTTTGTCAAACATCTTTGAGATGAGCTTGATTTCTATAAGACTTTGCCAAATGCTGCCTCACACACACACACCAGTTGCTACAGGAAAAAGCAGACAAATATCTCATAATAAGTTCTGCAGTGGCTGGAAACATTTTTAAGATGCAGATGTCATGAGGTATTAGACCCAAATCACACCTTGTGTCTTTGGATTTCTGCAGTGTTACCATGATAAGTCTAACCGTGCTTTCTTCAGTGATGACTGATTTATGACACTGTGACATCTGTGCAAAGTTATAAGATCAGGTTTCTGTTATTGAATTTAACATCACCCTAAACATTATTGTTCCATAGCCATTTCTGAAGAGTATTTTATGTAATTCATTATTTTACACTATGTATTAGTAAATATGCTATTAAAAAAATTGTATCTGAAAAAAAAATTTATCAGACTTATTCAGTATTGAAGTACACCTTAAAATTTAAGGAGTGAAGATTACTTAAGACTTTCTAACAATTTCCATGCCTCAGATATTTTAACAAATATAGTTTACTTACCTTGAAGACAAAATCTAACTTATGAATACAAGTATTGTTCTATCTACAATAACAGCAATATATTATATACTGTGTTGCATGTGGTTTACAGCTAAAAAAGGTACACCAACAATGTGTAGACCAGTAGGCAATAGACATGTTCAATAGCATAACTGTAATGATATCACAGCTGAGATTCACTGAATAGCCCTAATAGAAAAAATTACACTAACAAGGTTTTCTAAATAATTAGCAGATAAAAACCAGACTCATTATATAGCTGCTTTAAACTAGTGTGCATATAAAAGACACATATCATTTTCCTTTCAAAAAACTTATTTAAATTCAGCTTTAGTTTGAAGGAAATTTTGAGAAGAGAGAGTTTCCTTTAAGATGCAGAAGATATACATGCTATGTTTGTGTGGAAGAGGTTTTCAGAATCTACAGTCTGTTCTTCTAAAGTCTTAAAAATCAATAATTGTTTTTATTATCTTTTCATAAAACTCACAGAAATGTTTTCACAAAACCAAAAAATATTTAAAGCACCAGACATGTCTTATTGTAAGTCTGAGTCCTTCCAGAGGTTAAGAAGGCAGACCTGCTTCATTGTCAGTGGTAAAATAACTTTGAGGTTTTTCTTTACTCTTTTTAAATTATATTTACCTGTAGTTACCCTCTAAACCTGTTTATTTACAACTTTAGAAAAAGAAGCTGGGAACTAGTGCAAATCTCCATGGAGGTTCATTAGAAAGACAAACAATGGCTTTCCTCTGCCATTGTTCAGTTCATGCTTGGGTTTTCAGTGAAGTGGAGCTGCTGTGTAGGCCTCCCACTTGTTACCACAGTGGATTATTATGACATGGGAAATGAGCTGGATCAACAGGACAAAGGAACTCTTAATGGAAATACTGTGAGCAAACAAAAACTTGCTAGAGAGAACAGGCTGACACATGTTGGAGCAAACAGCCTTGCCAACACACTACAACTGGCCAACCTCTTTAAGAGGATGAGTTAATCCCAGTCTGTGGGTGGTACATTAAATGTTATGAACAACAACAAAGAATTTCTGTAGTATCTCTCACTGGTAGTGAGTGGGTCAGGTATCAGAGATTCTCATTAAGGAAAAACGTTCAGTTCATGTTGCACATCTCACAAAACAAACAAGACCAGGTAAAACTTCTTCCAGAGTAAAGGGTCCTTCCATTGCCAGAAACATCCATAAATTACAAAATTAAAAGCAGAACCATATTTTAAAGCAGCCATGCGTTATACTGATTCTAATACATGGCAATTTTTCTATTCAAATAAGGACTCATGCAGGCTTATTTCAAAAGAAAGGAAATGCACTAAGAGAGTAAAGCTTTCAGATGAATTTCCAAGCCTTAGAAATTTATCATTTAAAATGTTTAAAATAGTGAAACATCCAAACATTAAAACAAAAAATAAAAACGGTAAGTTTCAGAAGATGTCTACTATACCTGTAAATATTTGACAAGAATCGGTTTAATAATGAATGTTACTACGTGCTTCATTAAAGAAACAAAGACACAAAACAAAACACTATATTTGTCAGCAGAAAATAAACACGGCAAAGTGGCAGGGAACCTACAATAAATTGAGCAATTTTCCTTGCCTGCCATTTTAAAAAGCTACAAAGCAATAATAAAAATATTGGTGTGTTGCAGAGTATTACACATTCTCAGGGAAGTGCTATTAAACTTTAGAAAGACTCCACCAACCTGTTACAATACCTGTTTCTTCAAGTACCTCTCTCATGGCAGTCACCCCTGAAACACAAGAAAACATTCTTCAAATGATGGCAAAGAGTTTTACTATGCAGTTTTAAAATAAATTGGTCCAGATGCCTTAAAAGTATGGAGTTAGTTGAAATGTGGTTTCTGTAAGTTGAGAAGTTGTCCTACAGAAAATCCAAGTTAGTTGTTTTGTATCAAAAGTCAGCCACCTGGATTTTAGAAGGTGACATAAGCTGTTGTGTTTCATCCATTTTGCTAAATAGTTGAATACTTGTGTTTTCTACCTGATGCAGGGCAGCACTGCCAGTAGCACCTCTGCCCCAAAAATTTTCTAAAAAAACTTATCATCCTGTTAATCTTTTAATAAGCAGTGTTTCCACTGCTACATCAAATGAATGTCACAAAAATTGTCACAAAAGCCTTCTCAAATGACTGCGACCTGAAGGGCCAGTACAGAGATCATTCTTTGGAGATTAGAAACAAACTTCACCAGCCCCTGAACTTCACATTTCCCAAGCAGCCCTTTCACAAGAGAGCTTGTTGAGAAAACTTTTCAACTATCATAGTTCTGGTGATGGCCTTGGATTCACAATGATGAATATGAAGAGCTTATTGTCACACACCTGCAAGAAAGTCCAGATGAAGGGAATGATTTCAAGAAACAAATGTGATCCAAGCTTCACCTGATAAGGATAAGGGAACTGGTAGAAAGCCACAGAGAAGAGCCAAAGCTTTAGGCAGTATGAAGTTTGTGAAAAATACTGCAAAACTGTGAACTGCTTTATAGCTGTTTCCTCAAATACACATGGTACTGGAGAACTGCTGTCTTCATCTCATGCCAAAGAAAAAAACAGAATGACAAAATGCTGTTAAAGATCTTATCAAGTTTGCATTTCTTGGCTCAGCATGGACTTGGTCTGAGATGTAATAAAGTAAATGACAATTTAATGCAACTTCTGTGGCTATAGTGTGAAGATGATTTTAAACTGCAAGACTGGCTCCCTAAGAGGAAGAATTACACATCCCATAAAGTTAAAAAGGAAATATGCTGCAGTTGATCTCCCTGTGAATCATGTGTGACATTTTAGCTGACATCCATTTGTCTACTTTTTATGCAGTCATGACTGATGAGGCAGCTGATATTAGTAACTGTATTGATGGTAATCTCCTCACCAAAGAGTTTATTACCCCAATTCTGATGCTAAAGCCATTACAAATACCATCAGAGATGTCCTGCTTCACTTAGCTGGCTCAGACAGTGTGAAACACTGCAAAGTTATGCATGAATCCTTTGATACAACACTTGAAGTAATAAAATTAATGAAGCTGTGTCCAAAATGAGATGTCAAGCTAGGGAAAATCAAAGATGCCATCTCTGATGATGATATTGCTCCCTGACTCAAAATGCTTTGCACCACCAGTTGAACAGTGAGAGCTACAACATTTGACAGTTTTGTCTGTAGCTACTCATCATTAGAGAAAATATAGGGATGGGGGCCCTAGAGAATTGTGGAAACTTGAAAATGCAAGCTCATCTGCTTGTCGACAAGCAGAAATGAAAAAAATCTAAAAGTTTCTTTGGCTTGCAACTGGATCATACACTCTTTCTGAACTCTGAAAACCTTAGCTGGATATTACAGACAAGCAGCTTATCAGCTGCTGAGTGCCAGGAAACCAATGATGCCCATGGCAATCCTACATGGAATAAAAATGATGATTTATCAGATCTGTTTTGGCAGAAGGTAAATGCAGCAGCAGTGAAAGAACATGATCTCAAACAATCTTCCCTACCCCAACAATGGAAATTTCTTAACCACCATGAGTCCCTGTTAAATCCTAAATACAATTACTGTCTAGTGTTCAGATTTATTGGTATGATTACTAATAACAAATAATATGTATAAGAAATAACAGACTGGAAATTGTCCTATGAATACTTCAGTGTTTATGAAGCTCTTTTGAAGTGAGAATAGAAAAGGTAGTAAAGAAAGACCCCATATGAAAATGCCATACAGCACCCCATCATTCACATCTTTTGATGCAGAACCAACTGCCATCAGCAAAGTGCCAACTTCAAACATAATTATATAGGTAAGTTACAATTATATACAGATAAATTATAAAAGAGTATGCTCTTATGAAATAAATTAATTGTTTGTTTTTTTTAATCTTTCTCTTGCTATAACATCACTGGAAACTGCTCATATATTTTTAAGTTTGCTAAAAATGTACTTCAGGTGGGAAGATCTTCAAGATATGGTGTAATTTTACTGTACATATCTAAATAATGCAATAATTGAACTTAAACTCAATATATTTTATTAGCTCTACAGAAATAGCATGTATAAGTTTACTTAATTACTTTATTATAGACATGAAAATTGTGGCATGCTCAGTACAGCAGTGTTATATCCATGACATTACATGTGCTTATATTTGCAAAATCATAAGAAAAGAAGTTATGCAGTAAAAATAAACAAACTTTTGTATTTAGCAATGCAATACTTTGAAAGGTGTGTACGTGTGTGTGTGTGTGTGTGATGATGTGGAGAGTCTTCATTTTTCTTTTCCGTCTACCAGTTTACAGTAAATCTTGGAAGACATAAGTTAGTTAGTCTTTAACATTTGGTCTTGTCATCTTGCACCTTTTATGTGCTGAAGATTAATTAGCTACAACCATATGAAAGGTACTAAGAGCAGTTGCACATGAGGGGGATATAAATGCACAGGTGAGTTGTTGGAAATGCTATTAATCTTTTGAACCTAAACAATGATGTTCAGGAGGAGATTACACAGAGGCTGAGAGATTTCACAAACTTTGTTCTATCTCTCTGGCTAAATCGTGGACTCTAAGTAAACAGTGAAAGCAATTAGCCATGTTTCCTCGTAACTTGATCCCCAGGCCTAATCAACCTTATCCAGAAAGACACCTATCAAGATGTTCAGTAAAGATATGATAGGAGTCTGTTATACATGCTGCTAATATTATTTTCAGTTTGAAAGCCGGAAATTTAGTGCACCTCTGTACTGAAATAATTAACTATATATGTTTATGTTCCTTGGATAAAGACCATAAGTGGTCCCTTCAATTGTCAGGATGTTTGGGTAGTAATTCAATTTCATGCTAGCGCTTATACTACAAGATTGCAGCACAGTAATCTTGGGTTTAGTTCCTGTAAGGATAGATCACTTTATCCACAGTAGCCATATGCTGTGTTCATGAGGTCAAGGTTATGTTTCACCTGTACCTGTCTGAGCACTAAAATAACAGGTATCTTTAACTGTAAATTGATAATTATTGCTTTTTTAAAATCAAAAAAATGTCTAAACATGTATACAACAAAAATAAGCTTAAAATGATAATATAATCTTTTTACTTATGCTATTAGATTTTATCCTTTCCAGTAGTTAAATAGTAAAAAAAGTTTTCATTATTCTAAAAGAAAAAAAACCAACTTGTTCAATTATTTGTATGGTTTTTTTTATTCCCATTTCAGCAGCCTTCCACAAACAGCACCATTTTAACTGTCTCTTCAGAAAACTATTTCACCTTTACTTTTTGCAAACTACAGGTAAACAAACTTTCCAGAAAGATTGATTTTATCTGTTGTTAACATGCCTATTAATTATCCCAGCAATACCTAAAGTACTGTATAGCAGTAAGTATGAACGTGTAAATGAACACAATTTACTACTCTTTTAAACAAAAGTTAAATACAGATTAAACTAATTCAAGTTATATAATGCATTTTATAAACATTTTTTCTTTTACTTTAGTGAAGGAAATAAAATCATGTATATTCTTTAGAGATGGGGCCCATATTGTGACTTAACCAGCCTAAAATGCAATGGTTAAGACTGACTTTGCAAAAGTCATATAATGTTTAGTTTACAAACAAAAGCATAATAGAGAAAATTTTTTTTTAATTTTAGCTGAAGAAAAACTAAATTTTAGCCAATGCCCTTCCACAAGATGCAAGTGTGTGGTCTAAGTATTATTTCAACTCGCATGTACAGTAGTTGCTGTTTGTTGTTGACGTCCCATTTTGATATAAAGCCCACAATGTATAAGTAACTACAACAATACAGACGAACTGGCCGTAAACTGACTAGATTATGGAGAGGCTAGTAAGGTTAGTTGGAACAGCAACAATGAAGTGGCATCCTTCTCGCCCAAAGTGTGATGCTGTGATTGTGTGATACTATGATTGCTATGCTCAATAACATAATTGTTCCTTGCAAAAGCTTAAATATTGAAAATGTCATAAAACACAAAAGACACTATTTCACCATAATTCATTTAAAAATACCACTAAGCCAGATTTGACTGAGTAAATATAAAGAATTAATTGAAAATAATAGTGAAACTACAATTACCGAAGCTTTGCAATGAACAATGTTATCATTGATTGGTAATTCACCCATTATCAATTTTTGTTTATTAGAAAAATGACCTTCACCTCTGTGCTAACTGCTTTCATGGTTGGGTTACTTTATTCTTGGTGAAGTTGGCATTTAGACAGCTAAATTAAAAAGGAATAAATGTTCGTCTGTTGTGTATACAAACATTTTATGATGGCCATTTAGTGTAGATGTATAGTAGTACTATGGCTGTCATAATTCAGTGTTAAAATTATGAATCACAAATTATAAAAAGCATAATGTATAAGAAATAACCAATTAATTTAAGAAGATTTTTTTGAAAAAAATAATAAAGTAGTGATGTCATATTCCCAATAAATGCCCTGCCAACTCTGTGTCATTCGTCACTATGTACAACTAGCAAACATACTTATGATGCACAACTATGACACAATGTTGATAGAAATTTAATGACATACTGTAGATAAGTAGTAGAAAATATGTCTTTAGTTATGCAGTGATTAAATGTTTATAAAAAAGTGATGTTCCTTTAACTGGATATGTGATGCACATGTACAATCCAGCTTTCATATGTCCTGCATTCCTAGTTTTAAACGGTGAACATTCCCAGAAACTGTGCAATGTAAATTAATTTTCAAATCACCAATTTAATTTTATTATAAACACAGAAAATAACCACAAATAAATTGCACCACATTTTTAGTTCCAGAATCTTTTATACAAAAAGTTTAGTTGCTTTGTCAGTTTATATGTTCTCCTGGAATGCTGGAAGTGCTTTTGCAATGTTAATGAAGCAATGCACATACAAGCTTCTCTAAGGCAGAATACATCCAGTATTCTGCTAGTAAGAGTTGTTATGCTTACTCACCAATGTCTTCTCCAAGATCAGCCAGCCCACCTGGAAACTTCCAGTTGGAGTACTGCAAAAGCATGATAATGATATGGAATGGGAAAAAGCAAAACAAAAAAAATGTCAACAGTTTATTTTACTTATTTATATATTTATTTCACAGGTGACAGTTTTTGTTAATTCGGGCTAAACTAACTAAATCTGGTTTGGTAATCAATTCACTTTCTGTTTTATTATGGTCTGTCTAAGGAGTTACGGTGCACTGACACCAGGAGTGTATCTATATGTATTTGAACACTTGCTTGAGTTGAAAAGGAAGAACTAGATAGGGTGTGTGTTTGTGCATGCGCATGTGGGAGGGAAGCAGAAATTTTAAATTTTATCCAGCAACATTTAGTTTTAAGACATCAAGGCATTATAAGTGTTAGTTAATTATCAAAGTCAAGCAGATGTTGCTTATTTAAATTTCAGTAAAGTTAAATTTCCATATAATAAACAAATAAAAAGAATTAAAGGAATACGTGTGGGTGTGTGTGTGTTGGTGTGTGGTTTTGGTATACTTTTGTTATAGATAAAAATTTCCTAGAAAATAGACAGCAAAAACCAGTTTTAATATTGTTGTTATATCAACTTTTATAGTGCTGTGCCCTAGGGTCCAGTGTTAGTTCCTCTCTAATGTTTGTTTAACATGAATGATACTTATAGTGTGGTAGACATTAATACTGTTTAAAGTAGTTTTCATCTGACACTAATGTATGTAGTATGTATGTATATATATATATATATATGTGTGCTTGAGTTAATAGCAAAAAGGATATACATAATTTTCAGATAAACCCAAGTAAAATGAAAAATTGAGTTCAATATTTAAATGTAAAATTATTCAAATAAGAAATAGGAAAAGTCACAAGCATTATTATGTGGAACAGACAAAGTTAGAGCGAAAATATAGTTTTAAAGAAAATATCTAGATTATTATAAACAAAAATCTTGAAAAGTAAAGAACATTGCATACAGCTGCAAACAAAAGCCATTAGAACGTTAAGATCAATTGATCACAAGATCAAAGATAGAAACAAAAGAAATTTCAGTTTCACTTCATGTCCTTAGTTTGTGGATATCTTAAAAGTTCCTAGCAATCACAGTGACCTTATTTAAGACAATGGTCAGCCTGTTTACCTTCAAGACAGAGATTTTTGTTTTTTCATTCGTGGAGTCTTTCATCTTATAAGAACAGCCATGGAATTACTAACTTGGCATGTTCTCAAGTTTTACAGACAAGCTATTCCAAATGATTTACAAAGGTTAGATTTACCAAGTTTGGGTTTGTGATGTTTATGGAAGTTTCCTTAAAAAAAAAAAAAAAATTTGTTTTCCCAGCAGATGCACAGCAACAGGCTTCAAGATTATCTACTTCTAGGAAGTAAAGTAGTAATCGGGGCTAAATATTAGGAGAACGTTAGTCATGTATTGATAAACTACTGGCACTGGTTATTAGTAGTGATAGGGTTAAAAGTTTTAAGATTGTATTGAGAGAAAATTTTCGCCCCTGTGGGGGTTGGGCCTTGTATAAGTCTACAGTGACACTCTATCTCTTTATAAAATTCAAATTTATAGCGTGTCAATCCATGATAATTAAAGGGAGATAATTCTCTGACGTCATCCGTTCCAAGTGACTTTGATAAAAAAGATTCACGAGAAAGATGATTTTTTATCATTGCGAGTATAACATTAAATTGTAAATATCATCCGTAAGATTCATGCGTGTTTTATGATCGGCAACATCAGCATCTTCCAATCTATTTAAATTATTAAAACAAAACCTTAGATGTAGTGTGTTGTTTTACAACTAATTTCACTCCAACCAAATGGAGCTTTTGTTTTTGTTTTACACTATTATTTTGGTTTTTTTTTTAAAAACAATGAAAGCTGCAATTGTGAATATTATGGACCAGCATTCTGTCAGATTTCCTACGGACTGTAATCCAGAAACCGATGGCGAAGAGATATTTTGTGTAATACGACACCACAGTCGTTTCGGCCATTGTTGCACAGTCTCACCTTAAAGCACGCGTACACTCATCGCAAATAAAACACACAAAAGTGGTTTACAATCGCCTCCTATAATGAGCGCAATTACCTTTCTATTTTTTTCCTGAATGACCAATACTTCTCTAGTGTCCATCTTAATAACCATTCCTAAAAAAAAAAAAACACAAAAAATTCATCCAAAAAGAGAGATAACGCCTACTGAAAGGTGAATATTGACATCAATAGGGTTTTCATTTCAAATTTAGGACATCCCAGATCATGCACTACCCGAGTTGACATAAAAGTAATTTTATTCTTTACGCCTACACTGTCAACATATCCAACTGCTCACAAACTAAAGCATCACTGCAATGGAAACTTGAGAGGTGCATGAAGTACACAATAAATCCTAAGCCCGGAATAGTCAAAAGAGAAACTGTTTAGGTCTGAGTTTGTGGAGGTGCTTGTGGCCAGAAATTAAAAAAACGGGTTAATTATTTTAACTGCTGCAGTTCTCTTCTGATGATCTATCAGACAGTAGCATTTTAGGTTGCCGAAAGATACTTCAAAAGGAGACCAGCAGTACACAAAAATGCTCGTGAGACCTGTCTGATGAATCAAGAAGAGAAGGGCAGGGTTGGTTATATCATACTAAACTCTCAGCAGCTGGGAAAACACCGTGTGTGCAAAGCTACCAGTTGAAAGGATATCTTTGCTATTAAGAAAAATGAATGGAAACAATACTTTTAATTACCAGGGAGAGGAAGAATGCATCAAATGCATGAAAGAGTTGTCATACTTGAATGAAGATTCAACCGTACCTTAAATGTCCTGCTGATATTTTTGAATTACTTATTTATATATGATGGCAGTTTACTTCAGTACATTACTAATCACTGTACATAATTGTTTAATATCTATTTCATATGAAAAAATTTTGTTAATAAATCCTATTTATTCCAATGTTTAAAATAAAGATGCTGGGATAACACCCAGGGTTTAAAAGAAATTACTGTATATAAGATTTGCATAAACAGATTCATGAAAAAACAAACCAACCTAATGTGATTTTTTAGGAGTTTTAGTGCAGTCTTACCAATAAATCGTTTAAAGAAAATGTTTTTAAATGGAAACTTTTACATCATCATTTTTTTCTGTTTAAAAACCAAACAAGATCAGAGGGCTATAGGAAGCACAAAATATAGTCAGACTGGCTGGTCCCTTTTATGTTTTGGCCATTAACTGTAACCAGCAGTTAATAGTAAACTGGTTGAAACAAAATAAGGGAGATCACTTATATGCATTCCAAAAACTTCATAAAATCACCTTCAGCAGTCCGGCATATGGAATGTCTTTGATCTAACCTAATCACTTTACCTGCGACTCCCAGCTGATGGGTGGCAAATATAGGCAAAGCATTTGCACGACTTGGATTCAGCCCTAATTTGAGGGTGGCCATTTCATTCTCAGCATGGTGATAGGTGAAGCCGAGTTTAGAGGCGAGAGGGATCAAAGCAGCACGCTGAATAGGAACCTTAAGCCACACTGCCGGCCTGTTTTCAGACTGCCACTGCGCTAAAGATGCTGAAACAGATGGGCAAGAGAACGAGCTTAATCAACTTGTTTATGCAGATAACTAACAAATTCATAGTATAAACAAATTTTAAAATGCTTTAGTGGCATAAGTACTTTGTAAATTGTTACTACTGGCTTTAAAAAACTTAAAAAATATAATCAAACTGGTGCCTCGTCTCCTAGAGGTGCTACTAAACTCACAAACACTTCAAATCATACATGGAGAATCACTAACCAAAATATTATTTAAAAAAAAACAACTTTCTTCCAAACTGATTTGGCTATAGTATTTTATATGATTACCTATATTACTGTCAGTCTAGATTTTCTGACTTATAACCATGCTTAGAGAAAAGATACTTTCCAAGACATTTTTAAATAAATGTTTGTTATTCTCAAAAAAAAATATTTTGTCTTCTGTTTATTCCAATGTAATGTTTAAGTACACTAGTGTTTAGTTTCCATTTCCTATTTTATACCTTAAAGAAAATACAACTATAATATCACCCAATAAAATAACCTAAACCCTTTATCACACTCAATATATATATATATATATATATTTTTTTTTCTCCCACAATTACCAGATCAAAGAAAACTTTACTTGTCAAGATGGCTTGAAAATCTGCATTGCTGATGAGAGCAGGAAGATGAGACAGATCAATGGTAATTCCATTATAATGGTCCACGTCTCCCTGTAAAATATGCTTCAGTCTGTGCAACCATTTGTGAGAATGAGGGGGATACCACCACCTAGCACACTGGCCATTGACTGACTTCCACATTTGGCTAATGGCAGCAAAGTTCTCTACTGGGGTTCATCTCATCTCTGAAATAAATACCAACTTTCTGTGAACAGCAAAATCAAATAGTACAAACAATCTAATAACTATGATCTTCACTAATTACAGTCATCCATTGAAATGGGGGAGTGGCTACTTCACAAGGTCAAGATGAGATGTAGTATGGAAAGTATTAGGTTGTTACAAAGGTTTTGTCAGTTTTTTTTAACGCAACAATGAGACTTAATATCGTTGCTGAACGTGAAGTTTATCAATCAAAGTAAATTCCATTACAACCATTACACTTCTGCCAACCAGTTACAAGCACATTTATACCATTTTGAAAAAATCTGGATTTCTGGAGTTGATAAACTGTTGGAAGACAGTTTCGATTGCTGCTTGGTTGGAAAAGGATTCCATATGGAGGAAGCTGTCAAGGAGTTTGAAAAGGTGGTAGTCTGTGGGAAAAATGTATGGTGAATAGGCTGGGTGAGGGAGAACTTGGTACCCCAATGTGTGTGCAGTTTCTGAAGAGTCACTTTTGCAACATGAGGTCAAACATTGTCATGGAGCAGGATTGGGCCTCTGATTCACCAGTACCATCTGTCATTTGAAGAGTTTCTGGTGAACAGTGTTTAATACACAACAGTACCTTTCAGCCGTGATGGTTTTGCCAGGTTGCAAGAAGTTATAATGGATAACACCAGTTGCAGTCCACCAGACAGTGACCATGACCTTCTTTGGGTGGAGGCTGGGTTTTGGAATGTGGTTAGGTTGCTTGTCTCTGTCGAGCCATTGTGTTGATCGTTTTCGATTGTAATCAGGGACCCACTTTCATCATATGTAATGATTCTGTCAAGAAATGGGTAATTTTTGTTTCTTATGACAAGGGAAGAGCAGATCTCCAACTGATGATTTTGTTGTTGTTTATTCAACTCTTGAGGCACCAACATGTCAAGCCTTTTCACCTTTCCGATTGCATCAAGATGCTGGGAAACAGTTCCAGTGCTTACTTTAAGCTCTCCAGCAACTTCTCGTATTGCTTTTCTTGGATCGGCTTCACTGAGGCTTTTAGATGGTTGTCATCACAGCTGGAAGGACATCAGCTATGTTCTTTATCTTTGTAGCTCACATCTCCTAATTGAAACTTTGCAAACCATCATTGTACTGTGCATTAATTTGTTGTGTCCTCGCCCAAAGCTTGCTTAATGTTATGAGTTGCCTTGCTCGCTTTGTGGCCTGGTTTGAACTCGTGAAGCAAAATGGCATGAAAAGCTTTTCTCTCCATGCTTCAATCAGAACCCTGAAATAAATATCCATTTTATGATTTTTAAAAAGGTAGGTTTTGCATAATGTATGCCAGAGCACATGCTACAAAGCAATATGCAAATTATCTGCATATACCTTCACAAGCATGCAAAAAATGAACTCCAAATTAACATAATAGAAAAACCAACAAAACATTTGTAATGATCTGATAAAATTAATCCAACCAACAATCTTTTATTTTTGCTCTGATTAAGCAGAATTCTCAGAAGAAAAGTTATTATTTTAGTTTCTTTTTTAATAGGTACCAGTGGATCAAGTTTGTGCAGATTGTAAGATAACATTTACATATATTAAAGCATCTAAGGTAGTTGCCAAAATTACTGTATAACCTAAAAATAATTAATATTTTCTTAAGTTTAATTATACCATAACTATTGTATTGGTTGGTTCAAATAATATTATTTGGTCAAAAGAGTATTGCAAAGTGTGCATTTATTGAAGTTAACAAATATTTGTTGTGTAGCCACATGTCTACAAGAAATCCCTACTTTCATAACTTACTACAGAGACCTGCCCTTTGAATACTAAACATTGCCAAAAAATTCAGTGGGACCATTTTGATTTTTATTCCTATTACATTAAGGAAAAAAATCTTTGTCAAACATAACTGAGATTCTACATTTATTTATTCTGTAAAGGCAGAAACATACAAATGTACACCCATCTTAAAGCATAAGATGAATAACATTTTCAGAGATGCAGTTGGTCCATTCACTACTAAGGAAAAGTACAAAATGTATGCATATTAAATGGAAAATACAAATATTATTAATTATACAATCTACTCTAAAAGAAATAGAAATTATAAAAACAAAAAAAGGGGGGAACATTAAGATCATGTTTAACATTTCTGCTCACCATAATTTTCATTTGGAATTTTTTCTTTTGAAAGGTGGTGGATATAAAATTCTGAAATCATTATAATTAATTGCTTCCATGCACACTTAAGGCTGTAGGTGTCAGAGGAATGACAGACAGGAGGAAATTATGCCTGCATCAAAACCTAGGGCCCTGACTGAACAAAGATTCAGTCTGAGTGACGTCAGAATCTCACTCTAAGCTTTGGTAACAGAATAGAGGGTCTAAAGATAACCAACTTACAATTTTCAGTTTTAAATTATCCTCTTTCTTGCTTTGGCTCTACAACATAAAATTTAAAAAAAATAGTAGCTACAGTACATGTGTAGTTGTACATTTAGATGATTGGAAAATGGGCCAGTCAGATCCAGTTGACCATTTTTAATTGTACAGCTTTGTCCTCATATGAGCAGTATTCCTTGTTAATGTATGTATTCTTCAAGAATCAAATTCCTTATGTGGTGACATCTAGCATGAAGACTGGAAACAGCATTTTATTTTTTCTACAAATTTTTTTTAATGACTTCTTCCTAGGATGAAACTCAAGCCTATAATGACCCATCAAAAGAATAAGTCATGTACCCAAAAGGAATTTTTCCTCGACAAACATCAAGCAACTGCACGCTCCTTTTATGGTTTTGAGAAACATCATACATTAGTTTCATTATATTACAAAGGTATAAAAATCTGCAGTCTAAGGGATGATTGAGTATGCATCATGATAGAGGCATCATCGCTGGAGACGCTAACAGACAAGAAATCGCTAAATTTAAATGGTCCAAACAAACCAACAGATGCCATCTGATGTGTGTATAGATATATATTTTTGCAATCTTTTGGATGGTGCTGGAGTAGCATCTCGTGTGTAGATTTTTTAAAAAATGAAAGGGGCATCAAGCAGGAATTTCAGATGGATACACTTTTGTGTTTTGTGCTTTTACTAAAAAAAAAAAAAAAAAACTAGTTGAACCACAGCTGCACGTCAATACTCAGCAGCCTCAGCATAGCACATAACCCCCACCCAGGCTAAACGTTTGTGGTTCCGCCTGTGTGACAAGAGAGAGAGAGAGAACCAAAAAATCAAAGCAGTTGTGTGGAAAAAAAACAGAGAATGTCAAGAGAGGATGCTCAATGATGGAACGTTTATACAATGATGTACTGCTGAAAAAAAAAACACAACAAAGCTTAATAGTGATGGGGGCCTTAACCATTTTACTTCCAGTGAAACAAAAACATGTTGTACCCACTAAAACTGCGGATTTTTCCCTTTAGTTTAGCTCAGTAGTTACAATAAGGCAGAGGTAGGCCATCACAGCTTATACAAAGATCCCAGCCAGGGAAGAAAAATGACCACATATATAATATACATATATAAGTATGTAAGTATATATATATATATATAAAACTGCGGATTTTTCCCTTTAGTTTAGCTCAGTAGTTACAATAAGGCAGAGGTAGGCCATCACAGCTTATACAAAGATCCCAGCCAGGGAAGAAAAATGACCACATATATAATATACATATATAAGTATGTAAGTATATATATATTTGCCGCCGTCTCAATTGTATAATCTATCTACTTGAGGGAGAAATCTACTTAATTTCATTTCTTAACTAGAAAAACAGAGATAAATAACAATGCTCAGCCGTTATCTCCCTTGCATCAGTTAAAAAAAAAAATTAGCATCATGGGATCGAATTGTTAAGTTAACACATTTTTAGCGTAATTTAATAAGCTTAATTTATTTAATTGTTTTATAAAAAAAAAGTAATTTCACAATTCTACACGAATATTTAAAAAGAAAAAGATCTAATATGTTGGGGAACAGTTTAGTCACAAAAATAAAAAGGGGAGATAAATATGTAATTAAACGTTTACAAAAAAATCTTCGTTTAAAAATTATGATGTGGTTTAAGCAACTTGTAAGCAATAATAATAATAAGTAGTAAATGTTCAGGTTACCTTCAAAAATTTTTAAAAAAATAATAAAAATAACCACACTGAGAAGTTTCCTATTCAACAAATCGATGGCTTTCACCTCGAGACGACTTTCCTGTCGAGAAGTTATCTTTTGGTCTTTTTGTATAAAAATTGGATCAATCTTCGAAACGGAACGAAGAAGTTTTTTTTTTGTTTTTTTTTTGTCATTCTGTAAGGTTTAATCTGAATATTTTTACTCGCTTGTACCAAAATATTTTAAATGAAACGATTTTTTATTGTTTTAAAAAAAAAACCTTTCGTTGTTTGCATTAAAACAAAATTATGCAAAAAAAAAGAGAGAGGGGGGAACGGTAGAAAGCCGTGTTTCGTAAAGTAGGTAAACGTTCCAGGTTTTCATAAAAAATCACTTTGGGGCTGACACGATGGGCGAATGTCGGGTTTAGGTAACTGATCTGTTTGTCTTCAAATATTTATTTAAGGGTTTGTTTTTTTTTTTCGATAATCTGGATAAAATGTTGAATGAATTTAATCGTAAATCAATAAATAATGTTTTCTTCAGGTACAGAGATCGATTTAGTAGTGAGTGACTCCCCGCCACACGTCCGACCTACGTAATTCTCTCTCTCTCTCTGTAATTCAATGCGAGTGGAAAGGAACGTTCAGAGTCTGAGACAAACAAGACCCCCCCCCCCTGTAATAGTATCCGGCCGGGCTTTATCTGAACACGCCCTAATACTTAAGGTGACAGAATAATGTTCTCTTGGCGTGCTTTCAACGAATGAATAGGGGTACCGCTATCCTGAGAATTCTGCTAACCCTTAATGTCCTCGGCGGATGACCATACCTCGGCATTGATTTGGTTTCACTGTCGATTACTTCCCAAATTAAACAGACAGTACGGCATAACTTCACAGGGGTGGGGGGGTGGGATAGAATGTCCTGACAGTCATTGATTAGCTTATATGTTTGCCTTGATTTAAAATTATTTTTAAAACAATTTGCCCATTTTTCCAAACCTAGCAAAAATAGGGATCTCTTAAATTTTGTGTCCTATACATCATCTGTTCCTCTACCAGATTACATTTTTACTCCATAATGATACATTGGGATGACGATAGCACAGTTGTTTTAGTGAATTGAAATATCACTTAAGCCCTGTTCAACTGTGCTACAGGTGGAAATTCAGTACCTTTGTAATTGAAATTTTTTTTGGTACCATTTCTTTTGTCAAAACAACAAAAGCAAATTGATGCTAAAATTTTAATTTTAATTGCTAACTACTCTATTTGGACATGGAGGTATTATGTGAAATTCTTGCCCCCTACACCAAAAGAACTTTTTTTAATGTGGTGTGTAGTTTAACATAAGTTCTACCATGCTGAAAGTGGGCTTTGAAAATATTCTTTTATATTAAAAGCAATAACTGTATATATATTTTTAATACTATAGATGGAAGGCATGATAACTCATGTAGGTAGGGGGTAACTTCTTACATTATTAAGGAAACCTTCAAAGATAAATTCCCTTTAAGAAATAATTCTGAAGAGATCAACATTAACCTGTACTACATCTTTAAGTTGCAGTTCTGTTTCTATGTATGTATAGCATGCACAGGTTGTATTTTGTATTTTCAGGCGATGCACTATGGTTGATAATGGTTGCTGTGCTGTGGGGGGCAACCAATCCCCTTATGAAGAGTGCTGGTGTAGGAATTGAAAATATCAAGAAAAGTAATGTTGTCCTCCAGTTCTTCTCAGAACTCTGGTTTCTTCTTATTAACTGGAAGGTAATTATTGAATGAACTTAGAAATTTTGTTAGTTAGCATCTTATACAGCACAAACTTTAACTTTTAACAAAAATTAACTGTTCTGATTTAAGTTTATCATAAGCTTATGAGGTAGTGTAGGGAAAGGTTTGCTTTTAGGAAAAGGTAGAAAGTTTCAGTGATTTTCTTTCCTTAATTCAGTCTTAATTGGGATATAGTTAGCAGTTAATACTTTTATACTACAAGCTAGATGCTAATAAATGTTACAATTGTACTTTATTTACTTTGACTATAACATATTTGTATTTTTAATAACCACAAACCTTTTTTGAAATTCAAGTTTTTATATCTGCAGAAATCAAAGTTTTTACAATTGCTTATGCATTGAAAGGATCTGTAAATTGTAAATATGATTTTTGATATTATGGCTAAAATAAATTTTTAAATATTAAGGCATAAATATTTAAGAATTAGATCATTAACTTTCTGTTATATCTACTTTTAACTTGGTCCAAAAAAATGTGTGATTCTTGATTTGAATTTTCTCCAAGATGGTAAGTTCTTTTGTTTTTGGAACCATTAAAGTATTAACAGTTTTTTCAGCTCTATATAATCAAAATGAATGAACTAGTTTATTTGATAAATAAATCTCACTGGTTTATTGTGACATTTTGTATTTTTTTGTGAATTTGGAAGTTGAGAGTAGTTTTTAAATGTGTACAATTTTCTCTTTCAGTACATGGTACCTTTTGTTATCAATCAGAGTGGGTCACTTATATATTACTTGACACTAGCTTCAGCTGGTAAGTATATATATATTATATGCATAATGTGGCGGGCACAAGTTTAAGAATGATGGCAGAACAAACATAAATTGACATGTTAAATCTGTAAAAATAAACATTCCAACATGGGCTTTACACTGAAAGAAAAACAATTTCTTGTTCTATTGATTGACATATCATAATTGGTAGTAAATATTTTGCATACACTTGCTTTTTTTTTACATTATGAAAAATTTTCATAGCAACAAAAGTTTAAGAATGTCAACTGCTCAAATTTTTTTTTTTTATTGGACAGCCAATAGAATATTGTAAACTAATGTATACTTTTTTTTTTTAGAATTTTACAATGAGTAGAAAAATCAGTTTAAATCTAACAAGATGCTCTTGGGTTGTGGAGTTGCACAAGAAAATCTCATATTCTGAGATTCCTGTGAGTTGAATGCAGCAAAATAACTTGTTATCTGGCCTGGAAGCTGTACAAAAAAATGGTTGGCTATATTGAAAAGCCATAGAAGTGTCAGACCCCAAAATACTTGATGCTCAGACCAGTCAGTAAAATAAGTGTCTGTCCAGATGCACTAGCACAAGATGTCCATTGGCATTTTAATGGATTTTGAGGACCTACCAATCTCCACAAGAATGCTTATTGATGACTTTGTGATTTTGAATTGATGAGGTATGTTGATAGGAAAAAATTCTTTGCTTTCTTGAAGAATTGAAAAGCCCATCTTCAGTTTGCCAAGGACCATCTCTGCTGGACCCAAGAAATATGGATCAGATTGTTTGACTTATGTGCAGCAAAGATTCACTGAAGCATTCTATTTGAAGTGTACAAAACCATTGATCCAAGTTTGGGAAGAACTATTATGGTATGGAGCTGTTTCTTTTGGAAAGAGACAGGCCCTATACGTCATATCCAGATAGTTTGTTTACCTTGACATTTTGACCATTATATTAGAACACTGCAATCTCTGCCTTTATATCCAGATGTGTTGTAGAGTCAATATTAAAAGAAAGAAGACATCTTTTCACTTGGCAGCACTTACCATTTTCTTCTTAATATTATCACCTTAACACAAATATTAAGGCATAAATATTTAAGAATTAGATCATTAACTTTCTAAAGGCCAGATTTTGGGAAAAAAAGTGGTTTGAACAATTTCATAGTTCAGTTTTGGTTTGACTAACTGATTTCACCTTTTTTTTTTCCCCCTTAGAACTTGCTGTGGCAGGATTGTCAAACCCTGTGAAATGTTCCTTACAAATGTTGTCCAGGTGATAGTGAGCCAACCTCAATAAATCTATTCTAAGTTATTTTCCTTGCAGCAGTTCCAGTTCTTATTATCATTATTGTTTACTCTCTAATTAGCTGGAGAACCTTTCATAATGAATCAAAGAATATGGTTAATAAAATTTCTGATTCATTTTATTGTTTGAAGATTTTTTATTAAAGTACAATTTCCTCTTGTTCCCTGACAAAAAGAACCACTTTATTTGACTGATATAAAAAGAAATGGCTATGGAATAACAACTATGTATACAGTCACTATAAATGCTGAAAACAATCAGAACTTTTATATTTTTTATTTCAGAGTTATCACTTGCTGTACCAATAACAAACTCTTTGACGTTTGTCTTCACTGCTATCATGGGGCATATCCTTGGGGAGAAGATTTCATTAGGTACTATAAAAGTATTAAATTTTTTCTTGAATGAAACAACAGCATTGTCATTAGATGATGTTTGCATTGCTCCTGGTTGCTGGTACTCTCTCAACCAATGATTCACTCTTTTGTGATTGATATCATCATCATGTTACTTTGCCAAACAACTTTTGTCATGTTTTTATGCATATGGACATTGTCTCACATATTCAGTTTAGCATTTATTCTATTTAGCCTCACGTTCAAAGAGCACGTTTTAAGAGATCACAAAAGTTGCTAGAAGAATGCAGCAACTTCTATTATAATTATAAGAATTTTAGCTCTACAACTTATCCTAGACAGTGCTACTGTTATTACTACTTTTGAAGGAATCTTGACATCTGTGGATCAGCTAAAAACTACTGTACAAAGGTGTTTACATAAGTGCTTGGCAAATAAGAAACCCTGTATTTTGACATGCTTCAAACAAACTTCCAAAGTGAAGACATTGGTTGATAGAAGAAATTGAAAAAAAAAATGGAAGACAGAGATTATGTTAAGCCTCAGGAGGAATGTAATTGCAAACTCTGATACAAGTCTTTATGATCCAGATGTTACATAAACTTCAGTTGCTGAATCAATAGAGACAGTTTCTTGACTTTGGGAATGCTATGAAGAAATGGTAACAGGACAAAAAAAAACAAACAAACTGCCAGTTCTATAGGAAAACAAACTGCAGATCCTCAAACTAAAAGAAAAATTTTAAAAATGCTGCTGTTACAGAAAGAGAGAGATGAAGGAATATTTTTTGTTTCTCTTACTGTCCAGGCATGAAGCTTCTTTGTTATGGTGGAAAGGAAATACTCGCCACTTTAAAAGGCAGGAAAAGGTGGCACAAGAAATTCCCCCCTCAATTCACAATGTGGTGAAAAGTTTGTTTCTGCATTATAATTTAAGAGCTGCTGACATTAAATACTAAGTTATACTTCTGACAGACTTTCATAATCGTTTTCAGCATTGAATCTATGTTTGTGGACCAGTATAGTTTTCATTACTGCAGCTTTTAGCTGGTTATGTATTAATCTGGATTTGGAAATGGTGATGTTGATTAGTTTAACATAGAAATCTTTAAGCTATTGATTCCAAGTAGGACATTTTTGTTATGATTTTTACAGCCTTCAGAAGTTTTGTAAATATGTTGAATTTTGAATTTTTCTCTGTAAAACACTATTGCTTTTAATATCATGGCTTCTAAACTCATTATTAATTATGCATTAATTGGGATTTGGATATACATATATTATTTACTTAATATTAATTTTCATTCTTTTTTTTTGACAAACTTAAATTTCATAAATGTGTTGAATTTGAATTGTGTTTTTAAACCTAGTATTACTTTTTGTGTTTCAGCCTTCACCTAGTTATATGTAAGAGCATTGATCCTGTGTTTGTAGGTGTGTCTGAGATAGGCTATACATAGGAAGGGGAGTATTATTTGAATGAATGCCTATGGGATTTACCATCTTTGCCCCTCCTCCAGCTTCAGTCAAAATTGATGCCTCTAGTTATGTGTTAATCTGGATCAATTAATTTTTTTAGAAATCTTTGTGTATGATGGAAAACAGGAGCAACATTCCAGTTTTTTCTGTCTAAAAATATACAAATTTTGCATTCAATATTACGAATATTAATAATGGACATCCCTAATAAATGATACCCTTGACTAGATGTAGGTGGACACTTAACTAATGTGTACATATTAGGGAAGGAGTTACTTCCCACCTTAAAATAGTTGTGGTCTTTTGTCACAGCTTCTCTTGCCATCATTCTTTGTTCCTGCTTTTCATTTTTCCATATTTTATTTATTGTCAAACATGATTTATTTTATCCCTACCCTAACCATACAAAGCTGAGTTTATTTCACTATAATTGATAATGCTTTCATTCATAAGTCAAATGAAAAAATTATTAGCTGTGTTAAAGGCTATTATTTTGATGTTTTTACTACATTAGAAATTTTTATTCCATAGTTTATTTAGATTGATCTGATGTAAAATAGAGAAAGCTACTGCTGACATTTTTAAAATGTAGTTAGTGTCTGGGGAAACTGAACCCAGAAAAAAAACGTTGAGAGATTGAGCTCCGTGTTAGATGAAGACAGATAAACATGTGAAAAACAGCTGTAATGACCAGGAAAGCAATGAGGTTGCTTCCAAGCAAATTCTCTATTATAGAAAAAGAATCAAATAATGATATTGATAAAATCAAAAGTATTTTGAAAATTCCTGAACTGAAGAACCTGGTCCTGAGAATTTATTATCAAGTAGATTTGATGATATCAGACAGCCAAAACTTGCTAAATATCCTCTTTATTCAGTCCTGTATGGTATGAGAAATATATGGCTTGGATATTCAGGGAGTCAAAATGCAGCTTGCTGCTTTTGTTGCCACCATTTTCCAGATAGAAGTGGGGAAAAGCTTTTATGCATACATCATACCAGCTCGACTATGACTAGCGAAGATGGTGGCTTTTGTAAACATGAATTGATTTTTATCATCAGGCATTTATAAAGTGGAAGGAATTTAATAAACACATTGCTTCTGGTAGAAGGGTTGTTCAGGTGCTCTTCATGTATATTAAAGGGAAGTAGATAAAAATAAATATTTTATAAGATCTGTTGCCAGAGTGCTAAGTTTTATAACTCATCAAGGAATAATGTTAACACTGGTAACTTTTTGGAAATTATAAAACTGTTAGCTGAGTGCTGCTTGTTCATCCAGTCAAAGAGCAAAGTATATGACTTCAATAAGTCAAAATCAAATGTTAAATGTTATTTCAATTATGAATAGAGAAGAGATAAGTAAAGAAGTATGTGAATCATGCTAGTTTTCTTTGATCATGGATGAAACAGATGAAAGAGAAACTTTCAATAGTTCATTACATTTGTCACTAGCATATGTGATGAGTTAATTCTTTTTCCCACATTTAAACATATGGATGCTGCATCTCTAACTGATTCAGTTTGGAATAGTGTCAAATTGATATTAAAATATGTAGTCAGTTTCCTGGTGTCGAAAAGTTTGATTAGTCTAAAGGCATTTGCTGCCTTTTATGGTCACTTTTTAACAACAAACTTAGTTTAATCATGGACAGTCACTCAGAAAGGCAGATCATTTCTTTTTCTCTTACTTAAAAAGAGATTTCATATTTCTTTGCTTATTCAGTGGAAAATAGGACTTTAAAAGCTGTCTGATATCACAAGATGGTCATGTCAATGTGCTGCTTGCAAATCTTTACCACTAATGCTTTCTGTAGTTGTCAGTACACTACCTGAAACAGCTGACATTAGTTCTGGTTTCAGGAAGTTGGACCAGAAGGAATTTTTCATTCAACTGAATTGGATTATGGTTTGTTTGGTCATCTCTGACAAATCTTAGCGTATACAAGTCTATTGTTGGACATGAAGCAATTTCCAAAACTCAACCATGCATCTGCTGTAGACTTAATTTTCTCTGTAAAAGATCTTACAAATTGCAGGAATGAAACTTCAAGCGAAGAACTATGGATTAAAATGGAAGAAATGTACAAAAATAATTTGGCTAAACATTTAAATATAAGCACATGCAAGAGAATCCTTACTTGACAGACAAGTATAGTAGTGGAATTTAGAGGTCAAAGAGTGTGTTTATGTAAGCAGCTTGATGCTCTCTAATGAATTGACAGCACAACACTCCTTCACCAGAGCAGTCTCCCATGTAGAAACTAATGAATGAAAGAGAAAAAGAAAGAAGGCCAATGTGATTCTTATGGAAATCTCTAAAGATTTAAACTCTCACAAATTAATTTCATCGGCACATTTTCATGTTGTCATTTGTGCTGAACGTTTATTGCATTAGTATATTAATGATAATTAATGCTTTATTCTAAACGTACAAATCATTTAAACCAAAAACAAACATTATAATCCTGCTTGCCCCATTTCCGGGTGAGTTAGGCTGTGTTTATCATTTCTTAACTGTCTTTCTGTTTTACTAAAAAGAAGAAAAGAAACTATGCTTTGTTAGAGACCAGATCAGATCAAGACTGGCATGAATGAACCAATTTATCATTTTTAATTTTTATTCTTAGTTATGATGCAACTTGATTGAGTTTCTGTTTTACGATAACTACGTCGGACATCATTAAAAGTTTAGACAAGGCAGGGCTATAGTAAAAGAACATGGCATCAGAAGGCACCCACTCAAACATGAAGTTAAAGCCTGTGATATGGAACCAACTTAGCTTTTCTTTATCATTGAATTTCACACCCCAACACTAAATCTCTTAACTGCAGCACACAATCACGTGTGAACATTTTTTAAAGTTTATTATCACTTCTATTTTCAGAAACACTTTTTGGGATGGTGTTTATCTTGGCTGGTATTGGTCTGTGCCTTCTCAGCAAAGGATAGGAACACAAAATACTTAATTTTGTTATGCTGATATTGATTGTAAATCACTATTCTGTAACTTAAAATCTATATAGATTATCTCACTTTTCAAATTCTATGTACAAATTTTCAAGCATGTACATATCTCTCTGGTACATTTTCACATTTTTTTGTGATTTTGTTTTGAATCTGCAAATTTTTTTCTCCCTAATTCTTTGCTTCTTTTTTTTTCATTGTTATTATTTTGTTGTTTTTAATTGGATTAATATTTTTTAGACAAAGAAAAATATATTTAATTTAATTAATTTAGAAGGCTTATATTTTTATATAGAAAAATATAAAAATTTGAGAAAGGCTTCATGAAATTGTTTTCATATAAGTTTTGAAAGTGAAAACCAGTATCTGGATCAGAAAACTTGATAAAAACATTTAAAATTACTTTTTATTGCATTCTAAGAAGTTAAATTTTAAGCTTATTATAAAATGTTAAACAAACATGTTAAAAATACAATTTATGGTATCAAATTAAAAACTCTAGAAAAAAGAGGAAAATACAAACATCTTCCCTCCATAACTTCTGGTCTACCAAGGCATTTCTTTATTTTGAACCATTACACATCTCTATCTTTTCTTAAAACTAAGTTGGACATAATTCATCCAACAGGGTTACTTTGGTATTTCTTTTACTATTAATACTTCATGCACATGAGTTGAAAGAAGAAAAAAAAGTTTGGCTAACTTAAATTTATTTGGTTGGTTTTGGCACATTTTAAGTTTTCATTTAGCTCCTTGCCTGCTTTTCTTTTTTCCTTTTAGTTTCAGATTCCATGAGAAAATAAATCTGCATATGTGAGCGTGACAAATTAAATAAATCCATTAGTGTCCTGGATAATGTTAGAAGCTTAATAGATCTACTTTTAGAAACAACAAATAACTGCTGAGTAGTGTTCCAGTACAGAGAGTTGTCTCCAGATGTGGGGTCTAATTAATGGGGACTTCGATCATTATGCTATAACTTTGGTGACAAGATGGTCATGGGTCTAAAGTGATAAATTCTTATTGAAATACAGACTTAAGACTTTGGTAACTACGTTCTTTTATGGATCTGGATTTTAGAACTTATTGGCAATTAAAATTTGCTGATTTAGGCAATGTATAGTAATGACTTTGCTGTAAAATCACAACCAAGGCAACCTAATGGAGTTTTTGAAAGTAATCAAGAACTTTGAGGACATGAATGGGGACATAATTTTGGCTGCCTGCAAATACTACAGTAAAAATTTGTTATTGTCAACTCTGTACCCAGCCTCAGTTAAAAATATACAAATTTTGCATTCAATATTACGAATATTAATAATGGACATCCCTAATAAATGATACCCTTGACTAGATGTAGGTGGACACTTAACTAATGTGTACATATTAGGGAAGGAGTTACTTCCCACCTTAAAATAGTTGTGGTCTTTTGTCACAGCTTCTCTTGCCATCATTCTTTGTCCCTGCTTTTCATTTTTCCATATTTTATTTATTGTCAATATGAGAGATTTCACAGAAAACATTTAAGTGACTTTTATTTTCCTTTATTGACAGATTCAATAGTACAAAGAGTAAAACAATGATTTAAACCATATTGCTTTTTGGATCAACTTTATTATCCAGCTTTCAAAAGGTCATTAGTTCATCTGTTAATTAGCTGCTCAGATTCAACATTGAGCATGCTTAGTTGATTGTCCTCAAGCATCATGGGCCAGGAATTTCGCATTTGGCAATTGTCTGAGGCTTTATATACTGCCACACTTTAGTGGCAAATACACTACACCTGGCAGGTTAATTGTTTTCAAGTCACTTCGGTCAAAGTTTTAATTTGCATGTAATAAATCAATAATTCTGGTGTTAAGCTTAGATCTGTAGCAGCCCTTGAGGTTTTTGATCATGCCCTGATCTGTGGTTGAATCATTGTAGTAACGTTTGGAAGGAGGATGCTAAAGGGTGATATTTGTTTGGTTAACAAGCTGTGAAAGGGCTGAACAATTGTCCAACATTAGACAGATCTTCAATTCTATTATTCTAGTGCTGAAACCACTTAGTAAAACTGTCACTTGTTATCCTGGTTCTGGACAAATGTCTCTATACCAGGTGGAGTTTGATCAGATATTTAGAAAAGCAGCAACAATGCCTGGATTTCTCAGTCATCAACAATGATCATTTGTCTGTACAGTCCATGATTGTACATAATAAAATAGTCACATGGTGTGTGGTCGTCTGATTGGCTGACTGCTGCTTACAGTCACTTGTGCTCATCCGGACTTGCACATGTCAGCCCTTATTGCTATGGACATGGGGCAGGGACCACCTCTTTGTTAGTCAACAGGGATAAATCTCAAATTGATTCTAGTTAGACTAATCAGATTTAAGAACCTGCCCGTTGTTCCTTTGATGAAAACAGCACTTTCATCGCCATTGTAAATATCTGATGAAGCATATGATTATAGAATGATGGCCACCCTGGCGTTGGCGTCATCAGCAGCTTCTTATCACACTTATTGAAAACGACGTTACTTCAACCCTTTCGCCTCGATCCATCTGTCAGATGCCTTGAAATCCTTGATCCCCACCTTGTGTCTCAGCTGGATGGCTTATTCTTCGAAGGTTATTCCAGACACCGTCGCGATTTTTATTTGAAAAACCATAGGAAAAATTACCTCGTCGAAATGCGTTTCTCTTCCTCGCGCTGCCTCTCCTAATTGGCTTTACAAGCAAAGATGGCGCATCCCATCAAAAATTATATCTATCTCTCTTTTTTTCTTCAAAATTTTGCTCACGGTGGACTTGCTGACCGAAAACCGTGACACTGTTTGTTTTGAGGAACTCCTGGATTTTCACACTAACTGATGATTTTAACTTTCTTTTTGCTTTGAGCAAGAGATCGATATCACGACGTGGGTATCGGCACTTCCCCGTCTACGCACGATGGGATTCCACGGTGTTGTTGGAACGAATCAGTAGGAGTCTGAATTACGTGCGGGCCGCATGCTCCTGTTCATTTTGATCAAAAATCGTTATTCGATGGAGTATCACTCTCAAACTTTTGTCTGTCGCGGAGGGACTGCATGCAGCATGAGAAAAACGGTGGGAGAGAGTGGTTCATTGGTCGGTCGATATGACACTTAGGGAGGTGGTTGACAACCCGGATGTGGGCGGGAATAATGCATAACAATGTTCCAATTTTCGGGTCTCAGCTGATAGTAGCAGAAGGATTCCTTTGTTAGAGTTGACGATAAAGAGCTTCTAGTGTAATGATGTGGGTCATAATTACAAATTAGTTTAAATTTCAGTTTGATTAGACATCAGAAAATGTGTTGTTGTTTTATAGCATTGTTAATGAATGGAACAATTGCTGATTGTGATACTTGTATTGGTGATGATTTCCTTTTTCTGGGGAATTTTATAATAAGCCACGATGAACGCTGCCTTATTGTAACTAGTAAACTACACTAAACTTTATCTTTAATGGATGACACAAAGAACCGAAAGACTATAACATGGTATTTATGTAACGATAAATATATAAATATGAAATGCAGCAGAAATACCACCTAAAGATTTCTTTTTTTTTTTTTTGATTTTTATGATAATAGTCAAAGATAAAGTGGAAATTCACTTTTTATCTCTAGCTGCTTGTAGTCTGAGAGCCCAAGATGACAAAATTACTGAGATCTATGTGCATGTTCCTTTTGTTAAAATTATGCATATCTCAGTTAATTCCCCCATTGTAATCTGGAATTTTCCAGACTAGGAAACTATTCTAATTGTTCGAAACACTATGAACCATTACGTCCCCAAATCGTTCTTGTAAAAGGTTTGCACACACTCTGGCCTGTCAATATCCTTGGCAACGACCAGGCTTGGCGTTCTCTAAACGAGATCTAACGAGCTTTCAATGACGGAACCAGAAGGCCTGTGTCTAGTGTCATAGTTTTGCTTAAAAAGCCTAGTAATATATTTCGTTACCGCTACATTTTTGATCAGATTTTAGATTGTCAAAAAATAGCCACTCCTAGATCTTTCCCAATCGACACTATTGTCAACGGGACAGCTATCCATCACTTGTAACATCTTTTAGCGAAGATGCGGCACGGTCAGAAGCAACACACTTTCATATTTAATAAATAATCCGATCCAAAGCAAACTCACGGGAATCCTTTAATTTGTTTAATTAAATCTCATCAGGATGTTTCCAACCTTTTAATACCTATTTCAGAATTTCCGGTCACCATGTTAACTGAGGCATTTTGTTGCTAACCGAATATTTCACCGTTTGCTAGGAGACAGTACGGTTTAAAACTCTACAGAATCTATTAAAAATTAGGAAAATACGAGAAATCCCCCACTTTAAAGATTTCCAAAGATTATTTCAGACTAAAGACTATTATTATTTTTTTGAAAAATTGTAGATGAAAGCAAAATTGGTCAGATATTTCTTCATGGCCCAAAATGAAGGGCGGAGTCTTTAGAAAGTAGTGTTAACTTTGTGGCTTAAACTTTAGATGGAGGAAAATACAACTTGTGCAGTTTAGCATATGCAGAACAAATAAGACATCTAATTTCCTGTGATATTTGTAATTATGGGATGAAATATAAAATGTTACAAAGTTCAGATAAGTGGAGCTTTACGCATGGAACAAACAGTATAATTCATTTGCAAAAGGATGAAGGAGAGAGAAAATGAATCTAAAGTGAAGGAAGGAAAACGTTAAGTTGAACTGGAGATCCACATTCTACATCATCAGAAAGTTCCGGTCAGCTGGCAAATTATAAATCAACATCAATGAAATGACAAGAGAGCTAGTTGCAAGTGCCAACAAGATCCAACTTCAACTCAAACTCGAAGTGTTGCAACTTGTGTGATTGTTGCCAGATGTAGTGAGATCTCAGACATCATTCGAATGTGGCCAGGATTTTCTGGTTAACAAGAAACTCGGAAAAGCTTGTTTACATGGCTGAGCTTCTGACCGGAAATCTCTTCTAAAACCACGCCATGTGGCGACTGAAAACATTAAGCAGTGGAAAGCTCTCCTCTTCGCCGACAGATCCTAGCTTGACTGTTCGGCAAAGACAGGCAGATTTTTTTGGGAAAGGGGTAGAGCATAACCCAAACTGTCGTCCTAAATAACAAATATGAGGTGAAAAGGGTCAGCAGTGTTTAGGAATATTTTCTTTATGATCAAATAGGAAAAAGTGTAAAGATGGACACAATAATTGAACACGAATGAATAGCGAAACAAGTTCACCCTAAGTTTACATTTGTTGAGTACTACTGTATTGTTAGCAAGAAAAAAAAAACTACATGCCCTATATATATTCACAATTAAACATTGTATAATGTTCGGAAACAGAACCACAAACGGAAATAAATTTATATACAAAATAAAAAAAATTTCTTTTAATTTGTGACTGTAAAATCATACGAAGAAATACCCAAGTTCTCTGTACACGATTTTATTTAACAATCCAGAAAAATTAATGTGTACAGAAATAAGAGCTTATACATACGAATTCCATGGCCATTGTAGAAAAGGGAAATAAAGAAATTTTATACAAATTTGTGGTTAGATTTAAGGATCTCCACACACTTTAATATCATGGTATAACTGAGAGTTTGTTTTGTTTTCTTACTCTTTCACTGGGGTTTCTCTTATAGCAACTTCGTACTCTGGTGGTGCCTCTTTTGTGCCGGGCTGCGCGAATGGAACCGGAAATTCTTCGTTGGCGATCACAGAGAAAGGGTCCTCCACGGCGACGCGCATCGGCGGGCTCCCGTCGCCCTTGCAAGAAGGACACACAACGATGAAAGTCTACAAATAATAATTAAAAGAATCTAAACCGACCACTACACGGTAAGAGAGTCTTCTGTCTTAAACCTGGTCTTGGATTATTATCGTCTGGAAGAAACGAAAAATTCCCACCGAAAACGTTTGGTTGTGAAATAACCGAAGATGAAGCAGAGTCATCAAAGATGACAATCGATAGCTAACGAATCAATGTGCAAAGGCGCATAGATATGACGTCATATGCATGTTTAAAGGCAAACTATATCATAACCCTATTTTGATTTCGGATATATAATATATTACCATAAATCAATGAATTGAGAGATAAACACATTTTAACAGGTTGCGAGTCCAGGGATTCTTCAAAACGGTTTATAAATAAATATAATTTTTAAAAAGAACAATTAGAGCAAAATTCAACGTACAATTAAATTAATATGCAGCTCTTCTTTTTTTTCTCATTGCAGTTCAGCTTCTATGTCTTACCTTCGAGTTCTTCCGGTAGCAACAACAGAGAATGGCGGACATGACGATCGATATAATCATGTCCACGAAGAACAGCAGGCAGTTTAAGGCTGCCATGACCCAGATATTTTTGCAATCTTGAAGCTGTAAAAGTCAGAAGTATCCTTTAAGAAACAATCACACACACACACAGATATATATACAAGAGACCGAGTAGTTGCAGAGTAAAGTCAATAAAACTCCAAATATTTTTGTAAGGTTCTCGACTTTGCGCTAACTCTCTTCTTTCATGGTACATATGCAAAAATATAGGCCGAATAAGGAAATTTAAAGTGCTGTTAACTTAAAATAGTTTCTTCTGGCTCTTTATCTCTTGGCGGGAGGTACCGTAAAAGCTACACCATTGCCAGGTAATTCCGAATTCGCATAACAAAGCCACCGAACATTGAGAGTATGGCTGCTTGAAGAGACCACACACAATGACTCACCAATGAGCTACAGATTGAAAGTAGACGGCACATGTGCCTGCCCGAACTTCACGTAACAGTGTCATCAGTTACAAAGAGACCAAGAACCCCCTTCTGTAAGAATCAGTTACTGCCAAATCTTTCCATAATGTATTGTGCACATTAAACCCTTACCAATTTGTTTATTCTTTAGTGGATCATCACGTTTGAAAATGAGTCGCTATTAAAAGATGCTAGCAAGAAGTCTAAGGGATTTAAGAATATTCTGTTGTTGTTTCTAAACTATCGTCCGCCAGTTCTGTTAGATATCAGGTTATGTTTATAAGCGCACTGTCTTCTGAAGAAATGTGAAGAAGCTCTTGATGCCTTCCCAAAGAATTCGTTGAAAACTTACTCGGACAGCAGAGAAAGCTGCAATAACGATTGCAGCCGGCATAAACAGAGAACTGGAGAGAATATTCAACACCATCAGCAGTTTTTTCTGAAAAAAAAAGAAATTAATAGAGCGAGCATTACGTTTTTAGTGAATGAAGAAAGCGAAGGGAAGAACTGTCAAACAGTTTATTGATAGAGTTATTTTTTGCATATCTCGTCTGTTCTGCGAGATTAAAAGCTAAAGAAAAAGAAAACTTCAAAGGGAGGAAAAGTAGCGACAGGATATCCAGGTGTCGAAACGTTTATTTTCTGAACAGATATCTCAGGGGCGTTAGTTAGGACCTTAAACAAATTGCATATTTGGAGATAAAGCTACTTAAAAACCAGTAGGAGGATGAGGAAAAGCTTGCAACATCTAGAAGTTGGTATACAAACTTGAAATCGGCCTACAGCCTTGCATAAAAAGTACAAGATTACAATTTAGATTAGCATAGTTTTAAGATATTATTCCAAGGATTATTTCAATAAAGAGATTCTAGAATTCTCCAAAGAGTATACTATAGTTCACAAGTAATTGTGTTAAATATGAGTATACATGCATGCAAAGACGCGGAACAAAATACATAAATATTAATTACCTGCCCCTTTTCTATCGGCAACTGAGACTTCGTCCATTTAACGCAAAACAACCCAATAAGTAAAATCTGTAAAGTAATTTCCATATAAATATAAGCTGTATATATGTGGACAGTTGAGCAATCGAGACAGCGTAATTTTCTAGTATCTCACTGGTGCAGGCAAAAAAACAGTTATACGGGACCATTGTGGACCAAATACGGATGAATGTTTTTTCCCAGTTGCATCCAAAAGCCCTGTTCGAGTATGGGCACGTGTTAAAACAGTTTTAAGAGGTAAAGGTGCTTGATGGTCAGGTTGGATATTAACTGAAACCTCCCCTTTAATTCATATTTTAATCTCAGAAAGAAAAAAAAAGCAGCACAGAACTTCTCAGTGTTCCTTTAAAAAAAAAAGAGAGAAAACAAAAATAAAAACATCAGGGAAAACGATATTGCTTCTAATCCCAGTCTCCGCGCTAATTTATTCTATTTAAAAAAAAACAGAAGAAACAGTGAATCCGGTAGCGGGCTACTGGTCTGTCATGGCTGGTGGCCAGAAAGTCGGTGTTATGGTGTCTTCGACTGACCCATGCGAAAGTGTTTCCGTAAACCCACTTCCCCGAACCTTCAAATAGAGAATCTGTTCCGGGAATTCCGAGGTCGTCTATACAATACTCAGCGCGTTGGCAGTGGACTGCCCTACATACTAAGTATTTATTAACTCCACCCACGTATTGCTAGTGCTTTGAATTATCTCAGACTAGAACTCGAGTATGTATTTAGTTATGGAAAGTCTTTGTATTTGTTGGTTTGACTGCATAATCCAGATTGACTGGATGTTAAGCAGGTCTAACTTTGGGCGGTGAAATACTGGAACCGTCTTTGTTAATTTATATTTAGGTTTATAGTTTTCCCAAGTAATAAAATGTGTACATTTGTATTATCCCCAAAGTAGATCAAAGGCGCTAAAAGAATATTTTAGATGTTATAAGGTACCACTTCTACACATTGATTTTATATGCGATTATTCCAGAAATATTTTTAAAAACTTTTCCTTTATGTTATTGTTTCTTCTCAACATATTTCAAAAATACCTCCCGATATTTTCTTGCGTTTTATTTTTCCTATTGTTTTTTTTTTTTTTTTTTTTAAATATTTTAAAGCATATCTACGCTTAATATAATTTAATGCATGAATTATTTATTCCAGGGAGAGGACACCAGACAAATATTAATTCATCTATCTGCGCCTGGGCTGAAAGAATCAGAACTATTCTGACGGTCGATCCATTCTTACCGGTCTTATAATTCCAAAATATGCAAGTAAACAGAAGCGAGAAATTTGTCCAAGTCACTTAGTCCTCTCTCCTTACAGAAGCCAAGACGGTAAAATGAATAAACGAAGTCATAACTAACTTATATTTAATTGTTTGAATTATAAACAGGAACGACTGCCGGCTTTGCGGACCCTGTCCTGACTTCGTGGTTGAGGACACCTCACAAATACGAAAGAGGACGGGAAGGCGGTGTGGACATCGGCCTTGGTGACCCAACAAGTTGGTGGTCAAGGTGCCAGCCAGTCAAGGGTTGTTACCTGTGGAACCTCCACCCTACGAAAATGAGTGCCCTATGTTGAGATGATACTGGTCTTTATCGAACAATAATTACAAGAGCTTTTATTCCCGTTCGAAAGTAGCTAACTTATAGGAACTTTTTAATGTAGATTAATGCGCAAAGCTTTTAAAACGTAACGCCAGATTGCAGCAGCACTGGGACTTGTTTTTCGTTAACACCGTTCTGCTCAGACTGGGGTGGGGTTGGGTGTCTTGTAGTCTGTAATTTGTTTACCATGTTTTGTTTGTTTATTTAAAGGTATCTGTTGTTTGAGGATGTGTGAAAGTAGGACGCGGAGTAAGTCGGTCCGAGGCCTTGTGAGAGGTCAGTGACACTCACCCAGAATATGCAGAACATCAGCCCTCCCGACAGACCCATCGAGTAGTGCAGACTGAAGTATTTCTGTTGCAAATACCCGAGGCGGTCCTGGTAAGTTTTGTTCAGAAGGCCAGATGAGGTTTTCCTCTCACTAAGAGCCGTTGCTTTCAGGTTCTGCTGATAAGACGCCTGTATCCCCACGTCTATAAAGGACAGAAGGATGGCGAGACCGGCGATAGTCAGGTGACCCAAGGCCAGCCTTCTGAGAGACCTGGCAGATGACTGCTTTATTACCGTCTGTTTGTTCTGTTGCATAGCCACTGGACCGGATCTGTAGTACCAAAGAAGAGAGAGAGGGAGAGAAAATTGAAAAGGATGAATCAAGCGATAAGTAAAATAAAAGGAAACAATGGAAATGACGCTGTGCAGGGAATGTGCTTAGTAATGTAGGCATCATCTCTACATGTAACACACGGTGCGTGTCACGTAACGTCACGCTTGATTTCTTGAAAAAGAAAGAGGAATCATAAAGGCCAAAATTTGCGGATGATATTCTCCGTGTTATTCTCTTTATGGAAGTATAAACGTTATTCTAACACGTAAATATTTTTTTCAAGTTACGAAAAGAAATAGACGATATATCAGAAAATATAGGTAGATTAGAAAGAGTTGTCTTTTCTTAGGTGTTGTTTTAGTGAACAAGAAAGCGTACCGGGTATTTTCTTAGTATTACATGGCATACTAGAACAGATAGAATTAAAAAGTGTATTGGAATTTTTCTTTGTATTAATTCGCTCACAGAAGCGGTAACCCTAAAAATATTCCACTTTAACTTCGAAGGAGATACAATCGAATGCGTATGCACACATATGTACACATGAATACATACATACATACATGCATACATACGTATGCACTAACAAATTGAAATATAGACCTATTATAACTCTAGAACTTATTCTACACATTCGAATAAAGTTTATGTTTCCATAAAGGAAAATCACACCAAAATTAGATCTGATCTGAAATCGAATTTCTTTTATTATATATGAAATATGTATATACGATAACGTGGGAGGGGGAGTTAACTCGTATTATTTCATTTAAACTATTTAATAATAATGGCACCCTGTCATTAAAATCATAATGGGCAGTCAGTAATCGAACTATTCTATCTGGATATATGTATTTCGGTTGTGTTCCCTATCTCGAAAAATCAGGAAAAATCAAACATAACATGGCACACACTGTTTTATTTAAAACTTAAAAAAACTACACATAAACATTACATTGTAAAAAAAATATTACTATTTATTGCTAGATATCAGCGATATAAAAATGTTAGTAGAATCAATTCTACAACAACTACGATTTACAATTAAAAGAATAGGTTTGTAGATAATAATTATACTGATATATAATTTTACTTTCTACTGCTGCTTTATGATGCATGACATCTCTTAGTTTGAATCAGTTTATCAAAGTTCGGAGCAAGTGACTGGGCTGTGGAAACCTTGAGTATTGAGTTCGAGTGTGCATCAGTAATTTGAGAACGTCGTCTTCACTACAGAAAGATCTGTTCACAGACATATGTTGTCCCAAACGGACAAAATTATTGAAGCAAAAGACTTTAACATGGGATAATTTGGTCCTAGATATTGATAAAATGGGCCAATATCACTATTAAAATGCTTATTATTCAAAACAGAGTCAAACTGAAGATCGATTATTTCCACCCGAAGCTCCTCGGAGACTCGTTAACACTGACAGAAAATGGGTTCTGAAAAAATTGAAAAGTTTCTCGAGGTTTTTAAAGTCAAAAACCTTTCTTGAAATTCATTTTTTAACTTACAAATCTTCCCGCTGTACTTTTCTGTGAGTCAGGGTTTGACTCAGCCGTGGCGTGTCATGTTTTTAAGGTTGGAAAGTGAGACAGATTACTTTCTGAAAGTTGCTTTTCCCAAAGCTGTAGCTTAATTTCAAGGGAATGAATGCAGTCATAAGGTTCTGTTACCAAAATGTTGCGGTCTCTGCATCTTTTTGTCTTTTTGTTAAAACAGTTCAGGTGCTCTGTAATATCCTCCACAATTCCATTAATTATCATGTAATTCAGGTACAACCCCCGCTTTTGATCTATAAACAACTGTATCTCGCCAAGCAATTCATAGAACCGTTCCAGTACAGTTCTTCGCCAAGAAAAATCGGTGTGATATGGCAGCCTACGAGAGTTCTCATTTGTCTCCAAAAGTCAGTTAAATTTTCTGGGGTTAAGGCCTCGTGCTCGTATAAAATTAATTGTTTTTATAACCACATCCATAACATTATCACCTTCAGTCTTTTAACACAGTCTTCTTGGTGCAAAAGACAATGCAATGTATAAAACTGACGGCTTGGATTCACAGATAGCAGTTTTCTTTTAATTTTGTGGCAGCTCTAGCTTTTATAGCCACCATTTATGGTGCCCCGTCTGTAGCCAGACCCACAGCTCGTGTCCAGTCTACACCCACTTTTTCTCCAGAGCTTCCACTGAACTGTTGAAGATGTCATCACCTGTCGTCGTGTCTTTCATCCGAACCATTTCCACAAACTTCTGTCGTGTGCATACTTGTATCAACACCGAATGAAAATTGCAAGCTCTGCCACATCAGTTATACCTGTACTTTCATCAATTGCAAGAAAAGATTTGACTTTGTCCTCAAGTTGACTGTTGAGGTTCTCCGATAAATCAGCAATTCTCAGCGACTGTTTCTTAAAACGCTTATGTTTGTAAAAGCTTGGCGCTTATTCGTTTATCCGGACATATTACTTCTGCAGTCATCAACTTGCATTTTATCAAAAAGCTCTCTTCCGAAAAGGGTTTCAATGAAAACAGCTACTTCATCAGCAATCATATAATTTGTCTTAACTGCAGCGTCATTTACTGTTTGAGCATATTTAAATACCGACTGCTGCTTTTTCAACGACTCTTCTAATTCAGTAAGTTTGTTCTCGCATAATTTCGCAGTATAGCTATCGTAATTCACAGCATGGTTAGTATTATAATGTCTCCGAACGTTGCACGCTTTGGCAACAGCAGGTTGGCATTTCATACACTTCCAAGAAGAAATACAAATTCCTCCACTTTTCTTGAATCACACGACATTCTCTGTCTTTTTTTTCTTTGATAACATAATTATTGATCCTTATTGTTGAGTTCAAAAATATCCTTCAATTAAAAATACTTAGCAGGACTTGATATATGTTCCAAATGCGTGGCAGTGGGTGACTGATAATATGCCCTTTTCAGATGGAGAGGTCAATGAACACGATTCTTCTTTGACACTTTCTCTGTTCGCTCGCTGCTGTCTGTTCGTAGCTAGTATATCGGTTGCTATCGTGTCATCAACTAGGAAATTGAGACTAACAAGGTCAAATTCCTCTGGGGTATTTTATACTCATCGCAGTTTGAAAATCTGATCCAGTCGATAGCGTGATCAGCCTGCAGATCTTGTTTTCATTGGATAAAACGTGGTGTGGGCCACCAATCAAAGAAGGTGTTACTTAGTTTCAGGCAGTGGGAGCGAAACCAATTTCAACTTACATTTAATGAGATTCAATTTAGTTCTCTATACAATGTCTAAATTTTATTATACTGAGCTTTACTTCGTTGTATCTTATACAACTCACCTCATTATTATTTGTTCTATTGTTTGGTGAGGATTTATCTTATTGTGCTTTTAATTGAATACAAGAATTGTACTTCCTTGAAACATCAGTCCTCCTTTGTTCTCTTTATTTAGTTATAATTTGTATATCTGTGTGTGTGTGTGTGTGTGTGTGGTGTGTGTGTGTGTGTGTGAGAGAGAGAGAGAGAGATCAGCCAACCTATTTGTTTCGTGTGTGTGTGTGTGTGAGAGAGAGAGAGAGAGATCAGCCAGCCACCTATTTGTTTCGTGTGTGTGTGTGTGTGTGTGTGTGTGTGTGAGAGAGAGATCAGCCAACCTATTTGTTTCGTGTGTGTGTGTGTGAGAGAGAGAGATCAGCCAACCTATTTGTTTCGTGTGTGTGTGTGTGTGTGTGAGAGAGAGATCAGCCAACCTATTTGTTTCGTGTGTGTGTGTGTGTGTTAGAGAGAGAGAGAGAGAGGTCAGCCAACCTATTTGTTTCGACACGATCGGTCATCTGCACGCCAGATCCTCTACAGTTAGCATTGTCCGGTGCTATAAAGGATGAGATCCAATTTTTGTTTTGATAGATCAGCGGGGTGTGGAGCTAGAAATGTTTTTACGACGCCTGTGCTATTGTCCTTACAGAAGGAATGCAGATAAAAGCTATGAGGGCCGGACATTTGACACCCTGTTAGACAACACGAGCATCCGGAGGTCGGTTGCCGAATGAAATACCGCCAATTGGAGAACGTTGGACGTTCTATGTAAAAAAAAAAAAAAATTATTATTATTTTTGACGAATTACTGAATTACAAAAATCAGCTTTACTCATTTTCTTCCTACAATACTTCTCTGCGGAACAGCCACACATGTCGTCTGGTTTCTATCTGTCTGCAGTCCTCAAAACCTTCCCATAATGCACCTAGAAAAACCCTACGACTGCTTAGTAGAAGTCGGTAAAATGTCTTCCAGTCTTCAAAATCGTGAGCCCGTTCGAACACTTTTTTGGAGGTGTGGTGTTTTGATATTCCCAAAAGATGTCATATTGCACATGAACAAAGTCACGGGTTTGCCCGAATAGCGAATCTGCTGTAATAATTAATTATGTAAGACTCATTACTTCAGTACAACTCGCATAAGAAGAAGAACATAGTCATTACTTGTACAACAAAAACTACCGCATCACGAGCGACGATCTAAACACAGACGAGTCTTCTCACGGTACGATAAAACATACGAAGAGATAACACCTTTGTGGAAAGTGGAATGAATTCTCCTACTTGCGTTTCTTTTTGTATGTAGCGTTGGACGATTCCTCGTCTCAAACATCGCGACTCCGCGGGGTCTGGATAACTTCTTGGCGGAAGCAGAGGCAAGAAAGTTGAGCAGCTAAGTGTCAGCTTGTCCGGATGTCTTTCAGTGCAATGTCAGGTACCTTTCGTTATTATTATTTTTTCATAATTATCTTGGCATTTCCGTGACGCTTTAGGCATCAGTATTTTGTTATTATTGTTGCGTTGTCCAGTAATGTAGACAGTCCTTTTTAACTTTTAAAATTTTTGGTGAAGGTGATAATAGTAGCTGGTATCTGCATACCTCTTCCGACTACAGCAAAATTGTACCAATCGATAAACATTAAAATTCTGCTAATTGAAAATCCATTGTTTAGAATGCTCTCCCGATTTGATACGGTTTAGGATAATCACCTGTAATTGGCATATTCTGCGAGAAAATGAAGCGCAAATACGCCCATTTCTTGGCTTTACAGATTCCGGAATACATATTTCTATTTAACACCAATGAAAGCAATTTAGCGAGCGATCAGAATCCAAGGGGGACTTTAAACACATTATAGGGAAACCTGGACCAAGCCACCATTAAATAACCTGCTGATAGATCAGATACTTAGACATCGGCGACCCTTTCACGACCGAGCAGTTATTTTATGCTGCAGTGAATATGCATGTGTGCCAAAACATTAGCGTGCAGACTATCACGACACGGATTGCCAGTGGCAGCCGTCGGGTTAAAAGTGGTTCGAACCGCCATTTCGAGGAATTACCTAAATCGCATCGCAGCCCCTCCCAGCTGTCTGCTATTCCGGAGTGACGATGCACCTTCCATTTCGACAGATCAACCGATGCCGTCGTATTTCCAGTCGCCAGCCAACAGCGAAAAGTTTCTCCGAAGCGTTGACCGACACAAGGCGTGGCGCGGGAACCGTCCGGGCCGAAACCGATGAGATTCTGAACGCACTGCAGAATTTGAATTGGGTTTTGACTCGCTGGACGCACGGCATCAGCCATCTCCACTTGCTGGAATAGTTGCTTCAGGCGCTGTTACCCAGTGGCGGCATCTCTCCGCACATAAACCTCATATAGATGACTCCACTTTGCCAAATTCTTACTTTGCAAGACTGAGATTTATTACAACACTTGATATATATATATAAGTTTCTAAGATTCTAAGAAAAAAAATTATTTCGTATCCTTGCGATAAATGATACAATATTATCTTACGTTAGACAATAGGGCTTATAATAATTCGGTATTCTACTACAATTCATGTGATACAGAGAGAATAACGACACCGTGATGCAGATCGCCTAATTTTGCCTGAAAAGCGATTTCAGCAATCGTCCGATCCGCCCCCTTTTTGTTGTTCGAGTTGGACTTCCGAACAAGGCTCTGCCAATGGCATAGCACCCCGTAAAGACAAGTGGCCCGTTCGTCCTCTGTCGAGTCCTCCTCGTGATTGAGAGACGTTCGTTGAGCCGACAAGCGGCCCGGTCCCCCAAGAGGTCTCTCTCAAATCGGACACCAAGGAAATGCCAACCTGGGATCGAACCCGGTACAGGAGCAACGATCCCCCTTACGGAGCTCACCCGCTACCACCTGCCCCACCGGGGCGGCTGTTGTTGTCGTTGTTGCTTTCGTGATGGCTGCACAGCCCCGAGGTCTTAAACTTACTCGGCCTCACAACATCGAACCCAAATAACCGGTGTCTACTTTGCTCTTAGGTATCTCATCTCCATTCACGCAATATCCGTACATAAATCTGTGCCACAGGGGTAATTTTTTAACTTAAATCAAAGTAAAGCCGATACTTCCGGTAATTCGCCAAGCCACAAAGCCACACCGTCTCGATTCAAAGCGAACAGTCCCCCTTTTGCGAAAACCCTGCAGTTCTTAATTCTAAGCGAACCCCCGAAATTTTATAAGTTTTTTGTTGTTGTTGCGAGGTGCGTGACGTGCAGGAGGCAAAAAAAGAGGCAGCTTCAATTAAGAATAAGAAAAAAAGTTGATGCTTTTTAGATGTTCTTACCGAGGAAGACCGGGACGGTGGGAAATTTAACAAAAGGGAAAGAAGAACGGGGGTATCGGAATGACTGAGGAGAGTGGATTCGCTAAGTCGAATGCGCTGCGGATAATCTACCCAACACGATGTCAAGTGGAAGTATTCGTTTTCAGTCGATGTAGGGTACATAGATATTTAACGCTGCCACCACCACTCCACTTTTAGGGATAGTGAAACACCCTCAGTAATTAATACAGGCTACTTTTCTCGGCCTAAGGCGACGTAGCTGTTTGTTTAAAAACAGTCTTTTGCCTCCTTCCCTCTTTGTGGGCAACAACAGCGTTGTCCCCTTATTAATCGCTTTCTTTTGGCCGGATCTTCGTTTCTGACCAAAATCAAACTGTTTCCTGTGCCTTCCTTTTAAACGGGTTAATTAGAAAATACTTGAGAAAGAGAAAACAAACTAAATAAGATCGACACCTACACCAAACCTGGCTTTCACGCCCCACGATTAGATTTTGCCGTGTTAACCTCAAGCATCCTTTAGACAGGATTAAGACAGTGCCCGGCCGTATGAAAACTTACTTTACGCACCGCGAATTCTCCGACCGACAGCTGACAAAAGAGAGCGTGTGGGACTTTTCTCGGTACAGCCTGAGAGCGAATGGCGACGGCCGCAGCAGGTCTTCAACTTGCATCACCTGGAACTTCTCGAAGTCGGCAGGCCGTGATTAGAATAAATATAAACCGGATCCCAACCAGTAAACTCATGAGCCGTGTTTTTCGGTTCTTCCATGAATAACGCATAAAGAAAAGTCTAAGGCTCCATCTGTCTTCTCGACTCGTCGAGAGATCTGACAGGTTTACTACCAGGGCTCCGGCTTATGCTAATTTTATTTTAAAAAGTATATAAGAATATTCCCGAGGTCGTCCTCTACGCCCCTATTGCTATTTCATTTATTTATGTATTTATTTTGGGAACGATAGCAAACAATTCAGGCTCCATCGTTCTAGTCATCGAAATGACAATTCCATCCACTTACTCTGCACTGGACGTCACCTCTCTCTCTCTCTGTCTCTCTCTCTCTCTCTCTGTCTCGCTCTGAACTGACGTCATCTCTCTCTCTCTCTCTCTCTCTCTCTGTCTCGCTCTGAACTGACGTCACCTCTCTCTCTCTCTGTCTCTCTCTCTCCTCTCTCTCTCTGTCTCGCTCTGAACTGACGTCACTCTCTCTCTCTCTCTCTCTCTCTCCTCTCTCTCTCTCTCTCTCTCTCTCTCTCTCTCTCTCTCTCTCTCTCTCTCTCTCAATGAAAATAATTATTCTTCGGGCCTTTTCTGTCCACTTGAAAGAGATCCTTTATATGAAGATTCTGAAAACTTTCCCATTCGTCTTCTGCACAGTTTTTTTTTCGGTTTATCGACGTAATTCTGTTGTTAACCCTTGACGTTGTGTGGAACTTGCCCCATCATCCGGCTAGTAATTTAAAATATTTTCAGATTACAATTTGATTGAACAATCGCAAGAAAAAAGAAAAAAAAACATGGGTTGATAGTCCATTTTCGAATGCTGAAATTATATTAACATATAAACGTGTATGCAAAAGTAGAAATCTAACAACAGGTTGTCACAAATTTTAATCTAAGTAGAGTAAATGGAGTGGATATTCTGTTGCAGGTTTTCGTTCAATCTTTCTTTTCACATGTTGCTAGCGGATGGTCAACCATCCTGCTTCGAAAGAAAATTCAATCTTAACACGACACCCCCATCCCACCCTGGCCCGTTTTACGGCAGCAAATTAGAGATGGGGCTGCTCACCTAGTGTTAGCAGAAGTTAAATGGATACATTTAAAGAAAACCACATCCGGTGGGGGGGGTAGTTTTAAATTTCAAAAAAGAAACAAAAAACGTAACGTATGACATAGGATTTAAGACAAAACTAACGATGTCTCGAAGACGAGCCGGCCAAAATCCTGGCCAGCGATACAGTAAGGTTTTGGCGGCCCTGACGACGGGTCTCCGTACAGCATTTTCCCGATTAGTGATGGAATGAAACTAGAGAATCCGGTTAATGGTTGTGCGGAATGGACCGATCCGGAGTAATCACCGGCGCAGTATTAGCCAGCGTACATACGACAACTGCTATGGCGGATTATCCCGCTATCCGCCGCGCCAATGGCTGCCTAATCGCAACAATATACAGACAGTGACGTTTCTGACCTTCTCTTACAACCGGAAAATTCCCCAGTACAAATGGCTATCATAAGAATCGAGAATTTACAGGTGTAGGTGGCAATAGGACGGCCGATCGAAAATCACATAAGATATAATTACACTTGAAAATATGAATCTCAGAAGAAGCTGTGTAGAGATGTGGCGCGCGGAGGGTTAGTTTATCTACTTAGAGTTTGTCACAGCATATGGTCGACTTTACACGTTAAGGTTTCGGTCTCATGAAGACACTTTCTTCACACCTGCATAGACCCAATGCTGCTTTAAGGACTTACCAACCTCTTACACAACCCATTCGTTCAGCAAGTTGATTCGTGATCTTGACTCTAGATTCTTCTTTCGGTTGCTGCTGGCTGGAATAAAGTTAACGGGACAGGTGACATTAGATTGTGTGAAAACAATCGCAGGTATATTCCGAAAGTTTTTTCTATGAGAGATGTTTGACGCAATTTCCTCTTCCGATGTCAGAGGGACCAGATTAAAAAGAAAATATATACAACAACAACATTTCGATACCTACCCAGGTAACTTAAATGAAAAATAAAAACAGTTGCAGCCTGTTTACGGAAATTACGTCTCAACAAACAGAACGAGGTAGATGCTGAGCTCGCCAAGTGAAAAGGTACTAGGCTCTATAGTTTAGATGTCACTGAGTGGAGACACGAGTAGGTACCCTCTTTCACCCCAGGCTAAAGTTTAGCTTAGAACATTCCTATAGTAATGGCGTTGTTCGATTAATCATAAATAGCATTAAACTAGAGAAATAAACAAAGGCGTCCGTCGATGGTGTCTGCGTACGCCTCAACACACCGAGGAAACGTATCAAATTCTTTCGGATCCGCAAACTGGCGATAGAAGAGAAGTTAGAACCTACCCCTGCAGACGCGGCGAATGTATCAGGTGATTTCAGTTTTGTGGCCGACTACGACTATCGATAGATAAGTAGAGACCAAAAACTAACCATAGGGGGCAGCTGGGCGGAGACGAAGCAGCTGCAGATTCTCTGCTCGCGGCTCGACTTGGTAGATGCCTGTAGAAATAGATACCACCGAAACTAGATCGTACGCTTATTACTGTGACAGGTATAGAGAGAATGGTGGGATGTGTGGAGGCTAATGCTGAGAGAATTCAGCACAGAATACTGCCAGATGAGAGGCGCTTATAGGCGACATGTAGAACGGGGCGTTAAAAGCGATCTTAAAGCAAAACTAAACGAGGCAGCACTAGGCTTCCCAAATCAGGACAGCATCTATGCCACCGAGAAAAGAGCTCACTAATCTATCTGGCAGCAAACCGAAAAGCGCCAGGATAAGGCCAGAGCGCAGGCTGTTAGAGAAATCTACGGCCACAGATAGAATTAACTGCCCCTGGACGGCCGCACAATTAGAGATATAGATGCCATCGTTAGAGACGAGGCTCGTCATCATGAGCAGCTCCACTCTAATGAGAGTACCAATGCTCAAGCTCGCGTTACTTTCCTGAAACATATAGAACCCGTAGACTCCAAACTCTGCGAAGGACCAGTAACTGAAAATGAGTTAAAAGGTGCCATTAGGGCATTAAATAACGGTAAAGCCCAGGAAACGACGGTCTTACGCCTGAGTTCTATAAAGGGTTTGAATATCTGTTGGCTAGCGATCTGACAACTGTAGACAACAGCGCGTATTAGACTCAGGGGCCTTCTCGCTTAGCCAGCGCAGGGCGACTATTCACCCCGCTTTTCAAAAAGGGGAACAAGGGCTGTCTGGATAACTGGAGACCTACATGTCTTCTAAACACAGATTATAAAATCATAGCTGTGGTGATAGTAAATCAGCTGGCCAAAATTATACCTAAAATAATCAGTGAGGACCAAACCAGCTGCTCAACCCGAGGCAGAACCACCATGGACCTCTCCAGCTGATCAGAAAGAAAGGATCTGCATGAAGTAGCTGCCCTGTCAGCTGTAGACCAGGTAAAAGCGTTCGATAGGATAAAATAGAGTTTTCTGTTTAGAACACTAAAAGAGTTAGGATTCGGAAAAGACCTAATTCAGGTGAACGAGGCTCTGCTACTGTGATACCCAGAAGAGGATCAGTCAGGACGATTTCACGACGGCTGACTTTAAACTCTCATGCTGAACACGGCAGGGCCGCCTTCTCGGTGCGGCGTTATGTTATGTCATCATGGCGGAGAGGTCAGGTAAAATTATACCGTAGGCGGACGGCAGTAGATCGTTCCGCTGAACGCGAAGAGCTTTCGCTGTGTCTGAGAAGCTCAAGTTGCACGAGAAGATATCTGGTACCCGCATAACCAAGGCTAAAACTGAGGGAGCGGGACCGGGCAGTCTTCGGAAGTCCCCCCTCACCCCTACAACCCCGACAGTTCCGGTATCAATCAAATGGGGGCTGTGTACACAATAAAAAAAAATTCTGGGCATCATATTTTCCATTCGCTAGTCGCGAAAACAAAGACAATTGTCAGAAACCAGTTGACGGTCTAAAAAGTCGCACATGTATCACAAAGTGACTCAATTAAACTCCCGGCTCCGGGACGCGGAGTCGGACCTTCGGACGATGTGCCAATAACTTGTATAGGATTACGAATAAAAAAAATATACAGGTAAGATTTATTTTTTGATTCAGTTGCCTAAGAGCCCTCAACCGTATTCGAACAAATCGCTTGATGAACGAGAAAGATGCCCCACTTCTTTCTCGTCAATCTCGACGTCATGACCGGGGTTCGATAAGCGAGTATGTTATCGAATAAACATCAGTTTTAAACATGATTTGATAATTTGAACAGAGGATGAGTAATAAAGGTAAATGAAATAGAACATGAGCTAATTACATAAAAAACAAAACAATAGATTGGGTAATACTATAATTATTCATTTAGAATATCTGCAGTTTATCTAATTTATTAACAGTTCTATTAATAGAATATATTCCGAGAGCTGCTGCTCGTGCTTGAATCTTAGCTTATTTGTAATATTGTCCCTTTGTATAAGTAAGCAGGGATAGACGAAAACAGTTCTCCCTGTCACTTAGGTTCTCTTCCTAAACTTACTACTACAATTCAATCTCCAGTATTTTAAATGGATTAGCTTATTCCAAATAATTCTCATACATCTGAGCTGAACTTTCTTCCTAATGTATTAGCATCTCTTCTCGGATAATAAATCCTCAAATGCACATGCAAAATGTATGGGGAGGATTTTTCACGTGAAAACATTTTAATAGAGGGAAAGGTTCAAGATAAAGACTTAAATTGCTTTAATAAAGAATTTGCACATGGCAAATGGCAAGAGAACTCATGCGAAATTAGTGTCTACTGAAACTAATAGAATATGGAAAACAGTTAAAATATTTGTCCTACATTCACTTGCTTAAATTAGTTATAGCTGTCAGAAATGACAAGCGTAGTCCAAAATTACTGGAAATGCATATCAGCGCTCCTTTTATGATACTCTATATTCGTGGGTTATTAATTGTGTAATCCAGCATTTTATAGACGAAGATTGTATCTTGCACGATCAAAGACGCGTCTAACTCCGTCACTAGTTACGAGACAGAAAGCCAGCTCGAAGTCTTAAGGTGACCATGACAGAACAAATATCCCAGCCTAAGGAAGCGAGGGCGACGACCGATGAAGCAATGCGCAAACCACATGGCATTATTAATATTCGATGCACTTATGCTATAAAAGTAGGAGTGAGAGGAAAAAACTTGAAACATCGTGTAGAGAAATTTTGAAGCCTGTAGTTTATGCGGTGGTTCAGCAGTGACAGAAAGTCATCACGTCTTATGCAAATCTCTCACAACAGGCAAATATTTATAATGTTTCCACTAACTGCATTTTACAATAAGTTAGTCTCTTCGTATATAATGGCACTGCTAAAAAAAAAAAATATTTTTTTATAATCTCTGGTAACCACCCAGAAATATCTCATTACAATAGGTTTGCTTACCAGCTAAAATGATATATAGTTTTGGCTCGTGATGTCAGCTATATTTGATTTTCTGTGGAATTTCTACGTAAAGATTTATAGTGCAGCTTAAGCTTGAAACAAATGAATGTTGATAATCTTTTAAATATTTAAAGCAAGTATATAATCACGTCGCTGAAGTAAAGATTTTTCAGTCCGTATCTTAAACTTTTCAAAAGTTAAGATATGAAGGCAGTGGTTAGTCACCAACAATAAATAGTACGTATTGAGCCGAGAACGACTTTCGAGGTTCCCTAATACATACCTTTATTATAGACAACAAAGAATTAAAAGCCACCTTCAAATGAACTATTTAGTTTGGCCCTTCGAAGTAAGAGAAAAGTGACTCTCATTCCGTAGTGTTACATTTGTATTTTCGCTTACGGGAGACCGGAGCCAGTTGTTACAGTCAGTAGTTGATACAATACCAGTAATTTATAATGACGAGTACAGGTGACCTATAGTCGACCACTATGTCTCACCTGTACCTTTAGTTAGTAGTTCCTGCAGTCGCCCGCGCTCTCTCATCCCCAGTCCGTCTCCTCCTGTTTCATCTTTAAATAATCCAAAACTGGTTACCTCAAAAAAGACACTTTACAGATCCGCCATCTTGTTTTACACGAACTTAAGCAGGTAACTTCACAATCTGTACAGTGACATACAAAGCGCATCTACGCTGAGCTCGTGCAGTTATTTAAGGAGGATTTATATTTTAGAATAGAATGGACTCTAAAGCTGCAAACAACGTTTATGGATTTACGTTGTGAGAGGGTATTTTGTGGTGGATGATTCTCAGTTACCGATAAACGCGGCTCCAGGAGCTGTGTCGGTCTGGAACAAACCAAGTCTACTCCAGATGAGCCGCGGATGGTCCCTCGAGAGCAGCCTCCATGGTTCCAACGTTTGAACAGGTAAAATTTTGTAATGAAAGAAAATAAATGTCTGTTTGTGAATGAAAGCTCCGTCGAATGTTCCAGAAAGATGGTAAGGTACTGTACAGAATGTAGTGACAGTGCCAGTTGGACATTTTTTGAGCTTTGTGAAATCTCCATAACGGAAAGCTAAATAAAGGATGCTATCAGTGCATTAAATAATGATGAATTCTTTGGAAGCGACGTCTTCACGTTACAGTTCTAGAGAAAGTTCATCTTTAGTTAACGATATGACAGCTGCGGCTAATAGCGCGTCCGGCCAAGGCGACCTCTCCCTGAAGAAGTGCAGTGCCACTGCCATCCTACTGTGTAAGAAAGGTGACAGGGGCTGTCTAGATAACCGAATGCCTATTAGTTCCCTAAATTACGGCTATAAGATTAAAGCTAAGGTGTCATCAAAATAGGCCAGCCAAAATTATGTCTAAAATAATTAGCGAGGATCAAACTTGCTCAGTTATAGGTGAGTCCATCAAGGACTCCGCCCAACTGATACGAGGAATTCTGCATAAAGTAGACCAAAACGTTCCACAGCAGTTATTTTAGCTGTCCGATAGGGTAACTGTAGCTTTCTGTTTAAGACAATAAAAGAACTGGTTTTGGGGAACATTGTATCAGATGGGTAAAGCTATATTTCTCTAATATCCAGACAAGAATTAGTCTTGTTGGCTTTCTTTAAGCCATATTGAATGAACGTGGCGAGACTGTCTCCTTAATGGGGGCTACTGTGTGTAATCATTCCAGAGACGCAGCCCTGTAGAATCCGTGCTGGGGAGAAATTTTAAAGAATAGCAGTAATTGATAAAATAGAATCGAAAAGTATCCAGTAAGCCGGCCGTACCAAGATGATCTTGCGGAATCTGCGTTTGACAAGTTGTACGAGAATGTGGCTAGTGCCCGAATTAAGAAAACCAAAGCATAGGGACCGATACTGAGTACTCTTCGCTGGGGATAGAGTAAAGATTCTGGGTATCGTGATCCCCCTTGCTAGGTATCCAAACATGGATGAGAACAACTGGCAAAAACCATCTGAAGACATTAAACGTAAGTTGGTCGGCCGCTGAGTCAGCAACTTTAGTTTTTGTAGACAATGAAATAAGAATCAGTAGCTGACTAACTGCTCCCCCTTACGGTATAGGAGTAAAACATAAGACTGCCGAGGGTGGTGTGGTCCGCCATTAACCCTGGTTGAGTTCACTTTCTCCAGGATCTCTGCGGTTTAAACGTCGAAAGCATATCGAGCATAATCAGTGGTGTGAAGGATGAAGACGAACGTGATATCACGGGTACTGCGAAAAAAAGGGGGCAAGCAGTTGTCTCCCATCGGTTAGCTGGAGCCTTTAGCGCCAATAAGGGGACAGCCATCCGAGGCGGCAAACGTAGGATCCACCAAAAGATCGGCACTAATCAGCAGATTCCAAAAAAGCCAGCCTAGAATTATGGAGTAAGAGCAAAATAACGATTACGGTAAATACAGTTGAAAATGGATGGAATAAACAAACCGGTACAGTGGATATCACCATGTGACTTATACTTTCACTTGTCGTCGGGTCTCAGTTGTGGGGAAGGCTGTCTCAACTTAGCGCCCTCTTCCATGCATACAAGTGAAGATGGGTAGGTTTATTCAGAAGCCCTGTATGTGAGAGACTGGAAGACACGGTCATCAACGGTGTTTCTACCTGAGTTTATCATAGAGACCCCGTGGTTTGATTCAGCAGAGTCTTCATCTGTACCAGTGAATCTTTTCGGGGTAACCCCTAATAATAAAAAGGAATATTTTTCGAACTTTTCGACCCTCCGCGCAGGACGTAAGCAGTTCATCCTAATTAACATTCATCCTAATTAACATTCAGGAAATATGTAAGAAGATTAGCGATTTTCGAACTGATGGTTGATTGACCAGGTGTTAGGCCGTCTACAGAGAAAGAATTAAATTTGTCACGTTTAGACATGCTGCCATAAAGCAAATATTTATTATGTTTCCGGTAACTGCATTTTACAATAAGTTAGTCTCTTCGTATATAACGGCACTGCTAAAATAAAGATATTTTTTTTTATAATCTCTGGTAACCACCCAGGAATATCTCATTACAATAGGTTTGCTTACCAGCTAAAATGACAAGGGAGACGACGAAAGAATGGAGTAAAAGATCGATACTGCGCCGAGTGGCGGACTCTAACTGATCGCTACAATGATTCCAGTGAAGTCAGCCATTTTAAGTTACATCAGAAAACGAATTTTTCTCGTGGCCAACTGAGCGTCAAGAGAGAGAAGTCGATTATTTATGAGGCAATTATTTGAATACAACGAACCGCTCTTTTTTTATTACCTCGTAGACATTCCGTTACGGACTATCAGTTGCAGGGTGGACCTAACCTATGAACTGCTACGACGCCAGAAAAAGGGAAGAAATTTAGCTACATTATATTTAGAAACAGGATGAGTAAAATGAAGGTAAAAAGATAAAAAGTGAGAAGAAAAGGATCTAGCAAACACCTTTCGGATTGTCTGTCTGCTTCGTATTCATGCACTGTTTACCCAACTGGTCCTGGCGTCATCCATCCACACACCTCGTTATAACCAACCAAATTCGCACAATGTGCGCTTCACACGAAAGTCGTTAACAAAAGTCGAACGTCATCACAGTAAATCACAATTATGTCACTTTTATTTTTTTGTCATGAATTAAACATTTCAACCATAGGTTGGAGTTAGTTATCCGTTCATATATATATATATGTAATTTTTAAATGAAAGGTGAGATAAAACAAAACGATTATCTGGGACAGGAATATGGTGGCTGGCGAGTGGCAGTTGGAAATAATTAAATGTCGGGATAACCCGGCTGTACAGGAGCGGACTAAATGGCAGGTAGTTTCTTATATATTATTAGTGATGTTTCTGACTTATTTTAGAAATTCTTATAAGTCAGTGGAATTCTCGGTCTGGTTATTTCTTTGTTGCCGTTTTCTGTTTATTCTCCTCTCTGAAGCCAGCTTGTAAAAGTCGCCGAAGCAGCAGCAGCAGGTGTGCAAGATTCGTGTTTGACCGTGATGGTCAGCTTGATGCTGGAGACGGGAGGATGGTCAGCTAGTCATTGGGCTTCACTAAAATAACTTGCATGAGATTTTAGCTGTTTTATCGCTGAAACCTAAGCAGGATGGTTTATTGACAAATGTATATATGATGCAGTTATTTCCAGGTGATACCTTTAACAAAATCGTTTTAACTCTATGAGGTATGGATATCACATCTTGATTCTAAATATTTAATTTATGAACCTGGATTATTAAAATTTTTCCATTCAGAAGGTTGTTTTTACAATATTCAAATTTATTGGCAGATTCATCAACATCTAATTTCATCTTTAGATTAATATATAATGGTACATTAAATAAGATAAATGTGAAAAATCCTTTATTTTTGCTTTTCTCTCTGAGGAAACCTGTCCAGATTCTTCGGTTACAATGTTTTTTTTTTTTTTAATATATATTTAGGATGGAGATACTTTTTGGTAGGGAGCGAATGGTAAAAAATAGGTAATAGACTTGCGTTGTTGCCTTACTTTGTTTCCAGGTGTGAAGTTCTCTGTCTGTTTTCGAGTTTTAGGTTTATTTGTGTGTGGCGATTCTGTTGTCGACGTTAGCCTTGATTTTGAGGCGAGGTTATCAAACTTATCGGTTGCAGGCCGGGATGCGGTTGATCTTGTCCCCTGTGACTTTCTTCCTATTTTTTAGGGGGTAAGTTATGTGTGTTTAGAGAGAAGGCTGCCATCTTCAGATGTCGGTGGTTGGATTAAAAATCTTTAGTGTTTGGGACCGCGCTGCGTCTGTTAGCTTCCTTTGTTGGATTATTTCATCGTTATACTCAAGCAGCTGTTTGACGTACTACCTTTTCTTTGTGCAGGAGGGAATCAGACGTCAGTAACTACTGAGGGGTTTGAATGTGACTGATCTGGCTTTCTGCTCGGTGATTTTCCCGAAGTTATTATTCATTTCGAAGAATATATCTCAATCTGTCTGCATCTGGCCTGAGAGGTGCTTTGTCACCTCATTTGTAATTCACAAACTTACTTTACAAACAAAATACTGGAAGGGTTAATGGTGTGGGGCACTGAAACATGACACCGTTAAAAGTTCTATTTGTGACGTCATTTGCAAATAAAGTAGTCTATTAAAAAACGATGCGACTCTTTTCAATCGAAGACATCTTAAATCACATAAAACAGTTATTTGCAATAGTGGCATAAAGTGAATATAAATAATTAAACACACTGAATAAGTTTTAAAAATATTCTCAGATTAATTATACTGGACTTTAAAATTAGATAATCTACATTAGTATTTTAATAAATCAGCTACTTTATGAAAACGTAATATCAAGGACAATAGTATCAGATCGTTACAAACAAAGGTTTTGTCAGTTTTTTTATTATGTTAATTTGGGGTTAACGTTTTGCATGCTTGTGAAACTGTATGTAGATAAGGTATACAGTACAGTTGTCCCCCGGTATTCGCAGGGGGTTACGTCCCTTGAGCACCCGCGAAGAGTGAAAAACCGCGAATATTGGACGTGGTCCATAAAAATGCCTATAAACGTCAAAATATAACGTAAAATATAAGTAAATATATAATAATAATTTAATAAAAAATACAACACTCGAGATAGCTACACGCGGTAAACTGGGATGCTGCGGGGCTGCTGGGCTGCATCTGCCTGAGACAGCGCCTCGTGAGCAGCAGCCAATCAGCAACAAGGAGAAATGAATAACGCTCTCGGATTGGCTACTTTCAAATCTCCAGCCAATGGCGTTTATTTTATATTGATATTTTGCTGAATTTACGTTAGTATTTATATTACAAAATTATTAAATTATATTGTTATTAATAATTTAGCGTTAAAAAGCGTGAAAAAAAAATATATATATATTGCCACGAAAAAAGCCATAAAAAATCGCGGAAGATATTTGCGATTCCGCGAATATGCGGGGGTTTCCACGAACAATTATTAGTTAGGTTCTAAGGAAAATTCCGCGAATAACCGGGGTCGCGAATGCCGAACCGCGATTACGCGGGGATCGACTGTATATCGTTTTGTAGCGTGTGCTTTGGCATACATTATATACAACCTACCTTTTCAAAAATCATAACATGGGTATTTGTTTCAGGGTTCTGAGTGAAGCCCGGATAGAAAAGTTTTTCCTGCCATTTCGCTTCACGGGTTCAAACCAGGCCACAAAAAGAGGGAGGTAACTCGTAACATTAATCAAGTACGGGGCGAGGACGCAGCAAATGAGTGCACAGTACGACGATGGCTTGCAAAGTTTTGATCAGGAGATCTGGGCCTTGAAGATAAGGAACGTAGCGGACGTCCTTCCAGCTGTGATGACGACCGTCTGAAAACCTCAGTTAGAACATATTCGAGAAAAACAGGCCGAGAAATTGCTGGAGAGCTCGACCTAAGCACTGCAACTGTTTCCCGGCATCTTAACGCATTCGGAAAGGTGAAGAGGCTCGACAGGTGGGCGCCTCACGAGTTGAATGAACAACAATAAAATCATCGAATGGAGATCTGCTCTTCGCTTGTCATAAGAAACAAAACCTGGCGAAACCATCACAGCTGAAAGGTACTGTCGTGAATTTAACGTTGTTCATCAGAAACTCTCCCAACGACAGCCGGTATTGATCAGTCGATGAGGCCCAGTCCTGCTCCACGACAATGCTCGTCCTCGTGACTCTTCAGAAACTGAATATGTTTGGGTACCAAGTCCTCCTTCACCCAGTCTATTCACCAGACCTTTCTCCCACAGACTACCACCTTTTCAAACACCTCGACAGCTTCCCCCCTATGAAATCATCCTTCTCCAACCAAGCAGCAATCGAAACTGCTTTCCAACAGTTTATCGACTCCGTAAATCCAGATTTTTTTTCCAAAATGGTTTAAATGGGCCTGTACCTCGTTGGCAGACGTGTACTGATTACAATGGAACTTACTTTGATTGATAATCTTCACGATCAGCAGCGACACGAAATGCCGACAGATCATTTGTGACAACTTAATACATTAAGAATAAAAGAAACTTAAAAAAAACACTGAACGTTGTTAGCTGTTTGACTCCTAATTAATAAATCCAGGTAAGTAGGACTGTCCCCGAATGCGAGGCTGAATATTATCGATTTTCCCCTAAATAATCTCTGAGATAAACGATAGCTCAGAGGACTTTTTTTTGTGTGTCATGTAAAAGTTGGGGTGGGTGTGTGTGTGTGTGAAGTTGCATGTGTGTGTTCGGGAGCTGGGTCGGTTCCACGACCGGCCGCCACAGCTGTTTACAAGCGAGGCCTTATTTCGACCTGATTTTTGCGTTCATGTACCTCATCCTAGCGAGAGCAGCGGGCTACCCAACTCCCTCGTATTGCACGGCAGGAGGGGTAGGTTTCTCCAGGCTGAACTCTCTAGAACAGAGTTGTCTCTCTGTGTGTCCTTATACCTTTGGGGGGAAGTGTGGGCCGCTGTTTATTTTTCAAATTTCCAAATGGAAGTATGGGAGGGGAAGAGTTCTATTTTTATTTTTGCGGGATGATGGATGGAGACAAGTTCTCCCTCCGTTTTTTTTTTTTTTTTGGTTTTTATTAGTCCTCCCTTGTGGGGGAATCAGAGATTCCCGTGATGTTGTTGGTAAAACAGGAGGTCTTTATGACCCCTGTTTTACTCCCACGTAGGGGAACCAGAGGTTCCCTAGCTGATGGTGAAGCCAGGAAGTAGCTCGTCCGCTGTGGTGATTGTCATCACAGCGGCCGACGTCCCATTCCACACCACTTTTAGTATTCTGTAGTCCTCTCAGCTGTTATGTGGACTTTTGTGTGGAGTTGACCGAAGAAAGAATCATGGTTAGTCCATGGCAGATTATTTGGGGTGGAGTACTTTATAAATAAATAGAGGCTTACACTGAAGAGAAGGGGAGGGGGTTGGGAAGTTTAATAAAAAAATGTTTTTTAAAATAGTTTGTAAGTAAATGTTATAAAGTGATAGTGAAATCACTTATGAGTTTATTATTATGATGTAATTAACAGGACTCTCTGCCGAGAGTTCTTATCTAAGTAAAATCCTAGAAGGATTTATTAGATAGTAATATTTACTAATTAAAAATCAAATTACAGGTTGAGTATGTATGTAGAAGAAGAAGAAAGAAAGAGATGAGAGAGAAGTTCTTCTGTTTCAGGAAGCTAGAGTGACTTCATCTGAAATAAAACAATTAAATTAGACAGTGGAAGGGTTGACTCAGGGTGGTCGGTCTAAGCCAATAGTTGAAAGTGGTGATGTGTCAAGGTGTATTTGTAATTGTTTGTTCGTATTGATGTGTCCTAGGGCATTATTAATTAGCCAAGTGGATGAGAAGATTAGTCTGTCATTAATACTAGATTTCATGACTGTATATTTTTGTTGTAACCAATTGGTTACATAGTTTTGTTGAGGTAGGTCGACCGCCTTCCGGCTACCCCAGGCTATCCGCTGATCGGTAAAGACCAGAAAGTTCCAAAGACAGTCCTTTTTAGTTCTATTGTTAAATCCAAAGATGCGCCAGAACGACGTAAGTTTGTTCTGGGGACTCTTAATTTTGAAGATCAAGTCTCGGACTGGGCACCATAGTTCTATATTCATCGGACATGAGAATAAGCAATGGATTGCCGTCTCGTCCTTCTCGTGACAGGCGAGGCATTTGGGAGAATTTATTGGTTTCCATTTATGTTTGTTCTCCCTCGTGGGAAGAACATTCCATAGTAATTTCCAGTGAATGTCAGATGTATATCCGTCCACGAGACGATTAATGGAACTAGCCCAAATCCCGTCCCATGGAAGTGTTCCTGAATTTAGGGTACCTTCCCACCTCTTCCTATAGTCCGGTTCCTCGATGGGTCGTGACGACAGGAAGAGGTAGATGTCTCGCTGGGATAATTTGTCTAGATCCATTTTAGTGTCTCCTAAGCTTACAGTGTTATCTGTTCCTATAGAGATGTTGCAGCTAATCCAGTGTTGTAGGGCGGTCATGTGGTAGTCAGTCAGTAAGTTTTTCTGTGCTCTATATAGTTTTAGTTTGTGAGTGAGAACATCGACCGCGTCGAGGGTATCGAATGCTTCCGCTAAGCGGGTAATGAGGAGTTTTTGCCATCTTGGCCTATCGTTTACCGTTCTTATGTTTAATATTTGTTGAGTACCTGTTTCGCTCTCTAGGTTTATGAAGTTTAAACTTCCTTGGCTCCGAGGGAGTCTAGTTATCTCTTTATTTGCCAGGTGTTTGCGCCCCTGCCACAGGAACCGATCTAACTCGGCGTCCATCAGCCTGGCATCCTATTATTTTTGATTTATGGTAAATTTTAGGGGCTAGATAGGTATTTACTAATTCTGTTTTAGTGAAGAAGGAAAGGTTTAGCGAGGACCATGCAGTTAGTAAAGCGTTGACTTTATTAATTACAGGTTGCCAGTTATCATGCTGCGTGTTAGTAGTGCTATTTACTGGGAAGTAGATTCCTAGTAGCTTAATTTTGTCTTCCACCCAGTTGATGTTATGCTTGCGCAGGGGCTTTTGATTGCCCCCAAGCCATGCTGCAGTGTTTTTTTTCCTGTTTATTTTTGCCCCAGAGGCTTTCTCATATACCTCTAGGGCTTTGAATGCTGTGTCCAATCTGGCCGCATCTTTTATCAGGAGGGTGGTATCATCAGCGTATTGCTGAATTTTGATACCATTGATCCCCCTGATTGATGGTGTATTTCTGATCAAGGCGGCCAGCGGTTCTGCAGTCAGAACATCCAGCATGGCACTTAGGGGACACCCCTGCCTGATTCCTCTTGTTGGGTGGATAGACGAGGAGAGAAAACCATTTCAGAGGACTTAGCCATAGTTTTCATTACAAAGCACCTACAGCTCGAGAAAGGGAGAGATCGATTCGTTATTTAAATTATTCGTGCCCGACAGACCGCTCAATCAAGAATACAGTTTTCCGTCTATACCAACATTTACGTCCAGATCTTCTGCATGTATGTCAGATGCTTTTGATTTTCTCAAAACTGGAGGTATCCTAATACGATAATTACAGGTAAAAATTACTTTCGACAGATTTTTAAAGGCGAAATACGATAGAGAACCCATGCCCAAACAACATTCGGACATATCCTTCATTCGTCTTTGTCTTTAGTCTTATTATTCCCTTTCCTGTGTGATAATCAAAGGCGGTGTGGCTGTGCAAAGGTACATATTTGAGACTGCGGTGTTTCTGAGCCCTGTCAGGGGTGAGTGAGACTGTAACACCGGAAACGATCGCTCATGCTATTTAAGCTGCCAAAAATGAATCGTTAAATAATGCAAGAGAAAACAAAGAAACAGCTGCTCACTGTAAGAATACAGTGAATATATTAGCTTGTTGTGAAATTGCAACTTCTAAGGATACGCAATTTGAGGTAGGTTCGGATAACGCGCTTTTATCTCTTTCCACTGTTGCTATACTTATACGGCCTCCAGGAAAAGAAAATCAGTTACTTAAAAGCTGATTATATAATAAATTAAGTGTTAAATAACCTATAATCGATCCGAGGTTGTGCATTAGGCCACAAAAAAGGGGTTAGTTTTGAACTTAAACAATGGAAATGGTGCGGGAAACCTCTTCGTGTGTAGAGCTACTAAGGTAACTGGTACTTCGTTCCCTGTCGTTTACTCTACTTTCACTTACTCTTGATCCTCACGTTCCTACTATCGGTTTGAGCCAGTTGCAATCATGTTTATATGCATACACAAACTAGTGATAAGTGAAAAAAGCGTCTTTAACAAACAAATGGTTCCTGTAAATATTCCCAGCAGGAAATACCTAAATATTGAAGAGTATCCGACCGTAAGGAAGCGGGATAAATAGCGGGTAGTTCTTCTTCTATATTATTCGTGAGCATCATTTACTCTTCTCAAGAATTTCGAATAATAAAGTCAGGTGAAATCCTGCTTCTCTGTCCCTTATTTGTTGTTGCTTTTGTCTGTTCACCCGCCCACTCTGCAGCCAGCTTGAAACCGAGTCTGAAAGATGACCTAGTCAGCCTACTGCTGAAGACGGCAAGCACATGGCGTGCCAGCTACGTTGATGATTACTTACTATCGCAAATGTACTTAACGCTTAGAATAACATTTAAAAGATCGTTGGATAAACAAGCTAACGTTACGCTAGCTTTGGTATTATGCCCAATAATAACTTTCAAATGTATTTTACTGGTTAAAAATATTAGCGTCCCAGCAAGAATAATTATTTGTTATTTTGCGATTTCCCTGCTGACAATCATCATCTACCTCAATCAAAACATATGAAAATTAAAACCGCTCAATGGTCCAAAGTCTGACAAGATCCTGGTTTCAAGCTCCATATATTTATGGGGATTTCAATGATCAACTCTTATTAGTGAACCCCTAAGACATTTCACCCGAAAAGACTTCAGACAGTATTGGACTCTTCTAGGAGACGGTCTTCTCTTATTGTTACAGCCCACGTCTTTCCGATAATCTTCCAAGTGATACCTCTAATAATTGGTGGGTTTGGTGACTGCCTTCTTAATTTCATTCCAGGGTCTTCAGATATAGATTTTCCTCATTTAAATAAGATAGGACTGTGACCCCCCTCCTTCCCTCACTGACACTTCTCTCGATGCTGCAGTAAAGAGAAAAGCATTCAAGGATAAACTGTATACTACACTCTATCAAACAATCCAGCCCATGCCGGAGCAACTGTATATCCATCCTATGTCCTTCTTATCCCACTCGGTAGTGATATCTCCAATTCTGGAAACGTTCAACGTTTTTACTACCACCAGCAACGCAACATGAAGTCACAAGAAATTAGAGTGCGAGCTCCTTTTGTCTGGTTGATAAAAATCACGGCAATCCTCCTCCTCCTCCTGTGTTTCCCAGGGTTACCAAATGAAACATCGTATCTTCGGCAGCTCAACCTATCGTGTTCACCACCATTTTAGGGTTTACAATGACCATGTCGATACGATAACGGCCTTTTGAAGCTAAAGTAGGTTTTAAGACCGATACACTTCACTAACAAAACGATTTTCTCTCTTCTTTATCAAGACCACGCAATATTCGTCCTTTCAATAAATCACTACTCGTTTTCTACATCTGAAACCTATTTAATATTAAGCCAAGAGGGTCAGCGGGATAAAACTTGAGGTAAAAGTTTTACAAATCTGCACATTTGATCCAGCAGTCTTCCATCACAACGAAACTTATAATTTTTACAGAAGGTAAGCAGGCCCTCCTTTACTTTTAAGGTCACTGGAGATCAATGATACTGAAGATATGGATATTTTGATATCCTTCATGTCGGTTTTGATTTCTTATATGATTTCTATAAAAGATCTTATAATGTGGCAATGACGAATAAAATTCTGACAATCGTTTTTATCCACCACGTAATAGCCAACATCCTGGCCCTTATCGTACATGCAGACGTTCTGCACGCATGGACGAATCCACGAATAGGAATTAAGTCTGATCGGTTCCCGGACGGTTTGATTAGATCAGATTATTTCCCCAGACGACCTGGGCTGTCTTATAGGCAGTGCGCTGAAACTTGTGGACTAACCAAATCATTTATACCCATTGACGTACAAACCGTCTACAGTATATCGTTACCTTTCTGGGCCGACTGTTGTCGGAAAGTTTCTTAAAAATGAGTTACACATATAAGATGTTCACTACCCTCAAAACATCATAATGATTTTGTTTTATGTGTCAATTATCCCCATTGAACTGGATCCTAACCTAGTGATGATTTTGAATAGCGCTATCGATTTCTCTTTCCACTTCACTCCCGCAATAAAACATGTTAAACACAGAGAATCGATAATTATAGGTCCACCGGCATCTAATTAATCTCCCTTACACCTTCTATGCCATGCCATTGCTGAGCTAAGCAGGGTATTAGAGGGATCTTAAACCTCCAATGTTGAGAACTTAAACTTAATATAGTTACTCTTCCTCTGTAGTTATGTGCTCGAGACAAACCCCTATCCACTGATCGATCGCACTCTTCTGGAAACTTATTCTTCACATCTGAAACAAGTGATTTTCACCTCAATTAACTTAGATCTATTGCTTCCTTCGTACCAAACACATCTTTGTAACGAGCGGGAGATACCAACCGGTCTAGGCCGGTCTGACCTGAGATCACGTAACATTTCAGAAGTCGGACAGACCTACTACCGTCAACAAATGTTTCACCTTTAGGAATTATTAATCCACATCTTTCTCAAGGTCATAGTAAATCAATACATACAGTTTATTCTATAGTGTATCGTATTACTTGTGAACAGAACGGTATTTTATTTTCAGCTGTGGAGAATATTGACCGTACCTTCAAAGAATCAAGAGCCATCAATGAATGTCGCTGCCAGTCAACATTGCGAAATGTGAGAAAAGATCTCAGTGGGTCGGACATTATTTGCTTTCGTTTATGGTCATGGATGTCGGTAGAAGACATTATATTTCAATATTCAACAAAGGGACACCTCTTCTGGGTGGTGAAATCGCTGCCTTGTATGATTTTAGACCTCAGAAACCAGAACAGCTACTCCCTCAACTGCTTTCATATCTGAGAAGGGCAGTGGGGATGCACCACCACCTGGTTTTCTGTAGCTATGCTTGTGATTGTTTTCTAGCCATTACTGGCAGACGCGAATCGGCCATAGTGTAATTCCCGACTTCCTGCCAATATATTTGCAGTTTGAGATCATTTATTTAAAAAAAAAATTATACTGGAATTAACTTGTAGCAGACAGTTGATTTCTAAAGGTTTTTCGAGAGGACGTGGTGGTGGTGGGGGTGTGTGAGCGATGTAATACCGATGGTGAAGTCGGATATCTGTGGGTATACGGGCCTCGGGATGAGCCACAGCCTCTCCATGCAGTCAGAAAGTGAACAGAGACCAGTAACAGCTAATACGCTGCTGATGTTTGCACAGGTACGGTTACCCACAGACAGGCACACAATCGATGGATTTACAGCTGAGACAACACGACGACGTGACTCCCAGCAGTACGTAGGAGTGAAAATATAAGGGTTAATGATAAAGCCAGTTGACCACCGCAACTAAACAGAAAGTGTTGGTAATGATGGAGAGGGTGCTGTCCGACTATTCGATTGTGGCGGATTTCGCGGTATTATATTGGACACCAGGCCACTTCCGCCTAAGCTGCAGACATCCACTTTAGTAACTGCTAAATATTCACTGGTCTGATCATCCGGAGAAAATACAGGTAATGTATCGTCAATTTGGCGGGTGCGGAAATAATAAAAATATATAATAAATGATACAGGCAGACTTGTGTAATTCTGTGGAGTTGATTTTAGAAGTGAACAGGTCAGGCGTAACTTAGCAACAAGAAGCGGGCCGACCAATACGAGAGTTTCAGTTGCGAGGTGATGAGTTCGGTATTCAGTAGTTGAAGCCAGGCAGACCTCGTGCGATTTCACGATAAACTATTCCTGTCTAGCTGAATATGCGAATTAATTACTTTTCTACTTTTTCTCTGAGTAAAGAATATAAGTAGCGCAGGTTTCCAGTGAATAGTGAACATTTACTGAAATGTTTAATAAGTGGACGTATGTTTTTGTTGTAGTTACGTACGCCACAAAAGACGCTAAACAAAATGTTCTTCAATCAAATAGTTCAATCACATAACTTCATTTTGTCCAGTGACTATTGAAAATTGTCTGAACGTTTGTGCATATTCAACAATGTATTTTCTGAATGGAAAAGAGTTAAGTCTGTTTCCCCGCCTTCATATCATATCTGTGAATACGAAAATGTGGCTTTCGCATCGTGTTGATCGATAGATGCAAAAAGGGTAGAAGAAAAAGAAGCGGTTTCAGTAGTGTATTGCATCACCTGAAATAAGGAATCTATCAGAGAAACGTTTCTGACAATCTCCTAAAATTTCAGTTTACGAAAAAGATATTAAAACTTTTTAATAATCACTGACGTAAACTCAAATCATAAGTTAGGTATCACAAGAAGTTTCCACGATATAAATACCGTGATTCGTTCTGGAAGATTCCTCACGTTGATGGTTTATATCATTAGCTTCGAATGCGCATGGGCCAACTTGTTCATAAGTTAACAGGAAAACAGGATTACTGTTTAGGCGTCAGATGAAGGTTTCAGTAAGCAACCAACATTGTCGCTGATCTCTTCGTGAGCATTTTAAACCGCATTCTTACTTCAGAACACCCACCTCACGCTCTTCAGACTTGGACAAAGGCAGCGCAGATATCTAAGAGACGATTCTTTGACAAATGCTCATCACCGACAACTAAGAGACCCGAGCATTGATTGGCCAAGTATGAAACCAGTGCAGTGATTTGACAACTAAGAGACCCGAGCATTGATTGGCCAAGTATGAAACCCGTGCAGTGATTTGACAACTAAGAGACCCGAGCACTAATTTCACCAAAAAAGAATCTCCTATGTGTATCTTAGATAGGTAAAATGTTTATTCATCTATTTCATTTCCAATAAGTAAAATAGCTGACAGAAATAACCAATTTTTGGAAGCGCAGAGGTAAAGTTTAGTAGTCCACGATTCAAACAAGCAAATGGATCCATACTACAGACAGTTTAGCACAAAAGTTACGCTTCCGAGCAGTTTGCATGAAACACCCGCCTCCCTTGATGGAGCTATTGTGGTGAAATAATGCCCCATTCACAATATGTACCGAGAATGGTTTTTAATCTCATCTGTTGTGTCTCATCTTTGTTGAATCGCTCCATTCCTTTAGTGGACAATGTTGAAATCAAGCTGGATTTCGAGGTTATCGCCCAGATTGACCGCTTCAAAAATAACTCCTCTGTCGTTCTTCTTCCTTTCCACAATGGTCCGGCAGCTGATATTATTTGACTGACTTCTTACCGTTGTAAGGTCGCTCTCCGTGGAAAGTAAAACCTCTCTCTGGATCTGTTAGATTGTCACGTGAGGTGTTCCTGGAAACGGTGAGATTCTTAGAACACACACATAATCTTGGATCAACGCCTTTATCAGCACAGCTCTTGAAAACACCATAGGTTGTTATTCTTTCGAAATTATTGAATTTTAACCCTTTTGCAGGAGAATAATTCACATTTAGCAAAAACTTTTCAGGATTGGTTGACATCGTCGACGGAACCAGAACAAGCATCGAATAGCTAATAATCTTGTTCTGAAGAAAGAAAAAAGGAAGTTTAATTCGAAGCAAAAAAAGAAAACCGTTTGAAGATATTCAAAGAAAGTTCCTTCCATCCACAACTTTCATATTTATCAGATTTACTGTTGTCAAAAACAAAAAATTAGGCAACCTAAGTTAAAAGGTGAAAATCAGTTTAAATTTATGTACATTTAAAGTATTTTCCATATCTTAACTAAACATGGATTCCTGGAGTCGAATTGATATCTGAACAAGTGCAGCCAGCATCTTAACTTTATTTGAACGAAATTGTAAAATAATTTAGAATGACCTCAATTAACATTGTAAATGTTCCAGCCACAGAGATACGACATCCATTCCTCTTACCTACCTTGGTGATCATATAAAACAACTTTTCGCAAGGAGACCATGTACAATCTCTCGAGACGATGAACATTGGTTCCTAATTCTCAAACAGGCAATGACGCCCTCAAAATTATGGAAATTAATTGCATTGATGTTATAAGAAAATGTGAGGAAAGAGTAGTAGTGCATCGTAATTAATATCAATAAACACATTTTCCCGGGGGATGTAATTTATATTTCCATGGACTGAATCAAACATTTACAATTTTGAAAATATCATTTTTTGTGGCATTGATTTTTAAGCTAAAAACCATTACCTACTACTATTATTATTATTATTATTATTATTATATTATTATTATTATTATTATTAGTATTATTATTATTATTAATTATTATTATTATTATATTATTATTATTGTTTGTTGTTGTTGTTGTTGTGTGGGTGTGTATTTGTTTGTTGGTTGTTATATTATTATATTATTATTAATTATTATTATTATTATTATTATTATTATTATTATTATTATTATTATTATATTATTATTATTATTATTATTATTATTATTATTCGTATATTGTTGTTGTTGTTGGTTTGTTTGTTTGTTTGTTGTTGTTGTTTGTTGTTGTATTATTGTTTATTATTATATTATTATTATTAGTATTCTTATTATTATTATTATTCGTATTATTATTCTTCTTTCTTATTTCGTCTTATTATTTTCTTATATCAATTTACACGTCACTGATTCAGATATGTCCAGGAACCGCTGGCTGGCCACCGAAACAATTGATTAACCCACCCTCAATGGAATAATTGAAAGTAAATCTGGTGGATAGTGATCCACCTATGGGACTGCCGTATATCTGTTTACTGTAACTGAAATCCCGTAGTAGTGTTGGACAACCAACCTAAATCATTTTTCTATTTTCTATTAATGGAGTCCGAACTCGCCAGCCAGCTTAAGGTTCTTGCTCATGTGACTCTAGTAAATCACTGGAATCTCCACTCTCTGAAGTTGGTTACCTGCAGTGGGGACGATAATTATTTTATTATTTAACGTCTGTATGCAAAATAGCATTAAAAATATCGTAAAATTATATAATAAAAAGTACAATAGTTTTAAAAAGATTATTTTAGAACGAATGCTGTGCATTTTTAAAATCATGATTGCTTTCACATATAAATGTCTGTAACGTTGAGGGTGGAAGGATCTCACAATCATTTTTTGACTTTTCAATTGTTTGGCTAATCTTTCTGAGAGCAGTAAAACGATGGTAGACAGAGGTCTTACCTCTCCCAAGGATATCTTCACGTTTTGAAATCCCGATGGGACCAGCCTCTCGCACCGACCAAATGCCCGCCCGCTCTCGTTGTTCTGTTTCTGGTATTGCTCTTCTATAATCCTATTCAGCATCCCTATTCCAAAAATCGCCAGAAGGGAGGATAATTTGGTGTCATTTACAGGTTGATAAAAGTCATCACACAGACACACGTTTGGCAAGACCCTTGGAACCGTGTTACACTGCCTGTCCCTCGATATGGGAGATAATAACCCATTAGGAGCGATGTCTAACCTTCTGAATGAACTAGGTACGATGTAGGGATTGTCTCTGTCGGTAACCAGGTGTAGCAGAGCGATGTGCAGGTCTAACATGGTTACCAGTCGTTTCTGGTTCTGAACGAGTGATTTGATTTTAGACGGACCGAGAAGCTTTTGTACCCCAGCAGGAAGTATAATAAACAAAGATGGGTGAAAGGTTTCTATTGCGGAATCTTTGTGCTGCTGTACAAATTTGCCATAGGAGTTTCCATGGTCGGCTAGTATAATGGTGAGCATGTTGTTTACAGTGGCGGCGTACTCTACATATCTGGAAAGAGGCCTGTCCAGGGTCTGAACTCTTCTCGCTGAAGGTTCGTGACCCACGCTTGAAACGAACATGGAGAAAAATGGCCGATTACGGGACGTCATCTCTCGATGGTAAGACTCCAGGTATTCTAAATTATATTCCTGCTGAAGCTTTCCGCCATAACACACAGCAGCGGGTACACTAATATTTGCGTGATTCCATATTTTTTAAATACAGCACAGCTTAACAATGAAGCATCGGTACGATCGATGCCAACCTTCTTTTCCTTTCTAAGAACTTGATCCACTTTGTTCTTTTATTACCTCTGTTTTTGAAGATTCCCAGATGTCTGATGACTCCCCAGTTATATTCCCAGCACAGACCATCCAGCCATAGAGTTTCGTAATTTCTCTTCTTGAAAGCTGTAATAAAGGGGAAATCTTCGATGTGATTGGATGATTTTTACCATCAAGATGAGTGAAACCATCAAATAACATTTGAAAATTTTCGTAGGTTCGCGATTTAATGGCCTGAAAGAGTTCGAAGTCCAGCACTAGACTTGAAAGTGGCTCTTTGGAGTTAATAGACTCGAAGAGATTCACGGTTTTCGGAAGAGATCGGTAAAAATGTTCTCGAGATACGGAATCGATTAACAGAATGTTGATGTTGATGGAAGACTTTTCTGATTGAGCAAATGGTAAGGGATTTCTGGAAATTTGGGGAGGCAGAAGCAATAATTGCGTTGCTTGTTTCTCAGATGTACTGTTCTTTTTTCCTATTAAAGCACATTTGATGAAACAGAATCCGAAATGACGTCTCGATGTTTTCGGATCAATGGATGTAGAGATGAACGACTGCAGCTGCTCGCTACTGTTTGCATTTCTTCCATGTCAAGTCTCCTGTTGAAGAATTAATCATTCCCACTGATATGGATCTTTGGCACACGGACGGTTTTGCATTCAACTGTATACCTGTCACGACCAATTATCTAAAAGAAAGGCAAATAAATCTTTTTAAAGAATCTCGCTGCTGTGAATGAGAGAAATAAAAACGTTGATTGCAAATTTATTTATTTCTAAAATTTGGACAAAACTCTACTTTATTATTAAAACAAAACTGAGTTACCTAATTAATCTGAGCTTTGGTTTGTTTCTCGCTTACGCTACAGTACAAGTTACACGTAAAGAAATTGAACAAAATCGTGACAGCCCACCTATTGATTCGTCTACCCTTCTAGATGATGATCCAGCATACAGCTACTATTTTACTGGGTCACGGACCCTTTGTGAATGTACAGTTACCAGCCGTTTTTACTTAGTAAAATTATTTAATGGTTTAAATTTCCATAACAGGAATATTTACGACTAGCACTGATTAGGTAAATGCAGTGAATAGGGACACAATGGATATTTGTCCTACCTGGGAGCTCCATGAACCATGATGACTTGCTGCCATAAACTAAGGTAGACTAAACTTTCTTAATTTATAGTCTTTTACCTTGATGGTGTTTTGAAGGTAATTGCATCAGATATGAATAATGCCTTATCTATTGCACAATGTGTAATAGTTCGTCGGTATTTCTTCGCCCCTTCTTCCGTATGGTCAGTGATAGTTGACTATAGACATCTTGGTGGCCATTTCAGATTAGAATCGGCTGCACTTATTGTTGTAAAGGACGTGTTATTAGTGTTTAATGTCTGGAATACCTAATTAATAATTAAAAGCTACTAATATATATAGTATCGTGCAGAGAACAATCCACCTGTTTTTCCAGAATTAGTTTCGAATTTACACAATATTTGCTTCAGCTATAACTAATTGAGGAAGTGAATTTCAGAGTAAAATATAACTGTGCCCCTATATTTTCTCAGTTGACGTAGACAATAAGTTGTCCTGAATTTCCGACATTTCATTTATCGACAAATTATTTCAAAGGTCAAGGTTGAAGACAGACAGGTCAAAGATGTAATCAGAAGTAGACGGCGGAGTTGCGGCCCCTCTGATTTTTCTTCCAATCAAGTAACCTAAGTAAAGATGAGGCCTCGTGAATGACTGTCAGTTAAATCTTAAATAGGTGAACATTTGTACGTATTTATAGCCCCATTATTGTTGGCTGGTGCACTTACCTGGATAGCGCAAATGATTGTCTTTTGTTCCTTACACGAACTCGGAGGCTGGGAGTGTAGAAGCCGATGAGCAGTTTTACACGAACCTCTCTTTGGTTTCACTCTCTGACACTTGGGCTCAGGTGTTCCTGATCCGCTACGTATCACAAGTCCGAATCTCAGCTGCGGAAGGTTGCAGTCGCTTTTGTTTGAGTGTGCATTGTGTATGTAGCGGACTTCCCAGTCATCCATGTGTGTATAATGTTGAGAAAGCAAACCTTTTCTTTCCAAAAACAACAACAGAAAGGTGACAGGTAATAACGCGAGAAAGGTATTCCTCTGACAGCGATGTCTACAACATGATGTTGGCTTTACTGCTTTTGCTACCTTTTCCTCAGATGTTCCCGTCATGATATATATATATTATTAACTTATTATCATATAAATAAAAAATGTTTAATTAATTCTAAAGACTGATGTCTTTAATTTTTGAAGAAGAAAAAAAATTTGCGTTCCAACCAGATCAAATAAGATTTTTTCCTGAAAAGGAAAAGAAAATTGTTCAGTTTCATATCCGCACGGTTACCTGCGGTAGTGATGTGTGATGGAGGTTCGCCATCACCGACCTAGACATATAGTACGCAGATATGGTGTAAGGAGGTGATACTGCTTTTACTCGTGTAATCTGGCATATATTTTCTCGTGTAGACATTTTCTGGTCTGTTTTTTATGAAGCATTTTTAATGAAAATTTTGCCATTTGGAAATACCTGTGATTTCATTCACATCAGCAGTAAGGATGTGACTGTAAGTCCGGTAGCAGAGTTCACCGTTTATATTCTAAACAATGGATGCATTTTTGAAAGGATCAACTGTTCACGAGGATATAGGCTAAAGTGTCATGTGTAAGTGGCGCATGTCTCTAGTGAATCTACCGTCGATTATTCTAAAGTAAAACTGCACTTTTGTATTTCGAAACTCGGTATTGGTGACATTGCATACAAGCAACGTACAGCTAACAGACCTAGATTCCCGCTGCTGCGAGAAATTAATAACTATTTATACACGTCAAATATTTCTCAGGTACCTATCACACGAAGTATTACTATGATTTGTTTAGTTGATAATCGACCCTCATATTTTTCCTATCTTTGTAAATGTACCTTTTCATACTGGTTACCTATACTAGACAGTTTTCCAGGTGTGAGAAAAGTTCTAAAGTGTTACTCTTTGTGGATTTCTGTAGAGAGGCATCCAGTGGACTGGGAAGAGTTAACGTAGGATTCCATGTGATGATTCTTTGTCGTGGCGGCCGCAGTTTGGTTATCTCTGCAGAATAGTTTGTCTTTGATCTCTGGGCCGGCTTATCTTCTGCGAGTCTTTTCAGGATTCATCGATTTCCTTCTAATGCTGTAAAATTATAACATTTTATTTTTGAAACTCATTGATATTTAACTTGTTGGATTATTCTCTGATGAACACAACACATCGTTTTCTTTTTAGTGACGTAAAAGCAGAAAGTAACATGGTATTCTTCAAGTTTTCTTGTTTCCAAACATCAACCAATCGACGATTATGTTGATTTTTGGAACTGTTTGTTTTTTACAGATATCTCTCCCACTCCAACTGTTCAGCAAATAAATACAGCCGATCTTATTATTTCCTTATCACAACAAATTTTCCAACCATGAGTCTCATTGATATTTGAGGAATTATTCTTCTCTTCTTATACATTAAGAACCATGTAGTCGAATTTAATCCCCTGATTTAGCCACTTTGATTTTATTGCTTCGCTACTGACTTTACCTGATGGGGAGCACAAATTAGTACGAATTTTTTACATCCGATTTTATTGTATATTTATAAATAAACATTTTTATGGAAAAAATTGTACGCAGAATGAATGCCTCACTCATCTACTATTAAACTCTTATGACCGAATGAATAATTGAATTTTGTAATAATAAGATTCGCCAATAATTAAATCGATTTATTGATACCTTCGCTTTCAATTTACGATTTCTATTGTTTATGGAGAAAAATCCCACCGCTAAATTATTAAAATGAATTTCTGTATTAAAAATGTTTACCTGTAATAAAAAATTGAAATAAGGCTTTTATTTACCTGAACCGATTAAGCTTAAAAGATCTTCGAGCTTCGGACATTTTTAATTTTAAAAATTCCTAAAAGTCACCAAAATCAAATTTCTGCTATAAACGTCGTGGTAATACTACTATTGTTGGTCAAGGGTTAATTGGTAGATAATAGATTGCATCATTTGACGTTAGAAGTGTCTTTAAATAACGGTCAAGCTGTAGAACAAATCAAAAGAAGCTTCCGAGTATTTCAGATAATTTCATTTAGATTAATGGCATTTTGGCCGGGTCTTATAAACGTTGAAGAAAATGAATCTACAACACAAAATTTACTTTTAGATTATATATCGAATGAAATTACTTGATAATCCTTTAATAAAGACCGTTTACTTCAAGTCACAGGGAAGTTGTATGAATAAAATTAGGTGTAAGCCTTCATCTTTGTCACATGGTCATATGATAGTCTCAGTCTTTTAAAACTTGTTTGTTTTGTATCTCAGTAGTTGACTTGTGCTACTTGAACCTAGAGGGGCCGGATAGTATTTATACTTAATTGGCTCGAGAGAGAGAGAGAGAGAGAGGAGAGAGAGAGAGGAGGAGAGAAGAGAGAGAGAGAGAGAGAGAGAGAGAGAGAGAGAGAGAGAGAGAGAGAGAGAGGAGATGGGGAGAGAGAGAGAGAGAGATAGAGAGAGATGAGAGATCGAGAGAGAGAGAGAGAGAGAGAGAGAGGAGAGAGAGAGAGAGAGAGAGAGAGAGGATGGAGAGAGAGAGAAATTTGTCGTTACGAAAGGGCCACATTTCTGATGAAGATAAAAGGCTGCACAGATCCAATGGTTCCAGCTTTTCTGTGTTAATGTAGACTTGATGAATGTTTGATTGAACGAGCACTACACGAATAGAAAATAAATTTAAGTAGTTTATGTTTGTTGTACAATCCTTTTAATATGAATTTTAAACGTATAATCTCATTATATCTTTATCTTCAAATTGAGATATTTTTTCTTTTTTAAAGAATTTCTCTTGTTTAATATTTTTCAATTTTTCTGCGATTATTTGTTTCTCGCCAGCTCTTTTCGATGACCAGACAATAGATGTGTGTGTTTTGTTTTTACACTCGTTTGGAAGATGAGCTATAATCCATATCCAGCTAATCTGTTCATTTTACTGAAAACGTTTCCGACATATTCTTCCTTAAGGTTGGCAACTATGGAGCTGCTTCACGCACGAATAATGCAAATAATGTTTTATTTAAGATACGATGACGGCATCGAATGGCTTAAAATGAAAATAGAAGCAGTTTCTGATGAAATTACTCCAAGGAATACTTAAATATAATGATACAATATTTAGAGCAAAGAAGATTGCTGTCGAGAAAATTTAGTTAAACAAATTGTTTTCTAAATTCTCATGTACCGATGCCTGATGGAAAACAAGTTAATTCTGCTCAAATGAAGGAAGGTGAACTGGGCGTATACAGCTGCAGCAACTCTAACAATAGGCCGAGCCGCCTGACTGAAAGCTTGACTGATCAGGATGTATTGTTTTGGTTGCTCAAACTACTGCGGGTAATAAAAGGAAGTACATCAACACTGAAGCATAAAAAGTGAATCAACATCAAAACGACAGAAAATACCCGATAGAAGGAGAATTCCTCTTATTTATTGATTTGAAATTAGTGAGAAAGAGTAATACAGGTGAGTTATTCAGCCTTCTCCGGGAAAATCAGTCAACACGAACAGTCTCTCCTCTTTTATTCCAGACAGCGGGCGGGTTTAGTTCAGTCTCATTGGATAAGAAAACAATACAGATATGTATATGAGATGCGACTAAATATAAAATACCAATAACAAACTGAAACTTATAGTTGAGATGTTAGATACATAAAAGTTTAAAAAAGAGAAAATCTAAAGTGTCCAGAATCTCTCTTTGTTAACACCAACTTGTTCTCCACCAAAGGAAATTATTCAAATGGTATCAGTCGCCATGTATAAAGTTTTGCGTCTCTATTAACTTAGTGGAAAGAACAACATGATTTATTGATGAAGCTGATCGAAACTTACATCCTAATAGGGGAACGAACAAATAAATCCACTCTGGAGTTACTAGGCTGTTTATCTCCTATCACGGGGACACTTCAAGACAGGTTCCACAATATTTCCATTATTCTGGGTTTACTACAGCCGCATCTTAGCAGCCGGATGCACCAGTGACCGTCGATTACAGCTCATTTAGCACCAATTTATCACAGATGCACATTCAAATAAACGGATTTTGTCACAAGGATTTTCTAACCACAGTATCAGTTTTAGGAAAATTACACGTAACTGAAGGGAATAAGTTTACTTAGAAGTTGCAATTCACAACATAAGGATGAATGTACGGATTTGCAAGTACAATCGACTGTTTCTTTTTTCTTATATATTAAATGTTTATTATCACAATTTAAATGACACAAGTGCCGTCATCCAGTTACAGTATCACATCTGAACTCCCTATCTAATATCTTTCCACACCTTTCATCTTTACATAAGAAGGCCAGACTAAACTAGAAATAGCCGTTCAGGTGAAAATTCGATTTGTCTTGTTTTTGTCTCTAATATTCGCTAGTAGAAATTGTGGCGATTAACATTCATAACAAACAGTGGAGATTGCATCTTTTTCCTACCTGCAATTTAAAGTATCTAAACAAAGAAGTAAGTAATTAACTTATTACGATGCCTACGTTCCTGACAGAATTTAAAAGATCTGGACACAGACGTCAGACTGCCGATTGTGTTTTAAATTAAACGGTCCGTCGGAGGGTGAATGATTTAAATAATCGAACGACTCTCCTCTTCTCTGGAGTTACAGAGTTTGTTATGGAATCGATACCCGTTCATTTTTCAACTCTTTAAAATGAGAAAAGCTGTAGTATGCTGGATTTGTTAGAAATTGATCATTTTGACAGTAAACATTAGGATACTTAATAAAATGCCTGATTATTATTATTATTATTCGAAACTTGAATTTACTACTTGCCAGAGGACAAGAGCACCAACGTCGTGACGATCTTGTACAGTGTTCCATTCTTATTGTATTATTGACCTTGATATGAATTTTACATAAAGCAGCTGGACTACATCTGGGACTTGAAAATTATTAAGATAATAACGTATATGAAATCTTCGACTCGTATGATTATTTTGAAAGTATCTGTCTAAAACTGTATCACTGAATGCAAGAGTGAGCAGATTCTACAACGACCACTTGTTTTGCTACGACCGCTGTCTGATGTTGTCGTATTCTTTTCCCTACAATCGGAGGTATGTTAAAAATTGTAGTGATACAATAATATCCAGTCGCCCTTTGCCGCTGGGAGCTCAAGTGTTAAGTTTACATATGACGGGGATAAACAATTACAATCGTCGAAAGAATCTTCTGAAGTCGGGAGTGATGCTAGCGCCCCGGCGTAGACCAGGCAACGCTCGCTGGCTGTAAACTCCTGGCTCTGTCTTCGCTCGCTACGGTTTCCACCGTCTGAGGCAGAGACACCTGGGTGGCAAGCAACGACCTTGTTTACTTGGACGTAGATCCTGGTGAAAAGTCGACGTATATCGCATATATGTAAAAAGCTGGCAACCACATTATATTGGGAAGCTGTTAAAATCACAAACATCAATAACTTACATGTGTATAACAGTCACTCTGCTATTTTATTACTATAATCTGTATACCGCTTGACCGGGTAACATATGGTATGGCAGGAAAACAGATGGGATGGGCTATTGCAGTGTTCAGGTGCGCGCGGCAGGTGTGAAATCGCTCCTTGTTAACTCGATATAGTTGTAAAACAATTTTCCTGCTGAAAATCGTTTGGCCCGAGAATTTCTGAAATGGTAGGACAAAGTTGCAGGGCATCCGCTGGAACCGATGAGGAGGAGATTCTCTTTCTTAGGGTTTTAACTGGCCGGTGCTTTGACCGGATTGATGCCCCTTACGTCAACAAACTCGCGACGTTTCGATCCAAAGAGCAGTACCGCTAAGGAGATTTCTTTATATTGCCCATTTAATAATACCTGTGGTTAGAGACAAACTATGACTAAGCTGCTTTAGATTAGCATAGCGCCTAAGAGGAAATTTCTTATCGGGAGATCGGACGATGTTGTTGTCTGCACGCTATTCCATCTTTCGTTAGTAAATGATGAAGACCTGGCAGATCATCCTCCCGTCTCCAGCATCAAGCTGACCATCACGGTCAAACACGAATCTTGCACACCTGCTGCTGCTGCTGCTTCGGCGACTTTTACAAGCTGGCTTCAGAGAGGAGAATAAACAGAAAACGGCAACAAAGAAATAACCAGACCGAGAATTCCACCTGACTTATAAGAATTTCTAAAATAAGTCAGAAACATCACTAATAATATAAAAGAAACTACCTGCCATTTAGTCCGCTCCTGTACAGCCGGGTTATCCCGACATTTAATTATTTCCAACTGCCACTCGCCAGCCACCATATTCCTGTCCCAGATAATCGTTTTGTTGTATCTCACCTTTCATTTAAAAATTACACATATATATATGAACGGATAACTAACTCCAACCTATGGTTGAAATGTGGAATACGTGATGAAGAAATCGATGCGACTTACCTGTAATTTACTGTAAGTTGTTGTGTCCACAAGAAAATTATTGAAATAGACGACGTTCGACTTTTGTTAACGACTTTCGTGTGAAGCGCACATTGTGCGAATTTGGTTGGTTATAACGAGGTGTGTGGATGGATGACGCCAGGACCAGTTGGGTAAACAGGGCATGAATATGAAGCAGACAGACAAAGGATAGCGTTTAACCTGAAATTTAATCTTTGCACTGCATTAACTCATACCCAATTTTTCCACAACCTTTCCGTTCTTTCCTTTGTCTGAATTTTTAGCTTAACATTTTAATTAGGCAGGAAGTTTGTGGGTGTGGCGAGATCGTTTTTTAACATTACCCGGTCGCGGGTGATTATAATTGAATGTATTCGACACGACACCCGTGAAGGTGAAGACCTACCCGGCCACCGAACTCCTTGCCACAGGCAGCAGTGGTCGATTCACCCAAATGCCTGTCTCAGAACAGAGTTTTCCCTTTGTACTGTATATCCAAAAACATCCTGTTTAAGAGGACAGAAGAAAGAGACGGGACCACCCAGATTCACCAGATGGCGTTTACAAATTAATAACTGTCCTCTAATCGGCGCATTATTGAATTTTTAACCCATTCAATCACCTCTGCTGTCTCCGGCTGGAAAATAATATTTTCGTCAGAGGATCCCGTCCTAAGCCGAGCGAAGATTTGTCTGTTTCTCAAAAGTATATCTAAACGGGCAAAATTAACTCATGGCCCCGTAGGTGGCCAAATGTCTGGTTAATTAACCACGGGTCCGAAATTCGTTAAACCTCTTATATATTTTCTGAATATTAATTCCGTAGGACTGAATCTTTTGGCCCCGGAGGCCATGCGGTCAGAGCGTTGTGCTTACTTTCCCTCGTAGATCTGCCAGTTTTCAACACCTGACTACCGGAGGTATCACCTAGCAATCTTAAGGGCCAGGAACGGATGGCCTGTTGTTAGCACTCAATGGGTAACCGCTGCCCTCATTAATATCAGGAGTATGCTTACTTTCCCTCGTAGATCTGCCAGTTTTCAACACCTGATTACCGAAGGCATCACCTAGCAATTTTAAGGGCCAGGAACGGATGGCCTGTTGTTAGCACTCAATGGGTAACCGCTGCCCTCATTAATATCAGGAGTATGCTTACTTTCCCTCGTAAATCTGCCAGTTTTCAACACCTGACTACCGAAGGCATCACCTAGCAATTTTAAGGGCCAGGAACGGATGGCCTGTTGCTAGCACTCAATGGGTAACCGCTGCCCTCATTAATATCAGAAGTATGCTTACTTTGCCTCGTAAATCTGCCAGTTTTCAACACCTGACTACCGAAGGCATCACCTAGCAATTTTAAGGGCCAGGAACGGATGGCCTGTTGTTAGCACTCAATGGGTAACCGCTGCCCTCATTAATATCAGGAGTATGCTTACTTTCCCTCGTAGATCTGCCAGTTTTCAACACCTGATTACCGAAGGCATCACCTAGCAATTTTAAGGGCCAGGAACGGATGGCCTGTTGTTAGCACTCAATGGGTAACCGCTGCCCTCATTAATATCAGGAGTATGCTTACTTTCCCTCGTAAATCTGCCAGTTTTCAACACCTGACTACCGAAGGCATCACCTAGCAATTTTAAGGGCCAGGAACGGATGGCCTGTTGTTAGCACTCAATGGGTAACCGCTGCCCTCATTAATATCAGAAGTATGCTTACTTTGCCTCGTAAATCTGCCAGTTTTCAACACCTGACTACCGAAGGTATCACCTAGCAGTTTTAAGGGCCAGGAACGGATGGCCTGTTGTTAGCACTCAATGGGTAACCGCTGCCCTCATTAATATCAGGAGTATGCTTACTTTCCCTCGTAGATCTGCCAGTTTTCAACACCTGACTACCGAAGGCATCACCTAGCAATTTTATGGGCCAGGAACGGATGGCCTGTTGTTAGCACTCAATGGGTAACCGCTGCCCTCATTAATATCAGGAGTATGCTTACTTTCCCTCGTAAATCTGCCAGTTTTCAACACCTGACTACCGAAGGCATCACCTAGCAATTTTAAGGGCCAGGAACGGATGGCCTGTCGTTAGCACTCAATGGGTAACCGCTGCCCTCATTAATATCAGGATTACATGACCGTGTCTTTGCAATTTATTACTATGTAATTCCAATTTTTTCTGCTCTCTTTAAGTTGACGATACACATCCTGATTTTCCTCTGTCGAGCGCACCAGTCCATTATAAGCAGTAATTCTAGTGGATATCCATCTACTGCTTGGCCTGGTGTCAGGTAGTAAGACGGGCCGGGTTCGGGGCGACAACAGCAGCATCACAAGGCGACCGACTCCTCTCCTCAGCTTTGGCCTCGGTGCCAGAGTCGGACTGGCGGTGGACAGGGGAAGGCAGCCTTAATTCACCTCCTCTTCTATGGCAGACACCGTGACAAACTCGAAAAGTCGTTCGATTAGATGGTCATACCACTGACTTCCACTGGAGGTTTCTCCACAGTGGAGTACAAGAACAAATGGTAATTCGTTAACTCTCCAAGACGACTGCTATCTGACCGACTGGGTGGTACCGTAGTCCTCAGTGCCTTTACCTGTCCGAATATGAGGACCTGTGGAACCTGGGCCAATATTTGAGCTGATACGTTAAAGGTCGTTCGCACCTACTAAAGATTTCGCTTTACCTCCCATAATCAACGGAACCCTCTCTCAAACATCCGGGCCTTGACTGCTCACCAGATTTCTTGGAGCAGCCGCGAGCCTTAGAGGACGGAAAAGTCACTCTCAGTCTCGGAAACTTTCACGGGAGCGGATGATCCTCACTGAAAATAGAGGAACCGTTCTACTATCTACATTACACAACAGTTAACCTTTTCTACCTTGAATTAGAAGTAAAAACGTAGAAGACTGACCAGCACTGAGCATTCAAAGGCAGGAATGGATTTTTCTTAATTCCTTCCTCGTGGAAGTCTCATCATCCATAGTTCACATTTACAGCCATCAGATTCTCTACACACACTGTCCGGCCGTCTTCGTTCTACACTTCAGTTCCTGCTCTCCGCTGTGAGATGCCAATAACATAAGTGATAAAAGGATAGAAGTGAAATTTTCTTTTCTATATCCACAAATTTTCTTTACTCAATAATTAAGATTGAAGTGCAGAGACTAATTCTAAAACATTAAACCAGGCCACAGTGTGTCCAACACGCCGCCTGTATAGAGACGAGGAAGACACGTTCAGATTCTATTTCATGAAGCTCTCTTCTGGATTTGGAAGGTGCTCAGGATATGGTGCACCTTCTCTGATCAAACTCTTGAAGTGGTTGATATAAGATAAGCGGTTAACTGCATTGCTACCTGAAAACACTAAACTTGATGGTAATTCACTCGGTCACATTTTATCATTCTTCGATACCGCCTGTATTACAACTGTTGTTACTCTTGTATTCCGCTCCTAACTTTAATATTGACCCATCTTTCGTTAAACTTATTCAGATTTCTTTCCGAATATTTTCCTTTAAACTGTCTTCAGAGAGTCTGGTGAAATTTACTAACAATCATTTCATCTGCTGTGACTGAACATTTAGCAATGTCACTGAAAAGCGTCAGTTGTGTGCAATTATCAGAACAGGATCTCATATATAGTGAATCCTATATGAGCAGGTGCCCTCTAACATATTGTCCAATCTATAAACACGGATATCCAGGGATTCTTGGTAGGTTTTATTGCAATTACAAGTCATTGCTTCATTTGCTAACATATCATCGATGATGACCGAACAGGTGGCGCTGAGGTGTAAAACAAATCAATTTCATTTTGTAGGTAAATGAAAACTGTGATCTGTCTGTATAGGACCAGTCTTCTCTGCCGATGTGACATGCAATAATAAATATGTTGCAACTTTTATTTGTTCCAACTTTTTGAAACAATATGATAATTTAGAAATGTTTCTGGTTTATTAAAGAAATCCGTAGCTTTACCAGTTTTCTTCAGGTCTTCTGGTCACCTGGGTTTGTAGTTCTTTCTTCACAGACTTATACAAACAGCTGATTTATCTCTGATTACCAACGATTCCTCCTTTTGGGAAAAAGCTCTGGTACCGCCTCCTGTCACTACATTCTGTACAGTACCTACGGTACCACCATCTTTCTGGAACATTCGACAGAGCTTTCATTCGAACAAAGTCATTTATTTTCTTTCATTACAAAATTTTACCTGTTCAAACGTTGGAACCATGGAGGCTGCTCTCAAGGGACCATCCGCGGCTCATCTGGAGTAGACTTGGTTTGTTCTAGACCGACACAGCTCCTGGAGCCGCGTTTATCGGTAACTGAGAATCATCCACCACAAAATACCCTCTCACAACGTAAATCCATAAACGTTGTTTGCAGCTTTAGAGTCCATTCTATTCTAAAATATAAATCCTCCTTAAATAACTGCACGAGCTCAGCGTAGATGCGCTTTGTATGTCACTGTACAGATTGTGAAGTTACCTGCTTAAGTTCGTATAAAACAAGATGGCGGATCTGTAAAGTGTCTTTTTTGAGGTAACCAGTTTTGGGTTATTTAAAAGATGAAACAGGAGGAGACGGACTGGGGCTGAGAGAGCGCGGGCGACTGCAGGAACTACTAACTAAAGGTACAGGTGAGACATAGTGGTCGACTATAGGTCACCTGTACTCGTAATTAGGAATTACTGGTATTGTATCAACTACTGACTGTAACAACTGGCGAGAATATAAATGTAACGCTACGGACGCAATCAGTCTCTTTTTTCTTACTTCGAAGGACCAATCAAAATAGTTCAGCGGACGGTCGATTTGAATTCTCTGTTGCCTATGATAAAGATATGGATTCGGGAACCTACGAACTGGTGGTCACCTTACTACCTACTGAACTTTTAAAAGGCGAATCGTATTTAATCGAAACGAACTGTGCAACAAAACCTTTACAGGTTTCATATCTGGAGCACGAGCACATGGATGGAACAATAACCTTGGAATTTGTGGTACCGAGGAAACAACTTTTATAACATTCACTGGAGGTTGAGGTTTGTTTTTGCTACATTGATTGTTTTACCTGGTGCATGCTTTCCCTGTTACGTTCTCTTTCCAGATCTAGTTTTGTCACAGTGAGTCATTTTTAAATTTCTGATAAGCGTTTTCTTTACCACGGATCGCCATGTTTATTTTCTACAACGAGACGTAGAATTTGGCAGACGACATTTCTCACAGAGACGAAATCGCGCTAATGTTGGCAGTGGGGCAGAATAAAAGTAAAAAATGGAAGAACATTTCGAATGTGCAGAATTGTAAAACGATCGCATAAATAAAAAAAAAATGAGATAATTCTGTACAGATTGTTCTAGATCTGAAGCTCAGCACTCAATTTTTCCTCTCAATAATCTTCACATTTGCATCAATCAGAATGTTCTGGAAGTTTATCATAATCCACACAATTCCTCTCTTCTTGTTAGTTTTGGGGAAATGTGGAAACATTCTATTCTGTTTTTAAACTCTTAGATATTTCTATGAATTTCTTCATAACCTTTAAAGCATAGAAAGAGCCGTCGTTGCTCCAGTGAAATCACTCGGCATTGAAGTAGTTTGGGTAAGGGGATGCGACGGACAGTAAGTCGCTACAAATACCAAATTGGCTCTGACGGGGTAAAGAAACTGTTGAAAATGTTGGCCTTATGGTGTGATGTCTTGGCAGAATTATTGGAGTTATTTTTGAAATTCCGATATTTTTATCATGAGAAAATAGAAGGATAAACTAAAGATTAATTGTCTAGAATGGAATAAAAGGTTTGGGAAAGAGACCAGAAGACGAACAAATAGCCTCCCTCAAATAGTAGGTTAGCTATAAATGAGAAGAAAGAATTACCGAAAAGATTTCTAATAAAGAATATTTGAAATGAATGGATTAGGGTCAAAGTTATGATAAGAATTAGGATCGGATTTTCTCCATTTTAAAGGTCCGCTCGCTTTAATGTATTTAAAGATTATTTTCTATAAAGGAAGCAGTAATTATGTGCAAAGTAACAATAGTAACTCGACCACGAATTTTTGACATTTTTAAAAATAATTCCTTTCATGTACATTGGGAAGGAGATTAAACGTCATAGGTTTATACACCATTTAAAAGAAAGCGGTGTATCCGGATAACAGTCGCAGAAAAAGAGCCGGCCCATAGAGAGAAACTGCGTCACATTAGTAATCAAAGCTGCGGAGACCACGAGCAGCTGTCACACTACATATTACGTCAACCCCTCTCATTGTGTACTGGATACTTTCTTTCAAAACCGTATCTGACTGGCATAAAAGGCAAATTCACAGGTGAAGAAAGATTATTCCTGTCACTAAAGAAGTAAAGAAATTATTGTAATGCCTCGTGGTTATAAATAACGGAGAAAAATTTGAAATGAAAACATCTAATTATAAATTTCTTTCAGCATGGGAGATAGCCTCGCCTGTTACCTGAACTTTGTTTCTATCGAATGTCCTACTTGCAGATTTTCAAATGCAAAAACTAAGTTTCACAATTGAATAGTCGATGGTAGGAAAACTAGAGACATTCTGGAATTTCACATAACAATAACATGAATTACATCCTCACGAATAGCGTATCCTTTCAGCAATGCATTCATTGTTTAGATTACTAAGGGTGTCTATTGTTACACTGGACGTGAAGATACATGTAGAACTGCTCATCGGCTTCTACACTCCCATCCCCAGAGTTTCGTGTAAGGAACAAAAGGCAATCATTTGTGCTATCCAGGTGAGTGCACCAGTCAAGATAAATGGAGGTATGATTTTCACAAGGCCTCAACTTAGGCAACTTGATTGTCAGAAAAAGCAGAGCGGCCGGCCGCACCTCTTCCGCATATATGTGCTTACGTCGTGGACCTGTCTGTACTCAACCATGTCCGCAGGACAGGGACTCGCTAAGCAATGAAATTGTCGATAAATTAAATGTCAGTTTTCAAATTTTGGAGTTGTTTCATTTGAGGTAATCGGTTAAATCGAACATAGAATATGTAATAAAGTTAAATGAAATAGAACGTGGGTAATTAAATAAAAACAACACAAAAAATAGTTAAATACCGGCATTTATTCCACTCAATAACAATTCCATGTTTAAAATATTTTTGGGTAGCTACCCAAGTTGGAATCTTAGCTTATTTGTAAATATGCCCCTGAATATCGCTATCCTGATGTTAGAATAGATTCTCAGGATAATTCAAACTTAGCAGAAATAACTTTATTTATTGATTAGCATATATCAAATAATACGGAACATAATAATTCGTCTCTGTTAAATACTTTCCCCTTATATATATTTGTATCGCTTCACATCTGAGTGCTAAACACCTGCATATGAAACGAGTGAATAAAAGGATTTTGATTTTAAATGATTTTAAGGAGATAAAAATATGAAGAAAGAGGGTTAAAATAATTTTTATATAAACTAAAATTAAGTGGATCGTGAGGAAGATGAGGACAAATGATTGTCTACCTAAACTGACAAGTATAGGGCGACAGGTATATTTTTCTCGTATCTTCACCAGCGTAATTTGTTATAGATGGAAAACTTTTGTGAATTCGTAAATATAGTCTGAACTTCCTGGAAGATCTGATCGACTAATTTTTTCTTGCATCATTTATTTGGGATTCCACATTTTTTATTTGCGCAAATTTTATGACGCCAAATAACTACTTTCAAAAGGTACATCTAAAGCCTCCATCATTTACAAAACCAAAAGCAGCCCTTAATTTGGAATGGCCACAAAGATGTCTGCAGGAAACGGCGACTGACTACAAGGAAAAGGTGCCAAGGACTGTCGATGCACGGACATTAATCATATTCGATGCACTTACCTTCAAAACGCTATAAAGGTAAAGTCAAGTTTTAAAAGTTTCGTCTAGATATTCGTTGTGTTCCTATTTACTGCACTTTCCAATAATTTAGACTCTTGCTAAAAATATTTAATTTCCAATCTTCTGCCATTACGATGTGATTGTAATTACAAATTTTATTAATTAGTGATAGTCGTAAGTATCTCCCGGTATGCAAATATAAAACTTTAAATAACTTTACTAAGGGAAAACGCCAGGAATCGTTTAATTTTTAAATGTATGTTCATAAATTGTCCGGATGGTAGTAGAATAGTACAGCCTAGGTTGGGTTACCCTCTAGAATCGTAGATAGTTGACAATCCTAAGTGACTTTGCTTTCATGTAATTTGATTACGTAAAGATTTGTACTTAATTTAAGCATGAAATAAATGAATATTAATATTTTTAAACAGTGCACAGAAAGATTAAGAAATTTGCCTTACACATATCATTCGAGGAAAGGTCCGTAGTTCGTATCTTTTATTTAATTTATAAAGGTTGCTCAGAAAATACCTTTATGAAGAGAGAGAAGCACGAAAGCAAGGTAACTTAAGAACAAAGACATTCACATGTATTAACTGAATTGATAATGAAATTAAAAATTGGAATAAGACTTTTAATGTTACCAACTTGCATCTCCGAGATCTATGAGCACCTGCTCACGTTTATAGGTTTTGATTTAAAAAATAACATCAAAATATATAAGAATGTTAATCGTGAGTCTTGTTCATATGGTTATAAACGCTATCATCCTATAAATATTATGGAGTCTACAATGGTCAGACCAAGCAAAGCCGACTTTGGAGTACACTCAAGTCCATTCGATTAAAGATGCCTTCGACCTGAGAAACTCTATATATCTGGACAAACCAGACATTTAGATTTTTGTTGGTTTTCATAACCAAGTGTAAACAAGATTCATAAAACAAATAAATCAAATATATATAAGATTTTAAAAAAAAACTGAAAAAACTGTTTTGGATAATTAATTAAAATAACCTGATATATTTATTTCTCTTGTGTTAAAACCATACGGTTGTTCTTCTCATTCCACGATAAAGACTCGGATAAAATATAAAGGACAAGCATAAAACGATGTTATATTGCTCTGTCAATACGATGTCGCATGATAACTCGTAATGGCTTCTTTACTCAATTCTGAAATTCTATGTTCAAGATTAGCAACGTTATCTAACGGAACACCGAGAAATTACGCTCCCTGAATAGGTTCTATTCCCCCTACAGAGAACAAGTTGCCAAATTACAATCAATAGGTATTAAACATCAATAAATAGAAGCATGCCAATATCGTTTCATAATCCTATATATTCATTCAAGTTTTACCAAGCATAAATGAATGAAGTAATAGGTAATTTGAAGATCAACGTTTTTGGTGTCATGCTTCGAAACCATTTTCGGAAAACGGACGTGCTGCTGAGGATTCTGATACCTTAATCCCACTGATGCGTCCTGCTAAGATATATATTTGGATGTATTCTCTGGCCTTCGGTGAGAAAACGACATTAAGTCAATAGAAGAAGGAATTGTTGAAAAGGAACCGAAACTATCAGATCTGTACGCGATACAACAGGGCGTATAACTACCAAAGCCTATTTAGGCAGACGTAATCTGACTACACTTCACCTGTGCATCCATCCAAACTTTAACGTGCCCATGCATCCTTTTCTGGCTATCCTCAACATTTTCCATAAATACGTTGGCCTATGAATATTATACCTACATGAAAATTAGTGCTGCTGAGAGGTGGTTAGTTATGGCTTCATCAGAAAGAGCTTCACGCTACCATTTACTATATGTGCAATTCTCATGTTTGTTGTAAAGAAGTATAGATGGTATTAAAATCTTGTCCCACACTAGGGTGGCTAGAAGATAATTAGTCAACAACTGTATCCACTTGCATTTGATACGAGTACACATTCCATCATGCAAATATTGATCGATTTTACCTGTAAAAATCATGCTGTTGTACATAGTGGCACTAAATATAGATGTCAGCCTTACGATTTTTGATGTACGATGGCCTGCAAAATCTGTAGCCGAAACGACCTAATAAACAACAAAATCAACACAATAGAGATAAAACGAAGATAATTTAGATCCGATGTGGAAACAATTTATTCAGGTCATCATCACGTTTTGTTTGATTACTTTAATCTCTTGATAGCCAATAATAAATTATATATTATACCTAAATAGTTTAAATATAAAATCATATTGCATACTCTTCAGAAATCTAATTATTTAATCACATTATATTTTAATTACTTCCACTCATCAATACCATTACCGTCATTAATGGAAAATTTCTAGTTTCTGTATTTCTGGCAATTAATACTTGTACATACACGAATAATGTGATAAATGAACGTTACTCAGTTATATATTGTAATGCCATTAAGCTGACATAAGGGAAAAAACATTCTTTTACCTCTTTCATACATCTCGCACCTTTCATGAATCGGTATAATATATATTTGGTGATTCCATCATTTAACATCCTATATTTTAGACATTTTTCTAATTTCGGAGGGAGGGAAATGAAGGTAGATTAATTTCTGTGGCAATTATTTTAGGTTAAAGTGGCATTCTTGAAAATCATGTCTGCTGTACTATATGCTTTCTTCTACATCTTAACCGTTTTACACTACCGATGCGCTATGAGGTGCGTCATTGCCTGTTTGAGAATAGGAAGCAATGTTCATCGTCTCGAGAGATTGTACATGGTCTCCTTGCGAAAAGTTGATTTTATATGATCACCAAGGTAGGTAAGAGAATGGATGTCGTATCTCTGTGGCTGGAACATTTACAATGTTAATTGAGGTCATTCTAAATTATTTTACAATTTCGTTCAAAATAAAGTTAAGATGCTGGCTGCACTTGTTCAGATATCAATTCGACTCCAGGAATCCATGTTTAATTAAGATATGGAAAATACTTTAAATGTACATAAATTTAAACTGATTTTCACCTTTTAACTTAGGTTTGCCTATTTTTTTTTTTTGACAACAGTAAATCTGATAAATATGAAAGTTGTGGATGGAAGGAACTTTCTTTGAATATTCTTCAAACGGTTTTCTTTTGTTTGCTTCGAATTAAACTTCCTTTTTCTTTCTTTCAGAACAAGATTATTAGCTATTCGATGCTTGTTCTGGTTCCGTCGACGATGTCAACCAATCCTGAAAAGTTTTTGCTAAATGTGAATTATTCTCCTGCAAAAGGGTTAAAATTCAATAATTTCGAAAGAATAACAACCTATGGTGTTTTCAAGAGCTGTGCTGATAAAGGAGTTGATCCAAGATTATGTGTGTGTTCTAAGAATCTCACCGTTTCCAGGAACACCTCACGTGACAATCTAACAGATCCAGAGAGAGGTTTACTTTCCACGGAGAGCGACCTTACAACGGTAAGAAGTCAGTCAACTAATATCAGCTGCCTGACCATTGTGGAAAGGAAGAACGACAGAGGAGTTATTTTTGAAGCGGTCAATCTGGGCGATAACCTCGAAATCCAGCTTGATTTCACATTGTCCACTAAAGGAATGGAGCGATTCAACAAAGATGAGACACAACAGATGAGATTAAAACCATTCTCGGTACAATATGTGAATGGGGCATTATTTCACCACAATAGCTCCATCAAGGGAGGCTGGGTGTTTCATGCTAACTGCTCGGAAGCGTAACTTTTGTGCTAAACTGTCTGTAGTATGGATCCATTTGCTTGTTTGAATCGTGGACTAAACTTTACCTCTGCGCTTCCAAAAATTTGGTTTATTTTCTGTCAGCTATTTTACTTATTGGAAATGAAATAGATGAATAAACATTTTACCTATCTAAGATACACATAGGAGATTCTTTTTTGGCTCTCATCAGCAGCACGCACCTCCGACTCCACCTGGGATCGAATCCGCAACCCTTCGGTTCACCAGCGAACTTGCTACTCGTTAGGCCACGAGCTGGACACACTAACAGACAGTCAACCAGACACCTAATATTCAAGCATTCATTTCATCAAGATTTTTAAACAACTGTAGGGGAATCCAGGGAGTCGGAAACCTAACCTGGCCCCTTTAACGCTACAGGAGGAAATACCGGACAGCTATTTCGTGCTTAACTGGCACTTATCAGCGACATCACTCCTTCGTCCTTCACCTGGGATCGAACCCATACCTTTTCTGATAACCTATCTCCGAAGAGCTAACACGGAATCTCCTAGGCCACGAATCGGGCTACATTAGTGCGTGAATTGTTTTTAGGATATTTATACCCAAGATTCACTCCCAATGTGCCAGTCCCCAAGGGCGATAACTCCCCCCCCCCGTGTCCAGCCAGTTTGAGTCAATAGTTAGTGTTATTGAAAGAGGACTTACGAAATTACTCCTACCTTCGTGGGATGGAGCATGTGATGCCACAGTCGCTTGACAAAAGGTGAGGCATGGGGTCATCGTTGGGGTCCTTTCCCCATTCTAATTTGGAACCAATTCCCTTCAATCCTGTTTTATCTCATGGAGACCCAGTTCCTACGACACCAAAACGCAAACCTCTTTTTTTTTTACCTACTTCCTAAAATTTATTGATCTATAAAATAGATAACCGTAAATGAGGCTGTTTTTTATACGTGTATGACTACGAGAAAAGCCGGCCACCCAACGCCTTCCCTACAGTGGCAGGAGAGGTGCGATTTTTCCAGGCTTAATTCTCTGTATGTCCCTATGAGCTGAAAGGGAAAGGCAGTTTTAGTTGACAAAGGAGTCTTCAAGGTTTTCCGTCGCCGGTCGCCAATGACCTTTGACCTAGCAATTATACATTTGATGAAAGACCGATATTCGGAGCATTACAGTATAATTCATCATTGATCTTCGCCAGAGAAGGCATACCTATCTAAGTGTCGGACAGAAGCTTAGCTATAATTTAACTAACCCTGACAAGCTTCCTAAGTGTCGGACGGACCCTAAGCTAAAACCTAGCTAACCCTGCCTACCAACCTATGAGTCTGACAAAACCTGAGATTAAACGTAACGAACCCTGCCTACCTACAAAAGTGTCGGACGGAAAGCTAAACTAATACCTATCTAGCCCTGCCTAACCAATTAATTGTAGGACGGACGCAGAGCGATAACCTAACTAACCATAACTACCAATGTGTCGGACGGAAAGCTAAGCTAAAAGCTAACTAACCAAGCCTACCTATCTAATGGTCGGCCAGAACCCAAAAATAAAACCAACTAAACCAGCCTATGTACCTAAATGACGGAAGGAACCTAACAAAAACATAATTAGATCTGCCCACCTAACTAATTGTCGGACGACCCAAACCTAATTCCTAACTAAACCTCTCTACGTAAGTACGACATCCCTAACCTAATTCCTATCTAAATCTTCGTGTCCAGCTAAGTCCGACACCCCTAAACTAATGTGTTAATTGGAATTTGAATGTACATATATTGATCAGTTAACATCTGGAAATTTCATTTTGCTCTTTGAAACTCTTTTTTCCTTTTTTATTGATAAGCTTAAGTCTCATGAATATGTTTGGTTTTGAATTGCATTTTTAGACCAGTATTAGTTTTTGTTTTGGCCTTCACCTATTTGTGTGTAAGCACACTGATCCTCAGTTTGGAGGAGAAGAGGGAACTGAATGGGTGATTTACTTGCCCTAAAATGTGTGTGTGTGTGTGTGTGTGTGTGGAAGAGAGCTAGTGATTGAATGAATGGCTGAGGGATTTACCATCTTGGCCTCACCTCTTTCCCTCTTCATTTTCAAGCCAGACTGGTGTCTCTGTTTTTGTGCTAATCTCGATAAATTGATTTCTTGACAAAACTTGGTGTAATATTGGAAAATAGTACACTGAGCATTTGGGATAGTTGTTGTTTTTGTTTGTCATTAGTAAGTTTTCCAGTGAAACTGAATAATTAATAGTGGAAATACATGTTGAAACAGCATGAACTTCTATTTTCTCTTAAATCAGTTTAAATGAACTTGTTGTAACTACTTACTCAAATTAGGAGGAGAAAGTAGCTCTGCTGACACAGCACGTGACCCTAGAGGATTTGCACTGAAGTTCAGTTCTACACTGAAATGGGAAACTGGGACCTGGTTGGGAACAACACACCTATTTTCATCATTAGGGATCCCATGCTGGTGAGTTATTGGTTTCTCATTTCAAACTGACCTGCTGACTAATTATTAAGACTTGTAGGCAGATTGTTTTTTAATTTACTGGATTTGCATATATGTATATTTTATAAAATTATTTAATACAGGTACAGAAATGTAAGCACATGTTAGTTCTAGTTTCTTAGTTCCTCTTCTTTTAAAAAATCTTGAATGCCTCACCTCTTCATTTTATTCAGTTAATTTTCCTGTATTAATGTGTACTAAAAGTAATCTACAGACAAAATGGCATAAAATGTGCTACTCTTTTTCAGTTTCCAAGTTTTATTCATACACAGAAAAGAAATCCAGAGATCAATCTGAAAGTAAGTTGTTTATTACTGACAGCTGCAGAGGGGATTTTAAAGGAGTACATGGCAAAATATGGCTCCATTAACCTCTGATGGAAAGCAAGTCTAATGCACAAGAAATTTCTCTCTCTCCCTCTCACACACACACGCAGACAGACAGAGTGAAAATGTAAAATTGTGGTTACTTCAGCTTCATTGTGCGATCCATCCATGGTTCTGCGTGTTTCTCCTTTTCTTTTAATGTAGTTTTTATGATGCTAATGGAAACATCTCAAGTGAACCCCCTGTCACTGTCTCTTGCCAAAATCTACACTGATTTTGATTAGTTTTGTGCCAAATTTTATGGCACATCGGTTGGGAACCATTGAACTATAAAGAACTTAACCAGCTATAGGGAGAAAGGAATGGTTTTCTGTACCCTTCACAACGGGAAAGGGATTCAGGCTTTGTTCCCCAGAATGAGACATGAATAACTAATCAGAACTGTAGAGGGGAAAGGACTTTATACTTTACATTGGAAAGCAATCGATACTGTGCTCTCCTGATCAATCGACTACGACAATACCAGTCCCATAGGTTATTCTTCTTCGATCACTCATTTCATAAGAGTGGGATGCGTTGCACCATCGTTATGCGTACTCTGGCCCAGTGCATCCGTCTTCAGCAGTCATCTGACTTTTCCTTGCCATAGGAGACTTGCCTCTGTCATGGCTATAGAGCATCCCCCTGCCCTTGGTTCCTCTGTCTGAGTGCCTACACAGGCCACTCCCCAGCAGCAACTGGAGCAATGCCAGTAAAGTACCTCGTTCAAGGGTCACACAATGTGCCAGCAGCGGGAATTTAACCCAGGACCCTTGGGTCCTGAAGCCAACGCACTCATCACTGAGCCGCATTGCCAAGACAGGGAGACAGAGTATCATGGGAGGCACCCATGCAGTTCAGGAAGAAGGAAGCTGACTTACCCTAATCATCATCTCAATCTTTTAACTCCAGCCCTATTGCTCTTTCAGTTTGTAGGCAGACAAGGCTTGAGTATAAATATGTTAAATGTGTTTAGTATCTTATTTTTCTACTGTTTCATAGATTTGTTATTTCAACCGATAATTTAACTACAATTGATGTAGTTGACAGTTGTTTCCATAATTTTGGCTAATCATATTTTTGTAAACTTTTAATGTAAAAACAAAGGAACAATGGAAAGATATTTAATTTTTCTTTTACTATATGGAACACTGCTGTTATAATGGGATGGACCAGATGGGAAAGACAGAACATTTCTGCATGGAAATAAATCAGATAGCTATCTTTTTGGTCTTTCACAAACTTGCTCATGTGCAGAAGCTTCTAAGTGTAGCTGTGACAATGATTATGATGCTGCCACTACACAGTAAATATACTCATTATTAACATTTGGTGTGGGGTTTGTTAGATGGCTGCAAACAACTGCCTTGTTTGACATTATCACGAAGTCTTAGATTTAATAAATGTCATTAAAAAAACTAATTATAAATTACAAATAGTATGGAATATGAAAGTGATTTTTCAAAAATTCATTCTTTCGTTTGTATTTTTTAGAATTAAAAAAAAAACTTTTTAAAATAAATGTAAAACAAAAGGCAAACACCGATAAGTTATCTCCCTTAGCTTAGATTCTTTCTTTTAAACTAGGCATTAGGGAAGATATGCAAGGTGAATACTAACTGTAGGATAACTGTTTGATGTGTGACTTATAAAGAAAAGGTGAAAAATCGTTTCTTTCCTTAAAATATTTAATAAATACAGAATAGAAGGGATGGCCATGCATTGCTAAATATAATAAAACTATTGTTGTAGAAAGAGAGAACTTTGGTACTACAACATCAATCCTCTTTCAACCTGAAATGGGGCTTTGAATAGGGACTCAACCCCGGTGGCTTGCTTTTTTCATTAAAACAGGGGCTGCCTGCAACCTAGAAACATTGTTACTTTTATGTTCTCTTGTTTCTTTTAATGCAAATATTATTTATTTATTCACTCTGTTCTTTATCCTGAGATTTTTACAGACAAAAGTGCGTTTCTGCAGATGGATCTTACACAACAGATCTAGATGGTCCCTTAGATTTGAGCCATTCCTTGTGATGTGCAGGAAGCTTAAAACAATTGTGCAAGTCAACAGTAAACATGCTATTTGTTTACAATTAAAGAAATAACCCAATTAGAGCAAAAGATTGAGAATAATTTAAAAAAACAATATAAGGCTTCAGGTGCAAAAGCAAACACAGATGATGCACCATTGTTTGTATTTAAAAATTCATGTTTACTGACAATACATTAGAATGTATCACTGCAGTGTGTTTGTGCAATTTATTATCAGCATTTTTGCTTGATTTAATATGACAGATGCTAACCATAACTTATTACTTCCACTATGCAAGAAATGTTCATATTTCACTTGTTACTGATAATATAAAGTAGTTTCCTGCATTGAAGAAAACAAAAAAATAAAAAAATTGAAATATTACTGACATAAGTAATTAAATTAACAATCAATGGAAATATTAAAAAAGTATTTTGAATATTACATTAAAAATATCTAGACATCTTGATTCTACTTATATTGCTGGCCAGGTTTTACTCAGCAGATGTCTGATTTGTCTTTGAAATATTATAATAAAAAGTAATCTTCATTTGCTCACCAATTATACAAATGCTTAGAAGAGTAATTAGTGTTTGTTTATTGTATGTATATTTTACTTTTTTTTCCTTCTTTTTTATTTAAGAAGAATCTGCAAATAACTACTCAACCTAAACTGGCTATTAATTCACAAGGTGATGAGGATGCAGTTTTGAGCGAGAATTAGTAATAATTTTCATTCTAGCTATTTGTGGAGCAAGTCTAAAGGTACCTTAAATTTCAGAAGGAAGAGGATTTTCTTGGCTAACTGTGGAGGATGACTTCTCATAAATACGAGGTCTGTCGAAAAAGTATCCGACCTTAGGCATGGAAAAAAAAAATTACGTACTTGGTGGGTTCAATTGCTAATCCCTTCGAAGTAGGTCCCTTGTGCCTCCACACACTTAGCCCAGCAATCCTTCCGCTGTTCGAAGCATGTCTGGAATGCTTCTTCCTGAATGGCTCTCAGCTCCGCCGTCGCATTCCGTAATGATGTCCTCTCGGCTCTCAAAGCGGGAGCCTTTCTGTGGCATCTTCATTTTTGGGAACAACCAGAAGTCAGAAGGAGCCATGTCTGGAGAGTAGGGAGCCTGGCGAATGAGCGAGATGCCGTTCTTTGCCAAGAAACCTTGGATCAGCTGCGACGAATGAGCCGGGGTGTTGCCTTGATGCAGCTGCCAGTTTTGCGAGGACCATAGATCCGGTCTCCTGCGCCGAACTGCATCACGAAGACGTCGGAGGACTTCCTGATAGTACTCCTTTGTAACTGTTTGTCCTTCTGGTGCGTATTCGTGATGCACCACGCCTCGGTAGTCGAAGAAAAACAGTCAGCATCACCTTGATTTTTCTCCGGACCTTGGCGACGTTGGGTGCTTCCACTGTGACGACTGAGCTTTGCTTTCCGGGTCGTACCTGTACACCCACGTCTCAGCTCCAGTTATCACGGTATTCTGGAACTCAGGATCCCTGTTGGCAGTATCCAGCAGGTCCTGCGCAACCTCAAGACGAAGTTGTTGTTGTTGTTGTTCCTGAGAAAGCAGCTTGGGCACAAATTTCGCTGCCACTCTGCGCAAACCCAAATCCTCCTTTGAAATTGCATGTGCAGAATCTTTACTGATCCCAACCTCGTCACAAATTTCCCGCACCGTCAAACGACGATCCTCCATTATGAAGGTCCACACTTTCTCAATAACAACTGCATTGCGGCTTGTTGACAGCCTCCCGGAACGCTGGTCACTCCCCCCACCTGTGTGCGGCCATCTTTGAACCTGTTGTACCATTCTTTAATTTGGGTAACACCCATGGCATTGTCACCAAAAGCCTGTGGAATTTTGTGAGTTGTTTCCGCTTGGGTATCTCCAATCTTTTGGCAAAACTTGATGCAAGATCGTTGCTCCACACGTTCCGTCATCACGGGCGAAATGAAAATGCGACGAGTAAGTGGTACAGCACCTCACACGATGGCCGCCTGACAGCGACTGATGCATCCAGCAAGCCCGCCAAAAACCACGCATGCGGAGGAAGGCATCCGGCTCCACTATGCACACTTTTGCTTCCCTAACGCCATTACTTCCCACGGGAAAAAATAAAGTCGGATACTTTTTCGACAGACCTCGTACTCCCATAAGTGATCGGGTAACTGAAGTGTTTCCATGCTTGCCACCACTCTGGCCACCCTACAGAATCAGCAGAGTAAGTGTAAGTGAATTGCAAAGCTTTGGGACTGTGTTTTTCCTGCCACATTTAAAAATGAGTACTGGTATAGTTTTCCAAGTACTTGTGAAGTGCGGCTAGTAAATTTTCTGGTTTTCTTGGCTATTTTTTATCAAGGTTACACTGCTTATTACCTAAAAGTACGGTTGTTGTGCTGGCAGCAGCTCCTATGCTATAAACAAACTCAAACAGCAAGATGTTCACATATAACTTGTGAATAGCCATCTTCAATTACAATGGGCAACCATTATTGTAAATTGTGCAATAATGCATTCTGCAGCAATGTCAACTTGCCCACAAGTCATTTTGCAACTGTCCTACTGCAAGGTGTCTTACAAGTGTGGATTTTACCATAACTGATCTCAGCTACACAGTTTTATACCAATAAATGAACTTGCATTTCAATTTTTATGATTTTACACAATATATATGAGTTGTCAGTGCATGTTTTTCTCACATTTTTACACTAGATTTTAGACCTACGAGTCTACGTTTTGGTCATTTATAATAATTTGGATTAAATGTAGCCTAAACTCCAATATCCCTAAAAGTTGGTCATCTGGTTCTCCCACAGCTAAACAGAGGTTCTTATAGGGAATTTCTGCTTGGCTATCTGCTGATCCTTAGGTCAGGTAACCTGGGTAGAGTGGAGTGCCATACTGGTGGTTTATGCCCTGATATTGGCACAAACGTATGATGATACTCAATATATATTCATGTTCTTTAATGAAAAACAAAAGCAAGAAAATCTCACATTTTGTTATAAAAATTTATTTTTAATAACTTATTGAAAATAAGTTATTTCTTTTATGAATTGTACAAGATTCATTAGTTTCTTTTAAAAGTGTTAAAATATCTGGAATTTTTTTTTTCATGCATTTTCTAATTTTGAAAGAAAATTGCAGCATACAAGATTTGTAAACAGCCCTTAATGGATGCTACTTCAAGGTGTTTGGTACCATTTCAGTAGCACCTTCCTGTTTTTCTGCTATTTTCTCTAATTCTCATGTCAACAAAAGTATTAGTTAGTTGTTTATATTTCAATTATTAAATACATGGATTTTTGGTTTTCAGTGATGCTGAGGTACAAGTTAAATATGCAAGATTGCTCTCCACCTTTAAAAAAAAGCAACTAAATAAATTTGTCCATTTTATGGCATTTTTCAGATATGAATAAAAAATTAGTGAAGGACTCTACCTTTGTATAAAGAACCTAGTTACCATACTGTGGAACACAATGGCAAAGGAAACATGTTTCAAGTTGTGCCTCTTTTGTTTTATGGTGAGAAAACTAACCATGATGATGAAAATGGCAGATTATATTTACTGGAGTGTATGTTATTTCAGTAGTCAAAATCATCTTTCTAACAACCCATGTATGGTTACAACACTTCAGATTTGATTCATTTTGTGGGTGTTTTAACTCTGTCAGGGCAGAAAAGGTTTTTTGTCCAAAAGCCTCTATCTGCTGGGTAACCTCTTTCCTATTGCCATCCTAAGTCCAAACTCTTCTGTTTCCTTACATGAACAACCCATTTACGTAATTAATTTAGCACATGAAACAAATCAACCTATACCTTGCTGTTATTTAATACAGTATTTCTTCCCAAAGACAATATCTTTGAATTGAAACCATTGAACACAAACTCCAAATGACTGCAGTTTTGTTTTTTGTTTTTTTCTTTTCCAAAGATCATTTTTAAAGATAAAATTACATTTTTATTAACCCAGAAATTGTAATTCTCCAGATTTTCTCTTCATGGCTTAACAGAGGCAAAATATCCAATGGCATCTCCATTTTTAGTTTTCTCAGCAGGTCGATAAACCTCGCCGTTATCTGAAGACACGCTGGCTGTGTACTGAATGTTCTCCCATTATCTGAGATTCTGCTATTAGGGAAGCTTGTACCTTTTGAAATACCTTGGAAGGCGGACACACGAGAAACCATGTCACTGATCTGCGCTGCTTTCTGTTGGTGTTGTTGAGCGAGTTTGGACTTCCGAACGAGGTTCTTTCAATGGCATCGCATCCCGTATAGATAAGTGGCCTGTTCTCTGTCGAGTCCTCCTCGTTACTGAGAGATGTTCGTCGAGCCGACAAACGGCCCGGTCCCCCGACACCGTGGGCCCCAAGGAGCCGGGAGGTCTCTCTCACGTCGGACACCAAGGAGATGTCGTACAGCTGTTTCACGCTATGGCGATCATCAGCGACAACTCTCCTCCGACCCCAGCCTGGGATCGAACCCGGTACAGGAGCAACGGTCCCCTTACGGAGCTAACCCGCTACCACCTGCCCCACCGGGCCGGCTTCTGTTGGTGTTGAGACGGCCTGGAGATACTCTTCTCTATTATCCTAACCCTATTCAAAGATAATAGTAAGATTACCGTAGAATCGCTCTTTCAGTCTCTCCCTTGTGAACTTTAAAAAAAAATGTACATACACCTGACTGTACGAGGACTGTCCAAAAGGAAACCGAACTTTAAAAAAAAAATAACAGCGCGCCAAACCAGCCGGCGCAGCGTGCTCGCCACTGCAGAGCTGCGTATCGGCGACCTCGACCTTCAGTCTAATAATAGCCGCACCACGCCACGTCGGTTAGTCACCGATCTACAGGTGGCGCTGGAGTGAACGTACGTCTAGTGCACTTGGCGATTTGTCGCAAGTCGGACGATGGAGGATCTTGAAGAGCGACGAGTTCGTGTGAAATTCTGTATCAGATCGGGAAAAACGTTTGCGGAGACCTTTCTGACGATGGGGAGAGGATTGTCTGAGCCGTACGCAATGTATATATATATATTGTAGTTTATGATAAAGATTATTATTATCGTTATTGCTGTGATATTCGTGTAATATCAGCAATATTTCGTTTTTAAATAAGACTTAGGTTACTCGAATATCGAGAGTGTAGGCTGCTGAGGCCTGGTCAAATTAAGTGATGGCTAACTCTTTGCGCCCTACGCCGACCTGACGAAGAGCTAGAATAAATACACGCAAACACACTTTTTCACACAGAATCAAGAATGGTTTTCTGACAGTTAATTAATTTAATTTATATTGTAAACGCTTGCACACCATGCACACATCTCTCAAAGACTAGTTATCTGGAGTTGCTTGACACTCGGTACTCAAAACCAGTTCTGAGGCCTGCCCCGAATAGCTGTCAATTATCTCAAGATATTCCCCTTGGCACCGGATCTCGTGACGGGATGGCACCCACTTCGAGTTAATGTAATCTGTTGGTTGCTGAAGTTTAAGTTGTAGTTTGATTTTATGCAAAAAAACTGTTGATAAAATTTGTGTAGAAAATTAATGTGATAATCCAAGTAAAAAAAACTATTTGAAAGTAGATAGTTATTGAAAGTTCCCATTATAATAGTAGATCCGGTTGTCTTTGCTGGTAGTTCTTAAGTTAAACTTACATTTACAGTAAAATAAGAAGCAAATTAATGAGTAAATATCTCCAATATGGTACGTTAGTTGTGGCAAAATGACTGTTTGTACTTAAATACTAGTAGACTGGACTGTGACAGACTATTCTACCTATCGCCCAGTAAAGGTTTAGCCGCTACCAATAAGGTCTTCTTCATACCGGACTGTTTACCGGTCACTAGGAGAAATAATACTTAACATTTGTGAACAAATTTCCCAAGACCTAAGATATTATATTATTATTATATATATTATGAATATTATATATTCCCATAGTATTATTATTATTATTATTATTATGATTATTATTATTATTTTATTATTAGTATTATTATTATTATTATTATTATTATTAATTATTAGTATTATTATATTATTATTATTATTATTATTATTATTTATTATTATTATTATTATTATTATTATTATATTATTATTATTATTATTATTATTATTATATTATTATTATTATTTATTATTATTATTATTATTATTATTATTATTCATCTAGATCAGTATTTTTCAATTTGTTTTCCTTGATCTAAAAAATATCATCTTCTGACTGGTTTACGAAAACCACAATAAAGGGTAATGCAAACTAGAGATTTAACCCCTTCAAGGAATAAGTGAAATTAGAGATCCGTTTTACTTGAAAAACATTTTAAAAACACTATAAAATCGTGAGTGTGAGTGAGATATCTGTCAGTGTGACGGACGGGTGGTCCTGCCTGTTCACGGTCTCCTCTCTGTCGTGTATCCCGCTCCGGCAGTTCTTTTTCTTTGTCAAAGTAATAAAAAAAATCCCAGTTCGCCAGTGATGGAAATGGGTCTCAGGAACTAGGGGTCCACTAAGGTCCATGAGGCTGAGGTTGGGAAGGAAGGAGGGAGGCTACCCCCTTCAGAAATGTCCTCTGGCCTATATATCATAATGTCACTTAATAACTATTCCACCTCCGCCCGTGAAGTTTCCACAGTAATTGCAAAATTAGGGAAACGCATATTCAAGCACTCGGTACAGTTTGCTGGAGTAAGGGACATAACTGTTACAAAACCACGCGTGTAATCCAGGGAATTTAAATGCAGATTATAGAATCCGGGTACCTAACATTTATAATTTCATGTGGTGAAGATGTTTTCCCAAATTTAAGAATTGCATTGCAGATTTTGTTAACAATTGGGGTTTCTATTGCTAGTTGTGAAAGGTATTTCAGCAAGCCGAAATTAACTATGACATACCTGAGAACTTCAGTGACTCGAGGACGACTGAGTAACTCGGCAATATTGAGTATTGAGAAAGATGTACTCAATACCTTAAATTCTGATAGTTTGATCGATTCATTTGCAGCAGCAAAAGCACGGCTACCTGTACAAGATCTGGTTAAGTATATGCACTAAACCAATCAAATTTATTTGTAAACATCAGTAGTATTTCATCAATCTGTTTCGTGATACAGGTGCACCACAAGTGACTGAATCCTTGAGAGATTACTCCGGCTGTGTGGCTTTGAACGATACTGGGTGAAATAAATATCAAAACGGTTTACAATTTAACAAATTATGTAAGTAAACCTGGTAGGCGACACCTCGTTAGTTCCGGGTTTACAGTTGTGATATTGTGAGATGTTAAATTGTGGCTTTAAATTAGCTCTTTATAAGGCGGTGATTACTTCTTTGTGATTGTCATTAAGTGGGTGATGAGTCGCGAACAAGCAAAACACTTCAGACTTCCACGAGGAAGGAATTAAGGAAAATCAGGAATTCCTGCCTTTGAATGCTCAGTGCTGGTCAGTCTTCTACCTTTTTGCTTCTAATTCAAGGTAGAAAAGGTTAACTGTTGTGTAATGTAGATAGTAGAACGGTTCCTCTATTTTCAGTGAGGATCATCCGCTCCCGTGAAAGTTTCCGAGACTGAGAGTGACTTTTCCGTCCTCTAAGGCTCGCGGCTGCTCCAAGAAATCTGGTGAGCAGTCAAGGCCCGGATGTTTGAGAGAGGGTTCCGTTGATTATGGGAGGTAAAGCGAAATCTTTAGTAGTGTGCGAACGACCTTTAACGTATCAGCTCAAATATTGGCCCGTTCCACAGGTCCTCATATTCGGACAGGTAAAGGCACTGAGGACTACGGTACCACCCAGTCGGTCAGATAGCAGTCGTCTTGGAGAGTTAACGAATTACCATTTGTTCTTGTACTCCACTGTGGAGAAACCTCCAGTGGAAGTCAGTGGTATGACCATCTAATCGAACGACTTTTCGAGTTTGTCACGGTGTCTGCCATAGAAGAGGAGGTGAATTAAGGCTGCCTTCCCCTGTCCCCCGCCAGTCCGACTCTGGCACCGAGGCCGAAGCTGAGGAGAGGAGTCGGTCGCCTTGTGATGCTGCTGTTGTCGCCCCGAACCAGGCCCGTCTCACTGCCTGACATCAGGCCAAGCAGTAGATGGATATCCACTAGAATTACTGCTTATAATGGACTAGTGCACTCGACAGAGGAAAATCAGGATGTGTATCGTCAACTTAAAGAGAGCAGAAAAAATTGGAATTACATAGTAATAAATTGCAAAGACACGGTCATGTAATCCTGATATTAATGAGGGCAGCGGTTACCCATTGAGTGCTAACAACAGGCCATCCGTTCCTGGCCCTTAAAACTGCTAGGTGATACCTCCGGTAGTCAGGTGTTGAAAACTGGCAGATCTACGAGGGAAAGTAAGCATACTCCTGATATTAATGAGGGCAGCGGTTACCCATTGAGTGCTAACAACAGGCCATCCGTTCCTGGCCCTTAAAACTGCTAGGTGATGCCTTCGGTAGTCAGGTGTTGAAAACTGGCAGATCTACGAGGGAAAGTAAGCACAACGCTCTGACCGCATGGCCTCCGGGGCCAAAAGATTCAGTCCTACGGAATTAATATTCAGAAAATATATAAGAGGTTTAACGAATTTCGGACCTGTGGTTAATTAACCAGACATTTGGCCACCTACGGGGCCATGAGTTAATTTTGCCCGTTTAGATATACTTTTGAGAAACAGACAAATCTTCGCTCGGCTTAGGACGGGATCCTCTGACGAAAATATTATTTTCCAGCCGGAGACAGCAGAGGTGATTGAATGGGTTAAAAATTCAATAATGCGCCGATTAGAGGACAGTTATTAATTTGTAAGCGCCATCTGGTGAATCTGGGTGGTCCCGTCTCTTTCTTCTGTCCTCTTAAACAGGATGTTTTTGGATATACAGTACAAAGGGAAAACTCTGTTCTGAGACAGGCATTTGGGTGAATCTACCACTGCTGCCTGTGGCAAGGAGTTCGGTGGCCGGGTAGGTCTTCACCTTCACGGGTGTCGTGTCGAATACATTCAATTATAATCACCCGCGACCGGTATAATGTAAAAAACGATCTCGCCACACCACACAAACTTCCTGCCTAATTAAAATGTTAAGCTAAAAATTCAGACAAAGGGAAGAACGGAAAGGTTGTGGAAAAATTGGGTTTGAGTTAATGCAGTGCAAAGATTAAATTTCAGGTTAAACGCTATCCTTTGTCTGTCTGCTTCATATTCATGCCCTGTTTACCCAACTGGTCCTGGCGTCATCCATCCACACACCTCGTTATAACCAACCAAATTCGCACAATGTGCGCTCCACGCGAAAGTCGTCAGCCTTGTGGACACCACAACTTACAGTAAATTACAGGTAAGTCGCATCGATTTCTTCATCACGTATTCCACATTTCAACCATAGGTTGGAGTTAGTTATCCGTTCATATATATATGTGTAATTTTTGAATGAAAGGTGAGACACAACAAAACGATTATCTGGGACAGGAATATGGTGGCTGGCGAGTGGCAGTTGGAAATAATTAAATGTCGGGATAACCCGGCTGTATAGGAGCGGACTAAATGGCAGGTAGTTTCTTTTATATTATTAGTGATGTTTCTGACTTATTTTAGAAATTCTTATAAGTCAGGTGGAATTCCCGGTCTGGTTATTTCTTTGTTGCCGTTTTCTGTTTATTCTCCTCTCTGAAGCCAGCTTGTAAAAGTCGCCGAAGCAGCAGCAGCAGGTGTGCAAGATTCGTGTTTGACCGTGATGGTCAGCTTGATGCTGGAGACGGGAGGATGATCTGCCCGGTCTTCATCATTTACTAACGAAAGATGGAATAGCGTGCAGACAACAACATCGTCCGATCTCCCGATAAGAAATTTCCTCCTAGGCGCTATGCTAATCTAAAGCAGCTTAGTTATAGTTTGTCTCTAACCACAGGTATTATTAAATGGGCAATATAAAGAAATCTCCTTAGCGGTACTGCTCTTTGGATCGAAACGTCGCGAGTTTGTTGACGTAAGGGGCATCAATCCGGTCAACGCACCGGCCAGTTAAAACCCTAAGAAAGAGAATCTCCTCCTCATCGGTTCCAGCGGATGCCCTGCAACTTTGTCCTACCATTTCAGAAATTCTCAGGCCAAACGATTTTCAGCAGGAAAATTGTTTTACAACTATATCGAGTTAACAAGGAGCGATTTCACACCTGCCAGAGCCCATCCCATCTGTTTTCCTGCCATACCATATGTTACCCGGTCTAGCGGTATACAGATTATAGTAATAAAATAGCAGAGTGACTGTTATACACATGTAAGTTATTGATGTTTGTGATTTTAACAGCTTCCCAATATAATGTGGTTGCCAGCTTTTTACATATATGCGATATACGTCGACTTTTCACCAGGATCTACGTCCAAGTAAAACAAGGTCGTTGCTTGCCACCCAGGTGTCTCTGCCTCAGACGGTGGAAACCGTAGCGAGCGAAGACAGAGCCAGGAGTTTACAGCCAGCGAGCGTTGCCTGGTCTACGCCGGGGCGCTAGCATCACTCCCGACTTCAGAAGATTCTTTCGACGATTGTAATTGTTTATCCCCGTCATATGTAAACTTAACACTTGAGCTCCCAGCGGCAAAGGGCGACTGGATATTATTTTATCACTACAATTTTTAACATACCTCCGATTGTAGGGAAAAGAATACGACAACATCAGACAGCGGTCGTAGCAAAACCAGTGGTCGTTGTAGAATCTGCTCACTCTTGCATTCAGTGATAAAGTTTTAGACAGATACTTTCAAAATAATCATACGAGTCGAAGATTTCATATACGTTATTATCTTAATAATTTTCAAGTCCCAGATGTAGTCCAGCTGCTTTATGTAAAATTCATATCAAGGTCAATAATACAATAAGAATGGAACACTGTACAAGATCGTCAAGACGTTGGTGCTCTTGTCCTCTGGCAAGTAGTAAATTCAAGTTTCGAATAATAATAATAATAATAATAATCAGGCATTTTATTAAGTATCCTAATGTTTACTGTCAAAATGATCAATTTCTAACAAATCCAGCATACTACAGCTTTTCTCATTTTAAAGAGTTGAAAAATGAACGGGTATCGATTCCATAACAAACTCTGTAACTCCAGAGAAGAGGAGAGTCGTTCGATTATTTAAATCACTCACCCTCCGACGGACCGTTTAATTTAAAACACAATCGGCAGTCTGACGTCTGTGTCCAGATCTTTTAAATTCTGTCAGGAACGGAGGTATCGTAATAAGTTAATTACTTACTTCTTTGTTTAGATACTTTAAATTGCAGGTAGGAAAAAGATGCAATCTTCACTGTTTGTTATGAATGTTAATCGCCAAATTTCTACTAGCGAAATATTAGAGACAAAAACAAGACAAATCGAATTTTCACCTGAACGGCTATTTCTAGTTTAGTCTGGCCTTCTTATGTAAAGATGAAAGGTGTGGAAAGATATTAGATAGGGAGTTCAGATGTGATACTGTAACTGGATGACGGCACTTGTGTCATTTAAATTGTGATAATAAACATTTAATAATATAAGAAAAAAGAAACAGTCGATTGTACTTGCAAATCCGTACATTCATCCTTATGTTGTGAATTGCAACTTCTAAGTAAACTTATCCCCTTCAGTTACGTGTAATTTTCATAAAACTGATACTGTGGTTAGAAAATCCTTGTGACAAAATCTGTTTATTTGAATGTGCATCTGTGATAAATTGGGTGCTAAATGAGCTGTAATCGACGGTCACTGGTGCATCCGGCTGCTAAGATGCGGCTGTAGTAAACCCAGAATAATGGAAATATTGTGGAACCTGTCTTGAAGTGTCCCCGTGATAGGAGATAAACAGCTAGTAAACTCCAGAGTGGATTTATTTGTTCGTTCCCCTATTAGGATGTAAGTTTCGATCAGCTTCATCAATAAATCATGTTGTTCTTTCCACTAAGTTAATAGAGACGCAAAACTTTATACATGGCGACTGATACCATTTTAATAATTTCCTTTGGTGGAGAACAAGTTGGTGTCAACAAAGAGAGATTCTGGACACTTTAGATTTTCTCTTTTTTAAACTTTTATGTATCTAACATCTCCACTATAAGTTTCAGTTTGTTATTGGTATTTTATATTTAGTCGCATCTCATATACATATCTGTATTGTTTTCTTATCCAATGAGACTGAACTAAACCCGCCCGCTGTTTGGAATAAAAGAGGAGAGACTGTTCGTGTTGACTGATTTTCCCGGAGAAGGCTGAATAACTCACCTGTATTACTCTTTCTCACTAATTTCAAATCAATAAATAAGAGGAATTCTCCTTCTATCGGGTATTTTCTGTCGTTTTGATGTTGATTCACTTTTTATGCTTCAGTGTTGATGTACTTCCTTTTATTACCCGCAGTAGTTTGAGCAACCAAAACAATACATCCTGATCAGTCAAGCTTTCAGTCAGGCGGCTCGGCCTATTGTTAGAGTTGCTGCTGCTGTATACGCCCAGTTCACCTTCCTTCATTTGAGCAGAATTAACTTGTTTTCCATCAGGCATCGGTACATGAGAATTTAGAAAACAATTTGTTTAACTAAATTTTCTCGACAGCAATCTTCTTTGCTCTAAATATTGTATCTTTATATTTAAGTATTCCTTGGAGTAATTTCATCAGAAACTGCTTCTATTTTCATTTTAAGCCATTCGATGCCGTCATCGTATCTTAAATAAAACATTATTTGCATTATTCGTGCGTGAAGCGACTCCATAGTTGCCAACCTTAAGGAAGAATATGTCGGAAACGTTTTCAGTAAAATGAACAGATTAGCTGGATATGGATTATAGCTCATCTTCCAAACGAGTGTAAAAACAAAACACACACATCTATTGTCTGGTCATCGAAAAGAGCTGGCGAGAAACAAATAATCGCAGAAAAATTGAAAAATATTAAACAAGAGAAATTCTTTAAAAAAGGAAAAAATATCTCAATTTGAAGATAAAGATATAATGAGATTATACGTTTAAAATTCATATTAAAAGGATTGTACAACAAACATAAACTACTTAAATTTATTTTCTATTCGTGTAGTGCTCGTTCAATCAAACATTCATCAAGTCTACATTAACACAGAAAAGCTGGAACCATTGGATCTGTGCAGCCTTTTATCTTCATCAGAAATGTGGTCCTTTCGTAACGACAAATTTCTCTCTCTCTCTCCATCCTCTCTCTCTCTCTCTCCAATCTCTCTCTCTCTCTCTCTCTCTCCTCTCTCTCTCTCTCTCTCTCTCCCTCTCATCTCTCATCTCTCTCCTCTCTCTCTCTCTCTCTCTCTCCATCTCTCTCTCTCTCTCTCTCTCTCTCTCTCTCTCTCTCTCTCTCTCGAGCCAATTAAGTATAAATACTATCCGGCCCCTCTAGGTTCAAGTAGCACAAGTCAACTACTGGAGATACAAAAACAAACAAGTTTTAAAAGACTGAGACTATCATATGACCATGTGACAAAGATGAAGGCTTACACCTAATTTTATTCATACAACTTCCCTGTGACTTGAAGTAAACGGTCTTTATTAAAGGATTATCAAGTAATTTCATTCGATATATAATCTAAAGTAAATTTTGTGTGTAGATTCATTTTCTCCAACGTTTATAAGACCCGGCCAAAATGCCATTAATCTAAATGAAATTATCTGAAATACTCGGAAGCTTCTTTTGATTTGTTCTACAGCTTGACCGTTATTAAAAGACACTTCTAACGTCAAATGATGCAATCTATTATCTACCAATTAACCCTTGACCAACAATAGTAGTATTACCACGACGTTTGTAGCAGAAATTTGATTTTGGTGACTTTTAGGAATTTTTAAAATTAAAAATGTCCGAAGCTCGAAGATCTTTTAAGCTTAATCGGTTCAGGTAAATAAAAGCTTTATTTCAATTTTTTATTACAGGTAAACATTTTTAATACAGAAATTCATTTTAATAATTTAGCGGTGGGATTTTTCTCCATAAACAATAGAAATCGTACAATTGAAAGCGAAGGTATCAATAAATCGATTTACTTATTGGCGAATCTATTATATTATACAAAATCAATTATTCATTCGGTCATAAGAGTTTATGTAGATGAGGTGGCATTCATTCTGCGTACAATTTTTTTCCATAAAAATGTTTATTTTATAAATATAACAATAAAATCGGATGTAAAAACACACATGACACTTTAGCCTATATCCTCGTGAACAGCTGATCCTTTCAAAAATGCATCCATTGTTTAGAATATAAACGGTGAACTCTGCTACCGGACTTACAGTCACATCCTTACTGCTGATGTGAATGAAATCACGGTATTTCCAAATGGCAAAATTTTCATTAAAATGCTTCATAAAAAACAGACCAGAAAATGTCTACACGAGAAAATATATGCCAGATTACACGAGTAAATGCAGTATCACCTCCTTACACCATATCTGCGTACTATATGTCTAGGTCGGTGATGGCGAACCTCCATCAAACATCACTACCGCAGGTAACCGTGCGGATATGAAACTGAACAATTTTCTTTTCCTTTTCAGGAAAAAATCTTATTTGATCTGGTTGGAACGCAAATTTTTTTTCTTTTTCAAAAAATAAGACATCAGTTTAGAATTAATTAAACATTTTTTATTTATATGATAATAAGTTAATAATATATATATATCATGACGGGAAACATCTGAGGAAAAGGTAGCAAAAATAGTAAAGCCAACATCATGTAGTAGACATCGCTGTCAGAGGAAGAGTCTTTCTCACGTTATTACCTGTCACCTTTCTGTTGTGTTTTTGGAAAGAAAAGGTTTGCTTTCTCAACATTATACACACATGGATGACTGGGAAGTCCGCTACATACACAATGCACACTCAAACAAAAGCGACTGCAACCTTCCGCAGCTGAGATTCAGACTTGTGATACGTAGCGGATCAGGAACACCTGAGCCCAAGTGTCAGAGAGTGAAACCAAAGAGAGGTTCGTGTGTAAAACTGCTCATCGGCTTCTACACTCCCAGCCTCCGAGTTCGTGTAAGGAACAAAAGACAATCATTTGCGCTATCCAGGTAAGTGCACCAGCCAACAATAATGGGGCTATAAATACGTACAAATGTTCACCTATTTAAGATTTAACTGACAGTCATTCACGAGGCCTCATCTTTACTTAGGTTACTTGATTGGAAGAAAAATCAGAGAGGCCGCAACTCCGCCGTCTACTTCTGATTACATCCTTGACCTGTCTGTCTTCAACCTTGACCTTTGAAATAATTTGTCGATAAATGAAATGTCGGAAATTCAGGACAACTTATTGTCTACGTCAACTGAGAAAATATGGGGCACGTTATATTTTACTCTGAAATTCACTTCCTCAATTAGTTATAGCTGAAGCAAATATTGTGTAAATTCGAAACTAATTCTGGAAAAACAGGTGGATTGTTCTCTGCACGATACTATATATTAGTAGCTTTTAATTATTAATTAGGTATTCCAGACATCAAACACTAATAACACGTCTTTTACAACAATAAGTGCAGCCGATTCTAATCTGAAATGGCCACCAAGATGTCTATAGTCAACTATCACTGACCATACGGAAGAAGGGGCGAAGAAATACCGACGAACTATTACACATTGTGCAATAGATAAGGCATTATTCATATCTGATGCAATTACCTTCAAAACACCATCAAGGTAAAGACTATAAATTAAGAAAGTTTAGTCTACCTTAGTTTATGGCAGCAAGTCATCATGGTTCATGGAGCTCCCAGGTAGGACAAATATCCATTGTGTCCCTATTCACTGCATTTACCTACTCAGTGCTAGTCGTAAATATTCCTGTTATGGAAATTTAAACCATTAATAATTTTACTAAGTTAAAAACGGCTGGTAACTGTACATTCACAAAGGGTCCGTGACCCAGTAAAATAGTAGCTGTATGCTGGATCATCATCTAAGGGTAGAGACGAATCAATAGGTGGGCTGTCACGATTTTGTTCAATTTCTTTACGTGTAACTTGTACTGTAGCGTAAGCGAGAAACAAACCAAAGCTCAGATTAATTAGGTAACTCAGTTTTGTTTTATTAATAAGTAGAGTTTTTGTCCAAATTTTAGAAATAAATAAATTTGCAATCAACGTTTTTATTTCTCTCATTCACAGCAGCGAGATTCTTCAAAAGATTTATTTGCCTTTCTTTTAGATAATTGGTCGTGACAGGTATACAGTTGAATGCAAACCGTCCGTGTGCCAAAGATCCATATCAGTGGGAATGATTAATTCTTCAACAGGAGACTTGACATGGAAGAAATGCAACAGTAGCGAGCAGCTGCAGTCGTTCATCTCTACATCCATTGATCCGAAAACATCGAGACGTCATTTCGGATTCTGTTTCATCAAATGTGCTTTAATAGGAAAAAAGAACAGTACATCTGAGAAACAAGCAACGCAATTATTGCTTCTGCCTCCCCAAATTTCCAGAAATCCCTTACCATTTGCTCAATCAGAAAAGTCTTCCATCAACATCAACATTCTGTTAATCGATTCCGTATCTCGAGAACATTTTTACCGATCTCTTCCGAAAACCGTGAATCTCTTCGAGTCTATTAACTCCAAAGAGCCACTTTCAAGTCTAGTGCTGGACTTCGAACTCTTTCAGGCCATTAAATCGCGAACCTACGAAAATTTTCAAATGTTATTTGATGGTTTCACTCATCTTGATGGTAAAAATCATCCAATCACATCGAAGATTTCCCCTTTATTACAGCTTTTCAAGAAGAGAAATTACGAAACTCTATGGCTGGATGGTCTGTGCTGGGAATATAACTGGGGAGTGATCAGACATCTGGGAATCTTCAAAAACAGAGGTAATAAAAGAACAAAGTGGATCAAGTTCTTAGAAAGGACAAAGAAGGTTGGCATCGATCGTACCGATGCTTCATTGTTAAGCTGTGCTGTATTTAAAAAATATGGAATCACGCAAATATTTGGTGGACCCGCTGCTGTGTGTTATGGCGGAAAGCTTCAGCAAGAATATAATTTAGAATACCTGGAGTCTTACCATCGAGAGATGACGTCCCGTAATCGGCCATTTTTCTCCATGTTCGTTTCAAACGTGGGTCACGAACCTTCAGCGAGAAGAGTTCAGACACTGGACAGGCCTCTTTCCAGATATGTAGAGTATGCAGCCACTGTAAACAACATGCTCACCATTATACTAGCCGACCATGGAAACTCCTATGGCAAATTTGTACGGAAGCACAAAGATTCCGCAATAGAAACCTTTCACCCATCTTTGTTTATTATACTTCCTGCTGGGGTACAAAAGCTTCTCGGTCCGTCTAAAATCAAATCACTCGTTCAGAACCAGAAACGACTGGTAACCATGTTAGACCTGCACATCGCTCTGCTACACCTGGTTACCGACAGAGACAATCCCTACATCGTACCTAGCTCATTCAGAAGGTTAGACATCGCTCCTAATGGGTTATTATCTCCCATATCGAGGGACAGACAGTGTAACACGGTTCCAAGGGTCTTGCCAAACGTGTGTCTGTGTGATGACTTTTATCAACCTGTAAATGACACACAATTATCCTCCCTTCTGGCGATTTTTGGAATAGGGATGCTGAATAGGATTATAGAAGAGCAATACCGGAAACAGAACAACGAGAGCGGGCGGGCATTTGGTCGGTGCGAGAGGCTGGTCCCATCGGGATTTCAAAACGTGAAGATATCCTTGGGAGAGGTAAGACCTCTGTCTACCATCGTTTACTGCTCTCAGAAAGATTAGCCAAACATTGAAAAGTTACCAAATGATTGTGAGATCCTTCCACCCTCAACGTTACAGACATTTTATATGTGAAAGCAATCATGATTTTAAAATGCACAGCATTCGTTCTAAAATAATCTTTTAAAACTATTGTACTTTTTATTATATAATCTTACGATATTTTTAATGCTATTTTGCATACAGACGTTAAATAATAAAATAATTATCGTCACCACTGCAGGTAACCAACTTCAGAGAGTGGAGATTCCAGTGATTTACTAGAGTCACATGAGCAAGAACCTTAAGCTGGCTGGCGAGTTCGGACTCCATTAATAGAAAATAGAAAAATTATTTAGTTGGTTGTCCAACACTACTACGGGATTTCAGTTACAGTAAACAGATATACGGCAGTCCATATGTGGATCACTATCCACCAGAATTACTTTCAATTATTCCATTGATGTTGGTGTTAATCAATTGTTTCTTGGTCCAGCAGCTGTTCCTGACATATCTGAATCAGTGACGTGTAAATTGATATATAATAATAATAATAATAATAATAATAATAATAATAATAATAATAATAATAATAATAATAATAATAATAATAATATAATAATAATAATAATATAATAATAATAATAATTAATAATAATAATAATAATAATAATAATAATAATAATAGTAGGTAATGGTTTTAGCTTAAAAATAAATGCCAAAAAATGATATTTCAAAATTGTAAAGTTTGATTCAGTCCATGGAAATATAAATTACATCACCCGGGAAAATGTGTTTATTTGATATTAATTACGATGCACTACTAACTCTTTCCTCACATTTTCTTATAACATCAATGCAATTAATTTCCATAATTAAATTTAATGACTATTATGGATTTTAATCTCATCCTACGTTTGATAAAATCTCCTTTGTTATCTTTGTAACCAGCATCACATTGAATTCTGAGATTATGATGAAAAGTGAAAAAAACTCGATGAGTTTTTTAATTTCTCGTCAGTTTTCTGAAAGTCATGATCTCCTTAATGCAAAGTAATGTTCAGGCTAATGATTGACAGACTGGACATTGTGAATGTCTGTGTTGCAGAGGACAGGTAAATCATCTAGGTGTATTAACAAGTCAAAATGGGAACAAGCGGTAACAATGCCACCTTGAGGAAAGGTGTTGTTATTTATGTCCAAAAAGGGCTACATTTGATGATGCTCAAAAACATAATGGAGATTTAATAGAACAGCATTATGGAACAGTAAGAGATTTTGATGGCTACGGAACTTTCAGCAGTAATGATTTGGAACATAAAGGCTCACAAAAGTTCATGAGTGATGTTCATGGTTGAGGAGGCTACTCACAATTTGTTAAACTTGCTATCGAACTTCACTTAAAAGAATCCTTTGGTGTCATGCTTCGAAACCATTTTCGGAAAACGGACGTGCTGCTGAGGATTCTGATACCTTAATCCCACTGATGCGTCCTGCTAAGATATATATTTGGATGTATTCTCTGGCCTTCGGTGAGAAAACGACATTAAGTCAATAGAAGAAGGAATTGTTGAAAAGGAACCGAAACTATCAGATCTGTACGCGATACAACAGGGCGTATAACTACCAAAGCCTATTTAGGCAGACGTAATCTGACTACACTTCACCTGTGCATCCATCCAAACTTTAACGTGCCCATGCATCCCTTTCTGGCTATCCTCAACATTTTCCATAAATACGTTGGCCTATGAATATTATACCTACATGAAAATTAGTGCTGCTGAGAGGTGGTTAGTTATGGCTTCATCAGAAAGAGCTTCACGCTACCATTTACTATATGTGCAATTCTCATGTTTGTTGTAAAGAAGTATAGATGGTATTAAAAACTTGTCCCACACTAGGGTGGCTAGAAGATAATTAGTCAACAACTGTATCCACTTTCATTTGATACGAGTACACATTCCATCATGCAAATATTGATCGATTTTACCTGTAAAAATCATGCTGTTGTACATAGTGGCACTAAATATAGATGTCAGCCTTACGATTTTTGATGTACGATGGCCTGCAAAATCTGTAGCCGAAACGACCTAATAAACAACAAAATCAACACAATAGAGATAAAACGAAGATAATTTAGATCCGATGTGGAAACAATTTATTCAGGTCATCATCACGTTTTGTTTGATTACTTTAATCTCTTGATAACCAATAATAAATTATTTATTACACCTAAATAGTTTAAATGTAAAATCATATTGCATACTCTCCAGAAATCTAATTATTTAATCACATTCTATTTTAATTACTTCCACTCATCAATACCATTACCGTCATTAATGGAAAATTTCTAGTTTCTGTATTTCTGCCAATTAATACTTGTACATACACGAATAATGTGATAAATGAACGTTACTCAGTTATATATTGTAATGCCATTAAGCTGACATAAGGGAAAAAAACATTCTTTTACCTCTTTCATACATCTCGCACCTTTCATGAATCGGTATAATATATATTTGGTGATTCCATCATTTAACATCCTATATTTTAGACATTTTTCTAATCGAGGTTTCGGGAGGGAAATGAAGGTAGATTAATTTCTGTGGCAATTATTTTAGGTTAAAGTGGCATTCTTGAAAATCATGTCTGCTGTACTATATGCTTTCTTCTACATCTTAACCGTTTTACACTACCAATGCGCTATGAGGTGCGTCATTGCCTGTTTGAGAATAGGAACCAATGTTCATCGTCTCGAGAGATTGTACATGGTTTCCTTGCGAAAAGTTGATTTTATATGATCACCAAGGTAGGTAAGAGAATGGATGTCGTATCTCTGTGGCTGGAACATTTACAATGTTAATTGAGGTCATTCTAAATTATTTTACAATTTCGTTCAAAATAAAGTTAAGATGCTGGCCGCACTTGTTCAGATATCAATTCGACTCCAGGAATCCATGTTTAGTTAAGATATGGAAAATACTTTAAATGTACATAAATTTAAACTGATTTTCACCTTTTAACTTAGGTTTGCCTAATTTTTGTTTTTGACAACAGTAAATCTGATAAATATGAAAGTTGTGGATGGAAGGAACTTTCTTTGAATATTCTTCAAACGGTTTTCTTTTGTTTGCTTCGAATTAAACTTCCTTTTTCTTTCTTTCAGAACAAGATTATTAGCTATTCGATGCTTGTTCTGGTTCCGTCGACGATGTCAACCAATCCTGAAAAGTTTTTGCTAAATGTGAATTATTCTCCTGCAAAAGGGTTAAAATTCAATAATTTCGAAAGAATAACAACCTATGGTGTTTTCAAGAGCTGTGCTGATAAAGGAGTTGATCCAAGATTATGTGTGTGTTCTAAGAATCTCACCGTTTCCAGGAACACCTCACGTGACAATCTAACAGATCCAGAGAGAGGTTTACTTTCCACGGAGAGCGACCTTACAACGGTAAGAAGTCAGTCAACTAATATCAGCTGCCTGACCATTGTGGAAAGGAAGAACGACAGAGGAGTTATTTTTGAAGCGGTCAATCTGGGCGATAACCTCGAAATCCAGCTTGATTTCACATTGTCCACTAAAGGAATGGAGCGATTCAACAAAGATGAGACACAACAGATGAGATTAAAACCATTCTCGGTACAATATGTGAATGGGGCATTATTTCACCACAATAGCTCCATCAAGGGAGGCTGGGTGTTTCATGCTAACTGCTCGGAAGCGTAACTTTTGTGCTTAACTGTCTGTAGTATGGATCCATTTGCTTGTTTGAATCGTGGACTAAACTTTACCTCTGCGCTTCCAAAAATTTGGTTTATTTTCTGTCAGCTATTTTACTTATTGGAAATGAAATAGATGAATAAAAACTTTTACCTATCTAAGATACACATAGGAGATTCTTTTTTGGCTCTCATCAGCAGCACGCACCTCCGACTCCACCTGGGATCGAATCCGCAACCCTTCGGTTCATCAGCGAACTTGCTACTCGTTAGGCCACGAGCTGGACAACACTAACAGACAGTCAACCAGGACCCCCTAATACTTCAAGCATTATTTCATCAAGATTTTTAAAAACAACCTTGTAGGGACCTCCAGGGAGTCGGAAAACCTAACCTGGCCAAAGATTCACTCCCAATGTGCCAGTCCCCAAGGGCGATAACTCCCCCCCCCCGTGTCCAGCCAGTTTGAGTCAATAGTTAGTGTTATTGAAAGAGGACTTACGAAATTACTCCTACCTTCGTGGGATGGAGCATGTGATGCCACAGTCGCTTGACAAAAGGTGAGGCATGGGGCCATCGTTGGGGTCCTTTCCCCATTCTAATTTGGAACCAATTCCCTTCAATCCTGTTTTATCTCATGGAGACCCAGTTCCTACGACACCAAAACGCAAACCTCTTTTTTTTTACCTACTTCCTAAAAATTTATTGATCTATAAAATAGATAACCGTAAATGAGGCTGTTTTTTATACGTGTATGACTACGAGAAAAGCCGGCCACCCAACGCCTTCCCTACAGTGGCAGGAGAGGTGCGATTTTTCCAGGCTTAATTCTCTGTATGTCCCTATGAGCTGAAAGGGAAAGGCAGTTTTAGTTGACAAAGGAGTCTTCAAGGTTTTCCGTCGCCGGTCGCCAATGACCTTTGACCTAGCAATTATACATTTGATGAAAGACCGATATTCGGAGCATTACAGTATAATTCATCATTGATCTTCGCCAGAGAAGGCATACCTATCTAAGTGTCGGACAGAAGCTTAGCTATAATTTAACTAACCCTGACAAGCTTCCTAAGTGTCGGACGGACCCTAAGCTAAAACCTGGCTAACCCTGCCTACCAACCTATGAGTCTGACAAAACCTGAGATTAAACGTAACGAACCCTGCCTACCTACAAAAGTGTCGGACGGAAAGCTAAACTAATACCTATCTAGCCCTGCCTAACCAATTAATTGTAGGACGGACGCAGAGCGATAACCTAACTAACCATAACTACCAATGTGTCGGACGGAAAGCTAAGCTAAAAGCTAACTAACCAAGCCTACCTATCTAATGGTCGGCCAGAACCCAAAAATAAAACCAACTAAACCAGCCTATGTACATAAATGACGGAAGGAACCTAACAAAAACATAATTAGATCTGCCCACCTAACTAATTGTCGGACGACCCAAACCTAATTCCTAACTAAACCTCTCTACGTAAGTACGACATCCCTAACCTAATTCCTATCTAAAGCTTCGTGTCCAGCTAAGTCCGACACCCCTAAACTAATGTGTTAATTGGAATTTGAATGTACATATATTGATCAGTTAACATCTGGAAATTTCATTTTGCTCTTTGAAACTCTTTTTTCCTTTTTTATTGATAAGCTTAAGTCTCATGAATATGTTTGGTTTTGAATTGCATTTTTAGACCAGTATTAGTTTTTGTTTTGGCCTTCACCTATTTGTGTGTAAGCACACTGATCCTCAGTTTGGAGGAGAAGAGGGGACTGAATGGGTGATTTACTTGCCCTAAAATGTGTTGTGTGTGTGTGTGTGTGTGTGGAAGAGAGCTAGTGATTGAATGAATGGCTGAGGGATTTACCATCTTGGCCTCACCTCTTTCCCTCTTCATTTTCAAGCCAGACTGGTGTCTCTGTTTTTGTGCTAATCTCGATAAATTGATTTCTTGACAAAACTTGGTGTAATATTGGAAAATAGTACACTGAGCATTTGGGATAGCTGTTGTTTTTGTTTGTCATTAGTAAGTTTTCCAGTGAAACTGAATAATTAATAGTGGAAATACATGTTGAAACAGCATGAACTTCTATTTTCTCTTAAATCAGTTTAAATGAACTTGTTGTAACTACTTACTCAAATTAGGAGGAGAAAGTAGCTCTGCTGACACAGCACGTGACCCTAGAGGATTTGCACTGAAGTTCAGTTCTACACTGAGATGGGAAACTGGGACCTGGTTGGGAACAACACAGCTATTTTCATCATTAGGGATCCCATGCTGGTGAGTTATTGGTTTCTCATTTCAAACTGACCTGCTGACTAATTATTAAGACTTGTAGGCAGATTGTTTTTTAATTTACTGGATTTGCATATATGTATATTTTATAAAATTATTTAATACAGGTACAGAAATGTAAGCACATGTTAGTTCTAGTTTCTTAGTTCCTCTTCTTTTAAAAAATCTTGAATGCCTCACCTCTTCATTTTATTCAGTTAATTTTCCTGTATTAATGTGTACTAAAAGTATCTACAGACAAAATGGCATAAAATGTGCTACTCTTTTCAGTTTCCAAGTTTTATTCATACACAGAAAAGAAATCCAGAGATCAATCTGAAAGTAAGTTGTTTATTACTGACAGCTGCAGAGGGTTTTTTTTAAAGGAGTACATGGCAAAATATGGCTCCATTAACCTCTGATGGAAAGCAAGTCTAATGCACAAGAAATTTCTCTCTCTCCCTCTCACACACACACGCAGACAGACAGAGTGAAAATGTAAAATTGTGGTTACTTCAGCTTCATTGTGCGATCCATCCATGGTTCTGCGTGTTTCTCCTTTTCTTTTAATGTAGTTTTTATGACGCTAATGGAAACATCTCAAGTGAACCCCCTGTCACTGTCTCTTGCCAAAATCTACACTGATTTTGATTAGTTTTGTGCAAAATTTTATGGCACATCGGTTGGGAACCATTGAACTATAAAGAACTTAACCAGCTATAGGGAGAAAGGAATGGTTTTCTGTACCCTTCACAACGGGAAAGGGATTCAGGCTTTGTTCCCCAGAATGAGACATGAATAACTAATCAGCACTGTAGAGGGGAAAGGACTTTATACTTTACATTGGAAAGCAATCGATACTGTGCTCTCCTGATCAATCGACTACGACAATACCAGTCCCATAGGTTATTCTTCTTCGATCACTCATTTCATAAGAGTGGGATGCGTTGCACCATCGTTATGCGTACTCTGGCCCAGTGCATCCGTCTTCAGCAGTCATCTGACTTTTCCTTGCCATAGGAGACTTGCCTCTGTCATGGCTATAGAGCATCCCCCTGCCCTTGGTTCCTCTGTCTGAGTGCCTACACAGGCCACTCCCCAGCAGCAACTGGAGCAATGCCAGTAAAGTACCTCGTTCAAGGGTCACACAATGTGCCAGCAGCGGGAATTTAACCCAGGACCCTTGGGTCCTGAAGCCAACGCACTCATCACTGAGCCGCATTGCCAAGACAGAGTATCATGGGAGGCACCCATGCAGTTGCAGGAAGAAGGAAGCTGACTTACCCTAATCATCATCTCAATCTTTTAACTCCAGCCCTATTGCTCTTTCAGTTTGTAGGCAGACAAGGCTTGAGTATAAATATGTTAAATGTGTTTAGTATCTTATTTTTCTACTGTTTCATAGATTTGTTATTTCAACCGATAATTTAACTACAATTGATGTAGTTGACAGTTGTTTCCATAATTTTGGCTAATCATATTTTTGTAAACTTTTAATGTAAAAACAAAGGAACAATGGAAAGATATTTAATTTTTCTTTTACTATATGGAACACTGCTGTTATAATGGGATGGACCAGATGGGAAAGACAGAACATTTCTGCATGGAAATAAATCAGATAGCTATCTTTTTGGTCTTTCACAAACTTGCTCATGTGCAGAAGCTTCTAAGTGTAGCTGTGACAATGATTATGATGCTGCCACTACACAGTAAATATACTCATTATTAACATTTGGTGTGGGGTTTGTTAGATGGCTGCAAACAACTGCCTTGTTGACATTATCACGAAGTCTTAGATTTAATAAATGTCATTAAAAAAACTAATTATAAATTACAAATAGTATGGAATATGAAAGTGATTTTTCAAAAATTCATTCTTTCGTTTGTATTTTTTAGAATTAAAAAAAAAAAACTTTTTAAAATAAATGTAAAACAAAAGGCAAACACCGATAAGTTATCTCCCTTAGCTTAGATTCTTTCTTTTAAACTAGGCATTAGGGAAGATATGCAAGGTGAATACTAACTGTAGGATAACTGTTTGATGTGTGACTTATAAAGAAAAGGTGAAAAATCGTTTCTTTCCTTAAAATATTTAATAAATACAGAATAGAAGGGATGGCCATGCATTGCTAAATATAATAAAACTATTGTTGTAGAAAGAGAGAACTTTGGTACTACAACATCAATCCTCTTTCAACCTGAAATGGGGCTTTGGATAGGGACTCAACCCCGGTGGCTTGCTTTTTTCATTAAAACAGGGGCTGCCTGCAACCTAGAAACATTGTTACTTTTATGTTCTCTTGTTTCTTTTAATGCAAATATTATTTATTTATTCACTCTGTTCTTTATCCTGAGATTTTTACAGACAAAAGTGCGTTTCTGCAGATGGATCTTACACAACAGATCTAGATGGTCCCTTAGATTTGAGCCATTCCTTGTGATGTGCAGGAAGCTTAAAACAATTGTGCAAGTCAACAGTAAACATGCTATTTGTTTACAATTAAAGAAATAACCCAATTAGAGCAAAAGATTGAGAATAATTAAAAAAACAATATAAGGCTTCAGGTGCAAAAGCAAACACAGATGATGCACCATTGTTTGTATTTAAAAATTCATGTTTACTGACAATACATTAGAATGTATCACTGCAGTGTGTTTGTGCAATTTATTATCAGCATTTTTGCTTGATTTAATATGACAGATGCTAACCATAACTTATTACTTCCACTATGCAAGAAATGTTCATATTTCACTTGTTACTGATAATATAAAGTAGTTTCCTGCATTGAAGAAAACAAAAAAATAAAAAAATTGAAATATTACTGACATAAGTAATTAAATTAACAATCAATGGAAATTATTAAAAAAGTATTTTGAATATTACATTAAAAATATCTAGACATCTTGATTCTACTTATATTGCTGGCCAGGTTTTACTCAGCAGATGTCTGATTTGTCTTTGAAATATTATAATAAAAAGTAATCTTCATTTGCTCACCAATTATACAAATGCTTAGAAGAGTAATTAGTGTTTGTTTATTGTATGTATATTTTACTTTTTTTTCCTTCTTTTTTATTTAAGAAGAATCTGCAAATAACTACTCAACCTAAACTGGCTATTAATTCACAAGGTGATGAGGATGCAGTTTTGAGCGAGAATTAGTAATAATTTTCATTCTAGCTATTTGTGGAGCAAGTCTAAAGGTACCTTAAATTTCAGAAGGAAGAGGATTTTCTTGGCTAACTGTGGAGGATGACTTCTCATAAATACGAGGTCTGTCGAAAAAGTATCCGACCTTAGGCATGGAAAAAAAAATTACGTACTTGGTGGGTTCAATTGCTAATCCCCTTCGAAGTAGGTCCCTTGTGCCTCCACACACTTAGCCCAGCAATCCTTCCGCTGTTCGAAGCATGTCTGGAATGCTTCTTCCTGAATGGCTCTCAGCTCCGCCGTCGCATTCCGTAATGATGTCCTCTCGGCTCTCAAAGCGGGAGCCTTTCTGTGGCATCTTCATTTTTGGGAACAACCAGAAGTCAGAAGGAGCCATGTCTGGAGAGTAGGGAGCCTGGCGAATGAGCGAGATGCCGTTCTTTGCCAAGAAACCTTGGATCAGCTGCGACGAATGAGCCGGGGTGTTGCCTTGATGCAGCTGCCAGTTTTGCGAGGACCATAGATCCGGTCTCCTGCGCCGAACTGCATCACGAAGACGTCGGAGGACTTCCTGATAGTACTCCTTTGTAACTGTTTGTCCTTCTGGTGCGTATTCGTGATGCACCACGCCTCAGTAGTCGAAGAAAACAGTCAGCATCACCTTGATTTTTCTCCGGACCTTGGCGACGTTGGGTGCTTCCACTGTGACGACTGAGCTTTGCTTTCCGGGTCGTACCTGTACACCCACGTCTCAGCTCCAGTTATCACGGTATTCTGGAACTCAGGATCCCTGTTGGCAGTATCCAGCAGGTCCTGCGCAACCTCAAGACGAAGTTGTTGTTGTTGTTGTTCCTGAGAAAGCAGCTTGGGCACAAATTTCGCTGCCACTCTGCGCAAACCCAAATCCTCCTTTGAAATTGCATGTGCAGAATCTTTACTGATCCCAATCTCATCACCAATTTCCCGCACCATCAAATGACGATCCCCCATTATCAAGGTCCGCACTTTCTCGATAACAACTGCATTGCGGCTTGTTGACAGCCTCCCGGAACGCTGGTCACTCCCCCCACCTGTGTGCGGCCATCTTTGAACCTGTTGTACCATTCTTTAATTTGGGTAACACCCATGGCATTGTCACCAAAAGCCTGTGGAATTTTGTGAGTTGTTTCCGCTTGGGTATCTCCAATCTTTTGGCAAAACTTGATGCAAGATCGTTGCTCCACACGTTCCGTCATCACGGGCGAAATGAAAATGCGACGAGTAAGTGGTACAGCACCTCACACGATGGCCGCCTGACAGCGACTGATGCATCCAGCAAGCCCGCCAAAAACCACGCATGCGGAGGAAGGCATCCGGCTCCACTATGCACACTTTTGCTTCCCTAACGCCATTACTTCCCACGGGAAAAAATAAAGTCGGATACTTTTTCGACAGACCTCGTACTCCCATAAGTGATCGGGTAACTGAAGTGTTTCCATGCTTGCCACCACTCTGGCCACCCTACAGAATCAGCAGAGTAAGTGTAAGTGAATTGCAAAGCTTTGGGACTGTGTTTTTCCTGCCACATTTAAAAATGAGTACTGGTATAGTTTTCCAAGTACTTGTGAAGTGCGGCTAGTAAATTTTCTGGTTTTCTTGGCTATTTTTTATCAAGGTTACACTGCTTATTACCTAAAAGTACGGTTGTTGTGCTGGCAGCAGCTCCTATGCTATAAACAAACTCAAACAGCAAGATGTTCACATATAACTTGTGAATAGCCATCTTCAATTACAATGGGCAACCATTATTGTAAATTGTGCAATAATGCATTCTGCAGCAATGTCAACTTGCCCACAAGTCATTTTGCAACTGTCCTACTGCAAGGTGTCTTACAAGTGTGGATTTTACCATAACTGATCTCAGCTACACAGTTTTATACCAATAAATGAACTTGCATTTCAATTTTTATGATTTTACACAATATATATGAGTTGTCAGTGCATGTTTTTCTCACATTTTTACACTAGATTTTAGACCTACGAGTCTACGTTTTGGTCATTTATAATAATTTGGATTAAATGTAGCCTAAACTCCAATATCCCCTAAAAGTTGGTCATCTGGTTCTCCCACAGCTAAACAGAGGTTCTTATAGGGAATTTCTGCTTGGCTATCTGCTGATCCTTAGGTCAGGTAACCTGGGTAGAGTGGAGTGCCATACTGGTGGTTTATGCCCTGATATTGGCACAAACGTATGATGATACTCAATATATATTCATGTTCTTTAATGAAAAACAAAAGCAAGAAAATCTCACATTTTGTTATAAAAATTTATTTTTAATAACTTATTGAAAATAAGTTATTTCTTTTATGAATTGTACAAGATTCATTAGTTTCTTTTAAAAGTGTTAAAATATCTGGAATTTTTTTTTCATGCATTTTCTAATTTTGAAAGAAAATTGCAGCATACAAGATTTGTAAACAGCCCTTAATGAATGCTACTTCAAGGTGTTTGGTACCATTTCAGTAGCACCTTCCTGTTTTTCTGCTATTTTCTCTAATTCTCACGTCAACAAAAGTATTAGTTAGTTGTTTATATTTCAATTATTAAATACATGGATTTTTGGTTTTCAGTGATGCTGAGGTACAAGTTAAATATGCAAGATTGCTCTCCACCTTTAAAAAAAGGCAACTAAATAAATTTGTCCATTTTATGGCATTTTTCAGATATGAATAAAAAATTAGTGAAGGACTCTACCTTTGTATAAAGAACCTAGTTACCACACTGTGGAACACAATGGCAAAGGAAACATGTTTCAAGTGGTGCCTCTTTTGTTTTATGGTGAGAAAACTAACCATGATGATGAAAATGGCAGATTATATTTACTGGAGTGTATGTTATTTCAGTAGTCAAAATCATCTTTCTAACAACCCATGTATGGTTACAACACTTCAGATTTGATTCATTTTGTGGGTGTTTTAACTCTGTCAGGGCAGAAAAGGTTTTTTGTCCAAAAGCCTCTATCTGCTGGGTAACCTCTTTCCTATTGCCATCCTAAGTCCAAACTCTTCTGTTTCCTTACATGAACAACCCATTTACGTAATTAATTTAGCACATGAAACAAATCAACCTATACCTTGCTGTTATTTAATACAGTATTTCTTCCCAAAGACAATATCTTTGAATTGAAACCATTGAACACAAACTCCAAAACTGCAGTGTTTGTTTTTTGTTTTTTTCTTTTCCAAAGATCATTTTTAAAGATAAAATTACATTTTTATTAACCCAGAAATTGTAATTCTCCAGATTTTCTCTTCATGGCTTAACAGAGGCAAAATATCCAATGGCATCTCCATTTTTAGTTTTCTCAGCAGGTCGATAAACCTCGCCGTTATCTGATGACACGCTGGCTGTGTACTGAATGTTCTCCCATTATCTGAGATTCTGCTATTAGGGAAGCTTGTACCTTTTGAAATACCTTGGAAGGCGGACACACGAGAAACCATGTCACTGATCTGCGCTGCTTTCTGTTGGTGTTGTTGAGCGAGTGTGGACTTCCGAACGAGGTTCTTTCAATGGCATCGCATCCCGTATAGATAAGTGGCCTGTTCTCTGTCGAGTCCTCCTCGTTACTGAGAGATGTTCGTCGAGCCGACAAACGGCCCGGTCCCCCGACACCGTGGGCCCCAAGGAGCCGGGAGGTCTCTCTCACGTCGGACACCAAGGAGATGTCGTACAGCTGTTTCACGCTATGGCGATCATCAGCGACAACTCTCCTCCGACCCCAGCCTGGGATCGAACCCGGTACAGGAGCAACGGTCCCCTTACGGAGCTAACCGCTACCACCTGCCCCACCGGGCCGGCTTCTGTTGGTGTGAGACGGCCTGGAGATACTCTTCTCTATTATCCTAACCCTATTCAAAGATAATAGTAAGATTACCGTAGAATCGCTCTTTCAGTCTCTCCCTTGTGAACTTTAAAAAAAAATGTACATACACCTGACTGTACGAGGACTGTCCAAAAGGAAACCGAACTTTAAAAAAAAAATAACAGCGCGCCAAACCAGCCGGCGCAGCGTGCTCGCCACTGCAGAGCTGCGTATCGGCGACCTCGACCTTCAGTCTAATAATAGCCGCACCACGCCACGTCGGTTAGTCACCGATCTACAGGTGGCGCTGGAGTGAACGTACGTCTAGTGCACTTGGCGATTTGTCGCAAGTCGGACGATGGAGGATCTTGAAGAGCGACGAGTTCGTGTGAAATTCTGTATCAGATCGGGAAAAACGTTTGCGGAGACCTTTCTGACGATGGGGAGAGGATTGTCTGAGCCGTACGCAATGTATATATATATATTGTAGTTTATGATAAAGATTATTATTATCGTTATTGCTGTGATATTCGTGTAATATCAGCAATATTTCGTTTTTAAATAAGACTTAGGTTACTCGAATATCGAGAGTGTAGGCTGCTGAGGCCTGGTCAAATTAAGTGATGGCTAACTCTTTGCGCCCTACGCCGACCTGACGAAGAGCTAGAATAAATACACGCAAACACACTTTTTCACACAGAATCAAGAATGGTTTTCTGACAGTTAATTAATTTAATTTATATTGTAAACGCTTGCACACCATGCACACATCTCTCAAAGACTAGTTATCTGGAGTTGCTTGACACTCGGTACTCAAAACCAGTTCTGAGGCCTGCCCCGAATAGCTGTCAATTATCTCAAGATATTCCCCTTGGCACCGGATCTCGTGACGGGATGGCACCCACTTCGAGTTAATGTAATCTGTTGGTTGCTGAAGTTTAAGTTGTAGTTTGATTTTATGCAAAAAAACTGTTGATAAAATTTGTGTAGAAAATTAATGTGATAATCCAAGTAAAAAAAAACTATTTGAAAGTAGATAGTTATTGAAAGTTCCCATTATAATAGTAGATCCGGTTGTCTTTGCTGGTAGTTCTTAAGTTAAACTTACATTTACAGTAAAATAAGAAGCAAATTAATGAGTAAATATCTCCAATATGGTACGTTAGTTGTGGCAAAATGACTGTTTGTACTTAAATACTAGTAGACTGGACTGTGACAGACTATTCTACCTATCGCCCAGTAAAGGTTTAGCCGCTACCAATAAGGTCTTCTTCATACCGGACTCTGTTTACCCGGTCACTAAGAGGAAATAATACTTAACATTGTGAACAAATTTCCCAAGACTCTAGTATATTATTAAATTATAATTATTATTATTATTATTATTATGATTATTATTATTATTATTTTATTATTATTATTATTATTATATTATTATTATTATTATTTATTATTATTATATATTATATTATTATTATTATTATTATTTATTATTATTATTATATTATTATTATTATTATTATTATTATTAGTATTATTATTCTCATCATTATTATTATTATTATTATTATTATTATTATTTATTATTATTATTATTATTATTATTCTTATTTATTATTATTATTATTATTATTATCATCATCTAGATCAGTATTTTTCAATTTGTTTTCCTTGATCTAAAAATATCATCTTCTGACTGGTTTACGAAAACCACAATAAAGGGTAATGCAAACTAGAGATTTAACCCCTTCAAGGAATAAGTGTGAAATTAGAGATCAGTTTTACTTGAAAAACATTTTAAAAACACTATAAAATCGTGAGTGTGAGTGAGATATCTGTCAGTGTGACGGACGGGTGGTCCTGCCTGTTCACGGTCTCCTCTCTGTCGTGTATCCCGCTCCGGCAGTTCTTTTTCTTTGTCAAAGTAATAAAAAAAAATCCCAGTTCGCCAGTGATGGAAATGGGTCTCAGGAACTAGGGGTCCACTAAGGTCCATGAGGCTGAGGTTGGGAAGGAAGGAGGGAGGCTACCCCCTTCAGAAATGTCCTCTGGCCTATATATCATAATGTCACTTAATAACTATTCCACCTCCGCCCGTGAAGTTTCCACAGTAATTGCAAAATTAGGGAAACGCATATTCAAGCACTCGGTACAGTTTGCTGGAGTAAGGGACATAACTGTTACAAAACCACGTGTGTAATCCAGGGAATTTAAATGCAGATTATAGAATCCGGTACCTAACATTTATAATTTCATGTGGTGAGAGATGTTTTCCCAAATTTAAGAATTGCATTGCAGATTTTGTTAACAATTGGGGTTTCTATTGCTAGTTGTGAAAGGTATTTCAGCAAGCCGAAATTGACTATGACAAACCTGAGAACTTCAGTGACTCGAGGACGACTGAGTAACTCGGCAATATTGAGTATTGAGAAAGATGTACTCAATACCTTAAATTCTGATAGTTTGATCGATTCATTTGCAGCAGCAAAAGCACGGCTACCTGTACAAGATCTAGTTAAGTATATGCACTAAACCAATCAAATTTATTTGTAAACATCAGTAGTATTTCATCAATCTGTTTCGTGATACAGGTGCACCACAAGTGACTGAATCCTTGAGAGATTACTCCGGCTGTGTGGCTTTGAACGATACTGGGTGAAATAAATATCAAAACGGTTTACAATTTAACAAATTATGTAAGTAACCCTGGTAGGCGACACCTCGTTAGTTCGGGTTTACAGTTGTGATATTGTGAGATGTTAAATTGTGGCTTTAAATTAGCTCTTTATAAGGCGGTGATTACTTCTTTGTGATTGTCATTAAGTGGGTAATGAGTCGCGAACAAGCAAAACACTTCAGACTTCCACGAGGAAGGAATTAAGGAAAATCAGGCATTCCTGCCTTTGAATGCTCAGTGCTGGTCAGTCTTCTACCTTTTTGCTTCTAATTCAAGGTAGAAAAGGTTAACTGTTGTGTAATGTAGATAGTAGAAACGGTTCCTCTATTTTCAGTGAGGATCATCCGCTCCCGTGAAAGTTTCCGAGACTGAGAGTGACTTTTCCGTCCTCTAAGGCTCGCGGCTGCTCCAAGAAATCTGGTGAGCAGTCAAGGCCCGGATGTTTGAGAGAGGGTTCCGTTGATTATGGGAGGTAGGTAAAGCGAAATCTTTAGTAGGTGCGAACGACCTTTAACGTATTAGCTCAAATATTGGACCAGATTCCACAGGTCCTCATATTCGGACAGGTAAAGGCACTGAGGACTACGGTACCACCCAGTCGGTCAGATAGCAGTCGTCTTGGAGAGTTAACGAATTACCATTTGTTCTTGTACTCCACTGTGGAGAAACCTCCAGTGGAAGTCAGTGGTATGACCATCTAATCGAACGACTTTTCGAGTTTGTCACGGTGTCTGCCATAGAAGAGGAGGTGAATTAAGGCTGCCTTCCCCTGTCCACCGCCAGTCCGACTCTGGCACCGAGGCCGAAGCTGAGGAGAGGAGTCGGTCGCCTTGTGATGCTGCTGTTGTCGCCCCGAACCAGGCCCGTCTCACTGCCTGACATCAGGCCAAGCAGTAGATGGATATCCACTAGAATTACTGCTTATAATGGACTAGTGCACTCGACAGAGGAAAATCAGGATGTGTATCGTCAACTTAAAGAGAGCAGAAAAAATTGGAATTACATAGTAATAAATTGCAAAGACACGGTCATGTAATCCTGATATTAATGAGGGCAGCGTTACCCATTGAGTGCTAACAACAGGCCATCCGTTCCTGGCCCTTAAAACTGCTAGGTGATACCTCCGGTAGTCAGGTGTTGAAAACTGGCAGATCTACGAGGGAAAGTAAGCATACTCCTGATGATATTAATGAGGGCAGCGGTTACCCATTGAGTGCTAACAACAGGCCATCCGTTCCTGGCCCTTAAAACTGCTAGGTGATGCCTTCGGTAGTCAGGTGTTGAAAACTGGCAGATCTACGAGGGAAAGTAAGCACAACGCTCTGACCGCATGGCCTCCGGGGCCAAAAGATTCAGTCCTACGGAATTAATATTCAGAAAATATATAAGAGTTTAACGAATTTCGGACCTGTGGTTAATTAACCAGACATTTGGCCACCTACGGGGCCATGAGTTAATTTTGCCCGTTTAGATATACTTTTGAGAAACAGACAAATCTTCGCTCGGCTTAGGACGGGATCCTCTGACGAAAATATTATTTTCCAGCCGGAGACAGCAGAGGTGATTGAATGGGTTAAAAATTCAATAATGCGCCGATTAGAGGACAGTTATTAATTTGTAAAGCGCCATCTGGTGAATCTGGGTGGTCCCGTCTCTTTCTTCTGTCCTCTTAAACAGGATGTTTTTGGATATACAGTACAAAGGGAAAACTCTGTTCTGAGACAGGCATTTGGGTGAATCTACCACTGCTGCCTGTGGCAAGGAGTTCGGTGGCCGGGTAGGTCTTCACCTTCACGGGTGTCGTGTCGAATACATTCAATTATAATCACCCGCGACCGGGTAATGTTAAAAAACGATCTCGCCACACCACACAAACTTCCTGCCTAATTAAAATGTTAAGCTAAAAATTCAGACAAAGGGAAGAACGGAAAGGTTGTGGAAAAATTGGGTTGAGTTAATGCAGTGCAAAGATTAAATTTCAGGTTTAAACGCTATCCTTTGTCTGTCTGCTTCATATTCATGCCCTGTTTACCCAACTGGTCCTGGCGTCATCCATCCACACACCTCGTTATAACCAACCAAATTCGCACAATGTGCGCTCCACGCGAAAGTCGTCAGCCTTGTGGACACCACAAACTTACAGTAAATTACAGGTAAGTCGCATCGATTTCTTCATCACGTATTCCACATTTCAACCATAGGTTGGGAGTTAGTTATCCGTTCATATATATATGTGTAATTTTGAAATGAAAGGTGAGACACAACAAAACGATTATCTGGGACAGGAATATGGTGGCTGGCGAGTGGCAGTTGGAAATAATTAAATGTCGGGATAACCCGGCTGTACAGGAGCGGACTAAATGGCAGGTAGTTTCTTATATATTATTAGTGATGTTTCTGACTTATTTTAGAAATTCTTATAAGTCAGGTGGAATTCTCGGTCTGGTTATTTCTTTGTTGCCGTTTTCTGTTTATTCTCCTCTCTGAAGCCAGCTTGTAAAAGTCGCCGAAGCAGCAGCAGCAGCAGGTGTGCAAGATTCGTGTTTGACCGTGATGGTCAGCTTGATGCTGGAGACGGGAGGGATCTGCCAGGTCTTCATCATTTACTAACGAAAGATGGAATAGCGTGCAGACAACAACATCGTCCGATCTCCCGATAAGAAATTTCCTCCTAGGCGCTATGCTAATCTAAAGCAGCTTAGTTATAGTTTGTCTCTAACCACAGGTATTATTAAATGGGCAATATAAAGAAATCTCCTTAGCGGTACTGCTCTTTGGATCGAAACGTCGCGAGTTTGTTGACGTAAGGGGCATCAATCCGGTCAACGCACCGGCCAGTTAAAACCCTAAGAAAGAGAATCTCCTCCTCATCGGTTCCAGCGGATGCCCTGCAACTTTGTCCTACCATTTCAGAAATTCTCAGGCCAAACGATTTTCAGCAGGAAAATTGTTTTACAACTATATCGAGTTAACAAGGAGCGATTTCACACCTGCCAGAGCCCATCCCATCTGTTTTCCTGCCATACCATATGTTACCCGGTCTAGCGGTATACAGATTATAGTAATAAAATAGCAGAGTGACTGTTATACACATGTAAGTTATTGATGTTTGTGATTTTAACAGCTTCCCAATATAATGTGGTTGCCAGCTTTTTACATATATGCGATATACGTCGACTTTTCACCAGGATCTACGTCCAAGTAAAACAAGGTCGTCGTAGCTTGCCACCCAGGTGTCTCTGCCTCAGACGGTGGAAACCGTAGCGAGCGAAGACAGAGCCAGGAGTTTACAGCCAGCGAGCGTTGCCTGGTCTACGCCGGGGCGCTAGCATCACTCCCGACTTCAGAAGATTCTTTCGACGATTGTAATTGTTTATCCCCGTCATATGTAAACTTAACACTTGAGCTCCCAGCGGCAAAGGGCGACTGGATATTATTTTATCACTACAATTTTTAACATACCTCCGATTGTAGGGAGAAGAATACGACAACATCAGACAGCGGTCGTAGCAAAACAAGTGGTCGTTGTAGAATCTGCTCACTCTTGCATTCAGTGATACAGTTTTAGACAGATACTTTCAAAATAATCATACGAGTCGAAGATTTCATATACGTTATTATCTTAATAATTTTCAAGTCCCAGATGTAGTCCAGCTGCTTTATGTAAAATTTATATCAAGGTCAATAATACAATAAGAATGGAACACTGTACAAGATCGTCACGACGTTGGTGCTCTTGTCCTCTGGCTGGTAGTAAATTCAAAGTTTCGAATAATAATAATAATAATCAGGCATTTTATTAAGTATCCTAATGTTACTGTCAAAATGATCAATTTCTAACAAATCCAGCATACTACAGCTTTTCTCATTTTAAAGAGTGAAAAATGAACGGGTATCGATTCATAACACAACTCTGTAACTCCAGAGAAGAGGAGAGTCGTTCGATTATTTAAATCATTCACCCTCCGACGGACCGTTTAATTTAAAACAACACGGCAGTCTGACGTCTGTGTCCAGATCTTTTAAATTCTGTCAGGAACGGAGGTATCGTAATAAGTTAATTACTTACTTCTTTGTTTAGATACTTTAAATTGCAGGTAGGAAAAAGATGCAATCTTCACTGTTTGTTATGAATGTTAATCGCCAAATTTCTACTAGCGAAATATTAGAGACAAAAACAAGACAAATCGAATTTTCACCTGAACGGCTATTTCTAGTTTAGTCTGGCCTTCTTATGTAAAGATGAAAGGTGTGGAAAGATATTAGATAGGGAGTTCAGATGTGATACTGTAACTGGATGACGGCACTTGTGTCATTTAAATTGTGATAATAAACATTTAATAATATAAGAAAAAAGAAACAGTCGATTGTACTTGCAAATCCGTACATTCATCTTATGTTGTGAATTGCAACTTCTAAGTAAACTTATCCCCTTCAGTTACGTGTAATTGTCATAAAACTGATACTGTGGTTAGAAAATCCTTGTGACAAAATCTGTTTATTTGAATGTGCATCTGTGATAAATTGGGTGCTAAATGAGCTGTAATCGACGGTCACTGGTGCATCCGGCTGCTAAGATGCGGCTGTAGTAAACCCAGAATAATGGAAATATTGTGGAACCTGTCTTGAAGTGTCCCCGTGATAGGAGATAAACAGCCTAGTAACTCCAGAGTGGATTTATTTGTTCGTTCCCCTATTAGGATGTAAGTTTCGATCAGCTTCATCAATAAATCATGTTGTTCTTTCCACTAAGTTAATAGAGACGCAAAACTTTATACATGGCGACTGATACCATTTTAATAATTTCCTTTGGTGGAGAACAAGTTGGTGTCAACAAAGAGAGATTCTGGACACTTTAGATTTTCTTTTTTAAACTTTTATGTATCTAACATCTCAACTATAAGTTTCAGTTTGTTATTGGTTTTTATATTTAGTCGCATCTCATATACATATCTGTATTGTTTTCTTATCCAATGAGACTGAACTAAACCCGCCAGCTGTTGGAATAAAGAGAGGAGAGACTGTTCGTGTTGACTGATTTTCCCGGAGAAGGCTGTGAATAACTCACCTGTATTACTCTTTCTCACTAATTTCAAATCAATAAATAAGAGGAATTCTCCTTCTATCGGGTATTTCTGTCGTTTTGATGTTGATTCACTTTTTATGCTTCAGTGTTGATGTACTTCCTTTTATTACCCGCAGTAGTTTGAGCAACCAAAACAATACATCCTGATCAGTCAAGCTTTCAGTCAGGCGGCTCGGCCTATTGTTAGAGTTGCTGCAGCTGTATACGCCCAGTTCACCTTCCTTCATTTGAGCAGAATTAACTTGTTTTCCATCAGGCATCGGTACATGAGAATTTAGAAAACAATTTGTTTAACTAAATTTTCTCGACAGCAATATTCTTTGCTCTAAATATTGTATCTTTATATTTAAGTATTCCTTGGAGTAAATTTCATCAGAAACTGCTTCTATTTTCATTTTAAGCCATTCGATGCCGTCATCGTATCTTAAATAAAACATTATTTGCATTATTCGGCGTGCGTGAAGCGACTCCATAGTTGCCAACCTTAAGGAAGAAGAATATGGTCGGAAACGTTTTCAGTAAAATGAACAGATTAGCTGGATTGGATTATAGCTCATCTTCCAAACGAGTGTAAAAACAAAACACACACATCTATTGTCTGGTCATCGAAAAGAGCTGGCGAGAAACAAATAATCGCAGAGAAAAATTGAAAAAATATTAAACAAGAGAAATTCTTTAAAAAGGACAAAAATATCTCAATTTGAAGATAAAGATATAATGAGATTATACGTTTAAAATTCATATTAAAAGGATTGTACAACAAACATAAACTACTTAAATTTATTTTCTATTCGTGTAGTGCTCGTTCAATCAAACATTCATCAAGTCTACATTAACACAGAAAAGCTGGAACCATTGGATCTGTGCAGCCTTTTATCTTCATCAGAAATTGGTCCTTTGTAACGACAAAATTTCTCTCTCTCTCCATCCTTCTCTCTCTCTCTCTCCATCTCTCTCTCTCTCTCTCTCTCTCTCTCTCTCTCTCTCTCCTCTCTCTCTCTCTCATCTCTCTCATCTCTCTCTCTCTCTCTCCTCTCTCTCTCTCTCCCTCTCTCTCTCTCTCTCTCTCTCTCTCTCTCTCTCTCTCTCTCTCTCTCGAGCCAATTAAGTATAAATACTATCCGGCCCCTCTAGGTTCAAGTAGCACAAGTCAACTACTGGAGATACAAAACAAACAAGTTTTAAAAGACTGAGACTATCATATGACCATGTGACAAAGATGAAGGCTTACACCTAATTTTATTCATACAACTTCCCTGTGACTTGAAGTAAACGGTCTTTATTAAAGGATTATCAAGTAATTTCATTCGATATATAATCTAAAAGTAAATTTTGTGTTGTAGATTCATTTTCTCCAACGTTTATAAGACCCGGCCAAAATGCCATTAATCTAAATGAAATTATCTGAAATACTCGGAAGCTTCTTTTGATTTGTTCTACAGCTTGACCGTTATTAAAAGACACTTCTAACGTCAAATGATGCAATCTATTATCTACCAATTAACCCTTGACCAACAATAGTAGTATTATCACGACGTTTATAGCAGAAATTTGATTTTGGTGACTTTTAGGAATTTTTAAAATTAAAAATGTCCGAAGCTCGAAGATCTTTTAAGCTTAATCGGTAGGTAATAAAAAAGCTTTATTTCAATTTTTTATTACAGGTAAACATTTTTAATACAGAAATTCATTTTAATAATTTAGCGGTGGGATTTTTTCCTCATAAACAATAGAAATCGTACAATTGAAAGCGAAGGTATCAATAAATCGATTTACTTATTGGCGAATCTATTATATTATACAAAATCAATTATTCATTCGGTCATAAGAGTTTATGTAGATGAGGTGGCATTCATTCTGCGTACAATTTTTTTCCATAAAAATGTTTATTTTATAAATATAACAATAAAATCGGATGTAAAAACACACATGACACTTTAGCCTATATCCTCGTGAACAGCTGATCCTTTCAAAAATGCATCCATTGTTTAGAATATAAACGGTGAACTCTGCTACCGGACTTACAGTCACATCCTTACTGCTGATGTGAATGAAATCACAGGTATTTCCAAATGGCAAAATTTTCATTAAAAATGCTTCATAAAAAACAGACCAGAAAATGTCTACACGAGAAAATATATGCCAGATTACACGAGTAATGCAGTATCACCTCCTTACACCATATCTGCGTACTATATGTCTAGGTCGGTGATGGCGAACCTCCATCACACATCACTACCGCAGGTAACCGTGCGGATATGAAACTGAACAATTTTCTTTTCCTTTTCAGGAAAAAATCTTATTTGATCTGGTTGGAACGCAAATTTTTTTTCTTTTTCAAAAATTAAAGACATCAGTCTTTAGAATTAATTAAACATTTTTTATTTATATGATAATAAGTTAATAATATATATATATATCATGACGGGAACATCTGAGGAAAAGGTAGCAAAAGCAGTAAAGCCAACATCATGTAGTAGACATCGCTGTCAGAGGAGAGTCTTTCTCGCGTTATTACCTGTCACCTTTCTGTTGTTGTTTTGGAAAAGAAAAGGTTTGCTTTCTCAACATTATACACACATGGATGACTGGGAAGTCCGCTCCATACACAATGCACACTCAAACAAAAGCGACTGCAACCTTCCGCAGCTGAGATTCAGACTTGTGATACGTAGCGGATCAGGAACACCTGAGCCCAAGTGTCAGAGAGTGAAACCAAAGAGAGGTTCGTGTAAAACTGCTCATCGGCTTCTACACTCCCAGCCTCCGAGTTCGGTGTAAGGAACAAAAGACAATCATTTGCGCTATCCAGGTAAGTGCACCAGCCCAACAATAATGGGGCTATAAATACGTACAAATGTTCACCTATTTAAGATTTAACTGACAGTCATTCACGAGGCCTCATCTTTACTTAGGTTACTTGATTGGAAGAAAAATCAGAGAGGCCGCAACTCCGCCGTCTACTTCTGATTACATCCTTGACCTGTCTGTCTTCAACCTTGACCTTTGAAATAATTTGTCGATAAATGAAATGTCGGAAATTCAGGACAACTTATTGTCTACGTCAACTGAGAAAATATAGGGGCACAGTTATATTTTACTCTGAAATTCACTTCCTCAATTAGTTATAGCTGAAGCAAATATTGTGTAAATTCGAAACTAATTCTGGAAAAACAGGTGGATTGTTCTCTGCACGATACTATATATTAGTAGCTTTTAATTATTAATTAGGTATTCCAGACATCAAACACTAATAACACGTCTTTTACAACAATAAGTGCAGCCGATTCTAATCTGAAATGGCCACCAAGATGTCTATAGTCAACTATCACTGACCATACGGAAGAAGGGGCGAAGAAATACCGACGAACTATTACACATTGTGCAATAGATAAGGCATTATTCATATCTGATGCAATTACCTTCAAAACACCATCAAGGTAAAAGACTATAAATTAAGAAAGTTTAGTCTACCTTAGTTTATGGCAGCAAGTCATCATGGTTCATGGAGCTCCCAGGTAGGACAAATATCCATTGTGTCCCTATTCACTGCATTTACCTACTCAGTGCTAGTCGTAAATATTCCTGTTATGGAAATTTAAACCATTAAATAATTTTACTAAGTTAAAACGGCTGGTAACTGTACATTCACAAAGGGTCCGTGACCCAGTAAAATAGTAGCTGTATGCTGGATCATCATCTAGAAGGGTAGACGAATCAATAGGTGGGCTGTCACGATTTTGTTCAATTTCTTTACGTGTAACTTGTACTGTAGCGTAAGCGAGAAACAAACCAAAGCTCAGATTAATTAGGTAACTCAGTTTTGTTTTATTAATAAAGTAGAGTTTTGTCCAAATTTTAGAAATAAATAAATTTGCAATCAACGTTTTTATTTCTCTCATTCACAGCAGCGAGATTCTTCAAAAAGATTTATTTGCCTTTCTTTTAGATAATTGGTCGTGACAGGTATACAGTTGAATGCAAACCGTCCGTGTGCCAAAGATCCATATCAGTGGGAATGATTAATTCTTCAACAGGAGACTTGACATGGAAGAAATGCAACAGTAGCGAGCAGCTGCAGTCGTTCATCTCTACATCCATTGATCCGAAAACATCGAGACGTCATTTCGGATTCTGTTTCATCAAATGTGTTTTAAGAGGAAAAAAGAACAGTACATCTGAGAAACAAGCAACGCAATTATTGCTTCTGCCTCCCCAAATTTCCAGAAATCCCCTACCATTTGCTCAATCAGAAAAGTCTTCCATCAACATCAACATTCTGTTAATCGATTCCGTATCTCGAGAACATTTTTACCGATCTCTTCCGAAAACCGTGAATCTCTTCGAGTCTATTAACTCCAAAGAGCCACTTTCAAGTCTAGTGCTGGACTTCGAACTCTTTCAGGCCATTAAATCGCGAACCTACGAAAATTTTCAAATGTTATTTGATGGTTTCACTCATCTTGATGGTAAAAATCATCCAATCACATCGAAGATTTCTCCTTTATTACAGCTTTTCAAGAAGAGAAATTACGAAACTCTATGGCTGGATGGTCTGTGCTGGGAATATAACTGGGGAGTGATCAGACATCTGGGAATCTTCAAAAACAGAGGTAATAAAAGAACAAAGTGGATCAAGTTCTTAGAAGGGACAAAGGAGGTTGGCATCGATCGTACCGATGCTTCATTGTTAAGCTGTGCTGTATTTAAAAAATATGGAATCACGCAAATATTTGGTGGACCCGCTGCTGTGTGTTATGGCGGAAAGCTTCAGCAGGAATATAATTTAGAATACCTGGAGTCTTACCATCGAGAGATGACGTCCCGTAATCGGCCATTTTTCTCCATGTTCGTTTCAAACGTGGGTCACGAACCTTCAGCGAGAAGAGTTCAGACCCTGGACAGGCCTCTTTCCAGATATGTAGAGTACGCCGCCACTGTAAACAACATGCTCACCATTATACTAGCCGACCATGGAAACTCCTATGGCAAATTTGTACGGAAGCACAAAGATTCCGCAATAGAAACCTTTCACCCATCTTTGTTTATTATACTTCCTGCTGGGGTACAAAAGCTTCTCGGTCCGTCTAAAATCAAATCACTCGTTCAGAACCAGAAACGACTGGTAACCATGTTAGACCTGCACATCGCTCTGCTACACCTGGTTACCGACAGAGACAATCCCTACATCGTACCTAGTTCATTCAGAAGGTTAGACATCGCTCCTAATGGGTTATTATCTCCCATATCGAGGGACAGACAGTGTAACACGGTTCCAAGGGTCTTGCCAAACGTGTGTCTGTGTGATGACTTTTATCAACCTGTAAATGACACACAATTATCCTCCCTTCTGGCGATTTTTGGAATAGGGATGCTGAATAGGATTATAGAAGAGCAATACCGGAAACAGAACAACGAGAGCGGGCGGGCATTTGGTCGGTGCGAGAGGCTGGTCCCATCGGGATTTCAAAACGTGAAGATATCCTTGGGAGAGGTAAGACCTCTGTCTACCATCGTTTACTGCTCTCAGAAAGATTAGCCAAACATTGAAAAGTCACTAAATGATTGTGAGATCCTTCCACCCTCAACGTTACAGACATTTTATATGTGAAAGCAATCATGATTTTAAAATGCACAGCATTCGTTCTAAAATAATCTTTTAAAACTATTGTACTTTTTATTATATAATCTTACGATATTTTTAATGCTATTTTGCATACAGACGTTAAATAATAAAATAATTATCGTCACCACTGCAGGTAACCAACTTCAGAGAGTGGAGATTCCAGTGATTTACTAGAGTCACATGAGCAAGAACCTTAAGCTGGCTGGCGAGTTCGGACTCCATTAATAGAAAATAGAAAAATTATTTAGTTGGTTGTCCAACACTACTACGGGATTTCAGTTACAGTAAACAGATATACGGCAGGTCCATATGTGGATCACTATCCACCAGAATTACTTTCAATTATTCCATTGATGTTGGTGTTAATCAATTGTTTCTTGGTCCAGCAGCTGTTCCTGACATATCTGAATCAGTGACGTGTAAATTGATATAATAATAATAATAATAAAATAATAATAATAATAATAATAATAATAATAATAATAATAAATAATAAGAATAACAATAATAATAATAATAATAATAATAATATAATAATAATAATAATAATAATAATAATAATAATAATAATAATAATAATAATAATAATAATAATAATAATAATAATAATAATAATAATAATAATAATAATAATAATAATAATAGGTAATGGTTTTAGCTTAAAAAAAATGCCACAAAATGATATTTTCAAAATTGTAAAGTTTGATTCAGTCCATGGAAATATAAATTACATCACCCGGGAAAATGTGTTTATTTGATATTAATTACGATGCACTACTAACTCTTTCCTCACATTTTCTTATAACATCAATGCAATTAATTTCCATAATTAAATTTAATGACTATTATGGATTTTAATCTCATCCTACGTTTGATAAAATCTCCTTTGTTATCTTTGTAACCAGCATCACATTGAATTCTGAGATTATGATGAAAAGTGAAAAAAACTCGATGAGTTTTTTAATTTCTCGTCAGTTTTCTGAAAGTCATGATCTCCTTAATGCAAAGTAATGTTCAGGCTAATGATTGACAGACTGGACATTGTGAATGTCTGTGTTGCATGGGACAGGTAAATCATCTAGGTGTATTAACAAGTCAAAATGGGAACAAGCGGTAACAATGCCACCTTGAGAAAAGGTGTTGTTATTTATGTCCAAAAAGGGCTACATTCGATGATGCTCAAAAACATAATGGAGATTTAATAGAACAGCATTATGGAACAGTAAGAGATTTTGATGGCTACGGAACTTTCAGCAGTAATGATTTGGAACATAAAGGCTCACAAAAGTTCATGAGTGATGTTCATGGTTGAGGAGGCTACTCACAATTTGTTAAACTTGCTATCGAACTTCACTTAAAAGAATCCTTTGGTGTCATGCTTCGAAACCATTTTCGGAAAACGGACCTGCTGCTGAGGATTCTGATACCTTAATCCCACTGATGCGTCCTGCTAAGATATATATTTGGATGTATTCTCTGGCCTTCGGTGAGAAAACGACATTAAGGCAATAGAAGAAGGAATTGTTGAAAAGGAACCGAAACTATCAGATCTGTACGCGATACAACAGGCGTATAACTACCAAAGCCTATTTAGGCAGACGTAATCTGACTACACTTCACCTGTGCATCCATCCAAACTTTAACGTGCCCATGCATCCCTTTCTGGCTATCCTCAACATTTTCCATAAATACGTTGGCCTATGAATATTATACCTAGATGAGAATTAGTGCTGCTGAGAGGTGGTTAGTTATGGCTTCATCAGAAAGAGCTTCACGCTACCATTTACTATATGTGCAATTCTCATGTTTGTTGTAAAGAAGTATAGATGGTATTAAAAACTTGTCCCACACTAGGGTGGCTAGAAGATAATTAGTCAACAACTGTATCCACTTGCATTTGATACGAGTATACATTCCATCATGCAAATATTGATCGATTTTACCTGTAAAAATCATGCTGTTGTACATAGTGGCACTAAATATAGATGTCAGCCTTACGATTTTTGATGTACGATGGCCTGCAAAATCTGTAGCCGAAACGACCTAATAAACAACAAAATCAACACAATAGAGATAAAACGAAGATAATTTAGATCCGATGTGGAAACAATTTATTCAGGTCATCATCACATTTTGTTTGATTACTTTAATCTCTTGATAGCCAATAATAAATTATTTATTACACCTAAATAGTTTAAATGTAAAATCATATTGCATACTCTCCAGAAATCTAATTATTTAATCACATTCTATTTTAATTTCTTTCACTCATCAATACCATTATTGTATTCATTGATGATTTTTCTATTTTATTTACTGTCATTAATGGAAAATTTCTAGTTTCTGTATTTCTGGCAATTAATACTTGTACATACACGAATAATGTGATAAATGAACGTTACTCAGTTATATATTGTAATGCCATTAAGCTGATAAAGGGAAAAAAACATTCCTTTACCTCTTTCATACATCTCGCACCTTTCATGAATCGGTATAATATATATTCGGTGATTCCATCATTTAACATCCTATATTTTAGACATTTTTCTAATTGAGGTTTCGGGAGGGAAATGAAGGTAGATTAATTTCTGTGGCAATTATTTTAGGTTAAAGTGGCATTCTTGAAAATCATGTCTGCTGTACTATATGCTTTCTTCTACATCTTAACCGTTTTACACTACCGATGCGCTATGAGGTGCGTCATTGCCTGTTTGAGAATAGGAAGCAATGTTCATCGTCTCGAGAGATTGTACATGATGGTTTCCTTGCGAAAAGTTGATTTTATATGATCACCAAGGTAGGTAAGAGAATGGATGTCGTATCTCTGTGGCTGGAACATTTACAATGTTAATTGAGGTCATTCTAAATTATTTTACAATTTCGTTCAAAATAAAGTTAAGATGCTGGCTGCACTTGTTCAGATATCAATTCGACTCCAGGAATCCATGTTTAGTTAAGATATGGAAAATACTTTAAATGTACATAAATTTAAACTGATTTTCACCTTTTAACTTAGGTTTGCCTAATTTTTTGTTTTTGACAACAGTAAATCTGATAAATATGAAAGTTGTGGATGGAAGGAACTTTCTTTGAATATTCTTCAAACGGTTTTCTTTTGTTTGCTTCGAATTAAACTTCCTTTTTTCTTTCTTTCAGAACAAGATTATTAGCTATTCGATGCTTGTTCTGGTTCCGTCGACGATGTCAACCAATCCTGAAAAGTTTTTGCTAAATGTGAATTATTCTCCTGCAAAAGGGTTAAAATTCAATAATTTCGAAAGAATAACAACCTATGGTGTTTTCAAGAGCTGTGCTGATAAAGGAGTTGATCCAAGATTATGTGTGTGTTCTAAGAATCTCACCGTTTCCAGGAACACCTCACGTGACAATCTAACAGATCCAGAGAGAGGTTTACTTTCCACGGAGAGCGACCTTACAACGGTAAGAAGTCAGTCAACTAATATCAGCTGCCTGACCATTGTGGAAAGGAAGAACGACAGAGGAGTTATTTTTGAAGCGGTCAATCTGGGCGATAACCTCGAAATCCAGCTTGATTTCACATTGTCCACTAAAGGAATGGAGCGATTCAACAAAGATGAGACACAACAGATGAGATTAAAACCATTCTCGGTACAATATGTGAATGGGGCATTATTTCACCACAATAGCTCCATCAAGGGAGGCTGGGTTGTTTCATGCTAACTGCTCGGAAGCGTAACTTTTGTGCTAAACTGTCTTCAGTGTAGATTTACTCGTCAGGTTGACTTGTCAACTACACGTTAAAATTAATCAAAGATTTGTTCATCAAATACGAGTTTCTCTGTTTGTGCTCTGTAATGAGTGGGAACTGTCCGGTGAAGATGGTTAAAGAACGGCCGTACTCTGACTGTCCTGCGGTAGCATATTAATTAGCTTTTTATTTGGAAGCTGGAATAAATGACTTGACGAGCATTAAAGGTGTGTGTTCAATCTCACATTCAGAGGAAGAAGCCTAAATGAAGTGGGAAATTGAGAAGATTCTATTCAGCTTTAAATTCATTTTTACAGGAGTTTAATTGACAGCAGGACTGAGGTATATTGGTGGAGTGACCAAGATGTAAACATAGAAAATTGTATATGATGAACCAATATTAATGTCTGCGATCCGAGAGCCCTAATCGAAGAGAATGGTTGCGACCTCGATTTGGATTAATAAATTCTAAAGGAACATTTGTTGACGGTAGTAGGTCTGTCCGACTACTGAAATGTTACGTGATCTCAGGTCAGACCGGCCTAGACCAGTTGGCATCTCCCGGTCGTTACAAAGATATATTTAGTACGAAAGACCCAATAAATCTAAGATAATATTTTGAGGTAAAAAGCAGTTGTTTCTGAAGTGATGTAAGTTTCCAGAAGAGTGCGATCGATCCGTGGATGGGGGTTTGTCTCGACCACATAACTACAGAGGAAGAGTAACTATATTAAGTTTAAGTTCTCAACTTCGAAGGCTGAAGATCCCTCTAATACCTTGCTTCAGCAATAACATGGCATAGAAGGTGTAAGGGAGATTAATTAAATGCTGGAAGACCTATAATACTTGATTAACTGCGTTTAACATCTTTTATTGCGGTAGTGGAGTGGAAAGAGGAAGCTGTGAAGTAGAGTAAAATATTCTTTTCTTAATCAAAAGATCAAGGAAACCTTAGACAATAGCGATATTCAAAATGATGACCAGGTTAAGACTCAAGTAAGAGGGGAATAGTTCGGACATTAAACAATATCCCTATGACGGAGTTAGATAAAAAATAAACATGCTATGAATGTAACCGTGAAGAATGTCTTTGGATTATTTATCCTTTATTGAAGTGAATCTGAGTTTTTTATTTCTCTTTTTTCTTCGGTTACAATGTTTGTTTGTTTTTAATATATATTTAGGATGGAGATACTTCTGGGTAGGGAGCGAATGGTAAAAAATAGGTAATAGACTTGCGTTGTTGCCTTACTTTGTTTCCAGGTGTGAAGTTCTCTGTCTGTTTTCGAGTTTTAGGTTTTTTTGGGTGTGGCGATTCTGTTGTCGACGTCAGCCTTGATTTTGAGGCGAGGTTATCAAACTTATCGGTTGCAGGCCGGGATGCGGTTGATCTTGTCCCCTGTGACTTTCTTCCTATTTTTTAGGGGGTAAGTTATGTGTGTTTAGAGAGAAGGCTGCCATCTTCAGGTGTCGGTGGTTGGATTAAAAATCTTTAGTGTTTGGGACCGCGCTGCGTCTGTTAGCTTCCTTTGTTGGATTATTTCATCGTTATACTCAAGCAGCTGTTTGACGTACTACCTTTTCTTTGTGCAGGGGGGAATCAGACGTCAGTAACTACTGAGGGGTTTGTTAAGCATTACCTGAAACTTTCATCCTTTATTATCTTCCTTTTGTTCTCGCTGGCTTCATCGTTATCGCTCTTTCGATGCTGCCACCTAACTATTACAAAGCAGACTTCCCGCTGATGCAATAAATGCTTCTGCCTTTGAACATTTTCAGTGTGAATTCGCGCACCTGTCTGAAGTGTGGACAACAAACACAAACATAAAGTGAACTATCTAAAATAAAACTTTTGAAGAGTTTTTAATAACGTCCTGGAGGCTTTACCAGATAACCGTTTTATAATCCGCAGGGTGGAATCTGTTAATTTGTGTAATTCATAAATTTCAATTAAATATTCTTGGTCTGGTTTACGGGGCGTTAGACGGATTATCCGGTCTGAGTCTCGCTACTCTCAAATCGGTTTCTCTCACTGCTAAAGGTACAGCAGTACATATTCGTACAAGGATATTTAGGGGAGTAAACATACTGTTCTTTGGTAAAGCTGGCAAAACAAGAGAATTTTAAAAAAGATAAGATGATCCAGGCTCTCGTTGCATATCGCGGACCGGGATTCTTCCACATCCAGAACAGCAGTACCGTCAGCCCGCTCGGAGCAGCCTGAAGCAAACGTGCCTCAATGGTGAAGTGAAGGCGGAGGTCGTTCTCCTCCTCCTCCTCCCCCCATCAGTCCATGAAGAGACTGTGGCAGGCCAAGTCGCCTGAGGATAGAGAAGCCTCCCCTCTGTGGCCGGAGAGCCCAAAAGACCGTTAAGGGGGTTGCTTAGATCGATTCTCCTCTTTAGCCAAAACCTCTAGGTTTCGACTCAAACGCCTTTTTTAGGAGACAAAACTATTAAGTATCTTTTCTTCAGTATTAGAGGAGCCGGACTTACAACGCATTTTGATAAAAAACGTTCAAAAAAAAATTCTTTTCAGATAATCCATTAAAAACTGAGACAGATGTCTTCCACCGAGAGTTGGGGCTCAACTCAGAGCCACGTCTATGGTATTAACACTGACCGCTTAATCGTTGCTATCATCAGACTAGAGGATTAGATAAAAGCTTTATTCTCTTCTTGAGTCTTTCTCTGGAGACGTTTTATGTGACGGGCGACTTTAATCGCATTTTTTAAAGATTTTTTCTTTTACCGTTACTCAGATTAACGGGAACCGGACACTAACCGTAGGTAGCGTCCACCCAGCTGCAAACCTTCTGTTCGAAACTCGGCTTGGTGGATATCTTCAGAACTAAACTTACGGACACCAAGTCACCCACTCGTTACCAGAACAGTCAGGGTTCTGCATGCTGGCGCCCAACTCGCGGGTATTCTTCGGGAAGTGATGTGCGACGCGATCTCCTGGAGCGATCACTCGCAAAACGGGAGTACGGGGGCAAACGGCGTGGGATGCTGTCAGGTACAGATCGCGTATTGGTAGTAATAGAGAGGATGGGATCAAATGACCTTACGCTAGAACTAAACAACGCGGCATCAGCCCTCCTAACTAAAATAAAATCCGTGCTGCCTAAAGAGTTAACGTGGTTAAATAGCTCAAAATCAGAAGGCACTAAAGTCAGGGCGAAAGGATGGGTCGTTAGCAGGGCAAGGGGTGGGGCAACTAAAGAATACCAACATAAATTGTTTATGGAATCGTGTTATTGTGATGAGGGAAATAAATACGTTTATTTTCGTATTTACTTATTCCATTCGTGGGGAATTGGGAATTAAAACATAGGGCGATTGGTTCACAAGTGCTCGTGTACGAAAGTCGAGAACGATATTTTGTCAGTCTTCTGCTTTCGTTGTTTCGGCTGAAATTTTGTGGAAAGGGCTAGAAACTACGCTTCCCACACAGCCATGCGGGCCAGACGGTGCTCACAGCTTAGTACTCAGCCCCCGCCCCTGCTAGTCCGCAGTGATGTTCTTGAAGCGACTGACTATTCTTTCTCCACATTCACGTTTCTACATTCGACGGAAATCGACAAAAGTGAGACTGGTCAGGGAACAGATCAAATCTCCAAAATACCATAATCTGTGTACGATTTCGGGGACTCACGTAGATCCGCACTTTTGAATTTGGCTTTCATAGGCAGGAACTTCTGCGGAACCAGGCGTCCATTTTAACAGTTCATTCAACTAACTTAGACCTGTAGGTTCTGACACATTTACATACAATATTGGCGATGTGTGAAAACCATGTGGGTGGAGTAGACTTGAACGGGACCGGTGGGTTCTTTCGACCACTGAATAGCAACCCGGTCGATAGTTAACTGTTCGTTCATTTTCCTGACGAAAATTAACAACAATCTCAAGCAGTGCTTTATATACGGACCTGTGAATGCGGATTGTCTTCCTCTTACTCCGCCACTTTGACTGTCCAGTCACATGACCACGTACCGTATCACTAGTGCCCTCTGTGACGAGCATCTTTCAGATTTTAGCAGCAGTACTGTCTCATTACAAGGCGTTACTGTTGGCTTGAACACAAGACCTTCTTGGTAACAAAAGGTTACCACGTTACTCTTCGTGAGTTGTCGTCTTCTTTTGGCAGATCTCTGTAGACCAGCTGACGTTTCTCAGCGGCTAAATATTCGTTTTTGCGTAATTTATTCGCATTTAAAATCGGTTGAATAAGAATTTTTCAGTATTCAAAATAATTCTGGTTAGGTTTTTCGCCCGCCCCCCATCACTCCGCCTCCTCGCACTACTTTAAAGCGAGGTAATTCTACGACTAATTACACTGTCCAACAAAATTTGATGAATTTTCTTTTACATAGAATGTTAAATTTATATTTTATTAATTTTTGGGTGCCAAATTTTAATTCGGAATTCTTTTTTGGATTCAACGTGTAGTTTTTTTTTTTTTAAATTTACATTTAAGTTAAAAAGAAATGAAATGGAAAAAAATGAAGACTTTTTATACAATTTGATCATAAAATGATACAAAAAATTATATGATTTATTATTCAATTGATACAAAATTACATTTTTATTGTTTTTTAGACATTTTTATAATTATATTTTTATATTTTTTTAGACAATCAAGACAAAGAGGCAATGGTTAAAAAGTGTATTAGGTTAAACTTTAAAAGTCTTTGGCCAGGCAGGATCTTTTATGGGAGACAAACTTGGTATCACGCACTAGACACCAACAGTAGTCAGCAAGTAATGCTGGCGAAGGCTTTCCTTTATACCGTGCTTCCATATCACTAATTTCCTGATGAAATCTCTCTCCGTGTTCATCAGATACATCAGACATATTGTCAGGGGAAAAGTCTAGATGAGAATCGAGAAAATGAAGTTTAACTGACATATTACAGCCAAGTTTTTCAAAGTTTTTAATTAGATCTTTGACCAGGAATTCAAAATTTGAAGCTTTATGTCTCCCAAGAATGCCACTGACAAAATTTCGAAAAGAGCACCATGCTGCTGTTTGGACAGGGGTCAGAATGTTTTCGAAGCTTTGATCATTTGACAACTGCCGTACCTGTGGTCCAACAAATATGCCTTCTGTAATTTTGGCAGTGCTAAGTTTTGGAAATTTCGCCTTTAGAAAGTTCATTGCCTCACAGTCTTTATCAAGTGCCTTCACAAACTGCTTTATAACTCCTAATTTAATGTGAACGGGTGGCAGAAGAATCTTATTTGATGGCACAAGTGGGGAATTGGCAATATTCTTGAGCCCCACTGTTAATTCTTTGCGTTTAGGCGAGTCTTTGACTTTGTAGTGGCTGTCTTTTGCCCGTGAATCCCAAAGGCACAAAAAAAAAACAGCAAAACTTTGTATATCCAGTTTGTAGTCCAGTTAACATTGCAATAACTTTTAGATCTGCACAAATTACCCACTGATGTTTATTGTACTGAAGAGAAATTAGAATATCCTTTAGATTGTTGTATGTTTCTCTTAGTACCACGGAATGCGAAACAGGAACAGATGGTAATTGATTCCCATTATGCAGTAATACAGCCTTCACACTGTACTTTGAGGCCATCAATTAAAAGGCGCCATTCAGAAGGATGATATTTTAACACCTTTTTTAAGTACGAAGTCTTGATGCCAGAATTTCACTCTGTTCTTTATTAAACTTAAGATCTCGTATCAAATCACTTAAGTCATTCTGTGTAAAAAGTTGTGGTCTCTCACCTAATTCTGATGCTGATGCAATGAATTCGGGATCTTTGTTCCTTTCATTTTCGGTGTCTTCAGGATCAGTATCTTTGTCTTCAGGCAAGAAATCAGGTTTCTTGGTCACTGTAATCGAATGTGAATGTTGTACTGGACCAGAAGCTGACCGAAGATTGGGATAATATATATTTCCAGTTCTAATGCCAGTGAGAGAGACCTTAGTACAACAAAAATAGCAATCGTCAATGTGATTTTGTGGTTCTCGCCAAATCATGGGAATACCGAATGGCAGAGAGTAGCCACACGCTTAGCCTTGAAACACAGTTTGTACAACAATATTGCGGTGCCCAACTCGCCGAATCCACTTCCGTATCAAAATAGGCTGTATAGAGATTTCTAATATGCTTATTTATTACACGCCGCTTCTTTTTAGCAACATATTCACCGCAGATGTAACATAAATTATTCTTGTCATTCTTGCAGCAGCGACCAGAAGTTGAAGTTGCCATTGTATCGTTTATTCTTATCTAAAAAGAAACAATACAGAGTTAGATAAGTGAGTATTAGTCTTATAATTGTAATAAGCTCAAATGTAAGTCTGCGATTAATAGCGATTTGCTTTCGAATCAGCAATAATCAAAATCTTAAACTTACACAAAAACTACCCGTTAAATGTATAAAAACAAATGCATTTTCGTGATCCTCGTAAAATTTTAGTTTGGAAACGTGCATTACATCACGTGTAAAAAGAAAATGCTGCAGTGTGCTGTTACTGAGACGTTGATTAGTTTATTCCCTCATCAAAGCAACATTTGTCAAGTACGCAATCGCTTTGCGGCTGTCGACATCTAAGCTGACATCTGGGGTTACGAAGGCGTGCCGTATCTGTTATCCGCCCTGGTGAGCGAGCGATCTATCCAGCTTGCGCCGAAAGCTTTCGAACACGAATCAGGTTAACCGCCGAGTAGAAGCAATTAGTCTTACACAGCTGACAGTTTGCTCTTTCTTAATACAACAGAAGAATCGATGATTTATGGATCTATCTTGCTAACGCAAATATCTGTTTGTTTGTATGTTTGTTTGTTTGTTTGTTTGTTGTTGTTGCGTGTACTCCTCGTCGGCCGAGGGTGTAGGAGAACACGAGCTGTTCTGAACAACCTTCGCTCGGTTTAAGTCTCCCCCCCCAATTTGAGATAAGTTTGAATCTTACCCCCTGAAGTCTCTGAACAAAACCGCTATCATTTCCAAGCTTTGTCCTCCTGACAGCACCGTCAAACATGTTTGCATATAAATTATCTTAAGTTCTAAAAAAAATTTTTTTTTGCTTTTCAACCTGTAGAAGATTTGTTCCCGTCCGTACGGTTTCCTGTGGTTCCTGGCCAGCGGAAGTGATGTCAGATGGAGATTCGATGGTCGGACCCAATACATGTATATTTCGCACGGACATGGTAATTAACACAGCACGTGAAGGAATTTTTCGTTGTTTCTCCTGCCACGAAACAATTCGAACAAGCCTTCGATTTTGTTCAGACACCATGATGTTATCTCCCCCCCCACCCGTTAAACATGAGTAGTAACGTTGTTACTTCACAGGTGGCAGCGCAGTAGCCACCGGAAATCGAGGTTGACATTAGCGTTGCCTCGAGACAGAGAGCTATGGTTGAATTCATCACAAAAGGGACTGGGGGGGCGAGGCGTAAACTCTAAAGACCCTGTCTGGCTGCTGAATGGGTCTGGTACTTTTGGCATCAGCTACACAAGATGGAAACTAAAGCTTCGCATTTCAAACGTGAAAACAATGATCTTGAGGACAAGGTGCGTTCAGGTGACAGGTGCTGTGAAGAAACTCTAATGCTATATTTCCACTCGGCTTCTTTTCAGGTACCTAGGCGAAAATTATAAACGAATTTGGAGACGAATTCTCAGATGTTCATAACTTTTACTAAGATGACCAATGACAGCGCGTTGATATATCAGACTAAAGGTAGTTTATCAAGGTTTCGGACGCATTTCCAGTTCTAGCACGAATTTACATGGAGGAGATTTTATTTACAAAACGACAAAGAAATCATTTTCTTTATAAAGGCAAAAATTAAAAGTGGATTTTGAATACTTACATAGTTTGATATGAGAGTAGGATTTTATAGGCTTAGCGATATTTATCACTTGTGCGGCTAATATACAACTAATTATTATTTTCTTAGAATGGGTAAGAAGTCTGGTCTTTCTCCAACTACTCGCTCAACAATCGTCGAGCTATGAAAGCTGGAATTTCCTTGTTCCTGAATCTCCAGGAAACCGACCGGAAGAAGCGAAGCAGCCGGCCTGTGGAGAGCACAGCGATCGTCCACGCTCTGGCCGACCTAGAAAAGCTACCCAAAGGCCGGACCGGAGCATCCATAGGCTATCTGAAGCCGATCGTATGAAGATGTTCCGTAAGGAAATTCAGCAATGGAAAGACGTGTGTGTGTGTGTGTGTGTGTGTGTGTGTGTGTGAGTGAGGACTGTCGGGAACCGACTGCTCGAGTTTGGACTGAATGGGACGGTCGCCAGAAAGAAGCCGTTCGTTTCCCGAAAGACCCGCAGGCGGCGCGCATCGATCGGACCCCCGGAAGTCGTCTCGTCGGACGAATCCAAATTCATTTTTATATTTTTGTTCGGTTCCGACGGTTTGCATGCGATATGTCCGACGCAGAATCGGCGAAGAGCTCGATCAGGAAAGTATTCTTCCGATTGTTCCAACGGGCTGGTTGGAGGTTTACGATTTGGGGCCGTTTTTTTCTCCAGACAAGGGATCGGTCCGATTTGCAAAATCGAGGGAACTCTGAACAGCAACGGATATTTGCACATGTTGGGAACTGCCCTCCAACCGTACCCCGACGAGAATTGCCCCCCCCCACCACGCACCCCTGACTTGGATCTTCCGGCAGGACAGTGACCGTATTCACACCGCGAATATCGTCAAGCTCTGTTTGCAAACCACGAAGTCACCCCCCTCTTCTCGATTTGGCCTCCTCAGTCTCCGGATGGAAATCCAGATTGGGAACACGGTGGAGGGATCAGAGCTTCAGAGCCGGCGGAACCGAGCGAGCTGCGTGAAAATATCGAGGAATTATGGGGTAAAATTATGGCCGGCTGTTGTAGCGGTCTCATCGATTCGATGGCCTCGGACCGTGATCAGTAATTTCGGCTATCCTACCAAATACCAGGGTTTTATTTACCGATTCCATTTGCCGCTACTACAGTTCTAATTTACGAGTAACTGTGGTGTTGTTGTGCCCCCGCCAAACACCCGAATCTGTACATTTTCCATTCTTGAACTGGCCACCATCAGTTTTCCGGGTGTGAAAGATCAGAGACGTTACTGTCTGTAGACTGGTGCGGATAGACGTCCAGAGGGGTGATAGCACAGTGTGATACCGTGGCGAAGTCTGCCTTCCTCCTCCTCGAAGACCCATTCTGTTAGAGTTATCCGGATTCTCCACTTTTTGTCGTACTTCCAATTTTTAAAAGAAAACAGAATTTACTCCGTTCCTTTGCCTTAGCCATTTTTATTTCACTAGAGTTAAACAGTTTTACGAGGGTTTTTTCTTTTAAGATTTAGAGTTTACCCGTAATGGCGCCAATATTTACCTGAGATGATTAAACTTGAAGGTTTTTTCCCATCTTTAAAAGAAAATTAAATCACCAGAAACCATATAAATGTCAACAGAGTAGTAGTAATACTTCGATTGTTGTTCAGGCCTTAATTGGTAAATAGATTACTTTCTGTAACTTTAGAAGCGACTATAAATATGGTTGAGCTGTGGATCGCATTAAAACCTAATTTCCACTTATAATAATGGTATCTTGAACATTTACGTTCTAGTCGCAACTTAAACCCGCATAACAACTCTTAAAATGTAGTTTTACAACACCAAGATTGGCTGTTATTATCTCCAATAGGATGTATTTTAAATTCCCTATTAATTATCTTTTACTACAGGTAACATGAACTTGTGGTACCACAGGATAGGTATGAAGTTTTAAATTTTCCTAAGTCTTCTTGACATGTTTGTGTTTTTTGTAACTTTCCTTCCAAAAAGATAACTAATTATTCCTTCACGATCTGATCTAAAGTATACTTATAAGCGATAAGTTCGGACAGCAGAGTTACAAACTCTATTCTTCGGTGTACTCCAGTTTTTACCTGACTTATGCTAACTCCGGTTGGTGGGGTAAGAAATACAGTCCAAGCACGATACAGAAGACTGATAGATGTAAATAATTCCAATTTTTTTATGTGTGTGTGTGTTTGAAATCTTTATAAAAAGTTTTTAAATAGATATATTCTCACTAAATCTTCAGCTTAACATGAAATAACTTTTTCTTTTTATTCTAATTACTATGTTTAAATTTTTTTTAAAAAAAACTTCTCTGCGAGTTGAAATGCTCCTTTCGGTAACCTATCAATAGACCGGTGTCTTGGTATTATTAGCTTTTATCTAAAATAGTTATCCTATAACTATCACCATTCTATGCAACTGCTTTCCTCGTCTAATTTTTAAGACCGAGATTTCTTATATTGCTTTCAATGGCAGTAATACGAATAATGAACTTAAACAAACAAACAAACAAAAAGATTTAATACAAATAAATTCTTAAGAAACTATTCAAGTTGATAATGAAATTAAGACGACAAAAAGTTAAAAAATAAAAGCAAATGCTCCGAGTTTGAAATATGCAGAAACTCCTATGCACTATAAAAGCTTCAATTAAACGCCGGTAAACAAGTAGTAAATATCGCCTTTAATATGTGACGACGCAGTAAGTAGGTATAGATGGCTTCCATGTCAGTAAGTAGGTATAGATGGCTTCCATGTCAGTAAGTAGGTATAGATGGCTTCCATTTCAGTAAGTAGGTATAGATGGCTTCCATTTCAGTAAGTAGGTATAGATGGCTTCCATTTCAGTAAGTTGGAATTTTACAGGTCCCTCGACTTTAATTTTAAAAGTTACTAGCAAATGATTCATTTCTCCCCCAGATATTTTTTTCTTACATATAAAAGAATCTAAAAAAAAAAACCAAAAAAACCAGAACTTACCTATCTTCTACCAACCGAAAATCGTTGTTTATGTATCAATCAAATCTGGATTACAGATCCAGATATCATATCCAAGTAGATTTCACTGGAAAAAAATAAACCTTTTAGTAATTAAACTACTAGGTTTTGCTCATTCACTGTTTTTAATTTACAGCCGGTTATAAATACGTTTACCTGTCTACATGCAAGTATGGAGTTATAAAATATTTATTTTCTTTATTTTGCTAATGTTTTTTTAATTAGCATAGCACCTAGGAGGAAATTTCTTATCGGGAGATCAGGCTCTGCATCGGACGATGTTGTTGTCTGCACGCTATTCCGTCTTTCGTTAGTAAATGATGAAGACCTGCACCATCCTCCCGTCTCCAGCATCAAGCTGACCATCACGGTCAAACACGAATCTTGCACACCTGCTGCTGATGATGCTTCAGCGACTATTACAAGCTGGCTTCAGAGAGAGAATAAACAGAAAACAGCAGCAAATAGGTAGCCAGACCGAGAATTCCACCTGACTTACAGTGCCGGACAAAAGAGTTGGGGAACTTGCTGTGAAATTGATATTTGAGCTCTCTTGTTTTTTCATTTGCATACAGATAGCCATCCTATTGTCCATAAGTTGTATAAAAACTGCCTTTACAATGTGTAAAAACAACGAATGTCACATGTGTATCTATTGTCTGGAAAAAATATTTGAATTAGCAGAGTGAAATCTGTACCGCGACAAAAGAGTTGGGACAGTGAACAAAATCTGTGCATACATTTATTCCCCTCAATATATTCATTTTCAAAGGATAAAATGAATAGAGTCACATCATCTAAGACCATTTAAGATCATTTTTGCACCGTGCCTGGCAAGACAACGTCGTCTGAAATCAGAGACTTGATAGTTGAGCACCACCAAGAAGATCTGTCTTGTCGGGAGATGGCCAATCGAGTCAGTTGCCCGAAAAGCACCGTAAACCGCATTCTGAAGCAGTACAAGGAAATCGGAAACACGAAACCAAAATGTGAATCGGAAGACCGCGAAAATGTGACAACAATCATTTTGTCGCGAATCCAGGGCCAATCGTTTCTTGACATCGATGGCCATTCGAGCCTCCCTGAGTGGAAAGAATGTCTCCAGTCGCACTATTCAACGTCGGTCGTCTATGCGAGGGGAATCTCTTTGGACGAATCGCACAGAAAAAGCCATTGATCAGCAACAAGAACAGGCGCATCGCCATAGCATGGACTAAAGTGCACAAAAACTGGACCAAAGTTCAATGGGCTAGAGTTTGCGCATCCACAGTGCTGGCCGAGTGTATGTTCGACGTTACCATGGCGAAAAATACAATATAAAGTGCACCCGACCGACGGTACAGGCCGGAGAAGGATCGTTGATGGTCTGGGGGTGTATGAGCGCGGCGGGACCAGGCCCTCTCAAGTTGATCAGGGGCAGAGCGACCGCCCAGACCTACTGCAATTTACTGAGGGATGTCGTCGTCGACTACATCGACGAGAACATGCCAGTCACCGCCATCTTCCAGCACGACAATTCCCCCGATCCACACCGCCAGAGTCGTCACTTCCCTCACCACCAAACTAGGAATGGATGTCATGCGTTGGCCGCCCCAAAGTCCGGATCTCAACCCAATCGAAAACGCCTGGAAGCAGCTGAAGGCCAAGGTGGCCAAACACAAGAATCTCGACCAAGACCAGTTCTGGCAGGCCGTCGAGAAAAGTTGGCAGGAAATGGCCAATTCCGACTGCCTTCGTTTGGTCGAATCCATGCCCCGTCGTTGTCGAGAAGTGATCGAAAATCACGGATACGCCACCCACTACCAGCCAGTTGACCATTTCCATGCATTTGTCCGATTGTAATTTGGAATATTGAAAAATATTTATGGTTCTGCTCACTGTCCCAACAATTTTGTCGCGGTACAAATCGGACATTGCCGATTCAAATATTTTTTTCCAGAGAATATGTAAACATATAGCACGTGGTGCTTTTATACACTGTAAAGGGATGTTTTGTGCATATAATAAACAATGTGATGGGTATTTAAATGCGTTTGTTAAAACGAGGGAGCTCAAATATCAATCTTACAGCAAGTGTCCCAACGCTTCTGTCCGGCACTGTATATGTATTTCTAAAATAAGTCATAAACATCACGAATGATATAGAAGAAAGAAACCACCTGCCATTTAGTCCGGTGCCGCCATCACTTTTGTTATAGTTATCGTTTCATTTATATCATTTTGATAAGAAAAACAACAGAGGTATGTGTATGTATGGTGCGAAATGGCTCGGATATATACACTATTGAGAAGAGGAGATGAAAAGTAGAAAAATACTGCTTACCTGTAATTTTCAGTTGCTGTGATTAGTAAGTAATAAATTGTGTTCACTAAATTATCAAAATTAAATCGGGTAGCCATGCATTGAGGGTTATCAAAATATTTACCCGCTGTGTGGATTTTACTGGTTAATATAAGTTATCTCAAAAACAGAACGACAGCTTTAATTGAGAACAAAGGTGTAATTCATTGCGGATTACTTGGCCGATTATCTACGTTCACAGAAAGGCTTAGCCTGGCTTATTTGTGGATAGGTGCGCGACAGGTTTCATTATAGTTATTAAACCATTTATTACGAGCTCATGTATAAATCGACTTTTTGTTAGTTATTTTTTTACCTGTAGTAGCAGTGGAATGAAGTATAGGTTATCTGAACTGATCTCGAATTGAGCAACGTTCATGCGACGAGCGACCTCATCTATTACTAGAGCATCAGTTCTGAGGGAAAATCGCGAACACCGCCCTTAACCCTAACCCTTCCACAGCCGCGCCGCCTCTGATCTTCACAGAGGAAGAAACAGACACAAGTTAACAAATTACCCGATGCTTTGTAAATTCGGTTTGTCCTGTTTTGTCTATAATATTTCACAATTAGAAATACGTTGATTAAGGTTAGTAACAAACAGTGAAACAGTGTCATTTTTTTTGTTTGTTTTGTTTCTTTGCAATAAAAACTGAACAGTGAAAGTAAATACCGCTTACCTGTAATTATCATATTAGGATACCTCCGTTCTTGAGAGAAATCAAAAGCGTCTGACATCCGCTCAGAAGATCCGGACGTAAATGTTGGCAGGGACGGCTAATCTGTCTTTAATTGAGCGGTCTGTCCGGCAAGAATAATTTATATAAGGAAGCAGACTTTCATCCTTTTGAGTTGTAGAGTTTGTAACAGGATCTATAACTTGGATTTCAGTTCAATGTTTAACAAAAATATCTCCCACTGCAAGTGAGAGACTTAACATAGCTGATAATCTTCGGTAAAGTTGGCTAGTTCTTACACTTCACTAGATAATTTTATTTTTTTGACAATGGAAAAATTAATAAACTGAAAGAAATTGGGGAGGGAACCTTTCAATAGGTTTTGCACTAATTCTCCAATCCTAATTTTATTCATTAATTTCACGTTCTTTTTAGGATTATTAGTGAATAAAATGCACAGTGTTGCTGATTTTTCAGGTTTATCCCATCATGGTTTATGAAAGAGAGCCAAACAACACATACACAGAGCTTTTATCACAACAGAGAAAACCCAAGGAAATTATATCAAAAGTTCCTGCATCCAGTTTTAACATCAGCAATAAACCTTACAACCCACGCTTCACTGTGTCTGAAAACTACCCTTTTGATCTTCAAAGGGTTAATATCTCATAATTACATGCAGCCTGATCTTTGCAACCAAATGTTGAAGAGAACCTATATTTTCACATTGCTGTCCACTGAAACTTCTCTGAAATCGCACATCATTTGTGCTTTGCTTGAGTTAAAGGTTACAACTGAAATAATGATCAAATTATTATTACTTAGGTTTTTAATACGCATACTGCTCAAGTTGTAGCTCAGTTGTTGCTGGAAAACAGGAAACAGGAAACTGTAGGAAAATAACTGGCTGTGTGTAACAAGCTAATTAGGCTCAGTTCTAGACAAAATAACCAGCCAGTTGCTGTTCTACGCAACCAAGACGTATCTCCAGAAGAGAATTTATGTAACTTTAATACAAGTTATGACAAGACCCAAATATGGGACGAACGATCTATGATGATGAATAAATGTTGGAGGAAAAAAATGGAAAATAAAGATGGTGAGGGAGTTTCTGATATCTTGGAGATATGGCATAGAGTTACCCGAACATGGGTAATAAATGGTAAACGAGAACATTAACGCTTACCGTCGAATAATCTGAATGCTGTAAATCAATTTTAAGTAAAAATAATATTAGTTTAATTTATGAAAATATATCATTAATTGGGATCCTTATTTGCTCCGTCTTGATCCCAATCCACCAAATTTAATATCTGATGATTCTTTATATGTTGAGGCAAATGAAACATTTAAAATAATAGCTTGATCTGTATAGTGGAATTTAAACACGGGCACATAACTAATGGTTTTGCTGTTAGTGTTACACGAGAATCGTGGACTTTAATTGTTTATTTATTTAGATTCCAACGTTTTCCTTAGAATAACCTAAAATGTATAGGGTTTGGCTTAAGCGGGCAATAAGCGACCAACAGCTCCAGCCAGAGGGGACTTTTCGGACAGCTCGTTCTTGATTTTACACATGCCAGTGTGATAATTGTTAACCGTTTACCTCCCACGGTTTGCGCGTCAGGTCCGTGGCCAACGAAGTTCTTTCCAGCAGCAGTCTGAACCATTTCGCGACCCTCCTCCACGGACACCTAACTCATCACAGCAAAGTCAGGTGGATGATTCCGCACTAATCGTCGAGTAACCTCGAGGGAGATAAGGACGACGATTATCTTTGTCAGCACCTCGTCTTTTTACAGCCCGTAGGGAATAACACAAATAGCTAAAACTCCCCAGGGTAACTCGCACCCCTCCTGCCGGTCGGGAAAGGGTTCAGTAGCTTACCGTGTTATTTTCGCAGGTGTAATATCAGGTCGTTACAAAAGATTTGTCGGATTTTTTATATTATGTTAATTTGGGATTCACCTTTTGCAAACTTGTAAAGGTGTATGTAGATAAGTTATATATGCAGCGTGCGCTCTGGCATACATTATGCAAACCTACCTTTAGAAAAATCGTAAAATGGATATTAGTTTTAGGGTTCTGAGTGTGGATAGAAACGTTTTCGTGCCATTTCGCTTCACGAGTTCAAACCAGGCCCCAAAAAGAGGGAGGTAACTCGTAACATTAAGCAAACGTGGGGCGAGGACGCAGCAAATGAGTGCACAGAACGACGATGGTTTGCAAAGTTTCCATCAGGAGATGTGAGCCTTGAAGATAAGGAATGCAGCGGACATCCTTCCAGCTGTGATTACGACCATCTGAAAACCTTAGTTGAAGTTGATTCAAGAAAAACAGTGAGAAATTGCTGGAGAGCTCGGCGTAAGCACTGCAACTGTTTCCCGGCATCTTGACGCAATCGGAAAGGTGGAAGGCTCGACAGGTGGGCGCCTCACGAGTTGAATGAACAACAACAAAATCGTCGTTTGGAGATCTGCTCTTCCCTTGTCATAAGAAACAAAAAAGACCCATTTCTTGACCGAATCATTACGTGTGGTGAAAAGTGAACCGTTTAAGACAATCGCAAACGATCAGCGCAGTGGCTCGACAGAGACAAGGCGCCTAACCACATTCCAAAACCCAGCCTCCACCCAAAGAAGGTCATGGTCACTGTCTGGTGGACTGCAACTGGTGTCATCCACTATAACTTCTTGCAACCTGAAGAAACCATCACAGCTGAAAGGTACTGTTGTGAATTAAACGTTGTTCATCAGAAACTCTCCCAACGACAGCCGGTATTGATCAGTCGATGAGGCCCAGTCCTGCTCCACGACAGTACTCGCCCTCGTGACTCTTCAGAAACCGAACACGTTTGGGCACCAAGTCCTCCCTCACCCAGCCTATCCACCTGACCTTCTCCCACAGACCGCCACCTTCTCAAACACCTTGACAGCTTCCTCCTATGAAATCCTTCTCCAACCAAGCAGCAATCGAAACTGCCTTCCAAAACTTTATCGACTCCAGAAATCCAGATTTTTTCAAAATGGTCTAAATGAGCCTGTAACTGGTTGGCAGAAGTGCACTGGTTGTAATGGAACTGACTTTGATTGATAAACTTCACGTTCAGCAACGATATGAAGTCTCGTTGATGTGGTAGAAAACCGACAATACTTTTGTAACGACCTGATATCAGCCTCCTCTCTTTAAAGAAAAAAAAACAGGCACCGCAGCCGAACGTGGAATGATCTCGTTACTCCGCCTACGCTTGCAACTTTACGTCACAGTTAGAGTTATTCTAGGATTCCATAGAATTATTTGTTAACATCGCAAATAAAAGGACTTAATTTAAATATATGAGCTAATAATAACACAGGCCTGCAATGGAAGAATTGTCCGAAAACTAATAGCTGATTCTTATAGATTTCTGGGCGCTATTTTCAGTAAAAATAGTTCAATAATTCCATCACGTACCATTTTTCCACAAGCTCAAATTTTCGATTTCAATGTCTCCAGAATCACTGTATTAAGCTTCTAAACAAAAAACTGATTGTAATTAATTTTTCTTTTTTTTACTCCTTTTTGTTTCCCCTTCTCCAGACAGCGAGGTAAGATGATGATTCACTCCTTTTTGCTTCCCCCTCTCCACATTCCCCACTCGGACTCAGTTGCAGTTAGATCTTTGTGTGAGAAGGTTCCGTGATAACCAGTGTACTTTTCCAGACGTGGCAGAAGTTTACCTGTTTTCTCCCTTAGTGGTTTTTATTTGTGGTTTACTTCTGTTTATAAGTGGACTAAATGGCTGCAAAGGGGTTGTCTTAATGCACCTGATAACTTTTGTTACATTTGTGGGAACTTTGTAGTGAAGAAACATTACAGAGTTTGTTAACAAGTGTATTATGCGTATTTTGGTGGGACCCACATAAGGGTGTCTATTTATATGGAAAACTCGGACAGTGGTCTCATGGTAAGAAAAAGTCTTTCCGTTTTGGGATCCCTATGATCTGGAGGGAACCCCGAAATCACAGTGATGACTGTTACTTTTCATGTAACGTACAGGGGTTCAATCTAAGAAATAAGAAAGAAATTTTCTATCCGAACCTCTCATCGGCAATATGCCCTGTACCTCATGGTCCAGGTATACCAGTACCTTTACCTCCAGAAAAACTAGAAGACACACCTGAAGACTCTGAAAAAGAAGACCAGGATTCTGATGAGGACTTTCACGATGTTTCAGGCAGCAGCGAGCCCCAACTTTTTTTACAGTTTGAATTGAATGACTTAGTCAGAGACTTGAGTCTTCCTAGAGATGCAGCAGAACTGTTAGGCTCTAGGTTAAAGGAAAAGAACTTGTTGGTCCCTGGTACCTCTTTCTCATGGTTTAGAAATAGAGAAAAATATTTCATTCCATACTTTTCTAAAGAAGGTGACCTGGTTTACTGTAGCGATGTCCCTGGACTGATGAAGTGGTTTAACATACAGTATGATGTGAACGAATGGAAGCGCTTTATTAACTCGTCAAAAAGAAGCCTCAAAGCAGTGCTTCTCCACAATGGCAGCAAGTATGCTTCAGTACCAGTATGGCATACTGTGTATCTGAAAGAATACTACAAGAATTTAGCCTTAAATCTCACCGAACTGAAATACAGAGATCATGGATGGACGATATACGGCGATCTAAAAGTAATTTCCATGCTTCTTGGACAGCAGAGAGAATACACAAAGTACCCCTGCTTCTTGTGTGAATGGGACAGCCGGGATAGGGGCCAACACTGGATCAAAAATGAGTGGCCGTGTAAGGTAGAATTAGAACCTGGAAGCAAAAATGTAGTAAGGGAAAGATTGGTTGATCCAAGGAAAGTCGTCCTGCCTCCTCTTCATATCAAGCTTGGACTAATGAAACAATTTGCAAAAGCTCTGTCAAAAGAAGGAAAGTGTTTTAAATACCTGCACAACAAGTTCCCGGGACTCTCAGAAGCAAAAGTGAAAAAAGGTGTTTTTGTCGGTCCAGATATTCGGAAACTTCTGAAATATGATCATGTTGTGTTTGAAACAAAAATGGAACAGTTGAAAAAGAGGCCTGGAAAGCTTTCAAAGAAGTTGTACAGAAATTTATTGGGAATTATATGGATCCAAACTTTAAGAGTATTGTTGAAAACATGCTGATGAAATTCAAAGACTTTGGTTGTTCGATGAGCTTGAAGGCACACTTCCTGAATTCTCATTTAGACTACTTCCTCGAAAATCTTGGTGCTGTTAGTGAAGAGCAGGGGGAAGGATTTCATCAAGATATCAAGGAGATGGAACGCAGATACCAGGGTAGGTGGAATGTCAACATGATTGCGGACTACTGTTGGATGCTGCACAGAGAAGAGCCACAAGCTTCCTATAAGAGAAAAAGTACCAAAAGGAGCTTGGAGGGAGAACAGAAAAGGCAGTATAAAGACTTGTAAAGGTGAGTAAGTGTTGAGAACGGTTTTCTATCAATAATTTTGCAAATGAAACTATTTTTTAAATTTTTTTGCAAATGAATGTTTCAACCAGAATACGTATTAATAATCTCTTTTCCCATATTTTCAGATTCACTTTGTGGAAAATCCTCATGTGATAGAGAAAAATGGTGGTCGTATTCTAAATCAGCGCACCAGACAACATAGGAATCAGTTATAACATGGCAGACAGTTATCAAAGACCCAGATTTTGCAGGCCTGCGTTATCGGTCAGATAGATATGACGATCACATTTTAAAGTCTCATAAGCAGAAAACAGAGAGCTTAAACTAAAATAATAACTAGAAATTTCTAAATTAAGAAACAAAAATGTTTCTGTTTGAGCGTATATTGGATTTAGATTATTTTATACCCGACTTCTTTTGTCTTAAAGGAGAGACAGTTGACAAAAAGCAAACTATCGGTCTAAGAAGCTGGGGTCTGATTTTAAGAAGTCACTTAAAATAAATTTCTGATTTCGAAGTCTGTTGTTTAGGACGACACGGTTAATGTAAACCGTCCAATGTAGGACAGATCAGGAAACTAACACGGGTGATATTGCTTTATATTTAAACTATTATCGTTACAAATGATAAAAGATTTTAAAAAATTTTTTTAAATACTTGTTTACAGTGAATTTAAAGATATAAATCTACTCGGTCAACAACAGGACTGCCGGACCTAGAATTTTTACCCGTGAGATAGCAGTTTCCGTTAAATTTTATATATCGTCAAATCTCGATAAGAATGGAAGCATTTCTTTAAAAAAAAAAAAAAACAACTTATTCTCAAATTAAGTATTGCCTGAAAGTCAGAGACAACACTTTCCTGGTTGTTTCTTAACTAACACCTGAAAATTGGGATTGGCCAAGTTTACGATAATTTACAAAGGCAGGAATGTGTTTAATTAAATCTTGTTTTCTAATAAATTACATTAATCTTTAATGCGCGTATACAAAATAATGAAAAATGTAAGTGTCTCATTTAAGAACCTATGAGTATAAATCCAAAGAGAAAGTTGTAAGTTCCGTTCGTTTGTTCGTCTTGAGTTCTTGCTTTAATAAGTAATCGCTTGTTAAATCTCTGTATGGTAGATGGAGCCACAGTCTGGGTAAGTCTCCTTCACCGTCCAAAACACAGATGTATAAGTTGAGGATTGATTCAATTTACAAATTATGCAAGACAAACAAATATTAACGAGAGATGACTGCTGTGAGGATCCTGCGTACAGAGGAATACTTAAACTCCAATGATTTGGCATCTTTTGGCAGTGTCCCCGAAGATATTAATCTTATTATCGTTAATATTATCAGTTTAAAAAAAGAAAAGATATTTACCGAAATAAGTACAGGTGTGGCAAGGAGGCCCTGCTACCCAGCACGTGGATTAGATGTTCTGTAAATCGAGTAATGTTTCTGACATTGGACCGGTTTCCTTCCAAGGCGAAAGATAGTTTACATACAAATCTAGGTCACTCCTGCCCCAGTCTTAGTCCCGTGGGTGGGGAGGAGGTCGTGAAATGTCCTGTCCGGGACATGTCCAACATTGCCCACAGACGCACATCACAACCGGTCTGACGACGTAATTATACCTGACCATTGAAGATGGTGCTTATCGAACAGTATCTTGATGCATGTTTGTCGACGTTATCCAGACGGCTCACATGTTACAAATAATATCTCTCGCGAGAAGAATGCCAATTATAAGATGGGGTCTTAGATTCCCTTGATTAGACAATTAAGGATAAAACCGACGGTAAGCAGAAACTGCAGTTACAGTTGTCCCCCGGTATTCGCAGGGGGTTACGTCCCTTGAGCACCCGCGAAGAGTGAAAAACCGCGAATATTGGACGTGGTCCATAAAAATGCCTATAAACGTCAAAATATAACGTAAAATATAATAAAAATATAAGTAAATATATAATAATAATTTAATTAAAAACACAACACTCAGAGAAACACTAGAGATAGCTACACGCGCTAAACTGGGATGCTGCGGGGCTGATGGGCTGCATCTGCCTGAGACAGCACCTCGTGAGCAGCAGCCAATCAGCAGCGAGGAGAAATGAACAACGCTCTCGGATTGGCTACTTTCAAACCTCCAGCCAATGGCGTTTATTTTATATTGATATTTTGCTGAATTTACGTTAGTAGTTATATTACAAAATTAGTAAATTATATTGTTATTAATGATTTAGCGTTAAAAAGCGTGAAAAAAATATATATTGCCAGGAAAAAAACCATAAAAAATAGCGGAAGATATTTGCGATTCCGCGAATATGCGGGGGTTTCCACAAACAATTATTAGTCAGGTTCTAAGGAAAATTCCGCGAATAACCGGGGTCGCGATTACGGGGGGGGGTCGGCTGTATTTAGAATGGCATTAATTTGAAACTGCTTCCGGCTTTCAGCCTTGGCGAGCCCTTTTATGATTACGCAGACTTTAGCCGTATTTTCAACTGTAGAACTTAGAAACTGGTTCACAGGGCCAGTTTCTAAGTTTTTTAGTGTGTGTGACCAATTCATGTCTTAATATCTTAGCACCGATCTCTTCTGATTGCAAAATGATAACTGGTTTAAAGTTTAATAATATCAACTGTTCGGACTGGCTGTTTTTCTACTTTTGCATTTAAAGAACCTGTCATTGCTACGTAGGGGCCACATTAACAGGTAAACCGAAAAAATATTACGTTGTTTTATTATTTACTTGATTTGCATTATTAATAAGATATTTTAAAATCATGATAATAATTTATTTACGCAGTATTCACATATACATTAGATATGATAAACGATGGCATATTTCCGATAAATTACAGATAATAACTGTCTTCGATCTCCTAATTCTAGCTACTAAAGATGAGGTTCTATCGTCGGGCTGACGAACCCACTACAAACTCGCCTTCTCGGTCTATCGGCAAATATTATACGAAGAACACTAAATATAAAGCATCCTATTCACTTTTAGAAATTCCGTACTCCTTATCCCCTACAAATAAAAATAGACAGAAAAGAAGCTTTCTAAAATAACCCTTGCGGTTTCCTATTCCATTTGGTATCTACCCGGTCAGGGCTGAACCCGCGCCAGTAAGCCGACAGGGTCGGATGATGATGGGAGTGGGCAGACATGCAGCGATGTTCGTATTCGAAGAGATGTCCAGGTGCGCCTCTCTATTCGGTGGACCGATTAGACCAAGTGTGGCCAAACCGCGGCTCGCGGGCCACATGCGGCTCTTTAATATATAATGTGTGGCTCGCGGAAATATGTTGGCTGAAACAGGAATCGTATGAGCCGGTGCTCACAATGGCAGTTTTAGTGGGCGTGGCTTGCGATCGCGTGGATTGTGGCGTGTGCGGCTGTGTTGCGGACAGTCGAATTAGCGGGGTGTTAGTGTGATTCTGGGCTCTGTAGAGTTTGGTTGCGTTCCTCGTGTTGGAGCTTATTGTTTCCTTTCACTTTAATTTTGTTACAAGTGCCTGTGAAATATTTTGTGAACGAAGATGGCGTCATCAAATCGTAAGAAGCGAAAGCTTGAAGATGAAAACAGAAATTGTAAGCCAGAGTGGGAGGGAGATTTTGCGTTCACCGTTAAGGGAGGTAACCCCGTGTGTCTTATCTGCAATGTGTCGCTGAGTCATTACAAGGCCAGTAACTCAAAACGCCACTAAGAAACAAATCACAAGAACTTTTCGTCTGATTATCCACCTAAATCAGAACCACGGAAAAACAAGTTAACTGTGTTAAAATCATCACTAAATGGCCAGCAGACACTGTTGGCAACGTTCAGTAAGGAAGACGATACAAAGAATGAAGCTATTTTCGTTATATCGTGGAATATTGCTCGTGCTAAACGCCCATATTCTGATGGCGAATTCGTTAAGAAGGATGTAGCTGAAGTCGTTGCAGTGTTAGATCCAAACAACACAGAACTTCAGCGACTAATAGCACGAACACCAGTCTCACGCCGCACTACAGAAAGGCGTATCTCCCAGATCAGTGCTGATATTGCAGGCAAAATGCAAAATGACTTAAAGCTCTTGACGAATCTACAGACATACAAGACAACCCACAACTGGCGTATTTGTTCGTTATCTTTCCTCTGATGTAACTGTGAAAGAAGAGATGTTGGATTTAGTCGCAATAAAAGAAACAACTCGTGATGTTGACATTAAAAATTCGCTTGAAAGAGCCTTAACAAGTGCTGATGTTCCACTGGATAAACTCGTCAGTGTTGCAACAGATGGAGCACCTGTAATGGTGGGGGAAATGCAGGATTAAGGAAAAGTGATCCCCGTTTTTCAGAGTTTCTTCCTGTGCATTGCATTATTCATCGTGAGCACCTGGCAGCCAGATATTATAAGTATGAAGATGTTATGATATCTGTCCTCGAAATTGTCAATTACATATGCTTAGATGGGAAGACCCACCGACAGTTCAAAAATTTTATTGACGAACTGGAGCTTGAAGATAAACCCAGTGATGTCTCTTTCTACTACAGTGTGAGGTGGCTGCCAACCAGCAATGTCTTGAGTAGGTTTTTGGATCTGTTGGAGCCTGTTATTACTTTTCTTGTAGAAAAGGAAAGATTCTATCCTCAACTAGAAAATGAGGAATGGATGCATGATCTAATGTTCCTCACTGATATAATAAATCATCTACAAACTCTCAACTTGGCACTCCAAGGGAAGGATAGGATTGTTTCTGATCTTACTCGGACAATTTTCAGCTTTCAGAATAAAAGAAGAGTTTTTCAAAGAGACAAATTGTCAAGAAACTTCAATCACTTTTCCAGTCTCCAAAGGAGAGTAAATACATTCCCTGATATTGAAATAAAAGATCACAAACCGGAAGAATACAAGGACTGCTTGATAATTTCCTTGCCAGGTTTGAGAACTTGCTGAAGCTGAAGCCCTGCTTTGCCTTTCTTGTAAATTCATTCATGGTTGATGTGATCAAGGATGGCTGTCCAATTCTCGGCCCTCTTGCTACAGATTCATCTGCTGTGGAAATGTAACTAATGGAATTACAGGAGGACTGGATCTAGAGATGACCCATAAATCCCAATCTACAATTGAGTTCTGGAAGCAAGTTCCAGAAATGAAATATCCTGAACTGAAGAAGACCAGTGTGCGACTCATCTCAACTTTCAGCACAACATACTGCTGTGAATCACTGTACTCTGTTATGAAGTTTGTGAAGTCGAAGCATCGTGCGATCCTTACAAATCAGCATCTGACGGAGCTAATTCGTACAGCCTTGACAACATAGTTGAGCTGGATTTTCAAAGACTCACAGCCAAGATAGAGACTCACGATAACACTGGTCAACAAAATTAAATGTATTATACTCATTATGAATGCAAACCAACTTTTTTAGACTAATTTTTTCATGCTGATTTCAAAATTTCACCCATTTATGCAGCACGTATCAGTTTTTCAGTAGATACATGCAAATATTTACATATTTGTATATATGAAATCATTAACGTAATAAATAAGGACATATTATTTTTAGAAAGTAAATGAGTTTATTGAGTTAAAAATCATCACTATCATTCTACAAAGAGTGAATACACAAAAAATGGGCCAGACAAAAAGACAAAGTTAGAACAACAGAGTTAGAAACATTGTGATTTGGATTTCCTGCGGTGTTCCTGATCTGGTTGATCACGGTATAAGTGTCCAGCAGTAGTCAGCCAGCATACTGTCATTCCAGAAGCCTTGGTACCGTTTCTCCATAGCACTAATGTCCTGGTGAAATCTTTCACCATGTTCATCAGACACTGCTCCAAGGTTATCTGCGAATAAATCCAGATGGGAGTCCAAGAAGTGAACTTTCACTGACATGCGACAACCCATTGCTGAGTAGCATTTCAGAAGATTCTTGATGCCATCCTTGTAGTCCATTGCCTTCTTGTTGCCCAAGAAATTCTCACAGATCCAATTGAAAGCATTCCAGGCAGGCAGTTCCAGTTCATCCAGTGTTGTCTTGAAGTTGACATCTTTGAGTACTTCTCTAATTGGGGGTCCGACAAAGATACCCTCTTTCAACTTCGCCTGTGTGATTTTGGGTAACTTTTCTACAATATACTCAAACCCCTCTGGCATTTCTCTTCCCTAGTGTCTTTACAAACTGTTTCATCAGTCCAAGCTTTATGTGCAAAGGAGGCAATAGGACATTACATGGATCTACAAGAGGTGTATTCTTGACGCTAGACAGTCCTGGCTGGTATGATGTTTCTTGTCTGCCAGTTTGATTCCGAATAATGTCTGTCAGTTGCCCGACTATCCCATAGACACAAGAAACAACAGTATTTTGTGAAACTGACTGCATTCCCATTAACATTCTAATGACTTTTAAATCTCCACATGTTTTCCATGAGTATCTTTCATAGGCAATGGCATGAAGTAAAAGTTCCATATTCTCATGGTCTTTCGGCTCCCTCCATATCATTGGAATGGCAAGACTTCTTCCTCTTATTGAACCAGTCACGTAAGCCATTTGAGCAAGCTGAGCAGATAAAATGTGGTGCCCATAACTTGTCCTGATCTCCAAGAGGACAGTCAAAGTATAGCTTATAAATCTTCTTGATCTCTGGTGTTATTGTACTTTTTGAGCTTTCACAATAAATTGTCCACAGACATAACAAAACACATTAGGAGGATTCTACACTGTCTTGACATTGTTAACACTGTAAAACAAGTAAGGAAATAGATACAACGGTTATACTTATATTGAATTTGAGATGATGAAATATTTCATCAGACCAATTATGACTGGACAATTTGAGATGTTGAAATACCTATTTCATCAGACAAAACTTGATTGGTTAATTTAAGATGATGAAATATTGCATCTGAATTATGCAGCAATGAATAATGTAGTTTATTTTAAAGGTATGTTTCCATGATGTAAATGAAATACATCCATACACGTCGTCATTAATTGGAATTTCTATATAATGCATGAGCTAAAAAACCAAAAAACTTTCTCATCTTGAAAACTGTACGTGATGTCAAAAAACTAATTGTATATTTGAAATCAGCATTAAAAACTACACTAAATACACCTTGACATATGCTTGATGAAAAATACTTGTTGACCAGTGTAATAAGTCGGTATTTTGAAAATATTTGGTATGTAGATGTGTACTTTTTTATTATTGAAAGTAATACAAATTATCAGTTTAAAAATTACATACACGAATAAATATTATTACGCACGTGTATTTCTTGATATTTATATAAAATTTTTGTAACAAAATGTGCATGTAAGAGTAAAAACGTGTCTGTAATATTTTTTCATGTGTTGCGGCTCTCAAACACCTGAAGTTTATCGTATGTGGCTCTATTACGTTAAGCAGGTTTGGCCACCCCTGGACTAGACGGACGTCTGCGCTGTGTGGAGAACATAAAGGCGCAATCACTCTGATTGGAACTAAACAAAGTTTAGAGCATCCACTGTCATCGGTAGTCAAAGAGACTCATAACTCATCTCGTGCCACTGCACCAGTCCCAGTAGCAGCTGTAGCAGGCCTCTCTCGGATTAACACTTTCCATACGATTTACTCGGGCCCGACTGCGCTCGCGTCCGCTCACACACGTCGTTCTAATCTCAGTCGGCGAAATTCCTTCAGCTGAAATAACTGTCAGTTACCGATCTCTATGTTCATCGGGTGTAGCAACGGTGGGGCGTCCTTTAAAACTACATTTCCGTGTTTCCCATCTACTTCACCAGTGGGGAGAGATACATGAAAGGTACCTTCTGTAAAGTTTCCATTACTGTACTGGTTTCTATTTACAAAATGAATGAGGCAACACTTTTGGGATGTTTCCCCGACTCAGAAGTTAGTTTCTGGAACCATCTGGAAATAATTTAAAGATTTTACATTTGGTGGGTGTGGTGTGTGTGTGTGTGTGTGTGTGTGGTGGTATTTTTTGTAGTGGTGCAATCTGGGAAAGAAATTTTAAACTGTCGGACAAAGACAAAGCAGCAGATATGGATTACGCTTTAAAGACAATATCTTCCGAAGACGGTGTTTGGACTGTCTTTTTTAAAGGCGGCTTCTCTCATTTCTGCACGTTTTTGCAGAGTAAATAATAATGGTCAAGAACAAAGGCGAAGACAACAGGCAAAGCTGTCAGTCTGCTGTCGTGGGGAATGCTTTTATCGAGTTTCCATCTCCAATTTGGCGTTCGACGTCATCGTCTGCAGCGTGGGTGTTCCTGCAATTGGGGATGCTTCTGCATCTAAATCGCGTCCCTTCTAACGGCACTGCGCTATATTTCCGCACAATTCTCCCCTGCAAGAGCCAAAATGTGAAAGATCAAATGTTCATCTTCGTCGGATTTCTGATCCTGGTGCGTGCTCTTCAACCGATTTCTCTTCTTCCTTCGTTGCCGAAAAAAACACGGAAGTTCGTGAACACCTGTATGGAACGAATTTACCTTTATCTCTGACTTCAGGGGACCTTGAGGGGCTTTCGGACGTGTATAATGTGTACAGATAGCCGCCATCTCTCTCGCTCTCTCTCTGACTGACTGCCCACAAACCACGGATGCGCCGAGTCTCCAGTGTCAACACCTTTTCTACTCTCCCGAGATAGAAGATTTTGCAGGTTCCACGTCACCGCCGTCTTCACCCTCGGTAATAGATCCCTGAGACATTAACTGGCAGGCCTCAAAGTAGCGCTATGAGGGTGTTTAAATGATTGTTTTATATGAGATCGGTGACATTTGATGTTAAAAGGTATTGTTCGTATTCGCTTCTTTGGTGTTCATTAAAGTAACGGAGCCTTTGTCTCAAGTTTATTTTAACCACTGGACCTCCGAATTAGCCAGACTCTCTAAAAGGCCTATATTTATACGTAACCTTTGACTACGAGAGAAGTTTGCGCCCGTGTAAACGTTCTGGAGGATCTTTTGGAAAATCCCGACCACAAAGGAAACCGACACCATTTGCTTATTTCACACATCTAATAGATGATGTCTCGCAGGGTCAAACTTCGTTAGCGTCGATGATTCCTGGCCTGGTTTCTTTTCGTTCTTCTTTATCGGTCGGCCAAGCGGATTATAATCTGGGCACTCAATTTTCCTATCGCATCTGAAAGGAGAGAGTTAAAAGAGGACCTTCGGGTTTTCACACGGACATGGAAGGATTAAGGTGGAGGAGGACCTACCACGAGAGTGCTCCCCCCCCCTTGTCTTTCTCGGGTCGTGGATGATGATCCAGGACTGTCGACCACCCGGAATGACGAGTGATGATGATGATGATAGATAAATTAGATACTGTAAATGTGAAATCCCTCCCTCCCCCATATTCATTTTTAGACATTTCTAGCGTAACAGAAGAAAAAACAAGCCAACTGTCAGTACAGGGTCACGGTTTTACTTCCCAATAGTAGAGAACTGTGGCACGTGCGCTTGTTTGTGGATTCTCCGATGGAGCAGCCCTGACTTACGTTCGTCTAGGTATATGCCAGGCTGGGAAAATATCTATACACCTGACCTTTCTTTTTTTGTAAATTTATGTTGCAGCTGATCAAAATATCTTTTTAGTCTATTTCTTCGTAAGTCCAGAGTAAGTGTGTGTTTTTTGTTGTTTTTTTTTAAAAAAACGGTTTTAGTGCTTTCTATTCATTAGATGTACAATTCTGTTAGGCTAAGACTGTTTACCCACCTGCTGTAGCGTTAAGGGAGCCCGCCTGTAGAGCGTGTTTAGTGCAGCCGCGTCCAAAAATTTTTGAATCGCCTTAGAATTCTTTTTTTTTTATTTTTCTTAATAGAGTCTAATTTAATGTGAGAAAGACCTTATAAGTCATGAAGACAGGTGTGGACTACTGTTCACGAGCGGAGAGTTAGAAGTGGTCACAGGTGTGACCTTATAAGTCATGAAGACAGGTGTGGACTACTGTTCACGAGCGGAGAGTTAGAAGTGGTCACAGGTGTGACCTTATAGGTCATGAAGACAGGTGTGGACTACTGTTCACGAGCGGAGAGTTAGAAGTGGTCACAGGTGTGACTTTATAGGTCATGAAGACAGGTGTGGACTACTGTTCACGAGCGGAGAGTTAGAAGTGGTCACAGGTGTGACCTTATAGGTCATGAAGACAGGTGTGGACTACTGTTCACGAGCGGAGAGTTAGAAGTGGTCACAGGTGTGACTTTATAGGTCATGAAGACAGGTGTGGACTACTGTTCACGAGCGGAGAGTTAGAAGTGGTCACAGGTGTGACTTTATAGGTCATGAAGACAGGTGTGGACTACTGTTCACGAGCGGAGAGTTAGAAGTGGTCACAGGTGTGACCTTATAGGTCATGAAGACAGGTGTGGACTACTGTTCACGAGCGGAGAGTTAGAAGTGGTCAGAGGTGTAGTAACAGGGTGCAGAAATACTCGTAGATAATTTACAGAAGTGCTACACCGTTCGTGCATTCTCAGTTTTAATGGGCAGGGATAACCATCTGTTGCCTTTTGAAAAAGTCGTACCGTTATGTGCGGAAGAAAGAGACAAAGCTCAGTAACACGCCACTATAGAAGGCAATATTACAACAAATATTAAAAGGTATAGGTAACAGAGGTGACAGAATAACCGTTCTCGTAAAACACACACAAAAAAATCAGCCTTTGTGGCACGAATGCTTACGCAGAGAATAAATATGCAAATACAAGGATAAACTGCTTTGAATTAATTAACGGAATGGATGCATTTGTTGGCTTGATCGTCGTGACCCCTACCACGATACTAGGATTTACATTTTTCCGGTGTACGACCAAACTCACCTGGCCAGCCAGTGTGCTAGCCACCAAACCGAGCTGGACTTTTTCGGGATATGTATGCATTTATTTATTTAATGACGTTTTACATCTTTAATGAAGAAAATTTGAATACCCTTGCTATATTATACGCAGTAGCGATACAAATTATAGAAATAAATTAAAAGACTTAATAACACTTCATCTGCCCAGCAGACAGAATAGTGCATCGCTAATTACAGCTTTTTAAAAATTATATAATACATTGGGAAAGTTAGAAACCAGAATTTAATATCTTCCCCGTGATCCTTTAAATCTGTTTCTATAACTTTCGTCTGGATGTACGAAATCTATTCTACAAAATAGTTAATTGTTTATTTTTTTTCTTATATTCCTTAAAATGGAGATAAATCATCTTTTGACTATTTTATTTGCAGGGTTTTTTATTAAGAGTTTTCACCCTCTGCTATACTCAGCCGCCATTCGCTTACGGACGGACCAAGGTTAGTAAGTAAACCACAGGGTTTTCTGATAATAATAATAATAATAATAATAATAATAATAAGAATAATAATAATAATAATAATAATAATAATAATAATAATAACAACAACAACAAACAACAACAATAATAATAATAAATAATAATAATAATAATAATAATAATAATAATAATAATAATAATAATAATAATAATAATAAATAATAATAATAATAATAATAATAATAATGATGATGATGATGATGATGATGTGAATTTAACACTTCGCACCAAACTTGCGAATATTTGATTAGATCATCTTTGAAAGGGTTTTCTTCCTGAAGGGAGACGGTGCGAGATACTTCTCAAAACTGTGCATTCATCAGTGAGTATGCAAAGACGAGACCCACACCCCAAATTCCATAAAGAATATTTTACTCTCGGTTCAAAAGTTAGGGTACTATTTCAAAACTGTCGACGCCTGGAGGTCGTTTAATCCGCCATTGTTTAACTAGCGGTCCTCAGAAGTTATGTCCCTTTCTTTTCCAGTCTGGCGGACCTTGTGCAGGTTCGCAGAGAAATACCTACGGCTTGTTCAGTCAGAGATAAATTACGGAAAGAAATAGATTTTTTAAAAAAAAAAAAATAATTAATTGCAAGATAATTAGGGGAGTTGAGCAAGTTAGAAGGAAGCAACGTGTTTTTATTGTTATTATTATTATCTGCTACAGTTTTAGCCGTGATGACTCTCTTAGCATCGGGTGACTTCATTAAGCGAAACAATGAGTGCTGATCTTATAAGAAAGAACGGTTTTCTCAAAAGGTCTCGATTAGAATGGCAAAAGGAAAGTCCAAGATCAACCAGGTAAAATGAAAATAGCGCAGACTCAGGTAATTAATTATCTTTGTGAAGTGGTCGCACAATCGAAGCCGGACTCCAAGATGGAGTGGAGCGGGTGAAGGTCTGGCGAATGCGAGTGGGCACCGAGGGAGAACTCCACCAGAGAATCACAGCCACGGTGCTCATGTTCTTAAGGAGACTCGCACGAAAGCTATGAAGCACTTTAGCTGATTATTTTACTAACCGGTAATGTACTGTGAATAATTACTTACCTGAAATAATGATAACTCGGTTTGGTTACGTATCTGAGCCACTTATCATTTTTCGTTTACAAAGGACAGGGGAAAATGTTTAAACCAGGTCACGTCTTGGCCAGGGAGGCTTCATTGAAACATAAAATCGACGAAATCTATTAAAAACACATATATATATATATATATAAGATCAGACGATTATTTTATTAGTCTAACGAGACGGGTTTTATGGCTCAGAGCAAGTCACATGGACTACCAGCTAGAATTGCGCGGTCAGCGAATTCAAAACTGATTATTCTTGAGCATTCCTGGCAAGAATTAAAGAACCAGACAGATATTCGGGTAAAGGCATTGATGTGTACAAGCGTAACCCTTCATGGCTCCCTGCCCCCCTTTTTTTTGCCAAGACAGATCCCCGTATTGTAAGTTCATACGCCATTGCTTCCTGACTGGATCACATTGTTCCTTCATTTACACTTTACACTCGTCTTTGAAAAAAAATCTCCTTGTAAGTCTATTTACTTATTTTCCAGAAATTTTCATTGCTGATGATAAACATCTCTTGGATTATTCTGGAAGTCCCGGGGTACCTGACACTGTCAGTTTTCATGGCTACAATTACAGAAAAAGTATGGTTGGCTAGAAATGCTCTCTAGTTCCCTGATACTTTTATTTACAGTGACACGAGACGGCAGTTGTACGACTAACATCGACTCAGAGAGATGTTCGGGAGTTTAGCCTCAACTTACCACATGCTTCGCGTTACCTTGGAAACAGGCATGGGGGAGGGGTTTCTAGAAGAAGAATGTACAGTAAAAGGGGACAGCAACCTATTAATCCTAGCAGAAAAATAAGAAAATTGCTGAAAATTTTAATGCAGGTGTGTGCAAGGCTGTATTTTATGAATACGATAAGAGATGTGCCGTCTCGAAGCTAGAGAAATATTGGAATTTAAAATCAGACAGCCCTAGTATGGCCCTTATTGGTGCTTTTAATCCATTCAGATTTTTAAAACATACTGGACCTTTTTCGCGCAATCGTGAGTTGTTACCTATATATAAATTTCATTTCTGGTGCCATTCCACGTAGTGGCACAGACAGGAGGCTGGTTGGGGGGAGAGCAAGTTTTATATTACCACAGAACCGTTTATCGTGCGGAAGGAAGGACGTATCCCTAGAAACTTCTCGGACTCAGTTCCTGACCCTCTGTTATCCATTGAGTAGGTTTACTATCGCAGACCTTGTCTCAGAGCCAAACACTGCAAAAGTTAAAGGAGCTCGACAACTAGCCAGGGGTCATGAAGCGATAAAAAGGTATTTTGCTTCAAGAGTTGAGTTGTTTTCCCGTTTCTCATCTTCATCTTGGCATCAATTTCGTCTCGCTCCGAAAATAGCGGAGTCATGATTCTTTGAATATTTAATTGAATTTTAAAAAGTCTGTGATTAATCGGCAATTTGTTGTTGTTGTTTTTTTATTTTATATTTAATTTAAAATGATTATAACGGATATCGGGTCTCAGGATATAGTAAATTTAGAAACCTGCAGTTTCCAGATTCTAGCGGTTTTCACGGTGGGATGTGACCTCGATTCCAGGTAATAGTGGGAATCATTAAAGTGCCCGTACACCTGATGATGACCAGTTCCGCTGCGTTGTTTACAGAGAATAGATTAGTTCGGGTACTTCCCATCATCATCTTATTAGTGGAACAGTTATCGTTACTAAAAATAGAATTTTTCATGCGAAAGCTGAAACAGACAGGTGAAAAGTTCTAAACAACGTGATTCCCTGTGACCGGCGGAGCCCCCGGCGCTTCGAGACAGGGAGTGGGAATTCCCATTTGTCGCTTTCGGGTCCCGACTTTTAGCAGTTCGCCCGGTTAATCTGTCGCCATTACAATTTTACAGAACAGCCTCCCTGGCGGCGCGACCGATCTGACTAACAGATGTCAGCCGTCTCGCCACTTTCTGCGATACCTGTCTCGAGTTACCGCCTACATTTCCCTTTTAAATTCTCTTCTCATTCTAAAATGCAAAGGCGGCTCCGCATTTCTCAGCACGGCAAATTCATTTTTGTTGTATTGACGTTTTTAATGTCTGTTACTAAGAACACACTTCTACTGTTTTAAAGATTTATTATCATTATTATTATTATTATGATTATGTTAATTCTTTAATTCCAGATAAATGATTAGCAAATGGAAACTGCCTCTGTAATCGCAATGATTTTATTCGTAACAAAATTCATTTTGACTTTAACAACCTCCATCCTATTGTGCTTCTCCATGAATAGTAAAGAAGATGCTGTAAGTGTTACATTTTTCACGACATTTAATTATCTATTTTCAATATACATTTGCAGGCTGTAGCAGATGTTAAAATGTCTACTTTGGGAAACTTCTAATTGTTTAGGGGTCAGCAAAGCCATTTTAAAACCACAGAACACCTGTTTCTCACTTTGAGAGCAACGTTGGACATCAGATTTCCTCTTATCCCATCCCCCCCTTTCAGTTGCACACGCGAACTTCACGAACCTGAACGTACACCTGGACGATAATCGTGATAGTTATCTACCTGAACCGAAACCTAAAGTTATTTCATACATCAAATGATATACACAAAATATTACGCTGTAGGACTTTTTTTGTCATGTCGTTATCCATGCTGTTCAAAATTGCTATACTTAAAGAATATATATAACTTGTTTTTCAAATTAATAAATAGTTTCAACATCAGGGTTATAAAAAAATTAACCAGAGGCAGCATCGTTAAGGTTACCGGATTACGACATACCAGAACATTGGTAGAGCGGTCCCCGACAAGTTTCCCAACTGTTCATCGATTGGCTAATAAAACACGAATGCAACTCACTGGCTCCGACGAGATACATGCGCCAGACATTTGTTTGAGCGCATAACAAAACAACATGAACTGTGAACGTTTTACAAAATTTAACCACGTATTTAAAAAAAAAAAAGTTAATTTTTTTTCATACTCGCGGGATGCGAACCATACCAGTGTTCAGGAAGTTTAATTCCTTTCTTATTCCACGTTAGAGTTATTTCCCTTGAATCGCACACTACAATATCAATTGTTGTACAGTATATTTTTAGATATATCGTTTTAAACAATATTATAAGCCACTCACACACACACACACACATATATATAATATTTTTTTAACCCCTAGCTTATAAGTGCCCCACTGGCTGTTGTGACAAAAGCATTTCTCCTTCATTCTGCCAGCTGAAACCTCAAAATATTCAAGTTTGGTATTTTTTTTTACAGCTTTAGAAAGCTGAGGCTCTTCTGTGCTTTTGCCCTACATTTACCGGTTTATTTAGTGTGTACACAGCGAATCAAAATTACTAGTACACCAAATGAAAACACATTAAAATTCAACACAAACCATGTGTTAGAATCACTTCAGGATTTTTGCATAAATATGGATCCAGTCAGTTATCTATGAATGTTGAATTTAGTTCGTACCAAAAGCATGTTAATGCATTCATCCAGTGTTCCCCCCTCCTGCTACTCACATGAATTATCTTATGCATACCTTTGCATAAATGATGAGGCACCTCATCATTCCTGACTGCTATTGCCATTTGACAGAAAAAATTGATATCCAAACACAGATGTTTATATAAAACAACGTTTTGATTTGTTATTGCCCATCGTGAAAGTGGTTTCTTAAGAATTTGTGGAAATGTTTGAGTTATGCTGGATGGTATGTCAACAACCAATTATAGAATGAATTGCTTCAGCCATGAACTTATAGGACTGAGATGGAAAGAGAAAATCATGAAATAGGAAGACAGGTTCCTGGTTCAAAAGTCCAAAAACAAATCTCTTCTTAAGAGGTAGCTAATTAAACTATTGGCCATAATTTTTCTGCAACATTTAGTATCTCAATTTCTCTAACCAAATCATGGCTAAACGGTTGGATTGGTTAAGTAGTAGCTAGAAAGCACCAGATGTGGTAACACAAAAAATGTGATTTGACTAAGCTAAACATCAAAACTTCATCTGGGATCAATGATGAAATGTATTGTGAATGGATAACATCTAAAATATCTGGTTCAGCAAAAATAGCATAACAAGAGAAAGGCTTGGGAAAAGCACAAGAACTGCCTGTGCCTATGTTTAAGCATTGTGATAGAAATGTGAAAGTATGTTTTGCTTTCTCTGGTTATTTGGCTAATAACTTGATAAAAATTAGAATTGTCACAGTGAGATATCACTATTATAATACCATGCATTTCCATAAAGACATCATGATAGGTGACTGGTTTTTTTCTGCAAAAAGATAATAATCCAAAGGACACTGCAAAACTCAATGCCTATCTAGAAAATAATGGACTTCTTGAAACCCTGGTTTGGAATACTAAAGTTGAATCAATCAGATTGTTTTACATATATCACTCTTTTTTATTTTAGAAAGTGGCAGATCAATATTTCAGAATAATTGAACTCCCACTGCAAGTGAGAGACTTAACATAGCTGATAATCTTCTCTGCTACAGACTGCCAGGAACAATTACATCAGTTGAGAATTTCGGATTAGAAGCTACCGGTAAAGTTGCATTTACTACACTTCACTAGATAATTTTATTTTTTTGACAATGGAAAAATTAATAAACTGAAAGAAATTGGGGAGGGAACCTTTCAATAGGTTTTGCACTAATTCTCCAATCCTAATTTTATTCATTAATTTCACGTTCTTTTTAGGATTATTAGTGAATAAAATGCAGTGTTGCTGATTTTTCAGGTTTATCCCATCATGGTTTATGAAAGAGAGCCAAACAACACATACACAGAGCTTTTATCACAACTTCCAAAATTATATAAAAAGTTCCTGCATCCAGTTTTAACATCAGCAATAAACCTTACAACCCATGCTTCACTGTGTCTGAAAACTACCCTTTTGATCTTCAAAGGGTTAATATCTCATAATTACATGCAGCCTGATCTTTGCAACCAAATGTTGAAGAGAACCTATATTTTCACATTGCTGTCCACTGAAACTTCTCTGAAATCGCACATCATTTGTGCTTTGCTTGAGTTAAAGGTTACAACTGAAATAATGATCAAATTATTATTACTTAGGTTTTTAATACACATACTGCTCAAGTTGTAGCTCAGTTGTTGCTGGAAAACAGGAAACTGTAGGAAAATAACTGGCTGTGTGTAACAAGCTAATTAGGCTCAGTTCTAGACAAAATAGCCAGCCAGTTGGTGTTCTACGTAAACAAGACATATCTCCAGAAGAGAATTTATGTAACTTTAATACAAGTTATGACAAGACCCCAAATATGGGATGAACAATCTATGATGATGAAACTTTATAAAGTAAAGGTATGGGACAATAATATTTCACACATCAAAAAATGTATAGTGAAAGTGGTCATGGCAAATGATCATTTTTACAAAATTGTTTCCTTTTTTAGCAAAAGTATACATGATTATTCTGTAATATATGTATATTCTACTGTATTTTATGCAAATTCTGAAAAGATTCAACTTTCAGAAAGATGTTCAGAGGAATACCAGCTGAAATAGATTTGCTGTAATGTATCTGGAATCTGGGTTTCATTCCAAGAACAGCCTTAAACATATAAGTAAAATCAGTCAAGAGCAGGGAAGGCAAGTGTTTGCATAATTATTAATTTTATATCAAGGCACTTTAGTTACCATTTTAGCAAATCACAAAAGTTATATGCAATATCATAGTAAATTAAATGTATTAAATTTTTTCATTTGTTCTTTTCTTTCATAACCCGGAGATTTTAAATGGTCTAACGAAGCTTGTGTTATAATTATTCATAAGGTGGAGTTCAGTCAGGTGACCTAGTCCCTTAATGTAATGTGACAGTTCCACAGTAGAATGGAGAGGTCTAAACACTTTTGTTGCTTGGTTGTTTTTTTTTATTTCAATGCTGTTCACAAGTCAGTGTTGTCATTTTTAACCACTTTAATAAATTGTAATTGGCACCAATTTTTGTATGTATTGGGCATTCAAACTCCCCTCTCCAAAAATAACAAATTTAAAAGTTGAAGCATTAAACAAATTGGAGATGCAAAATCAGACCTAACCAAGCTACCGCAGCCCTGCTGCTCTCCATCCTGATGTCTGCCAGTACCAACTGTACCCAGGAAAGACCTTCTAGATCTTGACTATGCAAACAGTGGATTAGAGCTACAGCCATCTTCAGCATTTTCAGGGCAGTCCAATAGAGAGAGAGAGAGGCCTTACCAACTCCCTAGGATGGTAAGAATATATTCCATGCTGCCTGATATTACGCTTAGTAGAAAACCTAGACCAAGGTAGAGGTGCTTTGATGAAGCAGATGTAATACATATTTTAAAAAAATAAAATTATTACTGTCTTTAGCAGGAAAAAAAAAATTGGTAAAACATTTTTCATTTGAAATGTTCATTACATGTCAAGGGAGATAACTCCAATTGTAAAAGTCGGATGGTAACTTTACATGGATAATCTTTTACTTGTTTAAAGTTTTTTTTTTTTTTATGAATCACTTAATGATTATTTTTACTTTATTGTGTGTTTATGACAGCATACAGATAATAATGCAGATAACAATGCTGATATTCCCATTCGAAGCAGCCCTATATGTAATCTCATTTTGTTTTTACAATGCTGAAAACTCGGGATTCTGGTATCAGCTGAAAGATCAGCATTTTACACTTGTACATAAGAAAATCCTTTGAGGCTAAATTTTATTAGCCAACATTACAGCAATTGAATCAAGTATTTTTCAGGTCAGCTAAAAATGCAGTCTTTTTATAATCAAATATTCTCAAGACACATTCGATTGGAAAAATAAATAGAAATGGTTAATATAATAGTTTCTCAAATATCTATAAAATAATCTCAAGGCAGATTACATGTGCGCACATTGGTGACTGGCCACTTTATTAGGACCTCTGTTCAATAACAGACTGCGCCATTTACTCAAATATCCAGGTGTTGTATGTGATGCATGCAGCAAGGCAGACAAAATTGTGATGGCAAATGAGTCTTTCAAATTCATTCCACAGATGCTCAGTTGGATCTAGATCCTGGGGATTGTTCTGGTCAGGGAAGATACTCAAAGACCCCATCATGTTCCTCAAAACATGAACACACAATGTGAGCATTTTGCATAGGAGCCCTGCCGTCCTGGAAGTAGCCACCACCATCAGTGTATACATGGAGCATCGCTGGGTGTGTATAATCAGAAATGGTCGTCAACTAAGTTTTAATGTTTAATGGTTTCTAAAGGAAACGAGAAGACAGTTTTACCAACAAAACATGGCTCCACTACCAAAGACCAGGACAGTTGGAGCTGCTGATTCATGAGGCTTTCTCTAGATCTGTCTTCTATCTGTGCAACAAAAAAAAAGGGGGGGTCGAAGTGACTTTGTCTGACTACAGACTAATCACATTGTACCAGTTCTCCTTAGTCCAGTCTGCATTCCTTACCACGAGGCATCTTCTCATGTTGACAACTGTAATCAGTGGTTCATGCAATTGTCCCCCTGCTGCTACGACTAATTGATTACAATTTTTTTTTTGTTGCAGGTTACAGCTGAAGATGGTGTGAATTTCCTTGCATGTCTGCTAGTCTACTTCTCAATGACAGTTGGACTAAATTATCCTCTTTAACTACCTTTTTTCCACTTTCTGTCACTATGTGATGATTGCAGCCACCATTCCTTCTCACAGCAGACATTTTTATCAGCTTTTGTCATTGCTAATAAAATCGAATGACAGGTGTTTTGGAGAAGCCTACCAGCAAAACTATCTTGGCCAATGAAGCACTTGCTTGACATGCACTCACCATACCTTTCAAATTCTGTAATGTCTTTGCTGCCTTTTCCCCATATCTGTAAGAATGGCTGCAAATTTGTCAAAGTCACGAATTGTATCACGGGAAATCACCTGCCACATCAAGCAGTAAAATATGTATCTGCAACTCAGGTAAAGCCCAAGTCTGTGGTACATAAGTTCTAATTATGTGGCCAGCTACTATGTAGATATACATATGGTTTACAGAAAAAGGGGCTGACAATTTGTAGTGTATGCCAAAGACTCCTGAAATATCACTTTTATTAAAGTCAAATCCCCAATAATTAAAATTTTTTTCTTTATTTTACATTTAAGAGATTAGATAGTAACCTAAAACTGATCGATGAAGGTTTTTTCCAAATGCACGGACTATACTAAAACAAGGTTTTCTGCAGACTGGTTCTAACAAAGGAGAGAAAAAAGGTATTTGGTCTACATTAGAAGACATTCCTTAAGGTAGTCAGCCCATTAAAACAGCATCTCTTGTAAGAATGTCAAGATACAATATAATATAAGGGGTGTTCTAATAAGGACTGTTAACAGTCTTTCAAGATGCTATTTTATAGAGAGCTTAAAATACACTTTCCAGTAGTTTTTTCAGCAAGAATGTGCAAGTCTCATGGATATTACATTCTTTTTGATTATCACCACCAGCAATAGAATCTCAAATATGTATATATTTATCAAGCTTGTAGGGTCATAAATAGCATCTGAATACAGCAAACAATGCTCAATGAATGAATACAATAATCTATTTTTATAAAGTAAAAATCAGTGGCTAGGAATGTACGCCTGTACATTAAGTTTTAAAATCAAAACATTTTAAAAAACAGACTATAAATTACCAATGAGTAAGCAAAGAGGTACTTTCATTGAATCTTTGATAAAATAAGCATGTACAGCTAAGAACTTGATGTGAGAGAGGCAGGTAACAAGTCAGTTTCTCAGATTCTGTAAAAGGACATCTCTGCAAACATATGAATTATTTTACAACAAAAAACAAGTACTGCTAATCAAGATGCATGGTGACTGAGAGAAATACTTCATAAATAATTATTGCATGCACTTATTTTCCTACATAAAGAATAGGAAATCGTGTAAATAGGAAGTTTTACAAATTTTTTTTGCTGTACATAATCAGAGACTAGGTAGTTTTTTTTCTGCATCTTAGGTGTCTTCCAATATTTAAAAAGAAGAGTCAACATTTCTGAGAACACTTAATCAGAACAAGGAAATTGTTAATTTAAGCTTGAATATTATCTGTGTACATGACATTTTTCTAAAAAATCCTTCATTTTAATTATGCTGATGCAATTTATCACCAACATAAATAAAGTTTAATGACCCTTAATGACCAGTGTTTGGTAGCCGTAATTTCATGTAAGCCCCTTAAGGTAAAATTATCAGTATCCATTTAATACTTTATACCCCAAAAATGCATAGGATACATGAAAAGTGGTGATGCTAATAATGTTCATGTCACAATAGCAAAACAATTTTTTTTTTTTAAAAAAAGTTCTTTTTTATATAAATTTGTGTATTAATTTTACATAATACTGTAGTTAGCTCCCCTGAAGGAGTCCAATAAGGGGTCATTCATTAATACAATTTTCATTTTCTCTGGATGGTTTCCCCCCCAAAATGCTAAAATATTCATTTATTATTGCTTAATGTAATCTGAAAATCAAAACAGAATTAAAATGTTAGACTTAAGCAATAACTCAACAGTTTTTTTGTTTTGTTTTGTTTTTTTTTTTTTTTTGGTGAATGCATTATTTCTGCTTTTCCATTATAAAAATAAACCATACAATATCTTCACTTTAATCACCAATAATGTTGAATGTGCTCCTAAAATGGACCTTAACACTTCTGGATTTCCCAACAGTATAAAAATACCAATGTTTTCACATCATGATGAATGTGAACTAATATTTACTTTCATCCTAAAGAAAACTGACTACCATGACTCCGTTCCGGTCGTACTGTATAAAGCCATTTCCAATAAGAGAGCGAGCTCCTCTGGATAAATAAAAAAAAGGTGTCAAATAAAGAAAAAAATTCAAACAAAGGAATCACATATTTCTTTGAAAAAAAAATAATGCATGCAATTTATGATGTTTATGTAAGTCTTTCATGTGGTTTCCACATTCTTATGACAAGTTAGAGAGGTACAGCTGCAAACAGGTTTAGAAAGGGGACTCGCTGCTTTTGCAGATACTCTGGATGGGGTAGAGAGATTTTATTCAACAGGAGAAAACCTGTGATTTAGTGTGCACTGAAGGAGTAAATGGGCCATAGTGTGTCAGATGACTTCTCCAAAACATTTTGAGGATATTATAAAATCATTTGACATGGTCTTACTAACAAGGTTCAATCACACGTTTCTCTTGCAGCCAAATTGATACAGCTAGGTTGATACATAGGTTAAATTAAATTTACCTGTATTCTGAAAGGTGAATAAACAGATAATTCCTAGGTCATCCTATTTAATGGTTGTGCTATAAGAAAATTTAAAAAAAGCTAAATCAATCTGCTTGATTTTTTTTTTTTAAAAATCAATACAATTTTTAAAAAAAAGTTCCTTGGCATAGTGGCAGTTTGACTAAGATTCTATTACAAAAGCTTTTCAATTTTTTAACATTTTCTAAACATAAACATATACTGAACTTGTCAATTCTTTCTTGGAAAGCACAAAAACAAAAATAAATAAAATAAAACCTTTTAGGATACTGGGGGGTACCATAAACAAATACAAATGCCAGATATATCATATTTCAGTTAAATTCCTCATCATGTGTTAGTGCATGAGCATCAAAAGCACTAACAGATGTGTATACATTGCCACAGCATTCAAAACGACACAGCGACTTGTCACTATTAACTGCAGGAAGTTCATTAATTATATTATCAATGTCAGGGTATGGAACATCTTTACAATCAAACTTCTCAGACTTCACCTCTGGGTGTAGGTGCATGTGCAGCCGAAGGTTTTCACTTGAGATGAACATCTGGTTGCAGTGCTTGCACTTGTAAGTGATTTTCTTTGCAATTGTTGGATAATCAAACAGAGAGCATGACCCTTCTGTATCGTCCAGCTTCTTTTCCAGATGGATCTTCACATGCCGCGAAAGATTACCATTCACTGAAAAGGTTTTCCCACAGTACTCACACTTGTATGGCTTCTCGCCACTATGGATGCGGATGTGCCGAGTGAGGATGCCATTCCGAGCAAATGACTTTCCGCAGTGTTTGCAGATATATGGACGCTCTCCACTGTGCATCCGCATGTGACGAGTGAGGTGAATGTTTTGCAAGAAGGTGCTCCCACATACACTGCACTTGAAAGGTCTCTCGCCAGTGTGAGTCCTCGTGTGGCGCAAATAGTGACTGTTGTGAGAAAACGATTTGTCGCAGAACTCACATTTGAAAGCTTTTTCTACAGTTTGGTTTTCACTAGATTTTGAAATCTTCTCCTGCACAGGATATATATCAAGATCATAGTCACTGTCATCATCATCATCATCTTCTTCTTCATTCTCATCATCAACAACACTTCTTCTCCCTTTTACATTCTGCTGCTCCACGAGACACCCATCAGCATTTCTCCTCTCTTTCTTTTCATTACCACCATCTGTATCTTTCTTCTGACAACCGACACTACTGTGACCACTTGTGCCCACAATATGCTGATGTTGCTGCGCAGTATACCTACCCTCTTTCTTTCCACCTTTTCGACTTCGCTGCGGAAGCAAATCATTCTGTTTATCATTTTCTACGTCTCGTTGATCCATGAAGCCAGTAAATTTTTTTTTTTTCCCCTTTTCCCTTCGGTGAAATTCAGATCTTCTTACATCGTTTGTAAAAGAAAACTAAAGTTAGAAATAGAAAAGAAGAAAACACAAATTAACTAATAATAACTCAAAAGAGTTACACGTTTTTTTTTAACTTAGGGAGCATTTCCACCACCCCCAAAAATTGAGAGAAAAGTATCTGTGGGGCAAAAAGAGCACAAATGAATACAACAACGAAAAATTCATTTAAAGAGACTAATAACCATAGGAGCTGCGGGAAACCACAACGTTCTTGGGGTGACGGTAAAAGGTGAGAGCAGGTGCGACAAAAAAAAAACAACAACATCAGATCGCTTTCGGCTACAAATCAAACACCGCTGCTGCTGCTGCATTACGGCGATTCCATTTTCCAGCCAGATTCCCATCGAAGCATCATCCCTGGCTCTCTCTCATCGATCGGTCTCCACCTCTTTCGCGTTTTTGTTTGCTTTTCGTCTGCTGCACAAAGAACCGAGCAGGTAGAGGGAGGAAGACGACCCCACCCCCGGCCGGCCGCTAAGTCTCCAACCAGTTATAAAGGAGTTAGGATGGTAACGACAGGGGGAGGGAGAGGAGAGGGGCCCCCACCCTGACGCGAAGCTAGCCGGGTATCGGCGCTGGGGGCCCGCACGCAGCGACAGTTACAGGAATTCGGGGACACGCTCGCCAGCGCACGTGTTGTTCGCATACCATCCAAATTTCCAGAAACCTCCTCCTGACTGAGACGGGATCGGGGTGCGCTGACACCTCCAGTCCGCGCAGCCGAACAACTAGATGAATCAAGCCGTTCGCCGGCAGGGAATTCAGTTAAATTCGATTCAGAATGAAGCGGAGCTGGTTGGGGGTGGGGTGGGGGGTTAATTAGCCGGCCAGGGTGTTTAGGGAGGGGAAGGGTTACTACGTCCACCCACCACCGCCAGCAGCGGGAGGGGAGGGGATCCCTGCCCACCCCCCAGATTCCCTTCTTAAACCCCACCCGCCCCGCTGAAAGCAAAAACCGCTTATTCCCCGACCCCACTCCCGGGAAGCATCAGTCCCCGTCTCACGAGCGGACACAACGGGGGGAGTCGCTAAGCTCTCACCTGCTGCGGGTTTTTTGTTGTCTCGCCATCCATCCATCAATCCCAGAAGTCCCTGCTCCGGACACTCCGCGGTCTGTTCCAGACTGGGGTAGGGAGGAGACAGAGCCGCTGTCAGGCGTCGGATCTTCGTTTAAGCTCCTGCTGGGGTTTCCGGTTGCAGTTTCTGGGGGTCGGGCCCGTCCGGCTGGATTCCGAGTGAGAATGAGTCCGACACGGGGAAAGTTTGAGACCAATACGGAAGTGGGGAGTTTTTTTTTTTAATGATCAAGGGAACTAACTCTGCGCAACATTTTTTTTTGCATATTAACCTCCCATCAGTAATAAATGTAGTATTTTTAAATTTTTAATTAACATGCCATAAACCCTGCATTGACTATCACTAACCATTTACTTAATTTTTTCTCTCAACCTAAAATTGGTATGAAAAACCTTTTTGTTGGGTTGCAAGTATGAGCTTCTTTAATTTACCTATTTATTTTGTATTGAATTGTTTGGTCAGGTTTCTGTTAGTATTATTCCATTATTTATCTATTTATTATTTTTATTTAAATTTTAATACTATTATTTCTATTTTAAAGAAACCCCTTAAAGAAAGGGGAATTAAAAATTGCTTAAATTCAGTTATTTTCCTTTATTTTTATATTAAAATAACAGTTGGGAAGCAAAAAGCTATTAAAGATTACATCAGACACAAGAAGTTTCTGATATTGTAATCTGAATTAAATCGGAACATCAAATTGCTCTAAAGTACTATTAAACTATTCGCCTTTCACTTTGAATGATACTAAATTACAATCACTCTTTGTTCTCTTTACCATCAAACAGATTACATTTTTGAGAATACAATATCTTAATATCTTAGACATTTAATACCTAAAGAAAGTTCAAGATGTACTGTCTGGCACTTCAAAATTTCAATGTATTAACAGAAAGCATGTTTATGTTAAATGTTTCCTTTGATAAATATTAACAGTTTAAAACATTTTCATTTCTGAATCTATACATTTCTCCAACCAGCAGTTGCAGTCAAATGTCCTTTACACAATCCCACAGAACTATTTTGTACTTGCAATAAGTGTTTCTTATCTTGCTAAATTGCTATCATTTAATAATTAATTACATTGTTAAAGATTCCTTACAATTTTTGATTCTCAAATGTTAATTTAAATTACTGAATAATTCAGTTTTGATGCTGCTTTATGATTTGCTACCATAGCTGTTTGTATAAAAAAAATCATGGCACTATAGCTATCTCTACTCCTGACATTCCTTAAATCAGTAGTGTGTAAAATGCTAGTTTTGGCTACTTCAGATATGTTTTATTTTCATTAACAGATCATTCAGACATGGTTTCTTAATCACCAGGTAATTACCTATTTAGGTTGTCATTCACTTCGTTTAAAGATATCTTTAAGTTTTGTACTCCACTGCATCCCATATGGAAATTAATTTTTATTTTTTCAACATCAAATAGAATTGGTTCATTTTCCTAAATACGAGAATCTTTATCAAACATCTTAATCCTGTTCTGAAGACAATAAAATGCTACTACTGTATCTTATATCTTAAATTTCTATTTTAATCATTTTTGTTTCCACCATTTTTCTCTCTGTGAGGCATATTTTCCACTTATATTTCTGGTGCCTGAATTGGGTTTTATTTGGCTATAAATAAACTAAGGTATACTTCAAAATATTCTTTTCATTTACTCTTTGTACAATTATGCTGCCCTTTTGGTACTTTTAGTTGTATTTTTTAATTTATGCATATTTATACCAAATTTTTATATTTATGTTTACATTCATATTTTCACTTAAGTGTTCATAAAAGCTTGTGAAGATACCCATGTACAACCAAAACCATGAAATATCTCCATGTTGCCAGGAAACACCTTTAAGAAAGCACAATCTTTGATTGTCTTCAGGAACATCATTTTTAGGCCATACTGCTTACCTCCCAGTGGTACACACCACCTGTAATCTATTTTTCACATTTTTCTAGACTATCAGTAGCCACCATGCACAGTTCAATGTTGTCATTACATTACAGGTTTCTAGTTAAAACAAAATTCATTTATAGGTAACCAAATCTCATGAAATATATGGAGACAACAGTTAAAACTGTCTACAGCTGTGGGGGGGGAGCCATAGAAAATAAATATCATTGATGTGTGTGATCTAAAGATACATTCTTATACATTTTAAATCTTATTAAACAATAGTCTTCACTTGTCAGTCTCGTCTATTTATAAAATGGATAATTTTTCCCAGTTTATTTGATATTCTCTTAATATGTCCATGTCCTTTTCCACTACTGCGTAAACCACACAGAAATGGTTTACATAATCAAGAGTATTTTTATATATAAGGGACAATTAACTGAAACCTGGCCAGATACATTTTCAGAAATTCTGTTTTAGCCAGGTTTCTTTTGAACATCCCTAGTATACATACAGTTTATATATAGGATAAGTATGCATTTTACACAAGGTTCAGGTTGTATATATAAAACAAAAAAATTATGATTTTTAACAAATGAACAATTTTAAAAATTGTCTTAAATAGTTTAATGTTCCAAGCTCATATACTGTGCAACAGAAATAATTGGAAAACTAGACCCAGTACAGTGTATTAAATGGAGCATCCCACATAAACAAAACTGACATAAGTAAATAGACTGTACAAAGTGAGAATAAGAATAAACAGTATTCAAAAAAGCTGTATAAGATTGTAGAATATTTCAAATTTAACTTCCCCCTCAACATAAAAAATGCTAAACAACTCTGAGCATCCCCTGGTAGAAGCCACTGATTAAGAAATCTGGCCAAATGTTCATGGAAATACTTCAGCTGGTTTCATTTGAACATCCCTTATGTATCCTAGTAAAGGTGAAAAACAGCCTATGCCACAGCATGTGTGTGAAAGATAGCAATGCCTTTTTTTCCCTTGTAACTGGTAACAAGGTTCTCTAATATTCATTCACTGTCATAATCACCAGAGATAACAGTAATGTAAATTATATTTTTAGACTATTAGCTAAGTGAGGAACTTTATATATGTATATATAATTTCCTTTTGGAATAAGTCTATAGAATGTAGCAGGAATTTAAATATTTTAAAAGTGTGACAGATTTATCTCACAAATAATTATTTTTCATTCCAGCAACAATCAGAATACAAAATTCTCTAATTATCAAATTGTAATTTCCATATGACATCTCACAATTAAAATTCCAATTTTTGGCAACAGAAATTGTCCTGTTATAGAAAAATAACACAAGACATAATTATATAAATATTTAATAAGCTCTGTACTTATATAAATTTAAAGTTAGTGCTAATTCAACTATACAAGAAGGGGAGATAAATTATAGAAAGTACTAGTTTTTTCCTTAAATTTTTATAAAATTGAAGGACTGTTTTTTTGTGCACAAAAAACAAAGCTTATAGTATATTACACTAAAGAAAACAACAAAGAAACAAGGTGCTCGAGGTGTTAGTTGAGGGATTTTTCAAAAATTTGCTTCAGCACAAAAGAAAAAAATAGAATAGAGATCAACATTCTGACAAACTTTTCATTTTTATTTCTCATATATAGCTGCAACTATCTCCTACACATATCCTTACAATTAATGAAACTTTGAATTACAAATGGAATTAATATTATGTTAATCTCAATCAATAGATGATTTACCACCTAACCATACTAATTTTATTGTAAAGATGGTTCTGAAGTCTTTCACCTACAAGTGTGAAATTTAGATGCTATTGTAATTTTTATCCCAAATTTCCAGTTTCAGGAGAAAAAAGGACTCTTGATACATTATGAGTTAACTTAAAAGAAAAACAGTGCATCTGGGGATACCCAGTGAGCTGCTAAAATAATCAACCTTTTGGTTATACTGTTGACCAGAGAAGCTCCAGAGGAGGAACAAGATCACTTCTTTATTTAGTAATGTGCCCATCACCCAGCTACTGATTTGCATACTTTTAGTGATGCTGACTTAATAAATAGGCCAAGTATCTTTGTGTTAATGGATCTTTAAATGATGTTATCTGTGAAGAAAAAACATTCCACTATAATGAAAATGTGAGAATGTTTAACTCATCCAAGCAAAAATACTTTCAAAAATTAAAAATGGTAACTTTTAAAATTTAGAAAGACAAAATAAAATAACTGCCTTCAAGACTATTATGTACATTTCAGAAAAAAAAAAAAATTCTACAAGGTAGGTGGCTGGTGGTCCATTAGTAAACTAGGCCCCAAGTTTGGCACAATCTCTTCTCATTTATCTTCACCAACCAGCCATTTGGGTTTCCTGCCACATTAAAAAAACTGAAGAGTTCTAGTAGGGTTTTCTGGACACATTTGGTGTAGGTATTGCAAAATAACTCTAGACTGAGTTGTACCCCATACCATCCCACTTCCAGCCTCCCTGAAGAGGAGCTGTCCTTAGATCTCAAATATCTGGACAGGCGTTTGACAAGAAACAAATAGTCCTACGGTCCAAGTTCTGGTATAGAAAGTCTGAGCCCTAATTAAGGTGGGATTTGGTTTAGTATTACTGAGGTTGAAAGACTTAAACCTACATGATAAAAAAAAAAAAAAGTGGTTATATATGGTGCATGTTCTCTGCTTGAGAGTTTAATGACAGACTCTTTACAAAGTACTTCATGGGTTACATTTTATATTTTAGTTAAATATATTTAAAAGAACTGAATTGAATTTAAAACAAAGTCTTGAGATCTAAAATATGCAAAGTAAAATGGTCTAGACAGATGTATTACTTTTTTTCTCTCTGTTTTTAATGAAGCTGTTAGAGCTCCTGATCTTTAATTCTCTAACTTTAGCCAGGCTCAGCATCTGTTTCTTTACATTAAACAAAAATGATACATTACGGCACAACAACTGTTACATTATGGCTGAGAAGTAATACTACTAACAAGAATGAAGGTGAAATAGCTTTGTTCAAAATGTCCTGGAAAAATTATTTTCGCTTCATGTATCCATCAAAACTTGACATTTACTCCCAAGTTTCTTCTCCATACTCTTGAGGAACCACTAATAGAATCTTCTGCAATACTCTGGTAATGCTGTCTGAAAAAAAAACAAAGAAAACAAATTACTTTCTATTATTATTATTATTATTATTATTATTATTATTATTATTATTATATTATTATAGTTATAACAATAACAGAAATGTATGTGCCAGGAAGATTGACTCTAGAAATTAAGCATCCCATTCCATATGATATTATTAAGCCACTGTTGAACTCTCTAAGAAGGGAGATAGAAGTCAGCTTTTCCTGAAAGCCTCAGGAGTTACAGTACACTCAATCACCATGACAACTTGAGAGTAACCAGTGAGTGCACACTATACCATTATCTTTGACAGATCAAACAAAAAAAAAAAAAACTGATAAAAAATAAAAGAAAATAAGCAAATACAATGTTGTAATTTTTGTTGTTTATTACAAGTTTTGTTTATATTTCACTTTATATATACAGGTGCATCTCAAAAAATTAGAATATCATGGAAGAGTTCAATATTTTTGTCAGTTATTTCAGAAAGTGAAAATTGTATATATTCTAGACTCATTACATGTAAACTAAAATGTTTCAAGCATTTTTTAATTTTAATTTTGATGATTACGGCCTACAGCTCATAAAAATCAGAAATCCACCATCTCAAAATATTAGAATATTTCATAAGATCAACAACAAAAAAAAGATTTATAATATAGAAATGCTGAACTTCTGAAAAGTATGTTCATTTATGCACTCAGTACTTGGTCGGGGCTCCTTTTGCACAAATCACTGCATCAATGCGGCATGACATGAAGGCGATCAACCTATGGCACTGCTGAGGTGTTATGGAAGCCCAGGTTGCTTTGATAGCGACCTTCAGCTCGTCTGTATTGTTGGGTCTGCTGTCTCTCATCTTCCTCTTGACAATATCCCATAGATTCTCTATGGGGTCCAGGTCAGGCGAGTTGGCTAGCCAATCAAGCACAGTAATACCATGGTCAGCAAACCAGTTACTAGTAGTTTTGGCACTGTGGGCAGGTGCCAAGTCCTGCTGGAAAAGGAAACCAGCATCTCCATAAAGCTTGTCAGCAGATGGAAGCATGAAGTGATCTTATGAAATATTCTAATATTTTTAGATACCTTTTTTCTATTTTTTTGAGCTGTAGGCCGTAATTATCAAAATTAAAATTAAAAAATGTTTGGAACATTTTAGTTTACATGTAATGAGTCTAGAATATATACAATTTCCACTTTCTGAAATAACTGACAAAAAATATTGAACTCTTCCATGATATTCTAATTTTTTGAGATGCACCTGCATATATATTCAACTAGTTTATTTTCAGGCCACATGTTTAGTCTATGGGAGGGGGGGATTTATTTCATATGTCACCCAAATCTAAACAGGGGGAAAGAACTCCAAATGATTAAAACAACAATAACAGCAAATAATCCCCATGCACTTTTTTGTTTTTTTATTAACTAATGTTACTTATATTTTAAAAATGCATATTTATTTGTTTTCAATACTTTTCTTCTTTTGATCATGTAATATTTTATAGGGATAGAATTTGAATTACCTACATGCAAAGAGAAACAAGATTATTTATTTAAAGTTGGCTGTTTACAAGGATAAACATTAATGTTAAAAATGCAGAACCATACCCAAATTAACTGTTTTAAATGCATACAAAGTTTGTCTTGCCTTTTATACTAAAGTCTATGAAATGGAAGCCTGGGGCAGTCAGTACAACTGGGTTGTTGCCATGGTTGAGAATCAAGTCCAAATCTTTACTAGCCAGCCATTCCACAGGTGGCTCTTGATTGACTTGCAACATGCCTGCAGCCTCCAGCTGTAACTAGGTAACTTGCTTGGTCACCAAGGCTGACACCCACACCTATCACCTTTCTAGCTCACTGATGTGAGACATCCTCTGACCTTGAAAGTTTAGACAGGGGTTCAACAAGAAGAAATGATAGCCTTAGAATTATTTACAAGGTCTTCTACCATAAAATAAAAGTAGCCCTAATTTTAAATCTGTTTGATATCTAAGCTACCTCATTCTCCTATATAGTGTAATGTTCCTACCCATAAATTAAAGGGAAAAAAACCAACAACATATTAAAATTGAGTGACCCTATTACCAATGTCTTCAGAAATATTATCCCTTTGTTTTAAATATTTTGATTTTAGACAGGAAAATAAATGAGACAGTATCAGTATCGCTAATCTTCAGTTAGCCTAAACTGCAGATAACTATGAAGCACAATTTATAGTTCTTATCTCTATAAGTTGACTGTTGATAATGGTTACAGACAGAAAGATTATCCTAATACACTGTCTCAAAGACTTTTACATATCATTTTTAATGATTATTGCAGAACTTTGTTCCATCGATATATATATACTAAAAAAAAAAATTCAAATGAAACCAGGCTGGACAACACGGTGATGCTACTTTAGCTGGGGTTCTTTTGAACATTGTAGTATTATCCTAATTGATAAAAGAAACTGCTAAATTAAAAGATTTGGTCTTTTACAAAGAGTACTCTTCACAGAGACTAGATCTACTGATGGGTGATTCTAGTAAAATTGTTAAAGTCTAATACATTTAAACATAAATAAACCAACAAAAGCTGATAAGAAATAGGTCTACCCAAATTTGTCCTTTCTTTAAAAAAAAAAAGATTCTAAATGGTCTCAGTTATAGTTTGATGGAATCCAAAAAAAATAAAACTATCCCTTCCATGCAGTCCCTATTTAACTGGCCAGTTTATTACTTTGAAGTTGTTAGATGAAGACAACTACATACCAAGTTTGTTCTGGATGGCTGGCGGTTTTGACCAAACAACACCAATGAAATAAAACGGAATCCCAACTCCCATCAGTAGCATGCAACAAGGCTCTCCTCAGGTTTCTGGTATACTGTAATCACAAGAAGTGCGACGCTTCCAAAGAACAGCATGATGGGAAGACCCAGTGGCAGCTAGAACAAAGACAATACTTTACTAGATATAAGCAGCAGTATTTGGGCTGCACAAGGCTTAGGGAACCACATGGTTTCCACAACCTCGACTAAGACGCCACATACTCTTGCTTGGTGAAGAACTTCCTGCTGCCCCGAATGTGTTAAGGATTTTTGCATGAATATGCATGAATATTGTGAGCATACGAGGTGACGCCATTGTGAAATAAAGACACACACACAAACTGTCAGAACTGGAGCCATCTCCTTGTTTGTTTGTTTTCCCAAAATTATGTAACAGAGTGCATGCAAACAACAAGCAATTAAACTATAAATCTGGTCAGTATGGGGCCAGGAAAACAAGTTTACCTTGATTGGTCTGGGCAGGTCTGGTTCTTTCCACCTTAAGTAGATCAGTCCGGCAAACACCAAAGTCAAAACGGTGGAAAACCCAAAACCCATGGTTTCAATGAGATAGAAAATATTTTCTGAGGACTGCATTATTAAGGTTAAAACCATCTGGAAAATTTGAGAAAATAAAAAATCCAGTCACTCACTCACCAGGTATGTAGAAAACATTTGAATATCAGATGAGGCGGCATGCAAGTTTCAGAAAGAAGAATTTTGTGGAATTATGACCTAGCTACAAAACTATGAAAAGGCTGTTTCCTTATTTTCATTAGGTATATTAGCACAAAAACAAAAAAAATGATGATGTATACACATACACAATAGAGTAAATGGATTAAACATTTAGTGTCACCAAATGAAATAAAACAATTCACACAAATTTTAAGATCAAGTATGTCAGTTTCTGGATATGATCTTATAATAGAGGGATGATTGAACCTCTGCTGCAACACTGCACTACGCAAATAAGTTTTGAGTTTTCTGATGTGCTGAAAAGGCTGTGGTTGCAGCTGACAGCAAACACAATTTGAAAGGTTACACAACTTGAATAACCAATCATAACCTTTTTACCCCACTCTCTCTGACAGCCTGTTTGATTTCAGTAATGCTAGATACATTTTTTTTTTTGAGTTGGAGATTTTCCAAAACTGAATTAAAGTTGTGCTGAAAAGTTCACAAAAAAGATTTCAAATAAGATTTGGGTATTCCACCCTATGTGAAGGCAACAGAAGCTTTCCATTCAATATTAAAATGGGTATCAATCTATTCATTACACATGATTCTACTGAAATGGCAGCCATATCACAATTTTTCAGAAAGAAACAATCTTTCAGGATTTAAAGTTTGTGGATTTGTGACTGCCAAAAAAAGAAATTGATGTTGGGGCAGGGTTAGAACATCTGCATGCAGAATCTGAGACTGCATTATCCAAAATAGATTCAAAGTCATTTCTCAAAGAAGCAAGTTTTTTTTAACAGCAAGTTCAACAAATTTCACACCCACCCCCAGATAATGTTCTTTCAGACTGGATAAGTTTACTGGTCCAATCAGTAATTTTGAAAATCCTCAAGGCTATTTTCAAAAATAAGACAAAGTTGAATTGCTGCAACTTTTCCTGAGAGCTCACTGTTTTAGATTTGACAAGGTTGTCTCCCCTGACTAATCTTGTATAGTCTCCAGTACTTCAGGTAAGATCTCCAGGTATGATTGCTCCTAAAGAATGGAATTTAACCGTGAAACAAGTAGGATGCAATGTGTGTGTGTGTGTGTGTGGGTGTGTGTGTTTTGTGTGTCTCTGTGTGTTTGAGAACATTCAGCAGATTTTGCAAGATTTTGAGTTATTGCTAGACATTTAGGAGAATCTTTTAAAAATTTGCTAGTTTTGCTATTCATGCCAAAAAGTCATGCATGAGGGAGTTTCCAAAAAAAGTGTGTTGAACAGGTAAATTTAGTGCATGGATTTAGCAATGGACACCTACTGCTCTAATTTCCACTTATTCTATGAGCTTCAACTTTGAATTTTCCTTGTGCCATCATAGCCTTGAGCCCTACAATTTTCAATATTACATCCAAAAAAGCAATAAGAAATCTTTGAAGTGCTAAAACAAAATTCAAGAACTTCTCAAGGTTGATAAAATCAGGAGACATGTTGTAATACATTATACAAGAAAATTAACCTCACATTTAGATCCATATTAGATGATAAATATAATTACAGTGCACTATAATTAAAACATCATATTTTTGGGATTAAACCATCCCTAATTTACTTATACACTATCTTATACTAAAGCCCAGTACACAAGAAGGGATTTCCTTCAAAGTACAGCTGTTAGTTATGTTCCAACATGACCAGTTTGTCTTGTATCAATTTGTACATTGCTTCACAAGAATATTTAATAATCAGACTATAAAATTATTTTTGAGTCTCCATCAGAATTATGATGATTGTTTTATCTTGGAGAACTGTAATCACCAAAACTGATCAATGGCTGGATGAATAGTTTGCATCATTATGTCTGTCCCCTTTAATTTCTCTGACTCAGCCACTTTTGATTCAAGATGGATTTAGCTAGCAATAAAAAAAATCCAATTTTCCAGAAATGTTCAGCTACGTTGCTGATACTATATTTGTTTTTCCTCTCATGTCTAAATATGAATATTTTTTGTTTGTTTTTTTGTAACTGTGCAAGACGGTATGATAATATTATGCTTTTACAAGTTTTACTCTTGCTATAAAATAGCTCAGACACATGATGTCAGTCTCTACTTAATTACTTCTAATATTTGAGAGTTCGTAACTAGGTAGTCCATAACTGAATCTGGATCATGAATAATGGTAATACATTAAAACTGTTGGGGTTCAGTTTATACTATAGATACCTTATTCTATGCCAGTGATACTTAACCACCGAGTAGAAGACTTCAGAATCTTTATTACAACAGATAAGGCCTGGTTAGCAGTGAAAATGAACATGTTGGTGAAAATATTTTAAGATTGTTAATACTTTTAAGATTTTTTTGTAGCATTTGTCATTTGCACAAAGAAAATGCATCTATGAACAAAGATCAAGTCTTCTGCCTATATGTATCCTGCTTAAAGCAATAAACGTTACTCCCATCTACCCTTTGTCTGTTAATATACTAAAAAACTGTACACTTAGAATTGCAATACAAAGCAGAGTACAGAAAATAGTTACGAAGAGTCAAAAATACTTCACAGATTATGCAATGTACCAGTGATCAAGAGTTTATCTGCCCAGTTTGTTGGCATTTATTAAAACTTTTGAATTTGTAGTTTCTTCTCATATTAAAAATAAATTAATCTAAACAGTTACTGTATAGGATTTTTCTAATTTACTCATGGGTGACAGGAAACCATTGTTGTTTATGCAAGACGACTTCCAGAACATTGTAGATGCAACTCCTCCGCACTCCACACAGACTAGTTCTCTCTCTGTCCCAAAAACTATTAGTTTTCAACAGATGATAATTTTCATGTATTCATTTATTTATGACTGTAATTCCTTAAATTGAGGTTGTTTTTTTTTTAAAAAAGTAAATGTTACCAAGTAAAAATTCAAGGAAAGAAATAAAAAAAAGTTTTAAGACAATTAATTGGTGACAAAGTTAGAAGATGATGTAATCTCGAAGATTCCTATAACATTTCAGTCCTTGTTACAATTAACATTTGGGAATCCCAGCAGTAGAGATTTTACTTCAGGTAATATACATGCACTATTTTTATTTTGTGACTTTAGTGTTGAAAGAAAGATCAATCAGTAAGTTAACTGATAGAAAAATAAAGACTGACAAAACAAAGATTTTGCAAGATAAAGCCAAAGCAGATATTATGTGACCTTATTGTTGGGGGGGGGGTTCATTGATAATGTGCCATAATAAAATTTTCTTTTTGAGGTCAAGCTTCAATATATATTTTAGTATATTTTAGTTTACTTCAGACGAGGAGATGGGAAACTATCATGGATTATTCTAAGTCTCTAGGGTGTAGAGTATATTTATGTGGTTTTTATGCTGGGTATCATGGTCACCATTAATAACATCATCAACATCAATCTGAACTAGTCACCACATCAATTACTAATGGAATATGTTCTAACAATCTTGAGCACCCAGCGCTGCATGGGGAAAGATACCTTTTTATAAAAAGGTTTTATATCAGCTTCAAAAAGAAATTTTGTTTTTTTTTTTTAATGCACAATCATTGATTGATCACTGAATTGATGCTAATGATACATTTATTAACATTCTACAAGCTGTATATTTAAATTTAACTTTGTTCCATAAGAGCTCAGTTTATTTTTAACTTTAAAAAAAAGAATTATGAGAAAATGTGGACTTTTGAAAATTGCATAATGGTTGTGTTTCAGCTGACTTGTTTAGGAATCTGAAAAAGTGCCTGACCAATATGGAGCTGGCTTAGAAGGTGATGACAAACCTGTAGCAAACTACTAAATGAATTTCTCTTCTTAGTTTTCAAAGTTATACCATGTGTGATAACAAAACGTGCCATGATGGCTTTCATACAACCTTCAAGGCTGACTGTTGAAAAATTAAAATCTGTGGTCACTTCTGAGTTGAATGAGTACTGTGAAGCTGTAGTAACTCTGAACATTGAAAGGTGGCTTTTGTTGGCCTTTAAGGCCAGGCTCTGGTACCCTTTGATCTTGAGCTACCTTCATCGTGCTTTGAGGCTGCTAGGTCACCTATTTTGAATGAGTGCAGTGAACTAAGTGTAATCTGGTGTCAAAATGGCCTTCATGGCTAATGTATGATAGCTTTAAAACCCTGCCCAGAATCTGAAGTACCTACACCGAAAATTTGGGGCCTCTATGTGCTATGGTTTGGACATAAAAGAGTAACAAACAAATGCACAAACACTTGAAAGTATGTATTAGATGCAAATCTCTCTAAATATTTTGTCTCAAATAACTAAAGAATGCGTTAGTGACACTATCTCTGACAAGTTTTAAATCATTATAAAATTTTGAAAGATTTCTTCGTAGACATCTACAAACTAAACTAGAAACAAGTCTAGTATTTGTAGTTAAGCTTATTTCACAAAACCTTCAAGGAACAATGAATTATATTAATACAGAGATTTTATTTACTCCATAAATATAAACATTTTGTTGTGACTCACCTACACCTTTAACAAGGATAGGTCAGAAAATCTAAACTTGTCTTCTTTACAAAATTTTACAACCAAAATTACAGCTCTCCAGTCAAGAAGACCACAAAACAACTTTGTGTGCATCGTATTCAAGCCTAGAATTGTGACATTCAGTGGTGGTGTACCATAGTCATGCAGTGTTATACAGTTTTAAATGGGTTATGATGCCACCAGTTTTTTCTTTTCTTTTAATTTCATTTTAAAAATATCTCAATCACAAAATGGTGGCTTCTGAAATAATTATGCAAGATATTAATTACACATAAGACAATTAATTATCTAAGATTGGTGATTTTGGCAGATCTTCAATAGTACTTTATGACTGATGAAGATCAGATTAAAATTAAAGTTGTTCCTCAATGGGATTTTTACTATCTTTTACTAACAGTAAATGAATATTTTGTTTAGGGGGGGGGTTACATTAAAAACATAATAAATTTAATAAACAAATGAGAATCTATAAACAGTCAGTAAACACAAAAGCCGGACAGACATGTTTCTTATGTCTATTACTGAATATATCCACAAAGCAAAAACAAAATCCTTTAAAATGTAGAGACAATTAGTAATTGAAAGAATGTTTAACAGTTTGAGAAGTCGATCACATTGTACTTACAATTCCTAAAAGTGATGGGGCCGGAGTCAGGGTCTTGTAATTTATCATTGACATTATGCTGGGCAGGTGACCATACCTTGCACCCATAAAAAACAACCTGTGTAATAAGAGAATAATAATCAAAATAATAATTTGAGAACAGCAATGGAAGGTCTCATGGCCTTTTTATACTTGACTATATTAAAACAACAATGTCAATAGGTTTTATGCTAAATTATTATACCAATTTACAATATCATTAATAAGAAGAGTACTACAACTAATTATTAAGAGTACTTGCCTAGACATTGACAGACATGATCCATTCATGGATCCCACCACTGATATAGCAATCAACAAAGGCATAATCCAAGCCATGAACCCAATGGTTCGTTCAGCAAATGTCTTCAGAAAAAACAAAACAAAAATAGTTTTTTTATTAGAATAAACATTTTGGTATTTGTGTGGAAAAGAAACTGATTAATAAAATAATTCCTTAAAGTTTGTAAAATGCATGAAACAGTGAAATATGCACTGATTTTCAGAATTGTGAATTCACCATATGAAAACACTTATCTGCCTTTTTAAAATTTTCTTGTTAATAAAAATACATCATTCCCGCAAGAATCTGCCACTTTGAGCTAATAAGTGTGTTCTGATCAACTGTCCATATTAGGCAGCAGGTGTCAAGATCTCACTGCAGACGGAGAGATGTACAAAGATTTCTCTACCTATTTACAAGTATTTCTCATTAAAGAAAAGATTTCTTCCAGCCTCCAAAATGGCTGCTGTTTTTTTTTATTAAAGGTTATCCAATAAAGCTAACTCTTGATCATCAAACATATATGGAACTAAATACAGGATATAATAATTGTATAATAGAAACATAAACAAAAAAACAGATGACGTTTTAAAATTAAATTTTTAAAAATACCAAAATTCAAAATGGAATCTCTAAAAATAGAATAAGAGAAAAAGAATTTATAGCATTAAAAACATTAACTGAGAAAAATATACAAACCTAGGATACTTCTAACTATTCATGTCATTTTCAACCAATTTAGCAAAAGGACAAATACAGCAATGTTCTACAGAAGCACAAGTTAATGTAGTAACTTATAATAATTATTAGCTTTTTTTTGAAAAGCAAAAAATAAATTAAAAATAGAAGAAATTTGGTAATTAAGGACAGGCTTGAAGTGTTTGATAATTAAGATTCTATCATCTGTAACTTGAAATAAGTAGGTGATATAGCCAAAATTTTTACGTTCTTCAATAAAAAAAAAAAGTTGTGGCCAGAATTGAGTTCCAAATGGTTTAGGAGAAAATATTACAGATGTGCACTACATCTCTCCTATATAGGTAGATGGTGTTGCTGATTTCAGTGGCCCTACAGGGATATCACTGAATGGCTGCAACCTGCCAGGGATAAAAATTCTGTCCTTAAAAAACAGAATGAACCAATTATATTAAATTTTGAGTAGCAAATTTTTAAATACAGAAAATAATTTTAAAAACTCATTAGTTGTCCTTTTAATTGAATAGTATAGAAACCAAGATAAGGGATGTCCAAATGAACCACCTTTTTTAAAGATACAGTTTGTACAGAAAGTTTTGCGATTGATAGTATACACAGTACTTACTCTCCAAGTACTGGATTAAATGAGAGAAATGGAAAATCAATTCTACCTTAAAATTCCATGAATAAATTCAATCTCAGAGTGAAAGTCAACATATGAGAAGCAGGTAAACTCTAAATATTGACTCATACAATCATTGGCAAATATCCACAAGGTTGGGAGCAACAACCAGTCCATTATGGAACACAGAGAACCTTCACCATGGCAGATTTTACAAGATATAAAGATTTTCCTGAAAGTGAAAGATGGCATATTCTTACTGCTTAGCACAGAAATATGCAGGTGGCTGCAACTAACTTTTTGGGTGTCAGGAAAAAACCAGAAATGAACATTGTGTGTCAACAGGACAGTGCTTTGAACAGAACTGAAAAGTATTATATTCAACAGTCAACCATTGCACTTTGTTGTGCACTTGACACTGCTTAATGTGGAAAAGGAAGCAAAACTGAAAATGTTCAAAGTTTGTTTAATTTTCATATTGAGTTAGGTGAGATGAGATGAGATGTAATGCTACAAAACCATTTGGAAAATGCTCCAGTTAATGCTCACTAAACATCTGTCCATGTAGAAAACGAACTAATCATTCTTTGTGAAGAAACTATCAGGGAAGAAATAGTTTCTCTGCAAACAATTCCACTGGATTGTCAATAATTGCTGATGAAAGCGCTGACATATCTAGAAAGGTGCAATTGTCATTTGGTTTATGTTTTGTCAGCACAATGAACATTGAAAATATTATCCAAGAAGAATTTCTTGGATTCACAAGACTCTATGAACTGGATGCTACTTCCATTGCCAATGCTATCATTGATCACAAAGTTTGGATTGAGTACAGAGAAACTACATGGCCAAGGATACGATGGATGCTCTATGATGGCAGAAAAAGAATGGGGTGTGCAAGCTACCACAAAATGTAGGTGTCCAAAAGCTGTTTGTCCATTGTGCTGTTTATAAACTCAGTCTGGTTGTGAACAACTTGAACTGTGTACCTGAGATATGTAATATCATTGGTACAATCAAAGATATCATACTATTTTTCTGTGAGAGTCCAAAGAGAAGATCTTTTCTCAAGTGTCCACTATTATCTGAAACATTTTAAACTGCAAAAAACAAAATTATTAGAATTTCTTACAACTTTGAATGCATTTTTGATCAGTTAAGCATATTGCCCACTACAGCTTCAGGTAAAATACAAAATGCACACCAAATTAATCCGCTTGAAGCACAAGGACATTTATTTTTTGTCTGATTGTAATTTCTAATTATTCGGCAATGCCAGAATCTGTAACACAAGCTCTTCAAGCTGTTGAACTTGATGTCATAAAAGTGTATGATCATGCTCAGGAGTTTATAAGTGTGTTTCATGATCACCATTTAAAAAAGAACAACAATAATTCAACAAGATTTTCACTAAAGTATAACATTTGTCAAAGTTGAATATTGAATTATCTGTTCCCAGACAGTGCAGAGGGCAGACATTTCAATCTAATATTGATGGCCCATCAAGCATTGTTTATACCATATTTGGACTCAATCATTTCATCACTAGAGAGCCGGTTTGCTGCAGAAAATAAACAAAATTTCTGTCTTTCTTTCCTTCATCCTGTACAAATGATGCACAATGGACATGAAGAATCCAAAAACTAAATCCTACAATTGAATGAAGTGTATAAAATTGAAAACTTGGAAGCTGAAGCTGTCACCTGGTTTGAGATGTGGTCCAAAAAGAGGGAGCAACATCTTAGCAAATCAAAAAAATGTATTCATTGAGTTATTAGAGTTCACTGATCTATTCCCTTCCATTCTTCAAACAATCAATATTGCTCTAACATTACCATTAACAACCTGTACAGTAGAAAGGTTGTTTAGCACAATAAGAAAGGTGAAAACATGGCTGAGGTCAACAATCAAATCTGAAACTATTCAAGCTTTCTTACCACAGCAACAGCAGAGGATGTGAGCATCTCCACTGGCGTCAGTATGGTGAGGTAGGCTACATTAGCAACGAGATAGATTAATGTCACAATCACCATGGATATGATTATTGCTCGTGGAAGATTTCTGTAACGAGAAAGCAAAAGAACTTTAGTAAATATTGCAGATCTGCAAATAACAAGCAGAAAATAAAAGCCAGTCATTCCATATCATTGTGGTCAAGGTAATCAGATTCCTTGTGTATCTCCTCAGTTGTATAATAACATTTAAGCAAACTAACCAAAATTGTCCTTAAGATGCAATTTATATTTCAACGTTGATGTTTCTCAAGATGATGATTTTTATGCAAGAGGGAGAAGACAAAAAAAAATAACCACATATACAAGATGTACCAATTGATGTATGTTAGGTTTTGTTTTCTTCTGACTGATTTATAAAATACTTATCTTAAATTCTCAGAACAGATTAACACCAAGAAAAGTCCAATAAACCTTTAAGAATTCTGGAAGATGTTAAGGGAAAATTATGCACAGGAGAAAAAAAGAGAAGGGATATTCCTTTGACAGCAGAACTTTCATAAATTTTTTGGGGATAGCCTGGCAGACATGTGAAAGATAACTGGGAGGGGTTGGGATGCAAAAGTTCCTACTAGAACTCTTCATTTATAGATATGGGAGGAAATCAGAGATCCCAGAAGAAGCCAATGCCAATGACTGGTGAAGAAGAGCAAGAAAAAAATCATGCTAGGTAGGTATGCCAAACTGAGCCAATCCTGGTTGAGATTCAAACTTGGGACCTCAATGTTAGCATTCCATTAGTCTACCACCACACTGCCTCAATAAAGATAGGTCAGGGAATGATAAATAATTACAGCATTATGATGTCAACGTTTTCAAAGGTAATCAAAAGTTCTATAAACCATAACAACCTTTCTTCTCTGTAAAGTGACATGCTAGAATCTGATTACTGATGTCCATATACAGGCATAACTCTTAGTGGTCAAAATATGTTCTTGGTAAACAGAGCGCTACAGGAGATCATTATAACAGATAGGAGTTTTCCTCCAAGATAAAGAGCATTGTAATGGAACAGCACTATAAGAGACGGTGCTATAAGAGGTATGCATAACGATCAAAGAAAGTGCTACTTTAAAGACATCAGGGAAAGAAACTTACACATTTAGTTTTACAAGCTTGTCTCCTTTCTCTAGTTACATTAAAAATGGGCCAAATCTTTTGATAAAAATCATTTAATTATGAATTTTTTCTATTTTGGTCCATTTGTTTCATGTTGTAATGTTATGTATAAGACAGCCATCTCTTACAATGAACAAAGCTTATCTTTACTCCAACATCTTTAATGGCTGATGTGAAGAATCAAAACAACTATCATTATCATTAATCACATTTACATGGCATTTAGTTTATTATACTTTACATACTCTTTTTAGCTTTTATCACTACCTCTGTTGTTATAACATCATTATCGTTTTAGGAAAAGACTACAAAGATAATTTTTTTTAACCTTGACTTTGCCATCATATTTTAGGATATTATTTAAATTATTTTTTAACAACTACCTACATTAATTAAATGAGATATTTCCCTCTTTATATATTTAAATTACATCCCTTGCAAATGTTTTAGTACAAATGCTTTGGTAAGGTTTGGATGTCCTCTCACTTTTACAAACAAATATATTAACTTATTTTGGTACTTTTGCTAACTTTAGTTTTCTAAAGAAACCAATTCTAAAATTATTTAACTTCGTGGCTAGTTGACTGTAGCCTGAATTAATATCTACTGTATATCATAACATGCTCATGATACTTACTTATAAGGGTCGATAATTTCTTCTGTGAGGAAATTCAAGTAACTCCTACAAAAGATAATTATTAATCAGTTTATTAAACTATAAAAAATCATTAATTGTAAAACAAAATATTTTTCATTTTGGTAGCTCAGACTTGAGATTATTTCCAATAAAAATTTGCTAGTGATGTCTGATTAATGTGCCAACAACTTAGAACTAATTTAAGTTGTGCATTTGATGCAGAGCTAAGCTAAAAAAATGTTCTTTCTTTGCAACTTCTGTTCTGACAATATCCCACCAACCAAGCAAGTTACTGGGTACAGCTGAGGGCTCTCAAGTAGTGGTCAAGATTTACCTGCAAAACCTTTACCATAGTTACCCCCCCCCCCAAAAAAGTCCCTGCTGGAACTCTTTCTGTTTAGCTGTGGCAGGTAACTGGAGTGCCCAAAGAATGAAAGACTGGTAGACTAAGAAGAAACCAGGCCACCAGACTGAGTAAAATCCAATCAGAAACCACACAGGTAAGCAGACAGCCATCCACCACTCAAAAAAATCAAATTAACCATTACAGCTAGCACAGGTGTTCGCTTTATACAGTAAATATGTAAAGACATTTTAAAAAAAAAAAAAAAAAACCCTTTTGCATTTGAGTCCTGTTAGAGAAGTTGGAAAAATTTTTTACATAGCTCATTTTTTTTGTGAATTCAGGACTGTAAAAAAAATCCAGTAAATTAAGCTTTCTAATAAAATTCAAAATGGTGAACCTACCAGCCACCAAAGGCCCAGAAACCAGAATAAAATGCAATGGCTATGGCCCCTGCACTGTAGTCACTGTGTTTAAAAGAGTCCTGGAAATTTTCTACTTCCCCTGGAAATAAAATCAAATCAATAAACAAACAAGTGCATGCATTATGTCACTAGTAAGATGGTGTCTAAGTGATGCCTTCAATTTCCTGTCACATATTTCTGAGAATTACAGACTAATTTAAATGCTTAATATTCTGAAGTCAGTCTATTCATGATGTGTCTGATTAAGGGTACATTATTAATTCCATACACCAAGAAAAATTAAAATCTGTCAAGCATAACAATAAACTGTCTTCCTCACCCCTGAAATAAAGTGAAAGTTAACACAATAAAAATATAACAAATTTTTTTTTTTTTTAAATTGACAAACTGACTTTTGAAAGAGAATAAGTAAACATACAAATCCTTAATGAAGTTTGTCTACAGTTTGTAAATGTTCTGGTTCTGTTGTGTTACTCAATAACTAACTCTTCTATGGTACTTTAAAGAATGACTGTTCACTTCTTTTAAATATTTGGCTTCTCATATTGATACTCTGAAGACTTGCCATCTTTTATTTCTGAACTCTTCAGAAGTGGAAATCAAAAAACAAAATTCATATGTCATACACCACTTTGTACAACTATCATGCATGCATTATTTATGGTTTTCTTGACAAGAAAGCTATTAATGTCATCCATACAGATTTGGAACCTAATAAAAGCTTAAATTTATTAAAATATCCTCATAAATAATAGATAAGTTATTATGTTTGTGGTGTTATGGAATAAATTATCTTCAGTATTCCTTTAAAACTATAATTTAATCTATTTGTATTTACAAAAAAGTAAGTTTTTATATCACTTTGTGCAAATTAGTGGCTTACATAAATCAGTTAAGTTCTAAGGTAAGAAGAATAACATTTCCATGATTTAACACAACTTGAATTTGGTATAAATCAAATGTTTGGAGCTTTATGATTGCTCAGTACTCTTTTCCAATGTACATATGTTAAGTAAAAATCTTATTTTTAGTAGATAAATAGATTGATTATTAGTGTTCTTTTTTTTGGTTTTTAAAGTAGATACGGTAACATGACTAACAATTTTTCAATGGTATAGTAAAATTGCATAACATTATTTTTTTTTTTTTTTGCATATGTTGCTGGTTTACCAGTAAAGAATAATGTTGCAACAGTTGACATCCTGAAGAAAGTCTGAATTTAAGTTATGTATGATGTATGGTTGAGAACTCTGGAATAATATTTAAGCTAGCTACATATACTAGGTCATAATTACAGGATGGCTGGGATTTTGGCCACAGCTTAATATTCATACCTGTCAACCCCCTTGAAGAAAATGTCAGTGGCATTGCCCTAATATTTCTTTGAGGTTCAAACAATGACCCTGGTAGTAAACTTCTCAGAAGTAAACATTTGTTTACAGTTAAAACATGAGAATAAAAAAGAAAAAAAAACAATATAAATATTTGCAGATACTTAAAACAATATAAATATGTACAGAAACTTATTTATTTATCATAAATATGTAAAAATACTCATTTATCAGAATGAACAATACTCGTTGTAGACACAGAAGTTGAAAAATTATTGATGTTCTTTGTTGCACCTATGGGTTTCACTTTTTACTTTCTTGATCAGGATTTTTGCTATAGCAAAATTGTAGCACTCAAAGCCAGTGATTAATTTGCTTTATAGAACTGATGAGAGTAGATTCCCAGGCTTTTCCTTGACTTGATGTGTACTTTCCTCACCATGGGAAAGGCTTGCTCACCGTCTGCATTGCTGTGGGGCAGACTTAGGCTTTTGTTAGCCATCTCAAAGATCGGACATCTATCTGCTTTCATTGGGGTCTTCAAGGTAAAAGACCTGCACCTGGATACTGTCTCATCTTTGCCACCCATCCGTCAGAAGTTCAAGCTCCTCAGATCTGTCTTTCAAAGCTGGCATGGTCAGCTTGAGAACAAAATCTTTAGGCAGAAGCTGCAGCTGCAAGAGCAGGATTGAAAATAAAGAAAACAATTGTAACAGCATCCTGAAAAAAAACAAACAAGTATATTAGATTATAATCATGAGATTATAAATATAAACAATCAAAAATGTGTACATGCATTACAGCTAGTTTAATGTGTTAATGAAAACAGTATTAACGGCAACTACAAGAGGTAGTTATTTAGAGTAAATGGTCAAATTTAGCATTACTAACCAGATTCATTGGTAAGCTCACAGTGGATGTCTGGATGAAGAAGATGCAACTCTTTAGGATTTCTTCAACAAAAGGAAACTTCTTTAGCATCTTTCCCACAACTGCTACATTTAAAATCCAAAATATAAAATTATTTTGCATAACTGAGACTCAAAAAAGATTTTTATAAAAATTGCACAAAACAAGTAAGACAGTATTCTTTCTATGGAAATCTACATACATTTTATATGATATATTCACACAAATTTTATAATTTTTAAAAGTTATCAAATTATTTATTTGTAACATAGGCATGTGAATGTATAAATAAATATAAATATAATAGATAAGTTAAGTAATAAATACAGTATATATATATATATATTTTTAAATCCTGGTTATTACTGATCACCTTAAGAATTTATCCTTTGTTGCTGGAGCAATCTTTTTTTTTAAAGCATGTTCTTGTGGCCATAATTACTGCAAGGTTTTGGTCTGAATGCTGGTGGGATCATGTCACCAATCTCTGTTCCATCTAACTAAAAAAAAGGGGGGTAATTCTTTCAGTGATATTTGCGTGTAAAATATATTAATGGGAAAAGGGTCAGGAATGAATCATCCTCCCTACAGACAAATTAATTTACAGGCAGTTTACGAAATCTTATTCTCACTAACACGAAAATAAAGAATATAAATGAATTAGGCAAAAGGTTCAAAAAATTTAAGAATGTAAATCCAGAAAAGTTTGCTGAAGTCCATCAGCACAGGAAGAATGTATCTGGGGAAATAGGAAGAGTTATCTGTTTGGGTAAAGGACTCACCAAATCTGCCTGCAGTGGTGTGCTTCCGTCTACCAGGTTTCTCAACATGGCTGGAAGAACTGCTCTTTACTAGAGTTCTGGTCAAGAATTCTCTCTGAAGGGACAGCCATCTGTTCAAGGATCTTGTGCTACATCAGCAAACTCTTGAAATTCTTTGTACTGTTCCTTTTGTTTAGCACTGAAAAATCAAAACAAAAAAAAACCCTTTAAACTCACAATATATCTTTCTTTTGATAAATCAAAATAAACAAAACATTTTTCATAATACTTTTAAAATCTCTCAGAAAATTTAATAGAATTTGATATAAATTCAAGTTCTTAACACACTGATTTATAAAATAGCAATGATATATAATAAGCTAAGTAAGATGGAAATATACAATGGAAACACATAGTGTAAAACTGTAACTATGCTCAAGAGTCTAGAATGTAGATGAATAAATCGTCCACTGGAGCAGAGAGCTCACTGATACCTACAGATACACTCAGATCCAGTGCTGAACACATCAGGCTGCTTTCCTTTAATTCTGGAGAGTACACAATTATTTCATCCAGTCATGATGTTACAGTTATCACTGGAAAACCAAACATAGTTGTCCAATGGAATATTTAGGTCACTGAAATTGAAAGATAAAAAATGCATTGCAATACATTTAACAATAGTGTATTAGCAAAAGGTCTAAGTGTGTAGTTACTTTCTACTTATATATATTCTTACAAACTGATTGCTTCAAATTGTAAATATGTTAAGAAACTATAGTTTTAAATTAAAGATGAATGTAATCAACAATCATTTTCTACAAAATGTTTTAAAGTTAGCTAGTGTTTTGAAAAAAACTAAATGAAGATTTACATTCTGGATATAAGTTTTTAATATACAAATTAAAAAAAAAAAAAAAAACTTACCCCACGGTTTTGTCCAGGGTTTTGAAGATTGTTTCAGCAGTGCTATTATTAATATGTCTAAAGTCTCATGACCATAGCTCCACTGACCACATTGACTAGTATTGCTAGCTTCTTATCTCAGTTGCCATTTGATTCATTATTCATTAGAGAATAAGGACCTTGCTGGCAGTACTCAACAAGTGGGGCAGTGACTTGTGGTGCATTGGCCCCCTTTTTTTAAATAATTTTGGTAGCTTCAGTTCTCTTGCAATGAAACTGCTGGGTTATCTTGTGATCTGGAAACATCTTGGAAGCTGATTCAGTGAAGTTATCAACCAAAGCTCCAGGGAGGTTGTGTTCTGCAGTGAACTGAGTAAACATAATTTCTGCTTTGTTCATATATCTTGTGATTGTTGATCTTCATCCTGAAAAAAATCAGCTTTTGTTCTCTGGTTTGATTTTTTTCATTTTCCAATCGAGTTTTAGATTTGAAATGCATGTTGAGGTCATAGACCGTAAAAAAACTGTTATTTTGTCTTTTGAACAGTGCGCCAAATGCGTACAGTTTACCTTGTGATGAAGGTTTTACACATTTATACTTCTTGATCCACTGGTGATGAGATTTGAATAGATTTTCCATTTCTTTGCTAGCTGCAGCATTTTTCTTAAGTAAACTACACTGGTATAGAAGGTAAAGTTTTCAATTATTTTTTTTTTTTTAATTTTGAACTAAGCTTTTGGCAATGAAAACTGATAATCCATTGGATATCATTACACAGCTATGAGATCAATACTTTTTTCTAAATCCACAAGTTTCAGAAGCATTCCATGAAGCTTAACAGCTATGGATATTAAAACACATTTTCCTAGTAACAGAATTGTCAATGAATGAGATAACAGTCAATACAGATGGTAATAACCGATTTGATAAATATTTTCCTTCCCTTTGCATGAGCCATGATGACTTCCTCGGGACCACCCAACTATTCTGAACTAAGACGGAAGAACTCTCTTTAATCAATTGACCTTCATTGGTTAGGAAGAATATCTGCATGCACTAGTATTGCAATGATGATGCAGGTCAAATTCTTAGACTGTTGTGAGACACGCAACATCACAAAACGATTTGAAGAAAAACATATTTGAACAAAAACAAAAGCCAGAGGTTTGAAGACGATCAGCATGGTTCTGACCATTACCATTGTGACCTGGCCTGTTCAATGTCTGAGGTTACAGCAATCCAAGTAAAACAAAATATGGAAGGGCACTTTGACTCATCTCATTCTTTATTTGACTCTGCTTCAAAGTACTTTTCAAGATATCTGAACTGCTTAGATTGTCTAAGTTCAACTTATGTATGTAGTAAGAGCGAGAGAGAGAGAGAGAGAGAATGTAATGCATAATTACCATGAATGTCACATGGTTATTTAAACTACATGCTGTACACACCACCTTAAAATTTATATCTACAATCAAAAGCCTTATTACATTGTGCACTTAGTAAATAGAATAGAATATTTACCTTTGGCCAGAAAAACAAATCCAATAATAATAATCATTAAAAGAGCAACAAGTTTGCTGGCAGTGATGACAACCTGGACTTTAGTAGACCACTTCACACTCCTGCAGTTGACACCAATCAGGAGAACTATAAATAAGTAAATAAATAAAATCAGCAAAATCAATATTAAGAAATATTATGATCGCATTATAACCGTAACAAGCAACATTGGTAATTATTATTATTATTATTATCCTCACCATTGTCGTCATCTTTATTATATGGTTTTTGAATGCCCTCAAAATTAGAGCTGGAAGGAAATCTGCTTCTTGTTGAGTGAATGCTTTTTACCTGCTATCTGTCCTAAATCTCACAGCGTGTAGAGGCTAAATCTGCTAAAATCTACTTGAGTAAGAGGTAGCAAATTTTAAAATTTCAGAAGCACCTGAAGTCACCCTCTTGATTGACATAAGTCACATTTTAAACCCATTTTCATTTCAGCATACAATAAGGTTGGCAGTTAGTCGAACTGTATTGTTTTTTTTTGCACATTCCCTTGTTTAATATCACGGGCTTCCCACCGACTTAGGAGCCAGTCATTTGTAGCTCATTTAACTAGTTTTCTTTTCTTTCCTGTCTGGTATCAAATTAAGAAAAAGGTTGGAAATCAAAGGACAAACTCTCATTCAGCTTAAATGAACGTGTTAGCAATCTGTAATAGTATACAAGAAATTCCGTCGGACCTACCGAAGCATTAGTATTTCTTTAATTTGTATTTTCAAGTGATAGCACTGGCCGAGTAATCATTAACCAGTTTTATCTGGAGCAAACATCAAACCCCATCACAATAAATTGAACATCTTCAGCCACCAATTGAACACAAACCCTGTAGTTTCTCATTTTTAAAGAGCAATGGCATATAAAAGCTAAAAAATGTTTCTTAAAATGTTCCCACAATGCAGAGTTATGGTTGTACTAGCAGACCATAGCTAAAAGATGTTCACCTGTATTAGTTTTATCAATGTAATGTCTTATATCTGTTTAGAATAAATGGTAAAGATAGTAAGAAATAATATTTTAAGCAGATTTTTTCTCTGTTTTAACTTATCATTGTTAATGTATTAGGTCATTACAAAAGTTTTGTTGGTTTTTTTATTATGTTAATTTGGGGTTCATTTTTTTGCATGCTTGAGAAGGTGTATGTAGATAAGTTATGCATCATTTTGTAGCGTGTGCTTTGGTATATATTATGCAAAACCTACCTTTTTAAAAATTGTAAAATGGATATTTGTTTCAGGGTTTGAGTGAAGCATGGATGGAGAAGTTTTTTGTGCCATTTTGCATCACAAGTTCAATCCATGCCCCAGAACGAGGGAGGCAACTCGTAACATTAAGCAGGCGTGGGGCGAGGACACAGCAAACGAGCGCACAGTACAACGATGGTTTGCAAAGTTTCAATCAGGAGATCTGAGCCTCAAAGATGAGGAATGTAGCAGACATCCTTCCAGTTCTGATGATGAGCATCTGAAAGCCTCAGTTGCTCCAAGACGATGCTCATCCTCATGTTATAAAAGTGACACTTCAGAAACTGAACATGTTGGGGTTCTCCCTCACCCAGCCTATTCGCCAGACATTTCTCCCACAGACTACCACCTTTTCAAACACCTTGGCAGCTTCCTGCATACGAAATCCTTCTCTGACCAAGCAGCAACTGAAATTGTTTTCCAATAGTTTATTAACTCCATAAATCCAGATTTTTTTGGAAAATGGTATAAGCGCACTTGTAACTTGTTGGCAGAAGTGTACTGATTGTAATGGAACTTAGTGTGATTGATAAACTTTGCATTCAGCAATGACATGAAGTCTCATTGTTGTGGTAAAAAAAACCAACACAGCTTTTGTAACCTAATGACACACACACACCCACCCCACCCTCTTCTATATGTATTTTGAGCAAATTACAGTTACCAGCTGTAAGTACTATCTAAAGCATAAATCCGTCTCTATTTCCCAATGTCTTTTGTGCAACTCAAAGTTTCCTATATATAAATTGATGATCAGTTTGAAAGATTAAAGAACAAATTTTCACTATATTTAAAATTCAAAGAATGAGTTTAGATATATATGACTTTGGTATTTCTAATAGAAGTAAAAAAAAAATAATGAAAAACAACAAAAATATCAGGAGGGTATAGAGAGAAAATCTTGTTTGCTGTCAAAGCACCAATAGCTTCTTTTATCTACAATGCGTAGGCTATATTATGTTGCGTCTGTTATTTAAGTTAACTTAGAAAATGTCTTACATGTTACAATTTTATTAAAATGGTAAATGAAATAGAAGAAGTGATTCAACACAAGAACCTATAAATTTCATTCCCAGCTCTTTGTTAAACTAACAATCAGAATATTAACAATTTTACATTAAAATGTCACTGGAAATTTTTTCCTATTTGGATGACAACAAATACAAAAACAAAACTAACAAAATAACCTGACTCAATACCATTAGCCATTTTTTCTAAAGAAAAAAATATCCTTGCAACTGAGCTGTATTTTGTAATATACATTTAGATAACAACATTATGATGAAAGGGGAGTAACTTTAATTTTTTTTTTTTTTTTAATAGCTGGAGAGAATTCATTATTTATTTTACAAATCATTTTTGGAACGGGGGTTTCAGATTCCTAAATTCAACCCAAGGTATATGTTCACAATTCATTTACATGGTTGCCATGGTAACCTCAAGTTTGGTGAATATGCAAATAAACTCTTAATTCACAATTTTTGAAATACTGAAATTCACAAACTTTGACCATTCTTCAAAAATAATACAGATTACAAAATTTTCTTATGGCACTGCACTTGACATGGCATAGTCAAACTAATTTCCAAATATGAATACATTCGGATGAATACAAAATGACAGACACCTTAAAACACATTATTTGGGGAAATGTACTAAAAAGATAACCAAGGTGTCATTGAATACTTCGTCCACTCACGTTCACTGTGTCTATTCATTGCATGAACTGAATATCTGTTTATGAAGTAAAAAAAAAAAAAAGCACTTCAGTTTTCAAAAACTGTTTAAATTCTCTTTTTAACTCCAGAGAACACTTAAGACTCATCACACCTACAGGTTCATCATATGATGTAACTTATTCAAAAGTGATAGACTTACTGCAAAGAATTATTCCATAAAGACAGCTTTCATGAAAGTTTGAAAACCAATTTGAATAGCTTTATTTTCTTTTTCTTCTACATATCAGTTGCTTCTCAGTTAATGGTGAAGATCCAAAGTCACAGCATCCCACTGCCATTAGTGAGCAAGAAAATAAATCAGATCTGTCTCCCACCCCCCACATTTTTCCTATTAAGATCCTGTACCCTACTACAGGGTGGCCAGTCCAATGGCAACCATCACAGAAACCTGATAGGTCTGTTGGACAGAATCATTGATGTTGCTGAACCACCACAAGATACACAGCTGAAACTATCTCAAAATACACTGCTGATAGAAGTGAAGCAAACTTGCTAGATTCCACACTCAGAATCCTTCATGTCACACAACACGGCTTTGTGAAAGCAATACTTCAAGATCAAAAGAACAGCCTTTGCCGGTGGCCATCTTTCACCAATTTACAGGAGTTTTGAAGCACTAAAAAAATTCATTGACATCTTTTGCTGAACCAATTTATATTGTTCCACAAGCCTAATGTACAGAAATCACACTAGCAGCAATTGTGGACTGACCAATAAAATAAGTCACCAAGCATAGAGGAGATTTTCAATTTATCAAAAATAATTATTTCAGACATTAAAAAAAAGGAAAAAAAAAATCAAAATGCCTCAGAATAATCAGTCTTTTGCCAAAGCTTCTTGCTAAAGCGCGTTTAACTCCTTGTAAAGTGAATGCCTACTATTGTTTTCATATATAATGTGCTTAAATACTTCTGTACCCTTATTATTGCAGCACAGAATTTTCCACCAAAATAAATATTCCATCATGTTTAAACTTATGGAATACTGATATCTATCTTCACATAACACTGTGAAAAACTCAAAAAAGTACGAGTCATCTGTGGCCATCTTTATATGCAAAATTACATGGGAAATCCATTTCTGGCCTTCTTTTGTTAAATTAGGCATGGTTTTACAAGAATTGTCCACTGTATACCCTTTTTGTTATTATCATTAAATAAAATATTTTATTTAATTTAATATTAATTTATTTGATTATTTTAATGATAACTGGCGACTTTTCATAGATGCATCCAAGAACAGCATCAAAGCTGTTCTGCTACACAATGGTAACACTCTGCCTTCTGTTCCCATAGCTTATAGCACCACCATGAAAGAATCATATGAAAATCTGAAAGCAATTCTAACAAGCATACAGTATGATGACCATAACTGGCATATTTGTGCAGATTTTAAGGTTGTGGCCATGCTTACTGGCCTACAGCTTGGCTATACTAAATTTTGCTGCTTCCTGTGCTTATGGAATTCCAGAGCAAGAGCGGAACATTATGTACGCAAGGATTGGCCGATCCGAGATGTATTGAGCAAGGAAAACACAACATTATGCACAAACCACTTGTAAAAAGTGATAGAATTATTTTACCCACCTTTGCATATTAAACTTGTTTGTTCAAGCAATTTGTGAAGCCTTGGACAAGGGAATCCTCCGCATTTGCATACCTTGCAGGAAAGTTCCTTCCTTGAGTCAAGCTAAAATTAAAGAAGGTGTCTTCATAGGTCCCCAAATTCGAAAAAATTGTACTTGATGAAACCTTCATCACACATCTCATGAGAAAAAGAAGCTTGCCTTTGAATCATTCAAGGAGTTTGCAATAACTTCCTGGCAAACATCGTTCAAAAGGACTATGTGCAAGTTGTGAATGATCTGCTGAGTCATTACCATGACATGGGATGTAACATGTCTCTAAAAGTTCATGTGCTCCACTCTCATTTGGATTTTTTTGCGGAAAATCTTGGTGATGTGAGTGATGAACATGGCGAGAGATTTCATCAGGATATATAGTGATGGAGCAATGATTCAAAGGAAAATGGAACCCTGGCATGTTGGCAGACTACTGCTGGGGGTATAAAAACAGAAGATCACACTCCACACAAAAGGGTTTAGAAGGACAAAGGTTGTTTAAACTGACATGTGTGTATTTTTAATTCATACCCAATAATGTTTTGTTATACCAACTAAATTTTTGTTTTGTTTTTTGTAATATTCAGTATTTACAATGTTTGTGTTACGCAATATTATACAGTATATTATAAAACATATGGTTCACGGCACAGGAAAACGGTGCCTAATCTGGATAAATAAAGGTCAGATTCAGAATCAGGACAATTTTTTGACCCAGAAACAAGTCTTTCTTAACTTGTACTTTTTTTGAACCTGTAATTTGTTGTACAGTGTAATCAAAGCTTCAAAGTGTTAACAGTATTTAGTATTACCAGCCTCAGCCACAATAGCAGCTTTCACATGCTGTGACAGGTGAAAAAAAGGACTTCTGCAATCTTCAGTGAAGGTAAACTTTATTCTGTTACTAATTATTATTCTGAGATGATTGAATACTTCTTTCAGTCACTGTAGATAGATTTTCTAAGTCATATGCCAATATTCATGTAATTACATGGCTAATAAATTGACTTTTATGTTTGAAATAGTAACTATTTCAATGGTGAATGCACAGTTGTGGCAGCCATTGTAGTCACATATAGGCAAAGTATCACTTTTCCTAGTTCATGCCAGAATGTGGTCGGGTCAGTTCTCTTCTTTATACAACAGTTCAAGTTTTCAAAGATCTCTAAAACCGAATTAAACAATTCCAAATGAAGTTTAACACCAGCTATGAAGGTGCATTCTTCCACAATTATAAAACCTATAAATTTCAAAAAAAAAAACCCACCAAACAATAGATGCCTAGAGTGTTACAGATTCCAATGTTAGTTCAATACCATCAAACAGCAATATAAAACACAGACAGCTCATTTTACAATATTTTTTTTTTTTTTCAAATAAAACTATTTCATCTTTCAGTTCTGAGTTCATCTCCCCATTTGTTAGTCAGCCATAGAAATATTTTAACCTCCTCTGGGTTAATCCCACTAAGTCATAACAAAGATTCCAGCACAGATAAAAACAATTTTATTATCATCCCCATATACCAGCAGCCATACTTGTAAACTCAACGAGGAAATATCCCAGTGGAATATTTGAAGAAGTCTATTTGATCAAAATCTTAAAGAAACATTTCATCATCCATAAACTTTCTGGCAGTCACATGCTAATATGCACGTCACTATATACACTAATAAATTATATACTCCTTATTGAGTCCACATTTATCAGTACCAGTGCATGGGTTGAGGTAACTGAAAAGCTAATTACCACCTTTGGGTTTTCTCTCATTTTCTTGTTTTTAATTTTATATTTGGTTTGATCGGATTTAGATCATTACTTTTCATTAAATACTCCCCAGGGTTTTAGAATACTTGCAGTGATCAGGTTTTGCAATGCATTTACAAGAATTTTCACCTCTCTTTCACTTAGTCTTTATTAAAACCCCTAATCAGCCCCATGAAATGAATTGCATACCTTATTTCCAATATAAATTCTTGAGCTATAATTAAAGTGAGAACTTATACAGTGAGAGGAAAAAAGATCAAGATTCCAGTATTCAAATTTCAATGTCAGCAGCAGCAGCAGCACCACCATCACACATAATCCAAATTAAGTGCCTCTTGCGTGGTAAACTGGTAGCTCCTCATTTGATTCCATTACTTGGTTATGCTTACCCAAAAAAACGTTAGGAATACCTGCATCGCTTTTGTAAAATGTAAAAATGTACGCTGTGGCAAAAAATATTCAGAAGCCAGCACTACGAAATTAAGAGACATTTGATTTCCAAATAGTTCATGTTATAAGCAGCCATGTTCAAAATGGAGAAGTAATCCAATCTGATCTAAGTATACCATGAATGCTGAAAAAGAAAAAAAAAAAAAAACCCTAGCTTAAATAGCATTGCTGTAATGGTCCCTGGAATGAATGCTGACTTTAGACTACTGTCGAAATAAGCTATCCAGGTATTTCTTTTCAGACTCTAGTCCAATTCTGCTTACAGTTTAAGTCATCATCAGAACTGCAGAGCACTAGAAGTGCCACTATTTTCTATTTTCAGCGTGCTCAGCTGTAGGTGGATCAGAAGCATTAAGAGCTTAAAGTAACTGTCAGCTGCGATAGAGTACTGACATCACTTTCGTGCTTTACCATCACTATTTCAACCCAGAAAAACTAACGATAGTTTAGAAAAATTCACTAGTTACAAGCAACTTATGCAAAGTTCCCAGGGAAGATAAATGGCCATCAATATAATTCTTAACACTTGTCAGTAATATTAATAATTCTATGTCAGAAAAGACAAGAAACCTTTCTAATATCTATCTGTGATGTAATTTTAGTTAATAATTATACCAATTTCTTCTCACTTCTTTTGAAGAAGCCATGTTTCATCATCACTATCTTTTAATGCTCAAATAATAGATATGAATTTCAGGTATTAAATTCTATAAACTTGTACTATAACTAATAGCCGCAGCCATTCTAGCAAACAAACATCCTTCTGATCTTAAAACTGTTCACTTTTTTCCATGCACAAAGTTCATCTACAGTCGAGCTAATTTTTTAGCAGGTTCATTTAATACATCGAAACAGTGAGTGGCGTACTGATGCAATCTAACTGCTGCTGTACTTTTTGTTTGCATTTAACAAAAATAGATTTAGCTTTAAACTGGAAAGTCTGGCTGATGTCATTCAAACCAGGTAATCGCAATGAATTTATCTTGTTTTCTGATATAAATATTTCTGCAGATAGCACATACTAGTTGACAGAATTTTCATCAAAAAGCCTCAATGATATATCCACTAACAAATGAGACTAAAAACATTTAATAATAAATTCATTTCCTTTATCATTACTTTCAAGGATTTCAATAAATAGGTTTTACCAGTTGGGAAGCAATCAAAAAGACCACAAATCTTTTTTGGTGCACAGTATTATATTCACAGTTCATACAAATTCCGACATAAAACACTTTTTCTGCTCTTACTCCAAGAGAGTTCGAGAACACAAGATGGTGGTAAATCAATGTGAATTTTAAAAAAATTCTTATGCACTTGATGCTACTTTGTGATTAGTCAGTTTAGCACTGAAACAGATTCATAAATAGCAATAAAATATTAAATACATGTGGACTGCCCAGGGCTGTTCCAAAGGGTAAATTATTGGGAAGTTTAAAATATTTTTTGGCTCTATATATACATACATACATACATATATGCACAAGAATATAAGGAATTTTGAAAAGGTTTTATTACAGTACTGAAAAATGTAAACAAAAATTAAAGTTTACCTATTCCGACAAACAAACAATGAGTTATGAAATATATTTGTGGTAATTGTGGATCATAACAACAACCGATATACGACATGAATAAATATCATGTGATGTTAACATGTCTAAATGTACATTTAGCATTTTTGTTCTAAGACTATATAAATTCTTTGACACAGATGTAACTGAAAAATGAAATAAGGCCACAAGTAGGTCTGCATTTTTTGACCAGAAATAAAATGTTTACTCGTGAGAACATTTTTTTCTCATCTGACAACTAGGAGGGATGTATATACAATGCTTCATAAGTGATTTCTTTGGCATCACCACAACATGGAGCTAAGCAATGACTAGTGTTAATAAAATCTGCCTCACAAGCTATAGTGACTGATCCAATGTGATGCTTTTTATAGCTTCTTCAAACAATAACAAGCTCATATATCCCAAGTCTCTATTTGTGCTTTACATAATTTGTCAATATTAATTCTAAACTCTTAGAAAAGATTTATTGTCAAATTGAAACGGTTTTGTTGCCAGGAAATGCAAATTTTTAAAGGTCGTGCCTTCCCCTTACTGAAGTTTAAACCATAGGTGGTATGGCATCGCTGCTGATGCTCAAGTCATTAGATCAAGGAGTGTAAAGTATAAAGTCAAAAAACAAGTGGGAAGACATTTGCACCTGTTGAGGCAGCTGATGAGTCAAAGGGGAATTGCTGATGGTCCCCAGTCCAATTCTTGATTGTGTATGTGCTTGCCACCTTAATGGATACCTCAAAAATGGAAAAAAAACGTGAGGCTTATTCCATACATCTACAACAAGAACAAACGGTGGTTCCAGTTATCCAAGGGTGTTTATACACAGACCTGGCATTTAAAAATAATAATAATTACAGCATATTTCATTGTCACATGATCAACATGTCACAGAAAAAAAACCTCACATATCAATCTGTGATATTCTGTTTTTATGACTTACAATCAAATGAAGCTGGAGAAAGTGTAAAGCTGGGCTTTGTAAGAACTATTCTAAGAATGATTAAACCCCGTAGCCAATTTACCACGTATTTATACCATGAGGGCACCCAGACATAAAACAACATATGGTTCGAGTGCAAAAAAAAAAACAAATTTGCTTCTGGAATGAAAATGTATGGAAATTCCACAGACTGATAAGAGAAGAAAAACAAGATGCATTTCTTAGACTACAGCAAAGTAGGATTATTATCATGAATAAAAGTCACAAACAAGGAAAACTGTTAATGCACTTGTCAAAATCGCGATGCCTTTGTCAAGGAGTCGCTGGTGCGGCTTTCTGAAGAATCCAATCCCATTGTAAAGAAACAGACCCCAATAGAAGACAAATTTAACCCAAGATGATGGGGAGGAGAGCAAAAACTAGAACATTCTGTTTTAGAACCAAGGAAGCTGAGCAAATGCAAATTTTGTCAACTCTTTTAATGGCTTGTTCACATTTTACCTTTTGACTTGAGGTGATGCTAAGGATGCTGCGGACAGGAGAGCTGCTCCTGTTTTTGGTAGAACTCCCCAGAAATTTCTAAACATTATAAAAAAAAAAGGGAGCTCATTCCGGATATTAAAACCACCGTCAGCAGCAATGACAGACACTGAGTGGCGAGGGGCACTTTGCCAATTATGGTCGGTTCTAGCCGGCTGCCTGAGAGTCGAATAGCAGCCTCATCTTCCCCCATTCTGGAATCAGAAGATCCCGCGTGGAAGGAAAAGCTGCAAACACCAAAGAGTTGGACTATCCTGGCCTCACCTGCCCTTTCACTGATCAAGGTATGACTGGGTGTGATTCTGACCCGCTTCAGGTAAAACAGGAGGATGCAGCCTTACTTTTCCCCAAAACTGGGTCCATAAATAAGTGACCAAAAAAAAAAGGGGGGCAGGTAAAAGCCCTATTTTTGTTTTACTAGACAACAGCATTTTGTGAACATGAAACTTTTAAAAGTTTCTCCATTTCTCTCTTGGTCGCTAAAGGGTGAATCAGATACCCCCCCCCACACCTCACCAACCCTAATTATTATTATTATTTTTAGTCTCTTTGAGAGAGACCCTATTATTACCTAGAAAAGCCCTTTAGGTGTCTGTAATACGTAGTGGGGGGGGTTACTTCGTGGTGGTGATGTAGGGATGCTGAAGGGGTGAGGAGGAGGAGGGAGGTAAATTAAAACAAGGCGTAGGGTACGTACCTATGATGAGGGCCGCGATCAGCCGGATACCTGCGGCAGGTGGGGCGCAGTCGGGGTAGAGGGGGCGCAGTACGTAGGTGGCAAAGATGAGGCAGGCAGCGGCTACGTTGACAGGGCAGATGACGATGAAGTTAATCCACAGACACATGAAGGCCGGCAGGCCGCCGAAGGCCCGCCTGACGTAGATGTACTCGCCGCCCGACTGCGGTATGGTGGTGCCCAGCTCGGCGTAGCAGAGGGCGCACAGGCCGGACACCAGTCCGCACAGGGCCCACATCGCGCACGACATCCCCGCCGAACGCACGTTCTGCAGGATCCCCACGGGCGACACGAATATCCCGGACCCTATGATGATCCCCACGATTATGGAGACGGAGTGAAACAGGGTTATCTGCTTCTTCAGTTCGACTCTCCCCGAAGTCCCGTCCCCCGCGGTCATCCTCTCGCCTTCTGGTGGTAATGGGGGCCAACCCCTGGACTCCCCGCGCTCGCTCGGTCTGCACCCCCCACCGCTCCAGATACTCAACACGGATCAGAGTCCATCGCTTGGCAACAGCTGGCGCAGCCCCGGCTGCCACGTGCCGCCTGGCAGGGGCTCTCCAAACCACGACCGACCAATCCGTCGGCCCGGTTGATGATGGTCCACGCAAATACTGGATTCTGACGCGCCACTGGAATGGCCGCCTGCGCGATCCGCCGAGAGCGGTTTTAGCGCCTTGAGGAGGAGGACGGGGGGGAGACCCTTAATTACGTCCCCATCCCTACACACACACACACCGAGAATTTCCGTGGTAATCACGTGCCAACAGTCGCCCGTCCGCTGTCCAAAATTTAAACACACGTTCCCCATAGCTGTAATTGACAGTGTCGTCTGCTTTTGGCGCCAAGTCAAACAAACCTCCGGCGATGTCTGCCGGGTGCTCCGTGTTTGTATAGTTAACTTCAGGTTCAGTCGGTGTGTAAAGGTGCGGGAAGGCAGACAAACAGACAGATTGAGGAACAAGAAAGGCATTCTTAGAGAAACCCCAGTTTGCTAAGCATCGGCTGCCCCGAAGTTCTGATGCCTCCCCCCCCACACAACACCCACAATTTCTTTTCTTTCCGCGCATTTTATTCATCCTTTATAGGTTTTTTAATTCAGGTAAACAGGAAAGAACGTCAAGCAAAGCCCCACCGCACCTGTGTGCATTATCCCTTTTTCTCCTCTGGGATGGCAGCGGAATACTAGGGTGCATCGACTCAATCGCACTACACCCCTCTGACTATCCCAATCTCATGATAAACACGTGATCGCAAAAAACTACAAGAGCAGGTGCAATCCGGATAAAGGCTGTCACGAGCATGGGATCTGATGGACACCCGACCTTGGGGGCGTCTGCCTATTTAAGGGCGAGTAGTCGGTGTGTAAGAACACGGTGGGGTTCATGGGATCTGATGGACACCCGACCTTGGGGGCGTCTGTCTATTTAAGGGCGAGTAGTCGGTGTGTAAGAACACGGTGGGGGTTCATGGGATCTGATGGACACCCGACCTTGGGGGTGTCTGCCTATTTAAGGGCGAGTAGTCGGTGTGTAAGAACACGGTGGGGTTCATGGGATCTCTGCCTATTTAAGGGCAGTAGTCTCTGTTTATAAGAACAGGAGCAATTTACCTTTATCGGAGTAACTTTGAGAGAAAAACAAAAACAAAGTCATTTATTTATCATCTACTTTGCGTAGCCCCTTTTGGTTTTTATATCTTTGGCAAGGGGGGATTACCAAAGTGTGCACTTGAGTGTAAGTGTAACAAAAGGGAAGCACGACCCGTGTATAATGCAGGCTGAGTCGGTCCCCGCAGCACCAATCGCACGAGGGACTTCAATCCACCCACGTCACTGGTCCCTTAATCACACTACCCCTTAATTACGTAACAATTCCTTAATTTTGTTCGACATGACTTTATTTCAAGAGATCACGTGGAACGGACGTAAACCGTTAAGAGTTTTAAGCTTAAAATGGTTCCAGTTTTTTAAATTCCCAGTGTATCGATATTAAGGATGCATCCTTCAGCAGCTGACGTAAGCGATGGCGCTGGATTCAGAGGCAGCTATCGACCGCTTCCAGTTCTTTTCCCTGTCATTCCGCTACAATAGACAATTATCCATCGTTTGGTTGGAACGCCGATCAGTCAGCCTCATCAGAGGAAAGTAATGATGGACTGCTCCGTAATAAGGTGGCGCCTGGGTGCGACGAACTTCCATCTCCTCCGCGAGTAACAACCATAATTATCTTCTCTGATAAAAAAAAAATCTCCTGTCCCAAGCCCCTCTGGGGGAGGAGAGGTAATCAGTCATTCAGCAAAGTTACCAAGGAAACCAACGCGTAAAATACTTTAGTAACCATGTTTCAAGAGAAATCTTCAAGTCTCACGTGTCCTGGTTGTGATGACTGCATCACTTACCTTGATAAGTGAAATTCTCCTGTTCTTTATTGTGCGATCACGATCATAATGAATTCTTTTCAGCTCAGAGTTAGAGATTTGAAGATGCAGGTAAAGATAAAAGTAACCGTAATGACAACTGTACTGTGATTCGTGTACAACTACATCACACAATAATAATAATAATAATAATAATAATAATAATAATAATAATAATAATACTCTGTGATGCATAATAAGGGGGAGAAAAGCACCATAAGTTATGGAAACAGACAAAACACTGACTGACTTTGTACTGAGCCTTGTCAAAACAATACGAGTAAAGGAAAGATTCTTAATAATGATAATATTATGAATTTACCTGAATGTGATTGGTGGAGAGGGAATCGATAGAATTTTAACAGAATGTTTTTAAAGCAATGGAAATTTGTTTTAAAAATCTTGGAAGACTTAATCTCAAATGGACAGTAGTTAAAATTAAAGGTAGAAAAATGTAATGATGTAGGGAATACTGTAGGCTAGCTACTAAGTATACCTTGAAAATACTACATTCAAGATCAAAGGGAGTAGGGAGATAGATTAGATTTGCAATTAGAGCAACTAGTGAAGAGGGAAACTTGACTACTAAAGTTTACATTCTCACATTCAGCTTGTGGGCAGGTCTCTCATGCCAAGGTATTTGTTAATATTATAAGATTGCACATCATTTTCTTAGGGTGGCAATAGGGAAGTAGTGTTATAGCAGAGCAATATTTATGAAATAAAGGAGAGAGAACTACCAACAGGGGTAATCTTTACATGACATTTCCTATCTTTCATATTTAATGTGATTTAAAGGCCACAAAGGTGGATTTTCAGTTCTTTACATCACTCACTAAATATGAAGAGTAGATGACTTGTCGAGGTGCCTCCTTCCATATTTTATAATAAAGTGCACAAAAATTATGTAGATTCTCCTGCCTCTATAGCTGTTCTAATTTAAAGCCTTATTAATGTACGGTAGATTAACAAAAGCTGAAGGTTCTGCATACATTAGCGTTTTCAAGGGGTGACAACTGGCTCCCCTCCCAAAGTTGATGGTGATGGTGGTGTAATGATGACATTACTTTTAGTTCTAGCATCACTAGTAACAATCTGCACAGCAGAAAGGTCATTTAGCGCAATGAGAAGGATGTAACTGGGGGTCAGTAATGGAAGATGATTGTTTGTCTGGACTTTTTATGATAGGTGTTCACAGAGCAAAACTTACAGCTGACAAAGCATGAACTTATTCACGAAACAACGTATAAATATGGACGAGACCAGAGATGTTCACAATTTGTATTGAATGAAAAAGTTTGTTTTATTGTTGTTGTTGTTGTTATGAACTCTGATAGGGTAGCACAATAGCAAAGGAAGTAGACTAACGTCAACAAAAACAAATTAAATTTTTTAAAAATTCTGAACAAAACACAAGAAATATTTCTAAGTATTAAAAAAAATTTATTGATCAAAATCAAATACCTCTGATAGGAAAAAATTTTAAAAATTGCAGTAAAATCTTTGTTATCTGGTATGTATGGGACCAAGCGGGTACCAGTTAATCAAGATTCCTTCAATATTACACTCTTGAAAGATTTAAATTGCTGAAAATTTGATTAGAAGCACATTCCTACTTGTAATTTAAAAAAACTAATTACTGTACTGTAATATCTATGAATCACGCAGTAAAGACAAAGTTAGATGGTTTTAATCATCAGGGACGGTTTATTCAGTACTTTATTTCAATTAATTTATACTTATATAATTACAATATATCGTATGCCCTTTTAAAAGCTTAAATTAATAATTTCATCATAAATTCACTTATTACTGTAGCGTAAATGATTAGCCCAATTTTCAAGGTCTCAATTATCAAATAAAAAACTTAACATTACTGATATTTCAATTTTTACAGTGTGCAGTATAATATTCATGCTCCTCTGGAGACAGTGGCAAAGAATCATCAACATCGCTACATGATTCCATAGCAACATCTGGAGTTGAAGGCTGTGAATCAGCTGAGGTGGAATGCTTAAGCTTGAACCAGTCTCTTCAGTTACCCTGATTCATAGCATCTTCCCTCTTTTTCGGGAACATGTTATGAATGATATACGAGGTCTGTAGAAAAAATATCAGACTTTATTTTTTCCCGCGGGAAGTAATGAAGTTTGGGAGGCAAAAGTGTGCATAGTGGAGCCTCATGCCTTCATGTGCATGCATGGTTTTTGGTGGGCTCGCTGGATGTGTCACTTGTTGTCAGGCAGCCAGTGTGTGAGGTGCTGTACTACTTACTCATTGCATTTTTATTTTGCCCGTGATGACGGAACATGTGGAGCAACAATCTTGCATCAAGTTTTGCCAAAAGCTTGGAGATACCCAAGTGGAAACAATTCTCAAAATTCAAAAGGCTTTTGGTGACAATGCCATGGGTGTTACCCAAATAAAAGAATGGTACAACAGGTTCAAAGATGGCCGCACATCGGTGGAGAGTGACCAGTGTTCCGGGGGACCGTCAACAAGCTGCAATGCAGTTGTTATCGAGAAAGTGCGGACCTTGATAATGGAGGATTGTCATTTGACGGTGCGGGAAATTGGTGACGAGGTTGGGATCAGTAAAGATTCTGCACATGCCAATTTTAAAGGATGATTTGGGCTTGCGCAGAGTGGCAGCGAAATTTGTGCCCAAGCTACTTTCTCAGGAACAACAACAACTTCATCTTGAGGTTGCGCAGGACCTGCTAGATACTGCCAACAGAGATCCTGAGTTCCAGGGCAAATTACAGAGTGGGGGAGAGGCATATGCACAATTTGCCAGTGCCTTATATCGTATTTTCCTATACTGCTACTTGCTTCCTGGGCTTTGACCTTTTGGCCTTCAACCAGGTGCAGTCAGACTTGTTATTTCTTGCCTGATTCACCATGCACCAGTGAGAATGGTGAACTAGGTATAAATAGTACCATCATTACACTATCACCATCAACTTTCTGGGGTGAAGGGTAATTTCTCCCCCCACTTTGGATATCCATGACATGAGTACAGATAGTATGGTATATACTACACATACTTGAATATTCTCTAGTAAATATAAGAGTCTCTCAGAGCTGAGCCTGTCACACTAAATACATGAACAGTAGAAGGGGCAGGGAGTGTAGGACTTATCAACTTCTAGTTGCCAAGATCATCCTTAAAGAAACCCTGGAGTCCACAAAGCTTTTAAGACATCACTACAATTATGCTAGTTACAAATTATCAGATGTCCACAAATTAGTTTCTTTTTCTCTAATAAATACTTCAAGATCAGCAACTTGAGCTTTTATACACTGAGAATAAGAAAAGTAGTGATATAAGAAACCATACAACTGCATACAGAACACCATCTTGAGCAAAATGCCATGTAGAATTATGCACAAAGTTTTGTGAGATTTTCTTGACAGGAGAGCTATAGTGTCACTCATACATTAAGATTCTTTTTAAGCCTGTTTGTGGAAATAAGGCCAACCTATCTGGTTAAGCCATGTTTTCTGCTAAGATTCAAAAACACCTTTTGCTATTATGAATAATTTCTAGGTGGAGATTACTTGTAAACAAAAACAAAGACAACTGAATTAGACTCAATTTAATCACATTGGGCTATCACCACCTTAGTAACATTTCCATATTCAACATATTAAAAAAACAATATCATTCTTTTAACCAATCATTTTGCACTGATCTTTGTTTGTTTTATTTTCACTTTATATAGCCACAACAACAACAAAAAATCCTGAAAATCTAGTATACATATAAACAAATAATCACAAACTATTAGAACTGATGAGATAAAAATTCGGATCAGTCACATACTAACAATTTATGCCAGACAGCTAAGAAACAGAAAACCATATTTCACCACTTATGTTCATATCTTCATCCCTTTTAAAAAACAGGACAAAAAAGTCTCAAGGTCTTGCACCCATCTGAGCACAAATAGTTATCAGGGAAAGTAAGCTACACTGAAACAGAATGTAGCGTTACGCACGGTGCCAAAACTTCTGATAAAATAGCTGCCTTCAACGGTAAAACTACAGGCCACTAAAATTTGTTTAGGTAGGCAAACTAGTATTTTCTGACAATTTTCAAATAAAAGCAGATCAATAACCATGTGATCCAGCAGTGATCAATTGTGATACATGGACTAGTCATTAACTCATATTATTCACTAGGCAAAAGTTTTTAGAAAACAAGACTCAATTTTTAAAACACCTGTCATTTGTTGCACTGTACTCCACTCTACTTACCTCAAAGAAAACAGATCCTTTGATTACATCATTAAATAATAAAGTTACTGCTGACCTTCCAGATGGTAAAATGAAAAATTGAAAAGAAAACTGATAATGGAAAATCATCTGAGCTGTCAATGAGAGAAACTGTTCACCTTGTGTAAGAAGACTGTAGTGTGTGGAAAGCTATAGAATATAGAGCAAAATAGATGTCATTTTTCAACCCTTTTTTTTTACAGGTAAGTACTTACTGCCTGTTCTTTGATGCCTACAGTAGCATCCATTACTCCTGTTTAATTAAATGCCCAGTAAAAAAATTCTTCAAAGAGATTCAAAATAGAGAGAATATCTGCTTGTGGAATTCTCAGTTCCTGGAAAGTAAAATGTTCTGCACTGGAATATTACTAAAGAAGAAGATGATGGTGATGATGATGATGATGTAAATTAAAGTAATTTTCCTAAGAGCAAGTAGAAAAATATTAAGTAAATTTGTTCTTCCTGAAAACCTTGATCAGTTGTTAGTTATTTCACCAAAACCAATATTCTTTGTGAAGCAGAAAGGAAAAAGTCCTATTTTTCAGTTGGAGTTGACTTCAGCATCATAAACATGAGAAATTCTAAAAAAAAAAGTCATATATAAAACTGATTGTCCAGTTATGTTCACATAGACAAAGCAATAACATCTTAAAAGTGAATGAACTAAACGAATTGACATTTTTGAACAAGTCAGCCATCTTTTTTATTTCAAAATGAAAGTTACAGAATATTAATTAATCACAAAGTATAAGCTACAACATTACAAAATAACTTCTTTTTTTTAAAAAAAAAAAAAAAAGCTGGTCCACTTATTGTATTCAAATTTTCATTCCTTTTGTGTATTCATTCCATAAAACCATTCAACTACAAATATATTTTTGCCTTAATTGATAATGTCATTTTTTTAAATATGGAACTGTTTCATTGTGCCCATCCAGTATCCCCCCACAAGCAGGGCAGAATGAGACAAGATGCAATGTTTTCTAGATTACCAATTAAACCAGTTTGCTAAACTATTCCAAAAAGTTTTTTTAATTTTATAGATACTCAAAAAAGACTAATGTTGCATTGTATCACTTAGTAATTCACAACAAATCTTAATAAATATTATTCATATGCACCAAAATAACTTTTGTGTCTCACTGAACCCTATACTTCTACGTGTAAACTGGAATGCAAATAAACAAATTTGTTCACCTTTCCTTTGGCATTTGACGGCATTACAAGTTTGTCGTCTTGGCCGATGTCATATAAGCATAAGGTAAAATCGTGGATCAGAACGCTAATTCATGACACTCTCTTTGCAGTTCTGTCCACTCAGAGGGATTTTAAACAATTACTGTTTCTAAATAGTCACTTGTTGTACGCTGCCGGCCAAAAGGAGGAATTTAAAAGAAAAAATACACAGCATGTAGCAGACAGAAACCTTACTTGTGAACTACTACTACACACGCTGCTCATCTACGGCATAGAAATGGTACGGCTTCTATGAGACAGAGACATTCATTAAAAGCAAACAAGCAAACAAACCACGGTGTTTATTTGCTTAAACTCAGATTTGCAAAAAAAAACAACAACAACAACAAAAAAAAGTGTAATTGAACAATGTAACGGTAGGATACCTTTCAACAAAAGGCAGCTTCAGCGCTGTAATAAAAGGGTAAACTATATGAACAACATGTGCTCGGCATTAGTGAAGTAGTGAAACATGACTGAGAAAACAAATGATGATTTTATCCGACTGCCAATGGACGGGAGAGATTATTTTGGCAAAATTTTGTTACGAATGCCCACAAAAACAAACCAAAAGGTGGCCAATGTCACGTAAGCAGTATGTAAAGATGGGGCTTTGGTTCATTACTCATTTAAAACTAAGCGTGAAAAGCACAAGGCTCAGTGTAAAAAGCAAATGTGCATGGGTGGCAATTTCTAACAACAGTATTTAATATTTTGTGTGTTACAAAAACTTGTCAATACATGTTATTTAATATTCTGGTTAAAGAGGAAACCGAGCCGGAGAAGCATGCCAAGCCAACGGAGTCTTGAAGGCAGTTTGAACTCGGGCTCTTCACCATGGCCGTCCAGCAGTCTACCACTGGACCACATTGGCTGGCCTTACAATGGTTACTCACATCTGACTATAAAATGCAACACCAGATGAGTTATCTGATAAACAGTTTATAAAGTGAAAGTGAAACCATCTTGGCGATTCCATCTTTGGTTCACAGATACAACTCAACCTTTCAGGCTATTGGCAGAATCCAGAGAATTTAAATTAAAGTTGGCAATATTACTAAATAGAGCAGGTGTTGTATTATGGAATATACAGATAAAAGGAAACAGGGATCTTGAGAAGAGAAGCAGTTTTTAGAGAGTTTACCAATAATAATAATAATAATTTTTTCAAAATTTGATACAGGGTGTTTTTTTTTTAAAAAAAAAGTTTAACTTTCTTCTGACTAAAGTCTAGATTATATTATTCCAACATCATGGAGCATAAATGACTGCTAATCTAATAATCCTCAGCCCAACTTAGTAGAATTGATTTTAGATATTTTAGAAAATCATGACAATCATCTTAATACATTCATTTATTGCTTTACTTCTCTTTCAGATTTAGCATAAATTAGGGAGCTTTTGGACAGTATGGCGGAGTTAGTGCACAATCCACCCAAGCCCATAAGAACCGGGGCAACAGACTGAATATATCGCACCACTGTTTGAGAGCTGCACAGTTAGTCACATTAGAAATGGAATGCATGATAATTAATTACACAATTTAAAAAAAACAAAAAAAAACAAACAAGTTACATCTCGGTCTTAGGAAGGGAATTTTAAAAAATAATATAACCAAAAATTACAATGTAAGTTTGGCTCTATTGATTAAAGCTTCTACTTTTGGTAGCAACAATTTAAATGTGATTAGAGTATTGATTTTCACATTTGTCTGTTTGTACTTGAACTTAGATCTCTTTTTAATCCCAGGGATTCATATTATAGATGAACAACCTTATTTTATTCAGAACAAAAGCTGTTCAGCAGAGAGAAGCCAGCTGAACGTCTGTTTAATGAAGATTTACTGAAACGATGGTTGATCCTGAATCTAATAACAGAATTGGACATGGCCTTAAAATACCTTAGACCAATAAGGTGGGGGGGGGGTGAGATTCTGAATATGAACCATAAACAAGTATGAGACCTCAATTCTCCATGCATCATGACTTTTGGATAACAAATTTGGAATAACTAGCACGAACAAATTATTAGAATTCAAACGGAAAAAGTTTAAAAATGTTCATCAGAATATCTAAGCCTGACAGAACATATTGTGACAGGTAGGCAGAGTCTTAAATTATAACAGGACCCTTCAAATGAAGACGGGATAAAACTGACAGAGCTGGCTGGTAAAAAGGGAGAAGAAACTGTGGTAGGGTGGATTATAATTTAATGAATGTAGAAGTTTTTAGCATGACATGGAAAGCCACTACGAGTCAAAGGTGAGAATGTACATTTTTTTGTAAGTAATAAAAAATTGAAAAGCTAGATATGGTAGTGCATGTATGTAATTATGTATTTGGCCATATATGTGTGTGTGTGTGTGTGTGTGTGTGTTGTGTGTGTGTGTGAGTGAGAGAGAGATAATGTCGTCACAGAGAGATGGCATCAGTACAGATATTAGTAGAGAGAGATGATGTCAGTAGACATCAGTAGAAAGAGAGAGAGAGAGAGAGAGGGAGACTCCTTTCAAAGGGGGGTGGTTTACCAAATCTGGACACAATTTTGTGGCAAGGGAAAAGCCCCCAGTGAAGCTTGAAGGCAGTCTTATGATTCCCCTCAGGTCAGGTGGCTATTCTGGTGATCAGTCACCCAGCTAGGAAGCCTGCAATACAAGCCACCAGTCAAATGGGCTGAAACCATAAACCCTAGAACAAGAGAGCAAGGCTGGTCAGAGAGACTAGAGTAGGCTTGCCCTGATCTTAATTTAAAATATTAAGTAGAAATGCCAGTGACAGGGAAAGTGATGTGAGGGAAACCTGAAATAATGGGGAACTGCTGACAAGAAGCTAGGGGTACAGCAGGACTCCTCTAGTGAATATAGGAAAATGTAGAATGATTTAGGAGATAAAGGATCTTTCTTCGTTATTCTGAACAATTACATAAGAAATATATTTTTCCAGTCTTGCATAGTGAAGATTATGTAGAAATCTAATTGCGAGAATTAGCTTTTAAAAAATAAGGAATGGATAAATGATCTAGTTTTTTTTTTTTTTGTATTTCATGTTACCAAGGTTCATAATGTAAAACTTTATAAACATTATGAGAGGCTAGACCGTCATAAATGATTTAATTTTCTTAGAAACAAAGGGATGACAACATGGAACAGTTGTTTGGTGTAGCAGAAGTGATGCGTTAAAATAACGAATGCTTTGACCTGAAGGAATAGAGCCTCGACTACTGTATAATAAAGAATGAAAAATATTGCAGAATTAAGGAAAAACACCAAAGCATTAAGAATAGCTAAATATGCCCAGAAAAATTTGAACTAAATAAAATTCCATTCTAAAAATTTTTAAAAATTACATCTAAAGAGGTTCCTTTTAAACTTTTCAATATATAAAACTAGAATAACACTGAATGAAAAGGCATCTGTACTTTATCTGTACTGAACGGCATAGAAAACCCTGAATGCATTACTTACAGACATTAAATATGAAAGATGGTAAATGTCTGGTAAAGATAGTTCTTTATTTTAGGTGTTAAAGATGAATTTTTCGTTCAGTCTAAAAGAAGCAGATTCCGATCTTTCGCAAGCTGCTTAGCTGCAGTTGCTCTTCTGAAACTTTGTTGCGGGTTTTCCATTTTTCCAAGAACTTTACATGAGAAACTCCCTCACAGATTTCAGTCAACGAGTTTCCGATGGGTAACTGCCTACAAGCTTCTCCAGATCCAACCAATCCTTCCACTTCGGAACTCTCGCTTTTTTTTGTTTGTTTTTCTTTTTTTTCTTCTTCTTCTTCTTCTGGCTTGTATTAATCCCACTGAAGTTCTTTGGAACTCTCCTGTGGCACAACCAGTAGCAACCTTTGCATAAACATTGTGAATGCATCTGAAAGTGATTAAAAAAAGGAGTATCCATTTTTAGTTAGTGTTAAATTGAATAATGTTTAAAGTAGTTAAAGCAAAAAAATAACACCCCTACGTTTCAGAATCTTTCCCGGCCACCATCAGTGGGACTAATTCCTGAAAAGGATGGGTTTTACAGCAACGATGTCATTTCCTTTTTTTTCAGTAGACCTTCTGCAGTGCATTTCCCCATCCCCTTTGGAGTATTCGTTGACTTGAACTGATCTCAAATCCACAAGCTTTTGGCTTCCAAGAGGAATTTTTTTTTAATACCCTAACTGACAAAATGCTTTACCCCTCCCGCTGCAGCCCTGGAACTAACTTCTGTAAATAACAGACATTGTCCACCCTTATCTAATTTTCTATTATTTTAAACCAGTCTGATAAACCTCCCCACCCCCAAGAAGCAAACTGTGTACACGTCTACACAGGTAGGCACTCAAATAAAAAGTACTAGAATTTAATAATGTAGAGGCAGGTGAGAAAGTAAATATAATGTGTAGTTTTTTGACACACAAAGGAATATATGCTGAGCAGAATTCTGTCCCTTTATATGATTGAGTGCTTTCCTAAATTGCCAAGAACAAAAGGGAGAAAAGATGCTTATCCTAGAGACTCAAGCAGCTACTGGTAATAAACGAAAATACAATGCAATTAAAATTACTAGCCTGCCATTTATAAACAATGTTGTTAATGAAGATAATTTATTTCAGCAGAAACTTTTTTTTTTTAAAATTAAAAGTCCAGTGAACCAATATACCAGAACATACAAACCATTAATCGAGATGTTATCACTTTAAGCTTTTTTCATAATTATGTACCATCAAATTATTTCTATGAATATTAACTTTCTACCAAAAGTGTAATGTTATCATGTTAACTGATATGCTTACTACCAATCTGAATAACTGTTAGCTGATACTGTGCTTTTGTATAAATACTATTGAACCTTATTATTGACGATTGCAGTTTCTCATGAAATTCCACATAAAACAAAACTATCCATTATTTCCCATCGTAAAGCTGGTTGCTTAGTCCCACAGGAAAATTGTGGAGGGGGTTAACATGAACAGGATAACTGTTTATAGTCTGAAGTTGTTTTTTTTTTTCGTTTGTTTCTTCATACAGCCCCTCCACATAGCTGGCTGCTGAGGCAGAAACCATACAGAGAGTCAGGCTGACTACAATTCCTCATCTCAACGTCTACCAACAAAAAAAAAAAAAAAAATGGCTAAGAGACAGAGGTTGAATTGATTGATTATACAGAAGATAGAAATCCCTCACCTAGACATGGTAATGAGTGATTTAGCTTTGGGGTGGAACAATATCAGGACTCCCACCTGGAGCAACGAATGGTACAATGCACTATGAGCAAGTGTGAAGTGTTTGGTATACATGGTGGTAGAAATGTGAAAGTACGGGGTTATTTGGCTGGAGCTGATAAGAATTAATGGGATTCTCACAAAATGAGAGCTGTTCAATAAGTTGCAATGCAGAGCAATTTCATCAGGGAATTGTTTCATACTGCAACAAGATAGTGAACCAAAGCACAATGCAAAGTTCAATACACAATACCGCTCTAGAAAGGAATCAGGGCTTCCTAAAACCTAGTTTGGCCCTGAATCTATAGGTCTGTACCTTGTTGAACTAGAGTGGAATGAATGAAATTGAAAAGTCAAGGATAACAATCCAGCCACTGTTAATCAGCTGTGGAACTATATGTAAGAATGGTAGTTGCTTATGCAATATTTTGAAAAGCTACTCAACAGGATTCCCAAAATGTGTGCTGCACTTGTTTATGCAAAAAGTTGCCATTTTGATGAAAAAAAAAAAAGTTTGAAGTGACAATAACTTCACAATTAATGGTTCATGTGTTCTGATATCATTTCATCTATCTTAACAACAAAGTATTGAAAAAACAGACAACAGTGTTTCTGCATGGTGAACTCATAATTTTGAATGCCAGTGTAGACACAAATACACACACACACATGATACCAAATAATTTTTTTTTTAAAGTTCATAAATATTTGAGGTACAAGATGAGTTATTTACAAGATCTGTAAAATTTTTAAAGCTGAAAAATTATTTGTTTATATGAAACCCACAATAGTACTTACCTATTTTGTTCTGAATTACTTTTGGCTTTGACGTCCATCGACATCCAAAAAAATATACAATCACTCCAATGAACACCAGACCAAAGGCCAGTAGACTCTCAGAAGGCTTTTGGTAGAACGTGAGAATAACAATGGCTGCACTTATGAGACACAGAATTATTGGCAAGGCGAGAGGAACCTAGAAACAAGAGTTAGAAAATCAATGATCAATAATGTTTGTTAGGTTTTCAGATAAGCTGCTAAAACATCACTATGATGGACCTTTATCGGAATAAAAAATTTTTCAAAAATGGAAGTTATCTTTCAAATTCAGAAAGTTGACTATTCCCCGTTACTGAAATATCAGTGAGAACCAATGACGATTAAATTCAAAAAGATGGAATTTACACAAAACTCAGCAATTTCAAACTGCAGAGATCACAGCCTTTAAAGGCACTGGGCAGAATGCAACAAAACAAAACAAGATTCTTAAAAAAATTAATCCAAAAGGGAAACAAATAGGGAAATCTGTCTTCCTAAAGAGGGAAATTGTGTCAGTTAAAGCTGAAATAATAGTGAACTTTTGAAATTTCAAAACAGAAAAGAAAGAAAGAAAATGGTGATGGACTTTCCCCTCTTGTGAATATAGGAAAAAACGTAGTAAAACTGAGAGGGTAGAATAATCCAAAAAGCCTTTATTCTAAATAAACTACAGGATAAAAGTCTTGATTATTCTGAGCAGTTAGCAGAAAGTAAACTTTGTCTTTAAACATTATGTGGGGCTCTACTTGAGAGAATGAAGATTTTAAACAATAGGGAATAGGTAAATAGTCTAGTTTTATTATTATCTTTAAGGTCAGTGCATGGAAAGAAAACCAAGCATAACACAATAAAAAGCTATGATTACTTTTAGTAACATTATCCAAGTATGAAAACCTTCCAGAAATTCAACTGGTCCAGATCCTGGCATCTTGAAGGTTAAATAAGTAATTATTCTGAGAAACCTATGCCAAATGCCCCTAAGTCTTAATTTTACAGTGAGAAAAAAGTTATGAGATGAGAAAAAAGAGATTCTGCATTAAAAGGTGTATTTTGGCAAAAGAATTCCTTACTTTACCAGAAGAATTTTATACATTTGTTTAAAATGATGTTTACTACCTAACTGACATTGATAAGAGCCACATCCACAACAGAAATGGAAACATTTTACAAGTGATTGCCAAAGTTACAGGGTTTCGGGCTTACCTTTATGGGCCGTGGGAGATCTGGCTCCTTGAAGCGTAGATAGGTTTGGCCAGCTAGCACTATCATCAGTACTGTAGCAAAACCAAAGCCCTCCATTTCAATCAAGTAAAAGATGTCATTTGACTGCTGAAACGCTAACACCAAAAACAGCTAAAAGGGAAATAATGTGAAGCTTAGATGAGTTGAGAGCAGTTAATAAACACAAACTCACTTACAGGTGCTAGCAATTCTTGTAACCATATGTTTGTTACTGTAGCATGATGGGAACAACTCGGGGATATTTTGGAGATTCTTACAAAAAGCTTTGAGGAAAATAAAAAAAAAAAACAGAAATAATAAGGGTATTTGTCAGTAGATAAAGCAGTTTATGGATGCTATACAGCATTCAGTTGTGTAGCAATGCACCCATACTTGCAAAAACAAAGATGGAAATCTGTTAAGAATTTAATTTAGTGCAATACTAAAATAGTTTTTTTTTGTTTCTTTTACAGTAATATAAACTATAACATTATTTTCAAGAACATTTCAGTGAATGCAACTTTTGACAATTTTAAAAGATGTATGCAAGACACCATAGCTCTCCTGTCAAGAAAACCATGAACAACTCTGTGTATTATAGTTGCGGAAGATGGTGCTCTAATACCAAAATTTCTCCACTCTCTCTTAAAAAAAACTCATAAACACAAGATGGTTTATAAAATATTAATATGATGATATTTCTTGTTTCATATAGCCTTTTTGATAATTTGCAATTGTAATTTACCAGTAAAATCAAAAGATAAATAGCAATAATGAATGTCCAAACTGTGTAAACCATCCTTCAAATTTTTGAAAGGGAAGAATACTTGTTTTTTGTACATAGTGATGTTAAATGATTTTGACTCCAACTCTTTGACAAAGGATAAAATTATACTTTTAAAAAGTTTATGATGCTAATTTGGAGTAATAATGAGAAATGCAGATGACAGTTATAGTGTAAGTCTATTCTAAATGACCAGAAAGCAGCAGGCTGGATAAATTTTGTTTAATGCGATAACGCAATCATTTTGCCAACAGCTTTTTCTTTTTTAGAAACAACAAAGAAATAAAGCGTCATTGAAAGTAACTTTAAAATACATATTTCGGTAAATGAACAAGAAACAGCTACTTCACCATACAGCGAAGCTGAGTAATCTACTTACTATGGTAAGCAGGGATGTTGTTGGGGTCAAATACTTGTAGTTGATCATTGAAATGATCTTCGGCATGTGCCCATTCTGAGCTCCCACAAAGAACAGCCTGCAATGTAAGCAAAAGTGACAGAGTGATACTTTATCTTGCTTTTTTTTAAAAAATGAAATTCTGAACATCTGAGAGACTGAACTTATGGTTGTAGTCCGTTCATGGTTGAGATTTTAATAAGATAGGAATAGCCAGTGAAGATGATTAGAAGGAAGCCAATTAACTCCAAATTGCCTGCCTGCCTGCCTATGGGCTTTCATTCATTTCATAGCTTTAAAATTTTTCTACTTTTTTTTTTTTTTTTACTGTTTTGCAAATTAAAGTTTTGTCATTTATAATTATGGTCTGGAACGCTGCTTTGGGGTATTCAGTTCAATAAGACGTGATGCGGTTTTGCATTTAGAGAATATTAAATAATTAAAACCCCATCATGCAAGGATAAACTAATCACCATTTTCCTTGATTTGCTTAACACAGATAAATAGAACTATTTGAAATTTTCATTCCGGTAGAATTCTTTTAAGAGCCTTTAAGTAATTTAACCACCCGAAACAATTTAGAAAATACAAAAGTCCCCATTTTCAGAATTATTTCTAAGTTGAATTTTTAAAATGTCTATTGTTTAACCGTATTTGATGTCGTCTCTGAATTAGAAAAGCTAAGCCTTAAGCTTTCCCTGGTGTGCATAAAAGCTGTCTAGAGGCGTAGTACACCTCAGAACAGTATCAGTGAGTAAGAATGTTAAGAGTTTGTAAGGATGTAAAAATAAACAATATTACAAAAGAGAATTAATGTGATGTAAGCAGCACGTAATAGTATAACATTTTTAATTAAATGACCATGACCAAAATAGATGTACTCAATGCAGAATATTAATGAATATTAAGAATAAACAGATCCCTTTAAATATAATTACAATGTAGATCTTTCTTATTTGTTATTTTTTATTTACTCTTTGTATTAGTATCTAATATTAATCCTGTTTCCTTTTCATTTATGTGCTTCCTTTTTTTTTTTTGTAATTATTCAGATTTGGAGAATCTTCTTTGTTATCAGTTAAATGTGTCTTCATTCAGGAGAATGTTACATTCAGTTTTCACTGAACAAACTCTGGTGTCAGCAATACCGGACCAGCCACCTCAATAGTTTAAATGTCAGGTGAGAATCTGATGCAATGTTTCCTGATGATTTAGAAACTGTAATTGCCACCAGCCCAGGAAGTCCCTCGGGCATACTAATGTTGTCACAATAGCAATGATATACTGTGCTAGTCAGCCTGCTTGCATCAGTCTCAGCCAGAATGACCCATAAAGTGGGGAAAAAAACAAAACAAGATTTAAAGCTGTCTGAACCTTAGAAATCACCATACATTAAAACTGTAGAGATTAGAGCTATCAAAATCCATAAACACTCAAATTTAAAGTTGTCATCCACAAAAACAATAACAGGGTTCAAAATTTGAAATGCAAGAACTCAGTAGAAAGAGATTAAGCACCATCTTTTTAAAGCAAAAAAATAGTAATAAATATTCAAAGAATCTCAAGAAAGCAACATCAGTCATCAAGCTTTTAAATCTAAGAGGTTTTGTAGTACATACAGAAATAGAAGAGAAATTTCTCCAGAAGCTTCCCAATGGGAACATAAGACTATTGATCATCTCTACCCATAATAATGGCATTTTGAATGTAATATTTGGCTACCATGTTTTGTTAATCTTTGTTATTTTTTCTTTAAATACCCACCTCCGGCACGCATGCACACACACACGCACACACAATTTTAGTTACTGAATGAGATCCAGCTTCTGCTCTTTATTTGAAATATTGATTCTGCTAGAGTACAACTGATAGGTCAGACACAGTAAACATTCTACTGACAGATCAGTCTGGACGAAAACAAATACAGCTAGTTGTTAGCCTGATAATGCCATTCTATTGTTTCCAGCATGGTGAAAGTGCCAGTCCCTGGTCAAAAGAGAAACCAAGATAGCTCTGCCTGAGGATGATTCATGATCCAATGCAGTTACTGAGCGATGCCAGGTAATTTGGTAACTAGAATCTTGACGATGTTCTAGCCACCTCAAAACTTCCATGAGTGGTAGATTGGTACCTGAGCAACTCTGAGAAACATCTGCCTTCCCTTCAGATGGGAGAAAACCTGCAAACATTTCAAGTAAACCAGAATAATTCCTACAGTTCTTAGTTATTACTTGTTAACAAATTCTAACGCAGGGCTTTTTCAGTATCTCAACATGATAATTGGCCTCAAAACCAATGGTGTATTTAGTGATTGGCAGTGCTTAGACATGGGAAACAAATGGTTTCACAAAGGTAGATCTTGATTGAAAACAACTAAGAGAAGACCAGAAGATTGCTAGTATGGAGTTTGATCTAACACAGATGTGGCTTTATGCTATAATTCAGTACTGTACAAATGCTTGACTCATACCTGCCATTCCCCAGACCTGGTTCCATGCTTACATGCATGCAGATTTCTTGAAATTCAACGTTTTACTGAAATCTAAATCACAAGTAAGATGTAAACTTTAAAAATTCCCATAAAGCTAATCAATCAATTCAGAATAATTAATGTGGATTTTTTATCAACACACACACACACAAAATATCAAAACAACTGTGTTCATGAATACATTTTCTCAGGAGCTGTGGGTTGGCCAGTTTGTAGCATACCAGCCTGCTGTGGCTGATGGCCTGAGATTGGTCCATGTTGGAGACAGACTTGATTTGGAAACATTTTTATGGCATAGTCTCTTCTCATCCCATACCAGTCCATCAAGATGGGGTTCCTTCCACAGCTAGGTAGATAAGTTCTAGAAGGAACATTCAGTTTTATGCTGAAGACAGAAGTGCCAGGCCACATGTGACACATACCAGCAGTTGTAGATGGTAATAAATGCAGGAGGAGAAAGAATTATCTCTATCCAAGAGAGGGAAAAAAAAAAAAAAAAACATGAAGAATTATTATTCAGGTAGAAAAAAATCACCAAGGAGACAGATTTGTATTTTACTGTTGTAGAGACATTTCACAATTGGACATTGTGGAAAGAAATGATGTGTTTATTCTAAAAATGCTTTCTTATACTTCAGTTTATTTCATAAACATACAAAATGCCAATAATATTTAAAATGCGACCCCCCTGTGTAATATACAGGACGTTTATAAAGTTTTTGAGGAGATTTGGTGTTTAATAACTGTCTAACTACATAAAATAGAACAAATAACTCTATTACAGAGCTGTCTCTGCTTGATCCATCCAATTTCATCAACATATAATACATCATACAAACAACAGAAGATCCTCCTTCATAACACTGTGTCAACTTTAATATGAATGAGCTAAGTAGCTCTTCAAAAATAAGATAAAATTCATGTACTTTTGATAACTCTTTATATATATATATATATATTTCATTTAAAATTCTACAAAGAAAAGCATACTAGCTTTATGGCTTTGATGAATGCTTTCTAATTTTGAAGTCTTTTTCTATTCAAATTTATTATTATTATTATTATTATTTACAGCAGGTGACCAAGAGCATACTGTACTGGCAAGTTACAGCTAAGAGCTCCAGCCATGCTCAGTACCTATAGGGGACCGACTTATGTTTGGCTTCCTACCAGAAAATGGTTTCTTCTCACTTCTCCATGCTGCCTGTCAGCATGGGTTTCCTCTAGGCATTCTAATTTCTTCCCACAGATAAACAGAGAAGGGACTTTCCATTTGGGAAATCATAAGAGTGGGTCCGGGGAAAGAGACTTGTATGCAGACTAGTCACTGTAATTAGAAAGTTCAATCAAAGACCCTATAAGGCATTGTGCATTACTAGAACCCAACCACAATTAAAGAGTAAACAAAAGATTAATATTATTATCTGGCATTAAATTTAGCAAAAAAAAAAACTATTTGTGAAGTGTTTCCGTCCTAAAGTTCAAGCATATTCTACTACAAAGGATAGGTTGCAGAAGTTCTACTTGAAAATTGCTTATGTTAATCCAAAGTCCATGGAAGCACAGTGTGAACACAGGTGTTTTCAGACAGTAGATGAGTATATCCTATAATCTGAATAGTGAAGCTAAATTATGATTCAGCGATAACTGGGATAGTTAACACCATGGCCTCAATTACAACGAGCACATAATCAATTTATGGTTTTGAAAAAATCCAGTAGATGAGAGACAGATAGAAAACCAGATGTATAAATCGCAAGTCACCAAATGAAAGGTGCAGGTATAACTGTGTGTAATACCCACTAGGACTCGGTACCGATACATAAGTCATCTTCACATGACATCATTTTATATGATAATTATGACACTTTAAAGAGAATGATGAAATTCTGCCAGAAACTGGCTGTTCTGAGGGTAATTAAAAATTGCAATAAATTAGGTGGCATCAAAAAAATAAGTAAATAACCAACCACTTCAGTCAAACAAACAGCTGAGAATAGTTAGCAGCCAGTAAAAGCTGGTGAACTATACAAGCTGGCAGGATGCAGCTAGAATTTGGCAAATATAAATCAATTGCACCCTTACCTTTTAAGTCATACTGACACACAATAAGTGCCCAAGGTAATATAGCATGAAATTCATAAAAACAATTTAAGTGTTGTAAACATAAGTAAAATTACTGCCTTTGGAAAAGGGCATGTTGTGTGTGTGTGTGAGTGTGAGTGTATATGTGAGTGAGTGTGTGTGAGTGAGAGTGCGTACATGCACTTTAACTAAGAGAAAAAAATGAAATGTATAAGAATATTTTGTTAAAAGCTATTTATCTCCCCTGGATAATCAAAGTATACAAATTTAAAATTCTTGTCCTGGAAACTTCTTTAAGAAGAAAATGTTAATGTATCTATAAGGAATCTTAGAACATTCATCAGATTTGCCTTCACATAATCTATTGCATACACCGGCAAGTTAGGGAGGAGCCTTCAAAATAATTTAGATTAATCACAAACAAGCAGAACTACTTTGACATATGAAGACCTAATTTTCAGACAGCAACTGCCATCTATTTACTTAATAAACACCATCATACTCTGCTATAAAGCAGTTTCTGACTGTTATTTTTAATTCATCTGAATCATTTAGCTCCATGGTGAAAGATAATGATATGTAGTCAATGTTCTTCAAGTCTAAATAATATTAATATGATTCTAAACACGATGAGAATTAATTAAATTTTAATAAAGCATTTTAATATAATAAAACTTCATTTTAATACTTATTTGATCTTGGATAGTTAAAAGCTTAATGGTCACTATGGTGATGCTTGAAAATCGACACATCCTAAACTAGCAGCTTTCCAACAAGTGTACTGACTAGCCCGGTTATTGCATCATCCCTGTCTGAATGAGAAATTAAAATGCTGTTCTTTCCAAAGGAACGATTCTGTCAATAACAAAAGCTTAGCAGGATTGCATCAGCTGTACTGCCCTGATGCTTTTCAAATATCAATAGGATTTCATCATACAGCAAAGCTAACAACCCCCCAGGTGTACTGGTTTATGGCTAGAGTAACAATGAGGTTCCTTTATTTGTTTTACAAAAATATTATTTCCTATGAGAGTTTTCTGTCCTTTTGTTCAAAAATAGGTCCACCTTATTTACTTAATGGGTGAGAGAAAGAGACCACATCAACACAGAGAGAGAGAGAGAGCAACTATAATCAAGACAGTTTAACCTGTTATTTTTGTCCCATTTAATCTTTTTTACAAAAAAAAAATACACATCTGAAATAACTTATCTTCATAGATACTTCTATGCCTGAATGTTTATTAGCCTACTTATCAGCCCATGAAAACAAAGGTACTGAAGAGAACACCTTCTAAGCAGTAATTTCTAAAAAAGATAACTGTATTTCTCCTCATAATATTGCAGTACTCACTACTCTACTATGGTAACATTCATGACATGCTTGGCTGCAGTCACAAAGTCTAGGTGAATGTTCCCAACAGGTGCACCTGCCAGCAAGTTCTGAAAAACCTTTTATCTAGACAATATCATAGAGACAGGTGGTTCAAGATGTGACCTTTAAGCTGCCCAATGCCTAGGCAAATCAGAGATTTGGTAGCAAGGAAAACAGTTATAAACATTAGACGATAAGTCATCATTAGAACAGCTTTAATGACTGACATAAAAACCATCTTTAAGGAGTGCTGACATGATTTAAAATATGAAAGATAGTAAATACCACATATGGCCTTTGGGTTCTTTATGTCAGCCATTAGAGGCAAATCAAAGTTGAATTTTTGTCCAGTGAAATCTTCCTGACTCTCTGAATCATTATTAATTATTATTTATTTATTTATTTAATTAGTTTTAGTATAGTTAAGAACCCATCGTAACTTAAGACAGCATCTCCAGGGTAGAGAAATATTTATTAACAATAATTCCTGACTACAGCTGGTAGCTATTAATTCTATCTGTTTTTAAATCTGTTAGCAATGTTTCTCTCAGCCATTACAAACCATCACCTCTAGTATTAGTAACTGCAACTGTTTAGATGCTAAAAACTAAAAATCTATCTAGAAAATAAGAATAAGACCGCTTTAAAAAAAAAATTTATGCATCAGATTATGAAAATAAAAGAAGTTTTCCTTACTCCAACAGATCATGACGTGATCAGCATCACAAGATTAATTTATAGATTCCTATGGCTACAATTAAAATGTCAGACTTTAGAGGGATGAGGTTATCCCCTCTATTCTGTAATCTGCAGGACCCACTGTAAAACATCACATTTTGGACATGGTTCAGTTGTTTGCAGTAAAAAGATAAGACAGGGGGGATTAGAAGAACCAACAATTTTCCAAGCCCACGTGGTTATAAATACATTCTTACTGCTGTCACCTGAACAATAACTGAAAGGGTTAAGCATTATCAAGTTTTTATCCATCCCTGCAACCAGTGGTGATAGTCACACACCTGGGGCAATAGTCCTGCTGGGCACTGTGTTGAAAATGAGGGGTTTTTATGTACTTTCTGGCTAAATGCAAATTTTTGACATGTATTGCTAGAAACTCCTAAAGTAAAAAAAAACATAATGAAACCAAAGATATGAGATGATAGTTCTCAACTGCTGTGTTCTAAAGACCAACAATAGAGAATCAGGAACAAATCTTGTAACTGTAAACAACAATTAGTTCCTGAAAATGGGTGGGATTTTTTTTGCCTTTGTTAAACTGTAGAAAAGTTTTTGGTGAAAATAAATATTTTTCCATATATAGGGACCTAGCATGTATTTTGTCACATGAACTAGATAACAGACATTCATCTGCCACTTGTAAAAGCAATTTGCATGGATAAATGAATTTTGTCTCCTTTCTGCAACATCTTACCACCAGCAGCAGGGTTGAGCATGAGCAATTAACAATACAGATCGACAATCCCCTTATCCGAAATTCTGAAAACCGAAAAGCTCCAGCTGGTTCTGGGAAGGTTCCTGGGCGACCAAGTGGGTCCCAACACGCTTGATGTACGTGCATTACTTGCCGTAAATTTTGTGCTTTGTTGTTGGTGTGAATATACTTTGAAAATGATGAAAAGGCCTACAAATACCTGTATGGTACTGGTAGGCCTACCGCAGTGATAGCTGTACATCTTTTTCTTATGATGTCATGCACAAGATGATTTTAAAATATTGCATAAAACTACCTGCATGCTGTATGTATCCATATGCAGTTATAATGTTGCAAATGAACTTGTGCCCAAGTGGGTTAGCTACCAAATTATCCAGGTATATCTATATTCCAAAATCTGAAACACATTCAGACCCCAAGGATTTCAGATAAGGGATTCTCAACCTGTATGCCCATTTTTTATTTTGAATGGTTTGTTATATTATTCTGTACATTAGCCATTATTTTTATAAGCATGTAATGCAATGTGCATGGTGCTTACCAATGGCAATCACTAAATGGAAAGTCACCTTTACATCATCTTCAATGACTATCATAAAAAAAACAAACAAAAGGCTATGTAAATACCATGTAGAGATGTAGTTATTTATGGTAGTCATTAAAGATGATGTAAAAATGGCTCTTTCTGTCTAATTGGGTCCCCTGAAAGTTGGTCTGGAGACAGACTATGCTTGTTCCACATGCTTGTTGGTTCTGCAAAAGTCATGTGACAAAAATCAAGAATAAGCAATGCAACTGAAAGTAGTGGTGACAATGTTCTCAAGAGTTCTCGTGAGCAAACAACGGCTGCATGTATTTCCATTAGAATACCACAGTAGAGAGCCTCACCCTTATTATGACTATTTTAATTTCCACCCCACCATAATAATTTGAGCATTTACCGTTAGTATATGTTAGCTTGTTGCAGCACTAAGAGCCTACATAGAAAGATCTAGGATGGACTTTTAAGAGACATATTTTATTCCAAAGGGGAATTAATCATTTACAATGTGCAATGGAATCAGCTGCATTATTTGGAAACGATGATTCATGCATTTTTCCACTCTCAACTGTAATTTCATAACTTCATTTCTCCAATAATTCTTTCCAGCTCAAGATGTCCAAAGAAACTGGCTTCTTTGACAAATGTTTAAGATATGGCCAAAAATGACCAAGTATTGACAAGTTAATGATCACTTCTGTCTAACTATAGATAGTACATACAAGAGGATGCCAATCCATCTTATCACCTCTTCCAGCTAATTTGGAATTTGTAGTAACCTTTTGAATCTAAGCAGCTACTTCACACTGCTGAGATGTTATAATGGTATAGCCATATGCAGCAATGCCAAGACAATGTATTGGATTCAAGCTTTATTTTTATAATAACTTAAGAACCATTTCTCCAAGAATTCTGCAAGGCATTTTTGGTTCTAAAATCTTTGAATTCCCATCAGTAGGTTAATTGAATCCATAGTAATCTAAAAATCCAACAAAGTCTGCATGCATTGCATCCTTATTAAAATACTGAAGATTAAGACTGAGTTGGCTTGACTGTGAAATTAATTTCAATCAAGAATGCATAACATTTGGAATCTTAATCAGAGAAGTCCCCTAAGGCTCCCTTCATTTCTCACAGGATCAGCTTCTGTATCAAGAAAGCCATCATCACAATGTCCACACAAAGGAAGTCCTTGTCATCCACAAAAGTTTATAATTTCATTAATTGATAAAAAGTTAACAATTCTCTTACACCTGCTGTAGTCATTTAGTTGAGACTTAATGGATTATTCCTTTTCTGGAGCTCCATAGATGCTTGTAAAATCTTTCACTGCTTCAACAGCAGCACAATGGTATGATGGATGTCATTTCATGTGTGCTTAGACCTCTGTCTTTACCAAAAAGTTTAGAATATTAATATAACAACTTTTATGACCAATCTGTTTAAAGGAACCTGCTTTCCTGTACCTTCCATTCTCTTATCAACCATAACAGTGCAGTATCTTCAAAACAAAACTTGAACTTTTTCAGAAAATATCAACCAAGAATATTTTTCAAAATATTGTCTTCCTAAGAGGTTTTTCATTCTTACCTTTCTCAAAATGGTCTGAATGGGGTTACATGTAATCATTTGGTGGATTCTAGTTTTCAAGATAATTTTTGATTTTGTGATCAGTGGCACTTTCTTCTTGGATTTCTCTGTGCACTTTCAGGGGTTTCTTCATTATCTCCATCTTTACTGCAGCCTAAATCACTTCTGCCATCTTCTGCTTTCTCAAACAAGTTTTATCTCAACTTTTCTTTTCTTCTTTTAAATGTTGTTACTTTTTTTGGTTATCTTTGTTCTGTGAATCTCTTCCTCTTCTTAGTCTCAGCCTTCTTTCTGCAGATCTGGACGCCAGTCCAGACATGATCACTTTTTACCTGAATACAGCAGAAAATATTTTAATGAACAGTTAATCATAAAACCTGCTTTAATTTAAAATAATTGTCACCAACTCTTATAATTCTCTAAACAAACAGATCTACATTAAATAAAAATAAAGAATTCTGAACGACTGACACTATAAATGATGTGATCAGAACATGTAGCAACCTAAAATCTATATTTTTACTAATTTATTTAATAAAGCTTTTGATGGTTTGTTTTAAAATGAATGTGGTGTAGAGCAAATACAAAACCTCAACCAGAACAGGAATGACTAACTGTAAGCAGCCTGAAACTGAAACAAAAATCTTTTTTGAGCAATTAAGCTTCAGCATTATTTTGTAGTTTCGATTATTTTTAATAAGATACATTTTAATATTTTACTTTATTGCAGAAATTTAAAAATTGTGGAGGGACCTAAGTTATTGGCATACATTAGTTCCTACCAGCTAAGAACATAAGTAAATATATAGCCCTTTGATAGGGCAAATAACTGTCAATCACATTTAAGCCCCTCACTAATTTTAAATCTTCAAAACAAGTAAAATGTTATTCATTAATAAAAATTGAAAAACTTTTGCACTCTACTCTGCTTTCTTTACTGGTCACTTAGTGTACATTTTTATATAATTGCTGGTGGTAATTGCCATAATATCAATACCTGTGTCTGGCTAATGTTAGGAGTGATGCTCATGAAATCAAAAAGCAACTATTTTAAGGATTTAACATTACCATTATTATTATTATTATTATTATTATTATTATTATTATAAATATACTCATTGGCAGGTTAACTCTTTTTATAAATACACAACAGTACTTACTGAGAGTCCTTGTCTGGTGTTGTCAATGTACAATGCTGGGTAACAACGATAAGATGATCAGGATGAATATGGCAATCAAAGGAGAGCAAAGTTGCAGGCTTTGTCAAAAATCAAGTCGTTTTAGCGGGATGATGGAGCGTTGTTGGTTTCTGGTGATTTCTTAAATCATCATCTTTGTTTTGCAGTGAGTCAGCATTCTTTTTTTGACCGTGAACGTGTGGATATTGTCTTTATGTTGCTGTTATTTCTCCAAGCACATTTCTATCTGTTCTCTTGTGCTCTCCCGCTCTTTATACCACATCCATCACAAACACATAAACCCACACCTGTGAGGGTCCAAGGATGTTGGACAAAAGCCATCGCTTCTACTCTCTCCCAGTGGCAAAGCAGCTGACTGGAAACTTAATGTTGTGCCTCACCTGCTGGATCTGTGTGACCCAGAGGAATGGTATACCATAAGACCAAATAGGAGTTCACTAAAAAAGCAATAATTGCTCGTGTGTTTGCTTAGTTAGCCATAGTTACAGGCGTATTAGAAGATTTTAAAAGCCTAAAACATTGCTATATAAAACAGAAAAATTTTTAAATAGAAATAAAAAGAACAAACATAAACATATATACACAGAAAAAAAATAAAGGAAAAAGAAATCTAAAAATTCAAACAAAGAAAAAAATTTAATTTAAAGAGAGGTTAGATGAAATATCAAATAACAAAAGGTTTAAAAATTTCAAAATACTTTCTAAATTTTTACTTAACTTCTCTTATGTACTCTTCTGTATTTATATATTTGCCTGAACATGATTTACATTTGTTTTCAACAACAACATTAAGGCATTAAAAAATTCCAGCTTGGGAAATTATGCACTTTAAAACAAAAGCCTTTGAAACTATTTTATGGGGGGGGGGAGAATCACCCCTATCACATCCACTCCCCTCTAGATCTGCTAATGGAAGAGCCTCTATCTGTCCTGTTTCACACTGAACCAGTGTTATGGTCTGGTCCAGGTTCCTCCATCCACATCCACGAGAAAACACTTCCACTAATTCCAACATACTGATGGGATGCTGATGAGTTTCTTTCAGTTGACTATCCAGATCCATCCACGAAATAAGTCAGATGTCTTAAATCATCTTCTAGACTGTGTCTGGTCAGAGGAAAGGTGTGGCATATAGCACCATCTTCCTGAGAAATACAGACAATGTCTTGCAGGTACAATGGCAGATGTCTTTAATTAGATATTAATTAGATGTGAAGTCCTGTAAATTGTTGAAACTCCAGCTAAGAGAGGATTTTGTGAGAGCTCTTTGGAGGTTACAAATTTACAAAGCAAATGATGAAAGGAAAATAGAAGAAAACACATACATGTTAGCTTATCATGAACTATCATCATAATAATGATTAAAATAATGGTAATCATTCTCCTTAAATTCTAAATACTAGAAAAGAAATTTCTGACACATAGTGGCACCTTAGCTTATTCATAATTATTATCCCTAGTAATGGTCACTGTGGTAGCCAAAGACATCTGTCGCTGTCCACAAACTCCAAATCCTTAATTATTTTAAAACCACTGTTAGATGTCAAATGGCTACAGTTTAAATTTAGTCAGCCTAATACTCTTGATAGTTCAGCATATACCCAACTGCCTAAATTTTGGAAGCATTTCAGTAAATCTAAGCTGAACTCCCTCTCTACAGCATCCTTTCTGAAATAAGGATTCATTGCCTGCACAGCACATTCAAGGTGTAGACAAATGAAGGATTCAGTTAAAAGGAAGATTTTTCATGCCAAGACACCAGACATACCAGATTGCTCCCCCCCTCCCAATCCTGCAGGTAGTGCTGATGACAATGAACATTAATCTGATAGAAAAAAGCTCTTCAGCCACTCACCTTGACATGGAGAGAGCAGTACCATTGATCATCCCACATACAGAAATAGCTATAAGGATGGGCATCAACCAGGCCATCACCCCCATTGTACGATCAGCAAAAGTCTGAAAAGAAAAACAAACAAGCAATATTCTTTAATTTGTAGATATTTATATGTATATATTTCAGTCAAATAATGTAGCAACCAGAGAGCACGCAGAGCCACAGCAGCATCTCAGATTATTTGTGGTCTTTCTTGTTTAACCTGATAAAGTTGGATGTGGTCAAAATGGCCAATACTCAGACACCATGCATGGAACCATCTTTCACAGGGCAGTGATTTAATACTTAAGGTTTTCTATTCAAAGCATCTTTAGTTGTTTTTAGATACTAAAGATAGGTACAGTCAAAAATAGCCTATCAGATTACGATAAAGTTTAAACAAAGATTAAAACACACACACACACACAGTGATATACATCAGTACAGAGAGAGAGAGAGATGACGTCAATACAGAGATATGAAGTCAGTACAGAGAGAGATGATGACAATAGAGATATGACGTCAGTACAGAGAGAGATATGATGTCATTACAGACAGAGATGACATCAGTACAGAGAGACATATGATGTCAGTCAGAGATATGACGTCAGTACAGAGATATTATGTCATTACAGAGAGAGATGATGTCAATACAGAGATATGTCATTACAGAGAGACAGACAGGCAGAAGCTAACAAAAGCATAATAAAAAAAACCCTAGATTTTACTTTTAACTGAAAATAATGAAACATTAAAAAAAAAAGAAAAAATTCATTTTAATATCCAGTAGTAAATACTGAGAATGTTTGGATGTTGTAGATAAATCTTCCCCTCTCTTTAGAATTTTTTCCTTATTTTGGAAAAGTAAACATAACTGATGCAGTTCATCAAACAGCCATTTAAGCGCATCAAAAGCATTTATTACTGAACTTGAATAAATCATTCATTTAATTTTTCTCCTAAATCAGTTCATGACTCTGAATTGTTACAGATGTGTTATGTATGGCTTTAAAATGATAAAAACAATACTAGTGCAATATTGCATTTATTAAAAACAAAGAAAATAGACGAATTTCATTATCAAATATTATATTATCATTAAATTACTTGTTTGCAGGTCATATTATGTGCCATTGGCCTCTCGATCAGCTTAAAATGAAAACTGCCAAGTTTGATTTCCAGACCATCTTTTTTTGTATCGTCCCTGTATCTATGCAGGGTTTTCTTCAGTGACTCGGGGGAGACAAACAATTTGTTTTTCTTTGTTAACATTCTTCTCATCAGTTCATGTTCATTTTCGTAATAATGCAATAACTCTGCATATAGCTATAACTTGCCATCCATTAATTTGCCAAAAAGAAGAGGAGAAATTGCTAACGATCTATGCAAGAAATTCTTAAATAGAATTTAGACAAAACGGATTTTTTTTTTTTTTGAGAAGCGTGATTGGTAAAAGGCAGCTGCTTTTAGGCAAAATGCATCTCCAACACCTGAAACCAACCATTTGATAACATTAGCCCCGTTTCTTAACGTTACATATTTCTAGGTGGATACATCGTATCCCCCCCATCCTCATCACAGGCAGGCTTATTTTAAAAAAATTACTGGTCACAATTCACATCTTTACTTCATCACATTAAATATGTCAGACACAGCAAAGGCGACGATACTCCGTGTCATTTATAGAAAAGGTTCATTCAGTGTCAAGGGATTATAGCAAATGTTTATGCATCATTCTCTTTATAATCCTAAGCAGTAAAAAAATTAAATTTCTGATATAATATTATGCTGTACTTATGAAAATGTTTGTGTAAATGAGCCAGTATTTACTGAGATGTTTTTGGCACTCTGGGGGGGTCCAGCTTAACGGTGCCTGGCTGAGTACTCTGCCAGGATGGGTTGTGGAAAATTAACATCAAGGAGTTGAAGATTACGCCTCATCTAGGATGGCACAGAAAGTTGTACCGGTGTTCTCACACCTGGACACACACGCATGGCTGCACTAGCATTTGGCAACAGGGAAATTCTTGTTTGGGTTGAATAGATAACCAAAAGATTGCGCATAAGTAATGAGGAAAGGAGGAAAAATTAGTGAGGAATTTGTAGAGTATGCTAAAAAGGAAAACAATCAGTAGAAATACCATCATTACAGTTTAGAGGGGCCAGGAGTCAGTCGTCGAGCACCAACGTCTGGAAAAAGGCACTCGGGGAAAATTACATGAAGGTGTGAGTTTAGCAAATAGTTGGATCTTTTCACAATGAAGCAAATAAAAAATTAATTAAATTTTGTTCTGTGGTTTTCTGCTTTGATATGAAAACAATTAGTTATCCAAGGATGAACAAGTAGATTAACCATCGACAGACTGATAGAGTTCTGTAAACAAGTATACCACGGAGTAAGTAAATGCAAACAGTTCTATTTTAAGACTTTAAACAGACAACTTTATCAAATTAGTAATTTGAAGCCCTTTTAAATCATCTCTGCTTTTGCATTAGAAGTGGCCACAGCGTGGAAATTCTTATATCCACAAAATGAAAGTAATCTAACACATGCAATATTAATAAAGTGGTTTAGCTTAGTAACCACACCATTCATAAAGATGCAAACAAAACTTATTATGAATAATTTTGGATGACAAATTTTTTAACAGTCATTGATTTCATCAACTAAAGACAACAAGGTTAGTACTGAACCTCTGTTGGTATAGTTCAGGGTCAGAGGAAGGAAACAGCCATAACAGCTTGTGCAAGGACCCCAGTGAAGAGAAGTGACTATCAATACAATATTAAGACAAAGTAAATATTTTTTTTTTATCATTTAATACAACTCTAATGTGAATGAAAGAGGCATGAAGAGTATAACTTAATTATGGAAGGAATTACTGGTGCTGTGACAGCTACTAGCATTAGTCTCCCATAGAGTTAATAGAAAAGGACAGCAAGTACACTTGCATTCATCAAAATTCAGAAAATAAAACAGAAAAATAAAGAATATTACAATATCCAGTGAGAGAGATTACATCATTACAGAGAGATATGATGTCAGTACAGAGAGAGAGATTACATCATTAGAGAGAGATATGATGTCAGTAGAGAGAGAGAGATTACACCACTACAGAGATATGATGTCAGTAGAGATAACATCATTACAGAGAGAGAGAGAGAGAAGAGAGAGAGAGAGAGAGAGAGAGAGAGAGAGATTTTTTTGTGTTAATGTATCCTAGGTTCATTCATCTGCAAAGTTTAAGCAAGCCTTCAGAAACAGATGTCTAAAACAAGATTATCCCGTCCAATGGCTCACAACTATTATAAATTAATATAAGGGGGGGATCTAGAGAAAACTGTACACAGTAGGAAAAACAGAGACAGTGACAGTTATTTTCTTTTCTGTGTGTAATCTAATTTAAGTTAGTGACATGTTAAACCAAGAATTCCTTTAACAATAATCAAAGTATTAAAAAGAATAGAAAAAAATAATCTATATATATTTAGAATTTGACATTTTGAAAAGTCGAGTTGGAGGAGGAATATAACTGAGTGAAGTTTATCATGTCGTGGATTAGTTTGGATCAGGTTTTGTAAGTTGTATAAGTCGCAGTCATAAGCACTGAAGCAGCCCAAATGGTTGTTCTAGAGACATTGTCCAGGCTGGATACCTTAAGATAATCCAATTTTAGCTGCATTTCATTTGAACTTTCTCTTATCAAGCATGAACAGGTAGATTCAAAATAGTTTACAACTAACCCACTTTTATCAGCTGGGGTTTGTCTTTTTCCTACCCATGAGAATCAACTTAATTTATATGCTCTCATGTACAACACTGTTTCCCAAATAAAAGTTTTAACAGAATGGGATTTGTATAACAGGAGAAAGTAACATAACTTTTATCAAAGTTATTTATTTCCCACTATATGTCCATTGATTATAAAGGGAATAATGAACTGAATTTAAATGCTGAATATAATTATTAGTTTTCCAAGTATACAGTGACAGCTGGATGTTTGTAAACAAAATAAAAAAAAGTGAAACAAAGACAGAAGGGCAGATGTTCGGGTGAATACAACAGCTGATTGATCAATATGTCAAATAAGGATGGTGTCCCTTAACTTGTGGCATAGTTCCAAGTTCAAGGGAACTCACATACATGCTACAAAAATCATACTAATTGTATAATAAAAAATGTCTGCTGACTTTCAACAATATGGAAATTAAAATTTTGGGCTCATCTCCCCCTGGAAAACTAGCAAGAGAACAGCATAGCAACAAACTGTCATCGTCGCTTTACAAATTCTGTGGTCCAAAGGCCGATTAAGTTCTGAAGTGGTAATGGAACTGAAGATGGAAAATGTTACACCTGCACAGTGTTCATAGGCCAGAAAAGTTTGCCAACTAAGACAAACAACCAAAGATGCTTTCAACAGAAATATTTTCTTTCACTTAAGCATAAAATTATCTAAGACTTATTACCTGCAGCTCAACTTTACTAAGAGTCTTCTTTTTTCCTTATGAATTTTACACAAAACTTTGTAGTTCATGAATCCAGGCCGCTTCGCTTTCTCTGCCTTGATGCATCCTTTATAAATGGGATTTTCACAAAAGTCCCTAAAAACGCTTGAGTCTCCCTTAAGATCACTTGCTTAATTAAGCAAATAGATATTAAGAGTTAATAAACCGCATCATCAAACGAGGCAAAAGTTTTGGTTCTGTTGTATAAATCCTTGGTTAATCCAAACCTTGAATACACTAAACAGGTGTGGAGACCTCATCCAAGATAAATTTTGACTTTTTTTATCACAGAATACAGCAAAGATTTACTAAAAAGTTCTCTTAAATCTTAAAGCATTTGAAATACATTAACAATTACAAATTAGACCTGTTCAGTTTGAATTTTAGACATTTAAGTATGAACCTAATGTAGATTTTTAAAAATAGTTAGAGGTTTTCAGCAAGCAGAGGAGGATAAATGTTTTCAGCCATCTGCACTTACCGGAGTCATAACTACTAATTAACTGAGAGTTTCTAAAGGTGGTGGCACTCAACAAGACCAAGAAGAGCTCCACGGTTTGACCAGCATGCACCAGGCACGACCATAACCTGTTGGTCTGCCACCCAGCTCATACAATCTTTGATTTCCACTTTGTTCACCGGAGACAATAAAACCAATCCCTCTAATCCAATTATAATACTGAAGTATGTGCAACTTTTAACATTTTCCATCCTTCCACCTTTACTGCCACAAACAAAACAAAACAAAATGATTGAAACAAAAGCATACCTGCAGCGCCAAAATAAAAGATACGGTAACGTGACTGTGTCAGTGCTTCTATCCAAATTTACATGCTGAATAATAATAATTTTAAAAAAAAAATGTTTACCACGGCAACTGCTGCTGACTTAAGCATCTCATGTGGGGCCAGTACTCCCAAATATGCTACGTTGGCCACAAGGTATACCACTATCACAACTGTCATGGAGATGATGATAGCCAAAGGGAGATTTCTGTAATAAAACTTATAATCATTAGACAAAAAAGCAAGATGGAAACTTCTCCAATAATGCTCCTGTACATGTGAATATGATGTTCAAGCAGGTGTGGTTTTTAGGAAAATATGTAAAAGTGCATATTATGTACAAATAGATGTGATATATAGGTATAATGATAGAAGAGTAGAGTAAACCTATTTTCAAAAGCAGAAAAACAATAATGACATTTTTTAAAATATAGAAGCATTTTAAATGTAAGAGAAAACAAAGTTAAAATTCTGTTTATAACCATTTTTCTCTTGTAAAAATCAGACAAGATACTCTATTTAAAAGAATATTAATTCTAGGTAAACAAATAATTTGTTGAAAACTAATCTTTAGCTGTCAAGAACAAATACTTTAGTGACCAGTGACCAGATATTATATTTAGTACAGTAAAATGTTTAACCTTCCTACTATGTTAAGATTTTAGTTATATCTATTATGTTTCAGACCATAATGTTTGTATTCCAGATGAATGCTATTTCAAAGTTATTCATTTCCCACTACATGTCCACAACCCTAAGCTAGGAAAAAGTCAAAAAGTATAGGATTTTTAAAAAAATCAAAACAAACCTTACAACTTTAAAGCTTGGTGGAAGCCAATATTGACTCAAATAAATCTAAAGTGTAACAGACACTGAAACATTTAATGTAATTGTAAAAATAATTATTTCTTTTCTTTGCAGTAAAGACGACAGACTTGAAAAAGAAGAGTACTAGAAAACATTGCTTTGTGCTTGGAGTTCTTAAGATAGCTATTAAATATTTATTTTATACAATTATTGTCTTTCATATATTTTATAGTTGTACTCTAACCATAGATAAATAAATTTATATATAATAACAGACTGTAAAATCCAAACAAATTACAAGGCCTTTTCTTATCAGAAAATCCTTTTTCCATGCTTGAATGGTTTTATTGATCACTGCACAATCATGGCTGCCAGAAAGGTAGGTGTGTGTGTGTGTGTGTGTGTGTGTGTGTGTGGTGTAGCGTAGCGTAGTGTAGTGTTAGTTCTTAATTTTCAGTGGAGACCACAAAGGCTAGCAGTCACAACACCAGCATATCATAGATAGATAGATAGATAGATAGATAGATGGGGTTATAATTAGTATCACATGTTTTGACTTCTAATCAATTACAGATCAATTATAACTTTGATTAGAAATTACTGTGACGAAACTGTATAACTACCAGCCCCCAATCTCCCCTGTATACTATAAATTAACTGCCCATGATTTCAATAGTTAAATAATGCAAAGTACTTGTATACATTTCTCAGCAGAATGCCTACCTACATTCACTAAATTGGGATATGGTGTCACTCGCAGTAAGTGATATTAAGGGAGACTCAAGCGTTCTTAGGGACTTTTGTGAAAATCCCATTTCTAAAAGATGCATCAAGGCAGAGGAAGAGAAGCGGCCTGGATTCATGAACTACAAAGTTTTGTGTAAAATTCATAAGGAAAAAGGAAAAAAGAAGACTCTTAGTAAAGTTAAGAGCAGCAGGTAATATTAAATTAGGTCTAGATAATTTTATGCTTATGTAAAAGAAAAGCTATTATGTAGAGAAAAAGCAGCACTGTTTAGTATACTCAAGATAATGCAGTTGATTGGAGAAGCAGCTAATATTCTCAATAATTGTTTTGCTAATAATTCTATTTTTTAAAAAAAAATTATTATAGGCCAGTTCCAAAAACTTAACTGTTAAATGTTAATACCAATGTGAATGATATTATGATCCCAGTATAAATTTTAATTAGCCAACTTAAAATAGGTAAGTCAGAGGGACATGATGATTGGATTATAACACTTAGCCATTAAACAGAGATGTTATACTTTAGGTAGTATGTTTAAGAAGTCATTAGGTAATGGGAATTCCTCACATAGAAACAAGCCACTCTCTTCAATTTTATAGTGGCCCTAATACTTATAGGTATAAGTTAATTCTAGATAATGAAGAGGACTTGATGTTCATTTGCATGGAAATAACTTGTTTAAAAACAGTCAGCAAGGGTTCTGTCTTAGAAAATCTAGCCTAGCAGATTTGCTAGCTTCTTAAAGGTAACTCCATTGACAAATCAGACAAAAGTAATAATATCAGTATTCTTCATTGTGATATTTCTTTAAAATAAATTGTAAATGCTCCGGCATAGGTGGTAACGTAAAGATAATGGAGTTCAGAGAGTTGTTACAGAAAAAAAAAAGGACTAAATGTTAGATTTCATACATCACCAGTAGGGTACCTCAGGGCTCTTTCTTGGGCCTATTCTTTTATTTATGTATATAGATGATACTGACAAAAGATTCACTAGCTGTGTTATAAAAATTTGCAAATAATACTAAAATTTAAAGTAAACTAATAACAATGATATTAAACAAAAGCATTGCGACTTAAATTGTTTAAAGGCCAACTATCTAGCTTTCATCATCCCAGTCTGTTGTCTTCATTTGCTCTGGAAGTGATGCCTCTCTGAAGATGACATCAATTTTCTTAATCAAGAGGGATTGCAGGTTTTATTTTCAAAGGTATATCCTTTTGACATAACAATACTAACTTAAAGAATTCTAAAATAATGTGCAATTTAAAGAGAAAGAAAAGCAATCTCCATATAACAAGCACCAACCCCTTAAAGCAAGAGTGGACATATGGAATCAGGACCAAGTTTATATTCGCCAACAATTAGGAAAATACCGACAATAAAGGCACTGACTGCATGTGTCAAAACTTGGGTAAAGGCTAACTACTGAAAACCATGGCAGAGTACAGGGTTAGTTTTCTTCAGACACTGGTTTTCTCTCTCAGCCAAACATAGCAGTAGAGACTTGTTCTTTAAAGGATGTCATGAGAGATCCATCTGTCAACACCTGGCCACCTGACTAAAATCCCAACCCAAAGATCTCACCCAAAAAAAAAGGTGCAAGTGCCAAGAGCAATTAGGGGAACACAAAAGAAAATATCTCCTATTGCAAAAAGTGCAACGCCATCTTGGACAGCCCCAGATAGTCCTTCAAAGGATTAATTATGACAATGCTGGCAAAGGGAAATATATATCAAACCTGAGGATACTTCAGGAAAAGTCTAAGCTGATCTTTAATTTTCAGTAGAAAAACTTATGATCACCAGTAATATTCTATTCTCTTATCAATAAAGGTATTTAAAAAAATTTCAATCTTTTGCTACAAGAACTTGTTGCAGATATGGAGCTGCGGCGACATTACACACATAGCAATAGCGTTACTATGCTAAAAATACTGAAAGGGGAGACCACCAGGGCTGGTTGTTACAGCACAGGCCATTCCTAATTAAACAAATAGATGAGCTATGATGGATAACATATGCTTTGAGCTTTGAATTTTAAAGCATGACATTAATTATACTCATGTGTTTAATTAGGAATTACAGGCACCCTAACACCTAGCCTGTCTCCCCTTATGCTAAAAGAAATTCTGTACAAATTTTTTTTTCAGTTCCCTTGTAAGCAATGCAGGGAATTCAAACTGTCGCTATGATTGTCAGATGTGAAAATAAAAATACAAAAGAATAAATTACAAGGTCCCTGGACTAAAAGAAAGAAAGGTTTTTCTATCAGATGTAGGAGAATTTAACAGTCTCCTTTTTACCACAGGGAACTACTTCCTAAATGAGAACCAACATTGCTGGATTGACTCAGGGGCTCAGAGAAGTTAACATTTCAGATAATTGGCAAGTAAATTTGCTCCTACACACTGTGGAAACACACAGCTGTTTATTGTAAAAATCACAGTAGTACTTGCTGTAAAGTCCGGCTACAGAAGTTTTAATCTAACTGAAGGAGATATTATACATTACCACAGCTAAAATATTTTTAAATGAATGATTATGAATAATTTTATAAGATTTATACAAAATATGCTAATTTTGATACTGTGCAAGTCGCAGTTGCTCCAGGTGTTCTATGACGACACTTAAGGTTAATTTTTATACAAATTTATCATCTTTTTAAACTTTGCTCTAATTTTACAGTAAGCGAAAAGGAACATCATGCATTCTTGAGAAGCTCAAAAAACATGTCCTTGCAATCAGCACCAAAGGAAAAAAATTCTTAGTCCTTTCTTTCAGAACTTTCAAGAATAACAGCAAATGTATGTATTTGTAACCAGATATAGTTACCTGTTTGGGTTTACCAGTTCTTCAGTTAAAAAATTCAGGTAACTCCTGTACAAAGAAAAATAAAAACAAAAATCAAAGTTTTTCTAAAAATGTAACAAATAACAATATTAATCATAAAATTTGTTTTATGATATATCTCCCCGTCTATACTATAAATAGATGCTGGTACATCTTATCACTTCTTCCATCTATTTATACTGCTGCATTTTCCCATGAAAGTGATGTTATTAGTCAAGCTACTCGCACAACTGACTTGGATTACCTACTATGTTATCTACCTAGATTTTTATTATTTTCTGTGATGAAATCCAACACTGAATCTTTTCTTTCTGGTGATGTGGGGGGCTTGAGTGTTCATATCATGGATCCCTTATTTAGTTGGTTGGACAGTGATGGAGAGATATCGGATGGAGGTTATGGGGTAGAACCTCTGGCTGATCACTGTGCCAGCTTAGTGGACTTCTTCTATGGGTTGATACTAGAAGACTGCTTCCACCACAAGGCTGAGACAAACTGCTATGTAGCACAGACCCAGAGCCGACAACACCTGGACAGGCACCACCACCAGGGAGGTGAAAAGTTTCCTTCCATTCTGTGCCAGCCATTGGAGCGAGGACAAAAGACTGCGTCAAAAGTAATGACAATCAGAAGATTCAAGAAAATGAATCAGTATTGGTGCCTCTGTGACAACATTCAAGTGATTTTACTTCATGCAATACAGACTATTTTCTTTCGTTTTCTGGAAATATTTCCTTTTCATTTAGATTACTGCGCTAAATCATTCGTGCTGTTTGAGTCATTCAATGACTTAATGTTTCATAATAATTTAATTTTAATCTGGTAGGTGGATTTTGAGCAGCCATCTTGGAAATTGTCCAAATGTTTGTGCTCATTAAACATCGCAGTTTCTGACCAGGGAAGGGTTAAACAGTTAGAAGCATTGCCCCAAAAGTTTATTATAGATTTTCAAACTTTCTTGGCTCTTGGCCAAATTCAAACGCTAATAGAACAAAGAAAAGATTTGGTGGACTGGGCTAAAAGATCTGATGGTGTGTGGTTAATGGATTTTTACAAGAGGGTCAACTGGAAAAGGAATTAGTACAGAGGTGGTAGGTTTAATGCTAAATAGACTCTCTGAGAGAACTTCCACTATCTCTTGGTTAGTGACCTGGCTGACCTCTCTCACTAGGGGCAAGCAGATGCAAAAACAAAATGGCTGAAGGAAATCTCTTTACTGCCAAAACTATCAGGGTTAAAAAAAACAACAAATACTAAAGAAAAAGAAAAAATGCACTAAAAATATACACTAAACAGCAAACAAATGGCACATACATATTCGTTTGTTTTTTAAATGTGGGTTAGATAGATTTACATCAATTTCTTTGCTTAAATAAATATGTCCCTTTTTTAAAAAAAATTCTTTAATATTTTGTCAGGTTAATCTGTATAGTTTATTATGGGGATCAGTTAAGCAGAAAATGGAATTTAATTCTAAAAATTTCTAATTATCCAGACAGGCAATGGAAATAATTATATTCATTATTAAGTATGTGACACTAAGCTGGAGAATGTAATTATGAAAAAGGATCTCAGGGTAATTGATAACCAGAATGTCATTTATATGTAAAGGGCTATGTTTTTCAGCTGGAAATTAAGCAAATAGATATTAAGAGTTAATAAACCGCATCATCAAACAGGTAAAAGTTTTGGTTCTGTTGTATAAATCCTTGGTTAATCCAAACCTTGAATACACTGTACAGGTGTGGAAACAAAGTTCTTTTAAATCTTAAGCATTTGGAATAGACTTAACAATTACAAATTAGACCTGTTCAGTTTGAATTTTAGACATTTAAGTAGGAACCTAATGTAGAAAATAGTTAGAGGTTTTCAGCGAGCAGAGGAGGATAAATGTTTTCAGCCATCTGCACTTACCGGGGTCATAACTACTAAATAGATTACTGCCAATTTTAGTTCATGTTTGACACTGTAGTCAATTTAAGAATCAGAATGGACATTTTTCTTTCTTGTAGAAACTTGCATAAGCCAAGATGGCTTTCTACAACTACTAGGAAACCAAAAGAACAGAAACTTAGAGCGTTTCAAAATCTGTACAATGGAGTTCTAGGAAAAATTTATTTTTCATGTTTTCTCTATACTCAGGAGATGTATGTAAACCCTGTTCATACTATACTACTGTAGCACTACATTTACAAACTTCATAGGTAATGGATCCATAATAAAAAATTGTTAAATGCCCTCTATACAATAAAAATACTTAGCAGCACAATGACAATACATTCTCCCTGTTAAGATGAATAGCCACCTGAACTGCAATTTCATGCAGATCACCTAGGTAAAACCACCTGTGCTACTTGACAAGCTATCTGAAGGACCAACATGACAGGTTAAACAGTAAGGTGGTAGTAGGGAGAGGCAAACAATAGGCACCTAGACACTTACCAACCACTGTACGCCCAAAACCCAGAGTAAAAAGAAATAGCAATGGCACCAGCACTGAAATCACTTCCTTCAAAAGAATTAACAAAGTTTGCTACCTCACCTGAAAACAAGAAAATACATTTAAGCAAAATGAATGAAGTCATTTAGCACAAGAATTACAAAAGAGTAAGGGAGGCAGGGGCTAGTTGCTCAATCTAAAACTCAAAGCATATGACATTGGTTATAGCATGTCCCAGTGGTCTCCCCTGATTTTGAGACTTGTGGAGAAGGTAAAAAATATTAGCAAGTACTTCATATCTTTTATATGGATGCTGATAACAATTATTTATCATTTCCAATGGCTACCCTTTTTTAATTTTCATATCAATGAAGCACTGGGGCATGCTTAGAAATTTTCTTATTCTCTGTAAGCATTTCAAGCAAAAGTAGGATAGAATTGTGTTGCACAGGTCCAAATCCTTTTTGTTGTGTTGTTTAATTGATCAATATTTATGTAATGCTGATCAGCTAAATTAGTTTGTACAATTAACAATTCTCTGGATATCACATGTCTGCATTATATAAAAGAATTTACTCTGTGATTACAAAACATGGACACAATCCACACTAGATATTTTAAAGCAATTTACATATCCACCTGATAACTTTTTTTTTTTGATCCAAAAAATGCAGCCTCCCATTGAGATTAAATATTTAATGTTGAATCACAGAACCAACACTAATAACCATCTGCCATTTTGAATCACCCCATAATGCAGTTACAAAGCTCACCACATCGTGCTGCCAAGTTCTATCCGATCAAGGTGATTGACTTGTAGGGAAGACTGAGGCTAGTTGTTAGTGTTAGCTATTCCTAATGCTGTAACAACTAGCCCCAGTCTCCTTGTTGCAATACGAGAGACACTCATTTGGCTATTTACTGCTCATGTGTGCAAAACCTCTAAAACAAACATTTCAATCAATGATAATCAATTTTGAAAAAACACCTGCAGGTCCAGCATTGATTCATCACCATCTGAATCCACTTGTCCGACTCCAAATTGACTAAATTCAAAGCACAAACATAGATACTCGAGGTCCTGGCGAATTTTATGTGCGTTTGCTATTAAGTGGCATCACACATGCAAGTCTGGAAACACCGAGAAAATTTTCTGGGAAGAACACTGGTAATGAAATTACTGTTTCCGCATATTCTTTTTAAATCTCTCAAGAGACACTTCAAGAAAAAACCCAGTGGTAATAAAATCCCTTGATTCTTCCTAGAGGTGACATCTCTCCATTTACAGAATGCCAGAACACAAAAGAAATCAACAACATTCTTAGAGAAAGTATTTAATAAGCTGAATGCTAATGGAATCATGATAGGAAGGCATTAAACAAGTCAAGAAACTATGATATATGATACTGAAATCTATTCCAGATCTCCATCATATAATACTCAATCTCTCCCCGTTTTTTTTTTGCTTTTTTTTAACATTAACCCTTAACCTTGGAGGTACTAATCAAAGTATAGCACACATATTAATAATATTTAAATCTTTTTAATAAATAATTAGTATTATAAAAAAATTCTGCTTCATCAAATGGCACAACAAAAAAAACTATAACAGGGATGCTGAAGCTGAAAGTTTCTGAAGACAAATAACAGAATTCTGGAATGAAATCCAATCTTATTTCTAAGCTAATGCTACCTTTATTGCAGTTTCTGATTGTTTAAGTTTAGGGGTACATGGTAGGTATAGTCTATTCCTGACTAATTTTATTATAAAGAATTTAAGTGTGGATGCTCACTCATAGACCCAGGTGCATCTACTAATAATATAGAGCAGAGGTCTCCAAACTTTTCAGACCGCAGGCCGGATGGCATGTCTGACACACCTGCGCGGGCCGGATTGGATAATTACAAAGAAAAAATGTCAATCAAACTTATGAATGATTAATAATCTCAAACCAAAGAAAGGGTTCTGCCAGAATCAGCAAATACTCAACTGCAGATAGGAAAAGGCCATTTTTGTTCAATTGTATTTTCTTTAAGATTACAAATTTAATCAAAGTAAGTAAGAATATTGAGACACACTAACATAAATGAACACAAAGATCAGAACAAGTTTAATGGGAATGATGGAACCGAGTGTGTGATTTCAAAATGTCCCCGTACTTAGGTTTTAGGCTTGATGAGCCAATTATTAGGATGGACGCCAAGTGTTCATCAGATAAATTCGATCGATAATTCGATTTGATATACTTCATCTTTGAGGTTTGTTCGCAGAGATAGGTAGTGCCAAAGATCGACAGCAATTCCATGGCGAATCGCCTCAAATTCGGAAAATGTTCAGGATGCTGGATTTATAAAACTTGATAAGATCTCCCTCCTTATACTTGCTTTGGAGCATTGCATCAGACTGTAGATCGATTATTTCTAACTGAAGCCAGTTTGGGAGAGTTTCAACATTGCAATCGAATGGGTTTTGAAACAGCTTAATTTCCTCTGTTTTCTGATCAAGATCAGAAAATCGTTGCAGCAATTGTGCTAATAAGTCTGTAATGACTTCTATAGCAAAACCAAAAGGAAATTCCACCTCTCCTTCGTTCTGCAACTTGTCAGAGCATGGAAAATGAGCCAAGTTCTTAACAAGAAGCTGTCCTTCAAAGAGTTTCAATTTTTTTCGGAAAGCCTGGACGTGCATTAAGAGATCACAAATCAGATTTGTTTCACCTTGCAATTTAAGATTCACACTGACTTTGGACGTGAACTGTATTAAATATTTAAGTAGGTAACATTCAGAGAAATCAGCAAGACTTCTATATCGTACTACATGCAATAGCACAGCCGAAACTAATTCAAACATAGAATAAGTAATTGGTGCAAAGACAAAATAGAGTCAGTCACTCACAGAATTAAACAAAAGTTGCTTTCTTTCACCGGTTAGTTTCCAGATGTTGTGAGTGTTTCAACGTGCTGATAATGATTGACTGAGCTGCAGATGCAGTTTATAAACTAGCCACTGAATAATGACCATGTTAACTGCATCAAAGCGGTTAAGTTTACATCGGTGCATGAAAGGGTCATCGATTCTCAACAAAGCATGTCTAGACGAGAAGGGCCTAAAGGTAAGGCGCATGCATCTAGCCGTCTATGTCTATAAATCCTTTTGAGCAAATAAAAATTAGATGTTGTTGGGGAAAAGTTGCCGCGGGCCGTAGTTTGGAGACCTCTGATATAGAGTATTCTGTTTTTTTGTACCATGCAGATGCTAGCATCACTATCTCACAGAGAAAGATGGGTGCTATTTTACTTCGGTTGGAACTGACTTAATAAATCCAATCTTGCAATAACAAGCTGAGTTTTCCCACTGCTGAATGGCAAAGAAAAACCAGATGGTGTACAACAACAACACAGACTTGATCTGAGAGAGACTGAAAAAATCATTTGAGGAGGAAACCGGTCCACTCTTCTTGTGTTATTTGTGATGCTCGACTTGCAGTGAAATGTAATTTACCAAGAAATAAAAGCTGCTAAATCTTTAAAGGATCCAAGATTTTCTCCTGTAGTTACTACGCCAATGGCTTTGTGCACTCATCGGTGGTTGTAATGCCCAAAGAAATTATTATTTACTTAAGGTAATTATTTAAAAGCAAAATAATAAAGTTATGACATCTAAAACAGAGGAAAATCGATGGTAAACGTTCTCTTCTGTCCACAACAACAACAGAACATAAAAATACTTCTAGCATATTTTGTTAACCCTAAATATCCACCAGACAGTACCTGTTTAACTGCTTATAGTAAATCATTTATACCAACAACAAGAACTTTTTTTTTTCTTTTTCAAATAAGATTTTGCGCAGACATCTAAGTACAACGGTCACACCATAAATAATTAGCTTTAACTGATTACAGGAAAACCAGGCAGAATGTGATGCTACATCTACTCAATGACATCAGTAGTGTCAGTGTTACTCCATGACAAGCCAGGTTCAGGCCATCAAGTGTTTGAAAAACTACCACAACATTCTCCTTTGGGTTGGTTGGTTCTGGTATTTCTATGGTATCATGTTTTATGCCCATAAAATCAGGTGTGCCCATAAAATCAGGTGTGGAGGGGGTTGTCTGAATGGTGGTTCCCACACACCAACCTATAACTGATATGGGCTAATTACTTTAGTATGATCCACAAATCTACAAAATGGCCGCTTCCCTTCGGTAATCTATTGGACAGTTATTTCAGTCAAAACCAAACCATCATGAACCAAAAATGTGAATGTTGGAAAGTAGGAGTTCTTATATTTATTATGTACATGTAATAGAAAAAAAACAGAAGGAACTGTCCAACACTAAAGAGAACTTTAAAATACAATCATTGCACCTTGCAAAGAAATTTACTTAAAACTTTTATAAGCTTCAAGTATTGCCATAAATCTGAAATTCTATGTTTCTGTGACCTGGGCGCAGGTGATGGGAAACGGGTTGTTTAGTTCAGACAAGAAAATGACAAAGGTGTAGGAATTTTAAAAAGTAAATGTTAACTGTTGAAATAGTTTTTTAAAACATGGCTACATGTGGGCTGCCTCTCAGGTAAAAAATGAGGGATTCTAGTAGGAAATTTCCATGGTAGCCACATCCTGTTTGCCTCCACTTAGTTTAGGAAACCGAATTCAAGAGGCTTCCCGCTGTGGAACACCTTAACGTGGCAGTGCCAATTCGAAGAAGAACCTGTCAGTAGATGCACAGTGGCAACTGAAGCTGTCATAAGTCCTGGATCCCTTGTAATGGTGCTGATGTCGTTCAGTGTCCCAGTCTCAAATAACTGACAGGCCGGCCCAGGTTGCTGGTTGATAGATGAACACATAATGGAGCTCCTTTTGTTAATTATTATGTTGAGATAAAGACAATTTGGATAAAAGGCCATTCCTTGCCAACGTTAATACATAAGGACTCAAGAATGTAAAGTTATGATATCTGCTGTTTCCTGTAACACACACACAAAAAAACATACATTAATCATTTTTATTTTAAAAAGGGAAGCTTTATAAGTTAAGCTAAAATATCAAAAATAAATAATAGTTTTGATAATTTAAAAAAAAAAAGGAGGTAAACAGAAACAACACTTGGAGTTAACGAATTAAAGATGGCTAATCACTGTAAGTGGATAGCTGCTGAACAGCAACCCATAAAACTACAAGAGAACCTCTCTCCATATCTAGCACTGATTAACATTGATTGAGATCAATCAACAAATAACTGAGACAAAAAGAAACCAACCTTTTTCACTGACCTGGCCCTGGATTTCTGACCTCTCCTGAAGTAGACTGTTTCCACAGATCTCCATTGCATTGTCTGGTTGCATCATCTACCAGCGTCTAGCTGGACGTTGCCATACTCATGCCGTGTTGTGGCTTGTCTACTATCTTATGCTATCTGTCAGTTGTTTAATAAGTTTGTCAAGTTAAAATTTTGGTCCCAGGTGAGTTTGCACATAACAGTCATCCAACATCATGCAATCCCTGGTATTTACAGGTAGCACTTCCATCACAAACAGTACAAAGATATTGTTTATTTACTCTGAAACAGTATTTGGATAAACTCTGGCCCATACTGGATTGAACTTTGTCATATTTTGCAGCACCACAACACGTCATAATTTTTGCGTTCTGAGGATGAAGGTCTATGAGATTCTGATTCAGCATTACTCGTTTCACATACACCTTTATTTACTTCTTTCCAAATGAAAGTGAAAGGTCAGAGTTTGCAATATAGGCTCCAAAAAGCACCTCTCACCGGCTGCTGTTCAATCGACTGACCAATTACCATGCACAATTCATAAATACCACCATTCAAATTTGCTTACATCTCTGACCTATTTCCAGTTTCCTTTTCCTTTTTTTTGTTTAAAAAAAAAGAAAACAAACAAAGCGAAAAGTTTGAACATGAGACTGAAGCACAGGTCATATATCGCGTGTGAGAGTTGATAAGTTTGAACCAAGGCAGGCAACCTCTGCCAAGTCTGCAACTGGCGTCGCGAACCCACACCCATGTACACAGTCCATTCGTGACTGACTGACAAACCCCAAAATTTCTTACCGCAAGGAGAGTTTGATCGTATGATGCAAGTTTTGGCGATACCATTGCGATGTGTTTCCCTAGTCTTCGTTTTTTCAATATCCCCTTCCCATTAGACAAGTTTCACATAGATGATGCTTCCAGAGCACCATATGACCTTCAGCAGGCAGGTCAGAATGATGCAATTAATGGGCTGGGAGTTAGAGCACCCATCGAGAGTGACACAAACGTGATTTCATAGACTGGAGGTTTTTCATTCTATTAATAAATAAATCAATCAAACTAAGTATCTCTAGATTTTTATACTCGGTATATATATAATAGAATGTGACCACTGACCTTTTCCAATATATAAAAATCCAATGATGATGATGGTCAAAAGGGAAACCAGCTTGCTAATTGTGATGACCACCTGAATTTTAGTTGCCCATTTAACATTAAAGCAGTTGATCGCCACCAAGAAACCTGAGAAATGAAATAAGGTCCAGTGTATTAATAAACAGATGGTATGCATTGTAGACCCTGCGGTAGGATAACATGAATGTGACTGCTTTTCACTAAGCCACATCAGGTGATACAAATCTTGAAGCAAATAAAACAGCAAAAGATTAATAGAACCACTCAAACATCAATTTCATGCATCTCATTAAACAGTCACTTAAAGGAAGTTAAAGTAGTGCTATATATAGTATTGGAAATAATTATGAAAACAGGAAAAACTGGGTATTAAATGAGGAAATAACATGACAGAATTGCATCTCATGTGTGAAAGTAAAATGCTCCATTGTGTGATCATGTGTTGATATATTAGATAGATACAAAAGTTTTGTTGGTTTTTATATGATGTTAATTTGGGGTTCACCTTTTGCATGCTTGTGAAGATGTATGTAGTTAAGTTATATATCAATTTGTAGCGTGTGCTTTGGTATACATTATGCAAAACTTACCTTTTTAAAAATTGTAAAATGGATATTTATTTCCGGGTTCTGAGTGAAGCATGGATGGAGAAGTTTTTCATGCCATTTTGCTTCACGAGTTCAAACCAGGACACAAAGTGAGGGAGGCAACTCGCGACATTAAGCAGGCGTGGGATGAGGACGCAGCAGATGAGCGCACAATACAACAATGGCTTGCAAAGTTTCGATCAGGAGATGTGAGCCTCAAAGATGAGGAACATAGCAGACGTCCTTCCAGCTGTGACGACAACCATCTGAAAGCCTCTGTAACTGATCCAAGATAAACAGCAAGAAATTGCTGGAGAGCTTGACTTAAGCACTGCAACCGTTTCACGGCATCTTGATGCAATTGGAAAGGTGGAAACGCTTGACAAGTGGGTGTCTCACAAGTTGAATGAACAACAACAAAATCATCTATTCGAGATCTGCTCTTCACTTGTCATAAGAAACAAAAACAAGCCATGTTTTGACCGAATCATTACATGTGATGAAAAGTGGATCTTTTATGACAATCGCAAATAATCAGCACAGTGGCTCAACAGAGACAAGGCACCTAACCATATTCTAAAAACCAGCCTCCACCCAAAGGTGGTCATGGTCACTGTCTGGTGGACTTAAACTGGTGTCATCCACTATAACTTCTTACAACCTGTCGAAACCATCATAGCTGAAAGGTACTGTTGTGAATTAAACATTGTTCATCAGAAACTCTCCAAACAACCGTTGGCATTGCCAAATCATTCTCCATGACAATGCTTTTCCTCATGTTACAAAAATGACTCTTCAGAAACTGAACATGTTGGGGTACGAAGTTCTCCCTCACCCAGCCTATTCGCCAGACATTTCTTCCACAGACTACCACCTTTTCAAACACCTTGGCAGCTTCCTGCATACGAAATCCTTCTCTGACCAAGCAGCAATTGAAATTGTTTTCCAACAGTTTATTAACTCCATAAATCCAGATTCTTTTGGAAAATGGTATAAATGTGCTTGTAACTTGTTGGCAGAAGTGTACTGATTGTAATGGAAATTACTCTGATTAATAAACTTCACGTTCAGCAACGACATGAAGTCTCATGTTTGCAGTAAAAAATCAACAAAACTTTTGTAACAACTAATAGTATACACAGCAAATGGTTCAGAAAGCACTACAACTGCAGACGAATTATAAAAGTATGGGCAGTGATATCATTGTATGGTGATGAATGCAGAGTGAACATTGGAAAAGAAATATCACATGCCGAGTACACAAAGAATTCAAAGTGTTGGCTAGCAAAGACTTATTACACTATGTGGCAGAATGCAGCCCAATTTCATGCTTCAGTGCACAATACTGAGGAAGATACTCAAAACTGGTACTGATGAAAATAGACGTAATTGAGGAAGAAAGCCCAACTCTGAGAAGCAAAGTTAAGTATCTCAGGATGTGCATGTTTTCTATGTGATAGACAACAAGCCAGTATAGATCTTGCAAATTACCTAGCTTCAAGTACGGGTGTTAACGTTTCTTCAAAAACAGTAAGATACACATTAGAACAAAATGGTCTCAATGGTGTGTAGCTTCCTGAAAGCCTTTGCTACAAAGAGGCAACCAAACATAACAAGTAGGATGACGAAAACTAGAAGGTTCTCTTTACAGATTAGTGTTAGTTTGAACTGTATGGCAATTAACAAGGGCAGTTTGTTTGAAGGAAGACTGGGGGCGGGGGAAAATGTGACAGTCATACAATGAAACAAGGGGGTAGATCAGATCAATGCAAGTATGAGAATGCAGAAAAGCCAAGGGTGGTGAAAATTTGCATTAAATCGAAGGTGTACAGACAGACACAGTTCCCTAAGTGTACAACCAATGTGGTGAAAAATTATCTGGAACATAAAGAGGCTGAAGGAACACATACAAAGAAATTACTTGGTCTACACAAAGTCCTGATATAAATATCACTGTGACTCTGTGGGGCTATATTGTTGCTGAGAAAGTCAAGCACAACCAAACACCTTGGATGATTTGTGGAAAGTGCTACAGGATGTTTGAAACAACACTCTACAGTCATACATTGATAACCTGCATGGGAGCATGCTCTATATAAAAGCAAAGGACTCATATATCAAATACTAATGCACTGTATAATGTATTCGTTTTGCTCTTGCATCTATTCTGTAATAATGCACTATGCATGTATTATATACATCTCTCAACTGTATTTACTCATTATATATTCTGTTTCCATAATTATTTCCAATGCTGTATTTTCTTTTTTCCATGTATGCAAGGCATTTGTACTCCCACTCTAGTATAAATACTATTGTGTGGTTTTAATGACCTTCAGCTTGCTAATGAGAAATTTAATACAAAGAATGCAACTGTTCAAACCTACGCCAATTTTAGCTGGTAGACTACACAATTAAACATAGAACCTCTCAAGTTGGAAACTGCTACTGCAGCTCACTGAGCTGTCTTATTTACTTTTAAAAGAATTTCTCTTAAAACTACAGTTTCTCATTATGACTGTACACTTATACGAAGATATGTTAGGTATAAATCTGGGTAGTTCACACTATCATATGTATGGTTTGCACATTATATCTATATTGTTGCCTTCCATTTGGACAGTTTTTCCGCTACCACAAGACTGGAAATTTATAGGGTTAGTTTAACTTTTCGTTTTAACTAGTGTCAGGTAGTCAAGAACCATTCTCTCTATCAATAGAGAGATGGCCGTCAATAGGATTCTTAAATGGATCGATACCATTCCACTATGGTTTTGTAATTTCTTGAAATTCAGTAAGCAAGAGTTATAGATCCAAACAAACTGTCAGGAATTAAGGGATAATAAAAGCATGCCAACCTGTTCCCGGACATGTCCCATCAGCATTTACTGTCACAAAAGACATAGGGGGTTAGGAATACCACGTGATGGAGGGGCATGATCCAGCTCTCCTGCTAAGATCAGAAAGGCCTTGTGTTGCTGGCAGCATATCAAATACAAAAATGGTCATTCAATAAAATTCCTGATAGAATTTTTGATTTTCTTGGTAATTCCACGTCGGAAAAAAAAGACATTAGAGACGAGAATGCCAAACCTGTGATCTTATAACCACTGGAACCAGATGAAAAGTCAGGGTTTTCTTTTTTAGTGATTTGGAAACCTTGACAGAGTCTGGTTCCATGCTAATCTCCCGCGTGATGAAACCTGTCAGGGATTCCAAGCGGTTTCCATTGATGGCATACCTGACATTCCCACAAGTAATTCCTATCTTTGCTCAACTTTGAAAAATGCCCGAATTACTTGAATGAAGGCTGTGAACTATAGAATCATATGGTATTTATCCCTGCTCCAAAGGGCATCACGTATGCAAACAAAGAATCAGGGGAAGCTGCGACTAGGGAAACGCGATGGGGGGGCACAGATCGCGACCGCAGATGCAGAGTTTTGTCTGCATACTGCAGGGGGGGAAGAATCATTCCACCAACCATTTATTTCGCTAAACAGGTGCAGGGGTTAGAACATTCCTTTTGATTACCTGTCGGCTAATGAGAAGGATAACAGCCCCGGGCCCTGTCAATGTCTTCGCTAATCATTCCGGGCTTGGCAGCCAATCCAGAGCACAGCAATGTCAAGGTGTCGGCCGGCTCTCACCGTCCTTGGCGCGGTGTTCTAAGTTTATTCCGACCTGGAAGGCAGCCAGGATGTCAACCAATATTCTGACAACTTCCAGCACACCCACCTGTGTGTGTGTGTGGTGACGGGCTGAGCTCGCCGTGACCGACCCACCTGCTTACCGACTGGGCCGAACACCTGGACGTCTTACAGACGCAATTCATTCCCGAATAAATGGAAAATACAACACCTCCCTCCCCCCCCCCGGTACCTTAGATCGTTACAGTCCCTGAACAATGGCAGAGAATCAGCAGCAGATGACGGCACAGCGCCGGGAAGAAGGGGGTGCGCGCTGCGAGGGTGGGTGGGGGTGGTCAGGGTAAGCGATACCTACGGTCGCACCGCCCGGGCACAGGTGAGTCAAATACCTTACTTACAGATCACGCAGGCTGACAGCAGCCTCAAGCTGGCGTCCGGTACATCGCAGTCTGGAAAGGCCGGTTTCAGCAGGTACGTGGAGAATATCAGGCTGGCCGCGGCGATGCCCACGGGGCAGATGAGCAGGAAGTTTATCCACAAGCAGATGAACCCCATGAAGTCGCCGAACGCCCTCTTGATGTAGATGTACTCGCCGCCCGACTGGGGCAGGGAGGCGCCCAGTTCCGCGTAGCACATGGCGCACAGCATGTTGTAGACGCCGCAGACCGACCACATGACGAACGACATCCCCACGGACCGGACGTTCAGGAGGATTCCGACGGGAGACACGAAGATGCCGGATCCTATGATGATTCCCACGATGATGGCCACGCCGTGGAACAGAGTGATGTGCTTCTGCAGCTCGACTTTGGCCGAGCCGCCGCTGCTGCTGCTGCTGCTGGGGATAGCCATTCGGCCGGCCGAGTCCTGGGGAGGGAATCCCCGACCACCTGGAGACGGATCGGATCAGTCAGTCCCCGACTAACCCCGCCGTCTGATCGGAGAGACGGCCTGGAATCGCTCGCAGTCCGCCGCCCGTCCGCCCACTGACTGGATCCTCTCGCCACGTTGCCCTGAAGATCGTCCGAGTTATTTCCCCGCATTCAGCAGCCAACAAAGGGAGAGCACCATCACTATTGTTGTCGTCCTCGGCTGCAGGAACCTCACGATTGCAAAAAAATTTAAAAAAAAAAAAAAAATTGGGAAAATAAGAATGAAAATTTAAATTTTTTTTCCCCACTTAATTTTTATCTATTTATTCGGGACATTTTTAAAAAAAAAATAAAAAAAAGGTGGTAATTTATATTGCCAAATGGTTCCGCTTAAAATGAGGTATTTGACTTAATTGTGTTTTTGTTATTGTTTTCCTCTCGGGAAAATTCTTGCTATTTCAACCCTGCCCGACTGATCCTGCAGACAGGGTGCCGGACCCTCGGTGACCGGATCAAAGATGGGATGCACCCATCAAACAAATTTTAAAAAAAAAAACGAAAGAATCAACGTAAAGCTGGGTAGTCCCTTAAATAGGGGACAAACCTTCGGCATTGTTGCCGGTTTAATTATATCTGGATTCCAATCAGCTCGGATCATTTCGTTTATGTTAATATATCTTTGAGGTCCTTCCACGGATTCCCCCACCCCCAACAGCTATTCGTCTGCTCGGTGGTGGGGACATGCAGCCCAGACCCGATTCGACATCCGTGAACCATTACGGTTGGATGCATTAATAGTATATTTTTTTCTCCCAAACATATGCACTTACGATGTTAGCGTGATTTATAATCTTTTCCTATGTTGGAAATCAGGGACGCGTGCATATTACGATAAGAGGGAGGATAATGGCTTAATTTGTGATCCAAGGTAATGAACGAACAGGAAACACGGACCGCGGAGATATCTATTACACTGACAATGGACAGTGGAGTCTGTACCCAAAACTACCATCTGCTCCACGCATTCATCGCACTTGCTGTCCTCTCGTATTCTGTGAGAATCTTGCGTGGATGCGAGATTATTCGTCCTCTGCGGATACCTGTTCACGCATCTTGAGGTTGGGGAAGGTAAAAATGTTAAAAACAGATAGTTGGTTTTGAGTTGACAAAGGGGTGGCGGCGTTAACGTGTTACGGTTGGTTTGTTGTCGACTACCCACCATAACACGAATGAAAATCCTCTTACTTGGCGATACTTCTTCTTAGTTATCTGGGTCACAAAGTTATTTGTTACCTTTTTATCTTATCTCTGCAGGTGTCATCTCACATTTCCCTTCAGAAAACATGTCTGCTCACCGGGTTCTATTCCATGGGCGTATTACTGACAAAATCGCTTATTTATTTAAAGAAATTAAATGATATTCACAACTATGACGCGCACCGGGGACTTGTTGTTTTCTTTTTTGTTCTTTTGACAGGAGAGTTACGGCGTCACTCAAGCATGTCTGGGAAATATTCGGCGTTCAGCTTTAATTCTTGACAAGTAATTACGCGTGTGCTTATGCTATTACAAAAGGGCATCAGTTAGATCCTATACCGAAATGGACGCTCGAGATAAATCTTCTCGTCGGATGTAGACGGGTGGGCGAATAACTCCGTGGTTTACTGTCGACACGATGATGCATTATCGTTTTTGAAGAAGAAAAAATCGCCTTTTAATCTTCAGGCTTAAAACGCTGCCAGTAGCGATTGTTCGTTTGAGGACCTCTCCAGCATCATCACGGTGGATGGTTCTACAGCAAAACTGGGATCGCCTGGAAAGGGCGGCGGGCGATCCCGATCCACGCAGCAGAAGCTCTTTCACTACAACGCGCCAACTGATTAAAGTTTGCATCCATTTGCTCTAAAAGAAAAAGAAAATAAGAGACATCTCTCTGCGCTGAACACCGGTAAGTGTGTGTGTGTGTGGAGGGTATAAAGTCATTGAAATAAGCTTTGTTTCGATAGAAAGAGGTTAGACGGCTGTAGATCTGTGTGGGGTTAACGTCAGCCCAGTTTCTGTTTGCTCAGCTAGGACTTGCGTGCGGAATACACCCACCCCCTTAAAGTAGATTCGCACTGAATGCACATAAATCAATGCGGTCATCGCTTATCTACGGGTATCGCTGTAGAAACAAAATCCGAACACAGACACACGAAATCTATTAGTCGAAAATAAAAAGTAAGTCGGTGGGGGTCGGCGCCTCGTTGTATCTCCCGGCTTTACGAAGTCTCTCGTTCAGGGGGGGGGATAACCATAAGACTCAGATGCAGTTTTGGCGCCAAACATTAACCGCGGACCGGAAATTTCCGAGTGTGGACCGGAAGCAAATGGAGGAGAAGATCAAGGGGAGAACGGTTGGCATAATTTCTAGAAAACTGAACGAGGTATGGATCATTCGGTCAGAATCGCACCAAACCCCTCCCTGCCGAATCGGTACAGGCTTCGTTTATAAATACGTGCAGAAATTAATTATACTGCTTCTATCTGGAAATTAGTAGACATTAAGCGGGTGGGGGGCTCTCGTTATTCTTATTTAAAACACGAGGAATCCAAATAAACAAACGCCACACACACACACATCGGGGCAAAGTCGAATGGCGCAGTCTAAACTGTTTAGAGGAGGAAGAAGATTTGCCTTCGTTACATCATCTAGGCTCGGGCGAAGACCTGGCGACGGTGAGAGACTTGGGTGTGGAAAGCAAAGGGTCGTAAGGATCCATACGCTCGAAGGATGGCGCGTCCTTCACGAGCAGGTTTCTTCGTGGAGGGGTCAAGATGGATCAGTGTCTGTGCGGCTGAGCAGCGGTTTCAGATTCCGGGAGCGCTCCCTGGCAGGGGACCCGGCCCTTCCCGTCACTGGTTCCGCATAAACTCTGATTGTCGCCGCTTCGGTCGCTGAACTTGGCATTTTCCTAACCGCGTGTTCCCCCTTTTTCGTTCTGCTTCCTCCACAATCGTCTACAGCCACATTAGTGTGCTGTCTATTCTTTGTGTTTAGATTCAGAATAGCTCGAAGAACGCTTAGCGATTCCGTTGCTATGGAAATACTTTTGCTTTCTTGTCTACTGCCAGGTAAGAAGAAGCTTTGCTGCAGCCGTCGCATCCAAGCCAATGCGCATTATCCAGGGATAAATTCTCGTTGCCCGCGTTTCAGCCGACTAAACACCAGGTCAGCCTGTCGTGGGTTCCTTCGGGGACACATGGACAGTTTACTCTTCCTGGCGGTGACTTTGTGACCAGCCAAAGGTGATGGATATATCGCTGCCGTTTTCTCTTAGACTTACCTGATGATGATCGGGAACAATTTCACTTTCAGGAATAGGCGGCGAGTGGACGTCGTTATCTCTGTTTTAACTGCAGTATACACCCCACCCTCATGTTTTTTTGTTGTTGTGGCCAGGGGCGAATAAGATTTGTTGTTGTTGTTTTCAGCCTTTAGGTGGGGAGTAGACCGTGACGCAAAGTGCTTTACACCGCAGCTTTGTAGGTTGTAAGCCAGTGCCTCGCGGGAATCTAAAACACATTTGTGCGCATGTTCCGCTAATTAACTTGTCGTTACGCGTAGCATGCCGGGTAAATGATATATTCCACTGCCACTAGATGGCATTTCACACACCCGTGTCCATAATGACTCTGGCGACAGATACGGTGCACGCTGCTCGAAAAGTCCTCTTTAATTCCTCTTTAGTGACTGACGGAAAGATCGCGTTTGCACGGCATTAATAATGAAAAATAGCGTTAAAAAATAAATGGCCTTTTAACTTCTTCGTGTCCGCCATCATAGGGTGGCGACTTTACGTAATGGGGAGAGATGGACAGAAAAAAATCCCAAGATACTTTTAAACGCCTCCTGCAACGGAAGTCACCAGAGTCTACTAACTATGAATCCATACACCTGTTTTACCTGAGGAGAGAGAGAGAGAGAGAGAGAGAGAGAGAGAGAAGAGAGAGAGAGAGAGAGAGAGAGAGAGAGAGAGAGAGAGAGAGATGATGATGATGACTTATTCTTTCTTCCTCTTCTTTCTCAATTTGTAGCAACCCTAGACTATTAAGTTTTTGCCGGCCTGTTACACATCTCGCTAGTTCCGCAGAATCGACAGCTGGTGTCCTATGGATAACGTAAATGAAGCGAACTGGGCTCGTTATGGTCGCGAGCACAAACTGTCCGCTCGTTTGTTCTCGGCAGGTGCTGCAGCCGGCTGCTGGGGCTCGGTCCGGCCTCCTCCTTGAGCGACCGGGAAAACGATTCTAACCCTGACGCAGGGTTGCTGGGTTTTTTTTTTTCCTTTCTTTCTTCCGATTTGTATTCGTAACCGAGCTGCGCCTTCTAGATCTTTATTCCTTGAGCATATTACCATCAGTCTGTATGTTCTTTACTGTGTGCTGCGGTTTCTCCTCACGCCGATAGTTCCCGCTGAGACCCCATTTCCCCATTTAGACCTATGGCCAAGTCCGGAGATGAGAAGTCTCCGACCCCCCCACAACTATTATCCCCCCGTATCTTCACAACTTCTCGCTCATCCACCCAAATAGATTCGTTGCCCACCCCAAACCTACCAACCACAGATAATCTGCGCGATCCGATGGTCTCTCGAGATAATGGTTCAGTAAGATCTACGGTGCCGCCGCGATTAAGCGTTTCTCGGGCTCTAGGACTATAATGCCTATCGCGAGGTTCCTATAAACCGGCCACCGCGCAATTCCCAGTGACCCCTGGGAATCTACTCGGGGGGGGGTCGGCGGCGGCCATCTTGAAACACCTGTCTTCGTCGCACTGTTTTAAAATTAAATTTCAGAAGAGGGTTAGTTAGGGTTGTTTTTTCTTCTTTTCCTTTTAATGAAATCACCCACGAGAGCAGAAAACCACCAGAAACTAGAGAAGGTAGTAATTCTTGGCGCTGCAGCACCGTCAGTCTGTAATCCTCCGACAGAGGGCTACAGCGCAGCTCCGCAGCTACGGCTCTTACCTACGTCAACACCCGAACCCTGAAATAAATCAATAATAATAATAATAATAATAATAATAATATAATAATAATAATAATATAATAATAATAATTTTTCAAAATATTAAACAAGGCAGGCAATCATTTTTTTTAAAATTTGGTTACTGACTTTCAAAAAAATTATTATTAACTTATTATTATTATTCACAACCCTAACCATCTTTAAAGCTTTTAATGGGTGCTCAAAGCTGTGCCGCAACTTAGGTATTATCTTCAATAAGTTAAGCAACAACGATATTTCATCTCTTGGTTAATTCATCCAATGGCGCCTGGTGAGCCACTGCGGCCCAACCCATTTTCAAGTTTCCTGTTCGCGTACCCGAGCAAGCGGAGCGGTCAGGGGACACTTTTCTGCGCATCATTTAACACTCTCCCCGCCAGACCGGCCAGCATGATGTGAACAGGCGGAGGCCGTACAGTCCGCTTCTGTAGCGGGCGGTAAACGCCCCGCCGGCCATCGGTCATGCGGAACGGAGAGAGAACGATTCATCGGTGAACATTACGTTGTCCGCCCCGTCTGAGGCCGAATCCCATGACACTGACTCGTCGGCGCCGTGCTTTTCTTTGTACGCCTGAGTCGAGACGCTGGAACAGGGTACCGGCGCCACCTATAGTCCATTCCTGACAGTTTTTTTTTTTTTTTTCTGGCCCGAATACGAGCGGGGGTAGCCGGTTTTATGTACACGTGGGCGATCTGGTTTTCGGCGGTCTCTGTTGCTTCCGGTTTGTTGAAATCGGTTCCAAAGTCTCCTGAGCTCGAGGTCTTGTAGGCGTCAGGGATGGCAACAGCTTCGAAAACAGATCGGCCCAATTGGCAGCCTTCCGGTTGCTCGGTTTCTCTAGAACTTTCTGCGGCTCCCTTCACGGTGAGGTGATCTTTTGTAAAAAAGAAAAACAGATAATAAAGTGAAAGTGATCTTCTCTGGTGTATCGTCATTTTATGGGGCCTTTAAAGTCTCCAATCCATCCCGCCTTGAGGATGAAATTTTTATCGCCCAACAGTGCAATGACGGAAATCCGTTTTATTTTCTAGAAAATAATAAATATTATTTTAAAAGGGATACAATTCTCCATTAAAACTTATACATTTTATTCTTTCTTTTTATCCGTGCTCGCTGGTGACCCCCCTCCGGGGGGGGTGCTGTTAGCGGTACCTTGAGGGTCATTGTTCCTATCTTGGCGGTAAGATCTGAAAAGGGCCAAGGTGACGGCTCAACTTGGGCTAGTTCCAAGTTATCCTAAAGCGAAAACAGCGAGACATTTAGTTGAGAGAAAAATGTATATTATCCGGTCAGAACAGGCTTCTGTTTTTGTTTACAGGCTCTGGAAGAGTTCCAAAACCTCGCAAGGTGCGCGGACGTCACAGGGCCAAGCACGCGCGTTTAAGATTCATGCAGTTTGCGAAAGACCAGTTTCATGTATTATGACCTTCGCTTACAGTAAAACAAAACCACTGCTTAAAAATAGAATAGTCCTGCTTGGAAAAGTGCATTTTGGACTGCAATACCACTGCTTTTTGTTTGTTGTGTTGTTGTTGTTGGAGGGAATGATATACTGTTTATCATTAGATATGCAATAAGTTAAAATAGCGCAGACGCCCAGTGTTGTTAAGGATTTTTCTTTTTGTTTTTATTATTTGTAACACAGAAGGCGGCTGTTAGTAGTAATAAATGCACCTCATGGACTCAATATGATATACTGCATGAAAACAGAGCAAATCTCTCTGTACTGATCTCACGCCAGCTCTCTTTCTCTTCCTGTACTGACGTAATATCTCTCGATGTCATATTTCTCTACTGAAGTCATCTTTCTGTATTGACGTCATATCTCTTGATGTCACATCTCTCTCTCTGCGCTGACGTCATATCTCTTGATATCACACTCTGTACTGAGGTCATCTTTCTGTATTGACGCCATACCTCTCGATGTGATATTTTTGTACTGAGGTCATCTCTCTGCACAATATTTATTAATAAACGAATGTAGTAAAATTGGCAATAAATAATAATAATATAAGAGGAAAATGTGTAGTTTGTTTTCACTACTCGATAATAAGCATTTTAATTAATAATTTATATGCATAATTTAAACTAATTTGTTCACTTTCACATACAGCAGATTAATAAAATCAAAACAACAGCGATTATCCAAACGGCAAGTAAGTGAAGCGTATATAATCTCTACTGAACCAAACTAAGAACCCATGACCAATTTCCGAGTAGTGTAAAATTTGAACAAACAACCTAAACCATTTGAATTATGTATCCAATTAAACGCTATCAAGCTTTCCATAAAAAAAAAAACATTTTCCGATCATTAAATGAGCATTTTAATGGTAGGAACTACTTAGAAAATAATGTTCCCCACATTCATGGACCGCGCTGCTGACCAACATCTGCAGACATTGTCTCCGCCCTCCACGGTTTTTCACACAGAGTCCGTAAGTCTTCTGAAAACGACGGGTGGTGTCAGTGGCCTCCGCCGGTGGAAGGCAGCCTCGAGCTGCTGAGGATTGCGGAGATGGAGATGGCCTAGACGTTAAAGTCGACGTCCCAACAACAACTCACGCATGCTTTGCCCCAGTGAAGCTGCAGGGCGCAGTGCCTTCGTGAAATAATAGGTCCGACATGTGGATGTCCTTCTATCTCGAGCTGATGGTTACCCGTGGTACCCGGTTGCACCGGACAGAGTCTCCCTTGAGCTGTTGCTACTGCGGCTGTATCCTAAGATGTATCGAGCGGATGTAACGGTCCCGTGCAGCCGTTGCTTGTCACGCCTGACTTCCCTGCACACCCGCTGTTGCCAGTGCTTAATACGCTTGCCCCACAGCCGAACAATGGTGGTAATGTGGAAAGTATTTGAATAATGGAGAGGCAAAAAAATATAGTCTTCGCTTGAAATCGACAACATCCTGCAGCTTTCGGAAAGAATAATTTTATAGAATTATAACTTATAAGATGGGGGGGCCAAAAGCAGATATTTATATATATATATATATTCAATAAAGGCAATTGGATTCCGCAAGTTTCCAGAGATCAAACTTGCCAGCTTCTGGATATGATGTTAAAGTGAAAAGATGACTGATGCTCCTCCTCTTCTGCAACATTTCGCTGCGCAAGTAAGTTTTCAGTCTTCTCACTGCGCCGGAAGAACAGTTGTGGGGGGGGGGACAGCAAAATAAACTTTGAAAGGTTACCCAACTCGAGCAACAACAACCTTTATCCTGCTCTCTCCGAGTGACGATGACGTAACGAATATAGGTCAGCCACTAATTCTCTTATTTCCAGATCATCCGACAGATTTTGGTGCGCATCCGGGTTCTGGGTTCCGTTCCACCGACATGAACTGCTTCGTCGGTCGAAACTCAGTCACGTCGAGTTCCACATTCGTCCTGCCGTGAAATCGTTACCAATGTTTTTTCCTTCCTTTCCCAACTGTTGGCACCTTTTTTTTTGTTTTTTTTTGCGAGCACTTATCCTGACTTCCCAACAAAACATCTTATTTCTTATTTTAAAGTCTTCGAGAATGTTTTAAAGTCAAACTTTAAAAAAATAACGATGATGATGATGCTGGAGTCTAACAAATCGTTTATAGCCGAGATGAGGAGGATAAGATATCTGTATTCCAGAATTTTCACTAAACATTTCTAACATCCTTATATATAGATTAGAAATTATCATGGGTATTATCTCAGATAAATCATAGAACATGACATTTCGTGTTCCGTGTAAGTTTCTTTAAGGTGTTAATGCATTACAATACTGTCAACAGTTTTGTAGTCTATCTTAGGTATCCGGCTGGGGAAGTGATCACCTGAGACACCGTCTCGGTTCTGTATCAAGCCTTCTCTTGCAGTCGGCTTCATAAAGCCCGGGGTTTTTCATACCCCCCCAAGACACCGGAGCTCGTTCCAAACGAGGCTCCAGCCTCGTCCTCGCTCCACTTCTCTTCGGAGATACACACGCACCCCGAACTTTCTCACCGCACCGCACTCGCAAACATCACCCCAGAAAAATAAATAAATAAGCAGAAATCGGTTCTGCAGGCTTTAATTAATGATGTTTATGTTTGTCCGATTACAAGCACCAGCTGCCGTTGTTATTATTATCCTCGGGCCTCCAGGATAAAAGAAATATTTATTGATGCGGCTTTGAACTGTCTGAAGACTGATCAACGTACGTTCCTAGTTATTTATTCTGCTTACACAATTTTGGCCATTATAAATGTTTATTTATTTATATTTGAGTCTATTATTTATAGCGTACAGCAGACCATCAATGTTTTACAAGTTCACACACACACACACGTTTTGACGTCATTTCTTTCATGCTGCAGGAAGCGTCTTCCAAGAGCGGACGTGTCACCATGGTGATGACCCCCCTGGAAGTTTAAAAGGCCGGTCCAGCGGGGACTTGAGCCGAGGGAGGGGGCGCCAGCCTGCCGAGCATGTCCGCGGTGGCTTATTGCCGAGAGCGGCCGCCAGTCGTGAATGGCGGAAGAGGAGGAGAGCTAACAATAGCGGTGCATTCTCCCGTTTACTCCCTGAAGGTCGCTGCCGCGAGTAAAAAAAATGCAAAAAGACGAAGAAAAACAAAACAATGAAGAAGACAAAGAAGCGATTTCGAATTTTTTTTTGTTTGTCGGTAAACAGAAAAAAGAGACGGGAAAGAACAACGAGAAGAAACCTATGACGTCATGAATATCGGATCTGTAATATTGTATTGATATTTTAAAATATACAGTTATGCAGTTTAGATATTATTTATAATCCTTAATATATATAAATCTTATTTATTTTTCGGATGAAGCTTCTGTTTTCAACCTTAAAAGGGCGAGAGGCCGTTGGGATGCAAACGTCAGCAATCAGCCATCGCTGACATCCGCACAGACGAGGAATGTGGACTGGGAAGCTACAGATAATGAGTTATCAGCGACCCCCCCCCCCCGATTTCTGCCGCACTTCGCTTGACAGACGGATTCCTGGTATCGTTGGGGATGAGATGTGCTGCTTCCTTTTGAACACATCCGTTATTTCTCATATTCTCTCGCGTGGGTCGACTTAAGTTCTCAAAAACTAATACGTAAATAAAATGAGTAATCAAAGAATTACTTCCCTTGATACATTCCGCGAAATGAACTCGTTAGCAAAAGTTATCACTGCAGGGGCACAGGGGAGTGATGGGCAGGGCCGAAATGTCGTTGTATGGGCGAGCATAGATGCATGTGTTTCGAGTAATGAAATTCGAGGGGTAGGGCCGGCCCCCAGATTTTGGATTCCGATGTCTGACCGTACGCAAGTGCGATGAGAGAGAATCTTAACAGACAACGAGGGCTCGTCCACCACGGGGGCAGAACGAGGCCGACTAATACCCCCAAGACCAAGCTGTTCACTGTGTAATATGGCCAGCCTCGTCTGAGATAAATCCTGTTGAAAATGCTTGAGATGCTCCAGGAAGACGTGTTGCCTCCTTCCCAGATCACTTCGAGGTCGGCGAATTACTTCCGTGAGACAACGGGCTTCATTATCGGCTGTCATCACCATCATCGATAGGGCTGTTTATAAGTAGGGCTTCAGAAGTCACGAATTTACTGTTTTCTCCTCTGCTCATAATATTTTGAACCAATCTTCACTTTGCCGGTTTATTTGACAAATTTTCGCATAGATGCGGCGAATCTCGTTACCAAGGCAACAGGTCGAAGAGCCTCGCCTCCCTCGGGATTCCTGCAAGAGGACTGGAATCCGCTTCCCAAGCACGACAAAGCGCGCCCGCTTCTACCTGCCAGTGCCGCCAAACTCTGTAGATGCAGGACGGGCAACATATGCGTCGGGGCAGGTGCTCGCCTGGCAGACAGCTGCCCAGTCCCGTCGTCCTTTAACAGAAAATAGACGAACATCATTACAGTCTATGTAGCCCTGTTCCGTGCATCTCGACCGTGAATAGATACTCCAGCGGATTTATGCTTCAAATTGTACGGCGTCTCCCGTGTTTAAACTGTGGGATTAACAGCTTTAAAGTTTGATCAGTTTTTCTCCGAAACTGTTTCTAAAATGGTTTACTTCATCGATTAAAGCTTGACATACGCTGTTAATACGTTATTTTAATTTATTTTTTTTTTACTTCTCTATCCAAAAAGGCCCTTTAAAAAAATGTTCAGGACAGCACATTTAAGGAGATGGTTTATGACTGTTTCCACGTCACGACGATCGCCTGCATGCACCTTTAAAGGTATGAACGCCTTTTGGGATCGAGCGGGTAGGTTTACGGGCTTAAGTAACTCTCTTAACAGTGGGTTTTACATAAACGTTACCGTAACCATTAGTGAATTTCCCGGGACCTTACTGTAAGCAGCGTGCAAAGCCATTGCGAGTTATGTATTGTCGTTAGGAGGGAGAGAGACCTCATTCTCTATTGATTAAATTTCCTTTTTTCCCCCTTTTTTATGTTTACATCCTATGTGCTTGAATTTCTGCTTCTTTCTCTCTACACACTTAACATGATTTGTAATTTTCATGTCTTTCGCATAAAAGTTGCGTTACCCGAAGAGTTAGGGTTAATTATTCGGTGGAGACAGCTTTAACGTTTCTGCAAATATTTTCGTTTCTCTGCTTATTGCTTAACTTTTGAAAACCTGTGTAATTTCTATTAAAAGAAATTTAATTCAAACTGTAAACAAGATACAATCATAACTGAAAATAATTTTTTTACTCTAATCGTTTGTAAATTTGTATATTATTATTATTATTATTATTATTATTATTATTATTAGTATTATTATTATTATTATTAAGATATATTTTTTTTTTACCTTTACTCTAAAAACTGTTATATTGGACAATATTAAAAGACGTGATGAGAAAGCAGAATTAGTTTCTGAAAACACTTTAAGACCTGATCCATATTTCATTTCCATCAGGTGGCTGTAATTCAAGGGTTAATGGCTGCTGAAACAGATGGCAGGCCCCCTGTCGGTAGGACAGGTACCAACAACTCTTTTCCATCATGCAGAACATGACACAGGAATTCCTCGACGCCGCTGAGACAGTTTGGTGAGGGACATCGCTGAAGTTGAATCCGGGATTAATCCTCTTGAAGAATCCCACGTTATCTTCGAAACCTGTGATAAAAAGTGAATTATCTGTTTAAACATTTCGCATTTGTGCCGGACATTTAAAAAAAAAAAAAAATGTTAGCGAGAACATCGTTTAGACTCGGACTATTTAATAAGAAAGGGATACAATGCTGTGGTGGTTACAGATGGCGCTGCGGTCACGCTAAAAGATGTTCGAGGCTCTGTCTGTCTCGACAGCCATCTTAGCTTCTGGGTTTTGCGAAGGACTGACTCGCTGCCGTGCATTATAGGTTTTCAAAGATCGCTGCCGGTATCACGTGTTGTGGTAAGGTAAATTCTAAACTCCAGGAAGACTTTGCTGGGGCCAGTGGGCGGCGGCGAACACGATTCCTTTCTGCGCGTGAGTGTGTCTCTCGTGGGTGTGAAGCTAACCCTGAACGAGCAGCCTAGCAAGTTGGAAAACTGTTCCGCTGATATCGGGGGGAAGAAGCTGGGAATCTAAAAGCAGACAGTTTAGTCAGATGGTACGCAGGGAAACCATATTACTGGGTTTCTTAAAACAGGACTGTTGGAATCAAGACTCCGGCTGAAGGTGTTCTCGTTCTTGGTTAGACCTCATTGGAGCATGTAGTTCAGACCCGCTGTCCTTGTTTTGTTAAGGGTTACCGTTAGACCGAGCGATTGATCTGTCTGCATATATATATATATATATTGCAATAGAAACATATAAATTAACTTTAGTTTAAAAACATGAAAAACAACAACAAACAACAACAAAAAGGGGTTTCAATTTATATCGATTTTTGTCTGTTAGGATAAACGGGTGACTTTGGTTCCCAGGTGGTCAATGACCCGACCAACACAATAAACAGACTCCGTTACTATATGGTTCGTGTGTTCGCGGTTTATTCTAACGAAGCGAATTATCGGATCGAGACAAGACAGCAACCGACAGCATCCATTCGGTTCTTGGACCACGACAGACGAATTGATTTCTTGTTTGAATGGTTGGTTGTTGTTGTTGTGTTGTTGTTTGTTTTGTTTGTTTTTTTTCAAAAGGACTGTCCGCGATTAAAGCTTGCAAAGTTTCCAGGACATAAAAAGCAAACAGACCTACAGTATTTCTGGCTACGCGGAAAGTAAGCATATTTAACGTGAATGCAAACACGACGCCATTTGAGAGGAGGTGGGGATAGGGGGAGAGAGAGAGAGAGAGCAGGCAAATCTGCTCTTTAAATTCCTTGTATAGTGTCTATATTTAAATCCGGTTTTTGGAACTTCACCTGCGACTTATTTCCGTGTTATAAAAGTCCGTTTAAGAGCAACTTTAAAGGATTTCTGAATCGTGGCGTCTTAAAATCCGAAAGTTGCCTATCGCCATGATTGTGCTCACGAGTTTCGTGTAAGTGGGGTGGTAGGGCTCCTTCCACCCCCGGAAATGCCACAGCAGTGTCCATATTTTAGATGAGGGAGGAAAGTAGAGATGTTGGAGGTTACCGGGGCGGCTGGAAAAGACTGGGAAAGAACTGAGAATCGAACTAGGGCCGACAACCCTAGCGGGTACGAGTCAGGTTGTCTAAATACCCGACCATGACGTGGTGTCTCAGGGAAGCCGACCCGTCATAATAGAAATAAATGCTGTATTAGCTGAAGAGTTATTTCCCTTGAACCACGATTTTTGTCGCAAGCTAATCGTCTTTTCTATAATGGCTGCGAATTTTTAAAATACAAAAATACAAATCGAATTATCTCCCTTAGATCGCGACGAAACCAAATTTAATTGCAACTGAACTAGTTAAGAGTTTTTTTTTGTTTTTTTTTTCGTCTTTCGCATGATAGTAGTCGCATATTTCGGTCTTGTAAATCCACGACTTGTTGTTGACTAGGACATTTCGAAGAATGAGTCGTCATCATCCTTCAAATCGGATCGACGAATTACTGCCGCGCGGCGCAAGGAGCAGATAAATCAGTATTTTGACCTATCACCGGGAGTCGGTCAGGCGAGGCATTAGAGAAGGTCGCCAAAAAGACGAGTTAGTGTTGTCTGATAATCCAGTAAAATGGATTAAGGGAGTCGTTTCAGAGGACGTAGGGAAGAAGTTACACGCTCTGTTGTCTCGTTCGGATAGTTGTTGTTCTGGAGGCAAAGTCGCATCACTCAATATCTGACTGAAACTGGTCTGGGAGTTTCCAAGAACGTAAACGAAAGCCGTCTCGTTAAAGCTCCCCTCAACGGATGCAAGATCGGTCTACTTGCTGCCCGCAGTGTGCCCCCCGGGGGTCGGGTGCGGCCACCGGAAGCGAACCATTGTGACAATAGGCTACCAATACCGCGCTGACTCGTTCATTATCTCATCGGCCTTCTCCTTTCTGTTTCACAATGGGACCCTGGGGGTGGTTCCATCCAGTCGCTCGTCCAGACAGAGAAGACACTCGGCCTCATTCTATGACTCAAGTTTGTAGCGATATCTACCTTATCGCCGGTCGGCAGGGGCCAGTCTTCTCGAGTATGGGGGCTGTCGTCGGTGACCATTGTACCCGACCGGACCGCGCAGCGATCTCATCACAATGGTTTAAGATATGCTTATTTTAATATGGCTGGGACACATTATAAACACAGGATAGTTTATCTACAGTATAACCTTTACACGCGGCCACACGCACAAAATAATAAATATATTACCTCCATTTTCTCTCTGACAAAGAACGGATAGCTTTGTTGCACACGAGGCCGGAGCCCATTTGAAATTATGCGAGAAGTCCAGCCGGGCACAATGCGCATTTGCAGGTTTCCACGGGCAGCACCACTTGGAGAAGTCAATGGGAGTTCTGTCGAGCCAGAACCAGCTCTTCTCTGCGGAGTCTTCCTTCAGGCCAATCCACACGTCGGTGTCCCTGCAAGCAAGTAGGAAACGTTTTCGCGTATCACTATAGTTTAAAGTTCATCAGCTGTTAAACTGAAGGGATTTAGCTATGGAACTGTCTTCCTCCGTCGACGACTGTGCAACTGAATAAAGACAACGTTTTCAAATACTTGAAACTTTTAGTTTAGAAATCTCACTGGCTCTAATGTACTGACGTCATATCTTTCTGCACTGATGGCATCTTTCTATGTACTGACGTCATCCTCTCTCCCTGGCTCTAATGTACTGACGTCATATCTTTCTGCACTGATGCCATCTTTCTATGTACTGACGTCATCCTCTCTCCCTGGCTCTAATGTACTGACGTCATATCTTTCTGCACTGATGGCATCTTTCTATGTACTGACGTCATCCTCTCTCCCTGGCTCTAATGTACTGACGTCATATCTTTCTGCACTGATGCCATCTTTCTATGTACTGACGTCATCCTCTCTCCCTGGCTCTAATGTACTGACGTCATATCTTTCTGCACTGATGGCATCTTTCTATGTACTGACGTCATCCTCTCTCCCTGGCTCTAATGTACTGACGTCATATCTTTCTGCACTGATGGCATCTTTCTGTGTACTGACGTCATCCTCTCTCCCTGGCTCTAATGTACTGACGTCATATCTTTCTGCACTGATGGCATCTTTCTATGTACTGACGTCATCCTCTCTCCCTGGCTCTAATGTACTGACGTCATATCTTTCTGCACTGATGGCATCTTTCTATGTACTGACGTCATCCTCTCTCCCTGGCTCTAATGTACTGACGTCATATCTTTCTGCACTGATGCCTCTTTCTATGTACTGACGTCATCCTCTCTCCCTGGCTCTAATGTACTGACGTCATATCTTTCTGCACTGATGGCATCTTTCTATGTACTGACGTCATCCTCTCTCCCTGGCTCTAATGTACTGACGTCATATCTTTCTGCACTGATGGCATCTTTCTGTGTACTGACGTCATCCTCTCTCCCTGGCTCTAATGTACTGACGTCATATCTTTTCTGCACTGATGGCATCTTTCGGTGTACTGACGTCATCCTCTCTCCCTGGCTCTAATGTACTGACGTCATATCTTTCTGCACTGATGGCATCTTTCTATGTACTGACGTCATCCTCTCTCCCTGGCTCTAATGTACTGACGTCATATCTTTCTGCACTGATGGCATCTTTCTATGTACTGACGTCATTCTCTCTCTCTCTCTCTATTTATCAGCGTTAATTTCTAATATTTTACGCTGCATCCATTGTTAATGACCTGCATAAAGAACCAAAAGACCATCTTTACATGCCACTTACTTTCCTTCATATTTAATGCCTCTAATACCCTGAAAAGATAGTCTTCCGGTTCCTTAAGAAGGTCATTAGAGATGAAGTTCAGTGTTGATTTTTAAAACAGCAGTTTTGGTAGAAAGTACTCGACTTGTAATTGTATAATGCTAAAACTGAGAGAAGAGCAACCATAGTATGGTAGCCGAGCACATGGTTAGAACGGCGCGTTCGTTACTACCCACGACTAGCTACTATCTGTAAGCTTTATTATCAAATGCTATATTATATTAGTATCACCAACGCATATTTCTATAAATGGCTACCGTTTACGTGTCTCTTTAGATATAAATACTAAAATCTGTAGCATTACTCGCTTAGTATCAGTGGAAATTAGTTTAGAAAACATCGAAGACACCTTATGAGGGCCCCTCCCTGTTGTGACATATAAAAGACTGGCCAAGAATAAACTGAAGGTTTTGACCCCCTGACGAAAAGTAGAGTCATCTGTAATCCATTGTGAGTGACTGGCGTAAAGGGCCCGAAGATATTGTCGTTCATAGAGATCTTTTATGCAGACATGAGCGATGTTTTAGTTTACATACCGACATCTAGATCTCGAGTTTGATTTGAAATCTCTACAGCTACAAGTCACGGATTTCGCTTCTCCTATTTTATGCTCTTTAATAACTTTTTACTATAAGAAACGAATTGTGCTAGTAATATATGATACGGGTTTATTGTAACACCGTTTTTCCAATCAAGTTCTAGCAGTGAGACTGACCCATCGACTCCGTTGAACTCATATATTTTTTAATGAATGTTTGAAATTTAAAAGAGGGTAAAATGTATTTATAACAGAAACCTAAAAAAAACAGTTTTAAGGGCTCTCAACTTGGTAAGTTCGAACTCATCTCGTGCATGCAACAAGGTATCCTCCCCGTGTATATCGTTAGTTAGGGGCCTGATAATAATGTAAGACTCCGAATCTAGCAGTGCCAGTCGCCACTCTCCGCGCGAATTTTTTAAAAAAGCTGAAATTAGACTTTAAGGGAGGAGGGTCAGTGGTCACGGGAGAGTGTGTACAACACGGGTGAGAGCGTCCTGTGTTCGCCCACCTTATGAATGTCCTGGACGCAAGTTCAGAGGCGCTGTCAAATTCTCTCTGTGTTTTCAACTCGGCCATCTTCATACCTAAGGCGGCACAAGTATCCTGGGACTGCTGGAAATTGAGGTCGGCCCGGATCAGGCAGTACTCCATGGTACCTGTAAGTAGGAGCACAGGGACGACGGTAATGTGGAGCAGATTCCTGCCAGAATAGCTTAAACACACACACACACACACACACACACACCACACACACCACACACGTCTCGTTAGTTTGGTCGAACTTAAAAGTTGACTATTTCACGTTTTTTAATTAAACTGCTAGTTTTATTGTTGCTTTTCCAAAGATAGATTTATTATATGCGGGTAATATTCTATTAAATATCTAAATAGACGAAGATAATATTAGTATACTGTTAATGCTACTTTCCTGATGTAGGAAATTATCTTTTACGAATAGTTTATTCTTCTATCATATAAAAAGTCGTTTTAGGTCTCTCTCTCTCTCTCTCCCTCTCTCTCTCTCTCTCTCTCTCTCTCTCTCTCCATCCCCCTCTCTCGCTTTCTCTCTTTCCGCTCTCAAACCATCTCTTCTCTCTCTCTCTCTCTCTCTCTCTCTCTCAAACCATCTCTTCTCTCTCTCTCTCTCCGCTCTCTCTCTCTCTCTCTCTCTCTCTCTCTCCTCTCAAACCCATCTCTTCTCTCTCTCTCTCTTCTTGGTTTTCACTGAGATAAGAGGAGGTTTGAATCATTCATTAATATCCTCTCAGAAATAATACGACCAAATAAGACATCTTTACTCTATGTCAAGACATTTTTGGTCAACCTAGACAAAACTTGCATTTCATACCCACTTGATAAATTAAGGAATTGATGAGATTCTCTCTTTCTGCCTCGCCCAGGTTTCATTTTAGAAGAGTCAGTTTGAGATTATGTTCGCTGACATCTTTCCGTCGTCTTCTTTGATTGCAGTTCTCTCGACGCTCTTTCCAAATGCATTTAACTGGGTTTAATGTCCAGGGAAGAAGCTAAAGATCCCGTTATCTTTTCCAGTTTGTTGTCGTTTTTCCCAGTGCGATAAATTGCAGCATGTTTCTGCAAAAAGGCATGTCTCTAATTGGCTGGCATTGTTTCGGAGACCGTTAAGCTGTAAGAAGTTATTCATTCTTGTGTTTTATACCATCAGTGTTAGACACCTGAATCCAACAACTTTCGCATGTTTTCTTTCTCGATTTAATGTGAACTTTTAAGCTTTCAACCCGTCAAAGAATCGAATACTCTTAATATTGCAAGCATCTAGACCATGTGCTATGCGGCGAACTATCGTCTTGGATCCACTCACATTGGGAGAGAAATCATCTTTAATAAACGTCATAAAAAGGAAAAATACATTCTATCTGTGATATTCAGGGCGTTAAATAGTATATTTTATGTAAATGCCACGCAAAGATGGGATCTTCCTTTCCAATGTCAATGCTTAAATAGGAAATAAAGGTAAAGTATCGTCCACTGAAACCGAATTCATTGGGATCCAGTTGAGTGAATTGTTGTCTCAAATTCACGGTATCGTTGATTTATGCAAGTGCGCGACAGCGTGGCGCTGTTGATGCAGATGACTGCACTTTGCAGGCCGGGTGTAGGAGACGACGGCCTTCCTGGTCAGCGCAGATAAGTCTCACGAACAATTCCGCCCGACAATACGATAGACACCGCTTAAAGTCTTCATCAGTTAGCCTTTTCTTGCCCTGCAGTTGTTTCGGATGTCGTCCTTACTCGTGTGTGTGTGAGTGAGTGTGTGTCTGTCTGTGAGTGTGTGTGAGTGTGTGTCTGTCTGTGAGTGTGTGAGTGTGAGTGTGTGTGTGTGTGGGTGAGTGTGTGTGTGAGTGTGAGTGTGTGTGTGTGGTACAAATTACAGATAAAATAAATTAATAATACAATTTATTTTCTGGTTACGCGGACATATTTCCTACAGACGAGCCACACATTTAAGCAACGTAAGCAGCTCAAGATACCAAAAATTCAACTTGAAAATGTGTAAATTATTTGAGCTTGGTTAGAAATTTTTTTTTAAGGAATAGTTTTAAGTCAGTATTATGAAATTCTGCTTATGACCTCAGCAGACGACAATCTCATTTGTCCAGTTCTTGAAAACGAAAAACGAACCTCGTTTTAAAACTGACAGGTGATAGTTCTGTTCGTGCCGTCACCATAGTTACTGATTTAGATTTGAAAATCTTGTTTGTTTTATTTTACTATTCTTTCCCACACTTTCGTAAACCAATAACAACGCAGTTTGTTTTAATCAGCCTGAAACGACAAAGTCCAGCAGAATGGGCGGGGTTGGGGGGCGCCTTGCCGGTAGTGATGGTTTTGCAAATACCCCCGATAAATAGAAAGTAGATGGTTTTTGTTGTTGTTGTTGTTGTTTGGCTTTTGTCATTTGCTGACTTTACCGGTTGGTACCAGCGGACTGTTTACCGTCGGTGAAAAGCTACGTCAAAGAAAGACGGTTATGGGAAATGACAGGTGAGAATGAGAGTCGTCGGTCCAGCAGCTACTGCGCTCACTACCAGCAGGGGATGGGAGACGGCTGAACCAGATCCTCTTCCTTTCTCCTCCGAACAACAGCGTCTCCGTTCTAAACCCTGCAAATGCTTCGCCGACGTGTCTCCGTTTGGGTTTTTGAGAGGTTCCCCCAGACCGGTCGTGGAATCTGCACGAGGGGACCCGGCCAACGAGGGAAGCCGTGAAAAATGTCTCAACGCCGATAACTGTGGAGTTTATTTTAGAACCAGAGCGGCGCCGACTCGGCTTAAAGGTTCGCCATCTTAACCGTTTTTCTGTGCAGGTTCTCCGGACCGTCGACTCGGACGTCTTGTTTCGTGTCGCCGGTCTAAATGAGACGGGCGGAGCTTTGGCAAAACTATTTGTGTTATCTTTTTTTTTTTTTTTAAAATTATGGAGCCGTTCCCGGTTTAGTGCTGAACACCTTCGAAGCCGAGTCTCTGCAAGCTAATCTCTTTTCTCCGAGCGTCAGCGCGTTAATCTGTCAGCGAAACTCTCAAGGAAAATGTTATGGTGCATATGCCATCATATTTCGAACGGGGGTAAGAAAATGGTCGGTTTCTTCGTGTGTAATAAAGTGGTTCATTGACGGCCTAGATCCTATCATCGCGCACCTGTATATATATATATTAGCGACATGATGCTGAATAGAAAATTTAGATAAAGAGGAAATGTGATTTATCGAGGCAGATCGATTTCGACCAATGACGCATGATTGGTTAGTGATGGTGATAAACTCGACTCTAGGTTTCCTGAACAGCGTTAAAGGAGCTGATTCTTTGGTTAGATATTGCATCCGTGGATACCGGTCTCTTGCCGATAACGTGCATGAAGAAGACAGAATAGCACCAACAATGACAGTCGCGCGTCGCAAATAACCCGTCTAATGAGACTTTAGGGCTTCGGGAGAACGACGGCATCTTGGAATTCTTGTATGGCTCCTGCCTCGAAACATGACTCAAAGGCCAGTATCCGGCGTTTCTTTTACTTTTTTAAAAAAAAAAACCCAAAGAAACTTAGCAGCAAGATGGATGTGTGGAATATAATGTCCGAAAATATTACACTATCCGTATAATTTGTGACCTTAAAGTTGTTTCTGTTCCGCTGATGAGAGAAGACTAAAACAGGCAAACAAGGGATTACTAAATTAGAAATATTTTTCTAAATCTCTACGTACAAATTAAATAAAGGTTTCCATATCAATGTCCAAATAATTTCCATTTAATAATAATAAAAAAAAATTGTGTAACTATAAATATTTTGCAATTTTTAGAGAAATGCTGTCTGTTTGTAGAGAAACTTTTCTTTCCCTTCCCCAGAACTTTCAGATTTTTATGTTATGGTTCAGGGCGGATACAGAGAAGTATTTTTGAAGTCACTTACCGCTAGTCTTTGCTAAGATGGCTCCTAAAACGAACAAAATGCTGGCAGTTTCTAGTTTCCCGATCGACATTTTGTAGCAGACTTCGACGGAGTCGGTCTCGGCACAGATTACTGGAGACCGCTAGCACCAGCAGCGCCATCAGGGGGAATGGACTCTCTGGAAAGTAATTCCATGGCTCTCTACTTTCACCTCATGAATATTTTATATGGCGGCCTTTATACTGTTATTCCCATGGGAACGAAACGGTGCTTTCTAAACAAATAAGTTTCATGGAAATTAAAGATGTGCACACACGGCATGGTTTTGTATCATAGAGAATGCATTAAACGAAGCATCACCTGTTGCGATGGCTACAATGACACGCTCGATTGTTCGTCGACTTAGCCGACTCACGTGAGAAACGCGACTCCAGTTTCTCTAAGGATGAGCAGGATTCTGATGGACGCATCGATTTAGTCATCAGGATTCTATCTTTGATATTCTAGCGGAAGTCTTTTATTTTGCACACCGCACTTTATGCGGATAATTCTTTCTCTTTGATGAAACCAAGCGGAAATGACATCATCTCGGGCGTTGCTTACCTACCTGCAAGAGGTTAATCGGTAGTAATGGTAGGGAACTAGCCACAGGAAACACGTTCACTACATGGAGGGGGATATAATCTAGTCAATACAGGCCAGCCCTAGAGAATTTAATTGAAACTCTTAGAATATCCGAATAGCATTTATAGCGCATTGGTAAACGTCAAAGTTGTAATTAAGAATGCTGAAAGAAATGCGCGCGCGCGTGTGTGTGTGTGTGTGTGTGCGCGCGCGCGCGCGAGGGGGTCTCAGGTCCTCCTTCGGCTGTCGAATAAATTGGCGTCGTCATCAGTGTCAAGCAGTAGCGCTGATCTGTCATTAGCAGGGTTAGGGTTAAAGTCGATAAAGTCACCGTTTCTGACCTTTATTGGTAAAGTCCAAAATTGTTTTTAGAGGTGAAGTCGGAAGTTTGTTTCGATGCTTCTGGTAAAATTTGTAAGGTTAAAAAAGGATAAATGCTAACAGCTTCCCGTTAGTTCAATGAAGTCAGAATTAAAATTCGGTTAAGTGTACTATTGGAAATAATAGTTAGATGGTAAAGTAAAGCTGTCGTAGTCCTGACGAAGAAAAAAGAAAATACAATTTTTTTCGAAAAGTGCATTCAAATATTTCTTGATGCAGTTGTATGGTGTAAGACTTAAATTAGCAGTAGATACATTGATCACCAGCGGTCTATCCTATCTCTCTGCCATTGGTTTATCACGCTTTCACTAAAGTAATAAAAGCAAATGGCAGCCAGAATTTGCCCCGAAAGAAGGTTACGGTGATTTTATTTATCTCGTCTTCAGTAAAAGCGGAGAGATCCTATTTCCCCCCCCCCGCTATCCTTGGGATAAAGTTTCAAACTTAAAATTGTTTTTTCTTCTTAAAACGGGCGCAGAATTTAATTAAAGCAAAGATAAGAGATCGACGATAATAAATCTTATATATAAAACAGTTTAAAAGATATTTCGGAGTTTTTGTATGGTTTGTTTTTTTGAATGCTTCCGGGTTCTGAGTTTCTTGATGGTACAGACAGATTTTTGAAACTCGTTTTAGGGTAAGGTTTCAGAATAACCCGATTTAAGACAGGAAGGTAACAAAATTCTAACTGAATTGTGCCGGTGGTGGTTAACAGTAACAATAGTAACTAATTTTAAATCATAATAATAACTATTGCATTCCTCTGAGATTTTGTACAGTTTTATTATAATAAAGAACGGTATACCTATCTTTTATGGTCAATCAACCGAAAGCAAGTCGTACAGAATAATGAATTCTTACTTTTGTTATTTATTTGCCAGGGATCAGAAGAATGGCCCCGTCCCGTCACTTTTAAATTGGCACCGAACGGCAACGACCGACTCACCAATCTTTCGCGTTATTCCTGCAGTAATCAGCCTATACACCGACACGGTTCTGGCCGAGAAGGTTGAGAGAACTGCAATGGTTCAGCTTTAACGAGTTCGGAGGGTCCATGTTTGAACTGAACGCAGAACAAAAGCACGCTCTTATTACTGCGTCGGATGTTAATCGTATTTGATGGTAACGACGAAGTGCAGGTGACATTTGCAGTTTCGATTCTCTCTAGTCCTGCAAGGTGTTTAGAAAGGGGGTGTGATACTCCGGTAGAACTCGGACGGGAAACCTCCGTCCTCTTGAACAGTCTTCGCGGTCGGTCATAAGTTTGCTGTAGAATCGCAGTGTAAACCTACGCGCTTTTAAAGAGAGATAATTTTAAAAAAAGGCAACACCGACCTCACTGTAGGATACTCCAGCATCTTCCAGCAACACGACATTTTCAAAATCAAACTCATTCGCAAACTCTAAAGGTTTTTCATTGTCCTCTTTAACCTGAACCATTAAGCATTTCAGCAGTCATCATTCGAATGAACGCACCTTCCTTTTTCTGCACGGACAAATCCGATTTCAGGTGAATGATGGGCATTCAGCAGACCGCTAATCGTTGCTTACGCTGTTTAAATGGTCTTTGGTTGAACAGGTAGCAGCCACGCTAATGTACGAGACAGGTGGCAATTTTCCTGAAAATTGTCTAACTTAACCGGGATTTTGTGTGTTTGCTTCTAAAATAATTAACCGCCTATAGTTCGGGCTGACAGCTGACGCGATTGGCATTAATTATAGATAAAGCTCGACAGGTAGTTCTTTTCTTTTTATAAGCCGCATAATAGGAACCAACTCAGGTGTGCCATTTAACAGCGGTGCTCGAGTGTGTCTTTTCTTGTTAAGGTTAGAAACAAAATCATTTGCTTCCTCTGAACGTCCGTCTCGTGTATGAAGGATGCCCCAAGTTTATTTACAATAAAATTTACGTCCTACACTTTTTTCAACTTTCTATTTCTTTGTTGTTTCCTTTGCAAGGCTAAACGCGACTGCACGATATTTAGCAGTTCTGGGGAAGGTTAATCGATCTGCTCTCATCATCAACGCGGAATCGCGAATATACGGAGAAGAGGGCATTTTATGAAGAAAAGTTCGGCGAAGTAAATCTCTAGTGGACCATTTCTTCTTCTTCTTTTTTAAAAGAATTTGCATACGAAAAGACGCGCAGGTGTCTCGCGAGCCAGAGGCAGGGACGGTATCAAAGCCTTCAAAAGCTCGAAGGCTGCTGAATATTTTCAGGACGGATGTGGGCAGAAAACAACGACAAGTTTCAATGGCGCGGAAGTTGTAACGGATGGTTTACTTTAATTGGTTTTCTTAATTTCGGAGTAGTAATGACTGGATTGTGGATAAAACGCCTACAGGCGAAACCGGCGGGGCCGAGCAGGTAAGTGGACGGCCGGAGAAATGTCCTTCAGCCGGTTTTTGTGCCGATTTCCCGCAGCCTCCTCCATCTCGGGTTCGTCGGTGGGAACCATCTGAGAACTGCGTCAATGATCATAGGGCAGACAGCTCTGCGCATGCGCAGTTAATTTATGAGCGAGTGTCTTTCGGCGAATGCAAGTCTCGCAGCCGAGCGTGGTTCTCGTCGTTGATATATTTTTGCTGCGCATTATTTTCGGAATAACAAATCTAAATGCAAAACACCGGTCAACGGTTAAAAAAAAGGAAAACAGGATAGTTTAGTTGCAGTTTACGTCACTTGACGGCAGAGCGCCACGCGGATACTAAATGTCGGAGTTAATAAGGGTCGCCACCTGTTGCCGTAAACCCTGCAGTTAAATATGTCGTTCAGGAGAACGACAACAGTAAGTCACCTGGTATGGAAGACGGACGACAATTGCAATTGCTATCTTTCACTGTTGCAAATCGGGCTGAACCAAAACATTTGATACGTCTTTTACCCCGCTAACTCGTGTAATCACTTCTGGTATTTCGTGCTGGCAGCCATAAAAATCTAAATAACGCCGTTATCTTCCGTTTGAGTAGCATTGTGGGAACGGTCTTTTTCCTTTTCCTATTTTCATTTGTCTCAGTGCACAGTAGATATAACGGATTTTTAAAAGTTTAACTAAAATAAATCGATGTTTGCTCGCAATGTTAGAATTATTCAGTTGATGAATAAAATACACTTATCTCCGAAATTATTAGAAATTTAGGATATTTAAACAATCCCTCTTGTGACAAAGTTTTACATGTTTACATTTAAAGAGTTTAAAAGAAAATATAAAATAAAATAGAAGAAAACAAGAGTAGAAAACTAAAAAGAAGTTAAAACAGAAATTAAGAGAACAGGATTTCACTCTTTGCAAGCCTGAAGGTTCTGAACTATGGGATCGCGAAAATGCCACTGATATGTTATTAAGATTTCTACTTTCTACTTACACATATGCATTACTGGCCGAATGTTCTAAAGGAAGCACAAATATGTGGACAATATTTTTTTTTTTTTTAAAAAAAAGAATAGTATAATAAGTGTATTTCTTGCCGTAACAGTGTAAATGTGAGATTTAATACACGGATGCCAAAAAATGCACATATCTAATAAACTTTGACAAACCTTTGTTTCGTTAAAATAACGCCTTTACAAATTCTGGGAAAATTACCAGGTAACTCTGACAGGTATTTGAGTGCTACTGAATTCTTTGCTTTCTGGAGACATTCCGTTAACTGGGCTGTGTCCAAAATTTTCTTGACGTTTCTGTCGAGTTTATCTCGAGTTCAGTGAGCGATAGATCCGGTGGCTATGGCGGCCAAACCATGTTCTGGTCGACATAACACTTTTTGCTCTCCATATACTCTCCGCATAATTTAAAGGTGTAGTTATCTTGTTCCATAATAACCCTGCCGTGTTTCATTAATTTTGCAAAGAATACCAATTGCATTGGCCCCACACCATTCTACTGCCCTCCCCTGTGTGTCCAACTGTCGTTGTAATACCGTTCTGACAAGAGTTATCCAACCCGTCTGCACACCAACATTCTACGTTTAGACCAGAATAACCCAGTCTTTAACTCGCCAGTCCATAACACTTTCTTATACTCTTCTGTAGTCCAGTGTTAATGTAATTTTTAAAACCTCTTCGCTCTTTTAGAGACCGTAAGCAGTGGATTTTTGTTTACAGCCACACGACCATTTAAACTTGCAGCTCTGAGACGCCTCTTTACCGTTGTCAGAGACGCCAGACTTTCTTTTGCGCTATTACTGCAATTTCTGAGGCTGTTCGTCTTCTGTTTTGTTTGCTCAACAGAGTAATATATTTGTCCTCCTCTTAAGATGCTACTCTTTTTCTCCCTGTGCTTGTTCTATCTGTATCGCTCCCAGTCGTCTAATGGAGTCTGTTCAGGGTGTAGTGGACGCCTTTGTTGGAAACTCCAAGTATCTTGACAATGTCCCTCTTCCCAAACTACAAACAACAGATCGAGTTTCAAGATCAGTTGCTTTCTTTTTGTCCTTCTAAAAACAACAAGTTTCAATCACCGTAGCTTTTTCAACATTTGTGACTTCTCTGGGGGTTTAGAAACATCTATTGAATTAATAATGTTCTTATGACATCTGGCATCATCTTATTGGCCCATTTCTCATCCAATGAAACTATTCCACATGAATAGAAGAAGTTTGTTCTGGAAACCTCCAGTACTTTTAATATCTCAGCGTTCTGAAGCACAGATCCATATACTTTATTTCTCGCCTAATATAAATATCATTCTTTTAATAACTTCCCCATATTTTTGTTTACTTCCAAACTTTTGTCGAATAGTGTTTATATATAAATAAAAATACAATAAAATTTTTATTTATATTGGCGTTGGGCATAAGAAAGAAGTAGCATAACAATATTTATGTATCACTTCATTTTTAAAATAATAATAATAGGTTACTACGTAAGCAAGATGCACGGAAACTAGTTGTATTTCATGTACTTCCTTCAGAAATTTGCTGTCAGCATCTCGAGTGATTCCACTGGCTACAGGAACATGGTACATGTATTCTCAGGTACCAATTTACGCCGAAGATTTTTGCTGCAAAAGAAAGCTCAAGATATGTCCCGTCAGTGCATCATCCTTTGTTTCTCTTCTTATTACTCCGGTATAATAACTTTGAATGGCGCTGTCAAGTGAAGCCTCAAACTTAATAAAAACTATTAAAGTTCCACAGATTTTCAGGAGATTATGCCAATGTTCACGACTCGGTTTCATTGGTGAAATTATAGATTGTTAAATGCATATTAAAAATTATTTATTTATTTATGTATTTATCATTATCTCGTCTTCGGGAATAATTCTTTTGTGTTTATTATATTTTGTAGTTGTTATCAAAGTAGGAAAAGTGGTAGCGTACGACGAGCGCAGTCTACGACATGGTTTTCGCACGTGAGACTGTTTGTGGTTTTCCCAACAGAAGAGGTATGACGTCACCTAGGCATATCTGTAAGATATCGAAAGTTTCTCGCTTATCGTTTTCGTAAAAGCTTTTCTACATCCGCCATCAATCGTTATTAGCCTATTTGTTGTTGTTGTTGTTGTTGCCATGTAGCATCCGCACAGCCGTTCCTGCCATTTTCCGATAGCGTGAATTTTGTGCAGTCGTCTTAATATCTCGATAACGCCCTCAGAGCACTGCTAGTCATTAAGGCGGAAGGTCACGTGTACACCTCAGTCCTTAGTGTAATCTACAGCAGACCATTTTTGTAAACCTCGTACTCGATGCTACCCCCCCCACAATATATATGTTCTTTAATTTTCTCCGGGGGCCGAACCCTACAGAAATTCCGAGCAAAACAAGTAGTAAAAGCCAATGCACACATACACACACAACTCTCTCTCCATCTCTCTCTCTGTACTGACGTCATATATCTCTCTCTCTGTACTGACGTCATATATCTCTCTCTCTGTACTGACCTCTTCTGTCTCCTCTAGTTCAACACCAATTAGAATTTTAAAAAAAGATTTAACGACACTGCAGCCCCAAGGTAATTAAATAAATTTTCGAATTAAAAAATAAAGTAAAATTGGTTGTAGTTACACGTTTTCGATGTGTCATCCATTTTACTGACGCATGTATTTGTAAGTCAATTGAAAGTAACCCATCCACATTTTCGATAAATCCATTTACGTGTTTAAGTAATGAGATCTTCCTGGGATATCTCTCTCTCTCTCTCTCTCTCTCTTTTTTTTCTTTCAAATTTGTACGGCCACTTTTACTGGATGTATTCGAGAAGTATCTCTCGTCAAAAAGATATCAAACGTGATTTTTCTAAGTCTTCCTTATAATTGGAAACGTTTCCCAGCGGCCTTCCACCGCACAGAAACTGCCGGCCTTTTGCCGTGATTCCCATTAAGCATTTTGTTGGCTGCGCAGTTAATTTAGACAGCACGATTACGGTTCAGCCCCCCAGGGGGCGGGGTGAGATCTCGCCCTCTGCGCTCCGTGAGGAAGCGGGATGCGTGAAGTCGGAGGGTCTGAGTGACGTTTCAGATGACGAGCTGGGCCACCCACCCACCACCGTTTTTGTCCGACTGAATGTTGCTCTGCGCCCGTTCGAGGATTTTCTACTTCCGACAGTTAACAGTTTAAATGTTTAGAAAGTCGATTCGATTTCCGGTCTGCTGGCTGGATTCTGACGTCAGATACCCGGGAGATCTGCGTTAAGCCCCTTGAATTGTACTGGCGTTGAAGAACGGCGGAGAGCGCCGAACGAGGTAAAACCAATTAGTACCGAGGAACTGGCGACAAATTAACTGAGACGGTGCCGAGAAAATGCGAGGGCATCCAGTCTCCGCGCGAGCCGGTTTACGGTAAGCGGAGTCTGTGCGAATAAATATCGGGCCGACGGACAGAGATCGTGCGGGTGGCGCAGAATTCGGAGCCGAAATTACAGGCTGTACACCCAGGTACTGATCACCAAGCTGCCTAATCAGTCTTTACCCATCTTCTACCGCTACACGGCAATAAAATTAGCATTTACGATAGACTTTTGTGAAGCCAATATTTACATCAGTGCTTTCCACGAGTGCAGTAAACGCACTACTGTCGCCAAGCAACATTAAAGCGCGAGAACCATGAACGCGCCTTCTCGTTCACGCACCAAGCAACGTTAATGCGCGAGAACCTTGAACGCGCCTTCTCGTTCACGCACCAAGCAACGTTAATGCGCGAGAACCTTGAACGCACTTTCTCGTTCACGCACCAAGCAACGTTAATGCGCGAGAACCTTGAACGCGCCTTCTCGTTCACGCACCAAGCAACGTTAATGCGCGAGAACCTTGAACGCGCCTTCTCGTTCACGCACCAAGCAACGTTAATGCGCGAGAACCTTGAACGCGCCTTCTCGTTCACGCACCAAGCAACGTTAATGCGCGAGAACCTTGAACGCGCCTTCTCGTTCACGCACCAAGCAACGTTAATGCGCGAGAACCTTGAACGCGCCTTCTCGTTCACGCACCAAGCAACGTTAATGCGCGAGAACCTTGAACGCGCCTTCTCGTTCACGCACCAAGCAACGTTAATGCGCGAGAACCTTGAACGCGCTTCTCGTTCACGCACCAAGCAACGCTAATGCGCGAGAACCTTGAACGCGCCTTCTCGTTCACGCACCAAGCAACGCTAATGCGCGAGAACCTTGAACGCGCCTTCTCGTTCACGCACCAAGCAACGTTAATGCGCGAGAACCTTGAACGCGCTTTCTCGTTCACGCACCAAGCAACGCTAATGCGCGAGAACCTTGAACGCGCCTTCTCGTTCACGCACCAAGCAACGCTAATGCGCGAGAACCTTGAACGCGCCTTCTCGTTCACGCACCAAGCAACGCTAATGCGCGAGAACCTTGAACGCGTCTTCTCGTTCACGCGTTATGTACGTGGTGGTAGCGAGCAAATAAACAACATGGGTTAGGCAGTCGTTGGTGTGCACCAGAGAAGATCGGCAATCTGAAATTCGGGTGTGGGCCGAAGGTGTTTCGCCGACTGAAATCTACCGGAGAATGTTAGCGCAATATGGAGAGAACTGGAAGGCAGAAAGAAGAGTGCACAAGTTTGGACAGATTTAAAAACGAAGATTAACCAAGATCCCCCTCCCCCTACCGGGAATGACACGTGTTACCAAACCGTTATAACTTTCTCAATACCGTCTGGATCATCTCGCCCCATCAAATTGTAATATTTTTGGGGGGTCTTTGAAAAATGCTCTCGAAGGTCGTACATTTTCCATTGATCACGACGTCCATTGGAGCTTCTATCAGGAAGGCATCAAGAAACTACTGAGTAGCTGGACTACAGGTGTAGCAAAACAATGCAGCTGATGCACTCCAAGAAATGATACCTCGTCAATTGTTGTATTTATGAATTGCCTTTACTTTCTGAGACTCCCACAGACTGACCCCCGCGTGTATCTCCGATAAAATGGGCAGCGTGATCTGCTATCCTAGGAATGGCTCATTCAGTAACGATGATGGGAGAGTAAGGGCGTGACGCCGCACAGATGAACGTCAAGCAGGCTGCTGCGTAAACAAGAGGATCGCCGAAGGGAACAGTGGTTCTCAACCTTTTCGGCTCAACGGCACGCTAACTACAACCTACAATTTTAAGACAGCGAAACATATAGCAATACGAACATTCATTTAGATTATACAAGTACTATTCGTTATAATTAGTGGGGTATTTGGGCCTGCTCTGCTGCACATAGAAGCTCGATTCGAGGCTGGATAGTGCTTACGGCTACTCGAAGATCTTGATCTACTGATCTCAAACGTTCCCTTATATTGTTATTTATGACGGTTAATGTTGAAAACGTCAGCTCACACAGGTGTGTCGAACAAAAGGATAGTAAAAGGTGTATTACTTGAGAGCTAATAGGAGGATATTGCCTCTCCACAAGCAACCAGAACTTCCCCAATGTCATTTCAGAAAATTTCATTTTTAAGTTTCTGTCCATACTTGCTTTCGCCAATTCTGTCTGTTCTTGTATTCCTAACTTTTCAGCGCTCTCACATTATGCTTTTGAAAACGGATTTCTGATCCAGTCAGAATTACTGACTTTTAGTGATGGAAAATAATGTTTTCAAGCGAACTTGTAGCAGTACTAAATGCTGTTCAATAACTTCTTTCACTTTGACTACTGCTGGATCTATCTGTGCACCATTGAAATACATATCCGAATGACCATTTCTCAGTCTTCTCCACCAACATAACTCAGCATTAAAAGCATTCAGGTTATCAGAGAGGTTGGGGATATCTTCATCTCTGCCTTGCATTTCAAGATTTAACATGTCCAGTTAGCCAAATACGTCAGCAAGATATGCAAATTTTGCACATCAGTATTCGCCAAATAGAAATTTAACTAAACAAGAGTCTCTTGTGTGAAAAACACTTTCAATTCTTGACGCATTCCATACACTTTTGTAATTACCCTCCCCCTTGACAGCCATTGAACTTCTGTGTCTAACAATAGAGATTTGTACTCCGATCCCACTTCTGAACGTAGTACAGAAAAGAAACGTAACCTGAGGGGTCTTCTGTTAATGAAGTTAACCATCTTAATAACCCGTTCCGTTATAGTGATTTTGACCATTAGAGCTTCGAGATGGAACATGCAGCGTGTCACCGACAGTGGTTGAAAGGTTTTTCTCTCTAACCTTAGCTACGAACCCTTTTATTTCCCCACCATAGATGCTGCTCCATCAGTACAAACTCCAGTACAATTTGACCGCTGTAGAGACTTGACCATTTCCTCCCTTTATGTAACTGTTCACTACATTGAATATCTCTAGAGTTGTGGTCCTTTCAGGTAACTCTTTGCAAAAGAAGTGCTCTTTTATATCGCCTGCGTCTACAAGTGTGTTAATAGAAATAAGTTGAGCAAATTCGCTTATATCAGTTGATTCGTCCACTTGAATAGAAAACCTTTTGTCTGCTCCTAATCTGGCTTTTAGGGATGATTCAATATCACCTGACATACCATCGATACGTCGGCTATTAGTGTCGTTTGAACTTGGAACTTCACTAATTTCTTCTGCAGCATCATTTTGTGACATAATCTTAACAAGTTCTTTGCTTGCTGAAAGAATTGAGAATTCTGCAACAGTATGTAGTTTCTTTTGCCTTCGCTACGAGCTGAGCTACCACATAACTCGCCCGCTGTTCAATGTCCGAAACCTTCACACCCCTGGCCACAAGATTTGTTTGCTTTAAGTTACCCTCCAGCAAGAGCTTAAAATAATTCACGTCTTTCTCCACTGGAGATGGTGTTTAGTTTCTAGATGCCGTTTTAGCCGAGTCGGTGCCATGGCTTCATTTGAAAGACTCACAAGAGACACAAAACATTCGGGCAATAGGCGGGAGAGTGGTCACTACTGTGTTAGTGTACAATATTCGCAATGGGTGGGCTGGTGGAATCTCTTTGCCGGTTCTTCGAGAACAGCAGTCCGCTATCACGCCGTTACCAGCACCATCTTTAGATGAGGCATTTCACAGAGCGGGAGTGGTTTGTGTTTGGGCGCTGAATTTATCGTCAAGATCACGTTCACGTTCTTCAGAGGCGAGAGCGTCTTCTACCAGCGGAGGACACTGACACAACCCGGCGGGGTCGGTCGGTATTGAGGCTCGTTAGCGAGTCGCCGGATGTGGCAAACTGGTGTTTTCCTTTTGTTATCGTTTTAAGAAATTCCTGTCAATGACATGTTGTTCTAATTATGGCAAAATTCATTTGAGAGCATGTAAAAATAAATGGAGAATGTTTGAACGTACCAAATAGTTGTGCAAGGACACGATTTTTGTCGTTTACTCCAACAGACAAATAAATCTTTTTTTTTTAATGGCGATAAGTGAAATAAAGAACCAAAGCTCACGTTTACTTATTCGGTCTGCGTACTGTTAGCTGTTTACTCTTAGTCTGTAATTAATACTGCGTTCGCGTAGATACTGATGAAAGGCTGTCCACACAGCGAGTCAGCCGGTTGTCAGGTCTTATCTCCGTTCTGCTTTGGCTTATTTCCCACATAAATCTATAGACGTCGGGTGCGTGATCCGCGCCGAAAACTAAGAAAATTCGCGGGCAACTCGACGCTCGGTAAGAAATTCTCCTCTGCAGGGGGAATCAACGCCTCCGTTTTCCACGCACGGACCATTATGCAGAGGCGAATAAACCTGGCGGAATTCGAGTGGGGGGAAAACGCTCGGTCCCAGGACCAACGAAGGCGGCGAACTGAAAGTGATTAATGGAGGACTGATTTGTTTGTCTCTACACGTGACACAGGGGTTCTTCCCCTTTATTAAACAAACTACCCCCTCCCCCCACATCAAAGGGAAATCGTCGGGGTTTTCTCTTTTCTCTTGTAAATTCAAGAATTCCGACAAGAATAGCAGCGCATCCTCGTCTATATAAATGGTGTCTAAGAAATTGTTGGAGATATTACGGATGGGCCTTTTTTTTTTTTCTATTCGAAAAGAACGAAAAGAAGAAAATTCTATACGTCAAGTTCGGTTCGGGGCCGGAAAGACTATCAGCTGGAAAAACGTATCAACGCGAGCTGATGTCAGGAAATATTCATTCAGTAACAGATCTCTGAATCGATTGGATACGCTTACCGGGGAAAGTTTTCGGCGGGCCCCTCTTACACGCTGACACTGGCGCCGGAAAAAGACTAAGCCCACAATTACTAGGGCTAATAATTACAGGGTTAGCTAAGCCCACAATTACTAGGGCTAATAATTACAGGATTAGCTAAGCCCCCGGCGCACATCAGAAACTACATATTTCTAAGATGTTCAGAATTGAGAATAAATTGTCGACAAAAGATAGGGTAGCAATGACAGCGTAAATACTACTGTTCTCGGCCCCAGCTCTTGGCTGGACCTACAGACGGGTGGATTCATGCCCCCCCCAACCAGGGAGGGAATACTAAACCGAACTAACTTCTTTAAGATGTTTCTCGTCGGTCTGTTTATGTTTAAGAAGGAAAACAGAACCCAGACATAGTGCAACGTTGAAACCAATTTTTAGAAAGGCATCAATAGAATATTTCGAATGGCGTATTGCTTGTGAGTTTGTTTCCCCCCCCCTCTTTTTAAAGTTGGTAGCTGATTTGCCCGGCAGAAGCTTTAACCGAAAAACTGAGCGAAAAGTTCCCGTCCAATCGTGAAAAATCTAAAAAAATTGTTCCAAAGAGTCATCGTGAGCACCATATTTGTCTACTCTATATTGTCCGAGGTTTTTAAATATACTGATACTTTTGAGAAGGTATTATGACACAAAATGGTTTTGTTGTTGATACTGGTGCAGAAAACTCGATTTAGCAGCAACAGAAGAATTTATTTCGTTTTTTTTTCTATCTGAAAAGAAAGAAAGAAAATTGATTTTAAAAAAATAACAACAAACGGGGTAGTGACTGTTTCTTACCTGATATTCCAGAAATACAGTAATGTTCTTCGCATCTCAATTGGTAATTTACTAATACGAAGTAACTGAATATACTTTCTAACGGTGATTGGTTTGGTTTTTTGCTTATCACTCTTAATTTTACTATTTAGTTCTTCAAAAGATATTCTGCAATTATTACCTTTTTTTAAAAAAAAAACTTTCTTTATTTGTTTGTAACCAGAATACTATATGTTAATGTCGATTGGTGGTTAAAACAACAGTTCTCAAAATTGTGCGTTGTTAATAGAAACAAATCATTGGTTTGAACAACGCGAAAGTCTATGGGGATGTATCGGGAAAATATTTTGGGAACTAAACTGCAAAAGAAAAAAGAAAATTTAAATCGCATTTTAAGTCAAAACAGTTTCAAAATAAAACTACTTTGAAATTCCCTTTGATCATTAGGACAGGTATTAACTAAAGATAACTATAAAGATTGCATTATGAAGATAATTTTAGAATTCCTTAGAACACGAGGACAGGTATGAACTGAAGACAATCGTAAAGATTGCATTATGAAGATAATTTTAGAATTCCTTAGAACACGAGGACAGGTATGAACTGAAGACAATCGTAAAGATTGCATTATGAAGATAATTTTAGAATTCCTTAGAATACGAGGACAGGTATGAACTGAAGACAATCGTAAAGATTGCATTATGAAGATAATTTTAGAATTCCTTAGAACACGAGGACAGGTATGAACTGAAGACAATCGTAAAGATTGCATTATGAAGATAATTTTAGAATTCCTTAGAACACGAGGACAGGTATGAACTGAAGACAATCGTAAAGATTGCATTATGAAGATAATTTTAGAATTCCTTAGAACACGAGGACAGGTATGAACTGAAGACAATCGTAAAGATTGCATTATGAAGATAATTTTAGAATTCCTTAGAACATGAGGACAGGTAGAAAATGACGTTTTAACCGAAGACAATTATAAACTTTGCATTGTAAATAAAGATAGTTTTAGAATCTTTTCCAAAAATAATAAAAAAAACAGCTATAAAAATCATGTAGTATGGATAATTTTAAAAAATTTGCTTAGTAGATAAAAAATCTTTTTAAATTCGCTTTGGAGAGGAAGTTTTCATGTTTTCTGTAAAGGAAATGAAAAAGAATTCTCAGATTTTCTTTGTTAGAATATTTGTTTAGAAGCTTACTTCTGCTTCACCCTGACGTCGTATTTTTCGAAGTGTTGAAATCTTAGTTCGTTTGCAAGCGGAAAAAAAATGTTTAACTTGTATGATGTTATGACAACCGAAATATCAAAATGATTTTTATTGGTTAATCGAGTTGTTACGAAGAACCGGAACTTACATTAGGTTTACTCTAGCAAGTCAGTGCCGACCATACAGTTAACAGGCCGCATACTTAAGTTTGTTCCTTTATAAAAATCGTGGCCCCTATAGGTTTGCGACTTCAGAAAATGATCTGATTATCTCACTCTCATTGAAACCAGCCGAGTTACTCTGAATTAGGCAGATAGGGTATCGGGAAAATAAAGACGGTTAGATCTTTCTTTTATCAGTTTTCTAAGAGATGTCAAAGGGAAAGCGACTTTAAAACGTCTCAGCTGACGTTTACACCGGAAGGATCCGTCTGGGAGAGAGACCACGCGAGCTCGTATTCCGAACTAAAAACATGGGCGTGTACAGTATTACGGTTTCCGATTGATGTCATGCCAAACCCGTATTATCAGTCACGTTGTTACTGCATATAGTTCCAATGAACGTGATTTGTAGACTTTCCGTGTAAAGGTGCTTTCGCCTTCATGAAGCGAGAATGAGTAAAATCCTGACTTTCCGGACGCTTGCTTCAAATAAATAAAATATGAAGAATTAGTTTTCTGTATATAATTTTTTTTGGGGGGGGTGGGGAGGAGAAGAGTGGAACTTCTTGAATGCATTAAAAGGCAATAAACAGTTATAAAGATATTCAGATTTCTATTAACAGGTAGTCTGTAGATCTTTATTTATGTTTTACTTTCTTGTCACAGCCATGGAACCGTGTAAGAAATTTCGCGGAATCTCACAAGACTGGGATTAAGATGTATTTTCTGCAAAGTGTCCAGGCCAAAAGGTGCCAATATATTCGCTTATTTTCTTACTAAATGGGTGACGTGCACCTGCACACGGATCAAACTTAATACCGCCGAATTCATGAGAGGTAAAGGGAACTGACCTGAGGTGACCTAAACAAAAAGGGGCGGATGGTACAAAGTGAAGGAAGGACTCATGGTGGGAGACTGAACCAAAAGTATCAACATAATGAGAGTGCTCTGGACCGTTTCCGCATTCTTTGAGAGAGAAGAAGGCATCTCTAAAATTAAAATAAATCAAGACAGCAATCTCTTAAAATTTATAATTCAGAGATGCCTGGTAGATTCGGTTATATTTTAATACTTCGACCTTAAATTAAATGTCCATACTGAATCTCTAACCCATTCAAAACGTGATGCAAACAATAAAAGAGACTAATAATATTTGTATTACACTGGCGTAGAGCATCATGTTTAGTGAGAAAGTGAAGTTGTCAAGTTAAATAAAAATGTCTGCTTGTAATGGTAATAACAAAGGATTTTAAGCGCAAAGTTGCGTTGTTGATGTTGATGTCTGTTTCTCGTGTTGTGACTAAATTGCCAAACTGATGTAATATCTGCGCAACGTTTGACAACGAAAATCACAACAACGATCGTGAGTAGTAGTAGGTAAAAGCATCGGAGCTATTCCGACTTTCGAAATTTGGATAACCGAGATTTTAACGCTAACATCACTTCCAGAGCGAGGCTGCTAACGGTGATTCTTGAAGAAATAAATACCGAGAATTAAGAAACAACCAATTGTTGGAGTGTATACAATGAAAGATCAAGGCAAGAACTCTCGGATAAATATTGTCTTATTAGTTTTTTCTTGTTTTGGTTGTCATCCATGCGTCTAGGAAGGCTTAAACATGGCTTACTCCTGTAAATAGTACAGAGTAAGACTGCAAGTTTCACTCTAAATGAGTCACCAACGACGGCCCTAACGTCAGAGCAAGTCGTCATCAAATCCTGCCTATTCATGATAAAACGTAGAGTACTTTTAATTATTTGTTCATTCATTTATGTACTTATTAATCGATTATTCGGTAACCCCAGGAAAAGAAGAGTAATCCAGAAGTAAAGATACGCAGACGTCAGGTCATCCGAGTGAAAAGAATTCTAAAATCTCTCAATTTTCTTCAGTTTCGTTCTGCGACTCTTTTTAATAGGAGCGATATCTAGAAGACTAAACAGTGAGCTGCTATCTTTCACAAGAACTATCACTGCAATCAAATATTTTCTAACGAGGAACAACCATGAAATTTGTTTTCACAACGAAGATTTCGAGCTCGCGACAGAAGTCTGGCAATTAATAAAACAAGTGCTTTTATTAGTTTAGCTATTGATCTGTTCATAATGTCAAAATTTCTTTGCACGTCCAGGCTCAGAAGACCACATTTGCGTACATGTTCTGCTGCCTGGGCGTGTTGCTGCATGCTTGTTCACAATGCTTTACACCGATTCAATATGGTCATAAAAGTACAGAGATCGCTTTAGATTGATTTAATACATGAATCGATGATGTTGGTATTCGCTAAGCATCAGATAGCACCAATCTTTTAGCTGAATATTTTAGATCTAGAATAATATTTAAGTTCTTTTAAATTTGAAAAAAAAACTGGTTGATATAAAGCTGTTTGCAGTGTTATAGAATAAATATCGAGAGAGAGATAGATAGATGACGTCAGTACAGATGTAGATATGACGTCAATACACAGAGAGGGATATGACGTCAGTACAGATATAGATATGACGTCAATACACAGAGAGACATATGACGTCAGTAAAGATATAGATATGACGTCAATACACAGAGAAATATGACGTCAGTACAGATGTAGATATGACGTCAGTAAAGATATAGATATGACGTCAATACACAGAGAGATATGACGTCAATACACAGAGAGAGATATGACGTCAATACACAGAGAGAGATATGACGTCAGTAAAGATATAGATATGACGTCAATACACAGAGAGAGATATGACGTCATTACAGATGTAGATATGACGTCAATACACAGAGAGAGATATGACGTCAGTACAGATATAGATATGACGTCAATACACAGAGAGATACAGGGTTTTTTAAATACTTTTATGGGTACATATTTGTTTCAATACAATCCTATTTTGTGGTTTGTCTGTATATAGTAGTAAATTCATGTTTTATCGAATACCTTTGTATGGGGATATAGCTGTGTATTGTGGAACCGTGGGTTACGTTTTGTCGGTCCCCCTAATATAAATATGTACTGATATTTTATTAAAAGGTAGTATAAGAAATTTAAATAATGACAAAACGTAAACCATAAATATAAAGTAAACAAATACTGCGCATTAAAATAAAAAAAAAACTTCTTAGTCTATTCAACATAAGTAGCAAATGACATCGTGAGTGAAAAAAATATGGGATAATTTTCTAGACAAAGAGTAAAGATTGAACACTGTGTTTGAAAAAAATTTTGCTCGTAAATAGCCAATGATTTACATCATTTTAAAATTTTTGACATCTACGTCACCTGCCTTTCGGCATCCTTGGGCTGTTGTTATTTTTACTGAGTATCGCTTGATACGACAATAAGAAAAGAAACAGTAGAATTAATTATATGCATTAAAATAGGATGGCTGCCGTCTGTGGAGATTTCTGTAATAAAGGCATCTCTACCCGCTGTATGAGTTCCTTATAAACCGATTTGACAGGTGTGTGTGTGTGTGAAGAATCGCGAACGCAGTGCTATCGTTCAGCCATCAGCAGACAGGTAGACACTTACTTGTTTCGATAGCCCGGTGTTCTTTAAACAGTTTAGTGGGAAGCCATTTCGATGCGAGACCACGTTTGCTGAACTCAGACATGTCTCAGATTTTCAGCGGAAAACAGACCCCCATTCGAGATCTCGAACTGCCACGGGACGGGACTGCCCACCAGGGACTTATGAACGTTAAGAATTCCGTCCCCCGCTGTCCAGGGATTTTAAACTTATCCAGAACCTCCCGAGACAACTCGTTCCACGCACCCAGACTAATGCTGTCAGGTTATTTGCGTTTGTTAAAGGAGAAAAAAAAACCTACTCACCAGCGAAGTTTGGAAACTAATTTCTGCTCCTTTCGTAACATCCGACGAGATTGATGCTGTTAAAGGGCAAAGAAATACAAACTATTCGCGCGTATTTGAGAATTACGAATGTCTCGTCGTGACCATCTCTTAATGCGCGAGCTTCGCTAAATGATGCGTATCTTGTATCCCCCACGTCGTTTTATTATCTTCAATGGTGTTTCACGAACTTCATAAAGAGACAACTGACAAAGGCGAACTTCCACGCAGTCGGTAGCCGGCGGACAGCGTGAAGCCCACTCGACGAGAGGAGATTGCGAGAGAACAACGATTCTGATCCTTCATAAGTCGGCAAGGAGAAAGGTAACGTTCTTATCACTTCCTCCTGCATCTTCTCCACGCCTGGTATTCGGTAGAGTCTTTGCACGATACATCGGGAACATCCATTGATGACAAACGCCAAAAGCAATTTTTTGGAGAATTAAATATCGTCTAATCTCTCCATAGATCCGTTGTTTTATGGCGTTTATCATTTTCGATAGTCGTTATGATGTATTATCAGTTCAGGGCCGAACCGCCGTCCGGCAGCAGCTTTAGGAATGTCTGCCCTGAGAACTGAAATGCAACGCTGTCGTCGTTATTAATTACACGGCTCGTTACTTCTTCCCCATGGTTTCGAATATGACCCCGTGGGCTTTGGAAGAACATAAAGCACAAAACTGATAGCCGAGAGTCTGTTTTCAGAGGTCTATATTTCATTGAGAAAATGTGCTTCAAACTTAAGCTAAAAGATGTCGAAATCCAATTCGTTATCGGTTTGTTTTTTGAAAAAAAAAAAGAAATTAGTCGGTTCGTTTACTCTGAAATTTCAAACCGCCTTCAGAACTGGAAATAAGCCCGGTGACGGTCTCCGTGAACGCCTGGCATCTATCTGGCTAAGCGACGGACAGTTAGTCAAGCAGTATCCGAATAGCTCTACTGCACGCGCGTATTGCCCCCCTCTCTCTCTGTACTGACGTCATATCTCTCTCTGTGCTGACGTCATCTCTCTCTGTAATAACGTCATCTCTCTCTGTGTACTGACGTCATCTCTCTCTGTGTACTGACGTCATCTCTCTCTGTACTGACGTCATCTCTCTCTGTAATAACGTCATCTCTCTCTTTGTAATAACGTCATCTCTCTCTGTGCTGACGTCATATCTCTCTCTCTCTGTACTGACGTCATCTCTCTCTCTCTCTGTTGACGTAATCAATCTCTAAACAGTCGACTAAAGGCAGAGTTGCAAAAGCGCGCTGGTTGTTCCAAAACCCGGGAAGTTTGCCAGAACTGGGAAGGAAGGTTGTACAAAACCGAAAAGAAACAGTCAGCGAGAGTTGGGTGGGAGCCGCATCTTGGTGAAGGCAGCCGCAAACAAATCCACGAAGCAACGGGAGAACAGAACACGAAGAAATCGCAGCGGCTAGAAGTGTTTAAGATGTATTTAAAAAAAAAAAAAACGGAATTAGAATCGTCCATTTTTTTAAAAGCATTCGCGCTGTCTGAGTCGACTACCATACTTAGCAGATACTAGACGGTTACTGGGAATGGAAAGAAAGGGATTTTATAATATCTAATCGAGTGTTTGTTTTTACTTATCTTGCACTTATGAACCTCTAATTACCTATTGCATAAGGTTTACAACACTTTACCAAAAATACAAAAATTTACCTCGAAATGTGTAGGCTAAACTAGGCAACGGAGTCGTTCAAAACTCTACTTTTTCGTTAACCGAGGCTGTGTCTATTACTAATCGGTGTAGAGGTCTACCTACGCCTTCTCTGAGTGGGTGCTGAGGCTTCCGTGTGTGTAACGCATACTCCGAAAACGTTCTAACAAATATCTTACAGAGTTGAGAAGCTATAAATTGCTATGCTTTATCAATTATAGTACAAATTTAGCGTACTTAAGACCCTATTATTGGTTCGATGACACAGAAAGATTGTGCTCGACTTATTTCTGATCTAACGGAGGGTACGTGGATGAACCAGGAATCCTACAGGTGACGCAGATCTCTAGACAGTCACTCCAGCACGTGTAAAGACTGAAGTTACTTTGTAAAAACAACTTTTTAAAAAATTTTTTATACTGGTGTTTCCTCTGTACTGTTTTGATTATGTTTAGCGAAAAACATTTGATTTTTGCATTGTCCGGAAAGTCCTTTCTCTGCTGTAATCGCAAAGAACTTGTACAAAATGGATCCTGTCTGTCGATGTACGCGCCAGACAAGAACAGGTCGACAGATAGGGAATGACTTTCGTGCTGGTCTGCGGGAGTAGAAACAGCCTGCGAGAAAAGATGCTGCTAGAGCCCTTTTTTTTTTTTGGTAACAGTACGAAAACTCTTGGGGTGGGGTGAGGAATTGCGGCAGGCGGACCGAGTCCGAGCGAGGGGTAGCAAGACATCCAGTTAGCGTTACGATGTCGATGCTATCAAACACTGCCATCTCAAATCGTACAGCATCACCCCGTCAGTCTTCATCTGAAAAGAGAATGTCTTTTAAATGTATTACACAATTTCTCTTCTAAATTATTGCAGTAATTAAAAAAAATCTAAAAACTCTTTTATAACTTTGGCATCTTTAAAAAAACCGGAGCATTTTTCTAAAGACAACTTAGTAGCAAGAAGATTTTAGTCAATAGAAGATAAAGACGAATAGAACCCGTCATTGCTGTAACATCTTTATTAACTCAAAATAATATTAAGCTGATTCATTTTTTAGCAGGAAGCAGAACAAAAAGCTACAGTAATATATTTTGAAATGAATATAGAAGGAAACCCAGAGCTTCATCATCTGAGTTTTCCACTTCCTTCGTTCTAAATGCTATACTTCCACATTTCAAGATGGGATATGGTTCCACACCTGAAAAGTATGAGATTTAATAAAAAATTGATGCAATCGAATTCTTTTGACCAAACCCTAACCATCCAGCTTTAGCTTGGAGTCTGAATTTTTTAAAAAAAATTTAATTTTAATAGATAATTAAACTTAATTGCGTACCATGTAATAGAAATGGTCAGACAGGTCGAGTACGAAGTTGTCCCATCTTGAAGAAAAACAATACCAATGAAACGTGTTTTTTTATAAATAGATCAGTAAATCTATACATCAAATAAGTATATAACAGATAATCAGATAAGTAAAAAACAGATAAATCAGTCAATATATTAATAACTAATAAATAAATCAGTAAATACATAAAATCACCGAATAATATATTAATAGACAAGCGAATAAACTAATTAAATAAAATGAATAAAAATATTAAATTATGATCTTTGATGTCCTTCTTAAAGAAAAAAATACGATAGACTGATTTATGCTAACATTAAAAATATCATGGAATAATTTAAAATGTAAATAATTTAATGACATTTAGAAGGAAAATGAGTCTGATCGAAATATGATTTACAAAATAATATGTCCATAAATAATACACTCTACTAACGCCATCTCTATTTCTCTGTAATGACGCTGTCTCTCTCTCTCTCTCTCTCATTAACAAATTTTAAAAAATTATTATTAATAAAATACGGAGTCTCTAGCATCACTATTTCTTTATGAAAAAGAAAACATCCTTTACAGTAAATATGGAAAAGAGACAATAACGTAAACTGATGCTGTGTGTATCTTCGACTTTAGCCGGTGCTAAGTAATTGCTCTTTTGTATGGTAAATTGAAAATGACACCAGGTTAACTTTTTGTGCATTTTTTAGTAATAAATATTGATGAATAGGGAGCTGTATTTTTATGGTTACTTACTATTCTATTATTTTTATTAACTAGAAATGTACAGATCTTATTCAGCCCGCGTGGATTAAGACAAATGAATTCAAAGCGAGGCTCGCTTTGCAAAGTTATAAAAGAGTTGAGTGAAATCCTGATTGCAAGGTAAAGATCTAAAGTTAACAAACCTCAAAAAATATATATATATAAACAACGACAACGAAATCGGCTACAGCAGCAAATGGCTCGGGTCGAAACACAACGAGATGCTACTAGAATCAACGAAGACGTGCAAAAACAGACGTGGCTCCGTCAACCGACACGAACAACGTTACACGACTGGGACTATAACAAAGATGTCTCACACTCACTACCAGTAAAGGTTTCACTATTTCCGATACCTTCCTGTTCTACGGTAATGATACGTGTTTTATTTTGGTTGGAACAACGATGAACTGAATCGAAAACAACACGAAAAGGTCGGTAGAACGATAAAATGAAGGTTCACAGTGTCGCAGCGCCTTCTGTCCGGCTATTTACGGTGTCCTCGTAATAAAAGCACGCGAGTAAACGTCACAGGTGCCTCCGTCACACAGCGGCGCCATCAGTATCATCCCTTTAAAGGTAACAGGTCGACGTTTTTTTTTTTTTTGTCAGCCTGCATTAGGGTCCTCTTATCTTATCTTTTTTTTTCCTTACAAGAAAAAAAGACTTCGCCAGCACCGAACGTAAAATCAACTCTCTCGCCTTCTTTTTTTTTTTTTATCTCTCAAAATGATTTCTTGCCGTCTGCTGGACCAAAGGAACCGGCTCCAGAAACCCGTTCACCACCGGAATGTTTGCACTTTAAAAACAGAAACTGGATAACATCGAGCTCGTGTCGCGTTCGAGGCAGCTCTGTGGTCCGCTTCTCGGGAACACACAAGGCTGGAGTATCGGACACTTTGGTCTGTAACCGTTTTAGAGGAGATCGGAAAACTCGAAGTCGGTGTCGACGTATTTCTTCTTTTTAAAACCAAGAGCCTCTTCTTCTTCTCCATCTCCATCTTTTTTTTTTTTTTTTCTGCTGACTTTCTCAACCCGACATCGCCAGGGAAACAGTCTCCACCCGCACAAGCTTTACGTGGTCTCCTTCCTCCTTCATCGACAGCACCCGTTCGGATAAAGTTCCATTTCTTAACTGGTCTCTAGTCTAAGCAGATTATTTTTTTTTCCTTCTTTTGTCTGCTAAAACAAAACACACACACACAAAAACTATTTTCAAATTTAGAAAAAGTAAAAAACTATTTGCTGCGTTGTCTTAGTCAGTTTGTCTCCACAACCTAATCAGTAAATATACTACTAAGCTAAATTAAAAGTAAACGGAAGATCTTAATTTGTGGGATCGAGAGAACGACATCTTTACGCCTGCCACAGAAGTGGTAGGATATGACTACGTACTTTTCTAAAAAGAAATTTTCGGTAGACTTGCTTAATCGATATTTTACAGGAATTTAAACAACCCTATCCAAAATCACTCAATAACTCTGGCGAGCAAATCGATGCGACCACATGGAACTAATGTTGTGTGTTGATCTATTAATATTCCCTCTTCTCCAAAAACCTACACAGGAAATACACACTTTCTATATACAATTAAAAAGCAAATGGTTTAACCAAGCTACTGGTTTAGGTTTACAGCCCGTATGCTTGCAAACTTATAACGAAATGATTATATTTCGTAGAACTGGTTAGCTTAGCAGGGTGATAAATGAATACCACTCCTGCCAATGTGGCCATCATTTTAAATAAAAGATAACTATACTGCAGAAGCTTCGTCAAAAACCACAGCATAAATATTCTCTGCATCTAAATATATTTCTCTGCTCTTACTGAAGTTTATGAATCATTTACGTTAACGAATCTTCACGCCACAAAGGCAGCTATTATCCAGCAAGTGCTATGAAAGACAGAACTCTCCAAGAATAACTGCCAATAATAATGGCCTCGTTACCAAACAGAACTCGCACTCTTTAACTGCGCTTTAATTGCAGGTATGACAATCTTCCCTTCGGGGTAAAGAATGATATGTAGAGGAAATGCCAGCTCAGGGTATCGACGGTTCGTACGTGAACGAACATATGGCCAGATATCGACGGAATGTAGCTGTAAAGCTGCAATTAAATTGCTATTCATTAATGCCTGCAGTCCGTTTTCACAAGATAATGGATAAATTGTCTTTTCATGATCCTAAACCTGTTTATTAAGCGCTCGCGACCCATTAACAGGTGTAAGGCCACAGTATAACCTTGAACACAGGATTTAAAATTTTCCAATTCATTACAATTCTATTCCATATTACAGTTATAATAAAGACACCTTTTAACGTCCAGTCTTGTTCCATTTTAAGTTTATTGAACTAATAACTCATATTTTACAAACTCAAAGAGGCCGATCGTTCAAACAACCATAAATCTGCGACCCTTTTCAAGGACCTGTTTAGAAATTTAAAACAAAATCTGTGTTATAGCCCTTTAAAATGGCTATCTATCTATTTGCCTGTCTATTTACCTACGCATTAGCAGTAAAATTTACCAAAGATTTGCAACAATTCCGAGTACTATGTAATCGTATGAGGCGACAAAAACACGATAAACTTATTATGACGTAACAATGAACTAAAAGAGTCTCTCCGTTTAGTCTGAAGAACCATAAATATCAAAGATTCCATAATTAATAATCAGATTGCAAAGGAATCGCCGTCAGTAAATGTTGAAATTTACAAGAAAAGCCAGATTGAAAGTTGTCAAATTTTCACGTTTTGCATATTTTAAAATTATTATTCTGAATATTAAACATTTGACGTTGAGTTCCGGTTTCAAAAGGATATATGTTAGAGAAAATATGTCAACAACATACATGATGTTATGGAAACTTTTTAATGAATAAACAGCATTTAATTAGAACTGTAATTGTTTTTAAAGCAGGTCTGATTTAATTATTTTTAATTATAGGTACCGCGACCTAAATTAGAACCAACCAAAAAGGTATTTTGGAAAGTTTGTTCTTGTAATCGTTTAGACAAATATCATAAATTAAAATTACTAAGTTGAATCGGGTATCAGTCGCAAAAAGACAATAGGAAAACTAGCAGTTGATGATTCAGACAGTTTAAGAGAAATGTCGTACTTTCTCTGTCAACAAATGATAAAAGAGAAAAAAAAAATTAAAATAGAAGACAGTTTGAAAGTTTCCAAATATCTTAACTTGTAAAGAAACGCTAAGGTTTGTTGTCCCTATTTGACCAATATTAAATTATAGAGTAACCGGCTTCTCTATATTCAGTAGAGCCACCTGACGGCGATGAATGTGCCACGGAGAAGAGTTTCATGAACCCCTTTTACGGCAGTCGTCGGATGACAGTGCCAGAGGGGGGGGGGCAACTAAATAGCGAGAAATTGGAGATCAACCTAGCAGAAGTCCTTGTGGGAGAATGTAACCAACGTCGACATCTTTTGTACCCTGACTGACGAATGTATCGAAGAAAGAGTAGGAAGCATGGGAACAAAAAAAAATCGTTTTGATGGGAACGCTTCTCGTCACAGATAACAAAAGACGACGTTGGAGAATTCGCATCGCTACGACAGTTTCCCGTTCAGGTCAGAAAAGAATTTTTCCTAACAATTACAAGTTAGTTATTCTTTCCAAGTGTCTCGCAGAAATGTCCCAGAAAAACTGACTTCAGATTACTTGTGTTTTGAAATGCCTTAGTTTGTTTGCTGACAGAATTATTTTTGAAAAGTTATCCAAAAAAGAGGAAAGAACCAAAAACTTGAATGAGATGTGTAAGTATTTTTTGTTGTTATTTCTACAAAAAAAACAAAGACAGTTAAAAAAAAAACGATTTAAACCCTCACGACAAAACTAATTAAACCAAAATAATACCTGTTAGAAGGATTTAATCTGCTTGCCTATCTAAATTGTATAGACACCAAAAAAGATGTCAGCATGAATTTGTAATGCTTTGCTACATCGTTTGTCCTCCACTGTACGGTTGACTTAGGAATTTGTTAAAATTTATTTGTTTTAGTTAACTACCATTAATGACAATGAAGTCAGATGTCGGATTTCTCGCGTAATTGATGCAATATAACAGGTGAGAGAAGAGAAAGAATTTGTGGAACAGTTGCATGCGTGTGGAGGTTATAGCTCGTCAGCTTAGAATCTGTTATACTTTAGACTCCAGATAGTCCACATTTTGTCAAGCTACATTCCAAATGTTAGGGTTGAATCTCACATGAGAAAGATTGGTCCGAACTGAACTTGAAGAAGAAAAGTAATCACGTCCATACGTTTCAGCCGTGAGGGAAATTTAAATGGTATTCCGTGGAGCCGAAGTTTTTACTGTGGCTGTGTCGCTAGGTAACTGACGTTGCTACTCGACGGACCTTTTGTAAACGTGACATCGGTCACGTGGCGCCCGTCAGTCTCGGGATCCCGCGACCAGAAGCAGCAACGTTTTACAGTGGCAACGAAGCCCTGTCGAAAACGACTGTTCATGAAACAGTAGGTGATGGGGTTGCAGCACACCGACACGTAGGAGAGCAGCCGGATGAAAGACCAGGCCATGGGGGAGAGAACGGCACTGACGGTCGAGTAGTCGAAGATCATCCAGGTGTGCACGACGTACAGCGGCGTCCAGCAAATGAAGTAATCTAACACAACCACAAACAGCATCTTAATGACGCGCTTTTTGTTCTTCAAGCTCTTCTCGTAATTGCTCTGCTGCAGCGAATGGTACACGTGGGCAGACTGCTTCGCGCGGTGCCTGTCGCTGGATTTCGACAGTTTCACGAGCTGCAGCGAACTGCTGCCTGTGGAGCTGGTTGCCTGATCTTCATCTATCATTTTGCGAAGTTCTTCCTTGTTTCGTTTCCCGTTGTTTGTGTTCAAGGTGCTTCCTGAAGGATAAAAGGAGATCGAGATTAGAATATACCGGACCGAGCTGGCCGGACAAGCCTGCACTCACGCATATCAGGAGGGCGAGTACCGGATCGAGCTGGTCGGACAAGCCTGCACTCACGCATATCAGGAGGGCGAGTACCGGACCGAGCTGGCCGGACAAGCCTGCACTCAAACACATCAGGAGGGCGAGTACCGGATCGAGCTGGTCGGGCAAACCTGCACTCACGCACATCAGGAGGGCGAGTACCGGACCGAGCTGGTCGGACAAGCCTGCACTCACGCACATCAGGAGGGCGAGTACCGGACCTAGCTGGTCGGACAAGCCTGCACTCACGCACATCAGGAGGGCGAGTACCGGACCGAGCTGGCCGGACAAGCCTGCACTCAAACACATCAGGAGGGCGAGTACCGGATCGAGCTGGTCGGGCAAGCCTGCACTCACGCACATCAGGAGGGCGAGTACCGGATCGAGCTGGTCGGACAAGCCTGCACTCACGCATATCAGGAGGGCGAGTACCGGACCGAGCTGGCCGGACAAGCCTGCACTAAAACACATCAGGAGGGCGAGTACCGGACCGAGCTGGCCGGACAATCCTGCACTCAAACACATCAGGAGGGCGAGTACCGGATCGAGCTGGTCGGACAAGCCTGCACTCACGCACATCAGGAGGGCGAGTACCGGATCGAGCTGGTCGGACAAGCCTGCACTCACGCATATCAGGAGGGCGAGTACCGGACCGAGCTGGCCGAACAAGCCTGCACTCAAACACATCAGGAGGGCGAGTACCGGACCGAGCTGGCCGGACAAGCCTGCACTCAAACACATCAGGAGGGCGAGTACCGGATCGAGCTGGTCGGGCAAACCTGCACTCACGCACATCAGGAGGGCGAGTACCGGACCGAGCTGGTCGGACAAGCCTGCACTCACGCACATCAGGAGGGCGAGTACCGGACCTAGCTGGTCGGACAAGCCTGCACTCACGCACATCAGGAGGGCGAGTACCGGACCGAGCTGGCCGGACAAGCCTGCACTCACACACATCAGGAGGGCGTATCCATAGTAAGCCATAGCCTGTAATTTTAAATTAAAAATATAGGTTCTTTTGTCATTTAAAAAATACCTGGAAAACAAGGTCCTTGAAATGAAGAATGGACATAAATAGGATGTTGGCACGTGTTCGCGCTCAGCAAAACATGTGGTCATCACTTCGGGTGCTCGCTGTTACCGCCCCGAAGTGTCTAAATAACCCTGCTGTCTCACCTACCCTCATGAATGTCGGCGGGTCAAATGATTTAAACCCCTGCCTGTAGAACCCAATGAAGGCTGCTTGTTATAACCCTAACAACACTACCATGCTTGGTACGCAGACTCTCAGGTGTTCTGCCAGAAAATACTTATTTTAATGAAAGAGGAGAGAAAACGTATGTAGTCTGTACAGAAAGGGAGCTAGGTAGGGGAGCCGAGTCTGCTGTCTGCCGAGCTGAGGCCATAGCCACGTGACGTTTGGAACACGCACTATTCGTTTTAGATGGGCCAGGTGCTGGCTGGCTACACGTGATAAAGTAACACAGACAGGAAAAGGAAAGATCCTCCGCCCGCCGATCAGAAACGAAAGCATCGATGAGTGCACATTACTTAATAAAATAGGAGAAAGGATCTTAATTGGCGCAACATGTTGCCGATCATAAAAATTTCGGGCTGGCAGAGCTGTTCTGGAACCGTTTGTTTTAAACGATTACTGCACGTAAATTAATAAGACAAATGAAAATTCTACTGTCAAGGAATTCCGTCGCATTCACTTGTCTACCTTACTTCTATATATATAAAGATCATCGAGGTCGGTTTTCACAAAGTCAACAGCCTTTTCAGCCACCAGCATCTAGTGGCGTAGTTATGAAGTTTGTATTGTTGTTGTTGTTTTAGTTTCTTTTGCTTGCAAATCGTCCAACCCTAAATAATCAGCATTATACACCAAGGACGAGGTCACTGCCGGTGGAGGGCCCTGTGAGGAAAAGAGAAGACGGCGCATGTCTTTCTAGTGTTGAGAACTAAAACCTTAAGAGTGATAACTGCAATAAAAAAAATGGGTCTAGGGTTGATAATATAAAAAATCTTACCATTTGAAATTTTCAGGTCGTATTCTATGCCGAGCCACAGTCGTCGAGAAATGATTGCGTATGCAATCATCATGATGAACAATGGGAGGAGGAAAAGAGTAGCATCGAGTAATATCTGGTAAGCGCCTTCAAGGTACTGGTTGGGCCATATTTCTCTGCACGCCTTCGCCCCCGTCCTGATTTTAATTAGTCTGTTGAACACGGCTATAGGGACCACAAAGACAAGAGCTGCTACCCATACACCCGCAATTATCTTGTAGGCGTGCGATAGCGTCTGCCAGCGCCGGGAACGAAGAGGTTGGCAGATGGCAAAGTAACGTTCTAACGAGATTGCCACGAGAGTGAAAGAGTTCACTCCAACTGATGTTGCTGAAAAACAAATAAATAAACATTAACAATTTTTATTTATTGATTTTATTACTGAAGCATAAATATAGGCAGAAGAAAATAAACTAATTTTAAAGGTATGTATATTTTAAAAAATTCCAACAAATCATGACAACGAAACGAATTCTTGGAATGTCGAAAAAATTGTTCAAAGAAGTATTGGATTTTTTAATCCATTACTAAAACGCTAATCAAATAAGAAAAACGAAATATCTCGTCTATGTCTTTGAGTTTGTGCGTGTGTGTGTGTGTTGCAAAAAATGCATGCACTTGCTGATGATGACGGCTTAGTCTCCTTAACAACAACTAGAACTCCCGATGGAGGCTGTTACAATGATCCGCCAGTGGGGTTTTCCTAATTCCGCTGTTCATAAATATCAGTCAAGATTTTTACGAGTTAAACTAGGGCCGACCAAAATAACCCCTCCCCTGAACACTCTGACCTCGGGTTACGAACCCAGAACCGTCCAGCTAGTATTAGTTACACCATTATGAGATAGTTGCACCAGTTAACGGATTTGTTTTAAATAAGATGTAAATGTGATTGTTTCTTTCTTTGTTCGTTTTTTTAAATGTTTAATAGAATTTCAATTTTTATGCCAAGTACAGGAGGGATGACCTTAAAGAAACAAGGATAATAATCGTAGACTCTGCTCATTGGAAATTGACAACTTTGTTACTCACACGGAAGAATAAATAATCAGTAGCGGTTCTGAACTAGCACACCTTTTTAAAGTATAAAATTATCGTTAATTTACCTGATGGTACTGCATTCTCTTGCGATCTCTGACATCGCCTGCCCCCGGTATTTGATCTCTTGACAATAATATAAATGTAACCCTGAAGACACCAGTAATTTTTAGACAAGAACTTAAATTAACTTTCGTGAATTATTAAGTGTATATGAAGAATTAACTTTAGAGGTAAATATTCCCAGACGTTAAACCAGCTTGTGTGGCACGTATTTCCTAAAGACGATTTTATTATTTTTCATTTGACAACAGAACAGTCATGATTCGTCTTCACAATTAAAACGGATCATCTTCTTCAAGGTTTTTGCCGATAGCTTTTTTTTTTTTCAGAAATTAAATTAAATAGATTTTCGTATTTAAAGTTTCCTTTCTTTGTTTTGTTTTGGCAACGGAATCAAACTAACAATTTTCCTTGATATTTTAATTGTTTCATTATTTATTTTAATTCTTCCATTGGCCACAAAAACGTTAATTTAAACTCACGTCAGCATTAATTTTTTCAGGGTGCTGTCGGGCACTGGGAATAGCAACGAGTGAAAAAATCTTAAAAGCTTCTTAATTTCAGAAGTTCCTTTCTCACGTCAGAAATCAAACCTCGAGTGAAAATGTGAGTTGAAAAGAAGCTGGTATTGTGAAACAAAAATATAGAAATAAAATAAAAATGAAGTCGTTAGTTACCATGGGTTTCCTTCAGGATGTTTATCGTGATAAAAGTGTAAGTTTATCCTTGGCGTGTTAATACCTTACTATTATCATTCTTTGAGGCCCTGGGTTAGAGGCCCAGTCGCGAGCGACAGCTTTGTTTAGCTTTCCGCCCTTCTGGCAATTTTTTTACTTCCGCTGTTCTTCATCAACCACAAACAAAAACCCTAATCCTGTTCTCCTCCGCTAGGTTTAGGAAACTGAAATCAAAAGTTTTCTCCTGGTAAATGCCTTGCGTGTTGACGTCAGCACAAAGGTTCGAAAAAATATGATCCTTAACACGTTTATACCTTGCTGATCTTTTGAAAAATTCCAGGAAAAGTGTATACAATAGAGAGACATTTTTACCTGTGGATGTTTCTTTCGTTGTTTTGTTTTATGTAGCAGTATTGCATTTTTTCGGTAACCAATGAATTGTTGTTATGGCTATTTAGGGAACATAGCAAGCTTCCGTTTTTGTTTTTTTAGATTTTTATGTTACACTAAAACATTGAAACAGGCAGACTGTTCCTATGTACGCACCATCACTTATGATGTCCGGTATTGGGTAACTCTAATAATTATTACAACCCCCTTAGCTCAAAATGTCTACCTGTTCGTTACCTTTTAAATTGACGAATGCCTCTGTTATATCTCTATGCGATCTCAGTGAGAGAAACCAAAAGTTTAGCTTTCGATAGCCATTCTGGTGAAAAGTCTCTGAACCCCTTTTCGGATTATCGACAAAGTAAGAACACCAGGCCATGACCGCAAACTCAAAACGAAACCTGACTAAAGTTTTAAATAAAAGGGGAACAATGTTCAGTGTCTTTAGTGTCGTGGTTCTGTTTGAATGATACGTAAGATTCCACCGACTACAGCTTATCACATCTCATGATACTACGTATCTCCAGCCAGCTGTGGCCCAAATGTTCCTAGAGCATCATCAGTCCTGAGGTTTGGTTCAATAAAACTATTGCAGATCCCAAGTGTTTTCCAAATTTTAGCCATAATTTTAAAATTCTTTTCCTGGTTGACATCATCACCTGGACAAAATCTCATTTTGCTTTTGAATGAATTAGCATAAAGAATATAAAAGACCTTCGCGTGATATCGCAAGAGATTAAATATGAAAGAATGTATGCCATTTATATTTTGCGTGAGCATGGAATTTGAGTTCTTTGCTTATGACATTTTGTTGCCAATTTAAAAGTTGCGCGAGCGACCAAGTTTAATATTTAGAACGTAAATAAAACCTACCAACAAGAAACAAAAGAATTTTCCTGTAAGATGACTGTTCACCTCAGGTGACATATTTCAGCGGAATTTCATACGGATCAGTTTTGATAACTGAAAAAAATCAACTCTTAAAATCTATGCGATCCTGCGAGTCACTGACGTAATGGCTTGTCTTTGATTAACCATTCCCTACGCGTTTGTTTTCGTTAGAAGACAAAAATCTATGGCATCTTTCAAAATGTCTTGTAAATTCGTGACAAACCGGTTCCTAAAAAAAACGCCATTTTCAGTCCACTTTCGTAATTTTTGGTTCCGGTTAATACAAAACAGCGGATTGTTCGAAATCTCTGAGTTCCTCTCAAGAAAACGATTTTCCAGTAGTACCGACAGAATGCTTATCCGAAAAGGTCAGGTGCGTTCACGCATGGCAACTCCGAATACTTTCGGTGCCACTATCGGAATTCCACGTCAAATCGCTTATGACCGTCTGTCCTCAGCATCTGCGAAAGAGAAATGTAACAGGCGGGCGTCGAATTCTTCTCGAATGTCACGCCGGGTCTTAAAAGACTTTTCCCAGATGCTGCAGCCTTGAGTGCGATTTTCATCGATCAGAAATCAATATAATTTTTTAACAGCATCTGGATTTGTTAAGTTCACTTTCCAGAAACCGTGCAGAAATTTAACGAATCCGTAAATATGTATCAGATGGAACCTACATTTTGTATGTATATAGAAAAAGGAAAATTATTTATGAGATGCACAGAAACTTTTTACCGGAAGTATATAGTGCTTGTCGAAATTATTCGACTACTATGAAAACCATGAATAATATAAAATGCAAATTTTTAGTATAGTTTTACTTTAATATGAATTAGATCAATAGCTGTTAAGTATAAAACCATAAAATTTAAATCAGCTTAATTATTCAAAGATTTGGATTACAAAGAAATATGCATTACTTCTTTCTTAATATTTACGGAATATGCAAATTAGGTAAGCCAAAATTTTGTTTATTTATTAGCATTATACTTTACTAAAGTAAAAAAGCTGAGAATCAACCACGGGCAAAAGGATGGATATGAAAAAAAAAAATAGAATCTGGAAAAAATGTAGGCAGGACAGAATTAAGGCGATCCAGGAATCAGTAACATTCAATCAGCTAACTGGAAGATCGATTTCCAGCCTGCGTGAACATCGCCGATTATTGAGAAATTTCACAGATAAATTCAGAAGAGCCGTTAAGATAATTTGCGGATCAAGAGTCGACAGAACGTTCATGGAAGCAGGTTAATGAAAAGGTTACTGTCCTGAAACCTTTCTAAGCTATGTAATGTAGCAGCCAAGCTGAAATGGGCCAGGAAAGATATAAAACTAGATTATTAATTAATAGAAAACCGCCCCTCTCGCAGACAAGTCCAAGTCTGAACTAGTTAGCAATAAGTTGCGGTTTTCATGTGAAGGCAGCAGAAGAGAAAGGAAAGCAAACCTTTGCTACCCCTGCTGTCAAACATGGAGTTTGGTCGTTTATCGGTTATGATAGAGTGGGGGATATAAAAAAGATAAATGAAATAATACAGAAATTTTCTATCATCGTATTGGACACATGACAATAAAAACTCTTCAGATTCATACAAGAGCTGCACGATCAAAAATGGCAGTTTCTTAACAAAGATTGAGTAACCGCCATGGACAACAATTTAAATCCTACTAGTAATATTTGAGAAATGCTTTGACACCAAACTGAAAGATGTCTGTCACCGGTGCGACAACATTTTGGTTGTCATTGCAGAAAAAGTGGAAGAACATGGACTATACTTCATAAGACGGGGTATTGAAATTAAGTTAGAGCGCTTTGCAGAAGTAATTCGCAATAAAGAATGTCACATTGTTTATTAGTTTTAGACATCTTAATTATATAACTTTTCAGCTTCTAAACATAATGCATTTACTTTCGGAAGTAAAGAATTACTATTTGGTGAACAATAAAATTATATTTCACAACTATTGCTACATTTGTTTTTAGTAGGTAAACGGCTTGCAATGCTACACCTTACATTCTTTAGAAGTTTTTTTACGTAAGGAATATTCCTTATCAAAACTAAAGTTGTTAAGATTTTCTTATTTTGCTTCGAGATAACTGATCTGAAAATATAACCCTCTCTTAAATGGGACTGTCAGTTGTTTTTTTTTTTAAAGTTTTAATCCAGTCCGATATTAATAGTTTCCTGCTTAGCTGACACGTGACACGATTGCATTTAATAATAGCCTCTACTGACTTTCCTTAATGTAACTTTAAATGCTTCGAACACTTAACTAAATCATTTAGATTTATTTTTCATTTTTGAATAGCAAACTCCTGTGTTTAATATAGTTTAGTTTAATTACTTTACGTGGGGACGTACATTTCAAAACACAGCAAACATTACTATCTGCAGTTTTTACTGCTAAGTGAAATTAAGTGAATGAACAACTTGAAGCCTCGTTCTTTCAGAACTGTTCTCGTGGGAGGGGGGGATAACTGCACCTCCAAGAAACACGTGGCGATGTTATCCCTCAGTGGCGGTCATTTTTACGTTAAAAGTAATTACCAAGTAAAAAAATAGAAAAGTAAAGGTGTTTTGTTTTTGAAAGTGCGAGGTCGAGTTTGGATGGATTTGTGGGACCGAAACCCGAACGAGTAAGGAAAAGCATTGAAGTCAGTGCGAAAATAGAATAAACAGAAGAAAGAAAAAAACTACCAGTGAAGCTATTTTACTTTGTTTTATAGGTGACACCAAAATAAAATAGGTAATGAGGGGAATGGGTGCAAATGAAGGTCTCCCGTTTGAATAGATTATTTTTTTTTTACCAGAAGGAAGAGTGAGTTGCTTTTTTTTCTTTTCTGTTTCAGATTCTTGATTTAAGATAAAGAATTTCTGCTTCATGAAAATGAATATACTGTACTGGCAAATATGTGGGGTAAACTTTCTGACTGTTTTTAATCTTTTGTATACCACGCCAGTTTTCACTTATGTTACCTGGGATGCAATTGCACCTCAGCCCAGAATCGCTAGTATTTGTGTTAAACTGAGCCAACACTCTCGTAATGCAAAACACGTGGGATTGGAGATTTTCAGTTAAAAAAATAATAATATTAATAAGGAAAATGCTTTGTGTTGCAGCCCCTCTGGTACAGCCTGCGCTGAGTGACTCAGATTTGAAGGGTAATGAGGTGAAAATGCCTTCCAGATGGTATGCAAAAGTTTACGGCTTTTCTTTGGACTTCTTAAATTACATTGAATGAAACTATACATGGGCGACGATTTGGCCACCCCGTGAAGAATAAGGGAAGATGTTTTTTTTAAATATTTTAATAATTCAACTCTCTCTCTCTCTCTCTCTCTCTCTCTCTCTCTCTCTCTCTCTCTCTCTCTCTTCTCTCTCTATACAAATCATTTTACTATAAACTATAATAAAGAGAGGAAGATAAACGAATTGATATTAAAGATCTTTTACAGAAGTGCTGGCGAAGACTGCAGAGAGCGAAAGGTTGATCAATTTAAACTGTCACCACTATAGAGTGATTCGTAAATATGCATACACACTTTAGGTATATTTAATACTTACACCACTGGATAAACAAAACATTGTTATGTGCACAAGTGAACATGTGAAAACAACTTACAGTGATCACCTTAAGACAAATGTTCCAAATGTCCATCATTCACACGCGAACATGCAACACGACGTTCTGAGACAGATCGGTATACAGTAGTGCACGTGTTAACTGAAACGTTGCGCACTTCCTGATCAGTCTCGTAATTTTATAGATTTAGCATCGTACTTCGTCCTTCAGTACCCCCTCACAGGTAAAAGTCCAGAGGTGTAAGATCAGGTGGCCTTGGAGGATGTTCATGAGCAGTTCCACGACGACCTACCCGCATCCCATAAAAATTTCATATCAACAAAGGCTCCAACATCTCTGTGATAAGGTGGTGGTACGCCATCTTGCTGAAAGTAAACCTCAAGCCTCACAGCCTCCATACGGATGTCTTACGGCAGGAACAGCATCGTTTCGTAGCAGTTCCAGATACTTTTCACCCAATTAAGTAACATTAAAAAAGAACGGCCCAACAATGCCACGAGAAGAGAGCCCAGCCCACAATGTAACTCCTGGTAAGTTGGCATCCTACTTCAAGTACATGATTGGGTTTTACACTGCCCAAAACACACAGTTGTGATTTATGTGCCCATACTATTCGAACTTTTAAAATTTCTTCAAAGAGCCAGTGCGTCGTACGACGTCCAACAATTGTTTCAGAAGTATGCAACATCGCAGTATCGAACATATGGCATAAGACGAACATTGTATGTTGTTTTCATATGTTTACTTGCGTACATAACAAAATTATTGTTTATTCACTGCAAATAAATATTTTAAAATATATATATATATGTTCAAAGTGTGTATACATACTTATGAACCACTCTCCACTCTGTACATATATTCCAAAACCCTGGGAACTTCGTCTGGCTCCGTACTGTCTTGACTTTACCATCTCCATTTACCTAAATGTTTTATCCATGTTTTGATGGTTGTTTCAAAATGTATATCTATTTAAAATGGAGTAAGTTTTGATGTGATTTAGTATTGCATATCCTAAGTACATTTTTGAAATAAAATGTTGATACAAAATTAAACTATTAATCCAGTGGTGATAGAGTCATTTAACAACATTTGACTAGTTGTTTTTGTTTTAAAAAAACCCGATATTATACGTAACAAAAGAAAAAAAATAATAAATTGCATCGATTTTCGAATATTGTCAAATAATGACTTATTAAAAACCTGTTTTACTACTATCCAATAAATTGATTTGTTATTTTTTAAATGTTTTTATCTCGACAAATATTTTAATAACAATTTATTTAAATGACAAAAAAAAAATAATTATAATTAGATAAACAAGGAACATGATGCATTATTAAATGCCAAAACAAAACGACACTGGAAAAATTAAAGACAATGATTAATTCCTTGTTTTAGCCTTTATTTACGGTGGCGTACTTTTGAACAGTTTTTCAATAGAATGCTAGGGATCTGTTTCAAACATCTTGGAAAGATTGCCAAATATTGCCAAGATATTTTAGAGCTCATACAAAACGAATCAGTTCCGCATATAGATGATATTATCCATATCAGACTTTGTCGCCGCCAAAATGCATAGTGTCTTAGACTCTGAGTAATTTGTTAACACATTAGTTTGTATGCGTAGGGACGTTGTATTGCTGAGGTATAAGATTATATACAATGGGTACATTGCTTACACTTATTAGTGGCTATTCCTCCATAAAAATGTATATGCCAAATCCGCTCAAAAATATGTCACCAAATTTAAAATGCACATTATCTGTTGACTTTATTGGTACCTTTTACAAAATAGGCTTACTTCTTCTTTCACCCAAACAATCAAAAGATTTTACCTCAACTGTGAGCAATACACTTTTCAATCTTAGACGCTTGAAGTCCCTTGATCTCTTTTCCATGTCCAGTTTCTTTGCTTCGTTTTGTCGCCTTAACAATGGCATCATTGCTGTTGCCCTTCCATTTTGATTTTGCTTCTTCAGGACCAAAACCGAAAATAAAGCACTAACTTGTCCGAGCAATGCATTTGAAAATTCTTTACTGTTCTTTCTCCTCCTCAATAATCTCGGATGTCTTTCGTTATCCCTGTAGGCGCTTCTTTCTTCCTCAACATTTTAATGCTTCATTAATGTCTTCTTGGCATTTCTTTATAAGCTTTGAGATCGTAACTTTGAAAATTTTCTACTTTTATCATAACCAAAGTTAAAACCATAATTTATCAGAATAACTATTCTCACTCATTTATGGCTGAAAAAACTGAATAATCTTTTATGTGCAAACAGCAGTAAAGAGGTGGAAGTGTGCTGAAGAATGATGCTCAAAGGTAATGCTCTGCCTTTGTCTACTGGAATGTTTATGAGCTATTATTATTATTAACTTTGTGGTGTAATATATAAAAACACAAAACCATAAAGACACACTTTTAACTTTTAAAATCACTATATTCTTCTTTTTCATTATTCGTTTTTTTTTTAGATTTGTAAAGTTTTAAATGCTGCTTCTTTAAACACAGTTATATATATATTTATTACCTCTGCCTTGTAAACTGCCAGTCACATGTTACAGTATGTGACGTGAGTCGACAGTTACAAAAGGAACCGCGATGAAAACAAACAATAATCTTCCTGCCAAGGTGTTCCGGCGCAACGTGGTAAGTTATTCAAGCGTAACTCATTGAAGTAGCATAAGAGAAACTAGCAATCACACATCAGACTGACTCTCAACTGCGTTCCTCCTCTCAATGTCAGCTAATCTCAAACATTTTTTTTTTTTCAATGTCGGAAAAAAAAATCACGACAAATAACCTTTAGTATGAGTCGTTATACTGTAAAACAAACAGCTTCTAGAACACCTTAATGCTACAAAATTTTGAAAAATACCTTGCACTTTGGTATTCCAACCATAGTTTTCAAGAGACTTCTATCTACCTACAGAAACAACAATGAGATATGGTAGCAATATAATAACAAATTAAACTCTAATAAATATGAATGTAAAATTAGGCTTATGAAGTATATGAGAGAAGGAGTTGAATCAAGCACCAAACTATGAGTCAGTAAACGGTCGAAACTATCTAATGTTCATAAACTGTAATCGGAAAATTATAATATTCAGAGAAAATTGTATTGAACACAAACACAACAATTACTTTTATCGTCACAATATTTTTTTTTTTCAGTGAAAAATCTCTCCTACCACTCATTTACGGAGATGATTTCCTGCAATTTCTCTGAAACAAATTTTTTTTTTAATATGACCGGTAAAAAATATTTTAAGAAAAATTGAAACTGGAATGACGCTAAAAATAAATGAAGTTTTCAAAACCACTTCTTTCCACAACTCTAAAAAAATTAATTGAAGACATGTAAAAAAAGTTTAGATAAAGTACAAATGCAGGTATCCCTCAATTTAAAAAAGGGAAACAATAATTCGTAAATGGAAAATGTTTTTTCCATTATTGTTAATGTAATATGTGAGGAATATGTTCCTTAGCCAGTATTTCACAGTAAGGCATGAAAAATAACAAAAACATGGAGTTTTAAAAGAAAACATTTGCATTAATAGATTTATTCACTTTATTGGAAGGATCTGTTGTTTCCTTACTGGCTGAAGGTTAAGGGTTTTGCAGAATGCATCGAGAAACATCTAGACAGTTTTCTTTTTCTCCAGTTATAGCTCCTGATAACAGTGCATGATGCCTTCCCTTATGCAACTATACTTAACACTACGCTCCATGTCCGGATCGTCATCCTTGAAAATGGTCATGGCTTGTTTGATGTGGCTGAATGCTTCTGCAGACCTCTTCACGGTCAACTGTTTTGGTGGTAATGGTGATGTGTTGCTACCTTCTTCCATGGTATCCCTCTCTTGATCAAGCTCTAGCAGATTCCTTAGTTGTAAGCTTCTCGGTGTCAGATAATAACAATTCCACTACAGATGAGCTTCTTGTTAGACATATTTAGGGATGAAATAAATTACGGAAGATGAAAAGACAGAGAAAAACTTCACAACAACAGCACAATATGGCGAATTAAGGCAGACCGACACTTGCACATCTTTAGTAAGACAACCAGCTTCGTAGTTATTCAGATTTTTTTGATAGTGAAAAACTGTTTCGTAACGGACAAAATTTCTCTACCCATTTAGATTGAAAAGTCTTTTTCATTATAGCAAAAATTCTTAAATCGACGGATAACTGTATTTTAAACGATCAAATTATTAAATGCATGTAAGAACTCATTTTTAAAATATTCTCTAATTCGGAGAGCTCAATCATGCGCCAGAACACTATAACGTTACGTACACAGCTAAAATCGACTGCCATGCAGTGACGTAGGAAGTTATTTCCAGTCTTTTTGTCAGGAGAGCTCCAGCGTTGCTTCATGCTTGTTTGTAAAGCATCAAAAGTTTCAATTTACTAAAATTATCGTAGATAAGTTGTTACAGAAAAAAAGTAGCAACAAACCTCTGATTATGCAGTTAACTAAGCCCGTGTATTGAACCAATAAGAATTATTGTGATATTATTTGTAACTACAAAGCATGACGCACAACGTAAATTTAGAGATGGCAGTACCCCCCCCCCCATGATGCCACAGGTTTAGTTTTACTGATGTAAATCTTCTCAAAACCAGGTTTTTCGTCACACCAGGTCGGTCTGTACTTACCTGTTTTACCGGTATGCTATTTACAGAGTACTTAAAGTAAAATAGATTGCATACGATTATTAATCAATATTCGTTCCCTCAGGCTGGTGTTAGACCGGACACTCTGGCGTCCAGATCAACTCTTCCACGTACTCGACCACGAACGCAGACATTAATTAGAAGTCTGATAACAAACCGAAAGTAACTCATTTAAAATATGAAGCACGTATCTGCTGTCGATCGTTCATAATGCTCTGAGGAAATGTTTAAGGACTAAACTAGTTAAGCACGGAGATAAAAGAGATGACGATTACCATATTGTCTTCTTCCGTCTGATGTCGGTCGAAATTCGGAAGCTGCGTTAACCCTAACAACCAATTAGTTTACGTTAATCAATAAGCACTTTTTTAAAAATCCTCTCTCTTTTTCTAGAAAAAAAAAATCTTTCTTATATTTTCTAAATTGTTCAACCAGAAAGCAGTTAACTTTCGTGGTACCTTACAGCCTGCCTGCCGCTATTATGATGTAGTCTGACCTACTTCCTTCTAAAGCATCAATGACGTTTCTTAAAAGGGCGCTAATACCTAACAAGGCTCAGTCTTCTGACGATTTGGATTTCAACAAAAGCCGGAACGAATACGATATTAGGGAGAAAAAAAATTTTTTTTACATATTGTAAAGACAAAGACTGCAGTCAATGAGAAATCGATTAATGCAGTTGCGACTCCTGGTGAGTTAAAGAAAGCTTATCCGAATGGTAACTCTGATTGGTAAATAATGAAGTGAAAAAAAAACAACACAAAGAAGTATGCGGTTCCGAGAAATATTTTCAAAAGAAGCGAGGAATTAACGAATTGGTCGAAAGACAGTTTTGGTTTAAATCTGTTCTAAAATAAAATACGGTGTTATCAAATCGAATGAACTGAAAACTAAATATGTGCCTGTACAAATATTCTCCCCAATAAAAATGTAAGGTTTTTTTTTTGCTTAAATTATTTGAGTTGGAAATACTTTTTCGTGTCTCTATATGCTAAAAAAATATATATTAAAATGATGTGGCAACATAAGAAAGGCGACAGTTTTAACTTTTAAAATCAAATATTTGTCTACTTTTCCAAAGGTAAGTTGTTGTGTCATTAATTATCGTCCCGTAGTTTTTACCCCATAATGATTCAGTTATCTAAATTGGTTTTCCAACTCTACCTCAAGCATTTTCAATCGCACTTTTTAATGTTTTGTTGTTTTTTTTTTAAAAAAAAGCTAAATTTCAGGCTCCCAGCCGATTGTAAGAATGTTTTACGATTGATTGATGGTCTTAATCGATCCGTAGTTCCAGATGTCTGGGTAAGCAATTCCATCATAACTGTCCGGTTTAGTTCTCGACACTAGAACGAAATCTACGTTTTTTTTTCTTCTTCTTTGTTTCACTGAATTGCACCGAAGCTTCAAATTAAACATCGGAATGGAGGGAAAAAAGGTGTGTTTGATAAGGGTTCAGATAAGTAAATGGGCGATCGGGCGAGCGGAAAACCTGCCTCGGACGATTACAGGTGCAGCTAAAAGTTTTCGGTGGCGCATTAGCACCCCCCCACAAATAAAAAGGAGGCAACAACAGTTTCTGCATTGAGCCGAGTGGTGGGCTGCATCGAAGATCTGCTGTTCGGTTGTTTTACGGATAAACTCAGTTTTTTTAATGGTTAAATTGACTATCAGAGAGAGAGAGAGAGAGAGAGAGAGAGAGAGAGAGAGACACACACACAGAAACACTCACAGAAAACTAGACAAGTAAAGTAGCACAAAGAAATGTTGGTACTTCGATCACCCGTACGGACTTTCGTTATCAAGAAGATCTATTTGACAGTTTAGAGTATGCATACAATTTTAAAGGTTTGAACTGACTAAAGGATCGATACCTCTCTATAGCAGCGTGTAGACTGAGGAGAATAACAAATTAATTTAAGAATTTAGAAAACCTTTCCCCTCTTTGTAACTAATTATATATTATTAGGTACAGCAAACTTACAGAAACTTCCTGAAACCACCTGCTGCATTCGCTTATTCTTTTTTTTTTTGCCACCGGAAGTGAAAATATTTTCACGTAACTTTCCTTTCATGGTCTGCCACCTATAACGTTCACCTACAGGAGACGGGCTTTATGAGAAAGAACTGGTGCTAGTGAATGACAACATTTTACCTATTTATGATGATAACCTGCTAATGTTATTTCTGTTATCTAATTTATGGCTGTCTACATAACAACAAGATATTTCGGGCTGTTTATTATACTTTAACGAATTCTTCATTGTTGAAAAACGACAATCAAAGGAGAAAGGAAAGTGTCAGTCACTCTCCCGCTGTGTTCGATTATCTTCATTAAGAGGCTTGAAGTTTCGCCAGTTTTAGGCAAAATTCATCATTAAGTGATACAAGATTATTCCATTTCGCCGCCATTGCCAGTAAGGTTCAAACAAAAAAACGTGATATGCAAACCTGTGTTGTTAAGCACATGTTTGGTTACGTGTATAATGATCGGACTAACTAAAAACCAAGGTATCCCCATCTCATATCCTGGCTGATAGCAGGAAAGCCACCTGAATTTTTTTTTTTTTGACCTTGACCGTAGAACAGCGAAGGAATGGCGCTGTAATTTGAAAGAAAATATTTCTGCGATTGTACAGAATTCATAAAGCAAAGGAAACATCAGTTCTCATTTACAAATTGTTAAAATAACAGAGATGCATCTGAATAAAACGAAGCCATTCGCGAGTGATATATTTTTTTTGGTACAATCAGTGTTTTAACCACATCAACACCGCGCCATTCCCTGACAAAACGGTATAGCCCGAATGAGGTTTACGACTGCTGGAAGTACCGCAGCTAAAGGGCGAGAATCAGAATGGCGACAGATGACTTAACAAAATTAAATTTTGCATGTTTCGTATTTCGACTAAGCACTACTACTTGTAAAAAACAACAACAACAACAACACCAAAACATCATTTTCTTCTTCTTTTGATGTCTGTTTATGATACAAACAATATTGATTGCCTATTTTTCCCCCGACTTTCTCTTCTGTTTTTATTCCACGATTTTACAGGATAAGGTTTCGGGCATATCTCAGATACTTTTCGTGTAACTAATATGTTCAATGTATCTTTTTATAAGCGAGCCGGAAAACAGGAGAGTGCAGTAGGAAAGCGGGGCAGTGTTGCCAAAAACCTTTGCGTGTTTCAAGAATTAGTTCGCATTACAAACTGCATACAATTCTAGAGAGAATGTTTCTTTGATCCACCTAAATATCACAGCTGATTTGTAAAACAAGCGTTTCGGAAATTCTATTTACAAAAAAAAAAAGAAAACAGAAAACCTGATTAACAAGAGATCGGTGGATCAAAGCCAGCTTGGGTTAGTAAGAGAGAATCAGTTTACCAAAAATCAAATCTTCTGTAATACAAAAAAAAAAGAGGAAGAGTCAATAGTGGCGTACCTGTGCAGCTCTGAGCCTGACCATGGTGACAGAGAGCTATCCCCGAAACGTAGCTTAATAAAGTAGTTCTAATATTAATCGGGCGAGGAAACTGCTGAAAGGAATCTTGTACTTCTCATACGTGATAATTTATCAGTGGCTTTTGCTTCTATCTGTATGCACGCTTATTTTAGTTTAAAGGTGTATTATGCTTTTTTTTCCTTTTCTTAACAATTAGTTTTCAAATTACCGATTGTTTATTTCTCGTTTCTCTTTTTACCGTGAAGAGCGCAGAATCAATAAATGGCAATTACAAATTCCACGCTGAACGATGAATTTACCTGGAATTCAACCGCTCCTGTCAAAATAACTTGGTCTGAGAGTCCGTCTTAAAACGGTGCTCGCGTATGGCACCCTCTCAGAGGAATTTCTCAGACCAGAAAGAAAACTTAGAGAAACTGCAGTGATAACGAAAACAGTAAAAGAGCCGCAACGTCGTCAACTGCATCTTCCCTGGTCAAGTGTAGAAACCGAAGGTGGTACTTAATTGGCTGCCATATCTTGCGAGAGGAGGAGATAACTCTATAGTCCAATCACTTCCATTTATTCTTCTGTTTCATGCTTTGTTTTAGTCTGCTTCCTTTAATGTATGTAACTGTGTGTGTGTGTGTGTGTGTGTGTGTGTGTGTGTGTGTGGTGTGTGTGTGTGTGTGTGAAACTCCTTTCAAAGGGGGTTGGTTAGGTTACCGATTTTCTGGATGGAGCGCGAACCGCGAGTTAACATCCATCCCGGACTCGAGACCGAGGACCAGACCATGCTGGTGAACAACAGCCCTCCTCCAGCTAGGGACCCTGCTATACACTCTAGAAAACAGAGCAGCGGACCTGGTCACAGATTAGATTAGTAATCTATCTGTTGAGTTGCAGAAGTTAGAGAACTACAATAATAATAATAATACTTACATAAGTATATAGTTCCAAAAAAAACTTCTTAATTCGAAAGTAATAAGATGACGAATCTCTGCAACTGCTAAATAAGTGAATAGTAGATAAAACAAGTATTTCGTGGTTGGAATTTACCGGGTGTGTGCAAATTTAGCACACCTAATTTTGGTTATATAACGAAAAAGAAAATGACTTCAGGTACACAAATAATTTTTGCCATATGTAGCTGTTTCAAGATGTAACCTTGATTTAAAAAAAAATAAAAACCAAGATGTCAAGATTCTTTTTTAAGATTTTGGAAATACAGATAAAAGCCATTCATGTGGTTTTAAGTAGAGAAAGAAAGAGGTTGCAATGGCGTCACTTAGTACAAAAAAGGAGACTAAAGCTGCTATAATGGTGCCAACAAAACCAAAGAAAGATGATGTCTGTAATGACACTTATTTGGCTCAAAGGTGTTTTGTCGACAATAATATATAATGATAATCAATAAACTTTATATTTATCAATCTAAAAATATTACTGCGTAATATTTCGTGTTGTGGGCTGTACGACAGGTAAATTTGTCTCAGAAAGAGTGCATGGACGACCTGCACAGGAAATATGTACAGGCTGTTTCTATTTATCCAGCTGTTACCATAAAGCCTGTGTATATCTTTGGAGATTCTCGTCAGCATGGCTGCTCGGCGAGTCCAGATTTCAGAAAGATCGATCGTGTTAGCAGTTACAAAACAGTCGTCAAACATTTGTTTACATTGGTTAAGTGTCTAAAAGACGAATCAGTTTATTAGCCACACGGGATATGAGACACACGAACGTTGAACCCAAACCAACGTTCCTGCATCGCAAGCGGCTCTCTGTCCAATCGGAGAAAGTAGAAGGTTAGATTAGATTAGATTAGATAATATGACAAGATAGAAATAGCGACCGGGCTGGTCAAGATATGGCACCACACACCCACCCCCCCAAAAGATATGGCAGACGTTGGTGGACACGTGGTTTGTTTTCGTAGGTAGCGATGTTTGTCTGCAGATCAACCAACGTGATAAAGAAAAATTGAAAATAGCCAGATATGAACTCCTCCTCTTTCAAAAAGAAAGATACTGTACGACGAAGATAGATTCTATTGGCTGAAAGGGTGAAATAAAATATAGTAGTGCGACGCGTTTATCGGAGACTTGACATGCGTAAATAAACACTTAAATAAGCTATTCCAGTCACATGATAGGCACATGACCGCAAGCTATAAGAAAGAGTACAAGCCAGACGAAGCCTCAGTCTGAAGACAGCCATGCCATGAACAAAACGTTTACGGAAACTAATGAACTTTTAGAGAAGGCGCATAATTAGGCAATGGGATGCTGGCTAAGTAAAATTTTAATTACAATTTAATTAACATCAGCAAAATTAACATTTTCTACAGTCAATAATGAAAATCTGCAATATTAACTTTTAAAATAGGACTACTTTTTAAAGATGTTGTTGTTCTTAGAAGACACTATACTGGGTTTCATTCAAATTTGTACTGTGGTTAACAGCGTCCGAAATATATATTTTAAAATAAAGTCCCACTGCGAATAACTTTCTTCCCACATCAACAAATGATGCTTTTATAGAAAGATGGGAGTTTTGAGCGAAGTATCCTTCAGACGACACAACGTTATTTTGTGAGCATCTAGGTAATAATGCATACCAGTCTCGGAGAAGATATCTTTATTTAGGTTGCTTAATATATTTTACGATAACATTTGGGATTCAAAAATTTTATCCTTTCTGCTATGAACAGATTTTTTTTTTTTTTGTTTAATTGATTCGTAGGAACGATTCGAAAAGAAGCGTGTTATGTGCGCACCGGTGAGACAGTAGTAGTAGTAGTTGGGTAGAGTCCTACGGTTATGAAAGAACCGTTCCGAAGAGATTGGCTTCCGAAGAACTCTCTCTCTCTCTCTCACACACACACACACACACACACACACACACACACACGTACACAAAATCAGTTTCTTAACCCTTTGTGCCAGTTTGCTCGAAACCTTTGAGTTCGGGAACTCGAAGAAACCTTCTCAACATATTGATATGGGCCAGCACCAACAGTTAGTTCAAAGATCATTAACCTTCAAAATCTCCAATTTCTCAGTTCACCTGCCCTTTCCACTATAAGCAGCTGCCAGGTGTTCGGCCTGCTCTACAGACAAATGCCCCAATTCCATACTTCAAAAACTTTACCCTCACTGCTAAAGAACAACTGTCTAAAATCGGTCCTAACTCCCCAGTTAATTACTTAAAACCGTTACAAGTGGTATTTAACGGCGCTTAACTGGGAAAGTTAAAATTTCGAAGAGAGCACTTTCTGTAACTGATTGATTTCTCTTTATCTTTACATAACATTTTTGCCGCGCAGTTGGATCATAATCGCCCCGGCAGTCAGGGTGATCGATATAACTTAGTATCCCAGTAGGAAACGTTATCGAAGTAGATCACTATTTTATTGGAATAAAGAGTTTGTAAACTGATCTAAAATCTTCTTCGGCTACAACCAACATCTCGCTTTAATTACAAAACGCCGGGCGATCGATGATTATCCGTTAACTTCGTTTATTTATCTCTCTGCACCAGCTGTCCGCGCTGTAGTGTCGGGCGTCGCCCCCCTCTCATCTTCTTTGCAAAACATCACATTTGTTTCTCCTTTAGAGAGTTTAAATCTGTGCAGATTCGGCATCTTTTCCCGCATTCTGCCGCACAAACGCCAACGAGAGTACGCGCCCCATACATGGCGAAGTCGCAGAGAGAGAGTCTGCCTCGGGCTTTTTTGTTGAACGAAGTGGTGCCAAAAACCCGTTATATGATCTATCCACAAACGATGGTGCCCCGAGTAGTCGAAATGGCGGCAGTGGACGAAAAGAACACAATGCTGACTGTCTGTCATAATAAAAGACGCACAACGTTAACAGTCCGAGAGGACTGATAAAGATCAATTGTCTAATCTATTATTCTTTTTAATGTTTGAACGGATGTAGACAAACTGGCAGGGAAGTGGATAACTGCACGGGAAACGCCACGCGAGCTTTAAACTCGTTTATAGGCCTTTGCCGGTATTTACGGCGTAGATTTTAACGTCGTCTGCCAGTCAAACAACAAAAGTTTGAAATAAAAACAACTCCAAAAGCTTCGCATATTATTTCTCTGGGGTGCTGAGGGCTGACAGGGAGGCGGCGTGACGCCATTTTACGATTGATACCCAGACGGCTTTCAAGAAGCTTAAGGCAGGAGCGCTTCTAGTCTTAACCCCCCGCTACCAAAGACCGTTTTATATATTCCCATTTTGACTACACCGTCCCCCCTGACTACATCTTTGATACATTTCTGTAAGTCATCTACATTGCTTGGGGTGGGGTGGGGGGTAGTGGATTATTTCTCGGTTTCTCAAATGCTGCAGTGATTTGCGCATGCACGAACGTAGCACGTCTTCATAAGACTTTAGTCTAATAGTCGCACTGTTTATTACCTCCCCTTCCTCTGCCCGTCAAATGCGGTGTACAGCAGAGCGGTAAGATAAATAACAAGAGAAAATCTGCTGCCGCAATTGTCAAACACAAAATAATTACTGAGGCAGTATAAATCTTATGAAAGACGTGTGAGATATTTCTAAAGCCCCCCCTTTTTTTCTCTCTTTCTCTTTAAAGTGATTTCTAGAGAAAACCGAGCTGTTGGTTCGTAATAAAAGCTTGTTGACGATGGAGGAAACAACTGATGAATACGAAGTAAATTGGCAGAGAAACATCTAAATCGATAAAACAAGTTCGAGACGAAGTGAGCATTGCATTCTAAATTATCCTTAGACCGCGAATGATTAAAACCAGGTGGCGCAAAGTTGACTCAGCCCACTGGTTTGCTAGATTACCTCCCTTCTCTCTCTTTGACAAATGGAAAACGGAGTCATTATCCTGCCTGCCGCCACTCATCACGTGTACGTGAACCGTCACGGTAATGATAACAACGATATTTGGGAAATAATCTGGAATATGCGAAATACATTTATTACAATTTCATTCCGTTAAATCGGATTCCGATTCAAAGAATTCGGAGAGGGGAAGCAGTTGATCGCATAGATTAATACCAATTAGCATCTACTAGAGAGAAAAAACACAAACTCGAAAATAAATGGAATCTACTGGTATTCCTGGTAAGAATTCGAAAATTGATAAATAGTCTAAAACCCCACAACTGAAGAGGAATAAAGAATATGCTAAAATTGTTGTGTCCAAAGAAGCTATGTTTGGACGGGAGAGACAGTTTGTTTTTTAATTAAAATCTATTTTACCGCATATGAATATTTCTTTTAGAGTAATTAAACTCTAACTATAAAAACTATCGAGCACCTGACTCTCTGGCCGTGGTAAAATGATCGTCGAAATGTGGGGTTGGGAAGAGTAAAAAAACGTAGAAAAGTCCGTTTGTTTTCATAGTTACCAACAACAATCAGAAAGTTTATATATATAAAAATAAAATGTGCTTTTGTTATTTTTATTCCTTTTTGCTTGTAAACTTCAAGCACTAGTGTTTCTATATTTTAGAACTTTTTATTTTAAAAAAGGAAAATAATCTTTATGCACGGTGAAGCGAACATTTTCAAATTCCAAGACGTCACGCCGATATATGCTCTGTAATTGGCTTTCGATCGTCGCCGACACGTGCCCAGCACATTTCACACCTGGGAGGAAGGTACTTGGCCACACATACTTTGTGAAGTGACTCCGATAATAATTAATTAATTAATTCTCTCTTCTAATCAAAGTCGCATGTTTCCATCAAAGAGTCATTAGTTAATATTATTGTTCAAAAAACAGCATAGATACTATCCTTTAATCATCGTATTTATTCGGATAATCTATACTCCTCACAAAATAAACGTCTCCAAGTCTGCAGTGCGCTCTTATGTATTCATGGTCTAAATGTGAGTGCAGAATGACCCTGACGCCAATCTTAAAATGATCATAGACAAATTGAAATTAACAGAAAACTTTAATGACGTGTGACTGCCAATGACCCCAGTATAAGCTTGTACACGACTTTTCATCGACCAAATTAGATGATCAAGCTATAATGTGGACGGACTTGGCGATCACAGTCACGCCTCCATAGGATGTCCCAAACCGGTTCAATGTTCAGACCACATAGTGCGAACCTGAAGTGCAACATTGACAATAAGCACGTGAATACGCTGTCGTCCATAAAGATTAAGTTGAGACTTTACTGTTCGGATGGACAGACGAGTAGAGCCGTAATGATGTAATCTCTATATCTATCTGACACTAAGCAATCCTTTGAACGATGATAAGATCAGTTCTTCGGTCAACTTGAATTTCAGTCCATATCATTAAGTTACCATACTAAATAAATCATGCTGACTAATAGTACGATTGGCAAATCGTTCTCCAGCTTGTTCCAAGACTCAAGCCCATCCATCGTTGATGTCTAGAACAGAATCTAGATTACTCGTTGAAATGAACACGACGCCAACGGTTCAATATCCAGTTGCGATGTTATGTTGCCAGGTGTATGGCATGTTGCGAAATGTCTGTATTGAAAATATATGGTTTGTTGCTCTTTGGGGGTAATTTTTATGAGACGGTTTCTTCTGGCAATGGTGATAAACAACGATCCCCATAGGAGGTTTTGTAATCTTTGAAAGAGCGATAAACATTGTCATGAAAAAAAACAACATCATTCTTCGTCGTCTCTACTCCAATTTTCCCGATGGCCTGAGCCACCTCATTTGGTTTCAACTGAGGCCTAGACATTCGTAAACTTGCCCAGTTTATAGAGAAAATGGTAATGGGCCACATACAAAAAGGCAGGAAGATTAAGTGGGAGAAGTGAATGAGTCTCCAAAATCGCTGTTCCGGAGAAGATGGCTGTAACATTATATGTCGTACGAGCAAATATCGTGTTTTGGTTTCATTCTTCAGAATGCAGGTCCTCTTCAGCCATAATACGAACATGTTTGAGCAACGTCAACGTGCCATAAAAGTACGGCAGACTTGGAAACAACCATGTGTTACTTATTTTTAGTAATATTCTATTTAGTTTAAGTAAATTTCCGAAATTTTCTACAGCCATTTTCAGTCCCTTTTGGGCTGCTCTACCATGATTTCTACTGGACACTTGCTCTATTCGTTCACATGTCCCTGTTTAAGGAAACAGCGCTTTCGTGTCCAGAGATAGTCGTAATTTACTCCAATATTTTTTTTTTTTTAAATTTCTAAATTATTAATACTTATGTTCATTTTTTTTTTTTTAGGAAAGTCAGTAAATAAATTTTCGATACTTAACGAACGTTTGCCGATGATGCTATGGCTCCCTCATCAAACAGATAACGAGAGAAACTGTGAGAGTCAGGGCTCTGCAGGTTTCTTCTACGGTGACACGAGTAATAAGAATGTCGTCAGAAATATTCTGTTTGCTCGTTTTAATTTTTCAAAATACTTCATGCAGCGATGAATATTTATCTTCCGCCCAGAAGAACTCTGGATTTTTTTTTTCCACATGGAAAGTGCAAACCATTTGCCTATAAAACAAATGTTTGAAATGTCGTGTTCCACTGGCCATCGACATCTTCTTTGTGCTAACAGTCAAGCGTGTTTGCGAACAGTTTCAGACATTGGCAAACACAGAGGGAAAAAAGAGTGAAATAAATGTTATTTACAAACGCATTTTTTTCGATAACCAGCAATAAATATATTTAATTGCGCTGGACTCCAATCGGATGGTTGATACATTTTCGGATAAAGAAGGCTAAACAAGAACAGAAAGGAAATATCTCTCACTCATGATCATCTTTATTTCCGCATTTCATAGCAGAACATTAGAGTTTTATAGCTGAGAAGGAAAAAAAAGTATTGTCACTTAAAATCAGCCAGTGGTAATGTAAAGCGTTCAACTCTTAGGATAATAAATGTTGTCTTTTATAGATAAATACATTTATAAGCATTCCCTTCTCAGTTAATCGTGCAGACCAAGAGGGAGACAAAATGCAGTTAGATTACGCACAAGCTGACCTAATAAGTACCTCGCCAGGTGATGTTGAACAGTGTGTACACTGCAATACATTTAAAAAAATTCTTTTCAATGTATATTCAGCAGAATGAAACAAGGTTACTTATCGCGGCCAAAAATAAACAAGTTTTCAAGCTGAAAATTATTGAAGCCATCAAGGTGTAATTTAGTTAAAAAAAACAAACAAAAACAAAATATTAAATAATTATCTCTTAAAAGTACAACAAAAACCTAAATTTAACCCTTTGAGAAGTTACGCCCCTTTATATACCGGAAGTGAGTACTGATCCTGACCGCTTCCGAACCTCCTCCCTAACGTCGGCTTTGCGGTCCATATAAACGTCTGTCAAACAACAAATAACGTCAATGGTCCCGCCTCTTCCAATCCAAGGATCCATAATTAACTTAACAGATTATTTACCGAATTTCTTCCAGACCCCCTTCACTTCTGTTTTTTTATTGGCTAAAATATATCTAAAAATATTAATGATAATCGAAAGGCTAAATAAAACTAAGCTTTCGAATAATTACGAGTCATTATTCATTGTCTGTAATTCGTTTTCAGTCTGACAGTAATAAAATAATGGAATTAATGATTATTACTAATACTGGATTCTGGAATACCAAATCGTTCTGCCTGTGATTAGATGTAAAAAGTAGATCTAATGCGATTTCTACCTTGTAGTGCTCACCACTGAACTAAAATCTTTCAGCTAGAATGCCTAATTAACAAATTTTTTAATAAAAGAAAGTAATTATTGTAGTAAATCAAATGTTTCTCACTAAGGTCTGACAGAGTTGAGAGCTTCGCGGATGTTTTCACGGTTACGTGTGATCTTTATGTACGACAAGAAATTCGAAGAATCGTGATTTTCTATTCTTTGGCGTCCTCCAGTAACTACGCGCGTGGTTCCCCGTCTATAACTTATCTACAAACTTCTTTATATATAAAAAAAACAACAAAAGCCCACAAACTCATTCGTTGGACTCGGTCAGAGGAATTAAGAAGATAATGAATTCTGATAGAATTTTGGTTAGCATCTACTGGCGTTTAAAAAGTACATCACATTTGTTGTTTTTAAGTAATATAAAAACAAGGATTTTCCCCAAAGGGCACGCCTTATTTCACTAAAGAACAGACTGCATACTGCCACTAAATTAGATAATTTTTTTCATGTACGTACGGAAAAATTATTTTATGTTCGAGGTATCTATCAACTTTCTTTACTTGAAAAGTTTCGTATTACTTTATTTTCCCTTTTACTATTATCTAATATTAAACTTTCTTTGTAAATTTTCAATTTTCAAAAATATAAATTCATTAAGTCCAGTTTACATATGTTTTAAAATATAAACTAGTTGTTTATTAACCTAAAGGTGACTTTGTGATACTCACTAGATTTTGTGAATGGGTACTACCCGAGTTACATTAACAAGAACTGTAACTCTGTTGCTCTTGCTTTGTCTATAGCAGTGGTTCTCAAACCGGGGTCCGCGGAGCGATTTTAGGGGGTCCGCGAAGGGGCTGACAAAAACAGGCTTCATAAATTATCCCTATCCTGAAGCTCTTGCTTCTCTTGCCTTTTTATATCACCACAGTTTACTTAGTTAACAATATTTGATTGTCACCTCAATTCGTGGAAAACTGCGCAAAGGCTATCTCATAAAAGTGCAAAAAAGATTGCAGTTTCCCTGATCGCACACGGCGAAGTCAAAACACTAGTACGCCCACGCATTTTGGCTGGAGAGCTGTTTTTTGGGCTGCGCTTGTGAGCTGCATTTGAGACGACGCGCACACGCTCATCGTCTACAGAGACTCCGGCGTTTTTTATTGATCGGTGCGTGGGGGTGTATGCACAACACAGTCTAGACAGGATCGCAAGTTGGCAGCCACACTAGCTGACTGTCAACATATTCCGCAAACGTGGTTTATTAAGAGGTTGAGATTTTCGTCTCCACCATCACACCTTCGCGAACGTCCTTTTTTGGAAGGTTATATCGAAAAACTTCACCGTGAGTATTTTCTTAGTGCTGCCTTTTGTTATTTACTAATTAGAAATAGAAACTATTAAGTCAGAAAAAGATTAACGAGTGGCGTTGCCAGAGTAATATTTTTCTTTGCACAAGTTACTTTTTGTACGGTTTTTACAGCGTTGAGGCGCTTGATTCGAGTCAGGGCTGAAAATAACATACTTGAGACCATTATGTATCCAACGCCAAACAACTAGTTTGCGGTATTAGGTCATTTCAAAATAAACTACCGTTTTTTTTACTATCGTTCGTTTGTGATAGAAGGCTGTTTTGGGGTTTTTTTGAATAAGCCAAACAATGTAACTGTTTTCAAAGGCAAAAGCTTGGTAACTGGTCAATAAATGCAATATCAACACAAATATATTGTTCTCGCTTCTGTTATCAAAATGTGCGTCGATAATCACTTCCATATCCAAAATGGCGCATAATTATTAAATGGCCTAATAATTTCATGAAAGAACATGGTTTGGAAAAAATGTAAGCACTCGTGCTTACATAAATACGTTCTAGTGCTGTGAAGTATTTATACCTACATTTCGGATGAAAGTTATGGTATTTTTAGTACATTATAAAGTGTAAAATAATACAAAATGCGAAATGTTTGCAGTTCTTCATTTACATATTGGTTCTATACATTTTTGCAGAATGTCTTACACAAAGAAAAGTAGATACGACGAGTCATACTTGAGCTTGGGTTTCACTGTGATAACTGTTGGCGGAGTTGAGGAACCACAATGTGTTCTGTGTTCTGAAGTATTAACTCCTCCTTCACTGAAGCCAAGCAAACTGAAGCATTTAGAAATGAAACATGCCGATGCAGTCAACAAAGACGAAGACTTTTTCCGACGCCACGCTGACAGACTAATTAAATATAGGCTTGATATCACAGGAATGTGTTCGTAGGACATTTCGGCTGGTCTGAAAGATTCTAATGAAGTTTCAAGGAAAATTGCTGCCGCCAAAAAACCACACAATATTGGAGAGCAGTTGATACTTCCTTGCTGCAGAGATATCATATCGCTATTGCTCGGAAGGTCTGAACTACATATATTAAAACATGTATCCCTATCAAATGATACCGTCAGCAGGCGAATAACTGAAATGTCCGAAAACATTTTGTCGTAGGTGATCGAAGAAGATCCATAATTCAATGTTTAACTTTTTTGCCATCCAGATTGATGAAACGACAGATGTCGCCAATTTAGCCCAACTTTGCGTTTATGTACGTTATGAGTATAACATGCATCTTGAAGACGAATTCCTCTTTTGCGAAGTCCTCAACACGAGGACAACGGCGAAGTATATCTTCGAAAAAGTTGATAACTTCTTTCGGGGCTATGGCCTCAACTGGGAGAACGTAGTTGGTGTGTGCACTGACGGTGCTCCAGCGATGCTTGGTTCCCGATCTGGCTTTCAGACAATGGTGAAGCAGAAGTCCCCTAACGCCATTGGTATCCTCTGTATGCTTCATCGTTAAGCGTTGATGGCCAAAACAATGCCCGAACACTTGACAAGGGTTTTGAATAACGTGGTTGCGGCAGTTAATTTTATCAAAGCGAATTCCCTCAACTCGCGTCTATTTGCCGATTTTTGCAAGGAAAACGAATGAGATTTTGAAACGCTTTTGTTGTATTCACATGTGAGATGGCTATCGAAAGGCAAAGTTCTAAAAAGAGTTTTTGTTCTACGAAAGGAGATGTATGAATTTCTTCACAGCTCTAAAAAGAACTGCACATACAATTTTCGGACAATCGGTTTCTGATATATCTTTCTTTTTTGGTTGACATTTTTGAATCAGTCAATTCAATCAATTTAGCACTGCAAGGAAAAGATGCAACGGTTCTCCACTGTCATGAAAAAATGGCTGCTTTTAACATGAAGCTTGATTTATGGCATTCTAAACTAGAATGTCACAATTTCGCACCATTTTCGCACCTTAACACTTTCCTCGATGAAGAAGATCTTCAAGTTGAAAACGATATCCTCGAAGTTATGAAATACCACGTTTCAATTCTTCACAAGGAAATTCAAAAGTATTTTCCCAACATCCATAATTTCGAAAAGGTGTATCGCTTCATCCACAACCCCATTGCAATCTCTATTGGCGACTTACCTTCAGAAGATTACACCATTCAGGAGCAGTTCATAGACTTGCTGAATGATGGAGGTGCAAAACACTCTTTTTGTGACTTATCATGCAGTGACTTCTGGATACAAATGTCACAGTCGTATCCGGATGTGGCAAAATTCGCACTTCAGCTCATCATTCCGTTCGCAACAACTTATGAATGTGAGACAGCCTTCTCCACTTCGCTTGCAATAAAAACAAAGGCTCGTAATAAACTTAATATCATGCATGACATGAGGGTTGCTCTCTCAAAAACGCAGCCACAGATAGACGATATTTTACAAACTAAACAAGTTCACCCTTCTCATTGAACTGCTTTTCTTTCGATAACATATTTTATATCGTATTATAATTATTTCATGCAAATTTTACCAAGTTGGTTTTATGCCATTCTTTTTGGGGGTCCGCGCCGCCTCTGGAAAAATGTAAGGGGTCCGCGAGGCAAAAATTTCGAAAAAGTTTGAGAACCACTGGTCTGTAGTCATATTGAAACAGGCTCAAAATAAGATATACAAAGATATTCTATATATATACATACACACACGCACACGCGCTAGGGTGCCAGTGGAAAATTTGATTTTTAGTTTTCATCTCAATTTTCTTTCTTTTCATATCAAAACCTAGATCCTGAAAATTTCATTAAAATTGAATAACATTTAGTGGTCGTTCAATAAAGGCTGCTTCTCTAATTAATTTTATCTCAAAATTTTGAGGACCCTACTCATAAATAACAAAGTGAACAACAACATAATGTATTGAACACAACAGTTTCAATATTCAGGAAACACTAAAATTTTATTATGTCATTTTTTACACTGTTGAACAAAAGTAGATTTTTTTCGGATCAGGATAATCTTGTCGATAATTTTCAACAACTTGGAGAAAGAACTGCTTCTGGTCTTCTTGAGCAGGAATTTAATCGAATAACTGGATCAAGGTCACACCACGTTCAATTACATCATTTAGAACTTTTAGTCAACCCATTTTTTTATTTTTAGCCCAAATAAACTTATCATTTGATTCCCAGTTACTTGGATCTCACAAGAAAAAATCAGAAAGAATACCAAGGTATGTAAACATTTGTCATATCATTTGATAAAGATCTTTTTTGAAAGAGTGTTTCATTAATCTAAATTCGACGAGGTGGGTCACCTCTCTGATGTACCTTAAGAGCTTTCACCATGGCTTTTCTCACATCATATGCAGCCTTCATGTACAAAGAATGCCAACCCAACTAGTGTTTTATTCAGGTACCACAGATGACATGAGAAACATTTGATTGCTGCTTTAGCTATTCTTTCAATGGTTGCCTTGCAAGCAATAAGGTTAACACCTGCGAATAATTCCATGAAGTAGATGCAGAAAATAGACAAATGTGTTGAAATTTCTAAGACTCAGAAGATCATGACTTGTTAAGCAGAATTATGTACGGAACAAATACATTTTCAGACAATAAATCAAATTTGTGATCCATTTAGCTCTGTGATAAGCTCCTGGTTCACAAATATAAATGTGACATGAATTTTTTAATCCAAGAAAAATCAAAGAAAACTGCAGAAGTTTCTTATAATTATTTCTTGGTTGGGACTCTGCTACTGGCAACGAATAAATCAAACCAAGTCATACTTGAATGGTTCTACTTTCAATACAACAGAACTGTCACTCATTGCAGCTTCATACGTAGTCTCATCAATAGTTTTAAAAATTAATGATTTATGAAACTTCGATATTAAGTCCACTTAATGCTTCCATCAGAATATCAAACACTTTTGCAACAATTAACTCATATCTGATGCCGACAAGCCATATGCATAAGTTGTTTTCCTAGTTTTTTCACAAGTAAAACACATCCTCCACTCCTCCATCTTATGTTACTTGAAGTAGTATCAAAGGACATGGACCATATACGATCAGTCAGATTCCTTTCTTCAATAACAATGGACAGTGCAGCTGCTCGTGCCTCTCCAGTAGACTTTTATAATTGTGGGAGGCACAAATGTTCCGTGATACCTTCACCAAAAATCAAAACCGAGAGTCGTTCAATGTTTTTTTGTAACATCAAAGCTAATAACATCTTTCCATCTCAATAGATTGTTAATGGTCTTTTAGTTTTAAAAGAATTCTGTATTTGCCCTGTAATTTATTTTCGACGATTTCTTCTACCATGTTTAATTGATTCTCTAACGAGGGCATTGTCTTTTAGATTTTAAGAAAGTTACTGCATTGTGGATTTAAAGCATAAGCTGCAGTTCTGTCGCTGACTTTGTTTTCATCTAGCGCTGACGCTAACTCAGATGTGATTATGCTGGCCGGTCTGGAGCACTTCGCTTCGGTAATAGATTTGGATACAGACAAATATTTAGTGCTTGATGATAACAAAGTATGTAAAAGGCAATCTTCCCCATTGGTGCTACAATAACCATGTTCCGAACTGCTGAGCTTCACTGCTGTTGATGTTGGATGTAAATAATATCTCTTAGATTCTTTTATCTTTTATATTAGCTTTACTCTCCCTTTCTTATCCGCTTTATTCAACCTAAATTAACATAACATCAATTTAGGCCATACTTCTTTTTTTTTAAATTTCTTTCTGGGCTAGCAAAACCTTCTTATCTTCAGCAATCTTTATCAGGTTTAATGCATTAGCACGTGCTACATCAATCAAATCATCCAATGTATCTACAAATTTGTCTTCTTTTTTCTGCTGTACTGCTGTCCTTCGTGTTACATTTTTCTTAAAGTTTTGGCATTTTGAGAAAAGGTCTTCGATTTTATTTATTTCTGATATGATATTCCCTCCCATGTTGTAGGAGTTCTTGTTTTTTTCTCTCTCCATAAATACAATGTTTCTCTAGCATTCGTTGTACCATTTCCCTTCCCTGTATCGTTTTACTTTCTTGTCGGATATAAATAAAATAACCGTCCAAATTCCTGTCAATTTGATGGAAGTTTGCATCTCATAACTGCATCCAAAGCACTTCCTACTATCCAAATATCACGTTTGTTGAAGAACATCCCCTACTGCTGCTTAGTGCGGGCATAGCCCACCTATAATTGTTACTTATCTAAAATCAAACACGAATTCAAAGATAATCCCAATATATTGTATTATTTTTATTACGTCAGAAAACGTGAAATTTACATGTTGGGTGACAAAAATATCATTTATCCATTCATTTCGAGAAGTAAAATAATACATAACAAATTAATGGTGTCTCATTTTCTGAATATTCATTCATAGAAAAATTTAGTAAATGATGCACACCGTTCTGTATACAATAAACACCATCTTTAAAGATTTTTGGAGAAATAACGATACGTAACGTATAAAATCACAACAATAAATTTAGATCTTTTGAGCAAATATCTATCAGTTGTCAAAAAACATTCAGAAGATAAATTTAGCATAAAAAGGAACAAATTGAGGTGATGTTCAAATTATATGTGAAACTAAATTGTTCTATTTATTTCATTGGCACTCTAATATATACATATTTCAAAATCAACTAAACTACTATATGCAAACCAAAACATTTTAGGATGATAGCAATATTTCAAAAATCATAAATTTTACCATGAAATATCTAATTCAATTCTCATTTATGAATTTATCTAAAATGTTACAGTTTAATTAATTTATTCATTTATGTAAATAATTATTTTCTTAAAACTAACGTAAATTCATGCTACAACCTTGGACACCTAATAGCCGCCATTTGTGTCTCTCTGTTTTAATATACTGACCATAAACTAATTTTCAATCAAGATTAATTTATTAGGTGACTGCAAAGCAGCAAACATCGATCTCTGTAATATTCTAGCAATGAAACATCGTAAAGTTTGCTTGTCTCTTGAAATTGACGTTTATCTCCGGCTCTAATTAAATTTATCACCTCTACACCATCAAGGAAGGAAGTTTTCATAACTCGGCCTTGCGATTATTGCATTTTGGGTTGTGAAGTGTTTTCTGAGGAGAAATGAGCTGATTTGTCGATTTCTTGTCTTTTCTACAAATATCTGAAAACACCAGATAACAAGGCCGTTATAAAAGTCTGCATAAGCACCAAACAGTTTATGAGACTACAAAAAGGAACTATTTTATTACGTGAAAATGTTCGAGAGGCAAAGAGCGATTTTGCTGACATTGGAAGCACATGCGCAGGCACACCCAAGACCACAAGCGTGCATATCATTAAAATGTTTTGACAGTGTTTGTAGATTCTGTAATTGCGCGACTCAGCCTCCTTCCCAATAGTAGAAGCTCAATTTCAGAACAGCTACGGTGTCCAGTAAAAGTTTGTTTGACACTCGCTTTTCTCATGTCCACGTATCAAATATAGAAATTTGCATCAGGAAAAAGAAAATCAATCGTAAATTATAGCCACAGGAATCAGTAAAGGCTTTTCAGTTACATACGTCAGGACACTAAATAGCTAAAATGCTAATCTTTAATGCTCATTATTATGCTTGGTAATTCATTTCAGGATGCTGCTCGAGAGTACTGCTTAGAATTATCTCATCCTAAAAGTTTACTGCAACGGCCTCTATTAGCTTAGCACAAATAAATAACAAATAAAGATTAAAGCGTATATAATTTAATTATAATAATAATAGACTGTTTTTTAAATAAACAATATTTTGTTCGTTGCTTTATTTTAAGTATAAAAACGCAAGAATAATATCTCAATCTCAGTATCGTAATAAGCTTAAGGACTCTACTTTGGTACATCGATGCTTAGCGGGATAAATAGAGATTTGCGCAAGCAGAAAATGAAATGGTTGGCCGAATACAATGGCTCTGATCCTGTCGAAAATTTAGGTTTGGCACTGTATTTCTTGTGCATATAGCCGTCAAACAGCTTAAAGAGGATAAAGTAGATAACTTTTCAGTCTAGGTCACCTTTCATGATAATTGCAAGGGTTATTCGTCATATTCAGGACACTTTCGGAATATGGATGATACCGTTAATTTAAGTGCTACGCTTAGAACTGAATTCTATATATCTAAATAAGCCAGTGGTTGTGAATCTCCTCTGATATTCGAGAGTACGTGCAAAATCTGTTCAGTCACATTATCATTTTTACCGGAACACTGCATTTGTCGCAAACTTTAGAAAAACACGGCATTAATGATACTTTTTTGTTGTTGCTGTTAATGTCACAAAAGATTATATAGAATACTTGGCTTCGACTAGTTTTTCGCGTATTGATTTTGCCGGAGTGATATTAAAAAAATAAAAATAAACCAAGAACCGTCTAATTATCCGCTGGTACATTAGCTTTCATGAACAGATACGTCAAGTCCAGCAGGACAATTAGGCATCTTTATTAAGAGACGTGGGATTACAGGCTACCAGCTAAGATGCGCTGCTAGTTCTGATTAGTTTGTGCTCTATCGGTTTTTGGTAAAAATCAGTATCGGGGAGGTTGGAACGAAAACCTGATAAACAGAACAAAACATGTTGACCATAGCAGAAGTAGCTTTCAAATGTGATCCGAGGGCTTGGTAATTTTTTTTGTACGATGACACGGTAATTAAATGAAGGAAAATAATTAAGCTTTTTTAAAAACTGAAATGTTAAAACCGAAACAAAAAGAAAGACAAAAAAATCAGAACACTACTTTTTACACGAAGCAAAGAATCGAGAAAGCAAGCTAACCTTCAAGCAAGGATAAAAATAAGGTGTTTTTTTATTATTATGTCTCGTTTAAAACGAATAACCTACAGCAATCCTCAATGCTGTATACACTACCTGTCAAAAGTTTTGGAGAAAAGAATGTAAAGAAAACGTTTCTCTTTTTCCAATCGTAGCGGTTATTATTACAGAAAAATTGTTTTCATGCATGCAAACATTTTATTTTAACTTATGGTTCATCAAAATAGCCTTCGTTGGCTTTATAACTGCTGTTGTATTAGACGTGACATATTCGAGATAACAATATCACTCAACGATCATGTTTTATGGCTCGTTTAGAGACCTCTAACAGACTGACCAATCAGGTCATCATACCGCTTAGTCGGTAAAAGAGGGGAAACCTGGTAAAAATCTCACTACCAGTGATAGTGGTCTTGCTGCAAGTGGTGATGTCTAATAAGGTTTAGACAAAACAAATAGGTCTTAAAACAGAAAATGCTATATATGCTCAAATGGCAGAAACTGCTAAACAGCTTAGCATATCCGATAAAAGTATTCATTACATATTGCAAGGACACTTGCTGTGAGAAAAGTAAAACCGAGAACAGATCATCAGTATGTTAAACCCCCCCACAAAAAACAAGCAGAATAGATGACAGCTTATAGCCCTAGACATCAGAGCAGATTCAAAAAACAGCAGCAGAAAAATCCCTGTTTCTGCAGGAGAGGTGCCTTAATTCTGCTGGACTAAATGGCTAGTGGCGATAGCCAATATTAAGAGTTGAAAATAAAGAGATACATAGTGTAATCAAACAAATTGAAATGAGATTTTTGGTTCAAGACGTGGAATGTTTGGTTGGCAACGCACTGATGTGCATTTCGTGAATCAGTGCATCTTTCCTACAGTAGAAAATGGTAGTGATGGTGTCTTGATTTGAGTCTGTTTTTTTTGCAGAAGTAGACTCTGAGATATTTGCAAAATTAAAAGAACATTGCTTTAAAAATATCATCACAATATTCTTCAAAAATGGATGTGCCTTCCAATAAGCAACGTTTAGGCTGAGCTGCCACGTGATTTTGGCAATCACGCAATTTAGGAAATAATTCTGCCTACCTCATCGGTCCATTTTATAGCGGTAGACAGGATTTAAAAATATGGACAAGGTCACTTTCTGACGTGTGCTCAGATTATTATGGTGAAGATCTGTATTTACACCTGTGATGGTCACTAAACTAAATTCAGAGCGTCTTCCACCGTCAGCCTTTTTAGAAATGGAATTTTAACTCTTTGAGGATTACTGTCGAAACGTTTTGAGTAAAAGGATTATCCACACAATTATAAGGTTTTAAAATTTCAGATTGTAAGTTATTCTGCAGGAAATGTATTTGTGGTAAATACGGCGTCGCTTAACTTAGGTTGAGGTGACTGCTAAAGAATACATACGTACAAGAGATTATTCTGAACTTTTCTCATGCACAATTATTAAAGAAAAATATCTTCCTTGATGTTTGATAATTATTTTATTGGTGAATCCAAAATTATGGGTACTACACGCATTAACATTAAAAAATTATTGAGCCCAAATGAAGACACTGTTATCGGCTTTTTCAACAATTTATTATTAATGAAAATGCATTATTACAGCAAAAGCAAAGAAAAATTATTAAATGTCCGATAGAACATGAATCGGAACATATAAAGCTATCAATCGTGGCGTCTTTACCACTTCAAGGTTTTTGCATAATTATGGGCCCAGTCAGTTATTTCCATGAATATCTAAATTAGTTCATACCGAGAGTAGGATGTTATTGTGCCCATCCGATAGTTTCCTATTACTAATTTGAATAACTATTAGCTTATACTATGCATCTAAATCAATGTTAATGCTTCTCGTTATTAATGACTTCTATTGCTTTGTTTGACAGAAGAAAATCGCTTCTAAACGCGAAATTTCATATGAAATAAAAAGATTTATTATTGCTCTTCGCAAAGCTGGTTAGTCTAAACGGGAATTGTAGAGAAAGTTGAATTTGAATTACAAAGGATCGTGTGCGAACAACCGTTTACTGACTGAAATCATCTGGCTCATCCATGGACTTAAGATCTAGGGAGGAGAAAATCCATAAAACAGAAAGATATCCTGCTAGGCCGAGAGACTAAAGCAAACCTTCTCGTGACAGGTAGCCAATTAAATGCTTGGCACAATTCCTCCGAGGTATTTAACATCTCAACCTTTTACCACCAAAAACCTTTAAGAAAGGTTAGACTGATTGCCAAGTAGCAGCTGGTCCTTGTTTAGACATGGTAACAATAAAAATAAACTTTTGGGGGCTAAACAGCATTAGAGCCATTCCCTTGAGCGATGGTGCACCACGGTGTGTAGGAATGAGAACAAGTTTGAATATCTGATTAAGTTGTGCGTTTGTCTTAAAATTAAGCATGCTTATGAAAGTATGGGAGTGAGTTGCTGGTTATTTGGCTGGTGATGATAAAAATTGATGGGATTTTCATAAAGTGAAACAAAAAACACTTATGCAACGCCATACTATTCCATCGTGACATCGTTTGTTAAGTGATAAGTTAATATTGTCACGAGATGATGGTCCGAAAGTCCTATACACAATACCTTTCTAGAAATGAAATAAGAAGAGCTTCAAATTATAGTTTGGCCCAGTCGGTTTCCAGGCCTAGAACTTCACTGAATCTGTGCAAAATTAACTAGATCAAAAAGTAAAAGAAAAAAGACAACCCCAATCAGCTTTGGAACTACTCGCAAAGGGGAATATTTGTTATTTATAAGGCAATTTTTGGAAAATTTTACGAACAAAATGCCCAGAATGTACAGCAGTTTTTCACGTGACGGTTTTTTATTTAAAGAAAAAAATGTTTGATGCAATAAAAACGTAACCACTAATGCTTACTGAAATAATGAAATTTCATTTAAAAAAATTTTTTTATGAGAAAGCATATACCAATGTTTGCACATGGTAGGCACATGAGAGAGAGAGAAAGAAGAGAGAGAGAGAGAGAGAGAGAGAGAGGAGAGAGAGAGAGAGTCTCACTATTATTATATTTTATTACGTCAGAAAACATGAAATTTACTATTGGAAAAGAAATATCACATGATAAGTGTATGGAAATCAAAGTCTTAGCCAGTGAAGGCTGCTCAGATGCAGCCCGACTTCATGTTTCGGAAAGAACTGTATGCAAGTGTCTGAGAAGCATACGTGAAAATGGTACTAACAATAGATGCGTTCGCAGAAGAAACCCTAAGCTCTCGAAAAGAGATGCTAGGTATCCCAGGGTATGTTCTCTTCGTGATGGACGATGAGTCAGTAAGAGATCGAATGACCCAGATGCAAGTAAAAGTTATTTAAAAGAAAAAACGAGTAAGATAATAAAGAAGTGGTCTTAGTGGACATGTAGCTGCCTGAAAACTTTCGCCGAGAGGGGCAACCAAATGGCAAGAATGAAACAGTGGGATGACCAAATCTGGAAGAAAGTTCTGTTTACAAATGTGTGCAAGTTTAAACTGTTTAGCAATAACCAACAGCTGTTTAATTTTCTGTAGTCATACGCCTTGGGACGAAGCCAGCTATTGCTCATCTCGCAGAGTTTGTCGTATGGACAGCCTGCTTATGTGAAAAATAAAAGTTTATAATAATAATAATAATAATAATAATAATAATAATAATAATAATAATAATAATAATTGCTTCTTCGTTCTTAATATGGAACCCAGAGAAAAACGTTTTATCCCATCTTGAATTAATAGAATAGATTGGGGGACACCGCGAGTAACCGAGATTGGCAAAAGTGCAGTAATAAATGCCTGGCATAATTACAAGTTTATGATGACAGATGTGATTTATTAGAATTTAGCCGATATGACATCTGAGGCCATTATGCGGCGCTGTAAACAAATACTAACGTATGTGAACACCCACCCACCTTGCTACGCCAAATTACTTAATAGTCAATGTCGCCTTGTGTGCGGAAGGAAGAAATAAATATTAGCTATAAAAATGGGGATCCTTTCACCCTAACCTAACTTAGTGAAAGGACCACAAATATGCCAAAACAAAAGACAAAAAATCCTGCAAGACATTTAATTACCGCTTTTACGTCGTTTAATCGTTCTGGAAACAAAACTGGTCTGACTAAGTCTTCTCTCTTCTTTTCTTTTTTTCGCAGCATTTTTCTTCCGGAATAAATTAATCCCTATAGATTTCGAAAGCATTGGTTCATTAGTTAGTTGTATTACTACTGGAAAAGTCCAAACAAACCGATCATTTGTTTGTTTATCTCAGGCAAGGACAATAATTCGTTAGGCAGACTATTTTTTTTTGGACTAACCTATACTTAGAGATTTACAAAACCGCAAAAAAGTGCATCAATTTTGTGACTTTTTTACTTTATTAGTAGAATCCGCGACACACGAAGCTGCAGAATCATGTTGGCAATGTTCCCACAAACTGATGCCTTCAAAGATCGTTTGCAAATAGGATTCCTTCCAGCCACGTTCTATGGAAGTTTAAATACATTTCTTTTGTCTCGATCGGTCTTTAGGTAAGTTATTATAGATTCCAGCTTTCTTTAGTAATAAACAAAGCTTGATTCCCATGTAATCCCAGTATTTCGTTTGTTTACTATTGTATTTTAAGCAAATCCATTAAACAATTCCTTGTGATATGACAAGACATAACACGTCTAAAAGTTAATATATCTACTACACTAAGCAATTCCAGGTGCCTCAAATAATTTCCTCGAACGAATTAAATTTAAAAAAGAGACTCTAAATCGCAGATGTTTGTGATATGATTCCCCATTGCGAACGTGTAGAAATTCGTGAAATCAAGTCGTTTGGCAACAAACTGTGTAAAACACGAAACAATTCTCATTTATCTTTGTTTTCAAAGTTCCACTAAAACTAATATACACATGAAACTCTTTGTTGGCTTCACTTACTATTCTGTTACTGTTAATTTATAATTGAAAAAAACAACAAAACAAATTTTCAAGGTTTTCAGTTTACGTAAAGTTTATTTTCTTTATTTGACCAAATACTTCAGTTAATTTTAAATAGTTTTAAAAAGACCGAAAGGTTTTGAATTAAAAAGAGTTTTCTGTTTTATCCTGTCTTGCTGGCAAAAAGATAATTCCAGCAAGATATCCTGATTCTTCGACAAAGGATTCGTCGCTGCATTTAGAAATTGTCTAACATAAAACATTATCTACTTTTCCAAAATATCATTTTCATTGCTTCTCAAATAAAAAAAAATAAATAAATTTTCAGATTAAATAATTTTATAGATAAATTCTCAAAAAACCACGTTGGTGTACCTCCCTCGGAGCTCTTTCAAATGAAAGCGAAATCAGGATTCATATAAAATAAAATTTCCCTATATTAAGACGATAGTTTGTAATGTCTGAACGAAGTTAATGATCTGTGTCGTGTTTATTTTTTCTTTTCTTTTAAAATCCATCAAAATAAAATAATCGTCTAATCTATGTAATTTTAGATTTCTAAATAAAAACAAACAATAGGAATACACCACCACGTATCACCAACTCCACTGCTGGAGGCGGTCGGTGGCTGCGCGGTTTGGCTACCCTGAGAACTCTACTTCGATTCCCTGCCAGTGTCTATCTGCTCCATTCGCCGCACTTCCGTGGCCGTCACGGTCTCCCCTCTCTCTTCTTCGCCACCTGGCCCCGCGCCTACAACTGAAAAGGTCGGGTAAAGCTTTCTTTCCCCGCTCCCCCGCGACGCAGCGACCTCTCGCCGGGCTTTTCGTTAATGTAGAGAGTGGCGATTGACGCAACAATCCCCACCACGTACCTAATCACATTATTTACAATTTGACGAGTCGTATAATCCCGTTTTTGTTTATCGTCCCCACAAAAACAATAAACGTTTATATTCGAAATGTTATTATTGCTGCCACAGTTGCTGTAGAAATATTTTTTTTGTTGTTGTTGTTAACCAGCTATAACAACAACTAGTAACGTCTATTTTAATTGCTGTGGGCACTCAGCCAGGGACCAGCTAAGCCGGCAAAAGAGGGGAAAGAGTATTCTCGAGTTGTGTAATTATCCAGATAGATTAGCAAGCAACATGTAACAACTCCAGCAATTCCACATCTGAAAACAGGAACAACTCCCACTGTGTCTTCAGACAAAAAAGAGAGAAAAGGTTATTAAGCTCGCTTGTCTTTTTTCCATCGGCTCGTTGAAGAAAATTTGAGATGATGGTGGGGGGGGGGGATGTCGTCAGAAAACTACCCCCCCCCCGTGTCTTTTAACTTTCTATTTGCTTATTACAGTAATAGGTTTGGTCTGAATCTTTTGATTAGATCAACGTCACGAGATCACATTCTGAAATTATACAGATAAAACGTTTTTCAGTTTTCTCAATATACTAAGAGGACCGTGTTCGGGGAAATGGCTTTCAGAGATATTCAGCTCCCCACCAGGGGGCGGAAGTAGAGTCAGGGTTGGTCCTTGCAGGAAAAAAGCGCGAGCGGGGATCTTCAAAAAAAAAAAAATGTAGGACATCTTGCCATTTTTTTGGCATCCCGCTACTTCAAAATAGATCCATAAAAACACAATAAGATGCCGATTCTCTGATTCTACATCATAGGAAAATCAATAAAGGCAGCTTCTGAAAAGTGCTGCTGATGTTCTGCCGAACACGTTCACAATGTCCGGGATAGAGAGTATAATGGGAAAAACTGGAGGTTTGATTCGTATAAAAAAAGAAATGAAAATAAAGTTCGTGTCGTATAAGATCTTTTTCATTACCTAATCTTCAGCAGATCAAATTATTTCTTATAATACTATTATTTGAAAGAAGACGAAATGCCGCAAAATACTTATCCGTTTAGTTTTAAGTGATTTAAGAAGACAGGAATCGGTTATACAGTCTATAAATTAATCCGTATAAGTTTCTCTGTTTTTTTTTTCTTAAACTGCACAACATCGTTCCAAACTGCGAACAATACGCAAAAAAAAAAAAAATTCTTCTCTACTCGCCCGTATTTTTGTTTTCAAGGAAACAGACTGTTTCGGTCAAACGAGAGATTAAGCTAATTCTTAATAGCTTTCTAGATGCCCCCCTTTTTTTACTCTGTTGTCGGTTTTTGTAGGTTTCCATTCGAATGGAATTCATTTATTAGAAGGAGGCAGGAACTCAACATAGCTCTATACAAGGCTTCTCAGATTCTCAGAGAGAGAGAGAGAGAGAGATATCGTCAGCAAGATTTTAAAACAAGTTTACACTTTCACTGTTAACCACTTTCGGTGGAAATTCATTCTATTTATTTACAATTCTGGTAATAAACACTTTTCATAATATGAAGTTGAGGTAATACTATTCTCGGCTTATAATTATGATCCCCTAATATCTATATAAATTTGACACCACGCGTTGTCTTGATCAGCTTTAAAATCTCTGCTATCTATTATATCTCTCCTTAAGTGTCCCATACTGTGAAAATTTAGTAATTATTGTAATATTTCTGATTTCTAGAGAATCCATGGTTTCCAATAAATTAATATCTTTTTCATAAACAGAGAATAAACTGCACACCTGCGCACATTCTAGATGTGAACAATTCGAACAATGGAACTACAGTTTCTTTATTCTACATACATTTATAACTTTAACAGAAGTAAAACTACTCCATACATGTTCAGTTAGAAGAGAAGCAGAAGCGTTTGAAAAATCCGAAGGTAACATGGTATTTTTAGCAAATGGAATCCAGAGACCTTTTTCCCAGTGACCCATATCGGTAAACCCCTTTAACACTGCACAAAATACAACGTGTTTCTACTCGAACAATTCACCTGGAACTATGCGTTATGGACTACGTTGAAAAACAAGACCCCTCTTTCCGGTTGATACTCAAAATCAAAATGTCTACCTTTTGAGGGACGATGAAAATATTCTGCCAATCATTCGTTACTAGTGACAAAGAGCTATTTAAAACCAATCTGTAGTTTGGCGCCGTCCGCTCACTAGAACTGTATTGGCACTCAACAGACCCATTGAAGGCACCGACGATAGGCAGCGCCATTATTATATTTGCGAATACATGCACTCTGGTACTCGATAAAAGGAATCGAGCTGAGTTCATCATCATCTTTCCACAACACTGTATCCAAACACTTCTTTTTTATAACTTAAAGGTTTGTTGTTGTTGTTTTTAAATTAGATTTAAAAAGATTCATTGAAATATTATTTTCAAGTGAAAAAAAAATTAAATAAATGTCAACTTATATCGGACATTCGGTTTGAGACATTGATCACATAATTTCTGATGAATAGAAAAGGGCTGAAAACAAACAAAAAGATGTAAGATTCATGTAATAAAGCAAAACAACTCGCAGTTTTCCTACGTACAGACAAAAGAAAAGAGCAGGAAAACTGTGATTTAAATCAAAATGCCACACAGCAGTGGCCAGTAATTAGAAATGTGTCGTAATACCTAGGTACTACACAAAAGTAATCTACTCTTTCGCATTATTTACTGGTATTTACTGGTCAAGACAGAATTTGCTAAATATTTATTGGCATGTTAAGGCGTGGTTTCATGCGATGCAAACACTTTATTTTGTGGTCAGAAATACCAGTAGCCAAAACACAGATTGAGAAGAGCAATAAGGGTTAGCACAATGCAGTCACATGACATCCAGACCGCACAACAACTTGTAGATTACACCTAGAACAAAACTAAAGGATTTATTTGAACAAGAAATTGGAAATGTTACAAATTATGAGTACATCAATTAAAATAGAAAAAAAAAACAGCAGAAAATTTAAAATATAAATCAGAAACCGAAAGTTTTAAAATGTTTTGACATTGGAAATTAACTGAAATGTAAAAAAAAAAAATAAGAAAATCGGGCCGAAGTTAAGTAATAAAAACACGTGTTTTCCCGTGGAAACTGTCCATTTTTACAAGTAACAAAGCAAACCTTCAGTTTTGCCACTTATGTATTACCAGTACTCCTTGTTTGATTTCAGTAATAAAATTACAGAACACAAATTAGTAAGAAATAATCAGGTAGATATTCTCATCCAATACCTTAATGATCACCTGTTTTGAACTTTCTACGTAACACTGAAAAAAATGAGCGATTTCAGAACCCATACGAACGCCATGGAGCACTGTGCACTACTCTGACGCAATCATTTCGATAGCCTTGATATTGTATTCGTATTGAGAAGTATCGAAAATTTAAAGTTACAGAATTCTTTGTTTAAATTAATGCTACTAGTAAGTCATGAGAATAAATGGCTTATTGATAGAGTAAACCATTAACAAAGTCCAGCAGCCCTTTAAAAACAATGTCAAACAACCAAACTGGTAGTTTTAAAATTACCAATTCGCAATGACAAATTCTGGTGGGTGGTTAGTAGTAAATCGACATTATGCCGATGATTCTCACTACAGACGCTTCAAGTGAAGCCAATGTGTTACTCATCAGTGTTGACAAACTTTAAGCTGCACGTGTTTGTAGTTATAACCAAAAATGCACGACGGTGCCCCCGTTTCAGCTGCCTTGACTTTCCTTAGGGTTAGAAAGAACGATCCATGGCTCATACACCTTCGTCGAGCAGCAGCTCTTAATAAATTTAACCTTAGTAAAGTTTGCTTATTCTTGTATTACGTGTAAGGAGAAGAATGTATATACAGTGGAACCTCGGTTCACGAACTTAATTCGTTCCTGAATTCTGTTCGTAAACCGATTTGGTCGTAGGCCGAGTCAATTTTTTTCCATAAGGTTGTATTGAAATAGAATTAACCCGTTCCCGACCCACCGAAACCTGTGTAATTTATGTTTTTTCAGGTTTTTTATAGTATAAAATATGAAACAAAATATAAAAAAGCCTTAAATATACGAAAATAATACTAAATTTAATACTAAATATGAAAAAAACAGCACAGAAGAGAGAGAGAATATTTAATTTTTACATGGCGTATTGCTCACGTATCTTTCTTAGGGAGACCTGCTGGCGTGAAGGAAAGGAAGAGAGGAAGTTACTGTTTGGAAGATGAGCCCGCTTACATAATAACACTGGATAACTCTCCTTCAGGGGTTTTCTCTCGTTTTGCTCTCTTGGCCACTGGTTCGTCCCTGGAACCCGTTTTAATAAAAAAATCTATCCAGCGATATTTGTTTCTTTCTGCGCTGTATAATCGTCCTAAAATATGACATCACGTTGTCGTTCGTGATGTTTAGCGCTCTGTTCGCCGCTGTTTTGTTTCAATGAAACTTTTCGGCAAAGGCTTGCTCTTCACCCCACTTAGCGCAAATGTCTCTTATCATTTCGCTGGTAGCTTCCTCCCTTTCTCCCTCTTCCTCGGACGACTGTTCCTCCACCAAGGCCTTCCGCTACTCAATCTGAAGGCCGATGAGTTCGTCCCTATGACCGTCGACCAGCTCCTCCACGTCCGAAAAGTCGACGTACATGCCCATGCTCTTGCCCATGGACACGATATCCTCCACTACTGCTACGTCCTCAGTCTCAAAGCCCTCAAAATCCCTTTCAGGGACACAATCTGGCCAGTTTCTTCCAGGCTGCTCTCAAGGTCCGGTAAGTGACGTAGTTCCAGGCTTTATCAATGAGGTTTATGCAGTGGAGGATATTGAAGTGATCTTTCCAAAATTATCTCAGGGTCAGATCGGTGTCGTTCGTAACCTGAAAGCACCGTGCGAAGAGCGTCTTCGTGTACAGTTTCTTAAAATTTCCCATCATCTGATTGTCCATGGGCTGCAGGAGAGGAGTCGTGTTGGGTGGCAGGAACTTGACCTTGATAAAGTCTAACTCGACATCCAACTCATCCTCCAAGCCTGGTGGGTGTGCCGGGGCATTGTCCATGACCAGGAGGCACTTAGGGGCAGATTCTTCTCCTGCAGGTATTGTTCCACGCTTGGTGCGAACACTTCTTGCAGCCATTCCATGAAGAGGAGCCTTGTCACCCCCAAGCCTTCGTGTTCGCCCTCCACAATGCAGGCAGTTTACTCTTCATAACATTGTTCTTTTTGAATACGCGCAGGTTTTCAGAGTGATAGACGAGCAGCGGCTTCACTTTGAAATCCACACTCGCATTCGCGCACAACAAAAGGGTGAGCCTGTCCTTCATTGGCTTGTGCCTCGGTAATGCCTCCTCCTCCTTGGTGATGTACCTCCTCTTCGGCATCTTCTTCCAAAACAAGCCTGTTTCATCACAGTTAAAAACTTGATTCGGAAGATAATCTTCGGCATCCACGAATTTGCCAAACTCTTTCGCGAACACGTCCACAGCTGCCTTGTCCGAACTCGCAGCTTCACCATGCCTTATTACACTATGAATGCCACTTCACTTTCGGAATTTCTCAAATCACCCCCTACTCGCTTTGAAATCTTCACTTTCAGCACTCGTACTGGGGGTTTTCCGCAACAAATCACTGAGTAACTGTTTCGCTTTTACACAAATTATTGCCTCACTCACGCTATCACCGGCCAGCTGCTTTTCATTAATCCACACTAATAAAAGTTTTTCAACTTCCTCTAACACTTGAGACCTTTGCTTAGTTAGCACACTTACTCCTTTTGCCACATTAGCTGCTTTGATGACCTCTTTATTTTTCAAAATTGTTGAGATCGTCGACTTGGCCATTTTTGTATTCGGACGCGAGATCCGACACACGAACACCACGTTCATGCTTCTCAATAATTTCTTTCTTCACTTCTATGGTTATTTTCTTCACCACCTTCTTCTCAACACCACTATCGCTCTTCATTTTCTTAGGGGCCATGCTGGAATTATTATTATTACTGTAAATTATAGAAATAATGCGAAAATACCACAACATTGGTTACAACTGCTGAGCGTTCGTCTGCTCGGGACCGAGGACTAGGTGAGAGTGATGCGCTCACGCGAGACGTAATGCTGGGCGACGGCGATATTCTATTGGCAAATGAATGTTACGCCATGGACCAATGAAATTGCTGGAAAGAACAGTCCCTAAGTTGTGGCTAACTTTTATTTATGTGTAATTCATTCACATGCACTCACATGTTAGAGAATAGGAAAGTCCATCATTAAGTAAACAGGTTATAAGTGTAATTTTCTGTTTCATCTTATCAAAAAATAAACTATTTGGCAGAATTTAAAGAAGTTCTTTCCAAAATGCTTAAAACTCAATTACGCAACTAACTTATCAATTATATGATAAAAGGCAGAAAGGACATTGTTTTCTTAAAGATAAACGTCTGAAAAACTCCATTAACACCAATTTATGCGTAAACATTACTGAATTTTTACAAAAAATAGTATGTCCATTTTGATTGGTCCATGGTGCATTTGTCAACGGTTCACTGCCCCGGGCGACGCTCGTACCTTTGTTTAGCTGATAGCGGCGCCTTGGGACCCCGGGACTCTGGTCGTACCCCGAGACGGAGTCCGTAAACAAAGGCAAAATTTTGATGAAATTTTTTGTCGTAACCCGATTTGTTCGTGAACCGAGGTTCCACTGTATATACAGTGGTCCTTCGCCTATCGCGGGGGTTAGGTTCCAGAACCCCCTCCCCGCGATAGGCGAAAATCCGCGAAGTAGCGACCTTATATTTATTTTATTATTTATATATATTTTAAGACTTTATAAACCCTACCAACACTCTTATAAACCTTTCCCATACTGTTATTAACCTTTCCCACACTCTTATAAACACTTCCTATGCTCTTAAACGCTCCATCCTCACAATGGCCTTATTGTGGGAAGTTACCACCCTCTTCGCAGTCTTGTTAAAAGACACTGCTGCTGCCGTCGTCCTTATATTCTTTTCATCTTTCTTTATGTAGCGAACCGAAGATTCATTGATCCCGTAATGACGGCCTACAGCCGCGTAGCTTCTCCCTTCCTTTAGCATGTCGAGGAGTTCCACCTTTTCCGCGATGGTAAGCATCTTCCTCTGGCGCTTGGGTTCGGTGCCAGAAGCCTTAGAAGGCGCAGAACGTTTGGGCGACATCGTAGGAACACAGTGCTCTGGTTGGTCGCCTCCCATCCATCAGCCAATAGTGTGCCGTGTACGATCTCACGTGGGCAAACTAGCTCAAGCGGAAGCAGCCGTAGCTGCGTATTCCATACGTGCGAGTCTTTGTCTACTCATCTGCTGTACGCTACGTATTCTATTTCGATTTAATATTCTTTTAAATGTTTTTTTAATTATATTTTTTATATTTTTTAATATTGTTTTCAATTTTTAGGCTATAAAATGCTTATTTTACCGCCAAAATAATTAAAATAATAAATATATAAAAAATACCTATATACCGCAAAATCCCGCGATATAGCGAAAAATCCGCGATACAAAATTAGATATATACAATTTTAAAATCCGCGATACAGTGAGACCGCGATATGGCGAGGTTCCACTGTATATATATATTTTAAAACTTATTGACAGCATTAAAAATTAAAACTGTAGATATGATACAGATTTTTGCACCGTGTTTCTCGTTTAGCTCTGTCTTCTTGAGATATGCGTTAATATGTAGATTTACTGGGCGGACAAATTTAATGTCGTTTCTTCTTGATACTTAATGAGCACTAGTCCGGTTTCCTCTCTATTTTAATCCGCCCAACAGTCTGCTGGCGACGGCCTTGATTCTTTCTGAGACTCACTCCCGACTACACGAACGTCAGTCAGGGTCCGTCCTCTGCGGAGTTAATTAATTTTTAGACGAATTCGTACATTCATTTATGGTTATTAATTATTTAAGATTATTATTTAAATAAAAACAAACAATCACATATTACATATACAGTGTATATATATACAGGGTGCGGCAAAATGATCTGACACATTTGTATTTTTAATAAAAGCCAAATGGAGTAAAGAACGAAAAATGTGTTTTTATTTTCGAAATGTACATAGAATGGCCATTTTTTTTCCATTTGGTTTTGAAAATTAAATCACTCAAGTGGGGTACCATTATTATCCACACACTGTCGAAGGCGTTCACGAAAGTTGTCCATAACCCGGCGGGTCATTTCATATGGAATGGCAGCAATTTCTTGGCGAATGACATCTTTTAATTGCTCAATAGATCGAGGGCGATGAGTGTATATCTTTGATTTCAGATATCCCACACAGAAAAAATCGCACAGGTTCAAATCAGGTGATCGGGCGGGCCAACCGATGTCACCACGCAATGAATCAAATGACCGGGGAACATCTCCCTCAAAATTCCCATCGCACGTCGAGAAGTGTGGGCTGTTGCCCCATCCTATTGAAACCAAAACACTGTCCTTATCGTCAAGTTCATTCAATTTGGGTTTCAGAAAAGTGTCTAGCATCACACAATATCGACCAGAGTTCACAGTCACTGTAACATTGTCTTCTTCGAAGAAGTAAGGATCCCAAATGCCAATTCTGATACCGCACACCATACGGTTACACGAGGACAATGCAAAGGGTGTTGGTGCAACTCACGAGGGTTGTTCTCCCGCCCAGTATCAGAAGTTTTGCTTATTCACGCTGCCACACAGGTGAAAATGCGCCTCGTCACTGAACAACACAACAGCTGCACGGGGGACATGTTGTTGAATTTCCAAACACAATGCTCTGTGAGTTTTAAATAAAGTCTCTTTCGCTGAGTTGTTGTGCCAACATCATTTTTGTATGGATGCATTTTGCAGTTCCATGTGAAGAATTATTTGCAAACTTCTATCGGAAGGCTAAGAGCAGCGGCGTGTTTCCGTGCCGAACGTCGTGGAGACTGTTGAACTGAACCTCTTACCGCTGCCACATTTTCCGGAGTTCTGGCAGTCTGAGGTCGGCTGGTTGATTTTCGTTTCAATGCTGATCCACTAACTCAAGTTGGTAACCCACAGCAAAATTGTGTTTCGAGTAGGTACGGGATCATGTCTACCAAGCCTGAAGTGTACACGGAATGCTCTTTGTTGTTGCAATTACGGATTCGTTGTTTTTGATAAAGGTTTCCACGATGAAAGCGCGATATTCGCCCCTCCAATTCATGTCGGCAACTGTCAAACAAAATGGCATTCTATGTACATTTCGAAAATAAAAACACATTTTTCGTTCTTTACTCTCTTTGGCTTTTATTAAAAATACAAATGTGTCAGATCATTTTGCCGCACCCTGTACATGGAGAGAGAGAGAGAGAGAGAGAGAGAGAAGAGAGAGAGAGAGAAGAGAGAGAGAATATTTCTTTCTTCGTCGTACAAAACACCGAGATCTTACTACCAAAGCATCCGTAGAACATTAGAATACTCGAGAAGGATGTGGACCTTTAACCCTGTACAATCACACTCCGGCCAAATCTGCAGTCAGAACGTTTGAAATCTTTGCAAGTGTTCTTCATTTTAGAACTGATATTTTTTTTAAACAGGAAAGGATGTTGAGTGTCTCCACAGAGCGTTTATACTCTTGATGTGGAATAATATTCCACTATTGAATATTCAAAATGGTGTACGGTATATACAGGTGCTAGTCCGCAGATATCTAAAATATGGCTTGTGATGTTTATTTTTTGCCTTTGAAATTGTTTGACAAGATTTTCGGTACTTACGAAATATGAAAAAAACAACAACAAACATTATCATAACAGTATAAGGTGTTACCAGCAAATCACTCCTTAACCAAATACTAGGTTAAAATAATAATAAAAAAAAAAATGTTGGGAACAAAACTACGAAATTACGTCCACATTTTTTGTAACGAAGTAAACATCAGTTTCTCGCCTTTTCGCAATTATTTTCTGGAATAAGACGTTTTCCTTTTTTTTTTAAATTGATTTGGTAAGCCGAACTTTTCGTACGAGATCATCACGCATTTCCAAATGTTATATCCACGGAGAGTAGACATTTTCAGGTCAGTAACAATCATCTAACTTTAACTTGTTTTTCTTTCTTACCAGGAACACCGAAGACGTTGTGGGTTTTTTGTACATCCTAATCGCACAAAGCCCTTTAAGAGGTTCCGCTATTTCCAAAATGACACCAGCAAGTACGAAGCAGCTTTAACGTTCTGAAATGTCTCGAGTGTTTCTTTCAAACATTAATACTCAATCAAAATGTGAAACGGTCTTAGCGGACAGATAACATTTAAATCCGGCCATTAAATGCGCATTATTTCCGGTCTTTTGGTGTTACTGGAAGATTTATCTTATCTTGGTAAGATCTCACAATATTTACAGCCAGTTGTGGCCCGATATAGAAAAGTTATTACTTTAGTGGCTTAATTATAAATAAATTCAATGAAGTGTCAGAAATAATCGTTAATAGTATTAGCGTGGACCGATATAAAAACTACACTAACAGCCATCTCGTTTATCCCAGGGAAGCATAATGACTGAATACCTCATTATCGGAAGAAAAAAAAAATCAAAAGTTACAAATACGCCGCGCGCCCTCCGTGTGTTGTGTGGTGTGTGTGTGTGTTGTGTGTGTGTGTGTGTGTGTAGAAAAGGCAAACAAAGGACTAATAGATGTATAACAAACTTTCAAACATTTTATGAACCGTCGTTCTACAAACGAATATTCACTAATAATTAAACTTTTGTGTAAATCATGAAGTTTAAAAAAAAATTTTTTTTAAATGTACTAACAAGTATATTCTCCCCCTAACACCAATGCCTGGAAGGGAGACAACCTTGATAAGGAAGAAGTGTAGTGCTGTGATTATCCGCCAGAAACCGTTGCCTGTTCTGCACCGTGAAAGGCTCAGCACTTCCGACTTTGGTTGGGAAATCTCTGCCAGAACTTTTCCTTTTTCAATACTGGAGGAAACCGAAGAAACTCACGTGACTGGCTGATGAAGAAAAGTGAGAACAAAGCATTCCAGAAAGGTACGCCGCCAGACTGAGCGGAACTCTGGTCTCTCGTCCTTAGCAGTCTTAACAAGCAAGAAGTTTAATTGCAGTTATCTGATGGACAATAGCATAAAATCATATAACCTTGAATTATGTACATTAAAAATTACGTTCTTTTCTTTTTCTTTCACATTATGTCTAAAGGTAACAATTAAACTATTCGCGTTAAACATGTGTAAAAACATAAGCGACAATACTTAACTATATAAGCGACACTTGTGAACTATACAAGCGTCAATACTTAACTATATAAGCGACACTTGTGAACTATACAAGCGTCAATACTTAACTATATAAGCGACACTTGTGAACTATACAAGCGTCAATACTTAACTATATATGCTACACTAGTGAACTATACAAGCGTCAAAAGTCCATTTGGCAGAAAATAAATGCAGAGCTAAAAAGAATTTATCTCCTTTCTCTTCCCTATCAAGGAAATCAATTCATTCAGATTTTATATGTTATCTTGTATTTGATTCTAAAAGCATCATGTTTAATACCTCGCTGAGTATAAAAGTAAAAAGTTAAGAAGATCCTTTGCGCTAAGCCTCTGCTGTGGAATGGCAGTAGTACTGGGATGAACAGCACCGAGGAAATTTCGTTGATGGTGTAAGAGCAAACTTCACGAAGAAGCTCTGGTCTTTATAGGTTTTTTCACTATATTAATAACCTTTTTATTTATCTGTCGCTCTGCAAACATAAAAGAAATACTCATCCGATCTCTACACGCTCTTTCTGCATTAACTCGGGAGTCTTTTTTCGGGATCACCAGTTTGTTTTTTTAACCACAATGGTTGCATCAGATTAGAAAAAATGTCGATTAATCTTTCACTTTATCGCAGCTCGCAAGCGCCCTGAAGAGAATGCAGACCTAACCCTGAGGCTGCACGTCGGCCGCCGCTGCCCGATTCCACAGACAGGCCGACCAGACTCAATCGACAAAAGCCGTTCTTCGTCATTTTACAGCTTCTTAAAAACTCGTCAAGGGTCGGACGACCCCCCCTTCCTTGTTTCAGGTGTCACCAAAGAGAAGCCATCGTCTTTCCATACCAAGCTGGCACAAAGTCAGGAAGTAAAGTAGAAATAACGTATTTTCGATGGCTGGTGAAGATTTCCGGCAGCACAAGGGAACTCGTTCGTTCACACAACAGCAAAGGCCCTAAATTATTACTATTATACCTGTCTATCTCTGCCTGTTGACTACTTTCTCCGTTCGCCTAACGCCGGCTCGCCCAAGAGTTAATCTGATGGTCGAGCACGAAATTTAAGACACTCTTTAATAACTCATTCAGCCTGTACCCTGCCTCCATCGAGTAAAAGTCGAATAGCTTAAACGTATTCTAATTAAATGTTGTTTTTTTTCCTTATTCAACGACCTTACAGATCTAAACACAAAGACAGATATAAAAGATCCCTATCATGTACGAATTTAAAGCCCATAATAATTGCGGTAGTTTTTATGGACCATTGTGTGTGTATTCAAGAAGCGTGCACCGTGAACGCACAGCACCGAGCTCGTCGTTGCACTACAATACATCGATAATTCATTCCAAATGCTGGTAGCGTTTGAAGCAGAGTGGCCGCCCTTTTCCCAGTTCATCTGCACCACTTTTCCCATTTAACTGACATGAATAGATAAGATGAGGATCAAACGAATATCCCGAGTGTATTAATTAATCATAAAGATTTTTCACTTTACAATTTTTGCCCTCTTTTGCTTACGTGTTGATATCAGCCTCTTTAAAATCTTTCCGGTCAGGCAAGACGTGGGCCGCATCTTAAAGTGCAAAAATGAAAGCTTATCTAATAGGATTATAATTTTAAAAAAATTTATTTGAAATAGACTTTTGGTATATAATGTTTACACAAAGAGCCAGAAGTCAAGATAATGTTTGATGTGCTTCTTCTTCTCTGTTTATTTGTTGTTGTTTTTTTTAGTTTTATTTAGCGTGTATTAATATTAAATAGAGAATTACTGCACACACAAAAAAATGTATTAAACAAAATAAATAACTTTAAGTAAATAAATAAACCCAAATAAACATCGGTCTATCTCATGGAGTCCAGACATAATTCTCACCTCGGTATAGAAGGTGTAAGAGTCAATTCAAATAACCCAAAACTTGGCTAACCATCAGCTCTGTAGAATCAATATTATTGTTCTGGGAGCCATTGTCTAAATCCGTGGGCCAAAAATCATCAGAGCAAAAACAAAAACGATGTTGCTGGTTTGCGACGAGTTCGCCCGCCGATGTCGTATCAAATCTGTCCCCATGGACGAGAAGCGGATGTAGAACGACGGAAATTCATTGTAAGAGCACGCCAACAGTTAGCTCTGCTTACTAATACTGGTCATTTGTACCAATAGTTATGCAATTTAAATGTGATTTAAAATTTCATGAATGGCTTAGCCATTCCGATTCATCATCAGTTATAATCGATTCTCTTTTTTTTTTTATTTTTAGGGAAGACAAAAGGTGAACAGAATCGTGACAAAATGCAAAAGATGCCTAGTCTTGATGGTCAGGGATCTTTAAGGTCGTTGATTTACCAGTCAGACTATGTCAAATTTTCAAGAAATGTTTAAATTAAATAACAAGAAAGAGTTTGGTATAATTAATTACGTGCTTTTCATTATAAAACCAGTAATCAACTGCCAATTTTATCGATTATTCTTATTTTCATTATGACAGTAATTTTGATAACATTTATCATTACTGTAATAAGAAAATTAATTATTGCAATTTTTAATTATTAATTGCAAACACCTGCATTAAAAATCTTTCGTACACTACATCTTTTCTTACGAAACTCCAAATCATTATCTGAGAGTTTTGTTTTACTTATTTACTTATTATTTATGTGATGACGCTACTATAAAGTGGCGTGCGATATTAAAAGAACAAATTGTTGATTAACTTAAAGAGTTCTTTGACGACATCACAGAATAAGAATGCCAGTACGAGTTAAGAGCATTATTGATTTCCCATGTCCGTAAAGACCTACAAGTCAGCAGAAGACTTTTGTCTTATGGATAAGGAACAACCTGAAAATTCTTAACAGAAACTAGATGGGTCTTTGCTGAGCGCTTTTTTAAATTATGGATAGCAATGCCAGAAACTGGCTTCATAGAAATATTAAATATTAGTGTTTTGACTAATAAAAGTGATAAGGTGAATCTCTCTCTCTCTCTCTCTCTCTCTCTCTCTCTCTCTCTGTATTGACGCCATCTCTCTCACACAACTCTCTCTCTCTGTTGTACTGACGTCATCTCCCTCACGACTCTCTCTGTATTGACGTCATCTATCTCTCTATTTATATATATATATATAGACGGACGTCATCTCTCTCTCTGTACTGACATCATCTATCTCTCTATCTCTCTATACTGACGTCATCTGTCTTACTTTCTCTCTCTGTAATGACGTCATCTCTCTTGCTCTCTGTACTGACATTCTCTCTCTCTCTCTCTAACTATATTTCATATCTAATATATCATACATGTTCAAGTTTTTTTCCAGTAACAGTCTAAGTGTACAAATACTTGCGGTGTTCTATTGCTATTCTCACTACATACGACAAAATAAAACAACGAAAAAAAATTTAGTTAAATGTAATTATTACTAATTTTACTATATTAAAATAATTAAATTAAGAAAAGCTCGATTCTGCAGTTTTCTTTCTTTCTCATGTGCTCACATTTAGCAAAAACTAAAAACCTTCTTGATCTATTTTGACCAATAATTGATTATTTTAAAATGTATACCGTAACGCTTTCATGGGTTTTAGTGCAATAAAAAAATAGCTACCAGTAATTTATTCCCTTTCTAAGTAGTTCCACGTTTCTCAGTTTTTCTATATTGCCATTATCCCTTGAACGACGACGTGGCAGTCAGCGTTCGGCAGCGACAGATACGTAACCCTTAGATCGGATATTAGAGTATGAGTAAAAAAACTACCTGGAGAAAAAACTGGAACTGGCCATTTATGCAAATAAAATTAAAAAAAAAAAACAGATAAAAGAGGAAATAAAAATTTGCTTTAGAAACGATTTTAGAAAATGTCTTTTTCCTAAAGCTTGATTCACAACATTTTATAAAATTTACGTAAACAATTTGTATCACGTGATAGACACATATAATTAAAAGTAGAAGTGATAAAAGTGTAATGGTAAAAATATAGGAACAAATTTTTATTTGTTAGTTTAAATATTTATTTACGGGAGGTGAGGAACCAATTCAAGTATAAAAGTAGTAGATGAACAAAAACTAAGAGAGAAATGAAAAGGAAAAATAAATTATCTACAATCTATAGTACTGGAAAAATATAAAAGATAGTAATAAAAATAAATAGAGGCAACTGAATAATAGAGAATTAACTACCTAAAATATAAGCAAATGTCCGAATCATTGCCAAATGATGCGCACTCTCATATGATAACACCTATAACCGTGATTGTAGATAGCCAATAAGGAACCTGCTATACAACCATTTAACATTATTTTTGTGGTGAGAGCAAACATGACTCAAGGGAAATGAATACCTCGCGATAGACGTATAGAGAGAGGTACCACAGGAAGTTTAGCCGTGTTCTGAATTTGTGGGATAATCTGAAACTGGAACTGTTGAAAATAGGTAAAGAGGAGGAGGAGGCATGAACTGTCTGAGCTGTCCAAAAGTAAGCTAAATATTTTTTTGATTATGTTCAGATTGTTTTCTTTAAAGGAGGTACATTTTTTGTTGTTTTTTGTGTTGAAAGATTACAGCTTCTGCTAACACTGTTAAGAATACCATTATGACAGAGTGATCAGGAATGTTACGAATCCATTTGAAAAAGCACATTTTTTTTGTTATCAGGTGCAAAAAAATAAAATTAGTATACATTCATACATACAAAACTCCTTAAGCCTGGTTTGTACTGTTCCATTTAGAATATCACAGCCTTTTCAAGCTGACCAAGAAATCCATATCAGTGTTCGACATGCTCAAACCTCATTTGTTAATCACGATTGTAATCGCGATTTCAGGGTCGTTATTATTTTAAAGCCTCCTCACAAGCATAAGTACAACAAATAATAGTTACCATGCTCCCGGAAAACTTCGTTAAATTTGGATACGTATTTTGTGGAAGACTTCAGTAAAACTTGATCAAGGCACTTGCTTTGTGCGTGTCTTTGAGGGCATCGTTTGCTTGTCTTTCTGGCAATTCCAACTGATAAGTTGGGATGAGTCTTGTCATTGCCTACTTCAAACAGATTTTGAAATAACCAAATCTCCTTTATATGTTTTTGAAAGTCCTGGGATCCCTCTCGAAATACCGTCTGCAACAGAGGACATTAACGCAGGTATTAATGGTTTCCTTATCTTAAGACACACATTCGAAAACTGAGATGTGTGACAAACTGCCCTAAACAAGAATCCGCAGTTTTCACATCGGCAAACATTTCTTCAGAAGCTAGTTTTCCTATCCCCTGCAGATTCAAGTTATGGCCATCCATGTGTTCCGTGAATTCCACCAAATCCCAAATACATGCAATATTGGATAATGGTCGGTTTCGTGGGCCAGCTAAAAAAAAAAAAAATTGCTTGAAAACCATATCCCTGATGGGACACCTTAATTCAATGATGCAAGATGTTACCACACTCCGCTTACATCTCAGAGAGGACTGTTGAAAATGGTGATGATTCGAGCCGAGACTGGATAAAATTCAAACATGAAAAACGACGATGACGGATTATACAGTACAGTTTCACTGCAAAAAGACTGTCGTTTAATGATAGCTTATCAACAAGAGATTAAAGCAACGGTCATAAAAAGGGTTTTAAATTGTTAGAGTCTAGCATTTTCGATCCTGCTGATCTTTGTAAAAAGGGAAACGCATGCATTGAAAAGAATAATTAAGAAAAACAAAAACAAACCAAACTTTATTAGTTTGGGTTTCTAAAACATCCCGTTTCATCGTTTTTTTTTGTTGTTGTTGTTAAAGACTGAAGCGGATCTAAAGAATCTACTGGAATCTGTTGAAAAACAGATGTAAATAAAAACGTTTTTCTATCTTTAATTTCGAATTAAACTCTTGGATACTTTTGAAGAAATGTATCAACGACGCTGCATCATGGTAACTGTCTTGGGAAGAACACAAGAGATATCAGTGTGCCTCACAGTTTTACATAATGCTCTATGGCTACACTTGTCTGATGTTACTAACATATTTTACTCTCTTCAAAAAAAAGTTAAAAAACCATAAGATGGCTTTGTCTGAAGACTCGATATGAGAAAAATTAATTATTTCTCATAAACATTTGATAATTTGCTATTGGGAATCTTAGCATTGAAATTAAATAATAAATAATAGTAGTATGTGATAAATCTGTGCGAGCATTAGTGTTTCTTAAATGCATACAGATTGTTGATTATGTTAATAGAGACAATATTGAAATTTAAACAGAATCATCTCCCTCTGTAGTTAACTAAATCAATGAATTTAGAAAATGTTAATTAGGTGAGTTGATTGGTATTCTGTTTTACCTTTTAGTTCGGAAAAATTTTATCGTGGAAAACTTTGCTATTGTTGTTGTTTGTTTGTTTTTTTTTCAGAATCTGTCATATAATCTAGGAATTGGATAGGAGTAAATGTTAAACAAGGTTGATTCACGCTGCTGCATCTGACTCCGAAAATGTACGCTGGGGACTGTGTTTCCTTTCTGTTTTTCTTGTCGAGCATTAAAAAAAATCCAAATCACACTTGACAGGATAGTATTTAATAAACACCTTCTAGCATTTCTTCGCGTAAACACCGGAATGCATGAGAAACGAAAGCCAGGCTGACACATGACGCTAAAGGAACATTTGGATTCATTGTCTATGACTAAGACACCTAAAGTGGGGACTAAGAGCCCAGGAAACGTCTCCTAGTACGACTGGTGTTTATAACTGAAAATGAAAGATTTGGGTCTGAGACTCGTAACCGAGTTCAACAGCAGCACGACGATATATTCATGTGAACAAGATATTTTGTTTTCTATATGATGCACAATCTTTCAGCCATTCCATACCGTCCTTTACAAAATATAATTTCTATTAAAGTCTTTGCCATTTAAATGTTTTCAGAAAACATCAGAATCCCTAACGTTTTGCTTTCGTGGGCGAAATACTCACTGAAATAAAACTACTTGAGCAACAAGGGGGGGCAATTTTAATATTCTCGAACACTTAAGGATAAGTTATACATCGTGGCAATTGTCGAGTTTCTTAGCATTGTAAAGAAAGAACAGAAAAAGCAACTTTTGTCAAAAATTCATAGTGAATTTCAAGAGATATGCACCAAACGGTGAAGTTTTAGAGGTTTTTTTTAAAGGAAATATACCTTATCTTGTGTAATCAAGAAAGGACGAAACTCGACCGATTTTCCTGCAATTTTTAAATAATTGGATATGTTTGAAAACTGTCACATTTAAATTTTGATATTTTATGGAATTAATTATCCATAATTTTTGGCTAACAAATAATATTTCATAGAAAAAATGATATTCTTAATTCTATCAAATGCTTAAAATTAATTTTGTAATAATTAAATTCTCTCTCTATCTCTCTCTCTCTCTCCGTTTCAACTCTAATTCCCCTAATGAATTGAAATCAAATACATCATTTTCCTTATTTTCTTAGGCACAATAACAGATTGCCGCACATGTTTTATGCATGACTAACCTGAACACTGTTACTTTCTCTGGAACCTTTTGGTAATCATGCATGCAGAGCATCTTGTAAACTTCCAGTGGTAACTAGACAGTGTCATCACAGCACATGTTTCTTTACGAAAATAATGATATGGACATTTGGTTCTCTTGTTCTGGTGAACGGCTGTGTATCTATTGTTTTGAACATAACTTCTTTGCTAGACGTTATTAAATGTTTGTGTTTTTTTGATCAGCAGTCAACTTAAAAAAATAATTATTATTTGTCTAAAACTTCATTTTGGCTCAGTATTTAATTTTTCTTAAATCGAATCTATATTCATTATTTGGAGAAAGATCTCTTGGCTTTGAGCTTCGTGTTCACTGTAGTTTTCGTTTTCCTCATCGGTTGTTTTTGTTACTCTGTCACTCATTACGGAGTTATGGAGCACATTCTCAAATTAAAAACCGTCAATAAACGGCTTAATTCACCATAGTACTAATCAGAGTTTAGTGGCATTAATAAATTTATGAATGGTTGACTCTGTTTACGATAAAAAATTTTTTTTAAAAACCAAACTACCGCTAAAATAAATGGATGGAAAGATATTCAGTATCTTCCATGCTTAATCTCATGTAAATGCCAGTTAAAACTAGGCTTTTGCTTTTATGTCAGTCACTAAAGATTAATTATTTGTGTTTACTTTAAGTAATTGCCAGAGCTTCATTAATATTTTAAAATACAATTGATAATTTCAAGATCTCAGAGATTAGATCAAAGAAAAGTCATGTGCATGAGTTAAATCGTCGTAATAAAGCAAATGAAAATTTTGTTGGCCAAACAAGTGACATTTGCACGTTGTCTCTTTTAGAATATTTCAAATTGATGAAATCGCCACTGTGCAGGTGATGCAGATAAAAGTAAAAGACTGTAAATCATGTCATCAAGAATGCCCAATGCATCACTCGAAGCTATCAAGGTTACCAAAAGAAGACACCGCCCTCGACTAATTATATTTGGGAGAAAGGAGCATCCTTGCTACTTACTGCCAGTGACTTTGCCAACTTTAAAGTGTTGATTTAGGGCGAACGAACGATAACCACCAGACAGCAATAACTGAGATCAGATGCTGTCTTTATTACAAACGCTTGGTTCAAAAGTATTTTTTTAAAAAAAAAAACAATAATTCATTTTTCTTAAGTTGTTGCTTTCGACAGACAACGGATAAGCGTCATAGGTGTGCATCACGTTTCTTTTTCGTTCCATAACTATAACAATTCATGTCTGTTGCTCCAGCCTCATTTTATTCTGAAACCACACGCTGATTACATTGGAAATATTTCCCTGGCTGGTATCACTTGCACTATTTAACCCTGCTTGGCATTGTCTGTGAGGCTCTTCAATTTGTCATCATAGCATCTTCAGTCGACCTTCCACGAAAAACATGGCGCAGTGACTTTTCACAATTTTAGACACATTACTGCGGCGTAAACGTGGGTACAACTTTCAACCTTGTCACCTCCATCATCTTCATCCTTAAACTTGCAGTCTACATATGAACTAATAATTAAAGAGCACTGCTGTTTAAAAGAGTTTCGTACACAGATTTAAAATGTTATTTTTACCTCTATGCCTATTAAAGGGCCAATGACTAATGAATCTAATTTGTTTGATAATTAGCCCAATACTGATAAGTAAGCAGAAAAAATAAAAGAGCGATATCAAAACGGAGAAGTAAATTACTTTTATTTTACAGAATTTTATAACTATTTATTTGTTTTTTTTTTAAACTTTTTTTTTAAGTGAAGATGACTGAGCTGGTCAAATCCTCCAATGATAGTTAACGAAAGTAAAATGTATTTAATTAATATTGTTATGATATTTGCAACAACAGGAAATTATGCAGACGTAACCGGTGGCGACAGTTTTAAATGTTAACTAAAGTTTTAGGATAAGATATATATTACTTTTTCTTACGTTGGTAGGTAATTGTTCATCTTTATTTTCTTATTTAGTCAATAAATGACAACAAGATTGGTCTGCTTCGCAACTTTAATATTTCTCTGTCGCCGTTGCTTTCCCCCACCCTTTACAATGCTTTCATTCACGGTCTATACATTATTTTCACTATCTAATGGGCTCAGAGAAACACTTCAGAGCTACATTAAACTAATAGGCGTTTTGCAGCTGCTCAAGTGCCGTCATCAATGGATGCGGCTTCAGCTATAACGGTTCAGTGACCGCTACAAAGTTGCAGTAAACGTCAGTGTTGATAGATGACTCGCGCACTGACAAATGGTGTTTTGGCTTCTGGTTGAAGACTAGCTAGACTACTAAAATCTGGTAATAGAAAAGAGAGAGAGAGAGAGAGAGAACGCTAAAGCGAGAAAAGGCAAAAAAGCAGGGAAACAGATTTAAATATCTATATTATTTATACTTTTAAAACATGTCTTCCTGTGTCTGGTTAATCAGTTTCGTACAGTACACCTATCAATAACAAAATTTCTTCACAAGTCATTTTACCTATATTTTTCAGTAAATTTAGTTAACTTTACGAATTTCATGCGTGTATAAATTTCACAATTTATCAAACATTTCTAGTAAAATGTTAAACCCTTTGCCATTACCGAGTTTCTTGTTGTTGCTTGTTTGGTTTCTCCTCACAAAAGTTATCATCTGAAACCGACGGGGGCGTTTTCACTGGATCTCTGTTCCAGCCTCAGTCACTTCATTATATCTACCAATCAAAGGTTTCGCACGCTCGATCCAACCGCGAAATAATATATTTTCCTCCTCTTCGTTTTACTTGCTACATTCACAAATACTAGTTTTACTACAAAACTAAAGCTTATTCCACATAGTGAGATGCCGCTGTGTACAACCTGACTGTTTATAATTACTTTTTCATTTATGCTCTTTATGTATTAAGATCTGATAGAACCCACCCATTCCCTCACTCCTGTTGGACTTATCAAAAATAAAAAGCGGCCCACACTTCCCCCCAAAGGTATAAGGACACACAGAGAGACAACTCTGTTCTAGAGAGTTCAGCCTGGAGAAACCTACCCCTCCTGCCGTGCAATACGAGGGAGTTGGGTAGCCCGCTGCTCTCGCTAGGATGAGGTACATGAACGCAAAAAATCAGGTCGAAATAAGGCCTCGCTTGTAAACAGCTGTGGCGGCCGGTCGTGGAACCGACCCAGCTCCCAAACACACACATGCAACTTCACACACACACACACCCACCCCAACTTTTACATGACACACACACAAAAAAAAGATCTGATGAAGAAAAAAAAAGTAAAATACATATAAAGTGGGCTGTAAGGTTATTTTTTTTTCGTTTCTCGTTTTATGTCCCATTTTGATTGCAAATGGTAAATAATTTTTTTTTTTTTTGCACCAGTAGCAACGACTGGAGCAGCATCTGCTCTGAGCGCGATTTCAAGGCTGTTGTATTTTTTTTTGGAGAAAACCTCGGAGGAGGCAAACAACAGAACCGCAGTTCTGCTGCTCGGCCGTCAGTGGAAGATTGGCGCTGTTCCAGCGCGTAGAAGATTAGATGTCCCAAGACAGCAAACAGCTTAGGTCAGCAGGTGCGGAGACCGAGTAGTAGTTCGGTAATGGCTAATTAGAAAAATAAAACAAAAAAATTTTTATCTTGTTAAAAAAAAATAATGAAAGAGCTCACTGCCTCTAGAATAGAGCAGGGGGAGGTGGGAGTAAAGCCACCAACAAATTATCGTCGGTTTTACATCCACTGAGCAATAATCGAGAGAAATGTGGATGTGGAGTTTTATTTAAAGAGACCAATGTCATCAAAATCTACGTGGATCGTAAACCAAACAAATAAAAGTTTAGCAAAATTTAACTCTCTTATTAATTAGAAACCATTCCTTCTCAAAATGACCATATTTGGCTCAATTTTCAGGAAGGTTTCGGGATATTTGTGTAACGAACAAAAAAAGTATCATAGAAGATTAAAACATCTTCTATGGGCAAGCGTTTGACTAACTTCGCTGGAGTTTATTTTATACCAAACTCAACAATTTCTTCAATTACAATGAAAACTAACAATACCGGCCAACTGACGCCGACAGCCACATTACACGATGTTTGCAGTCATTGGACGAATGTCACAAAAGTACCGCAGTTTTCCAGATGTGATAGGTATATTGATTATGCACGCGTACCACACAAACTATACTTCTGAATTGCCTAGTACTTGCATACATAGTCGCATTTTCTGCGATTACTAGCGAAAATGCCGATGCCTTGTGACACTGACAGAAGCGATGCAGTTGGGAGGTTGCAAGCTGGGAAGACCTATTTTGAAGTGGCTGCCAACTCGGGTGTCCGTCCACTAGTCAGCCGTACTGCGTGCGACCGATTGTATGGAAACCGGAAGGGGGCCGCAGACCGACCAAGATCAGGAGCGTGTGCCACCAGATACGGATACCACACTTGCGAGATCACTCAACCGCTCCGACGGCACAGTTTTCCCGGAATCCGGCCGACCGATTTGACAGAGTCAGTATCTTAACAGAGTGGGAAATGTCTTCAGACTTTAACGGATTCTCATGGGATAATGGCAACGCGAATATGATCATCTATGAAATAATTTTTTAAATATATATTTCAAAGACACTCGATAAGTAGATGTTGATATTTGTAGTCATCTCTTATCATTAAAAAAAATACAAATCAAATTACTTTAGATTATCTTGTTCTATTCCACTATCAGCGTCTGTATATATAACACACACACACACGCACACACACGCGCGCACGCACGCACGCACACGCACGCACACGAAGGATAATTAATATTTCATTATTTTTTTTGTCACATCTCTAATTCATTTTGTTGACCAGCACAAGGACTAAACTCTTTCAGGGTGACTGGTAGCTAGTTTATTTACTTTTTATTTATTTATTTTGATTTGTTGGTACTTGCCTTGATCATTTTATTGCTCGAAAGACAAAGACAACCCGCGGTGTTTCGGTCCTCCGGTTGGTAAACTCGAGCAGTTTCTCCTAAGTGTTTTTTGCCACGCTGATCGGAAATGCTCCGTCACGTGTCATATCAAAAAAACCTTAAAATACGCATAGCAGGCACGAAGATTCCCTTTTAGATTTCTACCTGGGACCAGACCGTCAGAGACGATTTAATTAGCACTGTATATAGAAAGTTATCTTTCCAGATAATAAAGTCATATAAAAAACCCTGAAAACCATCTTTATGTGGCGTTTAGATAGTATTTACTATTTTTTTCATAATTAATGTCATATAAATAACGCATGAAGATTGTTTTTGGCTTTTATGCCAGTCACTAACAAAAAACGTAATTTTCTGTACTACTACACTGCATGCGGAGGCAGTGGACCACAAGGAAGGCAAACAGGTAGCGAAGACCACTGTTCTCTCTTTTTTCGGTACGCCCCTCTTTACTCCAATGCTCCCACCTTCATTCTGGACTGTCAGGGTATATATTATGTGCCTCTTCCTCTGTATACCTGAGGCTACTCTCACCCCATACAGATCAGACAGTGATGCCAGATCCTCGTAAGCACTTTGCCGGACCTTAGCAGCATTGGTTTTCTCCAAGCTTCTGCCTCGGATGTTCCTACCGACCTAACCTAATTTTTTAATAACTAACTTACAAAACGCCCCATACCAGTTAACTTTTGATAACCCTCAGAACTTGTTAAAAATCACTAACAAATTAAGAAACGGAGCAGATGCACGAAACAAAACAAAATAAGCGGCTTATCAGTCTGGTTATGTTTTAAATTGCTATTTCAAGTCAATTTAAGCATCGTGGTAAACGTCGAACCAACTATCCACATGGTTCTTCTATGCTTTGCCAAAGTGATTATCGGTAGGTTGGGACTCTCTCGCTAATATGGGGTTTTAATTTCAATCTTCGCTCAAGAAAACCACAGGTGTTTGCTCTGCGAAACTTTTGGACGTCTCGCCCTCTTCTGTCTTTGCAGATTAGCTTACCAATCGCTAGCTCTCTCGGTGTTTTGGTATTGCCTAACCGCTGATCTTCTTCTCCAAACCGGCAAGCGGGAATATGGTGTACTTCATAGGAACTGCGTTTTTTCCCAATCTCTAGACTTCTCCAGATACGAGACAAAGCTCTCGGGCCTCATTTCTCTCACGCCTACACCACTCACTACCTACTGCAGATCCTCAGCATTCTTCTAAAATGTTTCATTGCTTTCAGCAATCTCATCGCCTTGTTTCCAAACATGTTCTGTCTCCAGCATTCATCACGGTTCCAAACATGCTATTGCCGGATGGTTTTTAACGTGTTTTGATTACCTTACATCAACACTTTTAGAGACAAAAAAGTGGAATATGCACATTTTGTTGATTTTTGCAAGTTGCCAATTAGTTTCATACCCTCACCTTTGCATGAAAACATCATCGCCATACGCAAATGGAAGGTAAACAAACCGGAAACTTATGTTCGTTTCTTTGTTAGCACCTGTCATCACCGAAAACGGCAAAACTCTGCTTATTTCTGGTGCACTTAGCACTAACTTACCTGTCCAGTGGATCGTAGGTCGTCAGAAACCTTACGAGGTAAAAGCTTCACAGCTCTGCCACAGATAATTTCCAATATACCCAATCGTATTTCATCCGCCACTTGATGACTGATATCAAACATTTGATGTAACTGCAGAAGTTTGTATTTTCACTTTTCTTACGTATTGATTCCCAACCTGACCATCGGTGTTCTTTCTTCCTCCAGCTGGCACTGCTGAGAGGCTTGTTGCTGAGTGTGTGGCCGCTGTTTCGAGAGACCAAATATCCAAAATGACAAAAACTTTATCTCCAAACGAACGGCGGTATTTTTGGTGCGGAAAAGGACAGTTGATGCATTTTTTTTTTTTGCCTCTCACCCTGCACAGAAAAGAGCCATTTTGTACTTATCACAGTATAGGAGAGTCGCAAAATCTGAATTAACTCAATTTATATTTTACAAAGTAGATCTATATACAAAATTGTGTTCTTTTAGTTATTTTTTCAATGCTGATTTTAGCATCAAGATGACGGCCTTAGCAGAGCTTTACGAAAAGAAGGCAATGAAAAGTTTTGACATCATTTAAGGTTTTCTCCTGGAAAGTTCCACACTTAGGCTTTGGTAAGCGGGTAGCTTTATTTGTATACAAGCCCCAGGCAGTTACTTGACTGTCGTATGCTCACAACCATCACGTAAACGGATCTAAGAGTCACGTATGTGTGAAAAAATAAAAATATGGTGCTGCGATTTAAAATGTCACGTGTTCTGTCCTGAGCGCACAGAAGCATACGCGTTTGTAATGCTATTATACCTTATAATTATAGTAGGAGATTGGATTTTGGTTATAGTCTTCTACATCTTTCTTTAAGGCAATTTACTTAATTAACTTTCTGTTGTTCGTCTCTAAGAGATCAAAAAAGAGGAGCAGTGAAATTTTCCGTGAAATTATTTTATTTAAAAAAAAAAACGATTTATTAAATTGAAGTTTCGATCCTTTTTTTAAATGGTAGAACAATGCAAACAAGCTTATAAGAAAGCCAGAGGAAATCGAAAGAAAACTAATAATAATAATAAGTTTCGGATTTTAACCTGCCGCAGCAATATCCAGAAGTAGTGGCAGTGATCATCAGTCAGTCAGACTTGTCACTGTTTCAAATTCTAAAGGAAATATTCAGTGCTCATCAAAAACTTGCTTTAAACAGTTTTTGAATTTCAGTTATGCTGCCATTTTCTGCTTTAAAAAAAAAAAAAACCACTTTACGTAGAATTAGCCGATTGGCCGCTCTGCCGTGACCTGCACAAAAGCAGTGGCCGAACGCTTGAGACGGTAATAATAATGGCGGCGGTACCTGCTCCCCGCGCCACCAGGGGGCCTGAATACGATTAGTAAGTGCGAAACGCCGCGAATGGTATAAATTAAATTTGCCGTTATAAATGCGATTAACGATACAGGACCACTAGCACGTATTAACGATTTTTTAAAAAAATTCTTCTAAGCAAAAGAGATCTTATTTTTTTTATTTGATTTTGAAAAAAAAAAAAAGTTCTGTGCATTTTGGGTTATTTTATGCCAAGTTCGAATGCTAATTGATTCTAAAAGAAATGAAAAAAAACATGCTATATTTTTCGTATACCTATTTGGACAGTAAGATTTGTCAGGTATTATTATTATGTGTTTTACAGCGGCCACCTTTTTTTCTCTTTATGAACATAAAGGAATTTAAAATTGCATGTCGAAAAATTAATCTTTTGTACAGCAGTTACTTTTCCTTGAATCTGCAAAAGTTTCAGTAAAAACACAAGACATGATTTTGTTTTGTTTTGAACGTACAGGTAACAACAGCAAGTAGTCAATTTTTTTCTTCTTTTTAAAATAGTTAATTATCTAATACTGCTGGTATTACATCTAAGAGATCTTCGTATTTATACTGGGATTGATGTCAGTTTAGGGTTTCTGCTCTCAACATATTCAATTTATTTAAGCATGAACACAATAGGAAGATTTTTAAAAAAATAAATAAATAAATGCTTGCTGAAATAAGATATGTAATAAAAAGTATGGTGAAACTGCAAAAAATTAAAATAGGCAAAATAAATAGTGTTCAGATAAAATTCCAGAATGCAGTGATAATATCAAAACAAAGAAGAATGAACAAACTGCTAGCAGGATATGTCAGTTTCTATTTCTTCAGCTGAGCGGGGGGTTCAGATTTTCTAATTATTAGCCATGATATATCCAGTTAACTGTGCGTAAGTGTATTTGCGTGCAAGGAGGGAAGAATGCTCTTATTCTAGTATTTTGAAAGCTCCCATTTAAAACAAACTTTTGCCATTAATGATTTTAACTTCCACATACTGTATGTCGTCACCTCTTAACGATGCCGCTACCAGCAATTGGTTAATTTCACTCAGCCGCAGAGCTGTCCCTAACGGAAACCCTGATAAATGGCTTTAATATTTATCTTTCTTTTTTTTTTTCATTTCGTATCAGACTAAAATTTTTCTTGGCGTGTTGTCGGCTTTAACAGAAGCCCAAACCGCATCGCTATTCTGGAGGCTTTTCATTAACGATAACTCTCGTTGATCACCCACAGCCTAAACACCTTCTAACTTTCGCTTCTGCCGTGAAATATCGCTGTTCGGAATAACAAGAGCTTCGTGTGACTCAGAAACTCCGTGTGGGCCTCCCTACGGACAACTACAGTCGAAGACAAATCGAGGAGTGATCTCTCATTAAAGCGCACACATCTTGTCTATTTTGAAATTAACAAGCAGCAATAAAAATAAATAAATAAATAAATAATAAAAGGCGAATATCATTAAGAAATAAGAATACATTAAAAACAATCAGTTTAAACAGATTAGGGTTCTGTTGTTGATTGTCATTGGAGGTTTTTTTGTTTTTCTTTTGTTACTGTTTTATCACCATAACAGAGCCAAAAAGACTGAATCTAGTGGGCAGGTACATGGGTAGATCTTTGAATTATCTTTTATTTTTGGTAAAACAACAGTAAAAATTATGGCTGCTGGAACCTTCGAGGAAGTATATGACGACCGGATGTCTGCTAATTTTAAGGATTCACTCGTTCTTTATTTGGTAATTCTTTGTATCCCGGCGAAGATAAGGACATCAGTTTTTTAAAAAAAAAAAACCCTTCAGTTTTCTGTCTTATAATATCGGTAATCTTTTTTAAAGTTTATTTTCATAATGCAAAACGGTAAATAAGCAGCTATCATTTAAACCATTGAGCCTATTACGAAGAAAATGAAGATCGAGGTGAAAGAAAGGATACAAATTTTCTGACAGCTCATAGGTTTATTGTTATTCATATAACCTCTCTCTTTTTTAAATATTTATTTATTTACTTTCTAATTGTAGCGAACCTTGAAAATCGCAAAGATATTGATAGGATCAGCCGGCCTTCTGACACTATATCATACAATTTAATGACTTCCTGTTAAATTTTGAGATCTCATTAAGAGAGTAAATGACGTAATTCCGTTAGCAGTAAATTCCGATTGCATTGAACAGTTTCTTTTAACCAAATATATTTTTTTTACAAAAAAAAAAGAGAAAGATTTATACCTTTTTAAATACCAAAATCATGAACAATTTTTATGTGATTTAGGGAAGAGATCGTATTATTAGCAGCATAAGATCTAAAATAATTGTCAATAATGTCGGTTAGTAGTTTTGCAGCTAAGAGGCGCTGTCAAGAAAGCGCGTAAATGTTTAGGAGGTTGGATGCGAGAGAGAGCAATGGATCATTATTTATATCTGCTTTCAGTCGTCTCAAAATTAATCCTTACTTTCCATCGTATCAATTTTCCTTTATGTTTCATCCAGAGCAACAGTGCAATTCTTTGGGGACTTCTTAAGAGAAACATTTAACTGCTTTGATGCTTTACATCAGATAAATTCAGCATCGACTACTTCCCGTCCTTCAACTAATGGCGTACCATCGTATCGCCCATTCTTCTTTGTAGATTCTTTTTTCTTCCCTTTGATGAAAAGGTAATTCGCTCCTTACTACGTCCTGTAACCTACGGCTCTTGTTCCGTCTTCTTAAATATAAAAGAAAACTATCTCGAGACATCGGTGCGTTATTTTCCTCAGAGGTCGCGCGCGTGCAGCTTATGGGATCTATAGCCGATCTCTCTTCGCCAAATTTACTGCTACGTATAGCAGCACTAATCTGAAGACTTGAAAAGGTGCGGCGGGATGCTTCAAAACCCCGAGACCAACAGTAGGCACCGCCAAACTTACGTGAAAACCGTCTTACGTAGGAAAAAAGTGCATTTGTATAAGAAAGATACAGTATGACGAGAAAAGGGTTGGAACTCTTAGACGAAGAGGAAGAGAAAGTAAAATCGTGGAACGTTAATCAGCATACTCGTGAATAATTATAAAAAGATAATGTTTTCATTCTTTTTGTATGCATTATTATAATTTTCTAACTGTATAAAAACTACATGTTCTATGTTTTTGGGACATCCGAAAGTAGGTATCCGGCCTTCCTCTCAGATTTGAAATTTTCCTAACGTATATTCTTTTTGAATTTGTTTAATAAAGTTGGATTCTTGTAAGAGATTCGCTGTTCACCACCCATTTTAAAACTTTTTTTTTATTGGATACTTTAACAATAAAATCGAAAATGTCAAAACAATCCCAACCGGCTGTGTTTCCCCCCATTACAGACTGCATGACGTCACCGCCGACACAAACGGCATTGTTTCGTATCTAGAGGTAGTCACGTAACAATGGCTTCCTTTGCTTTTCGCCGATTTGAGACTTATCACTGACCAAATTACACTCACAGCTTGAACAGGTAACATGAGGAGAAACTGCTCGAAACCAGTACAGTAAGCTAAGTGTTTCGTAGATAGAGAAAAGCACGCAGAAGAACAGGGATAGCCAGAGTTAGACGCAGAGACACAGTTCTCTCCCCCTCCCAATACACCATCACGGACTCTACCAGCGGGACAGCTATTTCCCAACTCTTCTTCCCGGCCGGCCCCTGTCGTCACTCACTTCACGGCCATCGCCTTCAGTTGACTTTTCACTTCCTCTGCCTGAGTCAATACACAAACACACGCGGGAAGGGGGGGGCTCACGATACTTCTGTTAGTCCCCGTGTTATCTCGCACGTCAGTAGCAACTTTTAATCGTAGAATATACAAAACCGGAAAAACATTTACTCATAGAAGAAGAAAAAAGTGTCTTCCCTCATCTGTAGAGGAATTGGAAAATTGGAACGTACCGTCATCTGATCTGATCGACGTAACGTAGATGAACGACAACTTCTTGTCACGCTTTCCCTGTACACATAACGCTGAGGCCCACTTACCGAGAGACGACGACAGACACAGTAATATCGAGCGAGCCCCGATCGGCTGCACGAGGGGCCCCAGGCATGAAGCTGCCGCCTTCTCGGCTGGCGGCAGTATGACTCGCAGCAAAGAAAACAAGGAGGGTGCTGAGGAGTCCGTCACTAGTTTCCGGACAGAAGTTGGTTGACGACGTGTCTTCTGGCTGAGTTCCCACTACATGATTCGCGCGGATTCGATGTAAACTGGCAGAGGGCTTTAGAGAGAAGTGCTCCGGTCACGTGGAGCCGAAGACCCTGTAGACCCCGAGTCCACCGTCTGCCACTAGGCACCCACCCTGTACTGCATTCAATGACAACCTGACCCCTTAGCTCAGATCCCTCCGAGCGAGCGAGAAGCACGGAATGCCTGGTCTCCAACAGACGGATGCAGAGTCTGATGACCGCCCCCACTAAACTCGCCCGGGTGGGGGCAGCCGCTACTCCGACACCCGGCTTAGTTAGGGGGCGGCATTGTTTATTTTAACTACATTTTGGCCTCTTTTTTTTTTTCTTTTTGAAACTTTAGTTTTAGTCGTCACAGGTGTTAAGATATACCTGTGAGGGAGCCTCGTTTAGGCAACGGGCAAAGCTGTTAGAATTATTATCAGTACCACTAAACGGCACAGGTAATCGAACCGCTATCACGATCTTATATCGATACACATATCACCATCTAACCAATCACTATGTTGTTCTCTCTCTCTCTCGACAGGTGTTAATCAGCACGATTGGACGGTGCTTCAGGTCCTGGATGGATCCGATCACTTAACTAAAACCCGAAGACCGATTTAAACCACCGCGTTTCCTGGAGGGGAAAAGAAAAGGGGACTCACCTTGCATGTAGCGCAGCATGACGCACATGACCTCGCCGAAGATGAAGTTTTCCAGGACCATGGGGATCAGGGTGAAGGGCATGCAGAAGACGGCGAGCAGGAGATCGCTGACGGCCAGGTTCAGCAGGAAGACGTTCGTTATCGTCCGCATCCTCTTGTTCTTGGTCAGGGTGATTATGACCAAGAGGTTGCCCACCACGGCCAGCAGGAAAATGACGACGTAGAAGGTCACTTCCACCCAGACGTCGGCGGCGACGCGCGGCAGGGGGCGGGCCCCGCAGTCCCCCGAAAGGTTCGCCCCGCCGTGGCTGCAGTTAGTCCCGGTGAAATTCCTTCCCGCCATCACCACTCTCGCCCGCTTTCAAGGTAGCAGCTCACGATTCTCTCAAGTCAGTCTCCTGGCACCTCGAAGATATCACCCCCCGGGTCGACAGTCGGTCCAACGTTCGAATCGTCGTCGTCGTCGTTCGGTCTTCCAGCGGAACACACGCGCACACACAAAGAAAAGTTTTTGTTGTTGTCGTTGTTCAACCCGCTTCTCTCCTCCGGTCGAGGAAAATACACAGGTGAGGACTACGATATACTGTCGCTTTTATCGTTTCGCCCGCTCAACATCATTAACCACCTGTCGTCGACGACGATCCCTCGTCTCCGCGGTATTTTTCCTGCTCGTGATCGACTCCGAACTCCGAGGTTGTCTGTCGCGTGACCTTCGCGCCCAACTCGGTGGATGCTGCTGTCGGATTTCTCTTGTTTTTCCTCTTTCTCTTTGTTACTGTAGTTTGAAATATCATCAACTTTTCCGCGACTACAAAATAAAAATAAATAAATAAATAAAAGGTAAACAAGTTCGGTGAATAAGATACGGGTATCACAGGTTAGCGGCGCTGGTTGGTGACGGGTTCCCCTGTCGTCTGCTCGCCCGTCCAAACTTTTTATTTTCCTTGTACCTTTTTTCTCTCTTAAGTCGACTGATTAATTAGTCTTCTGCCTGAAAGGGGAAAGAAAGTTGGTGGTTGGGAACAGGGGGGGGGGGACTCGAACACCTCCATCGATCTCGCTAGTAGTTTTCTGGGGTCGTGGTGCCGTTCGAACTGTTTTCCCTTCCAAAAGTCAACGAAGTGCGAAAAGGGAGGGAGAGGTCTTCGGCTTCCATAGAAGAAGAAACTCCCGAAATGTAAGTTAACGGTCCCTCGCGTTCGCCGGCCGGCTGGTCGGTTGGTTGGTTGGTTGGTTCCCTCCGCTTACTCACGTCTGGTCCAGAAATGGTTGTTGTTTTTTTTTTTTTTTTTGAAATTTCCGACAAATAAAAAGAAAATGTCACCTTTTTTTCCCCTCCCCTTTTAAATAATAACAAAAGAAAACAACAAACGGATGGAAGCTTATTGAGAGACGTAAGCGTGGAGATCCCCGGACTCGTACGAAGTAGTGCAGCTGGCTGGCCCGCCGCGCGCGCAGTGACGTCGCCGGTGGTGGGTCGGTCGTCTGCTCGGGTCGACGCGCGAAATAAATAAAAAAAAAAAAAAAAAAAAAAAAAAAACCAACAAAAAGTAAAAAAAAAAAAAAAAAAAGGAATTTTAAAACTTTCGAGGAAATCGTTCAGCCAGTCAGACCTGATGCTCGCCGGGCGGGTTAGGGTCGTCCTCCTGAGCGGCGGGAAGAGGACCGGTTCGGTATTCTGCCGTCGGACGAAGAGCAGCAACAAGCGCCATTGACTCAAACCACCGGCTGCCGATATACAGCGGACCTTCGGCTGAGTCCGCCACGTGCCGCTGACGTCAGACGCGAAAATGTATTATGCAGAAATCCCGGCCCGGCCCGGCCCGGTCCGGCCCCTTCCGCCCACACCTGCCTCCCTGTCCCCGTCGGGTTGGTGGACCGCCGCTATCGCGATTCCCCCCCCCCCCCCACCACCACCCAGCGAAGAGGACATTTATTTCCCGCGTAATCGATTCCATGAATGACGCGCGAAAGGATCGCTGGAGCCGGGCTGGAAGCGTCTCCCCATCAAACAGTTCTGTATGTGTGAACCACGATAAAAACCGTTTACGCAGACATCTTTAACTGCACGAGAGCTTTATCTAGCATATAATTTTCATTGCTTACTCAATAAAATTAAGGGGAAAAAAATGTGGTGATAGAGAGAGTGTGTGTGTGTGCAAACTCGATCTATAGGCAGTACTTGCAGCACTGCCAATCTAGGCCTACGCCGATACCCAGCATTTTTTGTTTTTATAAAAAGTAAAGGATGAGTGGCGAGACTGCTGGTGATCTGCTCACCAGGTTTTCTTCGTACCACAAATAATATCTGAATGGTTCACGAAAATAGGGTAATGTGTTGTCGTGTGATGGAGGGGGTGTAACTCTTGCTATTTGAAATCTAGTAAACGCAAACTTCTTGGAAAGGTGACCTGGCGAAGCGAGAGTGTGCTTTGTCTTCAGGGTGGCTTCTCGGTATCTACTCAAGTGACGTTTTTCGTTGTTGTTGTTTTTTTTTTTGTTCGCTTTTTGTACGATTTCCCTCCAAATACCCGGATCTTCTAATTTGTTTTCTTCTTCGCATAAGAGAGCGGTAATTATCATGTCTTGTGCTGCTCAGGCGCCAAACACCCTCACACCAGATACTAAGGATCGTCGGAGATGTAGACGAACCCCTCTAATCCAAGCCTCCTTTCAATCCCTAAAAATTAATTATGATGAATTGTATGATTAGCGTGTTTTGTGTGGTGGTGTGTGTTGTGTGGTGTGTGTGTGTGTGTGTTTTGTGTGTGTGTGTGTGTGTGTGTGGTGTCTGTGTGTGTACTAATCATACAAAATAAAAATTTTAATATAAACAGATGTCCAATAATAGTGCTATAAATAAAATAACGATAAAAGACGATAAACACACTTTATAGTTTATTTGGCGAGCGATAGGAAGTAACATGAGTACTGCTATGGTGCAAGAAAACATTCCCCTGTTTTTAAAGTCTAATCGTCAAGAGGCATATTACATTGATGAACTGTAGCAGCCGGCACGAAACTATAGAGAAGCTGTAGTAATAAACTGCCATTCAGCAGTCATTGTTGTTCGAACCATGTGAACATAAGATTCATGTAGCTTTTAAGTATATTGGCTGGCTTAGCAACGACAAAATTTAGTATAAAGATAAGTTTCTCTGGTTTGGGTTTAAAGACGTTTGTTAATCTTTAAATATTTTTAATTATTAAAAGATGAGCGTATTTATTCATGAACAAACTGTTTTCTTTAAAAGAGGGCGAGAGAGATCGTAACTAAAAGGGATAGAAAGGGATCGAGACTGTATTTTAGCAGTTAATTTTAATTAAACAACAAAAATTATTTATTGTTTTTCAGTTTTCATATTAAAATTTAGAAGAGTGTTCAGGATATTTTTGTCGTCTGCTTATTCAGCTTCTTTTTTTTTTCAGTTTCAGATATAGCATTATTACTTCCAAGTGTGAATGCAGGTTCAAATACGTTTTATTGGACATATTTCGCATTAAATCTCGTTGAAATATATCCTAACCATTACATCTTATTCTTTTCTGGTAAAATCAGTTTCTGCTGTTTTTTCCTTGTTTTTCTTTTGCTTAGGTAAATTTACTCCATTTTTAAAATATCCAATTAAAAGAAACAGTTATCAGAATAATTCTCTCTCTCTCTCGCTCTCTCTCTCTCTCTCATCTCTCTCTCTCTCTCTCTGTCTCTCTCTCTCTCGCTCTCTCATCGCTCTCTCTCTCTCTCTCTCTCTCTCTCTCTCTCTCTCTCTCTCTCTCTCTCTCTCTCTCTCTCTCTCGCTCTCTCTCTTCTCTCTCTCTCTCTCTCTCTCTCTCTCTCTCTTCTCTCATCTCTCTCTCTCTCTCTCTCTCAGTTACCTGAGTAATGTCGTAACTACTCAAATGATCTAAAGAAGACCATAATTTTTCTGCCCTCCATCTTGGATGATAAAAAAAACCAAGCGACATGATGGAGCAATCATCAAGGTAATTTTAAATATTCTTTCCAAGAGGTTATTTTGCGTTAGTCTGATAATATCATTGAGAATTATAATGTGATTCTATACGATGATGTGAAGGACAGTTGTCGGAAAACAGTTCCAACAACGGGAAAACTTTGGCTGGATATGCTAATGATCATTACAAACTCTGTCTATGCGCTAAGAGTATGTGATTACCTTTAAAAGTCAATAACACTAATGGATTCTCTATCTATAGGTCTTGACGTCACATTGCGGTCATTTTGCAATTTATTTACATATGTGACGTAATGCACTATTAAATGTACAATTTTTTCTCTATCAGTATATCGAAAAACTATCAGCAACTAGAAAAAGGGGACTGCCGCTCCCTAATGGTTCGTTCATGTGCAACTAATGTTTGTTTGTAAAGATGGCAGTCGACTGACATCTGTGCGCAATAGAATTTCCATGTTTTGTAATATAATTTAAGTTAAATTAAAACGCACAACTCGCCGTTTTTTCCGTTTGGGTTATTGCCCAGAAAAGATCAGAGGAATTCAGGATAACTCTCTCACTAGGTTAGTAACGCATGGGCATGTCACGTGTTTACTTGCATACTTTTACTTTCATACATTTTGGTTTCGTATGTTTGACGTCAGTGAGCATAAAACACGTTTCCCATGTGTCCATAAATAAGATATAAAGTTTTCTTGATGCCAACAAATTCTATACAAAGATGAGCTTCACTTATCCTTAAAGAGTCAGTGAATACGGGTGTCGACCATTGTTTGTATTGGACTTTCTAATTCATGTTCCAAACATCGATTTTTCCTCAACGGAAATTGATAGGGAATTTAACGACAGAAACCTATTCAAAACCTGAAAGCAGCCGTGTTTTTCGTTATATTTTAAGATGACATGAAGCTGGTAATTTAAGGGTATTATTTAAATCGATAGAATTTTAAATGCTCATTTATTAAAAACGATATTTTGCCTCCAACTTTTCAGTATAAAATAAATCCAAGAATCCTTCGTCTTTGCACGTTCAGCTTGCATAAACGATTCTGCAAGATCTTAAAACATTTACTAATTTAGGGAATTTTGTTGTTTTACACCTCAAAATCGCATTTTAAAAAACATTATTATTATTAAATTATTATTATTATTATTATTATTATTATTATTATGCGTGTTATCACTAAAATTATAGCGCAATTTATGAATTTTAAAACGTTTAATTTTTGGAATTTTAAATGCAAAATGAAATCGAACAAATAAAACGTATTCCGTTTCAAAATTGTAGTTTTGCAACATTTTTCAGCTTAACCAATGCATCAGTTCTAACGTCCCGGATTTTTATAGACTCCTATTTTTAAAATGAGCATCCTCTCAGCTTCTGAATTCCAAAAGAGATTTTAAACTACGCATCCAAACTTTCCTCGCTCCGTTCTGATCTTCTCTTTATTTGGTATTGCAGCAGTGAGAATTCCTGTCAATCAAGATACCGTTTTTGTATTATTTTTTTTATCAGACATGAAAAAAATTATTTTCCCTGTAGCAATAGTAGTAGGCACAGTATTCAGGCTTAAAGTGAATCTTTTATTTATTTATTTATTTTACTATTCTTCATTCATGTACAGTGTCCTTATCAGTCAGACGTAAGTCTAAGAGATTACGTTTCCATTTCAATCTACCCCAAAAACAAAAAAAAATTTTCGAAAGCAAACTACATGTAATGTGAAATAGATGTCACGTGATATAGGAATATTTTCCAGTAAAGTTTCCGCCATCTTTAGTTATTGTTATTGTTTTTTAAATCAAAAAAGTAATATCAAACTTGTTTTCGAGGTGCATGTTGTTGCTTTCTTGGTAATTTATCTTGAGTTCTTTCCTTAATCAACAGTATTAGAGAGTCAACCTTTCAATAAACATTTTGCGGAAGGCCTAGAAGTGGCACGACAGCGGAAACGCTCCGCCATTTTAAAATTAAGCACCCGTTCAAAATAGTCTTTACAAAGACTTACAGGGGCTTGGGCTTAAAACAAAACATAACACCAACACATTAAATTTAGTAGTTTCTAAATCAGCAACGGGTGGCTGGCTATAACCTGTAGGTAGCTGAACTACCAGCGACAAACATTAACATCAAAACAGGATCTTAGTGAACGTTTCACCCGTGAAATGTCTACCCCTCGGATGGTTTTTAATACCTTAACACAGAAATGAGTAGAACGTCAGAGATGGGTAAACGAAGACTTCAACAGCACGACTTACCTGCCGCCAATGTCCCACCAAAGTTCGCAGCATATCCCTATTCCTGGTTTTTCTCTTGGGTACGATTATCATCAGGTATCGTAATTACACGAAAATTCTCTCTCTCTCTCTCTCTCTCTCTCTCTCTCTCCATCTCCATCTCTCTCTCTCTCTCTCTCTCTCAATCGTCTTCCGTAACACCATAGAAACTGTTATTATCCGTTTTTATTTTTTATGCACACAATTTTTAACCACGAAAGCGTTAGTGCAGCCACTAAATTTATCTTTCTCTTACTGAAATTTTCAGCGGAGAAAAAACAACAATAAAACTAATGATTATATTTCGCTTTTTTAATGTGTATATAAATTAGATATTTATTTTAATTAATTTTCTTTTATGTTTAGCGATTGAGGATCAGGTGGTTTCCGGATTTTTAGCATACGGAAGTTCTTGATTCATCAGGACGGTGTTTCTTCTTGTGACGTCACTAAATTCCATAAATCTCCATAAAATATTCAGTCAGATATTTACCTTTTAGCAACTCGCAATGAACAATATCATTTACTTTTTACCTTTTAATTTTGCTTTTATGAAAGGTCCATTTCATATTAATATTTCTTTTTATGTACTCTTTAGGTATTACTTTCATATTTCATACTTTACCATCATATTTTATATTTTAACATATTAATTTACCCCTGAAATTTCGGTTTTTCATTATTTACCGTTATATTCTATACTTCTAACATAATTTCATATGTATGCTTTTTAACATATTACTTTTATATTTTATACTTTTTAATCTCTTGCAGAGTTGACGAGACATATTCACAGTTTTGTCCTTTTTATTATTACATTATACGCTGTTGGATGTTGTCTTTTGTTATTATTGTTGTTGGTGGTTGGTTGCTGTTTCGTTGAAAACTCCATTCTTTATATTTAATATATGGAGATGATGTTTTCTGACCTAATCTTATTTAATTCGATTTAATAGCGATCTCTGCTGTGTTCTTTGCCACTCAATATAATTGCATATCAGACCCAGACAAACCGCAACATAACCAAAAAGTCGAGTCTTTTACTTTCGTCACATTTATTCGCACAAGCTCCTCTTACCTGGAGGGACATCTTCACATCACATCATCTCTCACCCTGTAGACATGTAACTAAAAGTAATCTCATTAAGAGAGAGAGAGAGAGGAGAGAGAGGAGAGGAGAGAGAGGAGGCGAGAGAGGTGAGAGGGCGAGAGAGAGAGAGGGAGAGAGGAGAGAGAGGCGAGGGAGAAGAGGAGAGAGACCGGAGAGGAGAGAGAGAGAGAGAGAGAGAGAGAGAGATTTCAAGTTTTATCTCCATCTTAATAGCTGTGCCTAACCAGCGACAGACAAATTAGAGGCATATTGATCAATCCATTCGGTAGTCGCCCATAGATTTAAGGAAACGCCTTATCGATTCCTTGTTTGTTTGCTTAAAGGAATAGCCAACAGCTCTGTTTCCAAGGAAACGGGGGTCCTAATAATTATCATGGAGTATGAACTATTAGTTCAAATTAATTGAAAAAAATTATTTATTTTAAAATGAAAACGTTAGTCGTCAGTTTTGAGATCGTGTTTTATTAAATATTATTTAACTTTTTCAGACTGTGAAAAATTCTGGCGTTAAAAACGGAAACTTTCAAAATCTTGACACATATCAGATACATTTCATTCTGCAAGTAAACCATTTTTTTTTAAGCGATAACAAAATTTAGACAGTATTGTTTATACAAATATTGGCTTATTGTTGGTATTACAAAAGCTCTGCTCACAAAATTATTAACAATAATAATTTATTTCAATAGAACTCTTTTGTTTGCCTGGTTGTCCATCTGTTTTGAATAAACTTCAAGTAATATAGTTTATATGTATAATGTGGGTGAGAGAGAGAGAGAGAGAGATGAAGAGATGAAGAGAGAGAGAGATATGAAGAGAAAGAGAGGGAGGAGGGGAGAGAGGAGAAGAGAGATGAGAGATGAGAGAGAGAGAGAGAGCTTACTATGAAATAGATAGATTTCCAAACTATATGATTTATTTCGCAGTAATAAGTTTGGATATCCATTCCAGAATTAGTTTACTTACTGGATCGGCTGAACTGAGTAAGTGTTTATATATGGGTAAAACTGTTTTGCTTTAAGCTTACCGTAAATAGCTAAAAACCAGAATTTAAAAATAAATAATCTTAAGGTTTAGACTATTCTCTTGCATTGTGATTAACATTAATATTTCTTATCAGTAATAAAAATAAATAACAAACTCCTGGAAAAATCTCTTGCATTAATCTACAGATATCGACATGCAAAGTAAAAGAGATGTTTTATATAAGATATTGCCCCTGTTGTTGATGTTGGTACATGCCATCATATCGACTAATGACATCATTCCAAAAAAAAAAACAAAACAACCTTATGGCAGATAAAAGTAATTTTCTGTTTTCGCAGAAGTATCAGACATTTAAACCAAATTAAACTAGACGGTTTTCGTTGTTGACATTGTTAGATTTACTGAGCTTTTAAAAGTTCTTTATAAATTCAAATTATCGCAGTGTTACGGATGCCGGACTTGAGCAAATTTGAACGATAAAAGTCTATTATGATTGTTTTTGTTGCTTTAAACCCGACCGATGTCTATAACCTTGATAACGATTTGACACGAGGGCGCCCAATCCCACCCTTTTCTATCTGGAAATAAGTTGCGGCCAAATCTGCGGTTTTAAAGATAAGCTGTTGAGTAAATAACACGGGTCGACTCTACGGACGATTTCAGCAGGAAATGACGTTTTTTTTATCGCGCAGGCGCGTGGAAACATTCTGCGCAGGACAATTACTGGTCGCGTCAAAACCGACGTACAGCAGCGAGAAAGCTAGAGATTTGCCTTCTTATTTGATTTTTTTTTTTTTGTTTTGTTAGAACTGTTAAGAATAACTGAATAAAATCCTTAAAATGAAACCCTGCTTTACTAAATTGGCGAAGATGAGTTTTCCTTTGCTTTCCGGCTCAAGACAAAAAGTAGCCGAAGTTAGGCCGAGTAAATTCCGGTGTCACCGAGTGACTTTCGTTAAGTTCCGCGCCGCGGTCGGGTCGGGTTACTATGGCTCTGAGTGGGGTGGAGGCGATCCGAGCGGACCTTGAGATTAGCTGGTCCGAACACGTCATGCGGGCAAAACGGATCGCAGATCACCAGAGTCAAACACCGCAGTTCATTGTAGTAATTTGTTTCTGGACTCGAGCCCGCGCTCTGGGTTTGTGCTAAGCACCGGCGGTTATTTTCGTTCGCAGACGACACGAATTTTCTAGATCGTCTGTAAATTACGCTAGTCAATGCATGCAGCTTTTCTCCATCATCTCCTTCAGAAGGAAAATGGAGGCAACCGTTCCGCGCCGCAGTGAGGTACATCGTTTATTGAACCAGACGTTATGACAGATCTATTCTTTCGGCCAAAATTTTGTGACATAAATTAAAAAAAACACAATAACAACAACAACAACAACAACTAGACTTTCCCCTTTTGATGGATTTCGCATTCATTAATATGCGCCATCATCTTAGCTTTTCTCCTTTACATCTATTTGATTTTTTAGAAAGATAATTCAAGATCTTTTATAATCAGCAAACACACAATTAAGAAAGGCAATACAGCTAATACAAAAGAAATGTTTATAATTAATAAATACTAATTATTTATACAGTAAACAGGTTTTATAAACAGTAATAAAAAATTGCTCCAATAATGACTATAAATCCATAACACATTAATTTGATTCTCATGCAAATACTTAGTACTGTAAAATTGAAACAAAATTATTTTTGCAGTATAGATTAAGCCTTTGATAATAATATCCTATACATGTTACAAGGGATCAGGCCGTCACCCAGTTCCACAAGAAACTACCTCTTGCCGAATCTCGCTGGATATGTCGATCGTTTTAAAGTAAATGGGCCCGTGTTATTAACGTCACACAAAGATAATTTGTCCTGTTCCCGTGCCATCAAGCGACCGGTTCAAAATGTTAAGTCAGGTGGACTCCGAGTCCAGGGCGCTGTCCGGATGGGACGCCAGGGTTCGACGCCCGAAGGATGCGGTTTCCCGAGGGGGGGTGGGTAATCGAGTGGCCCCCACACCACTCCTCAACTCCCAGCATCCATTCTCGGGAACTGTTCTGGCAGACGACGCGAAATCTGCAAAGACCGGTCAAAGCTGCGAGGTCTGCACAGTCCGGCAGGGTCGCAGTTCGTGTATTCCACGTCATGGCGGCGAAACCTACAGCTGCTGCTCGCGCCGGTAGAGGGCGGCCCAGTGACCCATCTACCGGCGAGTGTTAGCTTGAGGGATCGATCCAAGGCAGAAAACTCGTGCTCCTATAAACCATACTGCCAAGCAAAGCCAGGAAGAAGCCTGAGCGAGAAACCCTGAACGCCTGGTAACCAAACACGATCCACTAACGAAGGTACCGAAGACACACCACACACACACACACACACCCACACAAACGCCCATCAAAAGACTCGGTTGTCCATGTGTCGCCAATAGCAAAATCAGAATTGGGCGACCTGGAAATAAAAATAATAATTTATTATTTTCTTTAAAAAATGGTTACGTTTTTTTTTTTCTTTTGTCATCTCGTTGTAAATTTAACTTTCTCAACGTCTATGGACTTTTCTGATTCTCCCGATGTTTGAGAATGGGTGAGACGACTCAACTTTTTTTTTTCCTGAGTGTCAGAGTACCGCTGCTGACACGTTCTTAGCTGATTTCGATAAATATAACGTATGCGCCAGCACGACACCCGTCTGCAAAGACAAACAGAAACTATTATATTCTTAATTTGGACAGTGAACTGGTACGAAGCTCTTTAGTGTAGACTTCACATGAAGAAGAATCGGTGTAGGTCGATAAACATCCAACCCCAAATTATTCAGAAGCTTACTAAAAACGAAGACAGGGTAGTCGTAGGTGAGACAAATCATGAATAAGTTGTCGCCACGCTTCCAAGATACTGATGCAACCTGCATATCTCTTAATTTGCTTCAAATATAATAATATAATGAGATAAGCTATAATTATATCCGGCTGTTAATATCCCGTTATCCGGAGATTTTAACTGTATTCCTGATCATAATTTAGACGGGATGGGCGAGTTGGCTAATCTTAGGTGAGCTGCAGAAAATCTGCTCTTTGCCGGTTTTTGTAGCTCGAATAGGCGCGTCGTTTAGACTGGCCCAGGTGTATGCTGGTTCTGGATTATCTACCCTTTTTCAGAATTTAACCCACGAGGTTGGGGCAGATGGATGCTCATTACCCGCGAGAATGCGCAGAATATATTTTAGGACAACCATGGCTTTCAGAAGTAGAATCGTCTCCGCAGAGGTTGAGCTTCATGTTGGTCTCCTAGCAGTTTTATTAGAAAGTTAAATAAAAAGAAAACCCCCAGGTGGCAAGGACCCTACGCATGGGCCGTTGACAGCGGGGTATGGACACGACCCAAATTGTTTGAATAACGATGCGAGTCGGTGTTGCCACTGTGTCGAGGTAATTAAATTTGGCTTGTAAAAGTTAGTCGGTTTCGATTCATCACATGGTTTCCCGGCGTTAAACAGAACAGAAATAAATATGTTAAAGATCGCTGGTGCGTCATCCGTAGCGGCTATTGTTTCTGTGAATGGGTCTGCTTTGCCGTTTGGCGGAATCCTGGTAGATAAACTTACGGCCCCATCTGGCAGAGAGTTTGGAAGATTAAATAGATGATCCGTGTAGATGCGCACCAAGCTGGCTAATGAGGAACTAGATTGGATCAAAGCTGGTAGGAAAATGTAAAAAAAAAATTTTTTTTTAAATGGCAAAACGTCTAGAATTGATCAAAAAATACCAGATTTTCCAATATTGACTGTTAGAAATAAATTATAAATTAATCTTAAATAAATTTCGAATGTTCTCCACGTCTGGAGCAAGAACAAAACCAACTTTAATAGGGAACCCTATAATATTACCTTTGACTAAGAGAACTGATACAGCCAGGATGCCTTACCGCAATGCTTGGTGGGATGTCTGGATAACAGCCGACCTTTTAGTAAAAGAAAAAGAAAGTCGGATCTAAATGATATGCGCTCTTTCTGTGGCTGCAGGCGGAGAAAAATAACGGAGCTATCTACATTTTATTGTTTTTTTTTAAAGAAATAAATTTGAATACGTACAGGAAGACTCTGAGATGGCATTCAGAATCAATGTGCTTTGTAATGACGCCATGTACTCCGTCATTATCAAAACGAATACGAAATGCTACCACCTACGTCAGAGCTTCTACATTTGCCCAACTAACGCAGATCCGCGACCGTAATGGTTTACGAAAGATACGAAGGCAGGAAACCCAGGTTTGCGCTGTATAGAGAGATCGCGGTGAACGAATCTTGGAGCTCGCAATTAAGTGTGCAACCCCGACCTGATTTGTTCGTCTACTCGAGAACCTGCTGGAAAGTTATCAGTTAACTAACGTGCCCGAAAAGAGACCGTCGCCATCAGTATCGCCGAGGGTAGTTACTTCAAACGACTTGTAGAAGCGAAAATATAAGAGAGTTCAATAAAACACTCCCCTGTTTTTCTTGGGTGCGAAAATCGGGTGCCTACCTTTCTAAGTGAGTTTACCCCGGTGGCTTGATACATCCTGGACCCGACATATCAACATGGAATAGTCAAGAAAATTATTAAATTCGAAGCTGACACTAAAACATAGAGGATGGCGATGGTGTGGAAGGGGTGCAGTCTGATGTAAATCGATTGATGGATTGATTGAAATAAGCCGCTGATGGACTAACTTTTCCCTGCAGTTGTAGCAGGAAATGAAAATATTTAGTAGCTATAACAAATACGACCCTACAAAACCCAAAACACTGTTATAAACACATATCTCGAACCCAGTAGGATCTTAGCTGTGATGAATCCCACTATAAATGGTAGCAAACTCAATGGTTCTAGTTTTCGTTAATCAGTTAATTCAGACCCTTTTCGGAGGGGTATGCCTGTTAAGCATAAAACCCCACATTTTTTGTTGTTTTTTTTTTAAATGGTTAAAAGAAAATTTATTGGAATCTCGGTCGAGGAAATTTATGGTTGCCAAGTTTAAGTTGGAAAAGTTTTCGTGGCGCGATGCAACTCCATCCGGGGCTGTATCCGGCGCATCAGAACTTCCGAATACTTTTTCACCGTATGTTTGCTTTAATACAATTCGAAGGCAGATTTCGCGTCAGTGTCTTGTATCGTGTCGCTGCCCTAGCTAATGAAAGTGTCCGTCTTCGACGCTGCCGTAGGCCAGGGTCGCTCACTGACGTAAGTATCTCCATAGGTCGGCTTTCTGCTGTGCAGAAGGAATCGGCTTGAATAAATAATTGTCCATCAACAATTTTCTTTTCTCCTAATGGCTTCTACACCTCTGGTCACGTAATTTTCCAAGGACGGTGTTCTCGCATCTGTGCCCTACAGATGGACTTCTGTACTGATGACATTTAATTGATTCTGTAATGCTGTTTAATCAGGCGGGGTGTTTGTTCATGGAAATTCGAGACTTATTGACCGATCGGTTCTCGTTCTTCCTTTAATTAACCGCCCGCAAGTTCCGAAGTTGTACCGCTGGCGACTCGAAAAGAATGGTATTTCGCCCGCGGGGAATAATTTGACAAACCGAGACCTTTCGTTGTATTTGGTGGCCGATTGAGGCCCGTCTGCGCTCCTCTGACATGTTCGACCCGCCGTAGCCAACAAGGGACGCCGAGGGTTCGGGTTTCCGACGGAAGTTTTGAATAGACTTAAACCGTCGCCACAGAACTTGCTTGCAATCGGTTCCGTCTACTGAGTCCGCAAGACGAAGAACGACGAGCGAGTGGAAGGGGCAGCCACTGACTGACTGACTGACTGACCGACCGACCGATGCCCAGATATGGTTGCTATAACAAACGAAACTCCGCGAAGATCGCGCGAGATAACATCCTCGCCATTCTTCTTGGTGCCACGGATTCTCATATTTAAAAAAAAAGAGAGAGAGAGAGAAAAGTTCAAACAGCTAACGTAAATAAGGTTGGATTTAGATAATGGAGTCCAGTGATTATGGTGTAGGACCATTGTTACTTATAATTAGCCAAAGATAATAGTCCACGTTTTTGCTAAATTATTTAATGCGCAAAATTCAAGTTAGTCTCTAATTTCACGAGTAAGGCAACATTTTCCATCTCTATAAAATTAACTTATAATTAAAAAAAAAACATTGCCAATTAATAACGCATAAGCATAATTAGGAGACGCAGTTTTGACGATTCGGGAAGAGGTTCATGCTTGAACTTTCAGTCGAAAACAAAAATACGCTCTTTTTCCTTATTCCGTTTCGTCTTTTGTACGTGCTCGGCATAATTCATTATCAACCAGAGTACACTCTAGATACACGCTAGGTTCTCTTTTAATCAGCTAATGTTTAAAAAATGTAGCACGAGTAAGAAACCGTGAAGCAGCACTTATAAGGATTAAATTGATAAATTATATAAAATTCTGCCATTCATAAAAACGTATATATACGACCAAGAATGTCTATTGTAGCCCTATCGCAGTCTCAACTAATTTAATTAAACTTTGACGGCTTTATGCACTAGGTCCATAGCATCTTCACCCATTTCTTTAGTAGCCATACTTAGCGTCACTTATATGGTTTTCCTCTATATTAGACAGTTATCTTAAATATACACTAGCTGGCATCTTTATTGGAACCCATGACAGCCATGACACGACTTGGCATAGAATCCGCGAGATGCTGGAAGATGAGCTGAAAAATATTCCCCCGTTCAGTCTTTCATGTTATACGCGGTATTTGGTGTGAGGTAGGCAGAGAATCGTGATTGCAAATACGTCTTCCAAGCTCATCTCAGATGTTCGATTAGATTGACACCCGAGCACTGCATCGGTCATTGGAGACGCCGGAAATCTCCGTTATGTTTCTCAGACCATAAATTCACGGTGTTGTTGTTTAGGAAGTGGCCTTCCGGTTCAGGGTACACATGAAGTATCGATGGATGCACTTGATCGGGATTGATGCTGAGACAAGCTTTGGAATCCATTCTGCTTTCTAAAAGATCAAGTGACGCAAAGTTTACCAGAAAAAAACATGTCTAAAACCATGACTTCACCATCAGAGGTCCCAGGCAGTTGGGACCACATACGAGGGGTCGAGTGATTCATATGGCTTTCTGAAAAATCTGTCTTCTCCCATCTGCGCTTTGAAGTACAACTTGTCTGACCACATCCCTTTTCGTCCAATGTCTGCGCTCCTTACACAACACGAGACCTCTTTTTATGCCGGTAATTCCGATCCGTGAATGGTCGCCTTGTCCTATAGTCTATTTGTTTTAACGTTCTGTGTTAGGTCTGGCTGGAGATAGATTTACGGCCTCCCCTCAGCCCCTTGCAGAAAACATTTCTTTACAACTTTGCCATTGCTGATAAACTTGAACGGCTGATGTCTTGGAGCAAGCTACCATTGAAATTGTCTTGGCCACTGAGGCATCTGCTAAATGTGCACCTATTGCCAGGTCCCTATCGAAGGCTGTAACGTCTTTGCCTTTCTCCAAATCTGGCAGCTGGGTGCAAATGTCTCAGGTCGTTACAAACGTTTTGTCATTTTTTATATCATGTTAATTTGGAGTTCACCTTTTGCATACTTTTGAAGGTGTTTGTAGATAAGTCATATGTCGTTTTGTAGCGTGTGCTCTGCCATACATTATATACAACCTACCTTTTCAAAAATCATAACATGGTATTTGTTTCAGGGTTCTGAGTGAAGCATGGATAGAAAAGTTTTTCCTGCCATTTCGCTTCACGGGTTCAAACCGGGCCACAAAAAGAGGGAGGTAACTCGTAACATTAATCAAGTACGGGGCGAGGACGCAGCAAATGAGTGCACAGTACGACGATGGTTTGCAAAGTTTCGATCAGGAGATGTGAGCATCGAAGATAAGGAACGTAGCGGACATCCTTCCAGCTGTGATGACAGCCGTCTGAAAGCCTCAGTTGGAACCGATCCAAGAAAAACAGTGCGAGAAATTGCTGGAGAGCTCGACGTAAGCACTGCAACTGTTTCCCGGCATCTTAACGCAATCGGAAAGGTGAGAGGCTCGGCAGGTGGGCGCCTCACGAGTTGAATGAACAACAACAAAATCGTTGGTTGGAGATCTGCTCTTCCCTTGTCATAAGACACAAAAAAGACCCATTTCTTGACCGAATCATTACGTGTGGTGAAAAATGGATCCTTTATGACAATTGCAAACGTTCAGCGCAGTGGATCGATATTGAGAGGGCACCTAACCATGTAATATATGAAAGAGCACATAGGTTCTAATAAAGTGGCCAATCGGTGTATATTCAATAATAGTGTCATCGGTTTTTACACACACACACACACACACACACACACACACTAGTTTCATTCATTTCCCACAATTTCTCTGCAACATGAAAGCAGTATGGCAATTAAATTTTTAAAGCATTGGAGAAAAAAGAGGAATAGAATCTGTGCTAACAGTTTATAGATAAGTAGGCAGCTATCTGTTAACCAAAAAGAAGTAGAATGCCTGCTCTCTCTCTCTCTCTCCTCTCTCTCCTCGCTCTCTCTCTCTCATCTCTCGCTCTCTCTCTCTCTCTCTCTCTCTGTGCTGTACAGAAATTTTTGCCAAAGCAGAATATAGAAAAACTAATCTTTTAAAAATTATTTTGATTCCTCGCTGGCATAAAAAAACACAGGTTTTACTCAAAGTTTTTAAAGGAACTGACTCAAATCTGACATTTCGAATTAGCTTCGAAGAAACGTTATATGATGTAACTGATATTCAACCCAAGAAATTAGTGTTTACAATTTTTTTTCTTCACTTGTATGGTTGCTATGGCAATCCTACATGCTCGATTCGTATGCACAAAAAACACTTTGGCACGGTTTTTCCTGAACTCTTCATCCATCATAAATGAGTGATTGTTATTATTTTATGAATTTGAAAATTACGCATATCTGATTGCAACCTCAAGGGAGTTTTCGGCAATTTTTTCTTTCATTTGTTTTATTTCTAAATATTCTCTTAATTTTTTGTTCTAAATTTTGCCAATTATAAAATAGACATATTTATTTCAACTTACGAATTAATCCAGATAACAAAATTTTCCGGTAACACTGCGTTTGACAAGCCAGCATCGAGCTGCATTTTAAATTTGGAGGCGTAATTTATGGGTACCGGAAAATAACAGATTTCTTATTTGAAAAAAGAAAACAACAAACAATCAAACTTATATATCGATATTAATTATTTTTTTCTTTGTATAAACATTTCCTAGTTATCAAAGTAAAAAAAACAAAAAACAACCAGTTAATTACAAAAAAAAAAGAAAATAGATAGTAAACAGCAAAAGAAAATATTTTCGCAAAGCTAAATTAAAAAAAAAAAAACAAATTCAGAAGACCTTTAACTTCTCTATCTATTGTTCTTTTCGTTACAATAGTTAGGTTCTAAACTAAATACGCTTGATTATTATTATTATTAATTAGTTATTATTATTATTATTACACTAACTTCATGCACATTTAAACAACTTCTTACTAAACTGTAGCAAACAATTAGGGTTAGCGGGTATTATCTAGGCTATCTCCGCTATCTTATCGCCAACACATCAGGTTTACGGCATGGCCTGCGTCTCGGAAACCATTCTTCTGTCGCCATCAATCCATCCGTCATATCGGCAGATATTATATTCCATTTAGTTTCAGGCTCAAAAGCGACCACATGCGACTTTTCGGTCAGCGTGCCCAATTACGTAAGCCTTTTGGGGATATATTCCAAATGTTTCCATCAGTTAACAGAGATTCCCAGAGATTTAGTGATTTCAATAGCTGGCACGGAAAGCAACCGCAGAAACCGAGGTTCCGTGCGTGCTGGTAGAAGGTGGGAGAAAGCCCCAAATAAATTCCTTAATCTTTATTTAACTGTCCATTCTTAACCAAGAGAAAGTTTTTTTTTAAGTTTGATGTTAACAAGAGTTAATTCCCCTGTTGTCAGACTTCCGCTTATGACCAGAACGTACCAGGTTGAGAAAACTAAGTTTTAAAGAATAGAAAATAAAATAAAATAAATATGTCTCAGTGATTTTGATTTACGTAAATTATTTTAAACACAGAAAAAAAATATAACAAAGACCCTTTTCATAATGGCTTCAGCGTACCTGACACTAATTACATCAACAATAAAAGAACGTGATTTACGCATATCCCATAGAGAAAACAAAAGGAAAGCATGATGTTTGGAATACCTCGGACATAGTTACACATCAATCGCATTTTCCTGTACCTTTCACCGCCCCATAATTTAGATGTGCACCCTAATTATTTCTAAATAAAGATTAACATGGAGAGAATGATATATATATATTTTTAATACCTAATTCATTCCAATCACGTTTTGTTTCTATGTTTTTGCTGGATATTTATCCTTCGACTTTTAAAAAAAATTGCATCAAATTTGATTCTGCTGTCTTGTACACATCTTTCTTAAATTGGTAATTTTTCTTTATTGCCAGTCGACAAAAACAAAAAACAGAGAGTAAATATTTTTTTCATATATGTCATTTGTCCACTCAAACGCCGGAAAACGACTTGATTTAAACCATTCGTGGCATAATTATGAGAAAAGGCAACGAATATCGACAGTTGAGAACCACAAACTCGATCATGGCCGAATATATAATGGGCAGCCAGTAAAAAAGGACTGTCCACGAAGACAAGTTAGGCGAGAGTATTACTCAAGAGTGTGTGTAGATAAACTTTCAATATCCTATTCTGATTTGAAACAGTGTATTTATCAACCACTGCTGCCAAATTACTCGGTGAATTCAGACCCGGCGAAAACCACAATCGTCACCAGCCATCTGTATATCTGCTGCTGTGGAAATTACTCGGTGATTGAGTTAATTTCCTGTTGGAGAAATTTGCTTTCGATCTTGTGGTGTTAATATTATAAAAGTGTTTTGAATAGTATGTATGCAGTTCTCCGTGGTTGCCACTAGGTTGCGCTTTCCGAAATATGGCTTTTAAAAACCAACGAGCGAAAGTCATCTAACTACTGCCGCTGTTGGCAACTTTATCATACAAAGGGGTGGCAGACAACTCGAACAAACGCTATTATTACTTGCCAGTCGAAAGCAGGGGTCTGCAACCTTTTTTTTGCTTCAGTGCCCACTTTTTCAATATTTTGGCATTAAAAATAAGTTCACCGCCCACCTAAAACATATTAACTTAATAATTACTAAAATGAGAATATTAAACATATTTTATTCGCACATAGAGTATACAAATATCAATATATATGTTCAATTAGGCATAGCCTTGTGGTTGGTGCCTACTAACCAGGAACTCGATATCAGGCTTTAATTTAGTAAGGTCCAGAAGAAGATGTCCGCTCTCTGACTCGTCCAAACGATTTCTTTCTTTGGTCTGGAGATGGTTGACTGCACTGAATCCAAACTAAACTAGATATGAGGTAGGGAATGCAAGCAATAACAGTGAAATTTTGTTCCACAACTGTGGATAGAGAGTAGACATTTTCTTGTTCTGCCACAGTTGTGTATATCCACACTGGTTAAAATCGGCCCTACTCTCGTCGTCATGAAGCAATTCTAATATCTACTCTTGGCCATCTAACTTCTACGTCACACACATCTGTGTTGAATGGATCACTGTCCATGTATCGATCTTCAAGTCTGTTATATCGCTGAAACGATTATGCATATCAGTTTTAAGGGCATAAAGGTGATCTCCAAACTTCTCTATGTCACATGTTGTAAGCTCATCTTTGAAACCGGTGGAATTCATTCTGTAGTCTGCTTTTCCCGAATAAAGCCAATTTATCAATGAAAAAGAGATAACATTTTTGCAGTCAATGAGTGTCGCCTGCTCGCCTTGAAGTCTCAAGTTAATCTTGTTGAATTTCTTAAATATACCAGCCAAATAGAAAGCATCCTTCTTCACTGCTCTTAATTCATTGCAAAAATCTTTTTTTTTTTTTCATTATGAAAAAGTTGCAACACGTTTTTGTATAATTATACAAAACGTGTCAAACAATTGCCTTTTGACAAACCAACGAATTTCTGTATGTAACAAGAAACGAATAAATTGTTCATCATTGTTGTAACATAACTGTCGGAACATGCGATCATTTTTGGAATTGGCCTTAATCTTATTTATTGCATTTATGACAATGCCCAGTGATGCATTCAGGCTTGGGCTTAAACATTTGGCAACTGCATGCTGTCTATGAATTACACAATGAACAGTTAAAACTTCTGGGATTCTTTTTTTAAAAAATGCCACGAAGCCGCGGTAGCGACCTACCATAGCTGGTGCCCCATTAGTTGCACAGGCAATAATGTTTGCCCAATGAAATATTGTTCTTTTCAAAGTATGCCTTTAGTGTAGTAAAAAATGATTCTCCTTTTGTATCAGTTATAAGGTTTTCTGCAAACAACATATCTTCTTGCAATATATTATCTTCATCGAAATATCGTACATAAGCCATCAGTAAAGCAGTGTTGTCCGTGATTGTGGATTCGTCCAACTGCAAAGAAAATTTTCTTGCTTGCAATAGTGTTGTAAGCTGTTTCTCAACATTACCGGCCATTTCGTCAATGCGCCGCTGTACCGTTGATATCTCTAATTGGTACGACTTCCAAAATGTCAGTTGGATCCTGATGCATTACTGTGGAGATAACTTCTCGCAAAGACGGAATTATTAGCCTTTCACCTACATTATGTGGTTTACCACTCTTAGCGATTATCTCTGAAATATGATAAGCCGCAGTAAGTCCATCTCTGGCCTTGCCATTATATTTTCTAGATTCAGAAGTGATTATGAAGATTTTGGAAATATTCCAATGGTTTACCTTTTTTGTCTGAGTGTTTCGCATTAAGATGGTCACGGAACCGTGATGCTCTCATTGCTTCTTTTGAAAATGTTTGCCGGCACATTTGATAAACGCTTGTCAGTGGCGCCAGATTTAAAGTATTCAAATGAATAAAGACGACAGCACTTTTTCTTTGGAGGCATAGTTACTAGACTGGGGACTATCCACTAAATAGTAATTTCTGAAAACACAAGAACAAAATGGACAATATTGCACAAAGCCTGATGAGGCAATTTGCATGAAATATCACACAAAATTAATGCTAATCATACACTGAGATCGTATTCACACGAAGTGATCGTAAATATACCCTCCAAAACGGAATAGAAAAGAAAGAACTGATATAATGATGCAAGTGAAGTTTTCGAAATATTGATGGAGGAAGAAAGATGGACAAGACAAATTTATAAATAGAGTCCAATTATTTAATCAAATTCAATTTATTTATTTATTAGCAACCGTAATGGAAGGCATTTTAGCAAGTTACGCAGAAGGATATCACCCTAGTGATATTAAATTGAATAAAAATCAAAATATAATGCGAAAACATGGCTGCCGGACACTCGGAAAGGCCACTGTAGCAGGAACTTTTATTTCTTCCGTTCGCGGCGCGGCGTATATAACGCACTGAAACGCCGCAGTTTAAATTAAAATTTATATTATTATATTATACACACACACACACACACACACAACACACACACACACACACACACACACAACATAAAAATATTATTGTATGAATTAAAATTATTATATTCTATAATATTATAAATATTACATGATTAATAAATGCGCGAAAAAATCGAACACCGCCGGGCTCGGGGGGCGGGGTGAACCTCGTGTCCGATAGCCCTGCGCCCTACCAACCGAGCTCCGAGCTATGTCGGCTCGGGCGGGTGAACCTCGTGTCCGATAGCCATGCGCCCTACCAACCGAGCTCCGAGCTATGTCGGCTCGGGCGGGTGAACCTCGTGTCCGATAGCCCTGCGCCCTACCAACCGAGCTCCGAGCTATGTCGGCTCGGGCGGGTGAACCTCGTGTCCGATAGCCCTGCGCCCTACCAACCGAGCTCCGAGCTATGTCGGCTCGGGCGGGTAACCTCGTGTCCGAAAGCCCTGCGCCCTACCAACCGAGCTCCGAGCTATGTCGGCTCGGGCGGGTGAACCTCGTGTCCGATAGCCCTGCGCCCTACCAACCGAGCTCCGAGCTATGTCGGCTCGGGCGCATAAAACGGTAATAATATCTAGGTGGGTGTAACTGTTATACTAAATGTAATATATACAAAAGCAAAAGTAGTAATGTAGAATATGCCCGAATATAATTTCCGTAGAATTAATGGTTTTTAACCCTTCAATTTTTTAAAATTTAACTTTCTTTACTTTTGTAGCGCCCGTCTAAAACGCCCGTTGGTGGGCGCTACCGCCCACGTTGAAGACCCCCACGGTCACGGTTTAAAGGATGGTGCACGCGAATTCCTGCATTTTATAACACGAGATTTGCTCGAGATTTTAAAAAATCCGACCGTACACGAATTAAGAGCCAAAAAAATCATTTGATAAAGTAAATTATTAGGCGCTATACGCGAAAATAATATCTACAGTAGCGGCCAAAATTATTGCACAACTTGTTTTTAAACAAAATAATGAGTATTCTTTACGTCACAATGTAAAAGTGCGAATTTAACACAATAAAGGCAATTAAACGTTGGTTTGATCAGTCTGTCAACCATCTTTACGTGGATTTTTTCTTGTGGGGAACCCAACTATACAGTAACATAGCGGTAGACTTTAATAAGTACACAGTTTGCAAATTATTTTAACTAAAGAGGCACATGACTGACAAAACTAAAAATAGGACAAATGCTCACGCGCTGCATCGGTCACGTGGTATAACTATACAGACCAAAAAGGTCAAGATTGTTTTGGGTGATGCAATAACTTTGGCCGCTTGTGTAAATGAACTTCGGGTCATACAAACCAGAAGTAAACCATGAAGAGTGGGATAAAGGAACCAGAGTAAAATAAAATCACTTTACGACTATTCAGCAGAAATCTCAAGAAAGCAGCTGGGTGTGACCCCGATATAGCGACCATACCAGTACCGTCACGAATTTCCCAACACGATATCCAAAAACTGTCGCCTGGATGGTGGGGGTTGGAAATCGTTTGGAGAGTTTGATAATCAGGACATTTTCTTTGGCATTCATTACTAGCTGTGCTCTGGAGCAGCTCTCGGGTTTCATTAACTAAGCTGTAGTTTCATTTAGCCAGAAATGGCTTCACGCTTCACGATTGTACGGTCAGAGGAGTCCTTGATTTGTTGATGAACGGAACTCAACCTCCATTAAATGTTATAGATATTTATCTTCGTCCATAGCAGAACATTTCAGTTATCAACCAAGGCTAAAACTGTTCGTAATAAATAGTGAAACCTTAAAAGTGCGTTTACACGAAGGCGAATGTCGACATTCTATGGGTTAAATAAACTGTCTCGGAATTTATCTGACAGTAGTTTTCAAACCCCCGATAAACTGTACTTTGCGAACGATAACGACAATAGCAATATTAAAACCCAGTGGCGCCAGAAACACTGCGAACAACTGAATAGTGATGGCGAGGATGTGCGGAGGTAATTGGCTAGCTTTAAACCAAGACGTTTCCCGGGATTTTCCATACTATGAAATAAGCAAAGATTAATTATCCCAGACGCTATGGCAGCCTCAGTAGATAAAACAAAGCACGTGACGCAGTGGTACAGTCGAGAGAGCGGGAAATCCCTCGTTCGGTGCTGATTGTATTTCTTTCTAAAAAGCGGTTTAGTGATTAAATAAATCTCGGTGTGTCGTAGAACATCGCCATTTTCCACCCACCCCACACCCCGCGCAAAGACAAGCTTAGCAACTTCTACAAGGTCTGAAAGGCCGGCGACTTTGGTTCGCTCTTGTGTCGTCGGAGGTAGGTTTTAACTCGTCGGGCGCGCGTGCGTTTGTTGATTTCAGACGATACCGAGGACGCTCACCGCAGCAGACAACTCCGTCACTTTAGTTGTATTGGAGTTCGCTAGGTGGCGCTGGCTGAGCTTATTCGTTAAATGGGTTAAGCGCCCTCAAACGAACACGGAGACTGTCGAAATCAGATTCATCGCAATGTCGGCGTGCGTTATCCCATTCGTAACGGAACATTATTGATGTTATTCACAAGAAATGGTGCGCCCTCTATTTCCGGCCAGTTATCGGGGCTCAACAAACTCCTCTGCCAGATCACAACCGTAGTTAACTCAGCGGAGAGTAAGCAGAAGTCGCTCGTGCCCACTCATCTCCAATCTCTTCAGCAGCCACTGAAAACATTTCTGAACAGCTTGGCTTTTCTCACGGCCCTTGTCGGCACGTCTTCTTTATGTGTTCATTGATGACACCGTGCGATACATATACCGACAGACATCTTTTTGCTATTCGTCGTTTAATTTCGTTGTCAAGACTGTGGTTGTTGAAATGAACTCAAATAACTTATGGAGGTTTCTTTCGTTCTGCTTTTCTAACTACTAGCTATTGCTTTAAAATGACACATATTATTATTATTATTATTATTAGGTTGTGTGGAGGCTAGGCAGCGCCGTTAACAATTGTCAGTCCAAACCACTTTACGATTTCGATAAAGTACCAGAACTGTCCGCATGACGGCGGTGCTTCTTCTGATTAATGCTGTCTAGAGGGTGTTAGCCTGGACGTCCGCATCAATTTTTTGAAATCATATTTCAGTTCGTTGCCGAATGAGCCAGCTGCGCCTATAGTCATTAGAAAGAGTGCATTTCCAGAAAGTTCTCAAATCGACGTCCAGCAGTCCACAGTTGCCGAACGTTTTCGCTGTCTTTTCCCTGATGTTAGCGTCATCGAAGACAGAAAACATCAATTATCTCTGCACTTTGTTTTCGTTCCTATCAAATGATACAGGCTGGCCTACTCTGTCAGTAAGTATCGGGTGGTTGTAGGTGATGAGTACCTTCCATTCTAATATTAGTAACAACTTAGTAATAGTATAAATAAGCCTGTATTAAGGCCTACAAAAGCCAGGCGGGGCGCATTTTTATAGGGGAGAGGCTTCTTCCCTAATATGTACCTGATAGTCACGTGTTCAGGCTAAGCGCACTATTTAGTAATTAACTCGAGTGTAATATATATATTTTACAAAAATGTGGATCACAGAAATGAACAAAATGGAATTTAAAGTTTTTATCAGGTACAACAAAGTTCACTCGATATTTCGAACTTCATCCGGTAACAAAAAAAGAAAGAAAACAACAACAAACAACTGTAATTAGTCAAACGAAATAAAATCATTTCAACTATGATAATTTCTTGATTTTTGTTGCAGTAAATTTCTTGATGACATCTCTAAATTCAGTTGTTTTTTTTTTTTCCGGGCGTCATTTTCAATGCTAAAAAAAAACAACAACAACAAAAAAACAAACTCAACGCTGTTATGTGACTATTTTATACCTGATGTAAATATTGATAAAGATGAAATTTAACTAGCAGTTTTTCACACTGTTATCGTACGATGTGTGTCGACAGTTAATTAGTGAGCACAACCCTGAAAATCTATTCAGATGAATTTCCCCATTTGGTCAGACAGCAGCGCACACTACTAAATGCCTACTGAAAACTATTAGTTAGTTAAGTTTCACAAACTTTTGATTCGTATATATTTTCGCTACCACTGAACCTCTGAATTGTAACCGGGGTTCGAGCTAATTAAAAAATAAAAAATAAAAAAAAGCAGAGAGAGAGAGAGAGAGAGAGAGAGAGAGAGAGAGGTGAGTAAGAGAGACAGAGAGAAGAGAGAGAGAGAGAGAGAGAGACAGAGAGAGAGAGATGGTGAGTAGAGAGAGAGAGAGACAGGAAGAGGACGGAGAGAGACAGAGAGAGGAGATGGGTGAGTAAGAGAGACCGAGAGAGAGATGGGTGAGTAGGAGAGAGAGAGAGAGAGAGAGAAGGCGGGGAGAGAGAGATGGAGGGAGAGAGAAGGGGAGGAGGAGAGAGAGAGAGAGAGAGAGCGATGGAGAGATGGTGACGTAAGAGAGACAGAGAGAGAGAGATGGTGAGTAAGAGCAGAGCGAGATAGAGCGAGAGAGATCGAGAATGGAGAGGAGATATGTTTGAGATGGTGAGAAGCAGCGACAGAGAGGAGAGCAGTGCGCTGAGAAGAGAGAGCGAGAGAGAGAGAGAGAGAGAGAGAGATGGAGAGAGAGATGAGTAATCACAGAGAGAGAGAGAGAGAGAGATAGAGAGCGAGGAGAGATGGTGAGTAAGAGAGATAGAGAGAGCGAGCTGGTGAGTAAGAGAGACAGAGAGAGAGAATGGTGAGTACGAGAGAGAGAGAGAGAGAGCGAGAGAGAGATCGCTAGTAAGAGAGACAATTGAGGAGAGAGATGGCTGAGTAAGAGAGAGAGAGAGAGAGAGAGAGAGCGAGAGAGAGCGAGAGAGCGCTGGAGAGAGAGATGACGTCATTCACAGCGCGAGAGAGAGAGAGAGAGCGAGAGAGAGCGAAGAGAGAGAGCGAGCGAGGGAGAGAGATGGTGAGGTAAGAGAGACAGAGAGAGAGAGATTGTGAGAAGAGAGACAGATCGCGAGAGAGATGGTGAGTAAGAGAGACAGAGAGAGAGAGATGGTGAGTAAGGAGAGAGAGAGAGGAGAGAGAGAGAGAGATTGTGAGTAAGAGAGAGAGAGAGAGAGAGAGAGATGGTGAGTAAGAGAGACAGAGAGAGAGAGAGAGAGAGAGAGAGAGATGGTGAGTAAGAGACAGAGAGAGAGAGAGAGAGAGAATGTGTTCATAGTTATCCTTAACTGGATCAGAAACAATTGCGCACGTGACAGCAGTCGAAAAGTTCGCGGATCATGCGCAGTCATTGTTTACAAATGGCGACTCGGGGTTGGGAGATAGTGAGAGGGTTGCCCGTCTTGTTATCGAATCTACCAGCGCAGTCGGATTTAATAATGTTGGACTTTATTCGCAGAATCAGCCGCGTTCGCTTTTAGCGACAAAGCCGGTACCCGGGGTATTTTATTTGGGTCGTGTCGCCCCATCTACTCCGGGTTGCAGGGTATCGCCAGCTCGTTTCCAAAGCTACGGGGAGAAACCTGTTGATACTGAGGCGGGCATTTTGATTTCCTCTCCTGTAACATCCGCGAAGAGAATGACTGCTGCTCTCGCGAACACGGATAATTCAAAGGTTTATCGGACAGCCAGGGATGTCACGCAGGGTTTAAGGTCTTCCAAACTCTATATGGATCTTCAAGCACTCGCCCAGGTAAAGTAGTTACTCTCCGGTAATCTGCTGCAGTTGCAAAGCCCAACTGCCTTACATGGAGGGGTTTGCTGTGTAAGTAGAAGTACGGAATGTTCTGTGTGTGTGTGTGTATGTGTGTGTGTGCCACAGAGACATCCACCGCCTCCCAGGATGAATCCCCAGTCTGTGCCCATTGTACAAAAAAAGACACATGACTTTAACCAATGTTTTCTCCTGTCGGAATCGCCTACAGTGAATAAACCCGGAAATCCCATTTCCGGTTATTCGACGCATAGCAACAGTTCCCTCGTACTTTTCTTTAAAATAAATAAATAAATACGTCTTATGGAGCTATTTGGTAAATTCGGATAATTAGAAACTGTAAAAAGAAAGAAGAAAAACTTCAGTTTATTTTTTTTTTGTTTGCATATTCAAGTATCTTCAAATCTGTTTATTTTATCGTGTACTTCACCTCCATTATAAAGGCTTTTACTTGTTCTGCAATTTCTCGTTTGTATAGCTAGTAGGACCAAGATTGCATTTTTATATAAAAAGAAAACAAGAAAAATACGAAAATTGGAAACTATACAAGGTCAGAGATGGAGAAATCCACGTGTGTTTTTTATTTATAAACTTTGATTATCTTTATCCCCTCCGTCTGTCTTATAAATACCTTAGGCAGATATTAGAGATTTTGTAAATGCATCTTCTGTAATATTGATTTCAGGAGCTGGAATGTCTTGATGGTTTAGCACAGTTGTGGTGAACCTTTTTTTTTTTTTTTTTCCTAAGCATGCCACATGTTGAGCTTTCCAAACATTGTTGTGCCACACTTTGCTCTAAGGTTGGAGATCTCGTTACCAACAACTCTCCCTCCCAGAAAATCTCAAGCAAATGTAAACAAAAAAAAAAAAAAAAGTTAATGAACAATGCATACATTTAATGCGATTTAAAATTTTTTTTCATTTGCACAATTTTTGCAATTGCATTTTAGTAGCATGCCAACAAGAGGAGATCATTCAAATGTTCATCAATATGAAACTCATGGTGAAAAATGACTGCTCGCAGGTGTAACTGGTCCTGAATTGGCAGACACATTTAAAAACATGGTCGTGTAAATGTAGAAAAGTTTTCTTTGGTGCATATCTTCAAAATAGGTCAGTTACAGAGTTCTCTGTATTTGTTGTGCAGGCCAGAATTAGTTCCAAAATTTCCATTTGCATGTTTGTGAAATAATGAATAATGATGCTTTCTGACATTCCAAATAGATAGACAAAGAGGCCAACATTGATTCCATCTTTTTTTGAAGTCGTCAAAACAACTATTGAATGATCAAATGATTTTATCAAGGAAGATAAGGCTACTTCTAAAAATTGACATTTTCTCCAGTATCTTCCCCTTAATGTTGCATTATTTTTTTAATGAATAAAGTATTCAAGGTTCTGTAGAGAGAATTTATTGTGTAAAAAGTTAAGCTTGTTTTTGAAGGATTACATTGAACTGAAGTGCATTGGAAAAAAGGTAATTCTTCCCTTGTAACTGCATATGGATGGTATTGAGGTGGCTAGTAATATAAGCAAGAAATACAAGGTCACACAGCTAGTTATATTTCTTTAGAAACTCTTACTCTTGAGGAAGTTTTTTTTTCTTCCACAAATGAAAATCTGGCATCATTACAAATCAAGCTGTGAAATTCCCAGCAATTCATTGTTCAAGCATGAATTTTGTTGATCTCAGCAAATCTCAGGGTCAAGAGCAAACGGAAACTTCAGGTCTTTTACACAAAATGACCTTTGATGAATAATACAATGAAATGTAAATAAATAACTCTCTCTTCAGAAATTTCTCTAATAATCCCACATAGCCAGAATTATTCATTATCATTGAGAGCACTTTACCTGTGCAAATGCTTTCAAACTTGCATCACTCTAGTTTACTCTCTTCAGTACAATTTTCTAATTTAAAAATTTTTTCTTTTTCTGTAGTTGTAATTAATTGGTGCAAACCAAGCAGCTGTTCAGTACCTGTGAGAGTAGCAATAATGACTAAACACACTTTGAAAGTTTCTTCCTCATCTTTGCTATTAGAAGCCTTACTAATAGATTTCATAGGATGCCTTGATCACAGACTCTTATTTTTAGTATCTTTTAGTGAAGAGTGACTTGTCTTGAAAGATTTTTTCTTCTTTGAAATATAATCTTTATTTTTTGTTGAAATCTGCATGTTTCTGCCTAAAGTTCCTTTCTAAATTGGAATTTCTAGGCATCAGTACAGTGGTTCCACAGACTGAACAAATGGGTTTCAAAACTTTTTCCAGCAAAAACAAAAATTTCTCCTCCTAGGTTGGATTAAATTCTCACAAGGAAATATCTTCACTGTAGTTCCTTTTGGATGAAACAATGTACTCTTCCACTCTAAGTTTAGATACATTTTTCAGTATAAAATATAGTCTGAAATTAAATGAAATAAATGACTGTTGATTCTATATATTGTTATGGGAAACACTTTTTGATATCAAGACAAAGCAGATCACAGAAAATAACCAAGCTATATATTATTATTATTATTATTATTATTATTATTATTATTATTATTATTATTATTATTATATTATTATTATATTATTATTATTATTATTATTATTACAAGATTACATAATAATATACTCAATGTAAAGTATGGTACATATATGTATGATCAGCAGGTTAACCTGTATGTCAGAAACAATAATACTGTAGTTATCTATAACAGTCTTGAATGTGGCAGTGATCAGATGGCACATTGGTGCAGTATGTTGTGGTAGGTGAGGTGGGGGATTAGATGTTTTGACAAAGATTGAGTTCTTCAGGCTTGGTTGGCTGGGGTTTGATTCTCGAATCTTCTGCAATGATCTTCAGTCCTAAAGTGAGCATGGCTCAAAGCCTGGAGGATGACAATGGGCTGTCTAGTTCTTTCTTTGTGCTCTCCTTTTGTACAACCATCTAACTAATAGCCAGGTTCAGGCTTGCAAACCCTGAGGTTAAAAGAAAAATGCTGCCTGTGCCACTAGTGTTATGCAAAATCTTCACAAGGTCATTGCAACCTCACCAAATAACTATAGTATTTCATATTCTGTTGATTGATACCTAATGAAATCTAATGGCTTTGTGTGCTACTCATAACTGCTAGGCTTGCAGTGGTTTGGTCACCACTGATATGTGATGAGGTAGCAGTCCTATGCAGATACATGATATAAAAATCAATTATTAAATATGAATTGCTTAAAGTGGCAAAGATAGAAGAGAACTCATAGTTATTTTACATCATTTGATTTGTAGACACTCTAGACTATGTGTATACACGTAGTCCCGACTTATTGGAGTTGTTCTACCCATCAGAACTCTGAAAAGGTCAGAAGTATGAGAGTATCAAAATAAAAAAAAAGAAAGAATAATTAAAATAAAATTACTGTACAATAAAAATGCTACATTTTATTTATTTAGAACTCTCAAAATCTGGTATTACCATAAAATCTTTCAAATATCTTGCAGAGCAGTGTGGTATGCCATTCCATTCCTTGATCATTAATCCATTGCACTCCAAAATGTTAAATTTTTCAATTTGCTGTTCAAGCTATTTTCTTTCCAATAACTTTCAATAAGTTCATTCACTTCTTTCATAAAAAGGTGAAGGTAAAGATGCTTGAAGATGGCAATAACATCTTAAAATCAGGATCTGTAGATTACTGGATTTCTGCAGTATGGCCAGGGTGTTATTGAGAAGCAATGCTTATCTTGGAAGATTTTTCTGGTTTTAATAATGAGGTACTTTACAAATAAATTCAGATTTAAACCAGTTTTCAAAGATCTTAGAAGTAACCCAGGTCTTTTTAATAGTCTTCCAGCATACTGATGATTGCTAAATGTTTCTAAAAGTATGAGACTTTTGTACTCTATAGAAAAGCAAGGGACAAACAAAAACCTCCAGCATTATTAGAACATAAAGACCAGTTATTCTGTTCTTACATACTTTAAAACCAAGAGTAGAAGCCTCTTTCTGCATACAATAGGTCTGTGATGTTTTTTCCAGAACAGACCTATTTTCTCAGCACTAAATATTTGTTCAGGCTTTGTTGAGACAGGTGGTCTTTAAAGATTTCCTCAAATCTTTTATTCAAAACTAGAGTGTTGAAAGTCTGGGGTATTACTGTATACTGTATCTCCAAATGAAATAATTATAACATTTAAAGAAATATCCCTGCATGCCTGCATGTTTCTAGGGATCATGTACTATACTGAGAGGGTTGTGCAAACATTTTTTAGCATAGGAGGCTACAATTGAAAATCTATAGCAGAACTCTTTATTTTCCGATGATGGAGGAGACTCACATGGCTGGCTGGTGAAGAGTGAGAAAAAACCATCCACTGGGGTACTCGCAAACCAAGTCAGTCCCAACTGGGATCCAAACTCAGGCACTCAACCTTAGCTAATCACCGGATTGTCAAATATATTGAAATTTGTTTGCTTTTAACAACTAGTTTATTATTTACATCCAAATGTATCATGTTTTGAGAAGACTTCATATTTATTCCTCTTTGCTGTACCTGCTGAATGTAGAATCTGCCACTAGTATCTATGTTTTATAAGCTATTTACTATTGATTTTAATCAGCTTACAGTTATTAAAAAGTCAAAAAACATCCAACATTGGGAAACTATGGAGCATTTATAGAATAAAATTTAAAATCAAACCTGATCTGTAATTCTTCCATCCTTGAGGTATGGTCCTAAAAGAAAACTCTTCACTTTCATAAATGAGCTCTGTTTAACGATGAAGTTAGTACTGTCTGTCATTCCTTTCTTATCTGTAGCAACCTAACATTGGGAAAGTTATGTATTCTTGTTTGAGAAACTTCTTAACCATAGATACATTTTTTGGCAAGTACATTTTTTGTGTATACAGATCTGTCATCAGCTTTGTTGTTGCACTGCAAGAAAAATTCCTATAGCCAGGAAAGCAAGGCATCTCTGTCTGTGTGCTATAGTAAAAGGTGGTCATACCATTGAACTGATATGCTGGAACTCTTGTCATGTGACATTACAATATTCTGAAACATGGACTTCATGCACTAAATTGTATGGTTTGAATGTTCACTAATGTTCAAACTTTAATTCTGCCAATTTGTACATGTTGCATTTGTATAGTATTTGAATGTATTTACATCTGCCATTTGATCAAAATAATTTTTCAGTAGATTTTGTATTTTCACAAGAAATAAGCATTAGGTGAAGTAATTGTATCCTTTTGACTTGCAGGAGAAAGTTTCTAAATCAGATATTCACTTGTCAGAAGTCAGAAAAGAAATTCGATCAAGTTTAGAAAGTACAGGTAAGTGTATTAAAGATAACTATTTAAAAAAAAAATTATAAATGCAAACATTTTGGATTCTTATTAGAATATTGACATTTAAAATAACACTTCCTGAAACCAAAACTTACATGATGTTAGTAAATACAGATCTGTTTCTGAAAGTTAACACCTTTTTGGTTAACAACATAATGTTAATTAGTTTGAACCTGAAAGATAGCCTTATTTTAAAAGAGCAGACTATGCAGTAAATGTGTAGCTTCTGCTGGGAAAACCCTTCTCTGATTTTCAAGGTCTAAGGACACCTCAAAGCAGTGAACTAGAAGGGGTTGGGGTGGTGTGGTGTGTGTTATTAGCCTTGGTGACCAAGCAAGTTATCTGGGTACAATTGAGGCAAGCCAGTCAAGAGTCACTTGCAAAACCTCTACCACATGCCAGGAAACCCTCCCTACTGAAATTCTTAATTTTCAGATGTGGGATGAAGCTGAAGGGCTCAGAAGAAACTCATGCAGCCACTGGTGAAGAAGAGTGAGAAAAAAAGCATTCCATGGAGGTAGAGCCAAACCAAACTGGTCTTGCTCAGGATTTGAACTTGGGCCTTCAACCATGGCAGTTCAGTATTCAACCACTGGGTCCCTGGCTACCAAACATAAAACTTCTATTAAGAAAACAATATAAAATAAAATACAACTGTTGTAGTCATATTTGATTATTTAACTTATTTGCCTTTAGTATCAATTAAATACATAACTTAAACTGCTGTCAAATTCTTCAGAAGATTGTCTGCACTTGATACTCCTTTTATTAGCTGATTTTGGCATCTAGACAGTGATGTAATTTTTTTTCCTGCTATACCCAGCCTGACTGCATGTTTTTTTTGTTGTTTTTTGTGTGATTGAACATAAAGGATCTAAGCCAGTGTGTTTTCTGTATTACTAGTCAGGATATTTGTTTCATAATCAGTCCATTCACACCTATTAAGAGTTTTTATCTTGGTTGCTTGGAGGCAGACAGCGACAACTTTTATTTTATAGTTTTTCAGCATTCTAAGTTTGGATACATGTTTAGATTCTACTGGTACACTACTGTCCTTACCTGGGTATAAACCATTTGGTTAGCATCATCTTCAAGCCTTCATCATTGCATAGCCATTACTACAAGTGCATTATGTGCTTGATTTAGTAATCAGAGTTTGTATTTCTAACATACAACTTTTTTGAGTTAAGCTTCTTTTAGGAGGACATAAGTTGCTTTTAATTGGGTCAGGATATGCTTTGGTAATGGTTCCATCATTCACATAACATGTTGCCTGCACATAGTGCTACTAGGCCCATTAATTACTTCTGGAATCCTTCCTGGGGGCAGACAGACAGAAGTCTTGGGCATACAGCAGCTGAGAAAGAGTGAGCTCAAAATACCCAGCTAGCTGTAATGTGGTACCTCATTTGATTAATTTGTATAGTTAAAGAAATCTTTATTCTTACAAGTAAAGAGTTAGAAATGAATATCTTTTTAAAAAATGTAATCATAGATTCTCCATTGTTTGTTGGTAGCTTTATTGATTAGTTGAGAGATTATAGTTGCTAGGTTATGGATGCTTTAGTTATGAAGTAAAACTATGGAGAATCTTGGATTACACAAGTTCTATATATAAAAAATATAATCTTTAGCTTCTATGGTCTTTGTGATAAATATCCAAAATTAAAAGTAGTCCTGTATCTCACCTAAGGTTGAGTTTCATAACTTACCACCAGATCCCTCTTATGGAAACTTAATTTATTGGATTTGGATTTAAGGAGAATGCTGTGTTAAGATGTATCTTTAATTTCTGAATTTCAGTTTTTTTACTGGTTAAACTGGAGCAAAATGGTTTGTTTTTCCAGTGGGCTGTAAAATACACTACATCCACTGTCCAACCTTACACTGATAACTTTGAGAAAAATATATGCTGCAGTTCTGAAAATTATCTTAAGAATTAGCAGTTTTCAAGAAAATGCCTTGAAGAACCTGAATTACTTATAACCAATCTCATTTTAGAGCGTACCCTGGTTTTCCTAATAAGAGAGTTTATTCTACCAACCAATTTCAAAAAGCTGAGAGGTTGCACCAAAAGGTGGGGATCCAAAAACAGAATCTCAGGATAAAAATTGACTAATTTTTTCCAACATTTTTCTATTAGCTTAGTTCATAATTTAAGGCTGTTGTTCTCTTATGATAGAAACAGTAAAATTACAAAAAAATAGGAGCTTTCTTGATTAAGAGCATCTGTAATTTTATCTAATTTATGTGCACCAGTGAAGTTTTTGTGGAGTTACTGAGAATTTAGTATTATTCCAGCATTGTAGAGACTTTGTTATGAGGGATTATTTAGATTTTTTTTTTTTTTTTTTACTATTTGACTTTTAATTAATTTTTAAATTAATAGATTCAGTTTTCTCTAAATAAGCATGCTTTTGTTTGTCATCTTAAGTTCCTGATATGGACTTTTTGAATTATTTCTTCATCGACTGTTTTTAGGTATTATTTGGCTGCAGGTGACAGATTTATTCCTCTTTGTGACACTCAAGGCAATAAATTTTGTTTTATTTCCATAAACTGAGTAATATTTTTGTTCATGTGACTGAGCGAAAGTTATATGTAAACATTAAATCTGATAAATTATGACACTGGAGAACTGTGCAATTGTATATAGATGGAGATTTGTGATATAAAGGATCAAGTTAGTACTGAAGTATGGAAAGTACCCAATGTAAAAAAGAGAGAGGAAACGTTTGGTTTGCAGGTTTCATATGGGAAGTTTTCTCTCTCTCTCTCTCTCATTTATCACTAAAATTATAAATATGGTTTTGAAAAATCAAATTTGAGAATAAAATTAAAACTCTTAATTCAATTTATTCACTGTGTAGTTAATCTCTTTTAGGTTTTTATCTTTCTTATGCTTCAGGCAGGGTTTATGATAATTTTATCAACTTGATATCACATTCTACAGTAAACAATATGTATTCATTACTGTTTGTTGAGGGTAGATGTTTTTTTTACTTTCTTTCTTTTTTTTTTTAGGGTAGATGACTTAATCACTTTGGTGGCCAAAGAAAATGTATTGAAATACTGTTAGCAGCTTGCCCAAATCTAACACATTGTTATTATACTTTACATTCATCAATGCTTATAAAAATAATTTTTTCCATTACATCCATTCCAAAAAAAATGCGTCATCATTCACATGTGAAAATTATGAACTAATAAATCTGTAAGGAATATTTCTAGAAATATCTAATATGTGGTTAAAGATGGGATCAACCTTACAGGTTTCAAAACAAGATTTTTTTTATGGTTAGCAAGTTCTGTTATTCAAAATATAACTTGCGAAATGATTTAAAGAAAACGGTTAGCATTAAAACAGTCATTATTAACCCCTTTACTGCATGGGCCAACAGGTATGCAGAGTCCACTAAATTCTTCACCCATTGTTTGTCTTGTACTTCAGCAGCCTTTCACGCTTTCATATAAGTCCTCTCCACTTTCACAAACATTCAGCGGTGTCATGGTGTTTTAGAGAGACTCTCGATGCGTGGTCTGTCCGTCTTTCATACTCACTCTTCTCACCACTTTTGAATTCCTAAATAGTGACGGAACAAAGTGGATGAGACATGTGCAGGCGAGCGCCGCAACACTGTTCACGTCATTGTGCCCTGAGTATTTTATCCAGCAGATTATTATTAAGCATGACAGGAGGATTTGTATTGCAATTAATTGCAGTAATTTTTGCAAAATTACCCAGTGAACCCTGAACAATGTCAAGAAAGTTTTAAATGTTCTGGGCGTCTTGATTAGAACTGCGCATAGACAAAGAAATAAAGATTGTTAAACCAATTAAAAGAGTTCTGATGAAAGAAGCTTTGTTTTCACTGGAAATTTTATGAACTTTTGATAATATTTTGTTTTTTTTTCTTCTTCTTTATGAATCAAGTAAAGGTTTATTGCATTGATACCTCACACACACATGCTGAATCTATTGAACTCTGGAAGTTTTTACATTGGAGTGTTATTTTAAAAATTTGAATTTTTTAAAACTTTGTGATAATTTCATATTTCTATGGTAGGCTTAACTACCGAGAGAAGCTAACAGCTTTAAGAAAGTATATTTCAGCTTAGCCATTAAATGTGCAAACTAATTTTGAGCTGTATTTCTAAAGGATCTTATCATTACATGAGTGTAAACATTCTGGGTTTAATTGTAAATAAACTCTATTAGTCACTGATTTTAACTTAAATATTTAAAATTTAATATAACTGTCGTTCACTTTCATTAGTAAAAAATAAAGAAATATGTTAAGAACTTATCCTTTCTAAGTTTAAGGTTCATGAAAAAACTGCTTTACATCAGGTGATTCAACATACAATCAATGGCAAAATATGAATTATAGATATAAATACTTATTTATTTATTAGCATTAAAGATTATAATTACTGCTTTGAAGTATAAGCTCATTTAGGAAAAATCCATTGGTGGGTTGTAATTCAGAAAATCCCACATGAACAATGTTAGTAAACAAATATTGTAACTGCATAAAGATATATTTTTATATTAAAATAGTTTGTTAAAACTACAATCATTATTTTTTTAATTGTTGGAAATTGTGAAACTGTGTGACTTATACTTCAAAAGTCCTGTAATTTTCAAAATTATAATAATATGGGATTATACCTCTACCATATGGTATTTGATATATATAATGAAAAAAATTGACTGTATTGCAAAGATTAACAAATTTAAAAAGCAATATAGGTAGGGAGAGTTTTATGGAAAATCTGTCCTTGAGGAAAATACTCAATTGCGTTTTTTTAGGAAAGTTAAAAAAAAATTTATTGTTTTTTTTTTTACAAGGATTTATAAAAAAGATAAATCATAGTTTACTTGTGTTGTAATTTTGCTTTCATTCTTACCTTAACAAAACTTATTTCTTGAACATAAAAAAGGACTTTTTAAGCATGAAATATGAATTCATTCTACTATGAATTATTTATATTGCTGCTGTTCTTAATGACACTCATAATCTTTATTTGGTATCAACGAATTATGTTGAATGTCATATTCAGCTACACAGAATGCTATTTGGACAACCTGCCTATGTTACTTTATGTGATTAGCTGGTTTATTATGGCATAAACAGTACACAGATGTTGAGGCACCAATAACTGTAATTTGAAGAAACTCTCTCTGCAGGTAAAGATATAATCTTCTTTGCCAAAACAGATTATTGTCAAAGAATCAAGATATGGTTTTTTTTATCATGAGCCAGTGAGCATAGTGAAATTTACTGGAAGAATACATTAAAAATAAATTAAAAGAAATTTTAGTAGTTATGACATACAAAAAAAGTGTTTTTTTTCCATATATCTTTATCAAACTGCTATTTGGCAATGCTGAGGGTGTTTGACAACTATAAAATTAAAGAAACTTTGGAAACAAAATGCTTCTTTATTGTGGTGCTAAATAAATATTGTATATACAAATTATCATATGTTTTGGATTGAAAGCTGCAACCTTTTACTTTTAGCTTGACTGAAGTGGTGTACAGAAAAGGGTGCTTAAGTTATTGATTTATTTCCTTTGGAAATCACTTTCAAAAGAACATGGTAATTTAAATCAAGGGAGTTAACAGAGGTACAATATTGTACTGATTTCTGCTTTGCTTTCAGTCATGTTGTGTGCATGCGTTTGTCTGCGTAACAAGATTATTGATAAACATCACGTAATTATTTTGAAATCTGTTTGAGGAAGTTTCAAAGGAATGTTAAAAATAGAATTGACAGGCATGCAGCATTACAGACTGGTACTCCATCTGGGGTCTGCTGCTCTATTGCATTCAGATACTGAAGATAAAGACTTTCTGGATTTAATCACAACACTTTATGGACTAATTAGGAACATAAGTAAATATGCAAATCTTGCACATAAAATTTTTAATCATCAGTTTCTGTGTTATGGTATTCTTTTTAAAGATGAAGGAAAATGTTTGGAGCAGTTTGTCATGTGCATTTACCTGAGTTGTACTTTAAAGAATGGTGCACTTTGTTTTTATTCTTAAGAGATAAATTATACACATTTTTTTAAGATCTGTGCATACTGATGTACCTCAAAGTCTGAAAAATAAAGTACTTTTAAAATAACTTACCTACAGCCTAGTTGGTTGATTAAGTTATAATTCTGTAGCATACATTTTTTAATAGAAAATGTTTATCTTAGTAAACTGAGAAATGAGATAATCCATTAAGTATTGGAAAGTGTATTGAATTTAAAATTTGTTTTGTTTATCTACAGCTTTATACGAACAACATTCATCTACAGGACTGCCAACACCAATTAGTACAAAAAATTTTTTTAAACACAACTTTTAAAGTTTCTAAGAAATAATAAAGTAGCTTTGAAAGTAATACAAGGTAGTTGTCATGACTAGGTGTGAATGACACATTTGTTACAGTTGTCTCTGTGTAACTTTTCATTTAATACCTACTCAGAGAGATTAATTCATTAATTAACTTTTTTTTGTTTTTCAGGACCTTATGATATTTTTTAAAAAGTGGAACATTTTAACTCAAACTTATCAAAATGTTGGAATAGTGGCTGGTTTTGATTTTAAACAATGCACTATATAAAAAAGGCTGATTGGTAAAGTTTATAGGCAAGACTTTGTTTAACATGTGCTTGAATAATGAGGCTAATTTCTTTCTCCCTCTCTCTGCTATGGTGGTCACTTCAGCAAGAAAAATGCAGATATCGATAGTGGTGAGTTGGACAGCTAGGTTTGACCTCTGTGTTGGTGAAGCCTTCAGATGGCTTGGAAGCCCAATCCTCAAACTTTAGCTGCACTCACAAAGTTCACAAAAATAATGAATGAATGATAACTTATAAATCATTGGCTTTTAGTGAATTAAAGAGTTAGTCTCATTTACGGTAAATACAAATTAAAACAAATTATGGTAACTAGTGTAAATAAATGCAATTTCGCTGAGTATTTCTATTTATCCATTGGAATAGAACATTATAAATGGCAGTAAGATATGCTGTTGACATCTCAAATGAAATTTGTTATATCTTAAAATGATATACTTGGTAAAAAAACCAAACAGCAAACAAGGTTTTTTTAGATTATTTCTCAAACTTGATAGTTGAACATAGGGATGATTCTTTTAAAAATAAACAAACACTTATTTTAGAAACCATCGGAAAGAGTTAAATGGATGATTAGGTCAAAATAAAAACACAAGAGTATGATTATACATAACATACTATGAAAAAGAAAACAAAACCAAGGAAAAAATTGCAACATGAAGGAGGAAAAAGGAAAAAAAAAATATGTGAAACTTTCATAATTTTAATCATTATGGGAAAAAATTTAACAACGACAAAAGAGAAGTCACACTATATTTAGAACCAGAGAACATGATCTGTTAGAAATGAAGTGGCTGTTTGGATTTTATGTTGATAATTTAAAAACATTCCCACAATGCAGCACACAAAAAAAAATGATTTGGTTTTAATCATTGCTGATCACTTCTAAACATCATTTAGCTGTGATGCTCAGAGAAAAAATACAAAACTTTACTTGGAAGAAATTATGATAAAAAGCTGTGGGGGGTTGGGGTTTTTTTTTGCTATCAATAGGCCTGCTTTTGAAGATTGTCAGACATTGTAGGCAATCTTAAGTGTTTGTAATATTGCATTATGGGAAGGTAGAAGTCAGATTCAGATTTCATGTATAGCTTCTTTAAGATATGGCTGTAAAGCACTAAAAATGAGAAGAATCCTTTAAGTTTAAAGTTAGAATCTGCAGCTTTAAGTATCTTACAAATTATAGTCAGCATTTGGAATCTTGTTTGGGAGAATGGGCAAGTAAAACCCAAGGTGTCTAATATTTATATGCTGCATTTTATTTTTTTGGTTATTTTTTCTGACCTCTGGCAAATGACAAGAGAACTGGCAATAGTTTTAAAGGCTTATAGAAAAACAAGCATCGATTGTTAGAAAAGGATGGATTTTAGTAATAGAGGGAATTTGTTTTTTTACAATTCATGGAGGTCCTTAAATATGGAAGGGTGATTGATATATAATGTTTAAAGCAATATAGGGATATTACAATATAAGTTGTACAAATTTATTGAAGATAAAACATTTGCATACACTTCAGAACTGACCATGGCATACAGATTTATTTATGTGCAGTATTTAGACATGCATTTAGTGATGTCATAATGAGAATGGATAAACATTACCCAAGACACCCTAAAGTCATGTGGCCTTTACTAGGATGTATCTGTCTTGCACTGCAGCATTGCATCTGCATTTCATACTGCTTACCAGACTTGACAGTCTTGTGGCAGTGCATTCCATTTTTTTAAAGGGAATGATGCAATTTCAGAATGGTCTCAGGAGCACCTGGTCACTGTGCAGCATACCTAAAATGTTTATCCTAGACTTGTTCTGTAGGGTTTAGATTCAGGGATTGAGCAGGCACTAGATATTTCCTTGTAGTGGTGGTTTATTGTTATTCTTGCATGATGGACCCTGCATTATCATCTTTGAAGGTGAATTGATCACCTACAAACAAATGTTATGATAGCTATAATTCTCTTATTTAGTTAGCACTGACTTGTAAGAGTGCCATCAAAGAGATTCATTTAATTTTTGTGGTCACATGACATAGTTCCCTAGACTAGAATATTGCCACTTCCAAAATACTTTCTCTGTAATATAGTAATTGTAACATTGGTTTGGTTCTTTCCAAATATGACCATTAGGAAAGTGAAGGTTGTATTTTTATCACAGAAGTAAACCTGGCTCCACCCTAATGACCAATGCAAATAAGTCCTATCCCACTACAGTTTTGTTCTACAGTCTCAGAGGTGTTTGGAATACTGGATGTCTTGCATGTAGCTTAGTAGAGTGTAGTCAAGGGCACATAGTGTGTTAAATATATTGGTTTCACAGTTGTCAAAATACTGTAATGTAGTATTTGGAGCCAGATAAGTGATGTAATAATAATCATGACAGATAGTACAGCTGTGGCATCCCCTGCCATGTTTTCTGCTAAAGTTGACTAATAGTACTCTGTTATACCTAGTGCAGAAGCCACATGTTTACTTACAGTCTGTAGCCTAACTATGGTCAGAAAGTTATTGTCACTGTTTCATATTCTCATTTTAAAAACAGAAATTTTATTTTTTTAAACACAAAATCATTGAATGAACATTGAAATGATTCGAATGATACATTTCTTAACATTCTATAACCTGTACACAAAAATTTGACTTTGTTCCATAAGAGCACAGTTTATTTTTATCTTTTAAAATAGAATCATGAGAAAACATAGGCTTTTAAAGATTGCATAATAGTTATGTTTCAGCTGACTTGCATAAGAATCTGAAAAAGTACCTGACCAATATGGAGCTATCTTATAGGGTGATGACAAACCTGTAGCAAACTACTAGATGAATTTTTATTCTTAGTTTTCAAAGTTATACTGTGTATGATATCAAAACATGCCATTGATGGCTTTCAAGGCCAACTGTTGAAAAACTGAAATATGCAGTCACCTATGAGTTGAATAAGTACTGTGAAGCTGTGGTAACTCTGAAAATTGAAAGGTGGCTTTAGTTGGCCTTTGAGGCCAGGCTATGGTACCCTTGGATCCTGCCTTTGATCCTGAGATACTTTCATTATAATTTGATGCTGTTAGGTTGCCTATTTTGAAAGAATGCAGTGAACTAAGTGTAGTATATAAGGCTTTTGAAAAGCAGCCTTTGGTGGTCTCAAAATGCCCTTCAAGGCCAACTTGTGGTAGCTTAAATCCCTGCCCAGAATATGAAATACCTACAACAAAAATTGTGAGCCTCTAGGTGCTTTGGTTCGGCCATGAAAAAGTAACAAACTCACAAGACACTGATATACATGCAAACACACGCACACACTGTATTATGCAAATGTCTTAGACAATCTTGCAAAAATACAAATGCTTTGTTTTTTTTTTCGGAATAATAACTGAATGAAAATGGCAAAGATATCAATTGCTAATAGACATAAAATAATATTTCTCAATTAAGAATGTAAAAACCATGCAAAATAAATAGTATAACCAGAATTGCAAGATGTGCCATTCAAGAAATTTAAACTTGAAGAAATTGGTTCATTTTCTGATAGGAAAAGCTGTGGATGACCCAGAAAAATATCTTAAAAAGATTAAGAATACATGAAGATAATTTTTGAGGAATAGAATGATATCCAGCATGGGGATAAAACAAGATCTTTGGGATGAAGTGGATCTAAAGGATGGATAGCAGTTGTGAAACCTTTATTTTTTTTTAACGTAAAAGGATAAGGTCAAGCAACTGAAATACGCTATCTAACACTAAAACTGGACCCAAGAACAGTGGAACAATTTCGAGCATAAGGAAATGTCTGTATCCTACTACAGTACAGCATGTTGGAAGTTCTGTTTGGGTTTGGGGATAAATCTTGGTCATGGCTGTTGGAGACCTTGAAAGAATAGTAGGCAATATGAATGCAGCCAGATTCTTATTCACTGTGCTATTTCTTCAGCATTCAGTTGTGCTCATATTTCAGCATGATAATGATCCAAAACATACTATGCAAAAAAAAGTGTTAGATTATTAGATAAGCCTCCACAAAGCTTGAATCTTAATATTATTTAACATGCTTGAGACTACTTGGACAGAATTAAAAAAAAATAGACAACAGCCAAAAACCAAGTTTAACTCTGGGCATGCTTCTAGATGCATAGAACAACAATTCAGCTGATATTATTTTAAACTTGAATGAGTTTCCCAAGACGCATTCAGGCAGCCATGAGAGAAAAGGTGGACATACCAAATATTAGTGTACATAATGTTTGTTTCATCATTTTCATCTTATCTGCTCTACAATATACGATATTCATTTGCTAAATTGTACATCTCATCAGTTTTTTAAGTTTTCTTTCTACATTTGAACTTATGAATAAAAATGTTGATGCTCTAATATTTTTGCATATGCACACATGCGCACGTGCACACGCACACACACACACATATATATATACAATATTAGAAATAATTATGGAAATTGGACAAACTAAAATGCAAATAACATGTGATGGAATTGCATTGCATTTTAAAATAAAATTTTTTATAGTATTGTCATGTATGGATATGGTACACTATAATTAAATTAGAGTGTGCCACACACCTGCAAGAGGACTGTACAAATGTAGGTAGTGATATCCTTGTGGTGTGGTGAATACTATGGCTCCTGGAAAGGAAATATCATATGACAAACTTATAGAAATTAAAGTTTTAGCTAGTAAGGGTACTCCGTGCAGCAGATTGCAGCCTGAGTTCATGTTTAATAAAAGCTGTATGTAAGAGTCTGAGGACGGTATATGAAACTGGCACTGTTAACAATAGATGCAGTCAAGGAAGAAAGCCCAAACTCTCCAAAATTGATGTTAAGTATTTTCAGAGTATGCTATCTACATGATAGATGACAAGCCAGAAGAAATCCTGTGAATGACCTAGCTGCAGGTATGGGTGTTCATGTTTTTTTTAAGAGCAGTACATGTTAGTGTGGAATGGTCTTGAAAAGTTTGTTACTGCCTGAAAATCTTTGTTGAGAAGAGGCAAATGGAAAGGCTGAAATTAAACAGTAGGATGATCAAACTTGGAGAAAAGTGCTCCTTATACTTGAATCCAAGTTTGAACTGCTTGGCAATAATTAGTGGTAGTTTGTTTGAAGGCAGACCAGGAAGTGGCATAGCAGTCAGTGTGAAAGAGTTAAAGTGAAGTATGAGGATGGATCAATATAAGTGTGGAGTTGCCTATCATCTATGGGTGTTGGAGATTAGGTGCAGGCAGGTTCTCCATAACTTCAAGGAGACATCTCGTTGGACAGAAATTTATCTTCCAACATGACAGTGACCACAAGCATATGCCATTGTTGTGAAAAAATATGTAGAACATAAAGAGGCTGATGGAACACACAGCAAGATGCATTGGCCTGCATGGAATTATGTGGGTACTGAGAGAGTCAAACGACAATCAAACACCTTGGATGGATTGTGGAAGGTGCTACTGGATATTTGGAACAGCATTCCACAGTTATACATTGATAACCTGCATGGGAGCATGAAAACAAGGTGTCGTGCTTTACATAAAGCAAAGGGTTTGCATATCAAGTACTAATGCACTGTACAACTTATTTCTTTTGTTCTTGTGTATTCTCTATTCTGTATGTATTATATATGCGTCTCAGTTGCAATTACTCACTATTTATACATATCCTGTGTGTTTAGTGTGTTTTGATAATTATTTCCAGTACTGTATGCATGTGTATACACACACTCACAAATCTGCCATACTATTGTAAGGGAGAAAAGAAACTTGGATAGCCATTTTTAGACAAATCCTTTTGAAGAAATTTTAATTCATTATGTAAAGGAATAAAAAATCAGATTTTGAATGATCAATAGCATTTACACTGATAGTGATAATTTTATAAATGCATGGGGAGAAAACTTTTCGCAAGCATTTTTACAGTTTTTTTTCGCATTTCAACCTCTTGCAAGTTATTTGACTCAACACCAAATAGTTTTAGCTGAGCCTACACTTTGTATAGACAGTTTGTGAAAGAAATGTGTAGAGAGAACATGCATTCATTTCTTGAAACAAAAAGTTAAATCTAATAGTTGTGCTGCTTGAAATTGCTTTTAAGTTTTCTTGATAGAATTGTTATGCTGAAAGTTAAGCTAAATTTTAAAAAAACAAACGTTTTTCTTTTTCTTTACAGTTCTTTATAGAAAGCTGCAAAATTACATATTTAAATATATACGTACCCATGAAGAGCTAGACAAACCTGAAGGTGTTCCTGCTGAACATTTAAAAGAACCATTACCATACTTACTGAAGGCACAGGTAAGAGTTTATTATTTAATGATGTAAATTTTATAAACTCAGACAGCATTTGTTTTATATATTGCAAAGGATGTATTAGAAAACACCTTAGAATCCCAAATGAGTGTGTTTCTTTGCTTAAAGCATTTAGACTCCTGGAAGTTCAAATATTTACTAGGAGTATTAGGTAGTAATGGAGGAAGATTAAAGAAGATGCATTTGGCTATGTTAGCTTACCACAGAGAAGGAATGCTTAAAGACAAGGGAGGTTCTTTGATACTATTAATTCATTATCATTAAGAGTCATGCACAAAATACATAGGAAACATTTTCAATTACATATTAGGAAATATTTTTTTTAAATATTAATCATGTAATGTCTGCATAGAATGTCTTATCAAATCAGACAGTAGAAGCAGAAACAAATAAACACTTTTTACTCAATGTAATTGATATAGGTTTTTCAATCTTTTTTCCTTCTCTAATTTTTCTCTAACAGAAAGTATTACTTCCTTTTATGTTTTCACTTTGTTGACTAAGGCAAAGATCAGCAAGCATGCAAGTATATATTTTAAACAGTAACTTGCTCAGATTTGATAATGTTATCAAATATGCAGAGAACACCACATTAAAATTTTTTGTTCTTTCACGTGTTTTTTTTGTTGCACAAGCATTTGTTGCTGAGAACAGCTGTAAATTTGTGCATGTTGGAAGTGTGAGCGAATACCTGTTAAATGAATTTTTTCTTCAAAGCTCTACCATAAAGTGCAAGATGTCACAACTTTAAAAAAAAAGCAGATAGAGACATCGCTTTTGCATATTGGATGAAGGTTTTGCCAAAAGGTGGGCTGTAGCTCAGCTGAGGATGCACACATCCACCATAAGTCATTTTGTGTCTTGTCATAATTCTACAGACAACAACATAAGCTTGGCTAGACCCATATTATGATACAACTTTAGGAGAGACACATCTTGGTTTATTGATAATACACTTATATACCCTGTGTTATGTATGGAATTATATGTCATTAATTGTATAACTGCACCATTAAGAGACCAAGATCAGACAAGTTGAAGTATAAGGAAGCCATGACTGATAGCATTGTCATGCATGTTAGCAATTTGCATTGTCTGTTTGATTTATGGATGGGGCCAGAACAGTTTGGCTTACTTCCATGATATGTTTTTTCTTACTATCCATCAGCTGGCCATGTGGGTTTTCTCCCACATTAAAAAATGAAGAGTTCTGGTAAGGATTTCTTTCCATAGTCAGAGGGTCTGAGCCTCATGTGATCAAGCCTCATGTGATACAGGACAGAAAATTCTCTCTAGTGGCTAACTATGACATTACACTTCTTCATTAGGATTGTTTCCAATGTAGATAGGTTATCTCCATTGTAGCAATTGGTGTATGACATGATAACAACATTAGCTTGTATTATGAACAGTAACATTTTTTATTATTAAAACCAGAAAGTATTTAAAATATTTTTAAATTGTGAATTCCCATGAATTATTACAAAGAATATACAAAAACAATATGATCAATATATGACTATGAAATATTGTTCCAAATATCCTGTAGCACCTTCCACAATTCATCAAAGGTGTTCGGTTGCCATTTGACTTTCTCACCATCCATACAACCACATATAGCCTCAATAATGTTCATATCAGGATTTTGTACAGGCCAAGGCATCTTTGTGTGTTCAATCACTTCCCTATGCCCGATAGATTTTCACCACATTGGCTGAATGCAGAAGATTAATCCCTATCCAGTGAAATGTCTTCTTGATGGAATGTGCAGAAACTGTCTGTACCTGTTGGCATGCAGTATAGTATGCCTTCAATTTTATGCAAATTTCTGACAATCTTGGTTTATATGCAGCTTCTCAATTCTATTGATCAACCTCCATGCTTCAGTGTAGCTGTTGTATACTGACTTTTATATCATTCCCTAGTTCACCTTCGAATAAACTGCCATTGATATTTGTCAGATAGTTCAGACTAGGAATTACCTGTAAAGAGCACTAGCTTCCAGGTTTGATTATCTCATTGTTTCATTTTTGCTGCCCTTTTCAGCCTTGGTGTTTAGTTATCGCTTCTCAACAAAGGATTTTGGGCAGTAGTGCACCTATTGACATCATTTTGCACCGATGTGTATCTTACTGTTAGAACAGAGCACCCATGTCTGGTCTGCAACTAAGACATTCAGAAGATCTCTCTCTCTCTCTCTCTCTGTCTCTCTCTGGCTCATATATCATGTAGATAATATACCTGAGATACTTAACATTACCTTTGGAAAATTTTTGGCTTTCTTCCTCAATTGTGTTTATTGTTAACAGTGCCATTTTCCCATATCCTCCTCAGACTCTTGCATATAGCTCCTTCTGACTCATGAAGTCAGGCTGCAATTTGTCACATTGAGTAGCTTACTAACTAAGCCTTTGATTTATATTTGTGATATTTTGTTCTTAGAGCCATAGTATTTATCACAGATTCACTACACTAAAATTATATCACTGCCCATACTTTTATATTCTAATTACAGTGTACTATTGTACTATATTAACACATGACTATATATGAAGTATTTCAATTTTACACATGAGAAGCAATCCTATCATGTGATATTTGCATTTTATGTCAATTTTTCCCTCACATTGTCTTGCTATATTAATTCAGCCACCTCTATGAATGTATCAAAGTGAATTTTACATATTTAAGGCTGATTATACATTGGACATGTGGGTTGGCAGATAACCAGTATGTATTATCACCATGCTGTAGACAGGCAGATCTCATTATATTTATATGGTTGCCCCGGGTCATGTTATAGGCTGTTTAGAGTGTGGTCAAAGTATATACTCGTACTATCTAAAAACTCAGCTTTTTTATGGATTTTTACTCAATATTACCATGAAGTTTATTGAGACAAATGTCACTGCTACAGCAAAGTATATGCCATTATTCAATGCTACATCTATGCTCACTGAAAAGATTCTCTTACTGACATTTTTGAGCCCAAAAATTCTCCACATTCATCTTAATTCACTTGGCTACAGAGGATGCGTAATGCATAAGAGATTTCTGTCCAATAGTAATAAAGCACTTTGAAAGGTGCAATTAGAGAACATATCTTGCAAGACAGTTGAATCCAGATTTCAGAAGTTCATATATGGAGGACAACTGGGTTTGGAGAAGACCTTAGACTTAAATGCCTTCAGCCCAATGTTAAGTAAGGAGATAGAAGTATCATGGTATGGGCTGAAATCTGGCAGGTAAAAAGATAAACTGGTGTTTGTTAGACATCTCTATTCTGCTGGGCCCATTGCCATTTTAAAAACACGTTTCTTACCATTGTACTAAAAAAGCATACTGAGATTTCATGCCAATATTCTTCAGAAGGATGGCACTACACGCCACACCCCTTGTGTTATTAGATTCTGGAAGAGGAATGAAAGCATTCAGCTTCTTTCCTAAGTTCTCCAAAACTCTAACAATGAATCCAATTGAGCACCTGTGGTAGCATTTGGAGCAACCTGTCTGCATCTCTTCAGTAATGGAATAAATGAAGATTTCATCTAGATATGCCAAACCCTTGCCAGACTGTAACATAAAATTTTAGTGATTTGATGGCAGATAGGATAGAGGCTTGTATAAGGTGACTTCACCAAGCAATAACAAATAATTTTCCTCTGTTGCTTATCTTTATATAGCAATTTCCACAACAAAATAAAACAATGTAATAATAACAGATTGCCAAACTGTTATGGCAAGGCACTCTACTTTTTAAAAAACTATTAATATAAATCTTCATTTGAATGTGAATTATTCCTATGTTATGAGAGCTTCTTTTAGAAAACACTGAAGACAGTATTCTATAGAGAACTTCTCAAAGATTTTACTGCATGTTTATATTTTTCAAAATTCTATATAATAGGAGTACAATGAATTATCTCTAAAAAATATTAGGGTACATTAGTCACCAGTTCATAAATTAAGTATAATTGATAGTGGCAGTTTTTAACTTATATATATATATATATATATTTTTAATTGATTTATTTTGTGTGCATTGGTAGAGTGAGAGAGAGAGAGAGAGACACACACACACACACTTTTAAAATGTAAAAAACCTCAGTTGGCTTAGAAGAGGTTTTGAAATATTGAATATCAATTACTTGATTTGTTGTCTATTGTGAAGAAAGAGAAACAAGGAAAAGTTACCACATTGGAAAGATGCAGAGGTAAATATTGTAGAGGAGAAACATTGGAAATAAGGCAAAAATAAGTAGGGGAGTAAAGCAAAAATTCCATACACTATAGTAAAGTATGAATTTTTTAAATGTTGTTTATATCAAATGAAATTTTACCTAAGGATGAAAATGTTCATTATAAATAATGTTCTGTTATTGATAAAGTATAAAGTTTTTGATATTTCATAGAACCTGCCAAAACCAAATGTTAATGTAAGAAGTTAGTTATCAAGTGACAATGACAACTATAAGAATGTCAATTACATGGATGGAGCATTAAGGAATGTTTTTATCACAAAGAAGATATAGTAACTACAATTTTAATCGCTTGTTTAAATTCCCTTCTCTCATTTCTTGGTAATGTTTCTTATTTTTGTGTCTAAATATAAAATTGCATTTAAAAAAGAAAAATCAAATGATTTTTGGTTGTGCATGTTTTGGCTTTATTGACATCAAACAGAATATCTTGTTTTCATGTGTGCAGTAGCTTGGAAGGAAACAAGCTAAAAGGTTTTGCTATCCTGATTAATATGAGACCTGCCACATTTTAAACCATGTTATAAATTAAGAAAATCACACCAAAAGGGAAGAATTTCTGATTGTTTGATTTGAACACGTGACAAAGACTTCTCTATTATCTTCTATGGGAAAAGTAGTGACTTTCTGTTGTTTTCTTATTGTTGTCTGCTTGAATTTTTGGAGTATGAATAATAAAGGATTTGAAATCACATTTAAAAAATGAATTAAAAGCAACTTCAGCCAGTACTATAAATATTTCTACTGAAACAGATGCTAAATAGTGAGTTGTATTTTCTCTCATAATTAAGATCATTATTTTAATAATTGGTGAAGAAATATACTGGTCAGTTTGCTATTCTGTTGGACCAATAATACATAGCATAATTAGTAAAGTTCAGTGAACTGGTAAAACAAGAATATAAAGTGTACTACAAGTCTATGGGCAAAACATGTTTTCTGCTTTCTGAAGAAAATATAATATTAACATGGTTTAGAATCAGAAAAAACAACAAACCTTTTTTGAAAACAAGTTTCATAAACAATAAACTGTAGTTTATGAAATTTCAAAAATAACTTGGTAAAATCAGAAACAATTAGTTTCTTTTGGAATAAATTGCATCAGTTTAGGAAAACAGGTGGCTGTTCATTTGAAAAATGTACATATAACAGTAAACAGATGAGGGAGAATTATGCCAGAACTCGAAGAATCATTCTAGACTTTTTCCTATAAGCATTTTTGAATTAGATAAATATTACTCAAATAACTCAAAATGAATAATACATTTATCCATTCTTTCATTGGAAATACACAAAGATGATAACCAGTTGGCTAACAATTTTTGGTGTTAAAATTTGTAAACTAAACACTTATTTGTTTATTAGGTTAATAAATGTAGACAATGAATTTTTGGAAATGCAATTTTTGAAAAATTGACTTTCTAATAATATACAGTGTAATTAGAAATTAAAATTAAAAAAAAAACAGTATAAATTTAAATAGATTTGTTTACCATAGTTAGTCATTTTGTGTATCTTTAATAGTTTAACTTGCCTTTGTGTCTTACAGATTTTCATGGTTACTATCTGATCAAACAGTAATATTTAACCATATCCTTGAAATTTAGCAATGTCTGTGTTTTTTTAGTGCAGAAAATATCTTGAAAACAGACTTTACAGTTTTTTAAGGAATTTATGTTGGTTTTCTGGTGGGTCAGACGTGAAAACTTAAAATGTTTTGAACTGGTGGAAAAGTCGTCTAGAACTATTATATATCTTCGGTTTAAAGATTTGTTACTATAGTGTTTGGTTAATCTGCTTTGTCCTGACTTTCTCCTAAAAAAATGAGGCTAAGAGACACTAATGAGCATTACAGTAACTGTCCATTCCTATAAAAACTGTGATTTGTATTTCTTTTGCCAGTAATTATATCTTGTTTCTTTTGTTATAACTTTGTAAATAAGTAGATGAGAGCAAAGAGGCCATTGCCATTTCTACCAAGGCTCCACAAGCTAAAGTTATCTATTAATGTAGATTTGTAAATGGCTAATTGTGAAGGATAAAATTGTTAGTTGAAGAAAAAAGGGAAAGTAGTCATTTAAAAAAAAAAAAAAACCAGCAAACAAACACTAGAACTTGTAATGATCTAGGCTTCATTGCAGCAAAAAAAAACTAAATTTATTATTAGTGGTGAACATTCACTGCTGGACAAAATTGTGGACCCACTAAATCCTTGAAATAATTCAAGTATAAAAATGAACGTTTTTCATGTAAAGATCTTGTGACAAAAGTTAAAAAAAAAACCTTTTTTCTGCACTATGGATTTTTCAAATAATTTCCATGTAACTATATATATATATTAGTAAGTTGATTATATCTATGGAACCTAGGATATTCCGTTGGTAAATCCACTTATTTTTAATGGATTAAGTAACAGACATGTTTCACAGAAGATTAGAAAAACTAAGAGTTTTTAATATGAGACAAAAAGTTTATAAAAAAAACTGTGAGCACTTTGGCAAAAAAAAAAAACAAGTAATTTTATCAAATCAAAAGCTGCAGTTTTAGTTTTCAAGAGACTTAACTGGCTAAGACTTGTATTGATATTCTTGAATATAAACAATTAATGTGTCTGTGCTGCTATTAAAGACCACCATTTTCTCTAAGGGGATAATGGACATAATTACAGCAGGGTTTTTTACTTAGAACATCTCAGAGGGTTGGCTGGATTGATGCAAAATCTTTTAGCCATTTTAATGCGGCTGTGTGAGGATTCTAAGCCTGGCTTTCCTCTGCTGATAATTTAGCCACAGCGCTAAGCTATGAAGACTTGTGGTTAGGTTCCAATTCTTGCTCATTCCTTCTAAATGTCTAGCCATCAAATCAACGTGGCAGCTGAAGTAGAATGCTTGAAGAAAATAAAACGATAAAACTCTGATGGAGAGAAAGTGTGCTAAAAAATGTAGCTAAAATTAGGTAACTAGAAAATGATTTGTTACGGATTTGGTTTAAGATACTAGTGGTCATTTTATTGACTTCTGCTTAGAGCCAGTGAGTTTCTTGTAATTTTGCAGTGAGGAAAAGTCATTGGCAGATGGAAAACAGATTCAGATGTCATATATCATCACTACTTTAAGTAAATCACCAGTTTGGTGAGCTATCTAGGCATTATCACTTTAAATCAACTGACATCTACCATCATCTGTATGAAAGCATATTAAAAAAACAAACCGAAACCCATAATTAATTAAGCATGCAGTTCAAGATTGAAGTCATTTTTACTACCAATCTGATACAATTCCCTGTTGTTTTTAATTAATAAACCCATTGCTGCTTTTGTTTTCATTATCCTCTTTAGGGGGATGGCAGTTTTTAGGGTCTCTAATACTTTGAAAAACATTTGTTGATTAAATTGACTGCATGTTTTGATGCATTAACTTTTAGATGGAGAGAAACTGGATCACCTCGGCAGCAGCAAAACCTTGGAAAACATTGTGTCAGTGGCGGCATGCTCTGTATTAATCTAGTAGTTCATGAAGGGGTGGGGTATGTGCCAGAACAAGTTTAACATAAATGGTATTCTTGAAAAAAATAAAAAGTTTTTTAAATGTTTACCAAAATGATGGAAAAAAGACAAAGATAGTCACCAATTTAGACATGAAGCAGGTATCCTAATCCGTGTGTAAACAAGGTTTTTGTCAGTGGCATTGGAGCTCTTTGTGTTTAAATGTAAGCTGATTGTTTATCATCCCAGTGAGGATGTCACACAATTCTCTCTCACCTACTACAAAGCCTACTCAATCAGTTCTCGGTGTACCTGGTTTTTATAGCAGCACTGGCCGATTTCAGATCTCTTGTATGCCAAATGCTGCAATGAAGTGGGTACCATTTAAAAAAAAACAAAAGTTTTTTTGCCTAGTGAGATATGCTTAAACTTTTTAAAATCAGTTTCCAGGGTAATTAAATTTCTTGAAATATAAGAAAAATTGTGGGTTTAGTGGTCTGTGGTTATGCTGAAAAATCAAGGGAACAAAAAAAAAAAGAAAAAAGCCAGACTTGTTGATAAATACAATTGTATAAGAGTGGAACTTTTAAACTTTCCTCCTATTTATTGATTATATTTAATTCATATTTTAATACTTGTGTATTATTATCTGCCTAGTCCATTTCATTATGTACAGAGTATGAACAGAAGTAAATAGACACTTGCTATTCAGTATGTGCTTATTAATAAATTGATAATACTGGATCAACTCTCAAAGGCTATTTAAACTTCTTTCTTACAGATTTTGGTGTGCTGAGTGGTACTGATATGTATATATAATGACAGTTTGATTTAGTTGCTAAAAGAAGGCAGGAAGCCATTATGACTTATGCATGGCCTCTAGGAAAAAGAAAAGTTTATTAATTTGTTTTTAAAAACTTGTTTGTGCTATCATAAATTACTGCTGGTAATTTTATTTTCATTTATTTTTTTTTGGTTTTAAAACAACAGATTAAAAAATTATATCAACTGTATTTCAAATGGAAGGAATAGTTTGTTTAGATGCTGTTTGTATCATTTCATAGTTATGGCCCCTAATTGTAGATGGTCAGTTTGTGACTTGACTGTCTACGCACTCAAAGCAATTAGTTATTTCTGAAAACCTTTAGATTTCCCATCAGATGCCTAATACCCAACTTTTAGTCTTCTATTTTTAATTGTTAAGCACACATTGAATCATATACAAACTACTTTCATTTACTTTTGCCAACCACAGACAATTTTAGAAATTTGTTTGATATTTTATTCTTTCTGAATATATATTATATATATATAGATATTTTTTTCATAGTGGGCATAAAAATAATCAGAAAACTGTCAAAAAAAAGAAAGTATAAGTAAAATGTAGGAAATAAGTTCTTTTCTGTTTTTTTTTCAATTGGAACAGTCTAGTGGTATTGTACAAACTGAAGATAACTAGTTTGTGTCATATTTACTATGTGGTCAGAGGAAATGTGACCACCAACATATTGGTTTTGATATACTGTAATGATCTAACAGGATGATTGTATGAGACATTGAGCTTTTGTTTTGCTTTAGTCGTAAAGAACTGTTAAATGTGATTTCTTAGAAATAAAAAAAAAAAAGTGATACCATTTTGGAGACTGACTTATTTACAGTTCTAGGACTTTTAGCTGTATTTTGTTTTATGACTTAGAAAAAATATTTACATGTTGACACCAAGTGCAGATTGTACATTCAGAAGAATATACACGATTTCTCTTTCATCTTCCAAAATCAGAATGTCTCAGTAGAAATATCTAGTGCGCCTATGATAGATCCAGTGGGTGAAGCAAATCTTAGAGCTTATCTTTCACTATGAACAAGTTTTATTGTATGGAGTAATCTGAAGAAACCATTATTTATTAATGATTATATATCATAACTGATAAGCATAGAACTCAACAACTGCTCCCTGCTAACACATAGTTGAAGGCTGGTAAATGATGTATTTAGCTGTTTGAAAACCAGGTCAGCAAAGAATTTTTATTGAGGTATTTATGAAGACAGGAGGCTATTACTTTGAGTCATTGGAGATTAGCTTCCAGTATCCTCATTTTATCTGATGCATTGTGTGATCACCCATTAATGTCAAATTTGGTTTCAGTGAATAAAAGATCATTGGCAAGCAAGATTAGTTACTTGTTTATCAGTTACTATGGAAATTGTTCTGTTAATTTCCTATTTATGAAATTCGCTTCTGATGTATGATGTCATCAAGAACATTTGTAATAGAGGAAAAGTATTCTCCTTTTACAGGAAAACTTTATTAATGGTGTATTAGTTAATACAAAGTCTTTAGTATTACAAAGAAATTTATGAGCTTCAGTTGATAGGTAGGCATGTTGTGCCCATAATTTTAAAAAAATAGATTTGTATGAAATGTATATTCAGAGACAGAAATTGCTTAAAAAATGATGCAACAGTTGACCTGTCGCCCATTTAAAAAAAAAATAATCAAGAACAAGTGGAACAGTTGTGAAATGCAGGTAATACTGTGAGGAAATGAAGTGCCAAATATGAAGATGTGGAAGAGCTAGGTAAATTTACCACTGTCTGATTTGAAGATGATGGAAAAGGAAAATTACTTTGCATTGCAGCTTAGGTATGGCAAATTTAGCTACATCAATGGGTGACTGCAGCATTTCCAAGAAAGCAAAATCTTGTCTTCATATGTGTTTTTGGAGAAGCCACTGTTTGATGGCTGCACTGACTCCAACCTGAGTATGAAGTAAAAACATGTTTAACATGGGCGAGAGCGGCTTGTTTTATTATTTGTTTCAAATAATCCTTACCATTTGCATTGAGACTTGCCATGATGGGAGACTCAGTAAGATATGGTTATCATATTTTTGGTTGCATAAGTGAATACTTTTCTCCCCAAAAGTCTGGGTATTGACTTATAGGTGGATAGAGTCATTGAACTTGCTTTAATGAAAAAAAGGGGGGAAAACATGTAGAAGTGTTATTTTCTGAAATGAACTGAAAAATTGTTCATTTCAAACAAACTACAGAAATTATTGCTTGGAGTTGTTTGCCAATTGGTGAACAATTAGTCATTAATGCGCTCACTGAAGCATGTGAAATTACCAAATCGATACCAAGTGTGTGCTCACCAATTACCTTTTGTCTATCCTTTTTAAACCTAATTATATGTATAAATACCCCCAAAAATTTCTACCTCATCTCAAAATGCCTTTTGTAAAGTCATGCCAACTGTACATGGCAACTTTAAAGTTAAGCTTACTGAATAAAATGGTATAGTATGGCCACACACAGAAAATACAAATGGTTCAGTGAGAAATATGTTAGAGACTGGCGTAAAGTAAAGGATGCGTTATGGACCACAAAGAAATCCTAGAAGGAAAATCACAGCTGCGAAGTTAGATGAACTAACATTGAGGATCATGTGGAGGAATAAACTGAGACTAAAGGCCAAACAACTTAACTGCTTGGAATAGAAGTTGACAGTTTCAGAGGTGATTTTGGTGCTTCAGGTTTACCTGTAGAAAAGGAATTTGTATTAGGCGGCACATGACTATGGAACACAAACTTCATGTGTCAACCTCTTTGTTAGCTTAGTTGTGAACCCCAAATGTTGGACAACTTAAAACAGTTGAATATTGACTCACGCTATCAAATGAAATTGAGTTGAATATCTGAATTTGAGATCTCAAGTCTAATTGATTAAAGTAGGTGATTTAATATAGTGCCAATGGTATGGAATAACCTGATGATAAATGAATGTCTTGCAGCGACTAAAAATAGACACTGGACTTTGATACCAGAATTGATGATAACATTTTCAGTTTGTTTCACATATCTTTCCATGATTACAAATGTACAAACATGTCAAAAAACTATTTCAGCACCACATCTATCTTTCGTAACATTCATGAGTCTGGAAGTACCACACACAGTGTTAGGATGGACTTGACACATTGTTTGACTGGCTGTAAGTTTGGATAACTACCATAGTTGATCCAGCCTCGTCCTACACTCCAGTTTCACTTATATATGAATGAAGAAAAGAAAAAAATTGGAAAATTTGCCAGTTTTACTTATATATTCCATATCAACTTATTCTCAGAAAATATGAGGTAAGTGTACTTGTGTGCTGCAAGTTAAACAGCAGCCAAAATATATTTTTTTTTAATCACTCTTTGTCAAGAAATACTTGGAGCCTAGATATTTCAAGGGCATGCAATAAATAACCTTTCAATGTAATCATGATGCCAGTAAGACTGCAGGAGAGATATTCAGAGAATGGCTTCAGTGGCTTCATAGAAGAATGGGAGTTGAAAACATGCTGGACAGCTGTGCAGCTCATATTTCTCTCAGTACTTTTGGTTTCCACAGATCACAGAATTTTTGTTGTACCAAAGTTAAGTATTATCAGTTAGAATTCTTTGCCGGAGTTTATTTTCGGTGTAAATTAATTGTGCCCATGTTTATGAACTTTTATAAAATATAAGATAAATGAAAATAAATGAAAGCTGTCTTTGCTTTAAAAACTAAACGTTAGTATAATTGAAAAAAAAACAAAAAACAAAAGGCTTCCAAAAGCAGGAGTTTATGGAATATAAGATGTATTTCTATCTAAAAATGATTAAGAAGAAAACATTCTCACAATTTAATGCTGTGAGAGCTGACAAGCTCAGTAATAGAAATCAGCTAGAAGATTGAGAGCTAATGACGGAGTACAGTTGAAAAGGTAAAAAAAAAGAAAAAACACTTCCATAATGTTGTGTTATAAGAACACTTTCTCAGTTATCAACAAAAAACCCTTCCTTGCTTTGAATCTCATTTACCCCTGCTCTAAAGGGAGTGCGATTGATTATAAAGTTATAGTTTTTAGATTAACCCTTTAACTTCTATTTCCAGCAGAAATGTAAAAAAATTATTTAAGCATGTTAAGGAATTTTACCATTCAACAAAGTCATCTGGAAAAAAGCATTAATCACGAATTAACATTGGCTCGTAATTCTTTAAGAATGGAATTACTGTTATTAAGGCTGTGTCAGGCCTGAAATCTTGACACTTTATTTCTTCTTCAACCATTCATTTCATAGGAGTGGGATGCATTGCACCGAGTTATGCGCACTCTGGCCCAGTGCATCCGTCTTCAGCAGTGGTTTATTCTTCTGACTTTTCCTTGTCATAGGAGACCTGCCTCTGTCATGGCTATAGAGCATACCTCTGCCCTTGGTTCCTCTGTCTGAGTGCCTACACAGGCCACTCCCCAGCAGCAACTGGAGCAATGCCAGTAAAGTACCTTGCTCAAGGGTCACAACAATGTGCCAGCAGCAGGGAATTGAACCCAGGACCCTTAGGTCCTGAAGTCAACATACTCACCACTGAGCCACATTGCCTGGCTTCTAAAACAGGCTGTTATTTTTAACTCTATACCAAAAATTACAGGACAATCTTAAAGGATCACATACTACTATTTGGTATCCTGTAAAGTACAAATAATTTGAAATATTTTTATCCAGCAAATCAATATTAAAAATCCATTTTTTTATTATCTAGGTAGTCAGAATTTGCAGAAGGACGGGGTTATTCGTCCTACTTAAAGCCTCCAATCTTTCAAACCATCCATTTAGTGCAATTTTTGATGAATTCATAGCTTCAGTAGTTTCAAAGGGCAAACTTTTCCATGCATTTACTATTCTCTAAATAGAAAGAAAACAAAAACGCACTCAGCCTCCTATGATGTTTCTAAAGTTTAGCACATGACCCCTCTTAGTCTGAGAACCTGACATTAAAAAAAAGAAGATTTATCTACTTATTCCTGACCTTTTAATCTCTCATTCTATAATATGCCAGATTAAGATGTTTAATTTACTGCAGTTGCTCAGAATAATTTTGATCTTTTATACCCTAGATTATTTGTGTAAAACAACAGTATTTCAGTGCAAGCCACTCTCAGATATCTACCATAATGTACATAGTTATTTATAATAATATTATGAATCTAAATAAAAATGTTACTTCATATTTTGTGTACACTGACTGATGCTTTCTGTATGTACTTCACAATATGTCATATAATTTTGACTTTTTAACAAATGTATTGAAGTCCATAAAAATAGGAGACCAAATTTGAAATCTTGAACAATAAGAGATAACAGATATTGTAACTGTTTCTTTATGTTTCAGAAAAACTGGGAAAAGAGGATACTGAAGAGTTTGAATACAATGTGCACTGAACTAAATATACCACTGGCTAAAAAGGTTAGTGCATTTGTTTGAAGCTTGTCTGACATAGAACCACCCATGTAGGGGATGATAGTTAAGAGTAAAATGTGTTGGGTTAGTTGTTTTGTCTTTTCACTTGTGTGTTTCTAGACTGGACTTTGTATGAGAAAGTTCTTTAAACAGAGTGAAAAAAGAAATTCCAATTTTAGAAGGGACTCCTTGTCATCTCATAAATTATTCATGTGAGTCTAATGTGAAAGTCTGAGCAGATTTTCGTACTAGGAGATCAAACAGTTAAAGTAGTTTGTGATGTTGATCCATAGCTTCAGGTTTTTTTTTTTTTTTTCATTGATGAGAACATGTGGTAATTTTCTGTAAATTAAAACCAGAAGAAATTCTTTTTGTGTTTATACATAAGCAATTTTTTAAAAAAAAAAAAATTTTTTTCGAAAATTAATAATTTCTAAAGCTGAAACATCTGGTTAATGGATATAAAGCTACTTGGAATGTGTGAATAAATTAAGTGTCATTTCCTTTTCCATATTTTTTGCAGCTGTTACTCTTTATCTTCTCTCTCTCTCTCTCTCTCTTTTTTTAAAAAAGAATTTGTCATTTAATATACCAGCAGAATGACAATCTAGTATCAAAAGACAGTATTTCTGAGAATTTATTTTCCAGGTTCTCATTCGCCAAATTAGAACTGTGGCATTTTAGAATATGAGGAGACAAGACAAAATTGTTAATTTCTAGTAAGTTTTCTAAACTGCAAGTTAAGAGATTAAAGTTCCAGCTTTGGATCTTCATGCTGTGTGTACAATGCATACAATGAATGTTACCACATTTGTAAAATAAATCTAAACTTAAAAAAAAAAATAAGAAAAAAAAACTTTATAATTATTCACTCAATTTACTAATTTATTAAAACAATGTTCAACAATTATAAAATTAATACAGAATAGTAATTAAGTTGATATAAATGATATTTTTTTTATCGAATTGGTTGTGTATGTAGTCTGAATCTGTTTTCTACCCACTGATAATTTAGAAAACCTCACAATACAGCACTACAAAAGTAGCTGCTTACAGTAGGAGTCGGTAAAATCTATGCCAATCCCTTAAAGCTGATCCAGGGTTAAATATTTCGCTGTCATACTTTTCTTTTCCGCCAAGTTTTCTGTAGTGCAATTTCTTCTGGTGAAGTTTTGCACGTTGTTTTCTTCAAACACTGCACTTTACCTGCCATACCGCTTTGATCAGAACCTGATCGCGAGTTTTTATTGTGGTACATTATGGGAAAGAAAGCTTTCTAACTTTCTAGATTATCAGCAGATTCAGATTCCACGCACAACTGCTTTAAATTTTTGTGGTTGAATTATTTTAGGAATATCATAACTTTTGTTGTCGCAGGTAATGAAGAGTTTCCTCAAAGGACTGCTTTCTATTTTTAGGTGATTAATTTTGTTTTTTTAGATGTACTGCATTTCTAAATTGATCTGCTCTTCAGATTACAGAGAACTCGTAGCAACTGCTATCTTCCAGGTTGTTGTGTGCAAACGCGATCAGAACCAAAATGAACATACACAAACTGATAAATAGAACACAACAGTTTGATGCTTTACTGCAGAAGATGGTCCAAGTCTGGCCAGACAGATGCTGCCAGTTGATGTTACATGCAGATAATGGAGAAGCAACAATATTCGTTTCAGGGAAAGTCAGTAACCCAGGACTAGTTTTTTACAAGGTACAGGGTGCGGCAAAATGATCTGACACATCTGTATTTTTAATAAAAGCCAAAGAGAGTAAAGAACGAAAAATGTGTTTTTGTTTTCAAATGTACATAGAATGGCATTTTGTTTCATTTCATTTACAGTTGCCGACATGAATTGGACGGGCGAACATCGCGTTTTCATCGTGGAAACCTTTATCAAAAACAACGAATCCGTAATTGCAACACAAAGAGCATTCCGTGTACACTTCAGGCTTGGTAGACATGATCCCGTACCTACTCGAAACACGATTTTGCTGTGAGTTACCAACTTGAGTTACTGGATCAGCATTGAAACGAAAATCAACCAGCCGACCTCAGACTGCCAGAACTCCGGAAAATGTGGCAGCGGTAAGAGGTTCAGTTCAACAGTCTCCACGACGTTCGGCACGGAAACACGCCGCTGCTCTTAGTTTTTCCGATAGAAGTTTGCAAAGAATTCTTCACATGGAACTGCAAATGCATCCATACAAAATGATGTTGGCACAGCAACTCAGCAAAAGAGACTTTAAAACTCACAGAGCATTGTGTTTGGAAATTCAACAACATGTCCCCCGTGCAGCTGTTGTGTTGTTCAGTGACTAGGCGCATTTTCACGCAGCGTGAATAAGCAAAACTTACAATACTGGGCTGAGAATAATCCTCGTGAGTTGCACCAACACCCTTTGCATTGTCCCCGGGTAACCGTATGGTGTGCGGTAGCAGAATTTGGCATTTGGGGTCCTTCCTTCTTCGAAGAAGACAATGTTACAGTGACTGTGAACTCTGGTCGATATTGTGTGATGCTAGACACTTTTCTGAAACCCAAATTGAATGAACTTGACGATAAGGACAGTGTTTGGTTTCAATAGGATGGGGCAACAGCCCACACTTCTCGACGTGCGATGGGAATTTTGAGGGAGATGTCCCCCAGTCATTTGATTTCATTGCGTGGTGACATCGGTTGGCCTGCCCGATCACCTGATTTGAACCTGTGCGATTTTTTTCTGTGGGGATATCTGAAATCAAAGATATACACTCATCGCCCTCGATCTATTGAGCAATTAAAAGATGTCATTCGCCAAGAAATTGCTGCCATTCCACATGAAATGACCCGCCAGGCTATGGACAACTTTCGTGAATGCCTTCGACAGTGTGTGGACAATAACGGTACCCACTTGAGTGATTTAATTTTAAAAACCAAATGGAAAAAAATGGCATTCTATGTACATTTCGAAAATAAAAACAAATTTTTCGTTCTTTACTCCATTTGGCTTTTATTAAAAATACAAATGTGTCAGATCATTTTGCCGCACCCTGTACAAGTGAAGAACAAGTGGGAGTTGGATGCAGGAATCTTCAGCTTCAACTTTGATGATGCTAGAATGATTGAATGATCAGACAGACTTTGTTTCTCAGTGGTTGAATAGTTTCCTGGGGGTGTATGTGTGTGCGCATGCAGTGCATGTGAACAGGTCTCTTGAGAAGTAGAACAAAGTCTTTTCAAACTCCTGATGTTTTTTTTTTTTTTGAGTCACTTTATCGAGCCTTTTATTCCTGTCCCTATCGTGAGAATGTCACAAGCTGCCTCAGTGTTGGATATTTTCTGTGCGGTAACGGGTGACATAGCACAGCGCCACTGACCGTCTCAAGGAAATTAAGATTAATTGTCATTTGACGTGCAGCATTTCCCACACAGAAGGATGAAACTGCACACACTGCCTCCTTCCCCAACTCCTGACCATGTCAGGGGAATTAAAACTAACCACAGCAGATGACCACCAGGGAGTCAGCTGGTCTGCTGAGACTATCAGAGCAAGTGGAGCCCAGAATGGGAGCCTCATCATAACCCAAGCCACAAAGTAAAGTTCTGAATGCACTAGTCTTAACAGGAAATATTGTTAAAGGTTTCCAGGAAGTCGATCCCTTGCTAAAAAGTATAGCAATTTAGTTTTGCATGCATGCTATATACTTAGATGTAGTAGCAAATAGATGGTGAATTTGGAATTATTCTCATGCCATCTTCAGCTTAAGAATTTCAAAATGCTGCTCGCACGAGATGGTCTGTTTATTGTGTGAAGGGTTTTTGTTTTTCCTCCTCCTCCCATTTCCATAGAGACCATCAGCTTGCCCCTGCAGACAAACTACTGTTTTTCAAACAATGCATTCTAATTACTATCATTTCCATTTTATCTCGACAATAAAATACTTACTGATTTTTTTTTCCTTCTCCCATTCATTTTGATGAAGCACACCTAAAAGCACATCACTTTTGTATATTCTGGTTTGAAATTTAATTGAAAATTCCTATCTTGATAATTTCTTATGGACATCTGTTGGTAATTTAACTAATCAACAGTAAAGATGTACAAAGAAAATTGACCAAGAATTTTAGGAATCTTTGCATGTACTAATTAGTTCTTTAAAATTTATTGCTCTGGAATGCTAGTTGTACTGATATTCTGTTTCTAAGCTATTCTGTCCTTCTGGATTGGTTAGGTTTCTCTATATCAGAAGCCAACATCAGACTACATAAACTTTCTCTCTTTGTGATTGGATAGCATCTCTAAAGAACTTATAGATTTTGCTGTTTTTAATTTTTATCAGAAATGTAGGTAATCATATGAACTCTTCATGACAGAAAGTTCAAAGTTCTGCTTAGGAGTAATTTACAGTACTTTTGGCTTTAAAAATTCTTTTTTTTTTTAAGAATCTGTAATGCAAAAGAAGATTAAACTATTGTACTTTGCATATTAAAAAAAAAAACATTAAGAGGCATTTAGAATAACTAGTTAATCTTACCAGTAGACTGCCAGGTTGAGGGTAGGGTTTGATTCCCAGTGGAGATCAGCTTGATCAAGCATACCATCTTTTTTTTTCTCCTCTGAGCTTTCCTATTTTCCTCCCATTTCTAGTAGGGCCTAACTCTTACCAACCTCACAAGTAAGCATCCCCCCCTTGTGTTGTATGCTATTGTAGTGTTGCCATGAATAAGGATTTATATTATTAAACCTCTGATACAAAACAGTCTATTGTTTTATTTTTCTGGGGGTCATTCCATTAATAAGCTATTGACTACAAACTGATATTACTGACTGCATGGTGATGGAATAATCTGGCATTTAGTCATGTGTAAGTAATACAAACAAAGTGTTCCATTTCTTTTTTAAAGTTAAAATCCAGAGATTTAAGAGGTGCCGCATGCATGTATTTGACATTCAGCAAGCATTGTGAATAGAAACACAAAAAATTCTTGTTTTTATCACAAATGTGTTTAAATTATGAACTTGTCTAATCTGGCAGACATACAAACAGCTGCAAAAGGTCACACTTCTATTACTAATAATTTTCTCCCATATTCTGATTCTGATCCTCTTACCTTTTGATGTTGGACTCTCAACTTTCAACATAGTGGAATGATGCAATAGACCCTCTTATTAGGAAATCAATGGGGTGACACCCTTTTGTGAAATGAAAATCTCTGTATGTATTGAAGGATGCTTAACAGTCACAAAACAAAGCAACAGGTCTTTGATTCAGGATCAGTTCAAGTTACATACTTGTACAATCCAAAAACTACAAATACCTCTGCTGCAACTTAATATCATTGCACTCTTAAATAGTCTTGCTTAGTCTGGACCAAACCCTGATGATGATGTCAAAGTAAGATCATCCAAATGTAGTTAGTTCAGTTACTATTAATGAGATGAAAGAAACACTACTTTCTATATTTTGTTTTAGGTGAAAGCTAATCAAGGCAGGATGCTCCTAAAATCAATGGTAGATGCTATGTGCTATAATTAATTTTATTCTAATGGTTTTCCACTTTAAAAACAGGATTTTTTTGTACCCTGTGCAGGCATTGTGATGAGGAATGTCACTTATCTATATTATCTTCCTGCTTTCTACACATGCTCAGAAGAGAGCTGGTGCTTGCTAGTCATTGTCACTGTTTAGCAACAAAACAGTCAGTTTTTGCATTACTCAAATTCTGAAATAAACTATTATTATAATTTATGAAAAAATTATATTACTCATTTTATTCCATATATTTTGCTAGGATTTTCAAACAACATAAATTATCTTGATTTTAAAACAGGAGAAGCTGACACAAATAAGCTAGTGGGCAAAATTGTAAACAATGTTTCCATACTGTCCCTAAATTAAGAATATCATTAAATGAATACTGCTGTTATTCAGGATTTGGTTTTGGTGCCAAAAATGATTAATTGCAGATGATCATGTATATATGAGAACTATTAAATACTCTTGTGTATATTTTTTTCTTTCTTTCATATTTTGTTTCAGAGCTCTATTGATGATTGTCTTGTACAATTACAGCATCTGACTTCTATAAAGTACTATCTATATAACTATGATACACTTATGCAGTCTTTATGACAGGAGAGTTATGTCATCACCTATACATGTTTGAAAACATAATGCAAGTTTAAATGTACTGAAATTCCCTAGAAATTAAATATTAAGTTAATGTATTAGCATTTTTTAATGAGCACTTATTATGAAGATAAAGAATTTTCTTAAAGTTTTACATGTTTGTTCGACTACTTTTAAAATGTTATGCACCTCCAGTTTTCATTACATTTAGATGTGAGATAAGTTTTAAAATGGTCACTGGTTTTTTTCTTACAGAGACTAGAGAAAGATGCCAAAGAAATGATTTCAAAGTGGACAGAATTAGGAACAGACAACAAAGGTAAGATAGGTCTTCTTTTAAAGAGGCTTTCTGTTTATTTAACTGTTTATTTTTTACACTCCTGTTCATTAATATTTCTTCATGTGTGCTAATTATTAACTTTTATTCTCTGTAACCACATTTAGCCTGAAAAACCAGTAAGAGAAATACATATAACTTTTAGAAGCAGGGTTTTTATAAAGGTGAAATAAAACTGTCAGAAAATATACTGGTGTCTACAGAACCAGAATTATTGGAGTCATTTATTTTTTAGTAGCCATATTTAGTCAGTTAAACTGAAAATAGTTGAAATAATATATGGTTACATAGGGAAATAATATTACAGTTAACATTTTGCTATATAATGTTAGATTAAAAAGAAAAAAAAAACTTGTAATTTTAGTAGCAAAACTTTGTGTATGTATGAAAGGTTATATATACTAAATATTATTTTATGTCAAAGTTAATTATCATAGTATGTTGTCTCATCTGCATGATTTTTTCTGAGGTGAGAATGACAGAAATGTCTGCAGGATGCTTTGCCTTTGCTTTATATTGTATTTTCCTATATTGCTACTCCCTGGCTTTTGACCTGTTGGCCTTTGGCCGGGTGTGGTCACCTGTGCACCAGTGAGCTGGGTAAATCAGCAAAAAAATAATGACAACATTACACCACCACTATCAGCTTTCCCAGGGCAGGGAAGCACTTGTGCCCTCTTGCCCCCTCTTCTACCATTGTGGATGCCCATGATCTCAGTATAACTTAACTAGATGTGAAGATGAGATCGTAGTTTGATTATTTTGTTTTTGAAAAAAAGTTGTTTAAAATGTATAAAATTTAAATTTATTTCATAACATGTGCAGCTCTGCCTTTTTGACGAGTTCTCACAAAGAATTTTGTTTACTCGGGACATTAATTGACATCCGGCCCAGCTGAACATACAGTTGCTCTGATAATGTCTGGCCGGGTTTCATTTAAAAAAATTTGTTTTATCATCATTAGTTAATAATAATAGTGCATGAATTTGATATATTCTTTTGATAAAAATAAAAAAAAACATTTTTAGATAATGTCCAGCTTTGTCTTCATCTGCTATAAGACAGTTATAACAATATTGTAGTAGTAGTTATCACTTTCAGAAAACACTGGTCTGTTAATGAATAAACTTCATTTATCCTATAGCTGAATACATATATTGTAGACTCTGAGGAGTTTTTAGTAATTTAAACTCTTGAAATGTGTAGGCGGCACTGTAACTTTCTTGCCAAGGTGTCCACATATAAAGTTGTGTTGCACATGTTGGTATCTATACAGGTTCTGACATCTTGTCTTTTTTTTATACTTACCAAAAAAGCTCAATATCTAGAGTATTGATATTAAAACATTTAAAAAAAACTTTCCATAAGTAAATATATTTGAATCATAATTCAGTCATAATGATAGCTTGAATAAACAACACAATATGTATGCATTTTCAGAACGTACGAGCTTTAAGAATATGTGACTTCTTTTTTCTTCATTGGTGCAAAAATGTGTTTAGCACAAAACTGGGAGCCTTGGCATCTTCTGAGTGGCAATTTTTTTTGCCTTTTCTTAAATATTAATGAATAGCTATGAAGTGTAAGAATGAATTTACTGAAAACTTAGACCGACAAATACTTAAGAAAAAACCAGGTGATGAAAGTATGCAAACAAAAAGGATATTTCAAACAATATCTCGATTCATTCTTGACAAAATACTGCTAAAAAAAAAACCAAAAATCATTCCTTGTTTAAATAAGAGTTAATGTAAAGAAAAAAAAAGAAAAAGTAGCTTGCTGGAGTCTCAAATGAATCAAGTTTTCATTTCTGCTGATTCTATAAAACTAATCCTAACTGAATAACTAAATTTAAGTGTGCATGGAATGATATCAAATAAGTTAATATTAAAATTCATCAATAACCATATTAGTATGTGGTCAAACTGCTGTCATGGCTTGTTGGTTGTTGTTGTTAAGCGAGTTGGACGTCAAATGCCGAGTCCTCCTCGTAATGAGAATGTTTGTCGAGCCACAAGGCCCGGTCCCCTGACATGGGCCCCAATGACCCGGGAGGTCTCTCTCAAGTACACCAAGGAAATGCCGTACAGCTGTTTCACGCTATGGCGATCATCAGCGATGAGTCTCCTGACCCCAACCGGGATCGAACCGGTACAGGAGCAACGGTTCACGGATAATACCAAGGCTGCGTCATGGCCGAGAATTTAATCAAGTCTATAATACTTGCCTGTGTAGTCACAAATATTTTGATGAAATACTTTTTAAAAATTTTTTTCCTTCTGTAACGATGAGCAGCTTGAGCATCCTGGAATTATAATTATTATATTTCACTAAATAATTCAGGGGAAATAATATATTACAAGGAAAGACTATAGCACAACCAGAATATACTTAGAGCAGTTGTTCTCAAACTTCCTGAGGTTGGATAAATTTTCTGGGGGTTCTTGGGAAAAATTCTGTAATGGCAGAAACACAAGTGTGTGTGTATGTGTGTGTGTGCACACCAAATTTCAAATTTACGAGAAAATAACAATTGGTGCCTTTTTCACAAAGTATGAAAGAATTGGCTGACATTGTGAACACAATTAATTTGACGTATGCATAAATAAATAATAAATTAAACATAACTATGGAAATGAAAGCCTAATGAAAGCAAAACTAGCAGAACTAAGCTACTTGGTTTGTATTCACATTATTCAGAAATTGATTGAGATCTCCTGAGATTATGAACTGAAAAGGAGATTCAGAAGTCTGACAATCTTTCAGCTGAGTTTAAGAAACAAGTGTCTCCTGCTGGCAGAAAAAAATTACTGCAGCCCTTTTTACCATTTTCAGCAACATACTTATGCGAAAAAGCATTTTCCTTGTATGCACATCTGAAAGCAGATACAGAAGCAGACTCAATGTCGAACCAGACCTGAAACTTCATCTTTCTTCAGTGGTTTTGGATTTCCTAGAGCTTTGCCTATTAATGCAACCATATCCATTACACTCAGTAGATTGAAACTTCCAGCTTTGCCACAAGTTTAGGCTCAGTCAAAAGGATACAAGTTACAAAAGTGTTGCTGTTTACATAATGTAATAAAATTAGTAATGTAATGATAAATAATAATGTAATAATAAATAGTGTGTAGTAAGTGTCATAAGAAAAAACACATTTTATATTTCCAAGATGACTGCTTTTATAATTTATACTCAGGTAAGGGAGAAAACCCCTGTAAAATATTTTTAGGCTGGTGGTTTACTGGGTTTGGCATTTTCATGAAAGGAATTTGCTGGATGTTGAAGCTTGGGAACAGCTGGCTTAGAGCAACAACTTTTTTGGGGGGGGATATCTTTAAATTTATTATCAGCTGAAGAATTAAATGAAAAAAATGATTTTTCTTTCTTGTGGTGTTTTGTTTGAAGTCTTCAGTTGGTTTATTCTTTTGTGTATAAAGAATCTAAATAAGCAGTAAGACTGCATATAAGAAAAATGTCAGCGGTCCACTGAGCTCTCACTGCTCGACCATTTGTGGTTGTCTTGGCTGGATGTTTGTTGGAAAATTATTAAAAATTTTAATTTAATGAAACTTCTGTTTAAATTAATGATGTACATAGGTTACCAGGTATTGGCAAAAATGTTTTTAGTTATGGAGTAAATTATCTTTTTATTAATAGATTGGTGCTATTTCCAATCACCTATTAGTCGTTCTGTTACTAAGAACTACATTTCAGTATCTTTCCTTGTCACAATCATCAGCATTTGGTACTGATGGATGTTTTTCAGTACAGCGATATAAATCTACAGGAGATGCTTTTCTGTAGGTCCATTAGTTCTGTTACTATTAATGTTAAATGTCCAAACTAACTCCCAGCTTTTTGTAAATAACTGGTCACCAATACATTTATTTTTTTTATCTAGACTTTGGTGTTTCTTTAAGCTGTATTAATATGTAAGGTCAATCAAAAGATTTCTTTCTATATCAGAAGATGCAGAATTTATCTATCTGGTACTGGGTGCATCAGTCAGTTTGATACAAAAGTAAAAGTTTATAAAAAGATGGTGCAATACAAAATGAACTGGTACTGTCATGTTGAAGAAAGTTGAAAGTTAATGTTGGTAATTTATTATTTGTATTTCCCTGAATACTGTTAAAGTCAGAAACTGAAGAAACAGTGACCTACTTTATCAAGCTGAAATTGGGTTTGGAGACATTTTTATTATGGCTATAATTGCACTGGGGGTCCAGACAGAAAGGTGAGGCAGAGGATAGTAGAGCACTTGAAGCAAGCTGGTAATGAGAGAGTCTAATGCAATTGAAGTAGACAAATCACTAGCACAATTAATGTGTAGGTACTGATGATACTTCAGATGAGTAATTACATCAGACATCTGCTGAAACAGGAATCAATTTAGTGACAAGATAGTGAATTGTTTGTTCTGGTGGTCTTTTTCTTTACAAGGCTGAAATTGTGCAGGTCTTATTAGATTGGCAAGCAAAGACAGGCTGAGTGATGTTAACAAAATGGCAGCTTGCTTAAGGACTGCAGCAAGTTTTTTTTTATGCCATGTGGTTTTTGTTCAGGAGCCAGTTTGTCTCTCAGTGGCACTTACTAAACAAGCAGATTGATACTAGACTGGAATAAATCCACATGAACTACATTACATGAGTTAAACATAGCACCATGGTGGCAGTATGAGTTTTGGGTTTTGAAACTCAGAATGTTTCAATGAAAACATGACTTTTGTCTCTCAAATTGAAATCAATAAATGTTTACATCCCACACATTCTCTTTAAACCATATATAGTAATGTAAACATTTACTTTCAAATGGACATACAGCTTGGACTTCTTTGTAACTTTTCCTTGACTAGTGTCTAGACTCTGGACAGAACCTAAAGTACTGTTCTCTAGACATGAGAATTTTGCCATGATGATTATTTATCAAAGAACATTGTGCAGCAGACTTTAAATACATTTGTAATAGTCTAAAGGAAAAAAAAAAAAAAAACATTAAATTAAAATTAATTTTATAATTTTTCTTTAAATATTTATTATCAAGTTGTGAAGTCTCTTTTGATTTGACTTGGAAAGCAAATTTGATTTTGTACTGCCATAGGAGATGAGCTGTAAGAAAGAATAATCTATGCTTTAAGAGAAGAACTTTAGCCACATGTTAATATCATTTTCCAAGTTTTATTGTGCTGTCTACCATATTTTTATGTAAATAACTCACCCCCTGGTATACCTCGCACCTGAGGAAAAAAAGGGTTCTAAGAAACTTTTAGTTATGTATTAACCACATTTGTGTGTATAATCTGCAAGCCAGCTTTCCTTTCATCAGGAAACATGCAATTTCCGTATTTCCAACAGCTGATTTTGTTATCAGAGGCCAATGAGCAAATGCAAGTTGATAATGTGTTGTTACAATTCTGAAGTGTTAAATTTTGATATCACAGTTTTGACAGCATTATACTGAACTCAGATGCCACTGGTTTGACACAGCAGGCTAGCGCAGTGATATATAAGTCAGACTGCAGAGTCAGACACACACACAGGTACAGTATTAAAGGGGTGACCAATCTTATCAACTTATAGGATACTGTTTTTAAGAAGTACATTTTGTTTTCAAAATAAATAAAAAAATACATTTTAAAAATCTGTTTAAATCAAACCTGGCAGTGCTTGTCATAAGGAAAGCAAGATTTTTTACCTACATACAATGGCTTGTGGTTCTGTGTATAACCAAGCCTCACCTTACTGGTAAGACCCTAATAGTCTGTTGATTTTCTTTGCTTTGCCGACAGCCTTGGGCAAAGATTACAAAGCCACCTTTGTTTTGACCTTAACCAGTAAATCCACATGAATACCTGTAGTATTTTGCTATAGTGAGGGCATTGCTTTGTTTGGAATTCTTGTATGGGTTTTTTTTTTTGAATTTTTTAACTGTGGCTTTTGCAAAAAAAATATATATAAGATTAAAAAAAAAACAACCTGTGGTTTTTGCTTTATTAAAACATTTTTTAGGAATGTATAAATACCTTGCTGGCTGTTGAATTTTATATCATTTTAAGAATTCATACAGATTGTATTGCTGTAAAAAGTTTTGCCCTACAATGGCTACTGTCAATACTAGGAAGAGGAAATACAAAAGTTACAGAGTTGAATTCAAACTGAAAGTTTCTCAGTTTGTGAAAGATCAAGGCAGCAGAGAAACTGGTTGTGCGTTTGAAGTGGATGGAAAATCTGAGTGGCAGAAACAGCCAAAATTAAAAGAAATTCCAAAAACTAAATGAGCCAGGAGTGGATGTGCAAAGTGGCCAGCATTGGAAGAAGATCTAAAGGCATGAGTTATATCACAGAGAGATGTGGGCAACTTAGTATCCATGACTCTGATATACCTTCAGGCACAGAAAATGGCCAAGCAGATTGGTATTGCCAATTTATTGGAGGACTTTCATGGTGTTGCTTCAAGTTCATTGAATGAAACACTATCTGTTAGAGCCAGGGGAATCATTGGCCAAAAGCTACCTGTGGACTGGGAAATTAAAGCAGAAAGCTTCTTGGAGTTTGTTGAAAAGTGGAAAGTAGATTTGGATATCCATACACCATATTTCCTCAGTAACATGGATGAGGTGTCTGTACATTTTGATGTGCTACCATCATGGACTGATGAAACAGAACTCATCAACCATCAACATTACGACTATTGGATATGAAAAAAACAAACTTCACCATGGTACTGACCTGCTTTGCTGACAGGACAAAGGTCAAGCTAGTGGTCATCTTCAAAAGAAAACACTGCCCAAAGAGAATTTCACCACTGGCGATTTTGTGAGGGAAAACAGAAAGGGTAGGATGTGTAACAATGAAATGGAAGAGTGGGCTGAAAACTGCTGGTGGAAACGACCAGGGGCCTTCTTTGTAGAAAAGAAATTGTTCTTGGCATTTGACTCTGCTAGCCAATAAGTGCAACCCCTGTTAAGAAGAAATTGAAAAAAATTGACACTGAAGTAGCTGTGATTCCTGGAGGACAGAAACAGCAGCCACTTGACCTCACTATAACAAAGTGTTCCAACTGAAAATCTGCGAATGTTTGAAAAAATGGATGATGAAGGGCCTGCATGAATATACAGCCTCAGAGAGAATGAAGCAGCCAATTATGCTGATGTTTGCTGTTGGTTTTTGTAGAAGCATGGAATACTGTCAAAGTATCAACCATTCTGAATGCTTTTAAGAAATGTTGGTTTTCTGGAGAAGAGTGGGATGAGAGTGATATTGGTGTGGGTTGTGACACACACTTGCCGACTCTTGTCTGATTCTCCTGTCCCACAGCAACACAGAAGATGAGGACTTCAACAGCTTTACTGAAGATGATTTACCAGTAGCTTAAATTTAAATAAAACAGTGGCAGGTTCTTGACATATGTTCACATATTTTCCTTAGGAAAATGCCTTTATTTGGCAAATTACCATTATTTTGTTTGAATTTAATAACCTGTCATTATACGCTGTAAGGGAAAAGTCTACTTATTTGGAAGAAACTGCATTGTTTATTAAAGTCATATAATTAGTTACTTTCAAATTAAATATGTGTATGTAACCTGTGTTAAAGTACTATTATTAAAGATATTACAGTTAGATTTACAACAAAAAACTTGTATCCTGTTGAGAATTTAACTCAGTCCCCTGTGGTTATGTCACATGGTGATATCAGTCACAGCTTAAAGTTTATGGAAATCATTGGGACAAGCTGAAAGTGAGACCTGCTTATCTTGGAATCTGCAAGTAACTAATTAGGTCATAACTAATGTATTCAGATAAAGATAAATACAGTAAAAAATATTCATATTTATGGTATGTCTTTTGACCAGAGAATTACTGTGATGGCAGACAAACAGTTATTGGCAAAATGATGAATCTTTCCACATGTTCAATAACAACAACATAAACAAATATTCAGAATAGAAAATTGCTGATTTCAGTCTTAAAACAAAAATAAATACAGGTTGAGAATTCCTTATCCGAAATCCTTGGGGGCCAAATGTGTTTCGGATTCTGGAATTTTTCGGATTTTGGAATATAGATGTACCAGCATAACTTGGTAGCTAACCCACTGGGGACTGGGCACAAGTTCATTTACAACATTATAACTGCATATGGATACATACAGCCTACAGGTAGTTTTATGCAATATTTTAAAATCATTTTGTGCATGAAACCATAAGAAAAAGATGTACATTTAACCATCAGAAAGGTAAGCTATCAATGGTAGGCCTACCAGTACCATAGGGGTATTTGCAGGCCTTTTCGACATTTTCAAAGTAGATTTGCACCAACAACAAAGCACAAAAATTACAGTGAGTAATGCGCATACGTCAAGCATGTCGGGACCCGTGCGTTGCCCAGGAACCCTCCCAGAAACTTCTGGAATTTTCCACTGAAGCTGCTCCAAAAATATTTCAGATTTTGGAGCTTTTTGGTTTTCAGAATTTCGGATTATGGATTCTCGACCTGTATCATATTACCCACACACAAGTATACCCTTCAGTTGTCACTTTTGAAAACTAGTTTAACATATAGCCTGCAGGTTATTTTTGTGAAGATACAGTAAATTTCAGAATCAGGAAATGAGGTTAAATATTTAGTTCAGAAACATTTATTTAGAAGTTTTTTATGACCATTAAGAAAAATATATATTAATTTGCATATGATTTTTTTTGAAAATTAATTTTGATTTCAAAACTTCAAATAGGTGTTTATGACAATGGTTTATTTATACATATTTTTTATTAACTAAAAAACTATTTTGGAAGTGATTTTCTAATACTTTTTTCTTTCTTTCTTGAGAAAAATGTAAAAAGAATTTACAGAAATTGCTGTTGGCTGTAGGAGCAAATCCAGTTGTGTGAAAAATAGTTTGTGATTTTTTAATACTATCTATTATTAATCAGGATGTCAAGCTGATGATGAATCATTTAAAATAGAAAGATATTTCTTTCTTGTGTCTTCATTTGATGAACTGGTTTCACACTTTTTTTTTACAAATGCAAACAAAATGTACTCACAAAATGGATAGAAATATCCAAGCTGTTAAAATCCTTAATTTAATAGATTAACAATAGTTAATGGCATTCAGGTAGTACATGGACAGAAACTTCTCATGATCATAAATTCGTTTATTCTTCTCTATAGCATACGGGTCTAGTTTCAAAATGTATCAATCTTCTGATTTCTGGCCTTTACAAGATTATCTAGTATTAAAATGATGTGTGTTGATGTTATTCAACTGTCATAATGCAAAAATAACTTTTATAACAGTCTAGAATCTGAAAGGAATAATAATAAATTCTCCAAGTGGTAACTGCTATCCTTTTGCCATCAAGATGGTGATCATGCAGCATGCAACAAAGTTTAAAATGATGGATTTTTGAAAATCCTATATATATATACGAGGTCTGTCGAAAAAGTATCCAACCTTAGGCTGGGAAAAAAAAATTATGTACTTGGTGGGGTTCAATTGTTAATCCTCTTCAAAGTGGGCCCCTTGTGCCTCCACATACTTAGCCCAGCGATCCTTCCACTGTTTTAAGCACGCCTGGAATGCTTCTTCCAGAATGACTCTCAGCTCCACCATCACATTCCGTATGATGTCCTCTCGGCTCTCAAAGTGGGAGCCTTTCTGTGGCATCTTCATTTTTGAGAACAACCAGAAGTCAGAAGGAGCCATGTCTGGAGAGTAGGGAGTTTGGCGAATGAGCAAAATGCTTTTCTTTGTAAAGAAACCTTGGATCAGCTGTGATGAATGAGCCGGGGTGTTGTCATGATGCAGCTGCCAGTTTTGTGAGGCCCACAGATCTGGTCTCTTGCGCCGAACTGCATCTCGAAGATGTCAGAAGACTTCCTGATAGTACTCCTTTGTAACTGTTTATCCTTCTGGTGTGTATTTGTGATGCACAACGCCTCGATAGTCGAAGAAAACAGTCAGCATCACCTTGATTTTGCTCTGGACCTGACGTACTTTTTTGGGCCTTGGTGACATTAGGTGCTTTCACTGTGACGACTGAGCTTTGGTTTCCGGATCATACCCATAAACCCACGTCTCATCTCCAGTTATCACGGTATTCTGGAACTCAGGATCGGCAGTATCCAGCAGGTTCTGTGCAACCTCAAGACGAAGTTGTTGTTATTCCTGAGAAAACAGCTTGGGCACAAATTTTGCTGCCACTCTGCACAAGCCTAAATCCTCCTTTAAAATTGCATATGCAGAATCTTTACTGATCCCAACCCCATCACCAATTTCCCGCACAGTCAAATGACGATCCTCCGTTATCAAGGTCCCACTTTCTCGATAACAACTGCATTGCGGCTTGTTGACGGCCTCCTGGAACACTGGTCACTATCTTTGAACCTGTTGTACCATTCTTTTATTTGGGTAACACCCATGGCATTGTCACCAAAAGCCTGTTGAATTTTGCGAATTGTTTCTGCTTGGGTATCTCCAAGCTTCTGGCAAAACTTGATGCAAGATTGTTGCTCCACATGTTCCGTCATCACAAGAGAAATGAAAATGCGGCGAGTAAGTAGTACAGCACCTCACACGCTGGCTGCCTGACGGTGACTGACGCATCCAGCAAGCCCACCAAAAACCAAGCATGTACACGAAGGCATCACTTTTGCCTCCCTAATGTCATTACTTCCCACTGGAAAAAATAAAGTCGGATACTTTTTCGACAGACCTCGTATATACTTTGTTTTCTTGGAGTCTTTACCTTCAAGAGTTAGCAGTAGATTTTTTTTCTGCTAATATTTATTTATATTAGTTGAGTCAGAAAGAAAATATTAATTGAGCTTAAAATTAACTTTTATCAAGTTGATAAAACTGCATTCTCTGTATATAGGAACACTGCTTATTTAATCAAATGATCTCAGTTACATTGCTTTAGTCTTTAATGGGAAAAGAATGCTGGAAGATGACACTTTTGATGATACATCAGTGAGAGACACGTTGACTTGCATACTTTCAGTATTATCAGCTTTTCATTCAGTCATGTATGTTTTATGCACCACAAAACAGTTAAGTGCTATAATAAACTAATATACCATTGTTATATAAGATGGTAGATGATAATCTTAAAACCATTTTTTACAAAGTTTTCCATTTTAAAAAAAAAATGTCAGTGGAGATTATCTTGTAAAATTCCACAAAATATGTTCTTATAGTTTGCTTCCTTTTTTTTTGTTATCTCCAGAAAAAGGAAAAAATACAACTTCAGTAGCCTGTTTTGAATTAATTACATATTTTTTATTTGGAAAAATTAATAACAGTTTTACCTTGACTTCACTTGATCTTACACTTCCCAAGATGGTTGCTACAGAAATTTCTTTTTTTTTAAAGAAAAATTGTATAAACTTTGTTCTTTTTAGAATTTAATAAATACAATTTACTAAATTTTCTAGAGTTATTCTAGTTCTTTCTAGGAAAGCCTGCCTGTAGGGCCCAAGTAAAATTTAAGGTGCTTTGGAACCATTGTTATTTAGGATATTTCTGTAGCAACGGAAATAATGCCAAAGCATGAGTGTTAGTCAGTTTCCGTTGTCTTGTCCATTTACATGTGTGCCATGAAGGACATGGATGAAACAACTCCTGAAAACTATTCTGAAGAGAGATGTATGTAGTAAAGGATTTTCCACAGGATGGACTCAAGCTTTGTTTTTTTACCCGCTTCATTGATAAATGATAGTCTGGTGTGTAAGGAATGATTAGAAACAAGCGAGACAAGACAGGTGTATTGTGGAATATCGTCTCCAGTACCTTGATCATTTACACTCATTCTTGAGGTTTATGAAAGTCATTTTATTTTGGCCAACCTCAGACATGGCTAACCTTTGCAATAGTCTCTCAAACCACAAAATAAATATGTTGTATTTTATCTCATTGATGTGCCTTACTATGTCCAGTTATCCTGAATCTTGCAGCTTTTGGATAATGCCATTTGGCCCATGGTAGAAATGTTGATCAAAAATACAATAGAACTAAAGCTACTGGAAATCTAGGAGTTGGGGACATTAAAGACTGCATACTACAAAAACAAATTTTGCGGTTAATTTAAGATATACTCTGCTCATTTTAGTGTATACTCCAGCTCTAAATCTTACTGATACATGGGTACATTTTGATGTTAGCTCAGTACAAAAATATTGCAGAGACAGGTAGAAATGAAAACCTTTGTAACCTTTGCTCAACAGTTCAGCTAAATAAAAATTAAATTATATGCCCTTTGAAAACAAACTTTTAATTATTTTTAAAGATTGATATTTTTATTATTAAAAATGTGATGTTTTTTATTGAAATCTGATACTCTGGAAAAGTTCTTTGCCTCATCTTATTAACTATTGAATTAGCTCAGTGATTTCTTTTTTACTCTCTGGGATAAATTGGTCATAAAATAATTTAAAACACTAAGTGCTTGCTTCTGTTTCCTACTGCCATTAATTAAAAAATATGTGGCCTGAAAAAAAAGTAGTAATAATACCAAAAAAAAATAATTTTTTTTCTTTTTACTTTAAATTTATCAGTAGGATATTCAAATTTCTTGCCCTTTCATTTCACCCTTTTCCCATTCCAATCTAATAACCTTCTTGCACTGAAAGATAAATGTTAATTATTCTTTTCAGTTTGTATCATCTACAAATATTTGAATTTCTTTAGAAATTAAAGCAGCAAGATGCAAATTCTGAGTAATTACTTGATTATTTATACTGAAAAGCTGGTACATTCTTCAGGCTGACATTAGGTAATTCATTCCCATCTATTGATGACACATGTTACATGGGTTATACTGGGTAAATCAATGACTCTCACTGTTCTACTTCTTCAGATGGTACAGTGTGTTTAAGTATCAAAGGTTATGTTGATCTTTTAAGGACGAAAAACTGCACATTGCATGGAAAGATTGCTTTTTCAGCTATTTAGTTAATTAAAAATTTCTGTGTTTGTTCAAATATATTTTGGAATTATTAAAATCCTGAAATCTTAATTTTTGTTTGTCAATATTTGTCTTTTGTCCAAGTTCTGCTAGTGCTAGCTGCTTGTCAGCCTCTCTGATGTTTAATTTTATCAATTGATTTGAGGGAAGAAACTCCTTTGTTGGATTGTTTTTGGTCTAGAAGTTTCCTAACTAGTTTCGGTGAACAGTTTGTTTTCTTACTGATTAAGTTATCTAGCTTAATCTTTTCTGATACAAGACTTGGTAGAAAAAAAGAAAAACAAAACAAACCCCCCCCCCATTAATTTCAGAAACTGGTTAGCTTAGTCAGAACACGATGGCAAGAGAGGTTTGACAGAGAGAAGATTTCTGTGCATTACTTAAAAAAGGGAAGGAAAAAACCCTATGTTCCAGAGGGGCACTGGGGCCAAAGTGTTTCTCAGACAAGTTTATAGAGATTGAGCAATCATCAGGTCATATAGGTTCAAGACCAGTAACGCCTACTACAGATTAACATTTACATAACTTTAAAAAAAAAAAAAAATGTATACAGTATTACTTTATAAATTTATTAACGAGTTTAAATCTCTGCAGGACATATGAAAATAAACATTCAGAAGAAAATAAACCTGTGCAATTTGTCTGTCATTCTAACAGAGGGCAGGGTTCAATCCTATTTGCTGCTGTTGGTTGTTAGTTAACATTGCTTAACTTGTGCACTGCAGATCTGAGCCAGATTCGACCGGTTTATGCACCAAAGGACTTCCTGGAAGTTATCATCAACATCCAGAACCCAAACAGAAACAACAACGGGTAAGTGCCAACTAGAGTTACATTAAGACATCCTGGCTTTTAAGCACCAAAATTTGCCATTTCTTGTTAGTAAGAGTCAGGGAAAGCAGTGGTGCAGGCAGTCCACTTGCCTGGATGCACTTCTCTGCAGCAGCTCATGCAGAATGTATGAGTTTTTAGGTTCCACTGCAGCACTCACACAGTTGCACAGAATGGGTGATGCCAGCAAAAACATTTCTGCTTAAAACTCTCCAGATGTGAGAGGAAACCTGAGCGGTCAGCTGGTGGCAAAGACAGAGCGGAAATCACACCAGATAGGTAACCAGACCAAGTGAATCTCCACAGGAATCAAACTTGGGCCATTGACCTCAGTAGTGTCGCTGGACTATCACATGCACTGCCCAACTAGTTTTGAATGCTGTATTATTTTTTTTTAAAAAAAGTATTTATTACAAATTTTTTTACACTATAAATTTAAAGTTATATATAGGGGGGGGGGGTTACAAGAATTTAAAAATGCTTCATGTTGACTCCCTTGAAAAAAATAAGAGACTTAATATTCTCAAATTATCATAAGGGCCGCAGTAAATCTTGGCCAGCCCCTTCTCGCATGTGAATTTCAACAATTATATTTTTTTAAAAATGTCCTATTTGAAATGAAGTTAAGAGTATTGCAATCAATTTATTTAAAATTATATAGGTCAATTATGTAAATTTGTAAAATGATTTTGTGCACACACTGGTATGCAGATCTTGTTAAATTGATCATCTTACTGACTGACTCATTTAGGTTTAGGACTATATAATGGCCACAGTTTGTTTTGATTTCAAACTAAATATAGGAATTTTTGTTTATCTCTGAAGGCAATTTTGAATGGACATAAAGCTTCCATGCTTCTTCATTTCTTTCTCTAAATAAAGCACAATTCTTTTTTCTGTTTTTGCAGCATTTTGTATGTGCCTGAGTTTGTTTTCTTTTCTTTTTTTTTGTTTGTTACATTTTGACAATGAAACTAAGGTATAGTTCAAAATATTAATTTAGTTGAAATTTTACTTTGTACATGTTTTCTGACACTTTTCTAAGAACAAAAATGCTGTAAAAATTAGTTTTTGTGATATACAGTAAGAATTATTCAGACGAGTACAGACAAAATTAACTGTCTTTTTCCTGACTAATTTATCTTTTTTTTACAATATTTAGGAAAACTGATTATAAAATGTATTATTATTATTATTATTATTATTATTATTATTATTATTATTATTATTATTATTATTATTATTATTATTATTATTATTATATTATTATATATAAACAAAATAACATTGCCTTTATAAATACAATGGAATATTTCTGTTATACCGATGTGAGGACTGGTGGAGCAGTTGCTTGTTTGCTTCTTGAGTTTTACCATTTGGTTTGCCTGTGCAGTGCTATATTTCATAGGTAACTACTTTGTATACACACATGAGGGTAGGTGATACAGCTTATTAATAATATATTGATTTGAGATAAACTTTGACAGTTCCCACATTCATCATCATAATAACCATACAACTGTTAAGGTAAATTACCTTAGAAGAGCAATGAAAACTGATCCACATAAGAATTGAAATGAAGCTAATTAATACATTTTATTTGCATTTTTTGTTATGTACTTGTTATTTTCACTGTAGAAATTCCCAGTTGTTTGGGACAGACATATGGTTCATTTGTTTAGTTGAACATTCCCAAGCTACTGCGGTACACCCATTAATATTCCATTACCCTGTGTAAGCAAATTAATCACCCTTTTCTTGCATTTAGTTTGAATATTTTTTTTTACCTGAAATGTTTGCCTATCTATTGTAGTGTTTTGGTTTGTGGGAAGTAATAAGGTAAAGTCTTTTTTTTTTTTTTTCCTTTTCCTTATTGCAAAAATTGGTTTATTTCCATTAATTTTATTTAAAGCGAAATTACCTTTTTAAAATTTTTCTGACAAAAATGTGTTTTCAAGCTCCACAAAAGCTACATTGCGTTAGTTGGAAACGCGAAAAAATAAGAGAATTTGAATACAGTAATGTTTTCAGCATTGAAGAAGCAACTTCATTTGCAGGGATTCCAGACGATATAAGTCTTACTGATGTGTTTTTTGTTGTTTTTTTTAAATCTTTCATTTTTTTTTTTTTTTAAATAATTTGTGAAACTTTGGTCAGTGTCTGGCTTATTTTGAGGTAGAATAGCCATGTTAAGTTAACAGAAAATTTGATGTAAAAGAAAACAAACCAGTCATTTGAGAAAATGGTAAACTACATTAAATGCACAATTTTCAATATAATTTTCACTTAATAATAATATTTTAATAAAAAACCCACATACATTGATAAATTGGGAAGAAGAGATATTTAAACATTGCTTTAGTCATGTTATAATTGCATTACAATAATTAGAATAATTTGGATGATGCATTAATTTTGGTCACCACTAGATGAAATTTGCTCGTCTTTTCCTTTTAAATTTCTTCTTTTTTTTTTTTTACTGTTTTAATTTACTAATGCTTTGTTTTTTAGCCCTTTTCTACTGTTCTTCATTTTAAAATGTTTCCAAGTGTAGTAAGATATTTTTCAAAACTTCAAGTAACAGATATTTATTATTTTTTGTTGTTTTATAGCTCCCTCAAAAGAATATTTATTGTAAGGTTGCTGTCTAGACTTGTAGTTCTGTGAAGTGCATGTGTCCAGAGCTAGAAGCATGGTAAAGAAAAAAATAGCTAGTTGCTCCAAGAAATGGCTGCAGCTTCCCTGTGACATCTAATTTTAGGCACTGGTGTGTCATGCTCAAGATATTGGTTCAGCATGTACATTAATTCCAAAATCAGATGCTGCTTTGGTTGTTAAAGCGAGGTTGATCACTGTACAACAGCATATTGTTTCGTCATGTATATATAATCTTTTATTTCTGCCATGAAACAGATGTCTGTATATTTACCAAGGTTTCCTTTGTTTGATCTAAAAAAAAAAGAAGCAGTCATGTGATTACAGTGATTGCATCATCAAGCAAACCACTGTGATATTTTCTTATTTACTTGTTTTGTGAAACTAACACCTTTGATGCAGAACTCTATAACTATTATGTTGTACTGGGTTTTAAATTTTTTAGTATATTAAAGCCTCAATAGATTGTACAAGGCTCCCAACTACAGACTCATTTATCTTTCTCAACTGATAAGCAAACAAGCATTTAATAGTAAACATGTAGCAGTTGTGAAGACCTGAGCTATACAATGAAATCAAGTAACTGTATATACTGTGTTCAAACTACCTGACCACTTACAAAACAAATAATTCTACCCTTTTTTCCCTTTTTTTCCGTATTTTCATTTTAAGATAGATTAGATGGTTGAAGATATTAGTTAATTTTATTGTCATACTTGTATAATAATCAAAATTGCATTTGAACTGAAATAAGATAATTGGTTAAACTAAGTTTTCACCTGGGGAAAAGAAAAAGGTGTCTTTTAAGTGATCTGCTGGATTGCCCCAAGTCCTGATCTATGCCATGGCAAGGATGTTTGGGGCCATTTAGACACCAGAGTATTATAAAAAAGGTGGGGGGAGCTACTATCATCATGGAGACTCTGAGAGAGCTCCAACAACAGCTGCACCAGATAGATTAACATCATCAATTACATATTTTTTTAACTTTCAAACATTGCATGTTAATCGTATTAATGATCTGATACTTGCTATATAATAAAATTTGTAATGTTTTAACAATGAAATAATTGCTTTTAGTAATTGGAAGGTTTGACAGTGTTTTTCTCTGTCAGAACTTAATCTTTTAGCACATTTATATTTTTGAAAGTAATTAAAAAATTTTTATAACATAATAACTACCAGTAAATTCATAATATAGGCTAATATAACTACTGGTAAAAATTTAATTTGGTCAATATCTGTACCATTTATAAGTAGTAGTATCATATTATTATACATTTCAGAATTTTCTGTCATTTATAAGTAAAAATGTTAGTGTATATTATTTACTACCTGGGTAAATAATACATTTGATCTAGCTAGAAGACATCAGTTGATGCCTAGAATGTTTGTGTTGTGTTGGTCACTAGGGCCACCTATCCACACATTAAGACTCCATAACCAAATTAAAATGACTACCTTTTGATAAATTTTATCAAATTTGATTTTACTTTCTTTATCTGGAGTTGATTTGAATATATTCTAAGTTATATTTGGTCAACTTTTGTCCCTTATATTTTGGACATACAGCAAGCATAATTTCTGATTTTATGAAAAATAATAATTTATAAAATACTTGGCTAAGCTTATCAGTTGACTTCTCTGAAGAACAAAGTAAGCTCATTAATCTTGTAATTGAAGAAAATAATTTAATTTTAGATTTAGATCATATCATGAACGAAAGCTATCAGAGTGGGTCCAAGGAACTATGCAAGGAAGCAAAGAAATGGAGCACTGCTTCAGGTACATATTGACTGTCAAACATGTAGGATGCACATCTGCTGTGCAACCACAAGTAGAACATTTAGTGGTGGAACAACAACAAAAATCAGAGAAAAAAAGACAAGTCAATATCCCAGTAAAAATTTAAACAAATGAGCCATAGTCAGAGCCTCTCAGCCTTTTAAATCTGCGTCACCAGCACCCAACAGATCATAGCAACATCAACAAATTCAGTTCTGAAACAGTGCACACTTGGCAGTGAACCAACTCATTTAAGCAGTACCTCAATTAAAGAATGTCATTGCACATATTCATCAAGAGGAAATCTGAAGGTATCATGTGATTGGGTATGCTATTCTCATTTGCTTGAGAAAGTTTATTTGCCACATCTGTTCTTTGCAAGGTGACAGGAATAACATCAATTTTTGATGGATGTGAATTAATGGCCTGGAAACTACACTGACAGGAATCAAAATTTTGCCACAAAATCAAAACAAATGAAAAGACTGCCATTCTTGTGGATGTGGCAGTGGTGTACCATCACTTGAAGATTGAGAAAACAGTTGACAAGGAATCTGAGAATGCTGCGCAAGAAGCTAATTTCTGGCAACCAGTTTATTCAAAATCATCAACGTTATTTTGACAGTAGCAACTAGTTATTTGGCATTTTGAAGCTATGAATATGCTGGCAGTAGGCAATGTGGAGGTGAGAATTTTTGGCACTAGTAGCTATGCAGACTTAATTTGATGGTGCTAATGAAATTGATCAGACTACTGGCTTGAGTAATGTAGTATCTCGTCATTAAGATACAGAATGACTGATATCTTTATGGGATACTTCAACAAGGTTGATTAAAAAGATAGGAACTGGTCCATTCTTTTCGATAATTGTTGACAATACTAGTGACATCACATGAATAGACCAAGTGTGAATCGAGATTTGATGGGTGCATTTGGACAATGAAAAAGATTTGGATGTCATAACGGAAACCTTTCCTTGTTTAGTAAAGTTTTTTTTTTTTTTTTTAGTACCACAGCAGGCTAACAAGTATGATTTACAGATTTCTCAAAGACTGGATTTCAGCTTTAAAAAAAAATGAGAAGTCAATGTAATGACAGTGGAAATATTATGAGTGGAGTGCATAAACGATCAGAGATCATTGTTTTAATAAATGGCCACTTCCTTATGTTTACTGCATGCCACAATGCATGGGAGGTGAATGTGCAGGCAATGACTTTTTTTGGCACACTACACGAAATATTGTATTCTTTAGTTCAAGTTTAAAGAGATTGGGAGAACTGTTATTCATCACTAAACATGCTAAAGTTTGAAGTTGAAAAAATGTGAAAATGATGGGCATCTAGAATTGAGTCATTTGTTCAGCAAGCAATAGATGCAGTGACATTCTGAAAATTTTATAAAGATAATTCTAGGAAGTGAAAATGGAAGAAAACACTGATGCGTAGTGATTGCTATTAGCAATGAACAAGGCTTCATCCGAACTACAGAAAACCCACGTGGATTTGTCTAGCACAGTAAGACTACACTTGATGGTGAACTTCCATATATTTTGGATTTTTTTTGGAGGGTATAGTTTTATGTAGTGGAAGTTTACTATGGCAACGTCAATTCTAATCTTGTGCAAGAAGTGCAGTCACTCAGGTGAGAGATTTTGGAAAATTTAAAGCAGAAGCATATGGTTCTCAATGTATTTCAATTACTGTTTGAGGCAAAGTTGTCGTCATTCATGCTTGAACTCATTGCTCTGTGTATGCTTTTCGTGGTACTGCCTACAACCAACAGTTTCAATAGCTAAGTGGTCATTCTCCAAGCTTAAGATAATTAAAACCTACCTTTATCAACTGTGTCACAAAGTCACTCAGACAACTTGGCTATACTGGTAATCAAGAGTTGTGAAGCAAAGTAATCGGACAAGGACAGCATAATAGATACACCTGCAAACAAACCAAGAAAATCAAAATCTGCATCATAGGTGCATCCTCACACGGTATGCTTCTTGTTGTACATATGAATTTATGGAAATAAATACTAATTAATATGGAATCCTTTTCTTAAACTTTTATAACTTTATACATGAAAGTTTGACTACAAACTTGCATTGCAAAAATATGGGCTTCCAAAGTTATGTAGCATAGAGAGTCTTGTGTGTACTGTTAGACTACTGATAGTAGGTAGTCAATACATGACTACAGCTGAGACAAGTTTACGATGACTTTTAATTCAGTGTAGGATTGCTTAAGTACTTAGTGCACCACACTTGGTTTATACTGTAAGCTTTTCTTTATTTCCTATTTCTTTTAGTGCTGAACTAGAGAGAGTGAAAAATTATTTGTTAAATTAAATGATTAAAAATTATGGACAAATGTATTTTGGCAGTAAGTAGAAAGCTACTACATACTTTCTATTGCCTGAGTCAAAATATTATCTACTCCATGATTTTTTACAGTATGATTCCTCTTTTAACCAACAAAGCATTAGCTTTGCCTTTGTTTTTGTTTTTGTTTTTATGTGTGTGTATATGTGTGTGTGTGTGTGTGTGAATATGTTATTTAATTTCAAATTGGAGATCTTTCTATAAGAGGCCGTTGATTTTAACTTACGGTATAATCAAAATATTAACCAAAAATCTCCCCGATAATAGCTAGATATACCCAGTTACAAAAGAACTGTTTTAACCAGATAACCTTTCAGTTCTCTTCGCTCTCCAAATACAGTATATTGTACAGTACTTTCTGCCATAACTATATTGTTGTTGCTTTTTTCTTAATTAAATTGCATGACATTCTATGTCTGAATAGTTTAATGCTGTTTTACATGGAGCACCATTTTACTTCAGTGATTATTCAGAAGTATATACGCCATACCAGATAGGTAATTCAAGTATTAAACATTAAATATTTTAGAATAGAAACACAGTGGTTAAACCTAGAAAACCTATATTGCGTTCTTTCTGATACTTAAATATCCTTTGCAATGATGTTAAAGAATTATTTAGCTTCAGTTACAATATAGATTATTTGGGGGGGCTGTACACTCCCCTTTTTATTTCTTTTTTTGAGAAAAAATATTTTTGTTGTTTTTAGCATGAGAATGATAATTCCCACTACTGATGTAAATCACTACAACAAATATATGCTATGTGTAATTGCATAATATAACAAATCTTTGAATGTAATGTTTGTTTTTTTATGGGAAACACGCATTATTATCAATTTTCAGCTGTTGGGTTTTTGAATCACAAGTATTACGTTTTGCCTCATTTTGCAGTATGAAACCAACGCATTTATGCTCTGAAATAGCATACACTAGCAGACCTAAAGCAGCAAAAATCTGTTAAGATTTTGTGTTACAGCAGAATTTGTAAATATAACAGTTTATTTTCATTAGTAGACAAGGTTTACTACAGCAGATTTTTTCTTCTATTTATTCATAGCATGAGTAAACTCCCATCTGTCGTCTTAGTTTATTTTTTTTGAAAGTTCTTGCCATTAACTGCTGACTATTTCTGTTCAAAACGTTTTGAATATTCACATGATATTATTTATAGTCTTAAAATTAACCAAAACACAGCAGTTTGTTACTTTTATTGACATTTTAGGATATTTTTATTTACTATTATATATGCCATTGCCAGTTATTAAAAAACGTTTGTCTCTATTGAAAAAAATTAATAGATGCAGTGGTAGCAACAATATGAAAACAATGGAGTAGAGATTAGAGACCAGCAGTTAATCAGAAAAGAAACTATTTAAAAAATTTATTTTTAAAAATAAAGAATAGGACAAGAATACTCGTGGTACATATTTTCCTACATGAATATTTTTATATGATATTATAGAATTTATTACTGATATGGTCTGTGAAAAATTCCTTAATTGTCCATAAATTTTCAGCAGAACCCACATAATGTGTAAATATGATAAATGCCTTGTGTTTAGTAAAATCATGGAAGATCTAATAGAGACTTCAGACCAGAAATCAAATCAGTTGTGTTGTAAAATGTATTGTATATACCCCTGTATGACAATATTCTTTTACTAGATAAAACCATGCTTAATCTAAAATGTGTAATTGATGGATAGTTTTAACAAATGGCTCATCATTTTGTAGCTTACATGTTTTACAAGTGAAAACTGTTTGGGCAGCTTAACGAGGAAGTTAAATTAGCATATATTCTTAAAAACAATATTATATAAAGATATATACATTGAAACCAAATTTGTTTGTTTTTTATTCATTTATTTTAATTGACTCAATAAACTAAAATTTATGATTGTTTTAAGATTCACACATACAAAGAATATTCCCAGTTTTTTGTACACCCAACAAATTCCAATGTAAGATAAGAAATGCTGTTAAAAAACTATTAAGCTCAAATTTAAAAAAAGAAATATTTGATTAACTTTTTTAAACAAAATTTAATCCACTGATTTTAAATAGGTGATTTCAAAAGGTATTTTTTATGGTTTTGTGTTTAAACTGATTTCACATTGTTTGATATTTCTTTCTTTCAAAAGATTCTGTTTTGGAAGGAGTTAATCTATAAATTTAAATATATATAATTCTTATTTCTAGTGTGTAGCCAATAAAATATTCCCCAAAAAAGTGATAATAGTCAGAATTGTGTTGTTTTGTTTTATAGTTTTTTGATTGCTTTTGACCTTCTGAAATTTTTTATGTATCACGTTTCATACAAGCTTGTCTCTTTGATAGTTTTGTAGCACTGTTATCTTGGCTGGATCAGAGTAATTTCCTTCTTCGCAAAAATTCAATAAAACCTCTGACAAGAGAAAATCACTTCTTGAACTTTGGCCTGTGCATAATGAGATTTTTAGTGAAAATGTAGCTTACCGGTTGGGAGGAAGCCCCCAAACGGAAGAATGTGCCAGAGGTTCCAACACTGGCAAAAAGGCATGGCATGACCTTTGACAAAAAACATCCTACATCAGCCATCTGCTACACAAAAGAACCTGAAATATCCATCTAAACCCTTTGGACTGTTTAATTAAATATTTTCTGGTTTTGTTAATGCAAAGAAATGCTTTGACTGAAATATGCAATAGTCTTGAATACTTGACTAATGAAGGTAGATTAGTCTTCTTGCAAGAACTAAACAAAGTGAGAAATAGTAAAATGGCATTCGGTTGTCTATAATTAAGTTAAGTATCACCTTGATGGGCTGGTCACACTGCACAAATGTACAATAACTGACTCCCAGAATTGAAAGTGCTACATTGGTTATCCAGAGAAATGCTATTCTAACAGTCTACAAATGAACCTGTGTGTATGCACCATCCAATCAAACCTTTTGAAAGCCTCTACTTTTAAAGCCTTTCTGAATAAGTATTAGTTTGTTTGTACCTTGAATTTGCTGTACAGGCACGGATCCATATTTCAGAATGTAAGGTAGAAATAACTCCATTATAGATTTACTAGAATTTTCCCAAACAATTAAAATATGCTGAATAATTAAAATTCATTGAATTTATTTGGCTCATATGTTAAACTTTTGATGAAGACCTGTTGGAATTTTCCAAAATACTGAACGTTTTTTTTTTTTTTTTTAGTATGTGGACAGTCATGAATTCTTTCTGTTGTCTGCAATCAAAAATACTACAGACTTTAATATAAATTCGATAACATAGCTCACGAATTTTTGTTTAAACTTACGAAATATGTAAACTGAATTTTTAAATCATTTTTCTTTGTGCCTCACTTATTTGGGCATTTTATTGATCTGGCTGATAGTAATATAGTCATTGTTGAGACATCTCTTTTTAACTCTTCTTTGATGTCTGTTGAATACCAGTCCATTGGAAGAGATCTGGAATTTAGATTTTCCAATCTGTTCTGCTGTTTTAAAATTATGCCTGACGAAATCTTGGCTGTTTGCTTTGTTGACTGTCCTGTTGCAGAATAAAATAGAACATGGGTTGGCAATATGTACACAAGTTTAAGATAATTCTTCTTAGTTCAGTTTTCCTCATTTTAATATCCCATCACCATATTAAATCAACATTACCTCATATCTAACATCTTTTCCTTTTGTTCTTTTTTAAGGGTGTTTCTAGTTTTACTGTCTTTCCTTTAATTTGAAAAGCTTGTTTTTATCAGTCCTTAGAACATTTGCTTTAGAAGTATAATCACCATTTTCATGTTGAGTCTCTAATCCCCTGCTGCTGCTGCTGCTCTCTCTCTCTCTCTTTTTTTTTTTTTTTTGGCTAAACTTTTTTGTTTTCTTTCTGTTGGTTTTCAAAATACCATTCTGATAAATTCCTATTTGGCAGCCAATCTGACAATGGAAATGCATAATTTTATGCATAGAAATGGTACATAGCTATATATAATGAGATTTTGGGGGTGTGGTTTGTGGGAGAAAGGAGTACAAATCCAGGTAAAGATCATAAGATCTTAATCCTTGCCATCATCTGTTAAGAAAATATTATTGATACCTCTGTATTTGATGACATCATCAGTAAGATGGCTAAAAATTTGTAAAAATAACTATCATACAGAACATTTCTGTTTTTTGATATTTGCATACTTTCAACAACAGTATTTCTTGTGTTTTTATAACCATATTTCTGTGATGCAAACCCACAACCATTTGCTTGCTAAATTATTTTTCGATTTTCTTTACTTACTATTTAATATACTGAACACCTGTGTCAATGGACAGCAATATTTACACACCCAAAAAAGTCCCAACGATGAGGGTAGGTAGGAATTGATTTCTGAAATGTAGACTTATTAGCCAAGAGCTGGGGAAAAGTTCAAAAATAACTAATATAGCTGTCTTTTACTGTAAATGGGTAATACTGTAGCAGAAGGATGCTTGGCTATAAGAACATGTTACTGTAACTCCCTCTTATGACCACCATCGTGTTACACGAACATCCTCATGATCTTTTTTTGTTGTTATTACAGCATTAATTTTTATTACATTTACTAGAATTTGAGTGGCCCAAATGAGTGACAACATGCCTTTTTTTTTTTTTATATGTAACAATTGTGGAAAAGCAAATACTTTAAAAAAAAACAAAAACTTTTTTCCCTATTTTAAATGCGTATTTAAATAAAACTGACAAGGGAGAAGTGAAGGTAAAAGAGGAATTATGGCAGTTTAGCATATTTCTTTAACAGCAAAGGTATTGAAAGATCATTAGACCAGTAAATGCTGCGACAGCCACCATCTCAGCCTTATTTTACACACAAACACTGGCACAATCGAAGGACAATCAGCTAGCTAGTCAACCAGCTGTGATTGTATAGATTTTGCGAGCATTCCAAACCCTGTTTAATCAAGTTGTTTATATTCCTTATGCTGTCATCAAGATTAATTTAACTGTACTGTGTTTTTGTGTCCAAATTAGCTGAGCTCCAGTATATGCTTATCCATTTATCTGAGTCAATGTTAGGTCATCTGTTTCAATGTAACTGTTGAGGGTTTTGTTAAGTATGAATCTCAAAAATAAATTCTAGTTGTAACATACATAACAATGCACAGAGCCCTTAAACATTGATAAAACAAATAGAAACAAAAGTTTATATAATTTAAACACAAGAAATCAGTAAAACCAATTGATGAAATCTTGTTTGAGTGAGTTTATCTGTGGGAGGAACTTGACTTACTGTGTAATAAAAAAAATTTGCAGATCTCTCTGAAATACTCAGACTTTTATTGGATGAACCTTACAGTTTAAAAGCTGACTTATAGGACTTGCAAATGGTCGATTGTTAAAGGGGCCTTACTATTTAAACCTCATTACTGTACCAGCACAGTTGCTTTCATAAAGACCAAATGACCCCAAAAATCTGACTTTGAATCTTAAAGCTACAGAATCCTGTAGAATGTATACAGGTATCCCTCAATTTGCAAATGTACAAAAATCTAAATAACTACGAAGCTGGTTGTCTTACTAAAGATGTGCAAGCGTCGGTCTGCCTTAATTCGCCAAATTGTGTTGTTGTGGTGGTGAAGTTTTTCTCTGACTTTTCATCTTCCATAATTTATTTCATCCCTTAAGATGTCTAACAAGAAGCTCAACTGTAGTGGAATTGTTATTATCTGACGCTGAGGAACTTACAACTAAGGAATCTGCTAGAGCTTGATCAAGAGAGGGATACCATGGAAGAAGGTAGCAACACATCACCATTACCACCAAAACAGTTGACTGTGAAGAGGTCTGCAGAAGCATTCAGCCACATCAAACAAGCCATGACCATTTTCAAGGATGACGATCTGGACATGGAGCGTAGTATTAAGTATAGTTGCATAAGGGAAGACATCATGCACTGTTATCAGGAGCTATAGCTGGAGAAAAAGAAAACTGTCTAGATGTTTCTCGATGCATTCTGCAAAACCCTTAACCTTCAACCACTGAGGAAACAACAGATCCTTCCAATAAAGTGAATAAATCTATTAATGCAAATATTTTTTTTAAAACTCCATGTGTTTGTTATTTTTCATGCCTTACTGTGAAATTCTGGCTAAGGAACATATTCTCACATATTACATTAACAATAATGGAAAAAACATTTTTGATTTACCAATTATTGTTTCCTTTTGTAAATTGAGGGATACCTGCATTTGTACTTTATCTAAACTTTTTTTACAGGTTTTCAATTAATTTTATTTATTTTTTCACATTTCTTAGACAGGTTGTGTAAATTTATGGCATTGTTCAGCATAAGAATTGTTGAATCATCTGTAAGCCATGACAAAATATGGCAATGTATTTATCATGGCATTGGCTGTAATTTGGTCCACTGGATGGCCACAGTTGATAGGCTTTTGAATGAACTGTAACTTCTACTTGATATGTTTGTCATTCGTTTAGCATATGGGGGGTCATTCTGAATTTATTCCTGAAAACGTGTCACCCTAAACCCACTTCCTTTTCTGTCTGAATGCAATGTCAGGAATGGATTGTAATCCTGCAAACCAAGATTGCAAACCTTATCCACACAGTCTATCAGCACACTGCTCAGTATTCATAAAATAAAGAGCTACAGCACAAAGTATTCACCCTACTCACATTTTACCAATGCTATGTATAGTTCCAGAATAAGCAGGTGTTCTTTTCAAACTCAGGTGTGTTTTCATTGATGTCAGATCTCTCTCTACATATCTAGAAAGGTTTAATGGATTTATTTGGATGATCAGATCAAGAAAGACTAAAGAGGAAGCATTTGCTCATTTTATCATGTAGACTATTTTATGATTGGTAAATAGTTCTTTTTTGAAAATGTATACATAAATATGGATACATTTTTTGATGCTAAATATTATCATCACTAGAATTTTTAAAATTAAGATAAAGAAATATTGTTGACTGGATATTTGAAGATTTTTTTTTGTATTTTAGTTATTGTATAGTTAGTATCTTATCTGCCTAACAGGGCTTTACTAAGTTAGATTATGGAAGCGGTTGTAAGAGCTTCACACTTCTCTTACTTTCTGATGTTTCTACATCTCACTGTTTTTTTTCTTCTGTTAAGCAAAACATGATACAGTTTGTTTATGTATTTAATTAATTTCTAAATTCATTCTTTATTACTGAAATATATTCTTAACAGAAACTGTTGATTGTGAGTTAAAGAAAAAGAAAGAAAGAAACTGAAGAAATTATGTTTGTGTAAATAAGAGGTTGAAAGAAGAGGTAGATAGACAAGGACCAGCCAAACATTAGGCTGAACACTGATAACGAAGATTTCTCAATATGAGATGCAAGAATAATATTATTTTCAGAAATTTGGTTTTTATATTGAAACTTCTGTTTAAGGTAGAAAGCTACTGGTTTTGTATAATAATGTTGTTACTTCTTCAGTTTCAAAGGTGATATTTATCTGGTTGCTATTATTACTTGTCCTTTAATTTAAACTTTCTCTGTTTGAAATTCCACTTCTATTCATATTGTTTTAAGAACAGGGTTTTAGAAAATTCTCCTGCTAGCAGATTTGAGTTTCCTTCACCAAATTATATTTTGTCTGGATCAGCTAGTAACTCTTTCTTATATGTAGACATACATATAGAAACAAATGTTCATTTTTCTTTTGTTTTAAATTACTTGAGATGGAAGATTACCCACACTGTTTAAATACCATCACCAAAGTGCTGTAAATCTAGCTTGGAGTGCTCAAAGCTACGAAATTCAATCAGGTGCTGATAAGACTATCAGGGGGTTCTACATTAGTCCAGTTAGGACTGAAATCTACTCATATCCCCAAGGTGATTATGAGGACTATATTTTAGATTTTTATGTATTAATAAGAGAAACTATTTTGTTGAAATGCATTTGCTTCAGGCATATATCTTCAAGAGGGATCCAATCCATTCTGTAGTCAAATTCTTCTCTCTATTTTCCAATTTATCTTCATATTTAATTGATCTACAAATCCATCTCTACTTCTAGTTGATAAAAACTACAAAGACACAAATGCCAGCTTTAGAATTTCAGAGCTATCAATATTGTACAGAATTGACAGTTCTTCAGCTCTGCATTTGTGTGCGTGGAACAGCTACAGAGAACTTGCTTCTCAACTCTTATTCTAGATCTGATTTTTAATTCAGCATTTTTTTTTTTTTTTCAGAATCTTGTCACTCTGGGGTTTTGTTCAAGTACCGTTAGGAGTTAAAACTGTTCAACAATTGGTAAATTCTACTTTTTCCTCATGCTTTCATATCTTTCACTTCTAAGATTGTATAAATTGATTCTTCTCTTTTTTTTTCAGACTGTCTTTAGTGGTAATCATACAAACTCTTCAATTTGCTCTTGGATTTTTTGTCCCTTGCCATATCAATTTGGTTATGCCAATAAATGAATGTTAAATTATAATTGTTCAGTGAAGAAATGCCATAAAAAATGAGGTATGTGAGCATAGTTCATTGGTAACACAATTAACAACATTATCTCTAGTCATTATCCAATTCATCAGAACTGTCATCCACAACAGTATCTGCATCATCCAAACCTTTTGAACCTCAAAACCTGCTTCTATAGTTTTTTTTTTTTTAAATCTCAGGGCATTTGTTTTCAAGGAACAAGTGGAAAGGGATGATGTGGATACAACACCCCACAACTCTCATTCCAGATAGGAGGTGGTGCCAAATATTGCACATGATTTGCATTTGAATGTTCAATCCACAGAGAATACTTTTTACTGGAAACACGCCAGGATTTAATCTTGGCTCAGAGAAGACTTTTTTCACAATTAACCCTCACTTCATATAATCCATCTTTGTTGAGATGCTCACAGGTATAGAACTTTGCCTGTTTTTAGTTGTTTGAGATGCTCACAGTTATAGGACTTTGCCTGCTTTAGTTGTTTGAGATGCTCACAGGTGACTTTGCCTGCTTTAGTTGTTTGAGATGCTCACAGGTATGACAGTTGTTATATATCAACAGTAGGTGAGCTTAAAGTTTCTTTTGTAAAGTTTGGAAAGTCAAGGGCATCATCTTCTGCATAAATCTTCTGTACAGATTTTTTTTTCTTGCAAGACCCTCAGATTTAGTGATCTGTTGGAGCTTGTTTGGTTGTTCCACAAAAGCAAGTATGCATAGTACACTTGCAAAATTATTCTTTGTATTTTAAATGAGACTGGTAGGGTTCTAGCAGTTGCATAGAGCACAGACAATTTCATACAGTTTTTTATGAACAAGACTTGTGAGTTTTGAATTACCATGTTCAGAGACAGTTTCTACCACCCACCACAGTTTATTAACTAGTCTTGACCTACCACTGTCATGAGTTCCGCACTGTTTGTATCTTTTTGGCAGAAAAATTGCCTCTGAGATTTTACACGAAATTATGAAGGTAATCCAGTGTGCCATGGAAATCTTTATTTACAACAGGCAGTAGTGAGTTACTGCTGCTTCAAGGTTTCTCCTATCAGTAAAGTTTTAACCAAGAATGCAAGTATTGTTGGCCTCGCAAGAAGCAGTCTGTTGATATCATAACTGCATCTCTGACTCGCATTATTGGCACTTTATTAAACATATACATGTTCTACCAAAAAAAAAAACAAAAATTACATCATCACTTCTGTCTGCCAGAGGTAGCATTGCAAGTTTGTAAACAACACTTGATCATGGCCAATGTGTCCAAACATGAGAAAGAAGAGAACAAAATCATTGACCACTGTTGAAAGTGCTAAATGAATAATTGCTCTGATTGGAGAGTTTCCAGATTTGATTGGGTAATCCACTGTATAGCTTAAAAAGTAGAACTTCTAAAGAGGTTTGCATGGATCTGCCATGAGTATTTATTATGGATTAAATCCCGGAAATTAAAATGGGACTTATTTTATCTACCTCTGATACTTTTGTTTGATTTTAAAATATTATAGCACACTCAAATTCAGAAATCCAACTCACAATTTCAATTTTGATAGCTCAAGGCAATATTTAGCTCAGTTTCAAGTTTTTCAACATCTGGGGTTCACATAAAAGCCAACATAGAGGTCAGCATGCTTAGCTATTCTCTGACTGTATATGGTACACATCTCTGGAAAACCACTATGGTGAATACTGTACATCAGCAAAAGAAAGCTATGGAAAAATGTAAAGACAGCAATCATCAGCTGCAATTTGTTTGGCCTTTAGTCGCACCTGTACAGTACTAAGTCCATGACATGTGGCACATTGGGCACATTGGGTTAGCACACATTTCTCAAACTTATCCTCAATGTCAGTCCATCTAGCTTTGCTTTCTTGGTTTTCTTTGTTGTCTATAGCTTATCTTTTGCTTTGTCATTCACTAATCCATTTCTCGCTGGTATCATCTTTTCTGCACATGGCCATTTTTACCACCATTTTCTTCAGCAAACATAACAACTCCCGGCTTAAAAGCTGCTGTGTACAAGGCTTTATGGGAGGCATTTTAGGATGAGGCAGAGGATTTGTTGGGAGTTGTTATACTTATAATTAGAACTGAAAAGGATAGATAAGAATGTAATTTGTTTTGCGTGTGTTTGTTATTGATTGGTTAATTTTACATGCTTTAGTAAGTACATCAGTGGTTAATTGCTCACCCAACTAACAGGTGTTCCAAACAGTAATTTCTGTAGTTTTGTCTCAAATGAACAATTTAACAGTTTATTTAAGAAAATAACACACTTCGTTTATTTTTACTTTTTTAATTAAAGCAATTTCAACGACTCTATTCATAGATGAGTCATTTTGGAGTTTAAGTCAAAACTCAGACTTTAGCAGAAAAAAGTATCAACTTATATGCTGAAAAATTTGGAAATCATTATCAATGACTTTGTGTTGGTTGTCTGTTCCATTTTGTTCCATAGAGGACTATAGAGGACTTAGTATCCTGTCAACAAATGAGTGCAGAATACACAAAATAATCCTCACTAGAGCTCTTTATTTTTAGATGTGGGAGGGAATTGGAGTGCCCAGATGAACTCCACACAACCAGTTAGTGAAAAGAAGCACCACAAAGCCATGCTGGAGGAAGTGTGCCAAACCAAGGTTGCCCTAAGCAGGGGATTAAACTTAGGCTCTCCAGCTCAATAGTTCCTCCGTCCAACCACTGGGCTACTTACTGGTTACTGGCTGCTTTCTGTGTGTTGTTAAAATCTATTCCATTCACTCTGCATTTTGCTCCAGTACATTTGTTGCCTAGAAGATTAATGACATTTGCATGAATTAAGGTTTGATCTTCAGTTTGGCCTTAATCCCATGGCATGAGATGCTAAGTAGCTTTCTCAACATTTTACAAGCAGGGATTATAGTACTGTGTGAAATGAATATCTACGTTTTTGCTTCAGTTGGTACAACAGCCACACAGTTATGTTTACAGTAGACAACACAATTTACATAACTGCTACCTGATCTCCTGATCTTTAACTTCAAACACTGATTACTGATGTCCTGATTTTCAAAATGGCTGATACGAGTTAATCAGCCGACATAATTGGCTGATTAATTAAATTCATAGCAGAATATTTTGCCTGCTCTTACTGGGAAGCCAGAAGTGTATTTCTATACACATGGTATGATCAAAGGACTATAGGGCCCTATCCTCTTTCCCACTGGGACAGATGTTACACGAGACTTCATGTGTGAGATATTATTCAGTTGCCAAAAAAACTTAATAATAAGAATGTATTTTAATGTAGATTAAAGATTTTAAAAAACTGAATAATTGCTCATGCAACATTCTGCCAATACATGATGTTTTGATGGAAGAAGAAAAGAAACCAAATAAAGATACTTAGACTTTGAAAAATTATTTAAAAGATGGTTTAAATCAGAGATGATCATTGCATGGAGTGCCTGCCTATATTGAACTGCATTATTATTAGAATATTTTTTAACAATACATGAAGTTGTGTACTTTAGCAATTTTTTTTTTCAGAAATAGATCTAAAACTCTAAAACTTTGTTTTGATTATGGAATACATGTGTTTTACATATTCCAATGTAAACATCCAGTATGACATTAAAGTTTGATTTTCATGATATAGAAAGTTCTTTCCACTATTTTTTTTTTTTTTCCTGATTAATTATTTTTAATAATATTGTATGTGTTGAGTGATCAAGGCGCCACTGTGGTCTTGTTTCTGTTAAGAGATGATTATTGAGAGTGTTTTGTGGTGAGAGCCAGAATCAATATTATGATTGGTTGGTTATTTGAAAGATTGAACACTGGGGCTGGTCAGTTTTTTTCAGGTGCTGTTTAGCTGAGGAATTAGGATTTAGAACTGTACCTGGCACACTGTCCATTTCTGGATAAGTGCCTAGGCACAGATATTTTAAACATAGAGAGGTCTTTAAAAAGCTTTGTATGAAATTAGTTTGTGATTCAGAAAGATCCCATGAAAGCTAAGTTTAGGCTTTGCAAAAAGGCCACTGAATACAATGAAAAAAATATACTTTAATAGAAAGGAAATACCTCTGCTGGTGCTGCAAAAAGGAAACTTGAGGAACCCAGGTTAAGCTGTAGTAAACAAATGACTATGGAGAAATCCTTTGCTAAGAAAAACGTTGTGGAACATCGGGGATTCTCAAGCCACAGCCATACACCGAAGAATAGAAAAGCTTATTGCTGCTGATTTACAACCTAACTCAGTTGAAGCAGACATTGAATTTAGAAAGCTACATTATCACTTTTTTCTCCTAACTATATTATACTGCACTGTAACTTTTTCATTCAGACAGAGATACCAGATATGTACAGCACTGTTTTCCAGAAGCACTAAAAGATGATATGAGAGGAGATAACAGGTATATCATTAACAACAGACACTTGGACAACTACTACTGCCTGGATACAATTTCTTAATTTGACTGGTCATTGGCTAACATGTGATTTTGAAAGGCCACAAAGTTATTCTAAATGTAGTTCCATTTTCAGAATCTCACAGCTGACCACATGAGTGACCAGATTTTGATTGTTTTGATGAAAGTTGAAATAACACTGGATAATGTTTATTTGATCCTTATGAACAATGCTGCTAACATGGTTTGCTTGACTTTTCAAAACCTCCACTGTCTTGTTTTATCCACATTCTACAACTATGCATTCTAGATGCCATATTTAGCCAACAAGCAGTAAGAGATATATCTTTTGTATTAGCTGAAAGATAGCTGGTCATTTTCACCATTCTCTTGAGGCATATCTAGTAGACCATAATATTCCACATCAGTCTCAGCACCAATGGAGCCCAGCTGAAAGTCTTATTTGCCTTTTGAAGTTTTGTGAAGAGATCACAGAAGTTACTTGTTTGAAGAATGCATAATCTTTTATAATTCTGTCAATTTTATCTATAGAACTTTTCATAGCAAAGCTATTGCTATTATTATTTTTGAAGGAATCTTTAAAACTGTATCATCTAAGAGCAACTGTGAAAAAGTGTTTATAGAAGTATTTGGCAAAAATAAAATCTGTATTTCCACCACATGCTTAGACCCTTGTGTTCAACTACTAAAGTTCCAAGGTAAAGACATGTATATTGATAAAATAAGGCATTGGCTAATAAAATAAATTGGAACAAATGGAAGAAGAGATTAGGCGAAGCTCAGGAGAAATGTAATCACAGACTTGATGATCCAGACATACCTCAGACTTCAGCTAGTGAATCAATAGTGGTAATTCTTGGACTTTCGAACTGCTATGAAGAAATATGAACAGGAAATTTTTTTTTTTTTTAAAAGCCACCTGTTCTTCCACAGGAAAACAAACTGGAGAACCTCATGGAAAAAACAACAACAAAAAAACACTGGTGTTATAGAGAAAGACATCAAGGAATATCTTAGCTTCTCCCCCCCCCTACTACCCAGTCATGTAGATCTTTTGTTATGGTGAAAAGCAAAATTATTTCCACTTGAAAAGTCAGTGAATAGCCTTTTGACACCAGTAGACATACTCGCATACGAGTCAACAAGGAACCACTTAGACTTTCATCATTTAAAATTTTTTAATCTGTCTGTAGACCAGAAATTATGTGTGGTACATTACATGACACTTTGTTGTCAAGATCTTTACATAGAGAATGCACAGGCTTTTGTAAATAGATATATCTATATTAGGAAGTTTTCTTGTAATAGCGTGGAACATACCTTACCATTATTTTGATTCTTGTTTGGGAATAATACTGACCAGAGTTTACATCTGAATATTGAATTTTACAATGTGTTAAGAGGCATTTAAAATGCAGTATAGATTTTGTGGATTTTTGAAAAAATGGTATTGGATAAAATTTTTGATCAAAAAAATTTTAGCATATGTATTGACTGTTTTGATGAATTAAATATGCTGTTGTTTTAAAGCTTTTTACTCTGAAAGAGCAGAACATGAAGTCAGTGGTTTTGCATTTACCCTTTATGTCTTTGGTGAAATGGATAATCCTCGTACTCTGTGCACATTGCATCTGATAAAAAACAATTGCACAAATGATTGGATCACACACATGAGCGATGATGTGACTGATGAATGCCACAAAGAATCAAATTTTGGGAATACTAAGTGTTGGCAGAGCAATATTATGTCCACTCAATGACATTGTAACATTTGCATCAACATTGTAAGAGTTGCAACTGCTGTTGGTTGTTACATATGTATAAGGAAATAATGCAACATTGATGCTAAACTGTTATTTCTACAACTGTGTGTTTAATGTCTCTTGGTGTAGTAAAAGTATGAGGCACAATTCAATGTTATCAACTTTTGGCTTTAATCATTAATATTGTTATAAATATTTAAAGCAGTCAAAAGGTGGCTGCCAAGTGAGATAATGATGGAATTATTTACACACTGTTATTGAAATAAATCAATAAATTATTTGCAACATCTTGTCATGCTCCTCCTGTTTTTAAGTTTTGAAAATTCTTTTCTTTAAAAGAGGAAATAACTGGGGTGCAATAATGCAATTTGCAAATTTATTATAGTTCCAGATGTATAGAAATAATATTATTTGAATGAGAATTAGAACTTATGATGACTATAGCTGGGTAGGATCAGCAAGTTTAAAATATATTATTTTAGCATTTAATGCTGCTAGTATTCATAAGTATATTTTGTTCTTTCTTAAATGGCTCTTGATTAATGGTCTTAATTATCCAACGTCCATCTTTGTGAATTTAAATCTATCAGCCAGCTAAAATCTCAACTTGTAAACTATGTTTTCCTGTTGTAGATGCACTGCTATTTCTGATTTAGTTTCAGCACTAAAATTACTAATCAAAAATTATCAAATGCCAATAATAAGCAATTGGTTAAAGCAAATCAAACATTTTTGTAATTGCTGTCTTACATTATTTAGCTTTATTGAAGCGAGAATAGAGAAAGTAGTGATGTCTAAATGTCATATAGCTCACAAGCTTGCACAACCAAACACCTTATGGTACTCTGCACTAATACAACAAACATGAATTTTTTTGTGGTTATGACAGGAGAGCTATATATAGTGTCACTAATTTGAAAACCATCTGAAATCTTGAAATTACTGATGTGCCTAAGTTATTAAAATTTTTTCTTTTTTAGTAATGGAGTAAACTAGGTCATGTCTGTTAACATATTACTACATTCTTCTAAGTAAATTGGATTTTATCATGGCCAACGTTTTACACATGATGTCTGCTGAGAAACATGACTGAAAATAAACCAAGAAATTTCACTACATTTAATAAAATTTGGCTGATTCATATATTGAATTTGGTGCTTAGACATTTACGGCACACAAAATGTCTTTAGTCTCATTACCTGTTTCTTTGTTTTTAATGTTTAACCAATGATTTAATTTTTCTCCCTATATATATATAATGCTGTATTTTAGTAGTTTACATTTTTATATAAAATAAAGTGTTTGATCTATTTTATACTAACATTATCCAACAAGAATTGAGTTTTAATATTCTAAATGTTCAAAATGAGTAAAGTGTTAATGGAACCAACAAAGGCGAGAACTTTTAATATAGCAAAAAAAAAGAAGACAAAAATCTTCAGGTTTTTATAATTTTATAACTAGTTGAATTTTTTATGATTAAAACTGAGTATTATTTAATAGCACATCTGTCTTGTACAGAAGGTTGAAAAATATCAGATTGCTGGTGTGTACTGCATCAACCATATAAACCTGTCAATATTAATGTATTTTCTCCCTCCATAGAGATTGCAGTATTGTGAGATGGCAATAAACCAGTGCCAGACTGGGATTGATGATGCTCCGGAAGTGCCACCTGAGCTATTTGAGGAGGAAAGAATGAGATTTGGCAAAAAAGGTAAACACCAATTGAATTAATAAATATGGAAAGATTTTGGTGAATATATATATATATATATATGAGGGTAAGTTTGGGCTTTCTCCATTTTCACTTTATTAGTAGTACGTATCACCAGCTAATGAATCTACATTTTGGAAGCTTTTTCCTGTTTCTATCATCAGGGTTTTGTCATCTGCTATCTGTTGCTTACTAGAGACAATGAATAAACAAAAGGAAAACAAGTGGAGAACTTGTTGACAATTTGTGTAAATTATTCAACCTTGCAGTGTCTTTTGGAATCTTGATTACTCTTAGATTACATTTCTAACGTTGTAACTCGGTCATTGTTAATCTTCTTTTGGTGGTTATTACAAGTGGAGTTTGTCTAAGTTTGGTTTCTCTGGGTGGCCGACAAGCTTTTAGCCCTTATGGTGGACGCGGGATTAACAACACTCACCACCATGATATAGTGAAATTTCTGACAGTTAATCCCACCCCCCCTCTCTGGTTTTTTTTTTTTTTTGTTGTTTTGTTTGTTTTTTTAATTTGTCAAGATGACGCTTTATTTAAATTTTATTGAAAAGCGTAATTCTTGATAGGAGTTTTCAATTTTATTTACTAAATAAAATTCTTCCATAAATTTATTACTTAAAACAAAAATTTGGATTAAGCAAAATGAATTAAAGTATTGTACTTTTTAAGTTGCCTAAAAAAAGAAAATGTATTGGTAATGTTTAACTTAATGATGAATTCTCTTTTAGAAAATAGTCAGCCTACATAAAAAGTTATAGTTTTTTTTACTGTTGTTATGCTTAGGTGAAGGATGATTGTTCCAATAATTAGAAACATTTCTGCACTTTCAGATTCTCCAAACAATTGCTTTGCCATATAAACAGGTGTTTACACTCATAGCTCAAAGACTGGACACCTATAAAAATTTCTACATTGTAGGAAAATTAACTCATGATTTTAATTTTAAATTCTTTTTTTTTTTTTTGTGGCAGAAGTTTAGGGATCAAAGTTATGCATTAATAAGAAAGGTCCTCAAAATAATTGCCCATTACTAAATGAAGAAAAAAGAATAGTTAATATTATCGTTTTATTTTTTTAAAAGTTAATTTACTGTACTGCATGAATAGCAAACTTCATGGCAGTACATTTCTAATTGTACTTTTGTTTGAGGCATTCTCTCATGTAAACCTTTTATTTCAGTAAATATAGAGAACTTTGTTTCAATTGTATTTTATGTCACATGAGTAGATACTGTTTCTCTAGAAGTTTTGGCTTTCACCGTTACTTCAAAATGACTTATCCATGGGTAGTCATTGAAATTGCTTTAATTGAAAAATTTTAAAAAATGACAGTGTTATTTTCTGGAATAAACTGCAGAATTGTTAACTTGAAACAGGACTATAGAAATTATTGCCTAGAACGCTTGCCGACTGGCCGAACAATTAGCCATTAATGCGCTCGCTGAAGCATGTGAAGTTACCTAATCAATACCAAGTGTTTGCTCTCACCAATTAATGTTCTGAATATCCTTTTCAATTCTAATTATCTGTATAGATACCCCAACAAATCCTCTATCTCATTTCAAAATCCCTCCTGTAAAATCGTACATATCAGCTTTTAAGCTGGAAGTTTTTACATTTGCTGAAGAAAATGGTGTTGACATGGCCATACACAGGAGATACAGTATCAGTGAGAAATGTGTTAGGGACTGGCGTAAAGTAAAGGATACGTTATGGACTACAAAGAAATCCTAGAAGGAAAATCACAGCTGCAAAGTTAGGTGAACTAACATTGAAGATCATGTGGAGGAATAAACTGAGGCTAAAGGCCAAACAAATCTTAACTGCTTGGAATGGAAGTTGACAGTTTCAGAAGTGATTTTGGTGCTTCTACCTGTAGAAAAGGAATTTGTATTAGGCGGCACGTGACTTGGCACAGAAATTTTGTGTCAACCTCCTTGTTGGCTTAGTTGTGAACCCCACATATTGGACAACTTTGAACAGTTGAATATTAACTCTTGCTATCAAAAATGAAATTGAGTTGAATATCTGAATTTGAGATGAGAGTGCTGTAATATCTCAAGTTTAATTGTTTAAAGTAGATGATTTAATACAGTGCCAATGGTATGGAATAACCTGATGATCACTGATATCATGCAGTGACTAAAAATAGACACTGGATTTTGATACCAGAACTGCTGATAACATTTTCAGTTTGTTTCAAATATCTTTCCATGATTACAAATGTATAAACATGTCAAAAAATATTTCAACGCCACATCTATCAGGAAGTTCTTTCCAATTAGATAAGTGGTATGCACAAAACAGTAATTATTCATGAGTCTGGAAGTTCTGCAGACATTATTATGACTGGTTGAAAGTTTGGCTAACTACTGTAAATGGTCTAGCCTCGTCTTATACCCCAAATTGAATTATCTATCAATGAAAGAAAAATTGGAAAACTAGCCAATTTGACTTATACTTCATATCAACGTATTCTCTGAAAATTACTGTAATTTATTCCAGTGAAAACTTGGAAAACCTTATTATTTATTATTATTATTAATTATTAATAAATCAAAACCTTGATTTTTCATCAGTGAAAATCAGATTCTGTGTCATTTTATTTTTAAACTTTATTAAGAAATTATATAAAAAAAGATAATTTAAAATTGTTTATTATTAGACATCAATGCCTTATGATAGGCAGATTGTATGTATTATTATGGACAAAATTTTTAGGATACAGGGGTATATTTGGTTCCCTAGTTTTTTTTTTCTAAAACATCTAACACTGATTATTTTAGCCAGGCTCTTCAAATATTGAATTATATTCATTTATATAAAGAAAATTATTTTTGAGTTAAAACAATTAGATTCATATTTACAATTTAAAAAAACTAGAAAATATCCAAAGCAAGAATGTTTGTATTGTCGTATGAACATCAAAAACAGGATTGTTGGGTGCCATGATTAAACATCTCTGTAGCCTTCTTAAATGGGATGTATCATTGGAATAATTTAAGACGCTTAAGTTCTGTTTAGGTAGGCACTGAAATATCACCTGATGAAGTTAAATAGTGAGTCTTTTTTGTTTTATCGAGTTACTTCTGAAAGTTAAATGAATATCATAAATTACTGAAGTAAAAATTTGTAAATTTGTAAAAATGTTAAGGTTGATTGTCATTTAAAGGTCAATTATAACATTGATTTCTCCAAGACTTTATTGAATTCCTTTTTTTTTTAAAAAAGTATTCAGTACTTATTTAAGCATTATAATAATTAAAAGTAATACAAAGTAGTTGTAAGAAATACTAAATAAATGTTAAAATTGGTGGCACATAAATACAATTAACAGACCTGTTCATGTTATCTCAAGTTATTCTCTTTGTTGTTTTGTCATGTAATATTTGGGCTCCTGTATAGATGGTTAATTGTTTGTCGCATGTGGACATTTTCTATTGTTTGTTGTTTGCTAAGTGAAATATTGATGAGTAAGTAAATAGTCAAGCTGGAGGTTTTGGTTGTAGCTTTGGATGTTGTGTGACTATTTAAGAAGTGAAACAATAGATTTATATTTACATTAACTTTCTATTTCTTTTATTGGAAGTTTTATCAAAATCAACCATTCTTTTCCTTACTAAATATTTTGCTTTCAAAAACAGATTTTCATTTTTTATGGAAAGTGAAAATAGCACAGAAAATGACTGCAAACTTTAGCACATTTCAAATTTAAAATACACACCACGGACATTTTTCAGATGTTAGTTTAGAGTATAACTAGTGCAATGAAAATGATCTACAGTTAGGTCAGTCATTTAGCAACAAATACATAGTACAAAGGGGAAGTGTCATCTCATAACATCTTAAAGGCACATAGTGCACCCTACAGTATCTATGCAATGCCACCTTATTGACCATATAAGGTTTTGGCTGAAGACCTATGACATCTTCTGCCACTGCTGCATTGAGCATTACGCTGCAGGTATCATTCAGTTTTATCATGCTAATGATCATTCATGAAAGATTAAGGGACAAAGATGGCTTATTGCTGGAGATAATGTTGACATGCTTCAGTAACATGAGGACACAATCTCAGATTCTTGGTGATGTCTAAAGCATCACACAACCTCTAAAGACATGGAACAGTGTTCTGTAATGAAATGTCACCATAAATGCTGCTTCCTTTCCAGCTTTCATTTTACAGAACCCATTAATTGTAGCTGTTTACCTTGATGCAACATCTTCAACTGTTTTCAGTTTTCCTTAGGTGACATATTGATGCTTTTGAGAAAAGAATGCCTTGCCAATATTTTCTGGTCTAATCGGTGCCTGTAGTTATTGGCCCATTCGAGTCACAGTCCATTGTAATGTTTAGTGAGTGTTGAGCCAATGTGAGGATGTCTTAAGTAAGTCTGGCAGCAAAAAATGTCTGATCATTACATTGCTGACAATTTCTCATCAACCATGCACCACTTGAACTGTTATAGAGGCCAGAAACATTTGGTTCAGAGAGGATTGCAATGAATTTCATGATCCTGTCTAGATGTGGTCAGGTGTCATTGGTTTATCCTCACTGTAGCTCTATGTTGACAGTTTAGTTGTTGTGCAACCAATCTTGTCATGGAAGCCTGAATCATGGCTACTGACTTCCCATTATGTTCTCATTCTGGACATGGTGAAGTTGCATTTAGAAGGGTGTTTCATGATAAGACTGAGGGGGCCTTCTCTTCACTGACCTTCATACTGTTTAGGGCACAAATTAATCTCATGCTGCACATGCAACATGTGTTTAGTTGCATTAATGCTTCAGTAAATCATGGCAATTAATTTTATAGCATTAAGTTTGTTTCCTTCACCATTCCATGATGTCACCTTTTCAATGTAAACAGATGTATATGCCAAATAATTTCACTTTTAATGTGTTTTTTTTATTCAGTCTCTGAACTTTGAATACTGTAGGTAACATTCAAGGCTATACCTACATCTTAAAACCCCTCTGAATGTTAAAACCCCTAAAGAATATAACTTGTTAAAATTCTGATCTTTTTTTAAAAAATCTAAAATAAAATTGTATTTAAACCGTTTAAAGTTAGATTTTAAAAGTTATTATTTATATTTTGTTTTTGTTTATTTTAAAGTGTTAAATATGAACTTAGGGCCAGTAGCAGAGGAATTTTCAAAGAGAGGCTGCCCGGTGAGTTTGCGTGCTGATCTCTGGTGCCAAATGCTTGGGATTGAGCTTGATGCTATGGTAAGTTTGTAAATATTTCAAATCATTGACACATGGTTAATTGTGTGCTGTCAGGGTTATCAGTACTGCTGAATGCCACACAGCTGTACATTTTAAAACATTTGTTTATTTTTATGTCATCTCTGTTTATATCTTAAGTAAGCAGATATTCTTATTTCTGACTTACCAGGTCTTAAGCATTTGGAATATACTGAATGATTACTAAGTTTGGTCTTCAGCCATTTAAGAAAGTGTTTGTAAAATAATTAGGGATTCTGAATTTTTTGGTGGACAAATCTAGCTATTTACAATTACTGGAGATCATAAATAGAAATTAACTGAGATTCTGTCTTTTAAAATCTTTTTTTAGTAATAGAATTGCCTTTGAGTGGAATAAATTACTGACAAGTGTAATTAATGGTGATAGTTATTAATCAGACAAAAATATAATGAAAGAACAACTGACTAGCACAAACTAATGGCAGTGCCATCAACACAAGAATATTTGATTGATAAAATGAAGCAAGCATTCCTTATAGTTTCCTAGATTATCCAGCTGTAGCAGTACCATTTTTGTTAGTGTAGTATTCAGGTTCTATGGAACATTCAAAAAGTAAGTTTTGCTTTATGTGTTTACTTCATCTGCTATGGAATGAGGTACCTTCACATAAATATGTAGTTTGACTATTTATAATTGTTTGGGATTTTTTAAGATATAGAAGTCAATTCAGCAGCTTGGAACAGTCTTCTTTAGATTGGGCCTCTTTTCTGGTCTTAATTATGTGTGGGAAGTACGAGTATATCACTTGGGGAATTTAGCAATGAAGTAGACCAAGTTAATGTGCCAGGAATTTTTGCTGTTTTTAATATGCTTTTTCTCATAGAGCTGTGATTATTCAGTGTTGAGATGAGTGAGTCTATGATTTGGATCTCAGGCTGAGTAAAAATCAAGCAAGTCTAGTTTAGTTTGAAACCTCAAGTTCAAGTCACAGGATTGGGTTTACCAAATCCAAGTTCTGTTTTTTTTTTTCAAAACATAATATTGAAGAGCAATGTTTCAAATAATGCATGTTCATTAAGATCATAATTTCAGCTTCTAATTACTCATCATGCAGATTAACTCTTTTTGATTTAATGCTATCACAGAGTTCAAGCTTGACTGACAAAAACACACACACACACACGCACACACAAGTAATGCTATAGTTGTTGGAATGGTCAAGGTATTCATTGCAATTTTTTGTTAGAGGGGTTATTTCACCATTATATATCCAAAACTTAAATGCTTCCAGCTTCAGTTCCAAACTTTAAATTGATGAAATCATCCCAGAGATTATTTTATGGTTTTGATTTTCAAGTTTATGTATGTACAGTTCATAAGGAGATAAGACTTGATGTAAAGTTCTCAATTGCTTCCACTGGAATGTGGAGAAATTATTAACACCTTCCAGGACATTTAAACACAGTTTTCACCAGCTGCAAGAAACAGTCAATCATATAAATATGGCCTGTTTGGTCTGAGTTGGATTAATAAATCTATTTTTAACTTCAGTATCTGATTAGTCACATCTTTCCTGTTGATTAAATCTTTATAACAATCACTAGAATAACATAAAAGGAAGTATAAGCATCTTTATTCTTGAGAAATAGAACCTCAGATTGTTGGCCAAGATATGGTCAACACAAATCACTTGCATTTAAAGACTTGAGGATGATCAAGATTCACATTGCTCAGAGTTGTCATCATTTTGTTGTTTTGTAAATTGAGATCAAACATTTACAATGCTGGATTTGCTTCTTTGTACATCTCAATCAGTTCAAAATACCTTCACAACATTCTTTCCACTATCTTTCAGAATGCCAGAAATAATCGCAGTGTCAACCTAATCAGTGCCCCATTCACACAGTATTGCATTTGTTGCAAGTTTGCATCATAGGAATAATACACTCGGGTAGTCTCAGCGTAAATGCTCAGTTCAGCCATCCACATATTTCCAAAGCAACTATAAATTCATAGAACCTTGTGAATTTTCCTGACCATAACTCAACACAGATAATTATTCTTCTAGCTTTACTCAGCACTTCCTTCATGGTCTTTCATTATTTCTCTTATTATTTTTTAAAAAAAATAAGCTATGGAATTTGTTTCTGCTTTGCATGGGTGTACTTTGAGTTCAGATCAGTCAGAAATATGATGAAGTGAGGCCTTTTCACAATAGAATAATGGAGGTTAGGTTAGTGGAGGCAAACAGGATTGAATCAATTTTGAGTTTCTTAGCACAATTTTGTCCATAAGTTGATGCGTTCTTTTCAAATACCTTCATTGTTGGCTGCTCAACTTGAAGAAAAGGATGGAACTACTTGGGGATTGAGATTTTTTGTTTTCTTGACATCAGCATCAGTCTTCTCAGACTCCTCTGACAGTGATAAATGGTTATTGTTCAAATGGTTTGCTTTTCAGGTTCTCTACAATGACTTCAGAGCAGTCTGTTATGCAGATCTTGCTTTCCTACCTTCTGTTTTAGTGAAGGAGTTCCAAACTCAACTGGTTTTAGCAGGACATTGAAATCCATTTTCTGGGAGCTGATAAATTTTTCCTGGAAAAGATTTCTGCCCTACTGGAAGTTTTATTAGAACCACTTTCACCAACAGTATCCTAAGAATCCTTTTTATGGACTTTAGCTTCCATGCTACAAATGGAATCTGGTGTATCTTATGCTGATTTCCCACAGTAAACCTAGTTAATTTTCCTGTATTAACTCAGTAAGCCAGGTCTCTTGAGACAGCAACTGAACTTCTTACATACCTTCAAGAAACTTCCAAGAATATTCTGGCTATTCCATAATATTTTACAATTATCCAGAATTCATAGAAATTTGTAGAGCATTGTAGAAACTACTATCACAGTTTTCATTATTATTTGCTATTTATAACACAACTGCGCATCATAATAAAAACACTAATAATTAATTTGGGTTGAGTAGATTTTTTATTTTAGAGGTCCTAGTCTGAGTCCAGTACAAGTATTAATTTTTCAATGCAAGTCAAGTCTGTGTCCAAGTACTTGACTCAACACTGGATCCACTGTAAGAACTGGTGGTAAAACCATGTTCTCAAATAATCAAGGTGTTTTTTTAACTTGAAAACCCCAAGATTTCTGTTTGTTTTGTTTTGTGAGGTTTTCTGTTTATTTATTAGTATTTTTCTGAGTAATTTGAATATGTAAAAAATATTAAAATAAGAAAAAAACAATTGTAAAAAAAAAGCAAATCTTAATATATTGAAATATCTACATTATATATATATATATTTTTTTTTTTTCCAGTAATCTACAATAGTTTGAAAATTGTTGCATTGTAGAATATCTTTCAGTGAAAAGCACAATATGGTATTGGATTGATTTGTGGAGTGGTTGTACCGATGCTATATTGGGACCAAATTTATTACAATTATTGTGTTCTCTTATTGTCTATGGTCTTATGGGTCCTTTGCTGGCAGCTCACACCACCAGTACAGTCACAATTCAGATTTTAGCCTAATTCACTTATCTTTCTGCATTCCCCAAAGACTAATTACCACTATATCAATGATATTTTGTGATAGGATTGTGTCACTCTACAGTTATTTATGAATATAATATTTTGATGAAAGAAAATCAATAAGCTACGAACAAAACCATGTGATGTTTCTTTTTTCATTTTCTTTAAAGGCGACTGTCCACAATTTCAGTCTGGTTTTTACCTGCCAATAATTTAGAAAATTTTCCCAAAATGCAACTTGTGAAACACATGATTGTCTACAAGGGGGTGAAATGTCTGCCTTTTTTCAAAAACATATCAATGATAATTCTTTTCAGTCATGTTTATTTTCTAGCCAAAGTTTTTAGCACCATTTTCTGGCAATGTTTTTTTATTTTCTTTTAGCATTTTACTTCATCTGCCATACTGATTTAACAGCTAAACGTTTGGAAGCAATTTACAATGATCAGAATCTAATCATGAATTTTCATAGCATTACATTGTGGGAGAATTTTCTAAATTATCAACAAATAAAGACCAGTCTATTATGTATATACTCACTTGAACCATCAGATTATTGCATCTACAAAGGAATACTAGTTTAGGGCTTTCTTAAATATTTTTATTAAGGTTCTGCACAGCAAAACCTTTCTTTGATGATGTATTTTTTTTGTTCAGAATTGCCATAAAGGAAATACACTACTAGTCAAAAGTTTTTGGATAAAAAATGTTTACAGATTTTTATTTAATTTTATTTTTAGTTGTTATTATAACATGAATAAAAAAATTACATCCAAGAACAATTACAAAAATATAAACTATTTATGCCAATTTAGATCTAGAATTCATCAAATTAAGTATGCTTGGTTTTCATAACAACTGTGCATGAAATAGTTAGAAATGACCAAATTATTTAGTGATTATGTTGGCTTCAACAGATGATGTAGAACAATATAATGTACTGTCTGCAAGAATTGGTATCAAACATTGCTATGACAAAACAAATTTGTTTTGAAACATTTCTATCTGCTTTTACACACTACATATTGATTGAAATTCTGATTGAGAAATTTCTTCATTAACTTGGCATATTCTCAAAGGTGTCTCTTATAAACTGTTAAATAAGCATACTCATTGGGATAAACTGTGACAGGAAACAAATAGGACAAAAGAGTATCAAGGACAGATGGCTAATACCCTAAGGTAGTAAGTAAGGCAAACAGACAATATACAGCTTCCGAAACGATAGTAAAAAAAAAGGGGGGTAGATTTGATAAACTAATTGAATGCATAGCTTTAGAAAAAGTCACTATAAATGGTTGCAAAGGCAAAATTGCATATAAAATAGATAACTGATGAATGAAAAATACTGGTAAGGTCACATCACAAGAAAAAAATTTTGTTGTTGTTTTATTTAAAAACAGCGTTTTGTCAATGTGTGTGCTAAATCAATAACATGTCATAAAACATAGGATGGTTGACTCATGCCTTAGGCTTTTTCTGGGTGACTAGACATGAAGATATTTAGAGAACTTAATAATGCATTAGGAACACCATCTCAATATTCCCCAAAGACATGCTGGTATTTCAGTATGTGACTTCTTCCTACAAATAAAAGACACTTAACATTTTCTACATTGTGCAAAGGATTAACTAAAGCATTCTGCAAAGCATGACAAGTGGCTGCTACGGTCAGCAAACTTTGCCAGTTACTGAACCTTAGCAGACTGAAATCGGATGTGTACACTTTACGACACCACAGCTATAGAAACACATTTTTTCAGTTTTGACTGTGATTGTTCTAGTAAATTAATAAATAGCATCCCACAAATCTGCAAAGCTGTTATAAAAGGCCAGAGTTGGTTAATTTAATAAAATCTAAGAGTTGTTACAAGAATCTGTTTATATTTGTTTTTAAGATTCTCTTCATTTGCTTTTTTTAATTTTATATTAATCATTAAAATTGAATATAATAATTTATAAACTTGGTTTTGGCTGCAAAAAAAATGTTTTTTCTTTTAAATTTTTGAGTATATGAATAAATGAACATTTTATGCAATTAGTAAATGCATATTTGTAGTGACCCAAAAGTATGATTTATCACAAGCTTATTAAAGGTATCACCCACTATCACAATTTAAATTTAAAGGTAGATATATTGCCATTTCAAATTCATATGCAGCATGAAAGAATTTTTTTTGGACTAAAACTGTCATCAAAAGTTTTAGAAAACTTCTTTAGTGATTTGTCTGTTTGTGAAGCGAGTAATTATCATTGTACCTATCATTTCTTGCAAAAAAAAAGAGCAAACATTGTAATTTTGATTTATTTTATTCTGAATATTTCCAGTGTAAAAAAAAAAAAAAAGTTAAACATTAAAATTGTATGGCAGTGTTTTGTTGGATTAGTTACCAATCCATTGTCCACCATGATCTCTAAATTAATGCTTATGGTTATCATCTTTGAGTATGGCAAACATGCTTATAGAAAGGAGCTGGAAGTCACTGAGTTTTTCCTAAAAAAATTTACATATGAATTATCTTTTCAAAGTTGCAAATATATTTACATAATTCTATTTTTTAAACCATTTTGTTGTAAATTTATATCTTTTTTATATAAATACATCGCTATTTCATTTTGTTTTTTTTTATTTTTTAAAATAATTCTGTATTAAATGTGTGTACATTTTTTTTAAAGATGGAAATATGTTAACATATTAAATGACGTCACGTTTTAGAAATGTTGAAAAGGTTTTTCGTTGGTTTTATAAAACAATAGCAATACTAATAATCTAAATGGCATGATTACTTATTTTTCTGTGGATTTATTTGTATTTTTGTTATTTGACATCACAAAGCACTTACCTCTGTTTTAACGATACTCATAGATCTAGCAACTTACTTGTATCCTGGCGCAGTGTTTTAGCCTACCTGTGTCAAGCCAGAATTATTGAGCAGATCTGTTTTACTGTTGAATGTGTTCTTTATTAGCCACAAATGAAACAGAGAATAGATTTCTTTTCCTTTTTTTTTTTACAAAATATTAATAAATGAGAGAGAAAAAAATGGCGCGGCAACAGTCAGCATAATTGAACGGAAAGGGAAAAAATCAACGAATTTTGGAGATTTCTAATTAAAGATAAACTTTGTGCAGAACCAAAGAAACATGACAAAATTACTTTTATAAACTGCGAAAGAAAATTCCAAGTATCTTGGTATTTCACATGTTAAAAGAGAGAGAATTTTAAATACTGAAGTAACAAAAAGAAAAACTGAAAATGTTTCGTATTTTTTTCTCGCATGCATTTCCAGATTTGTTGCTATTGATTTCATAAGTTGTATTTCTCCAGCATTCTCTAAGATTTGAGTTTCTGCCAGCTAAAAAAAATCTAATGAAGCTTTGCTTGCTCAAATTTTGGCATATTTGACTGTTACTCCCTTTCATTCTGCCTCAAAGAAAATCCACTGTGCTCATCTTCTGTACAAATGCATCTGTAGCTGTTTATAAAATTATATTTCACACCATTCACTCCAGTAAATATTTTAACATTTCCTATTTTATCAATGTGTCAGGGCGTGCGATAGATTATTTTTATGGATAAATAATTTCTTAGATAAATTATATTGGCATGTCCATGTATGTTTTCTAAGTGATTTTTCCAATGAAATTTGACAGCTTCTCCAGAAATCCCTAGAATTTGGATTTTTACCATCAAAAGATTAAATGTTGTTTTGCTTGCACAGATATTGCTATGGTGATTTGACTCTGTTTTAATCTTCCCGTAAAAAGAATCCCATTGTGCTCATCTTTCTTAGTAAATAATATATTTGTGGCTGTTTATAAAAATATATTTTATTCCATCCACTCCAGTAAATATTTGAATATTTTCTATATTATCAATGTTTCAAAGTATCTGATGAACTTTTCTTTTTAATGAATAAATCATTTTTTTAGAAAACAGATGAAAATGTTGTAAGTAGTGTATTATCTTATATGAAATTCTAGATGGTGTACCACAAGGTTTTGTTTTGTTTTGCATCATCTCTTGTTCTTGTTTCACATAAATAAGACTGGCAGTATTATAATGGATCTAATAAAAAAAGATCATTCAGATGATATACTAAATCTATGGAAGGGAAAATAACTAAATATCATGAAAATAGGCTTCAGAAAAAATAATTAATTGTCTGAAATGAAGAATAAACTTTAACACTGAGAAATACAATTTTATTTAAATTGAAACAGGAAAACTAGCTATTATAGGAGAAACTAAATTGGAAAATGTGGCTATTATTCATTACAGTAAGATATACAAAGTTTTTTTTTTAAATAAGCTAAATGCATTTTGATATTGGTTTAAAATTATCAGGCTTCAAATAATGTTCAAATACTAGATGTAGTGTATACATGTATTCTGCTCAATCAGGCCTCTGTTTGCAGTATTTAACAGCTTCCTTCTGTTTTATTAGCATTCACTCATGATTTCAACAGAACGGGGGACACTATGATGCTTTAAACATATTTTTAAAGAAATAGTTGGGTGGGAGGAGAGCTGAAGTTAAATCTTCATTAACCAACCTACTGCATGTAACACTAAAAAGATATTAGTTCCAAAATGAGATGGAATCCATAGCCACTAATATAACAAGAAATGTTACTGAACAAACAAAAATTAATCTAGTAAACTCTTAGACTCTTAAAAACTTGATGTCTGAAAAAATTAGAATCAGGTCTCTCTCTCTCTCTCCCTAAGAGTGGTCATGTGACTTCTAAAATATATTTTGTTGTTCTGAAAATTCATCTGAAAACAATTTAAGATGAATACAGTAAAACCAGTCCGAGGAGTCAGTATTACAATAAAAAAAAAAAAAAGCTAAACATTTCATCAACAAAGAAGCCTTGAAATATCAACAGAAGTATGATGTAGATGACAGAATACGGTGATACAATTGGCTTCTCAAAACATGCATAATTAGTGAAGTATGCCATCAACAAGCAAATTACTTAAAACTGAATTGATGGATGGCATCAAAACATAGCAAAGCTGCAGCTATTTGGTTAGTGGAGACCTCAAGGAGGAAAACTAAACTGTAAACAATAGCTCCACAAGTTCAAGCAGTCACCAGATATTATGAGAAAAGGATTCTTAAGTGTTCACAAAAATTGAAAGATATATCATGAATCTCCAGAAACAATCCACTACCCAGTATCAACTTGCAGAATGATGGCTCTTCAACAGATTACATTGGAAGGCATAAACATCATAAAATCAATGCTGTCAATAACTCGTATGAACATCAGCTCTCTCCCAAGCACAACATCATTGTGAATAAGATTGTGACATTAATGTGGGATACATGGGTGAACATCTATAGAAAGACTAATGCAAATAAGCTTAATCATGAAGATAAAACTTACCAGTGTCAAGACTGTAAAAAGTGCAGAATTACATTAACTTACAAACAGAGTAAAGTACAATGTGGCATTTAAAGATAATCATAGTTAATTATCATTGGAAGCATTAGTCCTGTAAACAAGACTGTGACAAAAAGAGAGAGAAAATTCCTAGCTCCATAAATATCCACCAGGTGGCCAGTGTCACAGTTGTCTTAAGTTTGATTCCTGGTCAGAGTCAGCAGAGTTTGGCATATATCTCCCTGGCATAGTTTTTTTTTTGTTTTTTCCTGAAGCTTTCTGGTAAAGATATTCTGCCAAAGTCACTGGTGCCGGGCACTATTGGTGCAGGAGAATATCCGTTAGCGGATAGGTATGCCACTGCACTCTCTTACCAGGGCAGAGTCTCTCTTGCAGAGACCGGTGAATGTTAAATCTACCATGTTCAGAGAGTTGGAGTTTTAGGCACAGCCTGAGTACCGCAACAAGTGGCATCAATCAGAAAACATAATTGCAAAGATACTAGTGTTAGTGTTGTTTACTGACAGTAATGTATGAAGGGCATCCTCTCTAAAAGTGAAAAAAAAAATCGTAAACTATGTCACAATAATAGCATCTAAGAATATGATGTTTTTGAGGACTTATAGAAATTTCTTGGAAAAGGAATAATATCGGTTGATCGGTTGTTTTTTTTTTTAATTTCAGGATGTATTAAAGTTTGAACAGTTGAAGAGTTATGTTTTTAAACATGAGCTGCTCACAGACAATCTCTTTTATAAAGTAAGCAGTCAGTCCTTCCTTTCTTTTCTGTTTTTTTTTTTTTGCATGTTGGAAAGGATTACATGAGCCCTCAGATTGAGAATAGTTCTTAAGGAACCAATTTAAAGTAAACCATCTCATCTTTAATTGTCTATTTAAGCATGCTTTCACTTAGAGTCAGATTAGAATGTACTTCAGAAGAATGCAGTCTATGGCCATCATTCAAGCTTATAACAAACTTGATAGCTAGGTTTAGAAGTAAAATTAGTTTTCACAAATATTGCTTTAGTGTTTTGTTTGCTCATTTACTGTCTGCCTTATTCTTTAGGATATAAAACTGACAGCAACCAATGATGACCAGTACTTTGTATTTGAAGACTTTCTTTATCAGGTAAGCCTTGTTTAGATAATTGTATGTCATCAAATTCTGTTTTTTTTTTTGTTTAATTATAATTATGTTAAACTGACAGATGCTATCTTTTGAGGAAAGGAAAGGGAAAAAACCTTGAAATAAAAGTTTAAAACTTCACTTTATGCAACAAGCATTTTCTTTCTCTATAATCTATAAGCCTCATGTAATTTCAGGTTAATTAATTCTTTAAAATAACCAGTTTAACATACATCAATCTACATTTCACCTAACTTTTCATATATTTTTATGGCCATTAGAAGAAAGAAATTATTATGGTAAGGTGGTTGTGTAACTAATTTAGTATATAGTACTACTGTAGCTAGAAGCTCTCTTTTTTCTTGTCACCAGTGTAATTTAAGAAGGTACTACATAAGGTTTGGACCTCACTCGTAGGTTGTCTCAGTGTTGTTCTCAACATAGTTTATTTACTTATGTGAATAATATTAGCACTTTTATTCATGATTAAATTCACAAATGGCACTAATTTTCACATAGTAAAGTTAACAGGATGGATAATAAAAGTTTATAGACTACTTTAATTCAAGCTAGTGTATTGATCTAACAATTTAAATATGAAATGTGGATGTTTGGCTTTGTGATTTTATCATGAGATGGAAATGTCCATCATTCAAAAGGTTTATACATTTGAGCAGCAGAATATAGGTAAAAATTTTCTGTGGAAAGACCCAGTGTAGTTTTATTAAGCTTATAGTGATAGTGCTACATTTACAAAGATCAACAAAGAAAAATGCCTGAGGGTTTGGACACTACAACATAAAAAGCAGTGAGAGTACCTCAGTTTTAAAGTCAGTAGGCAAGTTGTATAAATACTGTAGAGCACAACCAGAACTTCAGGTTTTTCTGTATATATCTAGTTCAGGTAGTTGATGGCTATGTTTGTAGAAGAATTCCTGAGTTATTTATTTTTTTCTTTGACTGACTTGTTTTGGAGAACCTCCCTCAACACAATTTCTTCTTTTTCTCTGTACCACTACATCATCATAGGTTTTCTCCCACAGCTAAGCAGAGGAGTTGTAGTAATGGAAATCCATTTCTTACTAAGACAGAAGTGCCAGGTTTCACAATGTGCAGAAATGGCAATTCTTGTGAGCAGTAATCATGGCTCTACACAGCTTCATCAGATGGCTACTGCTGCGGGCAATCATGCTTTAGGAAGAAGAAATTTAGTTTCTCTATAAACTGAGCAGAGAATACTCGTCATTTGAGTTGTAGAAGTACTGTAGTGAAGGAACGTTTATTAGAATAACAGTTGCTTGTACACGTTCAGTTACAAGGGCTCAATCTTTAAAGTGCTTGGATTTTTTTTATCCAGCTGTTTTCAGGAGCCTCAAAATATAATAGTACTTCACAAGTGCTTTAAAGTTTTTGAAAATAAAGCAAAACAATTGCAGATACTTATTAATATTATTCAACATTGAAAAGTTTATCTAAAGATTACAGTATATCATTTGTTTGATTTTCTGCAATATTCTCAATGTAGGATTATAAACACAAGTGCTGAAGGAATTGCAAATTGTGGAAGACGTGGTGAGTGTGATGTATTGATAGTTTTATCCTTATCAGACTGTGTCCACTAAGCAGATTGGGAATATGAATATTTAGCAACTCTGGTTTTGAGAACCAGAGTAGTTTGTATGTTGTTTTAAAGCTGTGCTAGTGATAGGCATTCTCTCAAATGCATACTGCATGTCAAAATTTTCAACATTGGAGGCAAGAAAGAGTTGGCTCTGTATAATAATATTCAAGACAAAATGTATTATTAAAATAACCAGCAGAAACATGCAGGATATTTTGTTGCATTATCAGGTAAGGCTGTTACATCCTGTGCTACCACACCATCAGATAAAGAAAACACTGTTAACCCTATCAGAGGTAGTGTTGATAGTACAAGTAGTAATACCAATCAGTAATGCTTGTGAGCTTGGTCAACTTTGGTAATTTGTGAGTAGGGAGGATGCTAAAAGCTAAAATTATTAGGGGTTATGCAATTGTATAATAGCACTTTTTCTGCAAGTTCAGTGAAGATGCTGGTCAGAGGCTTCAATTATCCAGTTTGATCTGTAGCCACATCAAAACTGACATCAGCAAAATATTTAAAATTATTTCAAAAAAAAAAAAAACACTTCAATGTAGATTTTCTTTAACATGTAAAATATTTCCTACCGTATACCTGTAGGAGCCATGAAATAGTACAAGGTAAACAAAATAATTGAATATTTTGAAAAAATATTTTAGAAAGTTATGTAGTGCTTTTATTTCTTTACCATTACAAGTTTCTTCAGCATTTTAAAAGTTGCTTTGATCTTTTTATTTTTTGTAAAAGGGATTAAATATAATTAGAATCATCTTCATCCATTAGATTTTTTTCCAGACTTTTGTTTCATATGATTACTGGTCAACAAGTATTTTTCATCAAGCATATATCAAGGTGTATTTAGTGTAGTTTTTAATGCTGATTTCAAATATACAATTAGTTTTTTGACATCACGTACAGTTTTCAAGATGAGAAAGTTTTTTGGTTTTCGCTCATGCATTATATAGAAATTCCAATTAATGACGTGTATGCATGTATTTCATTTACATCATGGAAACATAGCTTTAAAATAAACTACATTATTCATTGCTGCATAGTTCAGATGCAATATTTCATCATCTTAAATTAACCAATCAAGTTTTGTCTGATGAAATAGATATTTCAACATCTCAAATTGTCCAGTCATAATTGGTCTGATGAAATATTTCATCATCTCAAATTCAATATAAGTATAACTGTTTGTATCTATTTCCTTACTTGTTTTACAGTGTTAACAATGTCAAGACAGTGTAGAAATCCTGCTGATGTGTTTTGTTATGTCTGTGGACAATTTATTGTGAAAGCTCAAAAACGTACAATAACATCAGAGATCAAGAAGATTTATAAGCTATACTTTGACTGTCCTCTTGGAGATCAGGACAAGTTATGGGCACCACATTTTATCTGCTCAGCTTGCTCAAATGGCTTACGTGACTGGTTAAGAGGAAGAAGTCCATGCCTTTTGCCATTACAATGATATGGAGGGAGCCGAAAGACCATTTTAATGACTGTTATTTTTGCAAAGTAAATGTCACAGGATTTTCTATGAAGAATAAACACAAAATTGTGTATCCCAATTTGGATTCTGCAATGAGACCTGTGCCTCTCAATGGAAGTCTGCCAATTCCAGTTCCACCAGATGATGGTATTGAAACATCAGATGATGATGCTGACTGTCACGATAGTGCTGCTGAGGAAGATTACGTGGCTGATGACGATATCTTTGAACCTCAGAAATTTTCCAAAGCTGAACTGAATGACCTTGTCAGAAACCTATCCCTCTCAAAAGATAAAGCAGAACTGTTGGCATCAAGACTGAAGGAGAAGTATCTGCTAGAGCATGGTGTTCGTATAACTTATTTTTGGCAGAGAAATGTGGTTCTACAAATGTGTTTTTCTGTTGAAGGCCCGCTTTGCTTTTGCAGTAACATCGATGGACTTTTCGAATGTTTATCACAAAATCATGATCTTGCAGAGTGGCGTTTGTTTATTGACTCTTCAAAACGAAGTTTAAAAGCTGTACTTCTCCATAATGGTAATTTGAAGCCCTCCATTCCTATTGCACACTCCATTCATCTTCATGAATCATATGAGAATATGGAACTTCTATTTCATGCCATTGCCTATGAAAGATACTCATGGAAAATATGTGGAGATTTAAGTCATTGGAATGTTAATGGGAATGCAGTCAGGTTTCACAAAATACTGTTGTTTCTTGTGTCTATGGGATAGTCGGGCAACTGACAGACATTATTCGGAATCAAACTGGCAGACAAGAACATCATACCAGCCAGGACTGTCTAGCATCAAGAATACACCTCTTGTAGATCCATGTAATGTCCTATTGCCTCCTTTGCACATAAAGCTTGGACTGATGAAACAGTTTGTAAAGACACTAGGGAAGAGAAATGCCAGAGGGTTTGAGTATAATGTAGAAAAGTTACCCAAAATCACATAGGCGAATTTGAAAGAGGGTATCTTTGTTGGACCCCAAATTAGAGAAGTACTCAAAGATGTCAACTTCAAGACAACACTTGATGAACTGGAACTGCCTGCCTGGAATGCTTTCAATTGGATCTGTGAGAATTTCTTGGGCAACAAGAAGGCAATGGACTACAAGGATGGCATCAAGAATCTGCTGAAATGCTACTCAGCAATGAGTTGTCGCATGTCACTGAAAGTTCACTTCTTGGACTCCCATCTGGATTTCTTCGCAGATAACCTTGGAGCAGTGTCTGATGAACATGGTGAAAGATTTCACCAGGACATTAGTGCTATGGAGAAACGGTACCAAGGCTTCTGGAATGACAGTATGCTGGCTGACTACTGCTGGACACTTTACTGTGATAAACCAGATCAGGAACACCGCAGGAAATCCAAAACCACAATGTTTCTAACTCTGTTTGTTTTGTCTGACCCATTTTTTGTGTATTCACTCTTTGTAGAATGATAGTGATGATTTTTAACTCAATAAACTCATTTACTTTCTAAAAATAATGTCCTTATTTATTACATTAATGATTTCATATATACAAATATGTAAATATTTGCATGTATCTACTGAAAAACTGATACGTGCTGCATACAAATGGAGTGAAATTTTGAAATCAGCATGAAAAATTAGTCTAAAAAAGTTGGTTTGCATTCATAATGAGTATAATACATTTAATTTTGTTGACCAGTGTTATTATAAGAATCTTGATAAGAATTTCAATCTAGCAGCCATTCTGTCTTGAAATTGAGTATTTATTAGACGGAGTTTTTGTTTGTTTGTTTTTCTCTGTAGGTGCTCCATCTTAAAATTGAATATTTAGTGGAAATCCAGATGTGATTTGTTTGTTCTTAATCAGATTCCCTAAATTGTTCATTTTGGGTATTGTTTTGTTTAATCTCCATGAAGAGCAGATTACTATTTATTTACTTACAACGGTTCAAACAAAAAGAATTTTAAATTAAGTCTCGGATTACAGTATATGTCAGGAAGATCAGATTAGCTGGATATCAGTGGCGCTGGCCATCCAGCAAAAATGGGAGAAAACTAGAGCACACACAGGAAACTGATCAGAACGTGCTGGTTCTACTACTAAACAACGGATGGACCAGAACATTGATGCCGTACTCCTGCTTCAGTATATTTGTGGTCATTGTTGGCCTTTCTGAGCTCAGAACCTCACACACTCTTAAACTACATTCTGCCAGTAGCGGGGTTCGGACTTCTCCAAAGCTCATTTGATATTTTACTAACCCACTGAAATTCCATGGAGATAGCACCACAAGGTCTAGTTGTGCTGTAAACATAAAATGAAATATACATCGGACCATGGTTAGTGCCAAAGACAATGCCATACTTATTTCATGTGGGGATCTTGCTGTTATCTTTAGCAGGATGTTTTGCTTTTGATCTGTCCAGCTTCAGTACAACTCTCAGGTTCATTAAGGAGCACACACACACACACATGCTTTACAATAAGACTGCAGTTGTATTTCTGGATCCTCTTTAGTTTTTCATAGTGTTCACAGCTCCTGGTTCACATTTGACAATTAAAAATACGTAACTTTAGAGATATTTACAGTGGGTTCTTACTTTTGTTAGGCTCTGCTGTTTAGAAATTTAGAAACTTCATAAAAACTTGATATTAAAATTTTATAGCCAAACCACAAAATGTTTTGGACATAGCTAAATAATGGAAGTAAATAATAAATGAACTTACTGAGGAAACTAGTAGAAATGGTCTGGTCTCTACAAGTGGTGTAGTATATTAAATATTCTAATAGCACAGACATTTAAATTAAATATATAGTAATTTGGATTATTTATCAGTATAGTTACCATGTATAAAGCCTAAAATTTGTTTGTTATTTTAAGTGGACTTATGTACTTATTTTTTTTTTTTTACAAAAAAGTGTAAAAAGATTTCTTAATTAAAAAATAGAATTACTAAAGAATTTTTAGAAACAATTTTTTTTTTTTTTGGTAATTAATAATTATATTTGAGACCTTCCTCAAGCCTCCTCAATAATTACAGACAACAACACAACCTATATAACCACGGGAAGTGGGAGCTGGAGTTCGCAGTAAATTATGTGGTTTTTCTACCTTATGTACACTGACTTTTAAAATTAAGTCCACTATATGAAAACACTGTTATCTGTATCTTCGACATTCTTAGTTATCTACAAAATGTTTTATTTCCTAATGAAAAAATGTATGATGCATTTGATAAAAAAATGATATTAACCATATATCACAAAATGTTAATTTTCCTTGTAAGTAGTCTCATAGCTGATTAACATTTAGACCTTTTCCCCCTTGCCTCTTTAATTTAGTTCATCCCATACAAATTCATGGGATTCTGATCTGGTGATTGAGACAGCAGGCTTCAGAAAATCGTTTTTGCAATGTAAACCTATCACCTGTCAGATGAATTCCTATAGAAGATTCATGGTATTGTAGAATATTGCGATATCTCTTTTTTGTGATAATTCATCAATTTTTTATCAAGTCACTGGCTGAATATCAGCAAAACAACCTTATACTTTAACGTTTTCACTGCCATAAGACAAATATGGCTCTGTACTTTTTTCCAGCCTATTTGATAACACACTGTTGTTGCTTAAATCCAGACATTCCAAACCACCTCTTATGCCACGACTCCAAAAAATTCCACCATTTCTTTAAGGCAGGGTCCAAAACTTACCCCATGGCCCATTGTGCAAAATAATTGAACACAGGAAATGGTTTGCAAGTAACATCCAAGTGGAAAGCAAAGCTTGCATCAGAATTGGCAAGACTATCTTTCATATGTCAGGTTGCAGGCACCATCACATTGGTTTCATAGCACTCATTTATTTTACTTAATCTCCCACTGCAGAAACACAATTATGAGCTGTTTAAAATGCATATAAAACAAAGTATAATTATCCAATCTCTCCATTGTCCCCACTTTGTCTCTCAAAGATACAGCCACCATTTTATTTTTTTGGCTACTCCTGGACTCCCTATTGGAAAAGCTCTATAAAAAGTTTAAATGTGCTATGGATGCATGCACCCAGTCTTTATCACTGAAATAGAATGGCATCTTTTGTGGGTTAAATACACAGTGCAATGTTCTGACAATGGAGGCCAGTTAGATAACCTGGAGTGAAGATTCTGCTGTAGTTGTACATCTACGTTGTGCTACAAAAAGATTTGTGAATGTTTCATGATTTTCAATTCTCTTAAATAAAGTGCAAATTAGTTCATTGACTTGATACAACGAGTTATGTTAAGTCTTATTGAGCATCTTTTGCAATGGCATCTCAGATTTAGAAAGAGAGAATTGGTTGTGCTGCATATGGAGATGATGCATGACAGATGTTTGACAAAGTTCTTTGTTAATGAAAAGATAGTTGAGCAATCATAAAATTGGCATCAGGGATTTGTACAATCTAATCACCAACACACTGAGCATCTACATCCACATTAATACAAGACCAGTGATCTCAACAAAACTGGTTTTTCTCCTCATGAAATGAGTTTCTGAAAACATGGGTTGTTGACTTATTTACAAAAGAAGTTCACTGAAATCCTAGCCAAGCAACTCAACCCTTGGAATGTGCAGAATCCCAGATAAACTGCAAAAAAAGAAAAGAAAAAGGATCAGCCTGACCATTTTTTAAGTCTTTTGAGTGAAACAATTATGTATGCATTTTTTGCATTCTTTCAAAAGGAACCTAATTTTAGTGTGGAAAGCTGAGGGAAAGCAAATCCAAGATTACTGATGATCATAGAGACTTATTAAGGAGGTTTGTTGATGATTTTTAAAATCCTGAAAATTTCAGATTTTATAGCAACATCCTTTACACTGAAATCCTACATTTACAAAATAGGTAAGAAATATTTCTTGTATGAAATAATATTTGAAAGCTGTTTTTATTAGTTCCTTTTCACATTCACAGAGGACGATATACTCCTAACAGTTCGGCTTTAACTGATGCCAACATTGATGATACAACAACCAAAACTCAAATTACACAGCTCATTTTCCCACTCTGAAGGCTCACAGAAGTATTACAGCACTAGAAATCACTATTAAATATTTTTATAACCTCTTAAAACATTGTTCAACTGAAATGTGAGAAGTTTTGCATTCTTAGAATTTTCTAATTTGGCATGACGAAGTTAAATTAAAGATTATGAAATTGCATAATAATGTTAGCACATATTTAATAGAAAAATTACCACAGTTGAAAATGGGACAGTTTGAAATCTAACATGAATATGTGATTTCTGAAAAGATGTTATAAATCATGATAAGGATGCTTCAATTAGAATTATTCCAAGGCCAACATTTATAAGTGGTCATCGGTACAGTGTCAAGCTATACGAGCTTCATTTTCTGATAGATTTTGTTTATTTCTAGGGTGGTGTTGGACAATATCAATGATGCAAGTTTATCTACCAGTATATTTAGTATATGAAGTGTAAAAATGCTTGGAAACTTCTTCCTTCAAAGATTTTTGAGTATTTGTCATTAACACTTGATGAGACCAACAATATTTCAAACTTAGCACAACTTACTTTTGTTTGAGAAATTGATGTGATATTATAGGAGTGAGTTAGACTTTAGTTTATGAAAGGCACAACCCCTGACAAAGTCAGTTTTTTCAAAGTATGTGAAATGGTAAACTTGCTTAAATTAAATTGGAAAATTCTGTGAAGCGTGATGATGCATGGCATGTAAAACACAGTAGGAAAGAAGTCAGGGCTTGCATCTCGCATTAATAGGGAAGTGCAAAAACTAAATGCTGAATTTTCCATGCAACTTCACTGTATGACTTCATCAGCAATCTTTTTGCCATAAAATTTATGGTATTAGTCAAATATGAATGTTGATGTTTCACATGTGAATTTCATCTGCATCTGTAGCTTGGATCATTACTGATTTTAGCCGTCTCTTTCGGAGATAAAAGCAGAGCTTGGTGACATTTAATATCCTACCAAACAATGCCATGAAATAGACATTTTTCTTACAGAAAAGGCGAAACCAAAGTTGTATCTGTCTGATCCTGCACAGATTTTGGGATCTTACTCTTTTTTTTTTTTTTTGAAAGATTCCATAAAGCATATTAATAACCTGAGCCTGATGCTGCAGGGGAAAAGGTAAATTATAAAATGTTTGCTGACATGAAACTCTTTTGAGTCACAACTACAGATTTTTGTGAAACAACTCAAAAAGGCCAATTTGTTATAATTGTAAATTTGTCTTAATGAGGAAATAAAAATTCCATGGGTACATTAAAACCTTGATCTATTGCAAATGGAATTCCAAAGGTGATTTCAGGACTTTAATAAGCATGCCAATCACTTAAACTTGAATTACAACCAATTAATGCCCTGAAAAAGTGACCTCCAAGTTTTACTTGGGTTTACCACAAAATACATAAAGAAGTTTTCTTTAGGCATGACAGCCATCTTTGGTAGTACCTATGTGTTTTTGAACAGATTTCTTTAAAAATTGATGATCCAGAAATGTTGACTACAATCATGCCTAGCAGACAGACTTTGGCATCTGACACTGAGAATGTGCATATCAAACATGCAGCCTGATATTAATACCTTGGTAAGCCGAAAACAGGGAGCAATGTTGTTGTTAAAACTGAACTAAACAGTACAAATCAAGGTTAGGGAGTTTTTAATTTGCCAAATGTTTTTCAGTTTCAGCTTTATTTATTGATTATAGCTATGTCAAACATTATCAAGGTTTGAACTCATAAGCAGCTTAGCTAGTGATACAAGAGGGGTGTCTAAATCTAGCCCCAAAAGAGTTCAAGGACCCCTGTTCTAAGGTATAGTCATGATGTTGTTTAGTCTGGTCATCACATTTTCTTGTTACCATGTCTTAATTTTCTAGCTGCTACTTAGAATTTTTAGAAATCGTCTAGTGATAAAAGTTGAGATGCTGGCTATTACAGAGGAATTGTGGTCAGGAGTTAATTGATTACCTGTCAAGAAAGCATTTGGTCTAGACTTGAAACAGCAATCTAATTTTCCATTTGTTCTTTTTTCTCTTTGTTGGCCCTTTAGTTTCATAGTTAAGCTGGTTGACTTTATTCTACTAATGGTTATTTACACACCATCCTATGTAATCCCAACTTCCTCCACAATTTTCTGTTGGGAGTAATCAGCTTTATGAGAGGCATTAGACATCATTGTTTCATTTGGAATTTCATTTTTGGTGCTTTTTTTTCTTTCTGTCAGACAAAACAGTAACAGCCATTAATAATATGATCCAATTGAAATTAGTAGTAAGAAAAAATATCAAGTGAACAAAATAACATCACATTTTCAGTACGAACTAAATTCACTATTCATAGAAATAACTTTTCGGCCCATATTCATACAAAAACTTGAATTCATAACAACGTAAGCAACAGTTTTAATCTGTGCGTGGCTCATCATTTTAAACTGATTTTTTTTTTGTTGCTCGGCTATTGCATTTTTTTTAACAATAAATTGATGAAAAGTCAAATGGAAATGTCTGTGTAACTGATATTTTGGGAATTAATTGGTTTTCTTGTATATTAAATAGTCTCTCAGCCTTTAGTGTGTCATGGTTCTGAAGATTTTTCCATTGGTAAGAATAAATTTTCTCAATGAAATGTTCTAGTATGTTAATATGATTAGAAGATAGATCTACCTGTTCCATCATTCAGATAATGCAGTTATGACAAAATACAGATGAAATGTTTTAGTACTAAGGAGAAGGAATTGTTTTTGAATCATTAGACATATATCATATTGAAATATAAAATTTAACTTAACATGTTACATAATTTATGTTACAAATATGTTTAGTAATGATATTCTTAATTTTCTTGCATTTCACTGCTGATTTTTTCAATGTTTTTCAGTTTGGATGTGATGACACTAGTGATATGTTAACTGTTTTTTGTATATATATTTTAACTGAACTGTTTTTAGCAAAGATTACTGAAACACAGACATTTACATGGGTTTCAATTGCAAAAATCTTACTTTAGGATTATTTCCCTAAGAATGGCATAATTAATAGGTGACAATATGGATGTTTTAACCCTTTATTGTACAAACCCTAACCCTAACATCACTTGACATCCTTGGAAAATCAGATCCAGCAAAACAAAGAAGCCAAGCACAAAAGCAGAAACATTCAGTCACATCTGAGGCCAAGACTGTTATTAAGATGACTTATAAATGAAAATCGTTGGCTTTCAGAATAACTACTGAACCAACATAAACATATTTTGATTGAGGGCAGGCTACACAGCAGATTCAGTCTATACGTTCAGGTGTACCTGTCACCAGAGATGACTGGAGCATGTTCGACTGGATTGCCACCACATACTTTACCTGACAATGAGAACACTGACCAGAAGAATACCAGTCCTCATCAGATACTTTGTAGGACTATGAAATTTCCAAACAATTTCTATATTTGCCAGTTAGCACTGTAGACATTGGTATTCAAAGAAGATGAAAAACTGGAAATTTTTTGTTATGGATTACTGATAATTTAAATAATAGGTATTGGAAACAGTTCTTGATAGTACTGTCTATTGGGATGCCCCAAGACTTAGTTTTTTGGTACCCCACCTTTTACTAATCTACATAAATGCTATGGAAACTGTTATCTCCAATTCTATCTTGACATTTGTGGATGACATAATATTGTATGGTAAAGCCAATAACTGGAAAGGTATAAAGTCATATTTAGACTGTTTAGTTGATTTTGTCATGTAAATGTTAGTAAATGCGAATGCCAGCCTCAGGAAAGTTACGTTTTCTCTCTATCTTATGTGCTGGATAATAACTTAAATATCATCATAGCTCAAACTTTTATTATGTGCAGTAAAGGCAGTAAGAAGCTTGTTAGGTGCAGTTTTGTGGCATTTTGTTCTGTTCTATCTAGACCTCAGTGGAATCTTCATTACCTAAGGGAGGGTATTGCTCGTCTGGAGAAGGTTTAGCGGAGTTCATTAAGAGATAGTATCTGCTATAGTTATGAAGACAGACGACAAAAGCTTGGATTGTCTAGTTTGAACTACCATCATCTTAGAGGTGATTCGATCAGAGTACAGCACACCTGGCCATCTCAATAAAATAAATAAATGTCAGAATAGGTTAGTAAATGGTTAATATCTTTCTTGTTAAACATTTCTCAGTTATCTACAAATTAAAATATAAATATAAAGCAAAATAATTGCAAGAAGATAAAAGAAAAGAAAGAAGCCACCAACCAACGTTTACACAAGGCTTGCAGATTTGAGAAACATATATTTATTTTAATATTTTTAAAGGAATAACACCATACATAGCGAGCTCATTAATCTTATTGCTTAAGATTACTTTTTTAGGAGAACCCTGAAGTCCACATAATACATACCACTGCCATTTGTGATTTTGATCCAATGCCAGAATTACCATAAATTATTGAATGCTTAGACAAAGTAGATAATTAAGCATTCCCATAGCAGTGCTGTTTTGAAATGACGTGGAAAAAGTAATTATGTCAGAACTCGTACTTGGCTGTTGGCATGCATTCCTCTAAGCATTTGGTTTTTCTCTCAGATAAAGTGGGGACTCTGTGACCATAGGGAAACTTCTGCATATTTTTTAAATGAATATCACTCAGCTTTAGTTTTCAGATTATCTGAGTGTGTGTTTGAGTAACCTTCCTAATTAGTTGGGCTGATACTTTCCTAATCCTTTTACTGGGGAGATTTCCTTGTTGAGTGGACAGGTGGATAAAGTCAGTTAGCTAAGAATTCATAAATAACAATGATGCAGTTTGTTCCAGGAAAGAGCACAATCAATGAAAAGCACATCCTCAGCAGAAAGATCATTGAAAAATGAACTGATGAATAGGAAATGAAGGTGATACATGGCCAGTTCCTCATCGGGTAAAGATGGATTCCATAAGTATGAAACAAAGCTATAGCTGGCTGATTAATGGGGACTTTATGGCTGAAAATGTGTCATTGATAGATAATAGCTATGCAGGATCAGGCAGTCACTAACAGATATTACAAGAATAACATCTTAAAGTGTTGATCATCATTGCAAACTATCACAAAATAATCTCCAATTTAGTGTCATTTTTCAGAATTGTGGCTTCAACAGATTGCTTTGAAAGACATAATACTGTGGCCAAGTACATTATTGGACAATTTGCAAGCAGTATCAAATCAACTAATGCAGCGAATAACTGGTATGAATATCAATACTTTTCCAGGTCATTGAAAATAAGATTTTAACAATAACATGGAATACACAGGTGAACACCAACAGAGAGATAGTTGCAAATAAACCTTACTTAATTGTAAAGAATCATGAAGATAAAATGTGCTATCTCACTGATATTGCCATTCCCAGTGATTATAGTGTTAAGAACAAACCTGCAAACAGAATTTAGTAGAATGTGACAATTAAAGATGCAAATTGAAATTGGAATCACTTGTCTCATATACCATGAAGAAATAGATAGAGAAACTTTCTGACTCTCAAAGCAGCCACCAGATTCATCTCAGAAAGTTGCAGTGCTAGACATAGCCTGAACATTACAAAAAGTGACATCAGTCAAAAACTAGAAAGAAAAATATTGGAATGTTACCAGTTTTTTTTTTTTATTATTGGCCATTGACAAAATAATGTGAACAACATTCTGTCTAAGAGAGCAGAAAAATGCACATCATCATCATAATATCTTGAAAAATGCTGCTGATGTTGTAGCTGTCAACAATAGTAATAATACACAGAATATTTCTAATAAGGTTAGGAATTTTCTCCTGAAACAAGTTTAGTTATCTCTAATGAATTAAAATGATCGGACAACCAGAAATCAGAATACTGGACTGCCAAGGTTGAGGGCTTGAGTTTGAATTGTTTGGGGTCAGCTCAGTTTGGTGTACTTAACTAGCGTGGTTTCTTCTTAGTCCAGCCAATCACATGGGTTTTATGTGGGTGTTCTGGTTTTCTCTGTCATCTAAAAATGAAGAGTTCTGTAAGGATTTCTTTGCCAAAGACAAGTGCCTGGCCTCTTGTGGTGCATGATGAGCAATGCTCTTTATTGGATAACTGCAACATTACACTCTCTCACCAGGGTTCTCTCTATTATAGAAACTATTGCATGCCATGCGTTAGTATCATGTATGAAATGGAACTCACTGCCTGCAAACAAAGTCTACACTGGGGTACAACTAAAATCATAGAAAAGGACTCACAGCTGCCAAAGAAGGGAGCTTTCAAAAACAACAGTTACCTCCTGCTAAAGAATGTCAACTCTTTCACTTGAATACGATTTAATTTTATTCCATATTTACAAATCATAGTTTTTTTAAAGTAATATCCTGGTACATGATGCAGGTTATGACCCTGTGCATTGACAGAATATTACAATGATCAGCATTATTGCCGCTGTGATTTATCCAACTGTTTTTTTCTTCCTTTTATTGCCTCCTACAAGCTGGCAGAACTAAAATAGAATGATTTAAATCCAATTAATAAAAGTATAATAAAGACTGTAGTGAAAAATGAGTGAATATTTAAAAAAAAAAATCTATTGGTTTTATATTAGATTTTCATTTTTTAAACGTAGTCTGTTCACAGGAGGTAATGAGCACCTTAAATTTAGCAAATTACATTGTAATTAAGCCTGATTCATCCATTAGCAATTAAATTTACAAGTTCATGGAGTCATTCAATGTACCTAAAAAAGAAATATTTTATAAAATGTAAGCTTTCATTAAAATCTTTTTACAGGGTGTAGAGTTTGTAGTAGTGTCAGAATTCAGAATGCATGTATGAAATGTGTATTCATTACAGTATTGATCATGTGTAGTATGCTTGATATCAGCAAAACATTTGAACAAGGACATATGATTACAAGTCAGAATTTACTTTCATTATATGAATTTTCAGTGTGGCATAATTTTATATACTCCTGGAGAAGCAGGTGCGGTTGTATTCAACAGCAGTAGACATTAACTAATTGGAAAAGAAACAGCAGTTAACTTAAATATTTAATGTCAATGGAGGACTTTTCTTCAGGTATGCCTTGCTACCTGCACATTTGCTGCACTGAATGAAAAATAAGGTTTCTGTTAAGCATAAACCACTTGAAAATCAGCAAAGGTTGGTTGAGGCTGGATTCCATGACATAACCCAAAGATTGCTAAGTTTTCTATGGTCTGTGTTAATGCCAACTTGATATTCCATGCATTGCCATTTTTATGCAAAAAAAAATTATAAATAATCTTCAGTGAAATCACATCTTGTACAGACATTTAAAATTTTGACTTGAGCTTGAACTCTGTTTAGTCTTCAAATATGTAGAAATATATTCTTTTGGGGTGCATTGGATATCCAATTCATCTTGAATTTTTGAGTAATGGGTCTGTATATTCTTCTCTTTGAAACCTAGTGTCCTGTCAAACTTACTACACATTAAACTGAACTTGAAATAATATGGAGGACATTTTAATTCTGGAACTTCCCAACCATGATCTGAATCTGATTTCTATCTGCTGATAATTTAGAAAATCATCTCACAATGCAACTCCATGAAAACTTATCGATTACCTTTGACTAAAAGTCCATGAAATGTTTTCCAATCTTTAAAAGCAAAACCAAAACTAATTATTTGCTAATACTGCTTTTCTTTTTTTTTTTTTTTAAAATTTTTGACTAAAGTCTTCTATTGCAATTTCTTTCTGGTAAAGTTTTGTAGTTCTACTTTTGCCTTACTAATTTCATAACTAAAAGTGTTGCACTGTAGGAAAGTTTTACCAGATGAAAACCAGATTCAGATTGCATGCAAAATTACTTTAATTTGTATAAAATTCTGTTGTTATTTTGTTGTGGGTTAAACTTTTCCAAGATGTATTCATATTTTTTCACTTTTGCAGCACCAATATATTTATAAAGTCTCTGATGGTTTTCAGTTTTTAATAACTTTAAAAGACAAAAAATGATAATTTTATCACAAAGCCATATGCTTGAAGTTGTTATTAATGTTTTGTCATTCACACTGTTGTGAAACCAAAATGGCAACAATCAAAAAGGAGCTTAGCCATATCTTGTGGCTTGCTGAATTAAAGTTGCTTACTGCATTTAAACAAAAGTTCCACCATTTTGAAGAGCTTAAAGAAACTAGTTCAGTTAATGATAAAAAATTGCTTAAGTGCTCTATAGGACCAGGAACCAGTCAAGTAATCATTGCAGCTGTCAAAGAAACATTTCAGAAAGCCCATGGAAATTGCTTTGCCCATATCACAAGAATTAATCATTCCTTTTTCAACAGTTTATGAAAATTTTTTCGGTGAGTTTGCATCACCATAGTTTTTATTGGTTATGCCACACTCCAACAGCTGAAGAATGTGTTCAAGGCATTATCGGATAGGATTCAACACCAAAATCATTGAAGATGATAAAACTATGTAGGTGTTTGCGATTACATCACTCAAAAACTTTATGCATGTGGCTTTGTAATACAACTTTTTTGTTCTCTTCTATGGAGTTAAATAATGAAAGTCTCTGAAGATTTTGTGAACACCTTATAAATTATTGCATTTCATTTGCTCTAAATTTTGTTCTTTAAAAAAAAAAAACAACTAATATTTATTGAGATTGCTAGAGTGGGTCTTTTCTGACATTTCATCCGGTTTGCTTTCCAGATTATAGTGTCTGGGATAAGTATTACTTCTTACTGTTAGTTATCACAAACCAGCCATTAGGGCTTGGGTTAAGTTGTAGTATACTGTAAATAAAAACCCTTTCAAATGAGGTTTACCAGAAGAACAAATAATGCACTCAGAGGAGGGGGAGCCTTGGTGTGTTAGCAGTTTCCACCACTTGTGACCTCTTCTACTTAAAATGCCCAATGGGAGAAAAGTTGTTGGGAATTTCCAGTCAGAAATAAGTATGCATTTTAAATTCTTTTCTCTTTGTGAATAATTACACCCCATGTATCAACTTGAATCCTGGCAAGATAGCATTAAAACTAGAAGCAAAATATTGCTGAATTTAGAGGGTTAATTGCCATCATCTCAGTACTAGCTAAAGCAACTAAGGAATCTGCTCCAATGGTAATTGTGCTGTTTCTGTTTGTTTATGCCCTTTTTTTTTTTTCTTCTTTCCAACTTTCCAGGCAGGAAATTATGTCTAAAAAACTGGTATGAGCCTACTTCGCTATGTATGCATCATGTTGTTCTTGCAACTACAACCAGGTGATTAAAAACATTGGATTAAGTTAAGCTATTCATTTATATTCTGTAAGCAGTGTTTATTTTTCTCAAATCGTTTTTCTCTCACTTTTTAAATCATGAAACAGACAGAATAGACGTTTTATTATAGCTGCAAATTAGCTCTCTCTCATATATACTTTCAATTTCCCTTACTTGTCAAATAAGACTTTTTGAAAGAAAAAAAAAAGGGACAAAAATCACATTTGCTAGGAATTTATTCAAACCTGGTTCTTGTAGCTAAAAAGAAGGAAAAGTTTACTTTTAAGCATGTAAAAACTTTCAAAAAAAAGAGGAAAACGTAGTATAACCATATTTGTAAGCATGGAAAAGGAAGATAAGATAACGATTATATATACTGTAAATAGTGGGTCAGATGGATGCTGCATCTTCATTACAGTGATTTATCTTTACCTCACCCACTTTGACAGGTCAGGTTTTTCCAACATTTCAGCAAAATGCATCTATAGTTATCTTTCTGCATCATCGATTGTTGTTGTCTGGTTTGGTTTCTTTTACACAACTGTAACAAAAGAGTGAAATTTCCATCAGCAAAATGCTGCCTTTTCAGGAAATAGTGCGGCACTGCAGTCTGATGCTCATCTGGAGCTGCTGCTTATTGATGTGGTGAAGAAAGAATGATGGAGCCAAGCTACTAGAAAAGGATAAACAATAATCACACATTACTGATGTTTTTCTGTTTTTTTTTAAACACAACATAACCGATAACTAGGATTTTCCACCTACTGTTACCCCTTTTTTTCTGTTGTTTACATTACAGCCATTTCCATTTCACCTTCTATTCTCACTGTTTTCTCCTGTGAGCATGGTGTACATTTCCAGAGAGCAGCACTTTGTTAGCAACAAGAGCAAAAATCCCTAACTACCAATAAAATGAATATGTTTGCAGATGACAAGTGAAACAAACAAACAAGGTTGCGCATGAGAATGCAGGTAGACCCATATTTTATGTTGCCCCATTTTACAATTTTCTGAAGTTGTGAAAAAAACTTTCTGTCCAGTGTTTTATTGTACGAACAAAATCTCCGAAGTTACGAAAAGAAATCTGTTATTTGTTTGTAGCAAACCTGGTAAAGAAAATGGGTAACAGAAGAAGAAATGATAATAACATTAATGATAACAAGAATAACAATATAGTTATAATAATTTTAAAGGAAATAGATTGTTTAAAATACTAGTTCAAAATAGTTTTGTAGTCACTGTCTTTCATTTGTTTTACTTTGTCATTTCTCACTGTTTACCATGATTATAACTCCATCTCGCATCACAGAAGCTAATCATGTGACAACTGTTTTGATTATGCACCCAGATGATTCCACAAAGTCATTCCCCAAAGTTTAGGGTAAGAAAGAAATTAGTGGTCACTGGTGCATTGGCACCTGGAATCCATTACTGTCAATGCAAATGTGGCTGCTTCCATTGTCCTGGACAGTGGAGGCATTGACTCCTGGTAGCTTCTCAGCATGTGACCAGATGACTCAGAGCTGACAGACAAGTACATCTGGTCAACTGGTCAGAATTCATGATAAACAGGAAGTTAAGGCCCTTCTTTATCTGTAACCCCCCCCCTGAGCTTTTCTATGCAGCCAGTTTTGTGTTGGTGAGTTCAAACCATTTCGCTCTGCCTTACTTTGTTGTATCAGTTCACTGTAACTGCAATTGGTTTGTTGTTTCATCATTTACTTTTATGATGTCCCATGACCCAAATACAATCAGCTGACATCTTTTCGTCAAAGAACACAACAAAACTCTGTCTGTTATATGCATGCATTTCATGTTTGTTTACAATCACTGCATATACTGTGTTGTTGCTGTTAGCACCATAACAGAAAGCTGTGTTCTCATCATTTCTGTTGCTTTTGGATTTGTTATTCGAAATAACTACCCTTTACTGCAAAATAGCTAAGGAACAAAGTGCACGTGATGCTGCTGCTAGTGTGAAAAAAACTCGTAAAGAAATTACTTTAGAAACAAAAGTGGATGTGTTCCAATGCTTTGATGAAGGACAAGTGGCTTTGACATACCTGAGCGTTTAAATCTAGCAGCCTCAATGGTGACTACAGTTAAACAAAATAAAGAAAAAAATTTGTAAAGGTGATAAGGCTGCAACGCCATCAAATGCTAAGTTGTTTGACAAAGTATCGGCCTGGCGTAATGAATGAAATGGAAGGCTTATTATTTTTATGAGTGGACGACTTGAGGTGGTGTGATGACTCTCCTATGACCACTGTAGCATTTCAGGAAAAGGCACTAAGTTTGTATGAGGATTCAAAAGAAAGAAGGTGAAAGTTCAGTTAAAAGCTGTACTAGTAAGCAAGAGACCTTCTCTGCAGGCAGAAGCTAGTTAGGCCATTTTAAGAAGAGATGCAATCTATCAAGCAGAGTAGAGAGGCTGCAAATCTAGACAGAGGCATTGGAAACACACCTGACCACTCTGCAATGCATAATAGAAGAAGCAGAATGTATAGCTCACTGAGATTTTAATGTTGATGGAACTGGCCTTTACCGGAGAAAATGCCTGACAAGATAGTCTTGTCAGGAAAAGAAATCTGCTCCAGGCCACAAAGCATCCAAAGACATGGCATCTCTTCTTGGAGGCAATGCTGTGGGTGATTTAAAGCTGAAGTCACTGCTAATACATCACTCTGAAAATCCGAGGTCCATGAATGGGTACTTGAAGGTCAATCTTCTGGTAATGTGGCATCCAAGCAAAAGAGCATGGATAACGAGAGTCCTATTCCAAGATTGGTTTACAAAATTTTTCTGCCCTGCAGTGGAAAGATACTGTGCAGAAAAACCTTGCCCACAAAGCATTGCTCCTCACTGATAATGCCTCCAGTCACCCGATAAATCTTAGGGATTTATCTGACAACTTTCAAGTGGAGTTTCTACCAAAAAATACCACTCCCTTTATTCAACCCATGGATCAGGGAGTGATCATCGCCTTTAAAGCCTATTGCATGAGGCATACAACCTAGCAGTTTTTCAAGGCAGTGGATAGTGGCTGTAACATCTCAATTAGAGATATTTGGAAAAGTTTTAATTTCAAATATGCTGTAGACAATATTGCTGAGTCCTGGAACAAAGTCACGGAATCTAATATGAACAGTGTGTGGCAAAAACTGTGGCCAGATTATGTGAATAATTTTGAAGATTTCTCCTAAATTGGACCCTTTGTGAGAGATATCACGACCCTTGCCCATCAAGGTGTTTTTAATGAGATTGAAGTAACTGATGCAAATTAGTTGTTAGCATTGCATCATGAGAAATTTTTGAAAGATGATCTAATGACAATGGATCAAAAACGTGCAGCTGCAGAAGAGGATGAAGAACCAGACTCTCAGCATTTCTTAACAACAGAAATAATTTCAGAATCTTTCTCGCTTAATGACAAAGCTGTTCAAAACTTAATAAGCAACAACCCAAATCATGAACAGAGCCTTAAACTTGAAAGAATGATTGAAAATGCACTCACTACTACAAGGACTTGTACAGAGAAAAGGAAATACGTGCTAAGCAGTCAATCATCAGTTTCATTTTTGATTAATTAAACATATTGCTGCATAAACGTTTTGCTACATGTATTGTTCTATTATAATTATTAGTTATGTTTAGAGTAAGTGCTTCCCATAAAAAAATGTCCTAAAAACACTCACACTATCATTTTATTTTGCTATATTTTGGGGGAGATCTTTTGCTGTAGAAATGTATCTCTCATTATATAATGGAAGTTAATGGGAAATATGTTTCAATTTACAAATTTTAAATTAAAGATTTTCAAGAACTTAACATTTTCATAAATTAAGGTCTTCCTGTAACTTATTTTATCTACAAGATCATCTGACATCACATCGATTTTATTGTTATTTTTGGTAGACTTAACCCTTACTCATCCTAAATCAAAAATCATTCAAAACACAATAGCTGATTTTAATTATGATTAATGCTAGTTATTTTCATAATACTTTCCAGCTTACAGCAAGGTAACCAATTATTCATAATAGCCCACTTAATTGCTAGATGGAGAAAGTCAGATAAATTGAACATATGGCCTTCATTCCTACCTTGTTTATGACTTTCATATCTAAAGAGCAATTGTGTGAACGAGGTCAGACTTGTCGATGTTCAAAGTTTGTTGCTTTAAAGTCAGAGCGGATTGCAATATTACGCCTCCATTGGATGCCATTAGCTTAATTTCTATAAGTTTGGCAGAAAATCCAAACTTAGAGCTAAAATAAGAACCAAAAGGTTATTTCCTTGTTGCAACTTTAATTAGTAAAGCTGTAATAATGTTAACTTTTTGTTTGTTTGTTTTTTTAGGTTTTTAAACTATTAATCTCTGGGTAATTGCAAGAAACAAAGCACTCGAGTAAAATGATGACTGAATAGCGAATATTCGTGAAGTAATTTTTTTATGCAATCAACTAGAGTTATCACCTTTGTTTCAAAATGATGTGGTCACAACCTGGTCACGACCCATCCCCTTCCCCATGGCAAAAGAATAAAGAAATCTGTGTAGGGATAATTTCTGGGGAGACTCAGATTCCTGGGACATTCTAAACTGCAACTATTTTCATTCATAACTAAGCAAAAATTAAATGAAACACCAAGAACAAAGCACTGCTGTGCTTATTTAGAAGATTCAGATGTTTCATGAATAAAGATTCTACATTTGTAGTTTGATGAGATGAGGCCAGAATTTTGTTGTCATTGTAGATAAATTTATTACAATTTGAAGTGACTTGATTAAGAAAGGATAAATGCACCCTCCCTTCTAAATAGACTTATTGCAAGTCACTTGTGGAGATTTAATAATTGATATCTTTATTTGGTTAATATACAGCTTTAACTCTTTACAGTTTCGAAATATTTGCTCCTTTATGTGTCTATGCATTTTCTATGGATTTTCCTTTATCTTTTTTAAGTTTTATAAGAGAAGTGGACACCCACTGCACTTGTCATGAAGGTCATTTGATCTTCATGATTTACAGACATGAACATTTCTAATTATGTTTTGTTCAGCCACACGTGCTGAGTTTTACTACTTCTGTATGATTTCTGTTTGACTTCAACAATAAGGCAGTCTGTGTGATTTACTTATAATCTTCCAGCTGGCTCTCTTCACCTTTCACAAGCTTGATTAGGCTCACAGTTGCATGATTTGTCTCACTTTCTGGTCACTTGTCTGAATGCTGGTAAATTGGGCAGCTTTATTGCTGACCATTCTGAAAACAAGGCACTCTGAGCGATGGGTCAAGAGTCGCTCTTCCTTAAAATGCCTGTCAACTCTTTTTTAAAACTTGTTTGCTTGTCAGAAGTATAAGTATCTTTGATTATGTATAGGGATAACCTAAGGGAAAGGTTGCGGAAGCCAGAGGATGGTTGTGTAAATGTTTCTGGTAAGGGGTTGTTATGTTGTAACTGTTTTGACAGTTAAATATATGACCAAATTCCATGGGTTTGATACAAAACTGAAAACAGATTTCTGAACTGAAATAATCACTGCACTTCCTTCAGATTCTTCTCATACAAACAACTGTAACTTTGAGCTCAACTATGAAATAGCCCATTTAATATAAAATTAATTTATTAGCATATGACAGAAATATATATGTGGCAATAATTTATATTGGAGCTTCGATCATACATACCTTTTTCATCAAACTATTTTATTTTCTTTATAAGTCCACAATTATGGCCAAGAGAGTGGGGTTTTTTGGGTTTTTTTCTACAACAACTCATAATATTAAGGGTAAAAGTCAGGTTCTAAAGGTTAGAAATTTATTTTAAATATTATAAACTTTTTACTTGGTTATATTTCGTTTTATTTTTTTAAAAATGATGATGAATTGAATTTAAATTTACTGTTTGTATCTTGTAATCCTAAATAAATAGTTTTAAAAAAATATTTTAAAAATACCAGCTGTTAGTTTTAGCATCAAAATTTAATAAATTAAACATTTGATATAATTTTTAACGCAACGTATTAATAAAACAAACTGAATGTTTTTCTCAGATACTTCTGCCGTTTTCTCGGGATTCATCCATTGTGGAACACTTCAGAAGAAGCAGTGGTACGCCGCCAAAGTCATACATTCGAGGCAAGCTAGGAATCGAGGAGTTTATGGTGACTTACCCTCCAAGTGGAGTCATTCCTTTCCATGGATTTTCTATGTACGGTCAGTAGATTAGCTCACCAGTTTAATAAATACTTTTTCGATAAGATGCTTCATGTTCCTGATATTTAAGACTATTTTATTAGAGTTAATGTAGAGACATTATTAAAAAAAAGACACTGTTATCAGTACCATTACGCAAATATAAAATTTACCTTGATGAGTATATATTTTCCAAGGCTTTATTATTATTATTATTATTATTATTATTCAAAACATCAGATAAAAAAGTAAATGCATCATTTATAATTATGCTTAATTGCTTTCTTAACATCAGTACTTTTCATGTTTAGAACTTAAGACTGATTTGTATGCAAGGGTGAAACAGTCAGTATTTTCTGATTTACATGTTTGGCCGTGTTATTCAATGCCTTTCTTACTGTTGTTCTATCATTCGTGGTGTAGACAGCATATGCTTAAGATAAAGATCAAGATTTATGTATACTGCTATGAAATTTTAAAATGTTTGGGATGCTAAATTTAAAGGGGTGTAAAAGTAATTAAAAAAATAAAACTGTTATGGGATGAGCCAAATGTATCTGAATTTTGAGCAAAAATTGCTTTAGCTCTTTGTAGCCCTATTTTACATTTTGCCACTTCTGTTCTTTTGGTACAGAACCAGCAGCTGCATAATTAGCAATGGTCACTAACTCAATTTCTTTTAAGCTAACTGGGCACCCTCTTGGTTGTTTGTCAGCCTCTTGGAACCTATTCTGAGTTGTAATGACATGCAAAGAACTTTTGACAGGTACAGCTGCGCAGCAGGAGCCACCCACTGTACACAGCTCACGCCATACTGATAACTAAAGCACACCTTGAGGCTGACAACATAATAGTAGCCTGTATCAGGACCCAGCCTGTTTGCTCAAACATACACTACATTATTAATCATGGCTGCCATTCAGTTTCCACGTTTTCAAGTCAGAAAGTTCTTTTAGGAATGATATAAAATTCTTTCCCTTTCCAACTCCTATATCAATCTTTTTGCTGACAAGTAGCAAGCAACATATTTCATTTTTTTGTTTAAATTTTCTAAAGTTTCCTGTTATTAAAAAATAAAACTTAACAAAGTCAGTTTTATAGTATCAGTTAATCACTTTCACGACAAAGATTCATTTTTTATTATTTGAACAAAACTCATCTAGATACACGCAAACAGGATTTTACCTCTTTGATTTCTGAATATTTGTACTGACACAGAGTAAATATTATACTTTGTATATATTTTTACTATTTATAATTTAGCTTCTCCCAGCACCAGGTGTGGCACATAAGGCAGGAATTTTCTTTTGTTTCTGTAACCCGTTGCCATATTTACACAGTCTGGCAGTTAATCCTTCCAACAGTAACTGGGAAAAGAACTAGTTACCACACAGGTGTGGGTGGCTAGGTTTAATTGCTATAATTACTAATCTGCTACAAATTATCAAATGCTGATAAAAAAAAAAAACGACTGACTAAATATTTTCATACTGGAGAGAGATTGTTATTGCATTTTTTAAAGGTTTTTTTAAGGTGAGAATAGAATGTACATAAACATCATACTATGGTACACCATCTTACACAACTATGCCACGTATGATGCTGTTTGTTGTCTCTTTGACTGGAGAACCATGATTTTTTTTCCTTACCTGAAAAATAATGAAAGTAGTTTTACTGATGTCTCCTTGAAATTTCTAGTACATGTAACTTAATAAAAAAAACAATTCTGGTTATTAGATAATTAGGTGTTTTATTATATATTTTTAACAGAACAGTTAAGCTTCCTAAAGTCTGTAGTTTTGTACATGAATAGTGGTGCCCAGTCAAAAACTGCCTTGCTGCGTGCTTATCTGCCCCCTGGAGCTATTGACTCCATATTGGCTTCTTTGTATGGTGAAACCCGTGTATTGTGGCCACCAGTAGTAGTTTTCCCTTAATAGAAAAATCGGCTTGTTTGGTTGAATACTGCATAAGTATAGATGTGATGTGTGTGTGTGTGTGTGTGTTAATTCAAATGGTTGCATAATATAATCAGATTGGCAAGGTTTTCTTTATTTAAAAAAATAAAAACATCACTGAGCCACTTTCATCAACATCGGATACGTTTGATGGCTGCATTGTTCTGAATTGCTGGAGTATTGAGTGGGTTCTAAGTTATTCACACACACCAATGAAAAGTGTACAGTTTTTTTTTTTTTAATGATTTTTCCTGAATTGGGAGTTTTAAACCCATTAATAAGGACAAATAACATACTTTAAATGACTACAGATTTTTCAGTGCCAGGGTATGGCTTAGCTGTTTCTGATTTAATGAATTTGCCATTACCGCCTGGGTGCACTTTGAAAATCTATTTTGATAAATTGATTGTCAAGCATGTAAAGACATGGCTTATAACAAATGGCATCAGTAGACAAGGAAGTGTAGGCAATAATCAGCCTTTCTGTATCTCTTTAACAAGGAGTCTTTCTCCCTAGACATAATTTGTTATGCATTTTTATAAACAAATGTCTTACTTGGAGATAGTTTAAACCATGTGTCAAAAATACAATCATAATAAACAGTTAAAAGTGAGTGATGATGTACATCACAGAAAATTATTTGAAGTGTAATCAGTTAAAGGTGATTTTGCTAAAATTATGATTATGGAACAAAGAAGCCACAAGTTTTCTGCCTATACATGTTGTGTGTTAATTACTTGCTCTTGTTGTTTTTCAACTACTTGTATTATGAATTCAAAGTATTTTAAGAAATAATCAGTGCACATTGTGGATGATGATGTCATTCTTAATACTTTTTTAAATAGAGCAGGTGATTTTAAAGTTTTGTGTTGAGCACTTCCCCATAACTTCATGCTGATGTCTCTTATGTAGTTTAGATTCAAGCAGACAAAAGACAATTTATTTAGTACAGGACCATCAGATTTCATATTTTATAGAATGCTCTTATAAATCCAGTTTAATCTCTCTCTCTCTGTCTGTCTCTTTCCCCCTCTCTGTTTCTGTCTGTCTGTCTGTCTCTCTCTCTCTCTGAAGATTTTGAAACTTGGTTGTGTAATTTCAGAGAGACAATTTACTGGAACATCAAACAAAATCAGTACTATGGTTTGTGACCGATAGTTAAACTAGTATTCTAGCTTCTCTATTATACAAGTGAATTGGAAAAAAATCCTTTCTATTTACATAAAACAGAAAACTAAGGGATGTAAATTTTAGAACACTGCATATTCAACAACTTAAATAATCTATGTATACAGAATTTCACTCCTAAGCATCCATCCACAGAATGGGACTAATTACTTTCCCAAAATTCAGCGTAGATGAAACTGTGAAACATTAAATACTTTAGGAAATTTTAGACTTAACAAATGATGGGCAAGATTGTTGAGAGAAATAGTATTGCTAGCATGGATAAAATATTATCCCACAGCACTATATTATATATAAAGATGAGTCATCATTTTCTTCACAATGCAATGCAAATATTTTTCCTAATTTTCTGCTCATTTAAAATTCGGTAAAAACATTATTTTTTAAAAATGGTTAAAGCTTCTTTGCCTGCTATACCACTACAGTTTTTCAGTTTTTTGTTTTGTTTTTTTCTGCCTATTATTTATTCACATTATCAGACAATGAACAGTGGCCTGTGGAAGACTTCTAGCCTCACAAACCTCCATGGAAAAATGTCAACTGTTGTATTTCAGAAGCCATGAATTATGGATTTCAAAAGGAAGACGTATCTTGGTTGATTTTCACTCTAAAGGCATCCATTAAGTAAGAGGGCAAATTTTCATGCTGTGTCAGTTACATCATTCATGGAAACAAATATCTATCTAACGATTATGGTTATTTAGGTATCTTACCCATCATGCAAAGTCTGTGGCATGTGGTTAACATTTGTTAACCTGATCGCTTTCCCTAGTGCAGCTACTGATACGTTCAGCTTTTGTGATATTGATAGTAACAATATTTTTGACCGATACATGAAAGAATTCCAGAACAAACAAATATACCGTGTGTGCACATGGAGCTGTTGTTTCTCACCCATTATCAGCAGGTCGGCCATTTCATGCTGTGAGGAAAGATTCTTGGGATTTCAAAGATTATTGGTGACCCAGAGTGAACGTTTATTTTAAACTTAGCTACATTTAATACAAGTCTATGGACAGTTGCTGTGCATTTCTTTAGTAATGGCGCGATGTAAATAAGAAACCGAATTAAATTATTATGGATGTTCAAATGAAGCTGGGGAGAGGTCAGACGGGAGGTGTGTATGCTGTTACACCATGTTATTTTTGCCTGGCTTCATTTAAACAACATCTCTACTACATACTTCATATTATAAGCACTTTTCATGGTAACTCTCAAAACCAGCAGTACAGGCAATTCTGTTTTTTTTTTTTAATTTTAGGAAGTACAGTACATATTTTCATTTAGAATTCTAAATTAATTTAATATGTTTCCAAATCTTTGCAAAACAACTATGACACACTGACAAAAACAAATTTAATTACTTTTTTTTTTTAAGTGGACCACACTAGTTCTTAATTTTAAAAATATCAAAGCTTTTATGGGTATTATTTCCCATCTCTCAATCCTGGATAATATTGTGCAAGCCATTCAACCATCGTTGTTTCTCATAGAACAAGCGGGGCTCTGTCTGTCGGTATCTGTGGCATGTCCGTATGGTGATTCTACTCTGAGACAGAGATTATGGGAATATTCTTGGCTATAACGATGACTGTATTACTTGCTGTGTGATTGTTAATGTAATGAATCACCGGCAAGAGTGATGGTATTAATTTAAGAATTGTTTTGATGGTTTTCTTGCCTCTTGGTAACCAGTGAACTACACTATGCTAAACTAAGCCAGCATGTGTGACTGGCTCCTTGTTCAAACAGTATAATAGTGTACTATCCATACTTCACATATTCTAATTTTGTTTTGAATATTATTTTCATATCACTCAGACACAAAATGTTTTAAATTAGTTTACTTTTAAAATGTCAGATTTTTGTTCAAAATAAAAGAAGGCTAGAAAAAAAAAAACCAAATGCCATTTAGTCAAGGCAGGCAAAAGAGTATTTTAACTTTTAAAGCTGTCAGGGGGAGTTTTTGACACAGATCCCAGGCATTACAGCTTGAATAATACTTCTTATTACAGTGTTAAAAAAAAGACTGCAGCCTTGTTTGGTATCAGAGATCAACTTTTGCAGCATTGCATTGTGGGAGTGTTTTCTCACTTAATGGAGAACTACATGTGATTTACATTATTAAAAATATTTTGTAAAAAAATTAGCAAGTTAGCTACCCTTGCCAGTTTAAGTATGGCCTCCCTATCTTGACTAACTGGTAGTTGTTTTTTTTTTTTTTTGTCTAGTATTGGATTTAGAATATTTTTCTTGCTTATTTACTAGTTAACGAACCATAGGTCTTTGAACATATTCTCTTGACCTTCAAAGAGGAAATCAGGATTTTTTTCTTTTGTTATCATCTTGTGCAGCTTTAATTTCAACATACATGTATGCTTTTTCATTGTTAACATTTTAAAATTCATTTCCTGCTTATCTTTGTTTTTTTTCTCTTTCCTTAGTGTGTCCTCTCTGTTACCTCTACAATGAAACAGTGAGGCTTTACTTTGTATTCAGGGAGATGTATACCCGGTACTTTTTTCGCCTTCACTGTATTTCTTCCCACCCAGAGGTGAGCAGGTCCTTTTCTTTCCGTTTTTACTCTACAGCAATAGGAGAAACACCAATTATTAATGAATAGATTCTTTAATTTTACTTAGAACATAACCAGTTGAATGCTGAAACACTAAACTTGAGAGGGAACCATGGGGTCCATAGGAGGGTGGAAAGGTTTTAAAACCCCTAATCTAAGCCATAAAGCCTAAGTAGGATTGTATCCATCTAGGTTAGGACTCTGCTATTCTTGCTGTATCTTTTTAGTTCAGGACTTCACAACTTAGAAGGATTTTGAAAACCTAACCCCTAGGCTCCCTGGTTTTCTGTCTTCTGGGTTTAGGGTTCTGCATTACTTCTGATATTCAGGGCAACTGTAAAGACTTCATATTGCAGTATTCTGCTAAAGCCATTAATTCAAGATACTTAATTAGAAATCAATGTAGAATCAGGAAAATGGTTACATTGTTAGCAGACAAATAAATATTGTAGAAACTATCATGGTACTTTGTCAGGAAGAAATCACTCCATTCCCTTAGATTAGGGAGAAGATAGGAAAAAAACTCAACTAATGAGAAATCTCATCTCAATCATTTGAAAATACACCCAGGCCAGCAACTGAATTTTCAGGCTAACTAAGTTTTGATCCATCTATACCCATGAGAAAACTCTGCTAACCCTGATCTTTATGGTAAAGAAAGTATGCACATCTGGTATGCTGCCGTTAGTTGATAATCAGTATTTCTTACCCATACAGTGGTGATTCAACTCTTTAATACAGAAAATAGGATTTTAGGTTTGTAAGGCCCTTCGAATACACCAGGTTCAGATGATAGAATTATTATACTTAGAAATTATTTATGTGGAACTCTGTATAAACATTGATACTCGTGTGCACCTGACAAAGCACCAATCATAAACTTCCAGTCAGTCTAGAAGATGTATGGAACAAGGCTGTTGTTTTTGGAAACTACTCTGCAATTACACGCCATAAAGTCTATCCTGAGACCTCAAAGTAAACAAAAGGTTTTAGTCTTACAAGCAAATAACTGGCCAGCTGTTCCCATAATTCTAGCCTTAAACCAAACTGGAGATTTGTGGTGAGTTGGTGGTCACTATTCTATCTATTGCCAGATGGTAGGTGTGTCATTGTCATGAGTTCAAATCATGATGAACCGTGGGTTTATGCTTTATCACATACATTTGAACCTGTACTTTTGGCCATGTTATATCCAAGGATTGCTGAATCTATGAAATTTAGTAAACATTCAAACATTATAAATATCCTCCTAAGGTAGCAGAGCAATTAAAGTAAGTATATATTTGATGATAATTTGATAGTATCATTATCATATTTTGACTATGTGCATACCTTGACAGGGGTCCACTTCTGTGCCTAGTTCTAAGAGGCCATGTAGATATTATGCGTGTTGTCTTGGGTCTGCTCAGATGCCCCCCCCCTCACAGGTTATCTTGGTGAAAGGTCAGGTGACTTGGTTGCTAATGGCTTAATGTCTGAAGTGGTTTGTGATGAGCCTGGCTTTTGTTGTTTAAAAATTTGAAACTGGCACCAGTGTCTAACAAAGGCCCTGATTTCCAGTTGTATACTTCTGAAAATAATACTATAGAGCATGGATGTCTGCAGCAGGTTAAATTATAGGGAGGGGGTGACTAACTAATACCAGTCAAATGCAGGGAATATGCTTAGTGATGAAGGCATACTTAACATCAAAGAATAAAAAGATACAATAATTCTTATGATTTATATAGAATTTTTTAAATTTGTTTTTTTTTTAATGTTAGTATGCTGTCTTTGCTTTGCTTTGTGTTACCTCATCAAAGTCCACAATACTGAAACAAAAAAAGAAAAGAAAAAACATCTTTATTCAATACAAATTGTAAACATCTCTAGTCTTCTCCAAGTTCACCCTTACACTATCACCATCAACTTTTAAGGGGGGCAGACAATTGCCCTTTCTTGCCAATGCCCATGCTATAGAGAGAGCCCACCACCCACCCACCCCTCTTATACCCCACTGGTTTGTTGGTTCCCAAACTAGAGTTTGTAACAAGAAGGAATGAAGATTGCCTTACTGGGTGAACACTGATTCTTTTCTTGGAACATGTAATCCTTTGACTAATATTAAGGTGTGTATAATTCACACCATATTAGAACCAACTTCTCAGCCTCACACCAATACCTCAAGATAGTTATTCTGTGGCCTAGAATGCAGGAATTGCATTATTATTATTTTCTTTTAATATTCTTGGGGAAGCATCAAGAGTGCCACTTAGCAGGGTGTGTGCCTGCAGCTTGCACTGATGGTGCTAGGAGTTGAGGGTCACAAGAATTTGCATCCTTGTTAATGGGGGTACACTGGAAAAAAGATTGGGGATTGATGCACTAACTGGTAAATCAATGCAGACCAATCAGTGTCTGTGAAAATTAAAATTCACTACTGATTATACTGCAAAAAATTTAAAATTAGATAAACAAAATTCTTTCTATCCTGCTGTTGTCATATTTTCTCTTTTTTTAAATCTGTGTTAACCACAAGAGCTAATTATCAGGTAAATGTGTTAATTTTAATAGACAATTATCTTTTTAAAAAAAGGGTTCTTTATTCAAAATTAGTTACATTTAATATAATAATCTTTCATAAGTATCTATGCCTTGGATTTCTTCTTTTAAAGTTTTCAATGATGCTCACAAACTACATTACTCTATAAGCTTCATTTTATCATTTGAATTTTTGTGTAGTAATTACTAGAAGTGCAATTCACAGATAAACCCAGAACTCCTTGTATTTGTGCATCAGACTGGGCTTATAGGAGAACAAATATAGCAGCAGCTGGTTGGTGGGATCACTAAATGTTAAATGAAAGTTTTTCAAATACAGTACAGGCCAGATATTATTATAATCCTGATAAAGACAATTTTGATTATTAACATAATTTTTCCAGGAACCAATCTCATGCCACAAATGGAATTTGGATATTGATAGTCATCATGCCACTTATTGACAACCTTATTAGAGTTTTCAGGGCTGTAGGATTCACAGAAGTCTTGTAATTGCTTTTATTTTTCATTATTGATGAGAAGCATTTTACCAGCACATCAATGTATCGAAGCGTACAAGGAAGACAAACGCCTGTCACTTTAATTGTTGATATAAAATTGCCACTTGCTTTGTGTTTGGGTGCACAGTCATCATTAGCTTCCCTTTAACCAGCTTTTATAACACTGAATTGGCAGCTGTGCACTTTTGATGGTCTTGACTGCCAAATGTGTGGACCGGTCTCTCACTGGTAAAGCCCGGGCTCCGGAGGCTGTATTTGAACTCTACGCTAAGCAAACACAATTAGCAGAAAATTGTGGTGTTTTAAAACCTGTTATTTTGCACATTCTAAAGTAGTGATGAAATCTTGAAGAAGTACAGGATTGGCACAAAACTGAGGCCATTGCCACCAACAAGGCAGAGAGGGGGCAGGAGTTGGCCTTTTATCGAAATGTCGTCTTTGATGTAGAAGACATTTGACAACTAGTTTTAAAACTGTGCTTTTTGACGTTTGCCTTACTCGTTCTAGAGACAATTGTAGTACAGTACAGTACTATATGTAATGCGTGTCGCAAACCTCTACAAGTTTGGTTGTTGTTTAATTTTTAACATTGTATGGAAAAAAAACTTTAAACACCTTTCAGTGCCACGTTTCTCCATCTACAGGGATTTTTCACTTATTGGAAGCCGTTTGTTGGTGCCAAGAGGCTGCTAATAAATGAACAGCATCTCAGATAAATTGTATTTCCTTGTAAGCTGATGACTTTTCAGATATTCTAATATCATGTAAAATAATAAAACAAATGAGTAGCAGCTATTGTAAAAATGGAATAATAAATAACTTACTGATTGTTAAAATTTGGTTCACCCAGGTGTTTTTGTTTATAATTCTAGGGAATCATGGCCTTAAGTCTGCAGTTTGAGATGTTACTGCAGGCTCTAGAGCCAGAACTGTTTTTCCATTTTAAGAAAATTGGCTGTCAACCGTAAGTTTACCATTTCTAAAATTTATTTTAGATCCCATCACCCATCAATTATTTACAAAATTTTGAAAAATAATATGCAAATAAATATTTATTCCCAGTATATTCCATTGTTTTGTGACTGTAAAACCCTTTTATGATCTGTTTATTGTGTAGCAAGCAGAAAAAAAGACAATATTTGTAAAATATTTTCCTTTAACCTCATTCTGAAAAAAAGACATTTAATCCTTCCTTTCTTCAGCTTGAGGATTGCTTTCAAATGGCTGATGCGGGCATTTTCTGGCTACCTGGCCAGTGACCAGGTGTTGTTATTGTGGGACAGAATTCTGGCTTTTAACTCCCTGCATATTCTACCAGGTACTTATTCAGACTGTCATCAATAAAAATACACCTGTTTCTTTTCTGAAAACAATATTGTGTACAAACATTAAATATGGTTTTTATAATATAGGTTGTCCATTCTATCAGAATGAAATATATATATATTAGGAGAAACATTTTTTTAATAATTGATTTTATAAAGCAGATAATTGGTGTTTTGATATTCGTGATGTATTTACAAATTAAATTTCACTCTGTTTCTATTCTAGTTCTGGCTGTGGCAATCTTTTCATTCCGTAAAACCAACCTCCTAAAGGTGACATCTTTAACAGCTGCAGAGGTAAGTCTCAGTACGCATGCAGCCTAGCGTTTATGTACAAGTTTACACTGGAGCAGCAAATGATGTCAGAGGAACAAAAATACATTCTATCACGAACAGTTATTTTGTATTTGAGAAACAACAGGAACTTATTTCTGGATGACACTAACTCTAGCGGCAGTTCCATTTCCACTTTGTCTGCTGGCTCACATGAATTCATTCAGAGCTTGGTAAGGGGGCTGCTGATGTTTCTAAACACCTGTCAGGGTTGCCAAAATTGCTTTGCCCGACATTCACTCGTATCACAATTAGCTTAAGAAAAACAAACAAAAGACATCGAGAGCTTGTTGAGAAGTAATGGCTTTCCATAGTTCATGTAGGTAGGTGGTTCACTCTGTGTAAGACAACGTTTGAGAACATTCTATAAAGAAAATCTCACCAGATTTAGCATTTAACAGAAACAATTTACATAATGGGATTTTTGCAAAGTCTCGAGAGATACAGCCTCATTTATTAGGAGTCTCAAATCATACTCTAGATGTATATGGCAGAGGCTCTTAGGCGAGTCACAGAAGGGATGGTTTAGAACTGCTCAAGCAGGAGGTGTGGTTATGCACAGAATTTAAAAAAAAAACTTTTAAAAGCAGCTGCTAGTTTCTTTTCTAGTGTGGTTAGCAGTCTTTTGTTCTTCTTGTAGAACCTTGCCCTGACTTTCAAGGTCTATGGAAATCTCTGAGCGGTGAGCTAGAAGGGGTAGGTGTTAGGTTTTAGCCTTGGTGACCTAGGCACAGTATAGTTTCTTTATCCTCTCTCTCTCTCTCTCTCTTTCAGGGCGTGTTGGCTGATCTCATGACCTTGCAGGTTATTCCTATGATTCAGTTAACATTATTTTCCAACTGAGATAGATCCAGCGCACACACCACAGTGCCTGACAGCAAGGGCTGCAGTCGAGTTTGTTAAAAGCTCAACTCCTACAGTTTTCTCCATCTCTCCTGAATGTGATCCAGTGCAGGTGACAGGAGTTTTTTATTTTTTGTTGAGTTCTGCTCCAAGCCCACTGATAGTAGTTGGGATTCTTTTGACAGTGGGTTTAAATTCACTGACATGCAAGGAGATTACCAATATAAAGAAAGTTGTTTTTTTTTTAAAATTTACAGATGTTTTGTGCAGACCATCATTGTAAAGAATGAAGAGGTTCTGTTAAAAATTCTTAATGTGTCAGATAATGAATATACTAAATAAATTGCTTTTAAAATTCTTTAGATAAATTATTTAATGAAAGAAATTTATTTTCAATCTATTGAATATGTTGCAATAGTCCAAAATTTCCATGGTGAACAAAGACAGTTGTGGAAAATTGAGTGTAGCCTGATGACCGTCTCTTCAGCCACCTGGTTCATTACACAGATTCTCCACATCGCATGATATGGCTAAAAAAACCAGCAACAACAGACACTACATTCTCTTTTCTTCTTAAAGAAATAGCTACCAAATGTCTTAATATTCCTAAATTATTGAGAATGTTTTTTTTTTTAATGAAAACTTGTTTAAAATTACATCCATTTTCATATCGAGATCCTGTTTAATTCCAGACCCTTTTTTTTAAAAAGATTTATCAGGCTTTTTACTATCTGCATTTTCCTGCCCATGGAATTTCATCACAAGAGTTGTTTTCCTTTGATACTGAATACCATTTTGGGATTCCATTACAACTTTATTTACTTCTCTGCTACCTACCTTGTAGGGCTTCTTATTCACATTTCTGCATCTTGTCTTGAGAATCTCATCACTCCACCTCTTCTGTTTTTTGATTGGCCTACAGTTCCTTCATTTCTCTCTCTCTCTGATCTCTTTCTTCAGTCCTGTCACTGGTTGCTACCTTCAAGATAGCAACCTAATAACTAACAGGCAATCTCTGGAGGATAGTTAGGGATCCAAAATGCTTCCAGGGCCCAGTTGGTGAAGACTACCATCAACACACATTTATGACAGCATACAATGTCAATGTCTGTCCACCATACTTTAGAGCATATTAATTCTGTCAAATGCTCCTCTTTATTTCCAGTAGTCATTGGTATTGCTGATCCTGGCTTGGTAACTGATAAGGCTGTGTTCGAAGCCATTTTTCAATCTATGCATGCAGCTTTGACCTTTCTGAGTAAATTATTTCTAAGGGATTTGTCATCTGTCACCAGCTCAAAAATCGAGGCCATAAATAAACATGTACAATTTCTCACATGTCTCCTGTTTCTGATTGAGAAAATCTTTCCTTCACATATGAGAGACTCCTGCAAACATGACATATGGCATGGACTCACTATTTAATTTTTCAATGTGTCTGCACCCAAGCTGACAGTTTGTATCAGCAATTGTGCGTTATATAGGTAATCAAACACTTTTGTTGCTCACTAACCCAGATTAATTTGATTTTCTTAATTAATTTCTGAAAGACATGGAGGATGAATCTCCTATGACAGACCAGACCTAGGGAACTTTTGCATCTGATGGGACCTGTAGTTCTTTATCCCCTCCCACCTTTTCTGCTGTTGGTCCAATTTTGTCACTGCAGCCCATGAATGTTAGTTTTTGCATTCAAAACTTGCACCTCTCATTATTCAGTGTAAAACCTTTAGCCTTAATTTAATGTGGTGCTTTCTCAAACTACTGGTCATGATGTCATCACTTAGTTCTATTTGATAAGTCCACTTGATGTCCAGTTTTAGAGACACTGCACTTTGATACTTATATGATAGACTAGGTTTTTTTAGGCCTGATGGATATCTTTGCCCATCCTAATATTACCATTAGGTTTCACCACTTCCAACAATGTCTAAGTTACCCAAATGAGTTTCTTTTCTCATAGACTAAATTACATGCATCCTAAACGACGACTGCCAAGTTATTGACAGATATTTCTAACTGAATGCCCTTAAGTTTCCCTACACCACTGAACCATGAAGCAAACTTCAAAGGTATTTTATCAAATCAGATTCCTGAAATAAATCAAGCTCATCCAATCCTAGCATCAGCAGAACACCAAGATCTTTTGCAGTCTGTTTACCCAAAAATTGTTGATCCTCAATTTCGATAATAAATTCTGCAATCACACTTTTATTATCACCTTCCATCTTTTCAGGAAGTTGCCTAACAAATCCAGGCTTCTTCATATCTATCATAGGTATAGTTTTCTGTTGGTCTTTCTTGCTGGACATATCATTTCCTTCTGTCTCAGTGTTGTCTACAGTTGACATTGCAACTGGCTCCTGAATCAGTAATCATTTCTACTCTGGGAACACCACTATATTTACATATACTTCTTTCTGTTACTAATCCCAGCTGATCATCACTATCCTCTCCATTTCCGGCTTTTTCATAGTCGTCATTTGTAGACAGGCTGAAGCAAATATTCTGCATGTCCGTCGCAGTGCAGTGAAGCAGTAATACATACTTTTGAATAGTTCATCTTTCTACATAAAGTTCAAATGATTCCAGCATAAGACAGCAGTTATGCTGCCAAACTTTGCTATTAAATTCTATGTAATACACCAAAAAAAAAAAAACAAGTATAGGGTGCACCATCTCAGAAAGCCTTCAAACCTGAATACATCTTAAATGTTAGTATTGAACATGATTACTCCCACCATCAGAAAATGATGACTTTTGGTATAATTTTCTGATCAGCATCTCACATTAGATTTCAATTTGCAGTGGCTTAGAATAATCATTACACAGCCAGTACATCATATTATTCCTTTCATAAAGCCTCACATTGCATGATACAGCTGAACATAAACATAATACATCCAGCTCTTGAGGAAATTGCCTTCAATTTTATGAGAGTAAATGATATTTTTTAAATGACTATACAGATCAGGCTATAGTGATAAATTAATGGTTACGGATGAACCTAGATTATATTGATATTTTACAGTTTGTTATTTCACTCTGATGAAGTTTAAAGCAACATCGAAGAAAACTTTGCAGAAGTTGGAATAAATTAGATGTTGCAGGTGACTCACCATTCGTGAAAATATAAAAATGGTAATTCAGTTTTTACACTATGGTAAGAACATCATAATTCATACAAGGCCCCCAGTAACCATCGGCATTTTTTTAAAAACTGATTTATGTTGTCACCGCAGATGCACAATACCAGCAATTTATTTCACTCAATTACTGAAGTAACATTTCCTTATTCCTAGCTCCAACAAATTCTTTACCAGCTAGTATTACTAAAAATCCTAAAAGGCTAATGTCCCTATGTTCTACACCCTTATTTATTTCATGTCTCCTCTGGAGCATCTAAAACTCCAAGGAGATAAAATGTAATATTTCTTTGTCATTCAGTATATTCTAAATCATTTTGGCAAATCGGTACTGAACTCTTTCTAATAATTCATATCTTAACAGTATGGACAAACTAAGACTTGTATAATGAAACTAAAATTTCTTTAATTTTATAGTTGATGTTTCTGTTAACTATTTGAACATTAAGTTAGCCAAATTGCAAGGATTTTTGCATTTAAGATTGTTGTTATGTAACTTCCAAATTCTTTACTCAAACTACGTTTTCCAATTTATTATCTCTCCTTTAAAAATAATTATAATTTATTTCCTGTTTAAATAATTTTACATTTTTTTGGAATTAAACTTCATTATCCATTTTAATGACCAATCTAATATATCACTTAGATTCATCCAAAATTCTCTCTCTTCGGTGCTGAATCTAAAATAAATTGTATCATCTGCAAGCCCCTCCATATTTGTGTTTCCCACACTATTAATATAAAGTATTGAAAAGACAACCAACCTGAAACAGAACCTTGTGGCACACAACACAAGAAGAGACTTGTGAAAGAAAAGCCTGCTGCTGCTCGTTGTAGTCCTGGACATTATCTTACATTCTTTAATGTGGAACTTTATCAAGAACTCTGCTAGTCTGAACAAGCAACATCGGCCTTTTTTTTTTAGTTGTCTTCCAAAATCTTTTAAGATTTGTTAGGCAAGGTTTACTACGGGATCTTCTCATTAACAAGCTACGTTTTGACTAAACCTCTAAGGATATTAATTACCCCAAAGTAAATGGTTTTCTGGACTCTCTTCAGTAAAGAATTTTTAAAAACTTTGCACATACTCGAGGCAAAACCAACAGTTTTGAAAGACATGACTAACGTCTGATACTTTCCAGTTGGAAGAACAGTCTTTCGCTAGGAGAAATTAAAGAGAGTGGCAGAAAGTTTAGATTTTCAAACATTCTGATGAAAATAACGCCAGGCCTTGCAGCTTTAGTAAATTTACACGATTTCAACTCACCTGTAATCATATTTTTTTCTAAGGACCACTGCATTAACCCATTTCTCACAGGTCTGCTCTGCCAGCGCTGTGTTTGCACGGGCTGCCGTTTCAAACAAAACTGCTGTTAAAGCCATCACTGTAAGAGAGTTCAGGAAGAGGTAGATTTTCATCGTTGAGATTGTTCATCTCTAACAGTCCTTAATAAAAACGGAAATGAGTTGTAAACAGAGTCAGGACAGAACTGACCATGATAAATAGTTATAAACTATAAACGAGAGATCTTCAGAACATTTTGAGAGACAGAGTTACCGTCGGCCCAGGTTGTGGAATTGGACTGTAATTTAAAGGTTCCATGCGAGATCCCTACAGAAAGGTGGCAGTCAAAAACATTGAAAGATGATTACATTGTCAAAATAATGCTAAGAGGAAATGTGCAGTGAAAACTTGTTCACTGTCTACAGGGATAAATCACTGGTGAAGGAGCGTGATGCCGTGTTTTTCTGTTGGAAAGCAACGCCTCAAGGGACCCAGCCCTTCAGATTTTGGCAACAAAAACCTTACTGGAACTCTTCACTTTTTTAGATGTTGGAGAAAGCTCAAATGCCGAGGAGGTAGTACACCAAACCATGCTGGTCCCCAACCAGGATTTGAGCTCAGTAGGAACGGTTGTTGCTTACCCCCCGATCTACAAATGATTAAATTGTGGGAAGTAACTGCGTACATAAAACTTTCTTCCAATCATAACGTTTGCTTCCATGCGAGGTATCTTCGCATACAGGTGCAATGACTACTTGACGGGTCCATTCTATCTCCTGACAGACTGTCATGAAACAAGGTCCGGGTGTTCGATAAGTAATATCAGATGGAGCACCGTCTCGTGTGCCTGACTTTCCAGGTTGGTTTGTAAAAGTATAAGCAATATGGACAAGGAAAAAAAAAGAGATGACAGCACCAGTGTAACTGACAGCGTTAAAAAAAGAATCTATCTAGCCAAATAAAATATAGAATGTTACCAGCATTTAGATTAGAAATTAAACTGAAAAAATAAAATAAAGGCTTTCTGGTCTGGTGTCTGTTATTAAGACATTTGTTTATTCATTGCCAGGAAATGCTATAACAGGGTCAGTTTAAAGGTCCAAGACATTTTTTTTTTTTGAAAAATGAAAAAGTTAAATATACTGTATATTAATTATAGATATTTGATCATTTATGCTAATTGATAACATTTAATTAAAATAACTTGTAAGAGTGGTTTATGATGATATCCAATAGGAAAGCCACTTCCAGATGTGTGATGTAGTAGCGGAACTTGGTTCAGAAGCAGTGCTGCTGCTAGGATGGAGAGTTGTATCAAATGGAACATCAGCATTAATGAAGATGACATTAGAAAAGTCAGGATGATCAATGGCTATAGTAGGTATACGATCATTCTATATATTTTCTTAGCATTTATCACTTTTATTTAAAGATGTATTAAAATTCACTTTTAAAAATAAATAAATTGATGCTTCTGGTTGGTTTAAATCAGCAAACTAGAAAAACTTTTAGAAGGGGGGGACGAACCATATGGCCAGCCAATGTGTGAGAGTGAGGTATGGCAAACTGCATCGGTCGCCTGCAGGAAAACTATACAATACTCAACCGTCGTAGACAGCGTCAGCCAGCATATCTCATCTAAAACATATTTTTCATGATTTGCAAACAAACAATCAAGTGATGGACCTTTAAGGCAATGGTAGTTAAGGTGGCTTACTAGCAGACCAAGCAGACAATTTACTTGTCAGACATAGGCCATTAGACTCTCATACTCATACCACTGTAGGAATAAATCTTAATGAAACTTTAGTTGGAATTTCACACGACGTTTACTTATACAAACAAGAAATACAGTCACCAACTCTAATTTTATCCGGTTTCACATTAGAAATTCTTTTATGAGTTTAGTGGCAAACTGTAAAAAAAACAAGCAAACAAATGGTTTTAAATATTTTTTTTTTTTATCTATCTAAAATAAGGTGTATCCATCTTTTAATAAGAGACTGATACCAGGACAAATACTAGCCTAGTCATTAAAAAAAAGAGAGAGAAAGAAAAAACTTCACATCTTCCCGTTCTTTCTATAATTGCTGCAAATTAGGTGTTGATTGATAGTTCACTACAAATGGTTGCTGTCAGAATGCATAGTTGGGACAGACTTGGTTTGGCGACCCACAGCAGTTACCTCACAACAGTTCTGGTGACTTGTGCTGAGAGAGAATAGAGGATCACCTTCAGCTGTCGTCAAATACAATACAAAACAAAATCATGAGCGCCGCCTTCCATTACAAATTTTGTCAGAATCTAATGCACAGTTATCCTTAAACGTCTAAAATAACATTTAAAATCTTAATGATGTTAGTTAATAAACGGGCTTCATCCACCCCAATGATGCTTGTTCTTCATTTCAACAAAATTTAGACAACTTCGTGCTGCAGGATTTTTTTAGTTTGAGAGCGAGCAAGCTCAGACACGCATTAGTGCCTCGACAACTGCCGATGCTAGAACCCTTTCAAAGAGGCTGAGTGCAGATTTGTAGTAGAAGACAAAGCAGCAAAAAATACATCATGAAAAATATTAAGGTAACATAAAATGTGGCGTTTAAACAACAGATGATTTCCCTTGTAGAGATTCTCTACTATCACAGGTTTTCAATTCTTTCATCTAGATTATAATTCAAAACTTGGTTTCTGTCCCATTCTACTTTATCTTTTCTTCCAAATTATGCTCTGCAAGCACATTTATCATATAGCCCTTAAAGAATTATTATTTTTTTACCTGTAAATTTCCCAGCAGGCAAGTGTTGAAGAAAAAATAGTTTGTTTTAAATATTTTTTCAACTTATGAAAATTCTTTTAGACTACCTAGAAAGACTTTACTTCAAAACTTGCCCCTCTCCTATCAACTCTTCCTTCTAACCAGACACATGCTAATTATGTACTCTGTTTCACTTCTAAAGGTGTCCTCACCTGTCACTCTTTCACAGCTGCTACAATACTGTGGCAAATGGTAATTGTGATAAATTACATAAAACTTATGAAAATAATTCATCTTGTTCTAGATAATTACTGCTGCAGGACAAGTAGTGTAATGTACATGTCCGAGGTGTTTTTACCTTTTAAATTTTGTGAAGTGAAGATAATGGGTAATTTTCAATTCTGAAAGCAAGAGATCTAATCTGACAGGCAATCAGCTTTTTTTTTCTTCTTTCAATTACAGCCCACAGTTTCACAGCTGTGATCAAGCCAGTAAATAATTTGCTCTACCTTTCTGCAAAACATTTTTGATACTAAAATAAAGTGCTGTAAGTGCAATGTTTATGTAGTTAAACGGTAAACGATATGAAAATTCATTACAACATTCAGTTTATAAAGGTGACTGCTAAATAAGCTTTCATTGTATTTAAAACAAAGGCTTATACAAGAATCTCAGCTTTCAAATAAGATAACCCTACAAATAGCTAATTTGTAGTTGCAGTTAAGCAGATCGCAAATTACATACATTGTTTGTCAAAAATAGATGGACCATGATAACATCCATGTGACAGTAAATCTTCCTGTAAGTTAGAGATAGATTTTTTAAATTTTCTATAAAGATATGATTCTATCTATAATAATAAACATCAGTCACCTATAAAAATTACAAGACTAAATTATCTCCCCTTCCTAAGCTTTAAAATTACATACACATACACACATGCATATACATTACACCCAATCTGCGAAAAGCCACTTATACAGTTTGTGAAATGGGCACAAGTCAGTCCTTGTCTATGTTATGAAATGACCAATGCTGTGCATGGAAGATGAAATTACATTCATGCAAACATTTCATGTAGTCTACATTCAGATGAATTAATAATTAGTTGACATTTGACAGTTTATGACACCTTAGCAGATTTTGTATAAATAGAAGGCATTTACTGTCTGATTCAAACTAGTTACCATATTGCTAGCAGTATGGAAAGCATTATATTGTTCTGTCAATCTCTGAGGAGTTGTGCATATGAACATGTTATTGATGTCTTCAGGTGGGACAAAACAGGCAAAAATCTTCCAAGGAAAAATTACTCCATTCTGAAAACTTATTAATTTAAATCTCTTGGTGGTGTTGATAAAGTAACCAAGAACAGTGACAAGTACACAGTAACCAAAGAGGGTTTTGTTGAATGTCATTTGATGCAGGTGGAGAGAAGATCCATAAGATGATTCAGGATCAGTATGCTAATATCCAATGTTACCTGGTCTCTGTGTGAATGATCTGTTGAGAAGAGATCCAGATAAGAAACAGCATCTGTAGTCATCAAACCTACCACTGAGGAGGATCTCAAAGATGGCAAAAGAGGTGGCTCATGAACTGTTACTGATCTTTCTGAACTTTGATGCACCACATATTCTACAGTCAGGCTATGGATGTAAGTTTACAAACCAGGTGGTTATTGAGGAACTGGCTGGGCAAACATCATCTTCAAAGCCAAGGAACAGTAGAACAAAAGAATGGGGTCACAAGGTTCAAGATTACGGCATGGATGAGGATGGAAATACAGTGTTCTCTTTGTTCAGCGGTCCATGAACAAGTCATACCATGGGACATCAAGATGGAACCATACAAAGCTTAGACTGTTAGTAAACCTCACTGCAGGCTGGGTTCCACATTACCAGCTAAATTTCTCAACCTTCTTGGCACAGGTGTCATGGCAAAAGAACTAAAAAACATACCAGGGGTGTTTACTCCTACCCTGCCAGTCCCTCTGCTTCTGAGAGAGACCCTACTACACTAACTGTTGCCACCACACCAAGACCCAGTGTCACCACATATACTGTTGAATCCAGTGAGGCCATAATACCCACCTCAAACCCTTAATCAACAAACACTAAAGTCACAACAGAACGGTAGCTTAGAGCTCTAGGAACAGGTGACAATGATGCTGTGCTATTTTCCAAAGGTAGTCCACCAAATGTTATTGGAGTAGCACTAGCAATCAAACAGCTTGGAACAGAGCAGCATAATAAAAAGAAAAGTGACTTGGAAGCAGGTGGAATTGACACAGCTTAGTGGTCTAAAACCTGAAGATATTCTACCAGAGCAGCTTAACATCTGGGAGGTAGTACATCCCCAAAAGTGTGTTGGACAGGGTTTCACAAGGTATTCCTGTAGGAATACCTATCTTACCAAGCGGTGCCTCTTTCTGAAGCCTGGTTTAAGATGCAACAGTGAATAACAGTCACAAGTCATGTGAAAATGTAGACAGTGATTAACTGCCAAACTACATGTATTGTGTTATGTTAAATACAATGTCAAGATTTACTCAGCTCTTCTTAGAGAATATAATTATATATTCAAAGCATTAAATATGTTAATGATAGAATTAGTTAAATGTTAAAACTATCATTAGGCCATAATTCATCTATTCCATCTAATCTTAAATTTAAGATAAGACAAAAATTGAATTTATAAGTTCTAAATTTCATGAAATAGCCAATTTCACAGACTGGGTGTAACATAAAAGAAACTAACAGGAAAGATTATTTGATATTCACAAGTAAATTCTCATACAACACAGATGAGAACATGGGCTGCTATGAGAATTTCATATTATACACCAAGAAGCCATCATTTACTTCAGTGTAGTGAGTTTCCCCTGAAATTACGCTATAACTTCACTAATAGGAGTAAACTGAAAGTAGTTTTTATCTTCAGAGTTTTTGAATATGCAGCACTACTTTTTTTCCCTTCCCAGCTGAAAGAATTTGTTTAAAATATAAAACAAAAACTGCTTAAATTCCCACAAGAACAGAAAACTAGTCATTCAGAGAACAGCAACTGTTTTTAGGGGATACAATTAAGATCAAGCTCTTGATACTCCTAATCTTGATAACAGACTTGCACCCCACAAGCAATCATTTAAAAATCAACAGTGTTGGCAGGAGAGAATAACAATGAATGCACTTTGCAAAGGTCTGAAATCATGAGGTGAAGCTCTGTAGCAGTTGTCGTGGTTGACAGTGTCAAGAAGCTTGCCCACTTTGGTCCATAGTCGTTCTTTCCATTCCCTCTCCCTCTCTCTCTCAGAAACGTTACTGGGGCTACAGGAGCCAACTTGCACCTCTCAACCTCAACACTAAATATCCAAAGTTACTGTTTCACTGCACACAAAATTAATTATTGGTACAGAATAAATCATGCAAGAAGAAACATGAACAAAAATTAATTTAACCAGTTACAATTATTCACATGCAGCCTATGTACATGTAGCTAATAATTTCAGACATTAATTTAAAAACAAATAACCGGATGGTGATTAGTTATCCAAGTCCACAGACTTCAGTTTCTCTGAAGTATCTTTAATAGTGTCATCCGCATCTTCCTTTTCACATTCATCCTCTTCCTCTTCCTCCTCCTCCTCATCCTCATCATCATCATCATCATAGTCATCCTCAGCATTATCCTCTTCATATTCATCATTTCCTACAGCAGAAAACAACTATTTGAATACAGTACAAAAGATGGAACTATCAAAGATTATTTCAGAAAAGTTGACTGGATTATCACAAAACTCATTTCAAGAGGTGAGAGATTAGACATATTAGAAAAATGTGACAGCTGTAAAATACAGTAGAAAAACGTGTAAAAATGTAAAAAAAAAATAAAAAAAATACTACAACTACTAAGGAACTTTCAAAGAATTATTTGGAAAAGCTGTTTGGTTAAAAAATTAAACTGTTTAAAGTCCTTGAAGACTATGGCCAATGATTAATTTTGGATTATTCGATGATGAAATCATTTTATTTACTTGTTCCACTACTTAGACCAGCCAAATTGTTTATTGTGCATATGCAAACTTTAGAAAAAGGTTCTCAGACAGCATGTTTTGTCCTTCCATAATCCATACCTTAATCTATTCCCATGCAGGTCACCTGAAGCCACCTAGAAAGTTAGGCATTGACAAGTCATTTAATGATCTCTTCTGTCTACACTATTGATAGTAGATGCAGGAAGATGCTGGTCCACACTGTCACCCCTTCCATCTATATTTAGTGCTTTATTTTCATCACGGAAGTGAACTTTAAACTACATGTATTACTTAGTTGCTTTACCTACTTGCTACATAATGGAATCCAATGATGAATCCTTTTGTGGTGGTATGGTCTCAAGTGTGCATACCTCAGATCTCTTATCATTTAGCTGGTTGGACAGCGAGGTCATTGAGTGGAGTCATCTGTGGCCAATCAAGCTGCTGATTTTGTACTCCATCAGCTCAAAGATTCATGTCAATAATAAGATTAGGATTTCTTCCACCAAATGGCTGAGGAGACTAACCACTATGCCACACAGGCAGAACTGATAACACAGACACCACCACTACCACAGGAAGACAAAGGCATTTGTAACAAAAAACATAACTATGGGTCCACATTCTGTGCTGTCCATTGATTACTGAAATGAGGACAACAGACTCTGTGTCAAACGTAATGACAGTAAGATTCAAGAAACTGAATCAGTGTGCAAAATAATTCCAATGACTTAATGTTTTTTTTAAATAACAGTAATCAAGTAGGCTCATTTTCTGCAGTCTGACCATTTGTGCATGTGAGATATTGCATTTTTCTGACCAGGAAAGGGTCAAGGCACAGACAGTATACCCAGCCAGGCTCTAGAAGCAGCAGTATCTAACCAGCTTCATACTTGACATCATATAAAAAAGTTTAGCTGCTTCTCTGAATTACTTCCCTTCATCCACTTTCAACACAGAAATCACTTTTCAAGAGTAAAGCAGATAAATCTCAGTATTACATCAGAAATGGCTACAGACACTTTCACCGACCAAGTTTATTTTTTGTATTCTAACTTCAGTTTCCATGCAACCTGTGGGTTGTGGGGGGGGGGGGCACAATAGAAAAGAAAAATGTAGAAATCATTATTGGTCAACCAACCGTAACATATTTGTTGCAGGTATTTAGTTCCCTTAAAATAAATAGAATAAAAATAAAACAGTAAAGCCTCTTATCACCATTGGTAAAACGTTTGGTTGTTTTAATTGCTTCTTCTGCAATTTCAATTCTATCAAGAAATCAAAATGCAAGCAGTTTAAAATTCCATAAGAAATTTTACACATTTATCTCCCCTAGTAAACAATACGCACATCAGTTAGCGCCTGGTAAATTCGTATAAAAAAAAAAAGTATACCATATTTTTTGGCATAAAAATTGTTGTGAAGTATGAGTCAAATTGGCTAATTTTGCGATCTTTCGTTCTTCATAGATAAGTCGGTACAGAGTATAAGTCAGGGCCAGATCAACTGCAGTAGTTGGCCAAACTTTGAACCGGTCAGAACAATACTGAAAATCCTTCTTAAAGTGTTGCATCGCTTCACTGTCTGCGGTGCTTCTAGGCTCATGAATATTAATGAGCTGTTTTGCACATCTCATTGAACTACTTTGAGACACAAAATTTATCTGGGAGATTGTTAAAATAGTTTTTTTTTGTAATCATGCAGAAGAGATTTTTTTTAAAACACACTGCAAATGTTATTCTCGGTGCTGGTATCGGAAGCCCAGTCTATTTTTAGTCACCACAAGATCATCAGATGATTCCATGTATTTTCACGCTGTGTTAGATCGCCTACTTAGAAAAACTAACCCTGAGATATTACAGCAACTGTCAAATTCAAATATTCAGTTGTTTCAAGTTATCTGGCATTCAGAGTTCACAAGTAGGCCAACATGGAGATTAACATGCTCGGCTCTTCTTTGGTGGATAACATAATACACCTCTGGGAAACTGACATGATGAATACTATACACCACTGAGAGGAGGAAAGGAAGAAATACAAAGACAGTGATCATCAGTTGCAATCTGTTTAGCCTTTAGTCTTAGCTCTACAGTACTAAGTCCACAACCTGTGTTGTGTTGGCTTAGCACATATTCCTCCAACCTATCCTCAATGTTAGTCCACCTTACCTTTGCCTTCTTGGTTCTCTTTGTAGTCTGCAATGTATCCTTTGCTTTACATCAGTCACTATCACATTTCTCATGGACTGTACTTCACATACTTGGCCACATTACCACCATTTTCTTTAGTAAGTTTAATAACTTCCATCTTAAAGGCTGTCACGAACGATTTGTGTGGCTTCATGGAAGGTATTTTGAAATAGGGTAGAGGATTTTTGGAAGGTATTTATAGATATAATTAGGATTGAAAATGATGGACAGATTGTAATTGGTGAGTGCGTGCCTGTTATTGATTGGATAACTTTGCAGGCTTCAGTCAATGCATTAATGGCAAATTGTTCAACCAGTTGGAAAATGTTCCAGACAGTAACTTCTCTGGTCTGTTTTAAGTGAACAATTTACACTTTATTTCAGAAAATAACGGTCCTTTTAAAATTTTTTCATTAAAGCAATTTCAATGACTTATTCATATATAAGTCAGAGCCTGGACTTCTAAGAGGAAAAAGTTATTGACTTATATGCCAAAAAATACAGTAATTATGGAAGATGCATTTATTCTACACACTTTACATTTTGTTAACACATTAAACAAAAATATGCATTAATTGACTTTGTTAGACAGAATAATCAGATGCCTTATCAACAGCTTTGTCTATGCCGAAGTTCCATTCAAAATAAATCCTTTGTCAACTTTGTATAACCATGTAAGCAAGATGAACAATGATATAAGCCTACTGTTTATTCTAATCATCATCTGTAGTCTCATCTTTTGCAAAAGCTTAGGCCAGATAAAGTATCTTTTTACTGAGCTAATCCACTAGTCAAAGACAACAGTAAATCATATACTGATCAGTCAACCTGTATTGGACTGCAGAAGTTAAATGACCCTGTTAACAAAATTAACACAATCTGCACATTATCTAAACTCTTGAGAGACAAAAACATAATTTGGACAGATGAGTAATAAAATTATACAAGGTCACCACAAAGAGAATAGCTAGAGATATAATGAACAGATGCTTGGCCTTACCAAAACATGAAATAGTATTCACAAAACTTATATATTCTAAAAATAATTTGCCTATTATATTTCTGTTTCATGTTGAAAATTATAAACAAACATATTCTTCAATTGTACAGTATAAATTATGGAAGTCTAGAGTGGTCATATTTTTTATCAGTGCATCACGAGTTTGTCGTGTGTTCTATGCGGCAAGTGGTGGTCAAAAAAGCAACAATTTAAATACCGACCATTGTTGTTGAATTAGTGACTTACGTAGCCTTTAGTATAAACATTCTATCGGCCAGAAGTGAGACAGGTTCAGATAAACAGTGTGAGTATCAGTTGAGAACAGATGGGCTATATAGCATCTAAAAATAGCTGCTCAAGCGCAAAAAAATCATCTTTACAATGCAACAAAATGCTAGCTGTAGATTCCTGACATCCTTGAAGGTTTTCATGGCTATGTGAAGCCGGCCTTCCATTCCTTAATAAATGCTCAGCATTTTAAAAAATATATAAATAACTTCTGCAAGAATTTGAATCCAATTTTCATTTTGATAAAGATCATAATATTTTAAAACTTGAACTAGTTCTGAGTTTGTTCTTTTTTTTTAAAATTAAAAAAATCTAACAAATCTTCCTTTACCTCCACTGAAATCCAGATAACTTCCAAAACTGCCATAACCTGATGCCTCATAACCATCGGTCCATTCTTGACGTCCAAATTTGTACTTTCGAACTGCAGAAAAGACATGAACATGAGAGAGTGTGTCATAGCTGATGTAAAAGAAATTACCACTCTTTGTTCCTCGTTTTTCTGATATATTTAGACATTACCCAACCAAACCGGTTAACTCTTAAAAGGATTGAGACACTGCTCTTCCCTGAATATTTCCCTTTTTCTAGATAACAGAATGGTGTTTATAATAACATCAATGCATTATCATCCAGGACCTAAAAGTAAAGGAACAATTTCACTAAACAAATTTCTTTGAGCTGTTTATCTTTTCATTAGAAATGAAGATGGAGATGAACACAACTAAGAGTCATTATGTAACTGGTGAAGGGGGCACTGGTGAAACAAGATTCATTCCTTTTGTTTATTTGTTCTCCTGTTTTCTGTTTTTTTGGTAGGGGGGGAGGATACTCCAACCAAATTCTTACCCATTGTTTCCAAATAAATCTGTCAGAGATGTTTCTGAATTTTTCTCGAAAAGTGAGTTTAGTCAGATTAGCTAGACACTGGTCTATGATATGAATGTGGAAAATTAATTTTCCACTGACTAACTTCTTATATTTCTAAACAGTTCTACCTTTACTCAGAAACTTTTAGTGAACTTGTGGGAACAAACTAATCTAAATATACAAGTTAGTAAATTCGTGTTTTTAATATATTTACTGAAGAAAAAATTGCTGAAATCAGTTCCCTGCATGCACAACCAGTGATACCAGAGCCTGCCTTTCTCCTTAAACCACTTTAACCATACTGCACCAACTCTTCTCTATGCATAAATCTTATTTATCACCTCTCTCAGTCTAATCTAAGATGGAGCACAGGTAAAAATGTTACATGATTGCTTACATCCAAAGACTCTGCCAACCCTTGTCGTCTGTTGATGTTATTTTAGAAAATATGAACAAGCAACGTAGTCATTAGCATCTGTATGCAGAATAAAATGGTTCAGACTGACTTGAGAGCAAACAAGAGCAGGTTCTGGGTTAGAGAGAGAGATGTGGCAGAGAGTTACCCATATTTCTCCTTACCTGACATACTGAGCTCCTTAGTTTCAGAAGTCTCACAACCACAACGAGGACATGGAATGTTCTGACCTCTTGGATACTTAAAGCCCTTTCTCTTCACATGGTCCTCACAAAAACAGATCTACATTTTTTTTTAATGCAATATATAAATTTTAAAAACATCAGTTCTTTAAGTGGCTATTTTGGAAAAAAGTCTAAGAAATCAAAAATGAGAATTAACCTTACAAACCTCATAAATCAATTTACTATAAAATCTTCAAGCAATGGAAAAATACATTTTTCAGTGTTGTGAGTAATAACTTTAGAAATAAAATATTTCAGTCTCTACCAAGGTAGAGTAAGGGTTAATGCATACTTAAAACTGACCCAATCTGAAAAAAAAACAAAAAAACCCAAGATGATTCCATGCAGTATTTTGCCAGTAATCAAATCAGCAAAAACTGAGATGGTCTTGTACCAATAGTTTATGTACAGAGTTAATAGATAAAAATTGCAATGATTGCCTGTGTATACATATAAAACATTTTTGTGACAACTTCTGAAACTACAGGTAATTTGCTGTTTCTCTAGTAACTATTTGTTAATAAATAAGAGAATACATCTTTAGCACTGTTAAAGTTCTAGAGAAATCTGTTCTAAACTCTATCCAGTTGCAGACATGGCATATTCAAGGTGTGCATCACACTATGGTGACAAAATTCTATAATCTTTCTTACCAGTCTGCCAGATTTATTATATTACCAGCTAAACACACTGATCTTTCCATTTAAGACTCTTACTGATGCACCTTACCACCTAAATCTTCCAAAAAGATTTCATTTTACCCTCTTCATTACTTTCAAATCTGTATTACTCAGCACACAGTACCTTCCACGTTAAATAACCTTTTAAATGACAAATCCATGTCACTTCAACCCATTTTGCATTAGAATTATATTTGACTAAATATACAGCCACTTCAACACAAATACTAACCAGTGATTTCAGGCTTTGGTAGTGTATAAGGGAGTAAAAGCTGATGTGGTAGGTAGATGGTTAAAGTAGCGTCTGATTAAATTTATCTGCATAAGCAAGTGTGAAGCCCACATTCTCTGACAAACTTGGGCATGTCAGGCTCCACATAGCACAGGATTGGCAAGATTTCCCAGCAGACTTATCAGTGTTGCCTCCCCTGTAGGCATCAATGCTCCATAATTAACTGAACAGACTTAAATATATGTAATATGCAGCACAATTTTAATAAATGCAGGAAAATGGCATATCACTTGACTCTTGAAAGAAATTCATAAGTAAATTCAGTTATGAAGTGACTAAGGTCTTAGTTTATGTCCGACCTATAGATGTCTCCTAGTGACCTGACTAAAGGTTTTAGACTCTTCTAGGAAAGCAGCATAAAATTAGATAGATTGCTCAATACCAGCTGCGCATCCACTGTCAAAAAAGATCAAAAGCATAAAAAACAAACCATCCCAGCAAACATTAAGAATTATGTTTGTTTGTTTGTTTGGTTTTTTTGCAACAAGCTTGCAGTATCTGTCTGGAACATTGTGTGGAAAACATACATTCTAAATAAACTAGACTGGGAAAGTGCTGTTTTCAAAAACCTTTCTTTTCTGACTTTCTACATGTAATAAATAGCTTTAATTTTTAACATTAAATATCTGATATAATTAGAAAGTTGCAGCAGAAGTCCCAATAAGTGCTATTTATACCCACACTACTGAATGTTTTAGAATTTCTATCTAGCCCAAAAAAATTTTGTGAAAAAAAACAACAAAAAATGACCAGAAAGAAATATAAATGAAAAAAGAGAGGTTTAAAATTTGATATAATTAGCGACTGACTTTACTCCAGACAGAGCATAAGAGGTAACATACCTTGCAACGCAAGCATGAGTACTGGCCAAGTTTGTTACATGACACACCTGAAACATCAAGAAAAATTTCAAAATTTTGTACTAACCAAAAAATAGAGATTTAACGTGTAGTTTCAAATTCATAAATAAACATCAATTAGAAGCTTTTCTTCAGTTCTGGCACAGAAAATGCAACAAAATTTGAAACAAGGTTTATCTGAATTTTTCCATGCAAACAAAAATGGCAGTCTATCTGATTAGCTACAAGTGATTATAATTGAACTCTATCTTCTCAATGTTCATTAAGAGGATGCACCCTACAGAGGCCCCCTTCCCACAAAGAATGTTCTCAAAAAGTCAACCACACCATCATGGCTGGTTTATAGGTAAATGTGGCACTGCTGCAAGCTGATGAGGCTAGCACAGAGTCCAATACAAGAAGCTTGTTGAGACCTACTGAGTGAAGCTAAGCAGGTCATTCTAACAGAGCCTTTCTCACTAAATGTCATATACTCTGAAGTATCATCCCTTTCCCAAAGAAACATGCAAAACTTTAATCAATTAGAAACAAATTCAGCAAAACCTTAAAGTTACTCAGAAATGTATTTTATTCATATCATCTACATAAAATTGTGCATGATAAATCAGATTAAAATTTGTAAAGATCATTTGTTTAAATATTTTCATACAAACTTTAAAGTAGTAAAGTAGAAATAAATTTTTTTTTTAAAGTTTATATAGTTTTAGAAAATACTTAGTTTTAATACCATGAAAGTGTTCTCTACATTCATTTTAATAAACTTCTAAAAAATTTTTTTTTAATGAGAAAAAAGGTAATGTCACTTCCACCAAAAAAAATACAACAAAATTGGACAAAAAGGGCCTTTAATGTGACAGTGAGCGGTGCTTCCCACTCAGTCTGAGTGAACGTCAAGTAAAGGTGGACTTACTCTAACTGTCAAAGTGTATGAGAGATTTAGACCAAGGGTATCAAACAAAAATGAACTCACATTTAAAGTTTTCTGAATCCAAAGTCTGGCAACTGGCCTGATGTTCAAACTGGTCATCTTCACAGAGAAATGCAAGACAGAATGAGCACTTGAACAGTCGTCCACCTATATAAATATATATATATATAAATGTTAAAGTCAGTAGCCTGAATATCTTATGCACACCGAGGATAACTTGGATTTAACTAATAACAGCAGCAAATAGTTTTAAGCAGGCTAATGGATGTCACACACCTTTGCTAAAATATTCAGCCCATTATAGATAAAGTTCTGAATACAGGTGAGAAGCTTACAAGGCTCTGAGTGCAGTGCAGTGTACCATTATTGTTGTTTATATACCACTGGATAAGAAAGCTGGCTTCCATTAAAAGAAACCTGATATATCTCAGTGAAGATTTTGGCTAATTATGTATAAATTTCTACAAAAGATTTTGCCTTAGGACCCGACATTAGAAAACATCTGTTAGAGGTCACACATGAGGGAAGGAAAGAGGAGAGAAAAGTAAAGTTTGCAAAGTATTACATTGTTAGTATTCTCCAAAAAGAAAAAAATAACAGAACAAAGATGTGATTATTTATTTTGTCAATGTAAGCAGGCACCAACAAAACAGATGACTACATCTGGAAAGTAACTACAGTAAAGCTACCTCCAAATGAAGAAGTGCTAAACAGTTTTAAACCATTTGTACATTATATAGTTTTTTTAAATAAAAAAATTGTGCTCTTGATGAGTCAAAAAGGAGACACATTAACATCAGCCTATTTAATTAAAATGAAAACAAAAAAAGGATCTATCTAGCAGTTAACTTTTTCAAAATTAGATTCTTTAAAAATCAAATCTACTTTTCAATTTTTGTTTTTTATCTGCAGCATCCAAACTACAGAAAAGTTTGTTGTTTTTTTTTTTAAATAAACAAGAAGAGTTGATTATTTTTTAATGCTTTCTTAAGTTAAGAATGCGGGTGTTACTGTTGGGATTTAAGAGAGTTACTCGGACATCTAGATGGACTTCAACCACCTACCATGACTCCACACATCTCTCTTACACTCAATGCAAATCACGTCTTGAAGAGGGCAGATACAAGCATGTGTGGACAGGCACTTCCGACCATGACAGATCCAAGCTTCGCAGAAGTCACATATAGCACCCTGGCCCAAGGAAAATAAGAATCAAAAATAGACATTGCTTTCTTTTCTGTTCTAACAAGAAAAACATGGAAGCTTTCCTGGATCCAGAACAAAAAATGTGACAGAGTCAGCTTACTGTCTCAAAATTGTTGGGAAACTTTAAATATGGCAAGATAAAAATATATATGATTAACTCCCATCTACAGAAGTTAAGGAACAAGGAACACGCACCACCATCATTTATGATTCTTTTCCAATATGAAATTATTAATCACAAATTATCAAATGCAAATTAGAATTAAAAAAATATTCTTATATAGATCCTTCAGCCATCTTGTTTCTGAGCTCTTTTAGAGCAGAAAAAGAGAAGTATGTCAGAACTTCTACAAACACCATACAACACAGTTGTTTGTGGTTTTCTTGACAGGAGAGCTATGGCATCACCCATGTGCTTGAAAAGTATAAATTTACTGAAATTTACTGGAAAGTAATGAATATAGCATCTGTTTATTAGCAGACTTTAATGCTCTTTATTTAAATGAAAATTAATAAAGGTCATTCAGGAAGAATAAGGTGTAGTGTGTTTTTTATTCCCTCTCCTCTAAAAAGAGAGTTCACACTTTGTATTTACAAGTTCAAATATGTCACATTAAGTTAAACATTGCTTGATCATTTCTAGGGCAAGTCAGCTGCTGTTGGCCAGTCTGGCAAGTCATTTGATAGTTGCTTCCACCTTATAGTATAGATAGCACAAGCAGATCCACATTATCCCTTTCACTGTCTATTCTTATTACTCTGTTTTGTCACAAAGGTGTACCTAACTATGAGAACTGTTGTAGAAATCATATTTCATCTACAATATGCAGTCTGATACTGAATCATTTCCTTTTAATGATATAGAGGTTTTGACCATGCACACCTTGAATCTCTGATCATTCTGGTCTGACAAGGAATGCATCTGATGTTGACAGCAACCATGAGGAAGATGGCAAGAGAGGGTTGTGTGAAGTTCAAATAATCTGCAGCCAATCAACATGCCAGTGTTTTCCTAGCTTGATGACCCAAAGATTAGTGTCATGATGATACCAAGCCAATCAACTTCTTTCATCAACTCATTCTGAAGAATTGTTTTCACCTCATGGCATTGGAGACACCAGTACATTGCACAAATGCAGAGAGGAAGACAGCCACATAAGACATCATCTGGATGGACAACACCACCAAGGAGATGAAGACTTTCATGTGGTATACATCAACATGGGTCTTCAATGTGTTCCATCAATGAACCATTTTTAGAGTATGGACAACTGACTAAATGCAGTACGAATGTCAAAGTCATGACACCCAAGAGATTCATAAAATCTAATTAGCATTGACACCTACCTTTGATGATCCTGAGAGAGAGAGGTCAGATGTTCAAAATTAGACCTCTCCTTGATAAAGCTACACCCACAAAAACTTCAGACTGGACATTAAGGAAAGCCTGAGAAGTGGTTTATGCACTAAAAAAATGAAGTCTGCCAAAAGAAGCAGTGGCAGTCAGATGCCCCCTGACAACCAAAGCCATCACATCCCAGCAGGGATAGAGGAAAGATGACCATGCTGCACTCCAGAACTGGCTACAAAACCCCTTCTGGTTGTAGAGAGAAAACCTGCTTCTACTGCCAGCTGTACCATTCCTCTGTGCAGGGTGGGATGTTTTGCCAGCCATATGAACAGGAACTAGGTGATTTCTGCACTAGATTTTCTCTTTCATTTTCTGGACATTATTTCTTTTCAATTGGACTATTGAACTGTCATTTACGCTGTTTGACTCATTGCATGACTTCTTACTGTTTCTTTTCTTTTTAAATAATCTCAATCAAGCATTTTCTACAGACATCTCTAGAATTGTCTATCACTTTAAGCATGTCTGCTCCAGGAAGAACTAAACACTGCAATATTTATTTGTTTATTTAGCTGTCATTATATCTAACAGTGTACAAACCACCATCCCTAATCCTGTTGTGTATGTTCCAGGATGCTTCACAACACAATCTCCAGTCTTCATCATGCATTTAATTTTTCCTGAAATAAACAAAAATGTTTGGAGTGAAAATTGTAAAAAATGATATTAAAATATTTTCAAGTTTTAAATATAAAGAAGTTTAATACAAAAAAACAAACAAATGATCAAAATCTTTTTAAAAAATCTACTTCCTGACTTATACTTTTAAAAAATGTATTTCAGATAATGAAAGTTGCATGCAACAAACAAAATTCTTTCTTTTTAATTCACACACAATTAAAACACCCTGTGCAACTTTTGATGATGTAAATAAAAATGTCACTGAATCTTTTCCATGTCAAGGTGCCTCTCCAAATATACTGAAGAACATTTCAGAAACCTCCCAAGATAGCAAGTATTCACCATGCAGAATTTCACACTGATGTCTACATTAATTTGAGATAATGCAAACTGACTATAAATTAATATTTTTTCTAAACTTAGGGATTTCTGATTTCAAAAATGTCACACTCATACACTATGGTTTATAATGCCTCCCATGACCTGTGTGCACAATGTAGAGTTCATTTTAAATGAGGTATTTAGCATGTCTGTCCATCTAGCAAGAAGCTAAGGAGATGGTTATATCTCCTTCATAAGCAGGTGCTTTATCTGATATTTAAAAGTTGAACGATCCAATCTCTAGTACATATACTTTGTGAGCAGCATAATGGTTAGTCCACTTGAGGGCTGGGGTTTGATTCCAAATGGGAAGTGACTTGCTCTGGTACACCCTCCCTGGCATGGTCTCTTCTCATTCTTCTTTACCAGCTGGCCCCTACATAGGTTTCCCCTCACATCTAAAAAGAGACTGTGTAGAGATTTTCATTGCAGATGGTAGCAGTATCCCACTGCATCTTTCAATGCCATAAACCATAATGCAATCTACTGCATCAGCAGCTAATCATCAATCCCCATGATGAATGCTAGAGAACGACATACACTTTATGTAAATGCAGGGCCCTCTAGGCCTTTACTAACCTTCAGAACTGTCAAAAATCATGTATTTTAATCCATGATTTGGATTTTGACATTAAATTACAATGAATGACTATTTATACACTACCAAAGTCATTTGTTACTAATTATACAGCTAAATCACTATACAAAACATAAAAAAAAAAACTTTATAAGAGTAGTATCAGCTGAAATTTGACTATTTTAAAATATACACAAATATTCTTAACTAGAACTGCATGAGGATAGCATGAGTTTTGAAATCACTTAACACGCAGCTTCACATACTTATTTTATAGCTGCCAACTTTCATTTACCAACAAATACTTTTACAAACTTCCCAATGACTTTATATCCGTTTACTTTATCTTATAAACTACCTTAAACATCAATAGAAAACTTTACAAGGTAACTACTTATGCTCACGACAGAGTACTGAATTTCAGCAATCGACCTTATCTAAATTGATACAAAATTATGCAATTTCTAGGTGGCTAGTTACAGATTATGCTCTGTGATGAGTTCGACATTACAACAGTCACTTAGGTAATTGCACCATTAGTTTCACAGGAATCATAGTAAAAACAAACTTCAAATATATAAGGGTGAGGTCACAGTTTTTTTCAGTTAAAACGGTAATTAGTTTTGTGCACTATAGTTGTGAATAGTGCTGTATAACATTTCGCTGTTGCTCTTACTTGTGCCTAATGTTGGAAGGCATTTTATGAGTTCTGACATCACTATTTTTCCAAGATTTTTAAAGAGCTTAAAATAAAAAAACTCAAAAATAAGACAATGGTCTCCTTGCCCTGTCACTGGCATTTGCCTTCTCATGAAGAGAAACTTCTTGGTTTACTGCTTAACATTTTTAATTAAGATCAAGAATACTACTATTATTGACCGCAATGGCCAGTAGGCTATTCAAAAAATTATTTCCTATGTTTGGCAATTTGTGATAAATAGGATTTGGTTTCATTACTAAACTAACTGGTTATGTTATATGTTAGAACTGCATTTAAACCCTACCCTGCTAAGACCCACTGTCTGTTGCTAGGTAATACGAACAGGAAAGTGGAGCACATCCACAGAGCTTACCACACTGGGCACATTGAGGAAGTCTTTGCATTGTTGCACAAAAGTAACAGAAAGCTCGATTTCTCTGAGGCCTGAAAATAATTAACAAAGTGTAAATCAGAGTAAAATATGTTAATAAGAATGATTATTCTGACAGAAAAACAGCAAAACCTAATTCAAAACCAGTTGGTTAAACGCTAATCAGCCACAATAGTCAGTTAACCTGAGCTGTACATTCAGAAATCAAGTAAAATACATTAAGGGAAAATTTTTAAGTTACAGAATTGAAAATTTTCTCATCTAAAATACCATAATACAAAATATTAAATAAAGATCATCTTGTTATTACTATTTGCTTTTCTCATTGTATTTTCTGTCAAATTAAGTCCTTAAAATTAAAAATGGCTATATAAATTGTACATTGTGAAGTTTTTTGTTTTTTTTACATAATTACTTATACCATTTCCTAAAACTGGGCTATCTACAAATACATCAAATACCAAGAAGAAAAAAACTTTATTGTGTAAATAATTTTTAAAAATAACTTTAATACATACTACTAAATATGTAGAGGCTGCTTACCTTTTACATTGATCACATTCCTGCAAATAATAAATTTAATAAATAAAAGTTTTATTTTTAGCATATAAAAGTTAATAAAGAAATAAGAAAAAATATTTTTGAATTCTTTTAGAAATTAGAAATGGTTCCAAAGCTACAATCAGATAAAATTTGCCAATTATGACCAAACTCAGAGCATAAAAGCTTCAATAACATATAATCCAGATCACATCATACTATCTTCCCATTACTTACAGCCCCATCACTATAAAATAGGCCCTTTGAGAAACATTACAAATGGTCATCTATCATATGAAAATTATCTATTTTGCTAAGAAATTTTTTTGGGAAAGTTGTAGCAAAGCAAAATAAATTATATCTATTTTTAAAAGTTACCTTTTTTGAAAACCTGCCTTGTTTTAAATTTTAAAAAAATACTCTTAATAAATCTAAAGTTGAAAATTTATCTTGAATGATCCCGGAACTCTTATCTAAGGGAAGCTAACCTAGTCCTTAATTATAATACAATTTTAATAAAAATAGTGACATCAGTGCACTTCACATTTACAGATTTTAGTACTACTACTACTTTTCTACAGATTCCAATTATTAATATTTGAAAACTTGATACACTATCATAGTATTCTTGATGGAACATTTGTCAGACATGCCATCTCCAGTAGCAATCCATTAATGAAGAAATGTAACTTGTTTCTTTCTCTTTTTTATTTTCCACTTGAAATATTTATACTCAACAAAGTTGTTAAAAAATTCAATCATGTACAAATAAGCATAGAATCATGGGAAAATTAAATATTAATGTCTACCATTTCTCTTCCATGTTTCTCACATTATGCACTGATTGTATACTGGGTCCTTAAAGGTACTCCTTTTTCCATTTCTATACAAATTATTTAAAACAGCATTTGAATGACATTTTATTGAAAAAACTTTAAAAATTTTCACATTCTGCAGCTAATTACCTGGAGCATAAGATTTTTACCTGTTGACATTATGATTTGTTTTTCTGATAAACAAAATGTCCAATATTTTTAACTCCTAACCTTTGTTGTGAAGAAGCACCATCAAATTCTCAAATTAGAAAAATAAGCAGCTAAAACTAAAGAAACAAAATGTGCTTTTTTTATAACATAAAATTTTACGGCAACTTTAAATGACTGAAAGTTATAAATGAAAATGATTACCTAATTTTCTCAAAATTCAAAAACAAAGGTGATAATAATAACTCGGTGGACAACATAAACTAAATTAATAATCTTGCAGAACCAAGATTTATCAAAACAAAATTAACATTCATAATTTGAGCCAAAGATTCTGGTAGTTTTTTTTTAGTTTTATAAAGGAAATTCCTTGGTTTCCTAAAAAGGCATGGATTCTTCATGGCTTATGTAAGTCTCTTTAGGGAAAAGAAATAGTCATCAGGATGATTCCAATATTATAACTAGTAATTACACTCACCTATGATTAATTCCACTTATTACCAATTCATTTAATAAAAAAATATAAATTCTCACATCTAATTAGTCTGTAACCTTAACTTATATGTAACTATGATCCCCTAGTATTAGTAACTGTAAAAACAATTTGTTCCTGTCCACAGGCTCTGAAAATCTATTGGGTTCTAGTCTTCTAAAATTCAAAATTGGTATACCTAATGTTTTAATCATTCAGTGTATTCCACATATAACATCTAGAGACATTCTAGTAAATTTCAGAAAAACTCTTCTTAATCTTTTCAGTTTTTAATTAAATTTTGGGCTGGACAGTTCCAACTATCCATCAAAAAATGAAATAAGGAATTTGATCAGAAGTTACAGGGCTTTCAAAGACGTGAGGGTATTTCCCACTTCCGCAATACAGAGAAGAGGATTTTTGAAGCTGCTGAATAAATCTGCTTCCAGCATCAAATAGCTACAAATGTCAAAGCAGGCATATCTACTTTCAGCACTGTAAGGGTTAATAAATCAGCATCCTTTGTCAAATAAGAACTCCCCATAGCAGCAGATTTATAAATGGGATTTTCTATTTTTATATTTGAAAATCCAATTAATGACTTGTTTTTAGTTACTTTAACATAGTCTAAAAGATAAATGTGATGAAATTTAAAACAAAGTTTTAAAAGTGAAGCCAGTCCAAAGTCATTAGGTAAACTATGTACATGTTTACTAGCCTGAAAGCCTGCAATGTAACTCGACACGGTTTAAAGAGAAACAAATGTCAATCAATGTAAAATGTTGTAGAATATTTTCCGAGGAGAGGGGCAAAAAAAAAAAAAATGGCCTATTGAAGATTTTATTATTGGACAGAGGATAATTTATAGTAATTTTATAATGCATTTGGAAGATTCTATTATGCTCAGCAGCCCCCCCCCCCTTCTAAAAACTCCTTTACCTTAACAGTTGATACATGAGGGAAATTTCTGCCGATGATATCAGCCTTCTACATCTGCCTAAAACTCCACAATTTGGTGGTTGGATGGATGGGGGTGGAGCCCTTTCCAGATAACTACACAAGATCAAGAAAATATCATATATTTTTTTTGTTGTTGTTTTTATTTAGATAAAGCTCACTTTATGATTATAAAATCAACTGTATGGTGTTTAGTCACACCCGTTCGTCGTGGGGTGTTGGGAAAGGCTCTGATCTCACACCAACACAGGTAAAAGGGCCCCTGTAATATTGTTTGGACGGACGGACGGACGGGTGCCAGTCAGTCAGTCAGATCTGCTGGGGAGGGAGCTTACAATGGCTGCTGGTAACCGCTATCCTTAAATCAGCAGTAATTAATAACATGCCCCGCACACGGCGCATCTCCAGTTCTACACCCCGAACGGCAGCGGGGGGTGGGGGGCCCTGGTTTTATTTCGTACATGTAAAAGATATAACCAGGAGAGGGAAGGGAGTGGGGGCTTATAATTCAATTTCCAGCTCGCATCTCCCCAACTCACCATGAGAAAGTTGCACGGACGCTCCGCTATCGGACGATCTAAATGCGCTGTTCTGATTTCCTTCTGCCTTTCTCTTTGTTTCTCGGCTTTCTTGCGAGCTCCCGTCTTTTTCTTCGGCATGTTTTTTCCCCCTTCTCTACCTCACCCCCCTCCCCCTTCACCTCGCAGACCCGGACTTCCAGCTACCCGAACACATGTACGGAACTCTGCGCCGGAAGTGAGAGGAAGGCGCCAGTGCGCAGGAGCGGCCCGACGTCCGCCATCTTCTGCCTGCGTTCATCTTGTTGTCAATGGGTAGCGCGGTGAATGGATATAGAATTACCTGCTCTCTCTCCCCGTACGTGGTAGTGTGTCTGTAGAAAGCAACGATGGGGCTGGATCCTCTGGAGTTCGCGGACTGCCTGACGGACAGTCCGTTTTTCCGCAAGAAGTTGCACGAGCACGAGAAGGAGTTGGAGAGGACGAGCAAAGCCATCAAGAGTCTGATCCTCTGCGGGAAGGATCTGCTGAACGCTGCGAAAAGTAAGTAGTGCGAGTCGCTCGCTCCGCTCCGGCCCCTCTGCCGACAGCGAACCCACCCATCCTTTCCCCTTTTTCTTTTCTTTTAGGTTGGTGGCGAATCCACCTGTAGTTTAGCGCTCGATTCCGCCTCTGGCCAGTAATGCGCCAGGCGTCTCTCATCGGGTAACCTGTCGCCCGCCGTCCCACTCCTCCTCGTCTCATTGCTCGCAAGAACAAGGCTGCCTTTCTTTCAGCTCCTATCGGGCTCACGCACCTACTCCCCCTCACCAGTCTACGAACATCTGATCCCCCATTCCGAGCGAGTAATTTCGACGATAATCTAAATAATAACGATGTATCAAATGACTAATTTTTTATTCGTATAGGTGCGGTTTTCCACCCAGCAGACCCACATTATTATTATTATTACAGGTATACTTAGCTTCAGAATTCTCCATTTTTTTGGTATTTGTTTTCAGTGTTAACCCGAATAACAATGTATTTAGTAATAGTTATATACTAGTATTACAATACGTGCTAAAATACTCATATTCAGAGTTGCCTGTACTCAACTTTCTATTTTTTTAATGTTGGTTGTCCTGGCTCTTTCTTTCTTTTTTTTTAACCATTAAAATATACAAAATTATAAAGGGAAAAAGAATCTTTTTTTTTTTTTTTAAAAAAGGGTGGATAGGAGGGAATACATACATAATAACCAGGCGATTGGATGACTGCATATAAGCAGAATGGTGGTTAGATGTGACACCACCCATCCCATCCACCCATGGTTGCCAGAGAGTACACTTACTGTTGCTTATCTTGAATCCGTCGTCCAAGGTTCCGTACATAAAGGTTGTGGTGGTTGTAAAACTATTAATTAATCCTTCCTTTCACAGAGAACAAGACAGTATATTGTTTTCAGTAGATAAAAATCCCCTTCAGACCATCACCACCCAACAATAAATGAAACACAGAGTGCCTCAGGCAAGACGAGAATGGATAAATAGTCTTTTTATTTTATTCGGTTGTTTGCAATCTTAGTTTTACTTCTGGGGGGGGTTGGTGAGGGTTAGGTATTGAGTCCAGAAAATGGATTATTGAGTGCTGCTCGAAGCTGCATCTCTGAAATCCTGCTGCTTAAAGAGTGATTGGATTACTGCTCTGTAAAAGCATGGTAGAAGTCAAGGCTGCATAATCATGCTGCTCCCAAAAATATTAGCCATGCAAGTATACTTTTTTTAAAATTTTTTTGGAGAATTTCTTTTCTATAATTTGGAAAACATTTAATTACATGTTTAATTCAGACACTATCAACTATTTTCATGAGCATTTTTCTTTTATTTTATTTTTGTAGTCTTGTATATATAATATTTTGGGTGAGACAGTAGTTTCAGTTTTAGACATTTGAAATCAGAATGCTTTTATTATTGCAATTATAGAGGTTTGGATATACATAAATTTGATGTGTTAACTATTTTTAATATTTGTAGACTTTTAGTATTAATTGTTATTTTATAGCTTCTTATAGAAATGTAAAATAATCAGTAAAAATGCTTCCATTTAGAAGAGCTGCTAGGAACCTACTTCAGTTGTTTTATTTTTTTTTTCAAATAACTATTCCATGATGAAAATATTTAAAAATGTGATCCAGGTGTAAAATTATCATCTTTTTTTAAATCTTAAAGCTGTTATCAAGACTAGTTGTATTAAAAATGTTTGTATAGACCAGACAATATAAACTTAAATATTTAATAAATTTTAAAGGAATAAATTGAGTAGATTAAGTAATAGCAGTTGATTTGAAAGAATTAAAAGCATTTAAGAGTAAGCAATGCTTTCTGTATTTAAAGTGACAGCCATAGCTTACATTAAATTTAAGATATTATCTCACTAGAAAATGTTAGTAGTCATATTTTCAGTGCTACATTCTTAACCACTTACTGCTATAGTGTTCCATTTTTGTATTTCTTTGAGTCAACACCCATCATCGGCCATTTGGAGTTGAATACACACATGCTTTTTCAATGCTAGATGAATTGTATCTCTCATATTCTCTAACTAGTTATAGGTGCTTGCCTCACATGCCTGACAGTGGGTGGCTCTGGATTATAGGCATTGTTAAGTAGATTGTCTAGCTATCTACGCCCATAATCTATACTGTCTGGTATTGTGTATTCATTTGTTGGGGTGTTTCAGTTTTGTGATTCAGATTTCAGTTTCCTGTGACAGCACGTGTTTTTTTTTACCTAAAAAAAAACTTTTTAATTGTAAAGAGTAAAAACCTTCATTTTCCCTTTTTCCTTCTGAGCAAGTAGCAATTCCTATTTAAACGTTCTATGGAAATTTCTGTGAATCTATTTCTTATCACAGGTCTGGAGAGAGTGGCTGCAAGTAAAAAACAAAAAAAACCAGCAACAACAAAAGTTCATCAGTTAGATCAGTGGTTGAGCTTGAATTAGTTTTGTTGTTTGATTTTAGTAATGTCTTCTCTATACATATTACATCTTGACAGGTTTTTTCTGTTTTGTTTTCTCCCATTAAAAGTAATTTATGCTTGAGCTCTATCTTGTTTATTTCATTGAGGTTTCATCATTTTACCCACCGGGGGTGTAGGAAGATTAATTAAAATTTATTGAAAGCTTATTAGCCAGTATCTAAGTGCTTTCTGTTTTTGAGATGCTTCTAAAAAAAATTTGCATTATCCATACTCTGTCCAAATCTTGAAAATAACCTAGACCATTAATGCCACAGAGTATAGAAACCATTGGATGTCGTTTGTGTATGACTATGAAGAAAATCTCATAGCTATAGCCAGAGCTTCGTAAATGCTGTTGTCATTGGCGACCAAAAAAAAATTAATCTGGCAACTATCCTTTCTGATAACCATCAATGACTCTAATGATGAAAAACATCACCAGGCTAATATGAGGCTCCTACTAAAACCTGTATGGACATAAGTTGACCTGCATGGACCATTATCCTGCAAATTATGGACAACTAAAGGATTCAATAAAGAGATATGCTTCTGATTTATGATTTCAAACAGCAAGGAAAAAACCATGATTTTTTGAATGAAATTACATCTAGTTTTAAGGAACAAGCAAGTGGCAACACATGGCAAGCGAAATTGATGGAATTGATGCATGCACATCACGGAAAATATAAGAACACAAGAAGGATGCAAAGAGGAGTGAAACAAATGGAGGAAGTGACCCTCACAGCATAGAAATGTGGAATCTAGTCCAACTTTTAATATAGACAATTAAGTTGCCCACATGGACTCAATCCTTATATACTTGATTTGTCCCTCATAGCAAAAAGGCTAATTTTTTTAACTCCCCAACATTCTCTGCTGAGCAGGTAGTTTGGAGTAGTCACATGACTTTAGTGGACAGCAAATCCTCTAACCAAAATAATTTTCAGAAGATAGGTAAGGCTTTATTTACACACAAATTGCATGGTCATGAACTCCAGTGTGAGCAACAGAAAGCAATTTTTGAATACTTGGTTAATTAACCAAGCTTTGTGCCACCTAGAAACTGTAACCCTATTTTAGCTGTGACTGAAAGATTTTTGGATCTCTGGCTATAGCCAAATTAGAGAAAATCTTCTATCAAGAACATTCAAAACTGTGACTAACTGATTATTGGTATACATCATCTTTTTTTAAATAGGTTAACTTTTGTAGAAAAATCTGATTCATGTATGTATGGCAGAAGCTTTACTGATTTTGTTTCTTTTGTGTACTGTTTATTATTACTAGAGGTATATTTCACCAATAGCATTTGAATTTTTTTAATTTAAAATAAAATTGGATTGCATGCTTGATAATGCCTAACAAGAGGGAAAAGGGGTGTGATTTTGACATTTTAAGAGATGATAAAAGGTCACATTTTTAAATGTACCAAAGCGACACCTGTGCTTATGTCTGCCATTTTCATAAACACTTGCAAATTTATTAAATATGCATGAATTTGTGTAATAATCTTTGTGCTTCTAACCAAACTCAGTCATAAACACATCATTTTGGGTCTAATTTGCGTAGAAACTATTTCCAAAAAAAATGAATAAAATTCGAAAATGACTTACTGATTTTATTTTATTCTATATTTAATATTAATATCCTACTTCTCTAAATAAATAATTGGAGGTGACACCTACAGTTTTGATTGTTAGGTTGAAAGTATAAAATTTATTTTCTTAGGCCTAAACATTTTTGGTAATACATTGTATATTAGAGTGAAATAGGAATGCTTTTGTGGTCAACAATGATGGTTTTTTAACAACATTTAGTTAAACCTAGGATGTACCAATTAATTGGTGGATATATGAATAATTAGCATAATTAATCAATTATTAGGCTTCATAATATCAAATTGAAAACATTTTTTTTTAGTCAAAATGAACTGGAATATTGCATTGCTTTCTATTATGCCAAGTTTTATCAACTAATTATTTCCAGATTAACACACAACCAGGAGCATCAATTTGGTTTGAAGTTGGATGTGGGTGGCAAAGATGGTAAATCCCATAGGCATTCTTCATTCAGTCACAATCTCCCCACCCACGCGCGCGCGCGCACACACACACACACACACATACAGCCTATATACATTTTAATGATTTGGAGAGGGTAGTGAGGGGCAGCATCTTGTTGAAGGGGAATAGCCTTTTCAGATCCTTTCTCCCAAAACAGGATCAACCATTGCTCCTGCACATGACTAGGCGAAGGTCAAAACACAAAAAGTAATACTGTAGGTATCAAAAAACATAATGTAATACATAATTAAGTGAAATTAAAAGCAATAGTGCTCTACAAACATGCTGTCAAAAAATATGAAAATTTTCTACTTGTATTCAAAAGCTCACTTCTATGTTAAACTAATTAATAGCCATTTCCATATCCAGATTAATACTTGGCAATGTGAAAACGATAGTATTGAAAGTCATACTGGTCTCAAACAAAGATTCAAAATTGAAAACAGTTCTGAAAGTCTGTCAAAAGTATAACTGAGTGTTTAAAGTCAACAGCTCTTAAATGATAATGCAGACCACTTTCTGTATTGAAGTTTTGTTCATCACTGCTTAAAAAGCTGTTCATTGTCTGTGAAAGATGGAGGTGCACATAAATTACTTGAATTTATGACTCAGCAGTCAACACAGGTAATACTAAGAATGAATAATTAGGCAAAAATTAGTGGAGTCTCTGTGTCATGAAAATCAAACTGACTTGTTGCTTACATTGGAATATGCAAAAAAACATACATTTCATAAAACAAAGTGTTAGATCTATTTTTGTGAAAGAGATTGCTGGTATATATAATTTCACATACTCCAAGAGAATATTCTAGTAATAATGTACTGCAATATTGGCTGGCACTCCATGCAATAATGATCTCTGGTGGTGTTTTCTTTCATCAAAATAAAATATTGCAGTATATCACAAGTTCTCAAATCATGAAATTAGCAATTATTCAGTGTTTTTACTTTGCAATTTTATCTTTAAGATTTTGGGCAACTGAATAAAATTTGGACACACGTGGTTTCATGTATGTGTGTCTCAGTAGGAAGATTGCAAGCCCTTGAGACTTACTTATTTTTCTGATTGCCATCATATTGCGTATAAAAATAAATTTCTGGCTTCCCAGTAGGAGCAGGCAAAAATTCTGTTATAAATATTATCAATTGATTGATTAATTGGTTATTGGCCATTTTGATAATCGGCACGGTTTAATTATTTTGTTAAATTGTGCAGTTTTAATTATTTAAAATAAATTTTAGCATTAATCACCAAATAAATATTTGTGTACCATTTTTTTTTTTTTTGGTTGATTGGTTGGTTTTCTTGGAAGCTCATACAATGACAGTAAGCCATATTTCAAGAATATCTGGATGGGGGGGGGGTTAGATCACAATAGTTACAGAAAACTATCTGTATTTTAATACAGTTATGAATGGAACTAGGAGTTGTTCACTAAACTATTATTTGTAAACTTTGATAGAGGTATTAAATATGTGTGCTTTTAAGTTATTTATTACCTGTGTCTAAATGAAGCAATTTTAAAAATCTGCAAGTTTTTTTTATTTTAGGTAGGTGATTAGCGATCTACAATATACAAATATTTCCAACTAATTAGCTCTTTTTTTTTTTTTTTTGTTTCTTATCAAATTTCTGGGGGAAAAAATGAGAAAAGTTAAATCAAATCAGTCATCTTTCAGATTTTTTGTACTTTTGTTAAATATCAGAATATCTTCTAAAGAAATGTTCTTCTCAGTAATGTTTATGGGTGTGGCTTTCTTTTATCATTGGTGGCTGTTGGATTAGTGAGAGATTAAAGAGAGAGAGGTGGGAGGGAGTCTGAGATATTTGCAAAACAACCATCCAGTTTTAAACAAAAACATGGTGACTTAATTTTCAAATCTAGTTTTTCTCTCTAAAAAGAATGCTGCATTTGACTTGCATGTCTTTGCATCACATTTCAAAATTTTCTTCCAATGGCCATTGTGAAACATTTTTGCAGAAAAGTGGTACAACATTATAAATTTTAGAAGTTAACATCTCAGACTGCATATAATCATGTATAAGTACTAATATACTGATTGGTGATACCAAAATTACTTAATTAGTGATGCATGATATAGGTGTAAAGGATCATGGGTAATTGTTACTTATTGACTAATTAATGGAATTAAAATTTTTAAAAAAATTTGTTTAGCTTCTCAAAACTAACTATTGCTCATAGATTCTCCTTATGTAAAATATGTTAACCCGAAATTAAATCTTTGGGTTTTTTGATCATGTTACTGATCTGTATATTTTGTATAGTTTTTAGTTCTGCATTACTGTTCCCATATTTACAGATTGCACTAATGACAATTTTAAGATGTTCCGACTGGTTATGAAGAAACTCAAAACTATGATTATATGAGAGCATGAGGAAAAAAGATGAGAGAATTCCTTTTTATCCCACCTATCCTAAATTTTCTAAGAGACTCTTCACAGGAAAATTACTTAATTTGTTATACCTTACCACTTGTGACCTTTAAGATACAAGTGAATTTGAAAAATAGATTAAAACAAAAAAAAAAAAATTGGTTACTAGTTTAAAAAAAGTTCTTTCTGTAAGATAGTTTAGTTTATTAAAATTTCTCTAAATTTTATCAGAAGTTTTACTCGTAACATTTCATTTTTAGCTGTATGTATCTTTGCAGTATATTCATTTGTGATTGGTAGCTGTACAGTTGATATCTAGACTCAAATTTGTCAGATGAATAAAGACAAGAAAATTTCAAAATAAATTGGAATCTTTATTTTATGGAAAAAAGAAAAATATGTATACATGTGCAACACTAATCTAAGAAAAGGAATCATGCTTAAATTTTTAAAAATGACGTGATATTGTTTTAAATATCAGAGTGTGACATTCTCACGGCACTAACCTCAAGCATTATTTTAGTTTGTACTAGTTAGCCGTGTTCTTTTAATAGATATTCTTGTAGGAAATTTGACCGTGTCCAAAATACTTTATGCTTGATTGGAAAGTGAAAATGTTATTTGTGCTTTTTTTTTTAATCAAACCATTACAATACCACTAAGTATGTAGAAATTGAAGTGTGAATTAAACAATCAGAAAAAATTATTCTATTTTATGGAATGTGCTTTCAATTCTAAGCCTTAACTTGATATTTACAAAAGTAAAGGGCTGCTCAGCTTGTTAGAAATGACAGGACATGACTATAAATGATAAAAAATAAATAAGCCAGTTTTGAATTTTCAGCATAGTCTTTATTGCTGGTACACTAAGATATTTTGGCTGTTTCAAACATTAATATGGTAACTATAGCAAAAAATTAACTGCCTTCATTTTGTGGGGGGGGGAATTTGAATGTCTGAGATTATTAAAAGGGGGAAAGGGATATTTCTGAAATATATAATGATCAGCAACTCTACATAATTGTTCCTTTGTGCTAAAATGTTTTACTACAGTTACATGTCAGGTCACTTGAGTACATAGTGCATACCAACCATTCTCAGCATTCATTTTTCATTAAAAAACTTTCTTTTATCTGTACATATTATAGATGTTTAAAAGAGACCTGGTCCTTATAATTCTTTTATTTACAGCCTTTTTTTCTTTGATGTTTGTATTTGATATTTATTTAAGTTTATTTCACAATGAGTATAAATTGAAATATGAGTACTTTAATATTTCAACAAAAAATCAATTCATTAAATGGTATTTTTGACATTGCAATGTCCTTAATCCTGCTAAAATTGCATAAAGATGTAATTTTAAAATTTTTTCCTGTTCCAGTCACAGGGTTAACAGCTAAAAAATGACCAACTTTTGATGAGTCATTTAATGACCACTTATTTATATACTGTAGACAATACATGTAGGCAGATGCTGGTCCACATTATCAATTCTGACTATTTAAATTGCTTCGTTTTCTAGCAAAAGTGACTTTACTAGTCAGGCTATTCGTGAATTATGTTCCTGATGGAATCAGACACTGACTGTTTTCTTTTGGTAATGGTAGTGGTTTTGAAGTTCATTATCTGGTTGGTGGGACAGCAGTAGCCAGATGTTGGATGTGGAGAGAGAGATCCAGGTTGTTGAATGAAGTTACTCATCTGCAGCCAATCAATGTTCAATGTGCAAATGTTTTTGCAGTCCATTAGCCCATAGATTGATGTATCTAATGATGCAAGGTCAGTGGATTTCTTCTATGAGCTAATATCAAAAAATTTTATCCATCACAAGGCTGAGATGAACCCCACCACACACACCCAGAGACAGGCAAACAGGGTTGATAACACCTGGATCACCAACACCAAGGAGGAGATGAATGGTGCAGTTGTGTAGTAGTAAAAAAATTAATTCTCTATGACTTGCTCAGTCATGCCCATGAGGAATTATTGTGTTTAAGGTCAGTGTTGTTTTTTTTTTTTGGTTGGTTTTGGGTGTTTTGATGGATTGGAGGAGATGAAAGCAGTGTAGTAGTAAAAATGACTATAATTCTCTGCCATCCAATGAGAATTATTTGAGTGGGGATAACAAACTTAGTGTCAAAAGTAATGATGTGACAAGATTCAAGAAATTGAATTAATATTGGCACCTCTGTGACAACAGCTGAGTGATTTTACTTTATACACTATAAATTAAATTTTTCCTTTTGCTTTTTTTTTATTATTATTACTGAACTGTGCTAAGTCACTTGTTCTATTTGAGCCATTCTATAAATAATTTTAATCAGATAAGTGGTTTTTTATTAACTATAGGGAAATTGTGTGAACATGTGTATGTACAATATTGCATTTCCTGAACTGTATAAACTTCTAATATTTAAGTTGTAACTAGTAGACCATTATCGACTACATGGGGAAATATTTTGTCGCAAATATCAACATGAGCTAGTGAATGGCCTTAAATATCACAAATGATTTTTAAAAAAACTTTGCATTATTAGTGGTCTGTTCTACTCTGTGCCAAGTTGAATTGTCCTCAGGTTTACAACCATAGCCAAATATGGAGGCAGGGCTCACAATTCCATGCAACAGCAAGAATGACGATGGCAGTTCCTGATCAACGTGTTGGAGACTGCTACATGCCGGCTGTGCGAGGAGGAGGAGGAGGAGTCTGAACACCTCTGGCTACGGTGTCCCGCCTTCCTAGCGGAGCGCCAATGCCTCGGCCTGGGACGCAGTATGAAGGAGCTAATTCGCCTCCCAAGCGCATCGATGGCACTCCTCAGGATTATCCTGTGGCGTCTTCAGTGATAACAGCAACAGCAAGATGAAATTTGTATTTATCACTGGGAAGTTCATTGCTTCATAATATGTTCTCTCAAATAACCTGCTACCATTATTTTACCAGTCATCAATTTGTTAATTGTTTTGCACAAGCATGCTATGACTTAAACTATTGCTAAAATGCTCTGATTGGAAGAGATAGTAATTGGGCTCCACAAAACTGAGATACAAACTTAATGGGACACAAGAAATATCTTTGTGGGAACAAAAATTAAAATTTCAGCATCCAGCTCATGTGTTTGAAACAAAAGATGCAGTCACTCATCCATTGGAAAATTTGTAACAGGTAGTGGTGTAAAATCCCATTGATCACTGCCTTATTTAATCTATATACTATGAGATGCTGATGGTGATTTTACCAAGTACTCATTTGTTGTGTTTTATTTGTTTAAAGCAATTTAATAAATGTCCTTATTAATAAACGTTCTCTAAAGTTGTACTGTTCATTATTCTAGCAGGAATCTATTAACTTTATAATTCTTTGGAGTCACTGGTAGTGCCACAGTTATTCTCAAGTTTATTTACATTTATCATTTAGCCTTCCTTATAGAAAGATTTCCAAAAGAAGTGGCCTAGTATTACTCATATATACAGTAATTGTTTCCATAATAATTTCAGAGGAAAAACTGGGTATAACATGCAAATAACACACAATAGAACTGCATCTCGTGTGTAATAATTTAATGTTCTGTAGTTTAGTCGTGTTGAATGCAAGCATTCAAAAAGTGCCCCCCTGGAGGAGAACTATAAAATACAGTCAAGGATATCATTGTAGTGTGGTAAATGCAATGGCTTCTGGAAAGGAAATATCACATGACAAAGCATATAGAAATCCAAATCTTAGCTGGTGGCAGCTACTTCTTGTGGCACCCTGCCTTTGTTTCAGAAGTAACTGTATGTAAAACTGGAGAGAAGATGCCAAACTGGTGCAGTTGAAGAAAGAAGAAATTTTCCAAAAGTGATGCTAACTACCCCAGGGTATGTTCTTTACATGATAAATGATGAGCCAGTAGAGATCTTGTGAATGACCTAGCTGAACATACAGGTGTTAACATTTAAGAACAATAAGATGCACATTACCACAAAGTGGTCTCAATGCTGTGTAGCTGCCTGAAAACCTTTGCTGAGGAGAGTCAACCAAACAGCAAGGCTGAAATGAGCAGCAGAAACAAAAGGAGATGACCAAACCTGGAGGGTGTTACTCTTTACAAATGACTCCAAGTTTGAACCATTTGGCAGTAATCAAATGCAGTTTGTTTTTTTTTTTTTTGTTTTTTTAAAGCAAATCCAGGAACAATATAATAGTCTGTACAACAGCTAAAGCATGGGGTTGATCATTACAAGAGTGGGTGCTACATATCAGTTAAGAGCTTTGGAGATATGCATGATATCAAAGCTATACTGATTGTCAACATGTACAGGCAGGTTCTCATCCATCATATCATTCCCTTAGGAAGATGTCTCACTGGGCAGGAATTCATCTTCCAACATGACATTGACCCAGACATACAGCCAATGTGGTGAAAATCTATCTGGAATGTAAAATGGTTGATGAAACACACTTAAAGATGCCTTTGTCTGCACAAAGTCCTGATATGAACATCATTGAGGCTATATGGGATCATGTGGGTACTGAGAAAATCAAATGGTAAACAAATATCTTGGATGATTTGTGGAAAATGTTACAGGATATTTGGAATAACATTCCAGTTGTACATTTATAACCTGAATGGGAGCATAAAAACAAGATGTCATATTCTGTATAAAGCAAGGGAGGGGGGGTCACATACCACATAACAATACATTGTCTATTATATGTGTCTCTTGGCTGCAATTACTTATATGTATATATTTTGCATGTGTTTCCATAATTATTTCCAATATTCTATATATTTACCAGGTAACCACATAAAACTACTTCCTGTATTCAGTTGCTTACAACCCCCAAAAAGTAACACATTAATAGAGGTGAGTTTGCAGATACATATTTTGCTACCAGGGCACACCACTCTTATACCGTATAATCTTTGACATTTTTTTCTTCTGTGTATAACCTTACGGAGTCGTTAGTTATATCAGTTTGCTGGCAGTGATGCCTGAAAATAGTTTCTCTCTACAATTGAATATCACTAAAGTTTTCCTATAGCCATGAATATAAGGTTGGGAGTTGGAAACTGTGGCTGATGCATTGTGAGCAGGATACTCGTCGTCTCCACCTATGGAAATTGTTGCAAAAATGTGACACAAGAATCCCCAATCACTTTGCCGTATCTGTTGGGTTTCCTTAGCAAACTTGGTGGAAGATGATGCTTAAGACACTAAAACTTTCTAAACAAAATGCAAAGACTCATTCTACAGGGTGCGGCAAAAGTAATGCCCTTTTTTATTTATTAACTTTTATTGAATGAAAATAAATTACAGTAGTTTAAGAAAATTTATAAGTATTGTCTCATCAAAACAACATGATTTGTTATGAGTAACAAACTAATTAACATGTTCAAAATGCTCCCCTTCGTGTTCAATACAACGCTGAACCCTACCAGCAACACTTCTACAAACCATTCGACACATTTCTACATTAATTTCAGAAAATTTATCAGGAATTGTTTTCGGTTTCAGCCTGTAAACAAGATCCTTCAGTACACCCCGCAAGAAAAAGTCAGGTGGTGTTAGATCTGGTGATCGTGATGCTCACTCAATTGCTCCACGTCGCCCTATCCACCTCGACTCAAAATTAAGATTTAACCATTCCTGAACGCTTAACCCATAGTGGGGCGGCACGCCATCCTGTTGAAAGTAAATATCATTCTGATTTCCAACTCTCGGCCAGAATTCAATTTGCAGCATATGTTAATAATTATCTTGATTAACAGTACCATCAAAGAATATCGGCCATATTATTCCCATGGAAGAAATGGCAGCCCAAACTGTCACTCCTGGTAGGTTAACATCTTTTTCCAAGATACTGTAGGTTAACATCGCTCCAATACACACAACTATGGCGATTCATATGCCCGTTCAATTTGAAGGTTGCTTCATCTGACCACCATATCTTATCAAGAAAGGTCTCATTTTCATTGACTTTATTCAGGAAAATTTCGCAAAACTCTAATCATCTATCTGCATCTCAATCATGCAAGCTTTGTAACAAGCGAGGGATGTAAGGTCTCATCTTAAGTTTCTGTAAGAGTCTACGAACACTTCTATCACTGATACCCAACTCTGAAGAAAGACGTCTACTGTATTTTTGAGGAGTGCTCAACAATGATTCTCTTATTTCATCGGACTTTTCTAAACTTGTTGCTGAAACTGGCCTTCCTGATCTTGGGCCATCACTTATGCTTCCTGTTCTTTCAAATTTTCTAATTAAGCTTGTGATATTTCGGCTCTGCACTTGCCGAATGTTAAATTCTGCTGATAACAAACGAGCGGCTTTAGCTCCATTGTTATTATTTTGGTAATAAAGTTGAACTGCTTTCACTCTTTGTTCCTTTGTTAACCACATTGCCATATTTATTCAAAATTCCTGAAATAAAGAGAAAGAAACAATACATTATAAAATACATACAAAATTATATAATATAAAACTAAAAAAAAATAGAAATTTATACAGTAGAAAACTACAAAAAGGGCGCTACTTCTGCCGCACCCTGTATTTTAACAGTTATTCAATTATGCATTAATTTCAGAAGAAACTTATTTTTTAAACTCATGGCCATTTTAGCATAATGCCACATTGTGTGTGTGTGTGCGCGCGTCCGTCCGTCCAGTAAAAAGGATCTGCAAATGTGAGGAAAGCATTCCCCATGATCTGTGTATGCACACTTACTTTTATTAGCGTGTGTTTTTTGTTCTGGAGTTAAAAGCAGTCGACTGCAGGAATTAACTTTATGGTCATCCAGTATGTAACCATAGTCTTATTTTTTTGAAAGGTTATGGATGGCCCAGGTTTTTATCAATAGGTCAGTCAGATAAGTAAATTATTCATGTTGCACTGATTTAGTTATGTTTATTTGATAGATAAATGCATATTTGTGTTATGTGAAAAACCATTTAATATACATTTGTATTTACATTTATTTATGTATTTATAAGATGAAATGTTATATTCCATATATAGTCAATTTATTGGTGCATATAGTTACACATATATTAGCTTAGAAAATAGCAGGATGTGTTACAATGTTTATTCTAGAATTTTATCACATATGGGGGGCTACTTTCATCAAAATATACAACTGAGGTATTTATTGGTGAGTCCACGATTATGGCCACTGGTTCATATATTACAATATCCAAAACTTATTTTTAGCAACATTTAAAAAATAATTAATAGTACTTAATTTGTACTTGTAAGGTACAACAATTAATGAATATACTATTTTTTTCATAAGTAAAATTTGTAAGAGATGCCTACAGAAGGATTCGAAACAACAAGAAGTTTCAAGAAACATTATTATTTCCTTGAACTGGGTTTTAGAATTGTGCCATTTCTAGACAGAAATAAAACAATAAATTATTGGAAAAAGGGTGTTTTGGTGACTGTATTGAGTTGTTTTTGTCTTTTTTTTAAGTAACAAGTCAAAATAAAATAATAGAAAAATATTCAAAGGCAAGAAAAGGGTTACAATCTGGTGGGGGGGATGTATAGTGTGTAAACAGAATGTTGACTTTTCTTTTTCACATCTGGATCAATTTGTAACCTATTTTCTTCACATTCTTCCATTCTATTTTTTCTTATTGTTTTGACAAAGTTGAATGCAAAGTCAGTGATAGCTAGCTTTTTTTCTATAACTTTGTGTTGTATTCCCATTTAAATTCCAAGAACTTGTAGTAATACAGTTAGAAGGTGTATAGTTTATAGATAAGCTGGTTATTACATATTAATTAGCCTTGAAATTGAAAATAGAAGTTTTTTATACAAATGTCTATGCATACACAAGTGAAATTAGAAGTTATTCATTAAAACAGATGAACAAATGAAAATATTTGGGTAAAATTTTTTCTAACTTTTTATTCTCGTTTCTCAAAGAGTAAATGCCAACAACTTTCACTTTATCTTTGTTAAACAGAATGGAGGAAATTAATAACATGAATGAATGAATGCTTTATAAATGTGTGCCATTTGTTTTGCTTTTTTTTTAAATTATATAATTGCTAGCAGTGTAGCAGAAGAAAGGTGCTGCCCATGTTGAGATAATGGATCTTTTTGTTGGTAATATCTTATCACTTCATCTAATATGGCAGTGCCCCAAATAATGCAGAAGTTGGTTTATGATAATGGTCTATAATGTGCCTAGTAATTCCTTTCATAACTAAGGTAGGGGAATATTGCATGTGCATTTACTCATTTATTCCAGCAAACAGAATAAGTTGTGTAATGCAAGAAAGATAATGTACACCCTTTAGTAAATGACATTAATACATTTAACAAATGATTAGATTGAATTATTTTCTATAATTCATCATTCAAAGTTCATATATAATAAGAAATAACTTGCCAAAATTTTTTGGGGTTTTGAAAGATTTTGCTGGATATGAAGTTATTAAAATACTTTAATGAAAAGTCATTGACAGAGACAGAGAGGCAAAAGTATTTGGAATTACTTTGACAGTTATGGTTAGTAAATTATGCAACAAGCAAGCAATTTTTTATATAAATGGTCTACTATAATTGCTAAGGACACTAGTGTAATTGTTTCATAAATAGCAGTCCAACATCATACTTTAAAATGCTTAGCAGTTATGAAAAGATATGAATGGCTTGTCTCCTTACTATTAGTGCTACTAGCTAATGATTGCTATTTTTAAGATTTCCCTCATTTGTGGAATAAAAATTTAGTGTGATTGCTTTTTGATCATCAAAAGAACTAACTTATTTTTAAACTGTTAAATTGTCAGATTGCTTCTTTTACTTTAAATATATAATAAAATACAACTTATTTTGAGGTATCAAAAATAGCATGTACACCAGCAGTAGGACCTATGGACCTTTTCTTGTGTCATTAAAGAAATGTTTAAATTCTCTTTCATTTATTGTTTTTTTTATTGTATTCAAGTATATTTATTTAATTTGAAGATTCTTATTTGACAGAATGCCAGTTCTAGTGAAGAACTATTTTAAAATTGTAAAAGGAGATACTAGACATCTTTGTCTGTGCTAAACAGGTAGCAGATTTTTGTATGTAAGTTATATTAAGCAATATGAAACAAGTATTTTTAATAGTCTTGATTTAGTACTAGATTAACCACTGTTGGATTATCATGGGACAATTAAGCCATATATGTAGCTTAATTAGTTTTGTGCTTCCAACATGAATTTTATTAGAAGTATGTTATGAAATTAAAATATTGATATTTAATGTGCATGCATGTTTGCTTTTGCATAGTATATACTGTACTGGAATAAAACTCAGGAAAATTAATTTTTGTTTTCAGAATCCTGACTCGCCTTAATTATAGATGCTGACCCAATTTGGGGGAACGTTAATTTGTTAAAATTAGATTCACTGTATGTACTGTTTAAAAATCATTTGTACAGAAGTTGTTAATATAATTACAGTTTCCGATCAATAAAATTAATTGTAACCACTGAGTTTGACTAAGTATCAAAATTATTGTGCAAATACATGTGTATTTAATAAAATTACAAGTGTAAATAGAAAAGCAAAAATGCCAGATAGCACCAGTGTTTTCAAGGTACTTGTTCATTTTGCTTTTCAGTTGTTTTTTACTTGTTTCTTAGGAGATTTTGTGGAAGATACTTAAATCTGGCATTTTGAATCAACTTAAGAATGTGACACTCATATTCAGCTCAGCATGAGGGTTCATGACTTTTTGAATGGTTGCCATAATAAACTTGCAGCCTTGTGAATATGCAAATTCACTTGCAAAATTTTTTTTAATAATTCATTAGAATTGAATGATGATTCCTATTTTTTAATCTGAAGATAACACTTATTTAAATACATTGGCATATGGATTATGCAAATTTTTATCTTTTAGAACATTTTAATTTTGTAAATAAAATGTTTAACATACAAACTAATGCAATTGACAGGCTGTGGTCAAATTCCATTCCAAATTTGAAGCCATTTCAATGAAAAAAAAAACATAAGGAGATAATTATGAGTGGCAGAAAATGATAAATACAAATAGATGAAATGTCGTTGATATGATCAAAACCATAAGTTAATCTTAGTCGTTTTAGATTCTTATTTGATAGATAAATTTGGTTTTTATTACTTTTATACTTTGGACAAAATTTTTCAATATTAAAAAATATTAAGTATATTAGCTCTTTGGGCTTTTTAGCCTGCAAAAATTTTTCACATATTTTTAAAAATAGATAAAGTACTCATGCACCAGAAGCTTATACTTATGAAATTGTTTGTACTGAATGCATTAAATGGATTGCTTTATATCAGGTGTCAGCATGGTTATGTAATGGCTAAAGTGGACTGAGGTGTGATGACTATTTTGAGCTGTTAAATCCAGATGTGACTCAGTTAAGATGAATAATAATTCATGTCAGCAAATAACTGCAATCAGATGGATCTCACACGCATGACATCAGGGATCCAATGTGATTGGTCAATGCAGCATCAGAGAGCAGAAGCTTACATGGTGTATATAGGCTATATGAGTGGTTGATGGCATCTGCTGTACTACTCCACCAAAGTCTTGTTTAGGTTTTTCATTTGTCTTGCCTGTATAATATACTGTTGTGTTTTCATCCTATTTACAATAAAGCTAGATTAGATGTTCATTCATTTTGAGCTGCATGAATAACATGAGTTGTATTTGTTCCCATGAAGGATGATGAGGTTTATGCATCCTGCTTTGAAATTGTTGTCATACCTCTTCTGACAAATTTGACAACAGAAAGAATTTAAAAAGCAGTATTTTCACATATGTAGGACTGGTAAACATTAAGTTACAGAAGCAAAGTATTTTAAAAAGACATATTTCAGTAGCCCTGTGAGTTTGTTCATTGATTTTCCAAATAAGGACTTGTTTTGAAATGCCAGTCTTTGAAAAAACTTAAAAAAAAAAACATTAGGTTCTCAGTATGATGCTGGATAAAAGCAATAATATTAATTACATTGGACAACAAAATGAAACATTTTGTCTCCACTGAGCAAAATGTGTGTGATGTTAGTTAAATTTTGGGGCTGATTTCAAATCTGAAGTCAGAATCTGGCTAGGACGTCAGGTTTTTGAGATATAAGGAGGAATTTCATCACTAACGCTATATTATTACTTATGTTATATGAACTGTATAAAGCTTGAACAACAATATTTGGTATTCAAATGTTTAATGTGAAACATATTTGCTATGATCAAACAAGAGATGCATGAGAAAGATTGTAAATGCATTCCATCTCTTCCTTACTGCTTTTAACTTACATAGTAGGTACATTCTAAATGTTCAAAAATGTTTCAGACACTTGTTCTTGCGCTTACATGAGGTATCAGTCTCACTTTGGAGAAACCAACAGTAATCACCCATCATGTTGGTATTGAATTTGTCCTGATATCTACTTTGCATCACCTTTATGTCTTGGTGGAACCTTTCACCATGCTCATCACTGACAACCCCTAAATTGGTTGGAAAAAAATCAAGATGCGAATGTAGAAAATGCATCTTTAGAGATATCCTGGCCCCCATTTGCTGATACACCGTTAGCATGTTTTCCACATACTCAGCATGGTGCTAAGCTCTATATTTGCCAAGAAAGTTCTGTACAACTAAAATAAATATTTCCAATGCTGGGTTCAGCTTATTTTTTTAACCTATCATCATGCCTGAGTTCTCAAATTTCGGGCTCCACAAAATTCCTCCTTTGACTTTAGCTTCACTTTTGTCAGCACAAACTTCTTTCTTAGGTACTTGAAGCCATCACCGTCTTTATCTATGGCTTTGACAAAGTTTTTCATAAGAGTGAGTTTGATATGACGTGGCAGAAGGTAGACATTCTGAGGGTCTACCAACGACATATGTTGCACATTGTACCTGCCAACTATAGGTTCCTGTCGCATAGACCAGTCTTTTCAAGTGTAATGGTTGACATCATCACGGCTGTTTCAAAGACACGAGACGTGTGTTTTGTGTATCCTAGCTACAATCCGAGAAGAGAGATAACTTTGAGATCACGAATTTTCCATTTATGATCCGAATAACTCGTCACTTTCAAATGGATTTCCATCGACTCGTATGTCTGTTTTAAGCCAACTACATGAGCTATACGAACCAAAAGTTTTTGGATACCATGATGTAACAGCACAGCTTTAAGGCTTAGTTTGTTACAGTCTATGTATAACCTCCATTCATCAGTCACATGCCAAAAAAAAACATGATCTAGAGCAAAATGGTTTTCAGATTTGAAATTGGTATGCGAAATACTACAAATTAGGCATGATAGTGTTCCATTGGCAAAATCATTGTTGTCCAGTGTTATGTACCTCATCTTGCTATTATCACAAGATACTTCGCTTCAGAATCGGATGGAATGAGAGGAACTTTATTCCTTGGAACTGCTGCATGCAACAACAAAATCTGAAGAAAAACTTTTATTAAATATTTTAAATACAGAGCTGACATCAAAAAGATTTGTTTGTATAAACATTGTTGGTGTGCCTGCTATAGTAGAAAAGGGTAGGAGATTTCTGTAGCTCCTGGAAGACTACTGATCATCCATTTGTCAGTTTTTCTGCAAAAGCCTGTATGAGAAATTTTTTAATTTCCAACTTAATGTTGTGATATCTGGTGTGGATTGTGAATTTTATTGTTTTTTTGCTAGCTCTAATTCACAGAGTTAAAAACCCTGCTTAAAGAAGTGAATTATGTGTGTAAAAATATTCTCTTTATGGTAATGTTTGCTGGCTTAGCTGTGATTTAAGTGTTAGATCACTGTAAAATGCCTAGAAAGCCATTAAAGAATTAGGAAAAAACTACCCTAAATCTCAGAGCTATCATCACATCACTCTGTTGGTGTCATTGAGATTGGTTTGTTCGTACAAAATCAGGAATCTGAATCTTCTGAAAGTTTCAAGATTTCCAATATTCTGAGCCATTCTTTTGTTCATTCATTATGGCTGACCATTTCAATAAGAATGAGCTGGACACGTCTTTGTTTCAGTGGATGAACTTCAAACAATTTGAAATGCAGCTTATAGATTTTAAAAGGTCAGATATCGTCCAAGTTTTGAAATTTTCACTATGAAAAAGATTTTTGGGCCTCTATTTTGACTTACTTGGTTTTACTTTCTGAGAAATCAAACAGTCAAAAGATAGTTGCCTTTGCTATGCCTTCAGTGTTACGCGGTCCACATACCTTTGTAAGCAGGTATTTTCACACATGAAATTTATTGTCTGCTCTCCGTGTAGCAGCCTCAGTGCAGCTGAAAGTATCTAAGTACATACCAGATACTGGGAGCCTGACTCAGAAAAGGCAAGGGAAAGGATTCCCACTAACTACACACCATGGACTTTTAATCTAAGTGGTTAGCTTTTAAAATGGTATGCATAACAGCATTAGTATAATATGCATCTTTACTGTTAAAATAAAATCAGCATGTTTCACTTTTTTAAAACTTTATTTGCATTGAATGAGTAGAGTAATTATCTTACTTGCTTGCAAAATAGTCATTGTAGTCTGAACTTCATTGGCATGCTTAATTTTTAAATTGGGGAAACAAAATGCATTTCAGCACATCCTTAAAAGGTTACTGACCATGGGTCTACACATTCATTGCAAATGTAAATGAATAGCTTAATAACATAATAAATAGTCTAAAGGCCAGGTACTCAAACAGGAACAAACCTAAGCTTTTGGTCAAATAATTGAAGCTTTATCGAAATGTATTTTTAACTAATAGTCAGATTTAATGTGCCATTTTTTTTAAGAACCTATTTAAGTGAGCAAAAGAAATTTTTACTGTATTGTAGAATTGATATTTATAATCTAACTGAATTTGGCTAATAAATATTCCCACCCACCCCATTTACTAGTTTCTACAAAGGAGACTTTCCTAACAAGAGAGCAATGTGATGTTTATCTAATTGAAAACATTACCTTGCACTGCAAGGGTCTGCTAACTTTGGCAGAGAAATCCCTACTAGAACTATCTGTGGTTGGAAACCCACAATAATCTGGTGAAGAAAGAGAGGAAAGCATCCAGGCAGGTGTGCCAAACCAGCCAACCCTGACTGGAGATCAAAATCTGGTCATCAACCTTGGTACTCCATTAGTGCGCTGGCTACCAGTCACACTCATGACTAATCAGTGAAACATCCTATATTTCATACATAAATTAATTTATCAGTGCTTATAGCATACACATGGCATTCTCTGTGTATGTTTTATGGCAGTTTTTAGCCAACATGCAGATTTTTTTTTTTTTTTTGTGGTCTCCCTTTTTCTGATTATAGACATCTCTGCTTTAGATCAAAGCTCTGCACTGGTTATCTTTTCTTGTGGCCCAGGTAGTTCTTATGCAAGTTTGAACTGTTTGTCATTGTCTTTTACCAGAGGAAATTGCTTGTCTCCAGAATGGTGTTACTTTTGTTTGTTTCTTTCTATAAGCTTTTGTTTCCCACCACCAGATTTTATCTGAAATAAGGCCCTTTCAGATTTTCTTGTCAAAACATGAGGTATTGCATTGATTTTGGCAACCATCTCTGATTCCACCTTCCATGTGTTGTGGGAACTACACTTGGATTTTCTGAGCTCGTCCTTTAAGCATGTTAACAATATCAGTGGTTTTCTTTACATGTGGATGTATCACAGTGATTGTAAAAGTACTGCTTAGTCACATCTAATGACCTTATTTGTAAAGGGTTTCTGTTCACGGTACTATTCTTTTTGCTAATTTCTTTCCAGCTACTACTACTACAGTGGTATTTTTAAATTGTGAATATTAAAATGGGATTGCTGCGTGAGCTTCTCTTTTGCCAAATTTTTAGATTGTTCTGTCAAAACGAACATCTGGCATAGTTTTATTATTTATTGCATAAGAGAAAGATAAAAAAACCAAATTAAAATACTGGAATTTTTGTTTGGCAATTAGCAAATGGACACTGAGACAGGACTTTAATTCTGATAAATAATTTGATAAGAATAAGTGGACCTTGTTATAGTTAAAAGTGTGATTAATGCTGAAAATTAGTCAGCTACACATCATCATCATCAAAGATTCAAATCTTATCAGATGTGTAAAGGTCAGATACATAAAATGGTGCTAGATTGTAAATTAAGCACATTTTACATGGTTACAAAAATTCAAATACTTTAGTTTTGTGTTTGTAAAAAGTTTGGCCAACCTCATTTAAAAAAAAAAAAATTACAAAGTGCAATCTCTTATTTAACCCCAAACTATTTTATTTAATGTTAGTCATCAAAAAATTATGTAAGCATACTTTAAAAAAAAATGAGGGAAAGGGGGCAAATAAAATGCATTTTGTGTTTTTGTATAAGTTTTTTGACATTTTATAGCCATGCTACCTTTGATTAATGGCTCAACATTTGATTAATATATATTTCTGCACTGTTAGTAATAGCATTTTGGATAATTAAGGAGGTCAGTTAAACCAGGCTACTATTAAAATGTTTTCTATGTTAATAAGACCTAGCTAACAGGTAGACAGGTATCCTATGAACTGAATAACTATACACAAAAAGTTTTGAAAATAGATATGCTGCTTTTTTAAGTTAATTATTTTTGTTCATATTTTTTATGTAGTCACTAGCTCGATGTGCTCTTCAGAAAAATATAAAACTCCTCATTTTTTAATTTAATTTTTCTCTTTTTTAAAATTTTCTTTTCTTTCAGTATTTTTTCTAGTGTGAATGAACCTAATTGCTGCCTATCTCTCTATAATTAGCATTTAGATTTTGACAAATATTGCAATTCTGTTGTGTAGAGCAAGCTGAAAAGAAGTTGCATAATGTGAACAAGTAGTTTTATTTATTATTTTTAACTTAAGTTTTATATTCTCAATTGTTTAATATTTGCCTGTGAGTAAACTTCATTTCTGACTGACTAACTTTTAGGCAGGTTTCAACCCCTAACTTTTCTGAAAGTTGTACTAATAATGCTAAGTATTTTGTTCCTATTTGCTCTCTTCATGTGCTTGCATTGTAAGAAAAATTGTTTCTGTTTTAAATTTCTCTTTTATTTTAATAATTATTGATTATCAATTAAATTTTAAAATGATGTTTAAAGGCAGGCTTGTGTGGGACAATAATTTGTAATCATTGGCTTTTTGAGTTATCAAAGGGCAGGTGCTGGTTAATAAAGTATGATAAATCAACCATTGTCACAAATAGCTGCTTTGTTGCACATGGTCATAAATCTAGTAACTCTAAAACATGGCCAGTGACTTTGCCTGTGATGGAACTTAGATGTCATTACCCACTATCAAATATCAATGAGACTAAAGGTATGCATTCTCCATGTATAGGTCTTGACAACACACTGTGGCCTTTTTAAAAAATCTATTAATGTATCAGGTGATGTGATAAACACACTTACTTTACCAGCTTGTCTGTATTATCAAACTGAGAAACTCCGGGCAACAAAAACATTTTCTGCCACTTAGCAGCTTATTTATCAGTAGCGAACATTCTTGTAAAGATAGCATAAAAGCTGTTCAACTATTAGTGTGACATACGGATAAAATGCAGCATTGATTCTTTTTTAATTTTCAAAGTTTAAGGAGAAAGGGGTTTCTCGTAATATTGTAAGTAAAATTTAAAAAAAAAACAACTTTGTGAAGACCCCGTTTGCCTTGTACACTAAATCAATTATCTCAGTTACACTGCTTCAGTTGTTGACCAGAAAAGAATGAAGAAGGATAATCCATTCATTAGCCTTGTAATGCATCAGTCAGCCATATATTGATTTGCATACTTTGATTATTGATGTTACCAACAGTAATACAGTAGATATTTTTGCTATTTGCTTTTTTTTTTTTTTTACTATTGTCTTTGCACTTAATTAGATAGTTTTGATTCCAGCTATTACAATGATTATCTAAGGCAAACATTAAAATTAACTGGACTCTAAAGTCATAAGAAAGGTGATGTAAGAAATGGCTTGTAGCCTATTAAAATAAACTGGGTAAAATAAGGAAGTAATATGTTATTTAATTACAAAGTAAAAAGACTTATTTGAATAAATTTGATTTGTTTGTTTTTGATTTTCTTGTTTTTTAACAGGAAAGGATATAACAACTGTCTTCATATTTTAAACTCGGACTCTGTAGTATATAAAAGTATTTTTCTGTGTATGTAGATCCATTAAATAAAAAAATGTTTAAGATTTATTCAGTTATTTATAATCTGCTGTATTTGCAAAACAGTTATCATTTTTGCTAGTATAAATATCATTAGATGAAATGTAGCAAAGTTTAGCCTTATTTAAGAAGCAGTGCTAGTTGAAATAGTTAATTTGTGAATAAAATGGCAATTTAAACACCAGAGGGTGGCACTTCTGCAACACCAGCTGGTTTTAAACTTTAAACTTTACATGGTTTTGCAAGTAGAAATTATGAGAATCTTCATATTCTGAAAGTATAGGAATTTTTAAGAAATTAACCTTAGTTTTATTTATATTAAATATCTGCATGATGAAATGTTACAATAAATTTATTTTTGAACAATGTATTTCTTCAAAATATTTAGGACGTTTCTTCAGCGAATCCACAATTATGGCTGACTGCTTTTGCATGTACTTGTGTGTTCATATATTTAGAAACTGTACAGTTCTTGATAATTCCATTGTTTTTAGATATATTGTTTTAGAATTGTGTTCTACCATTTAAATTTTTGCATAAGATTTTGCAAGTTATTTATTGACTATGCACTTTTTCAGCTGTAAAAATGCATCTAATCATGAGGTTAAGTCTTATAAATGCTTTTTGTTAATAATACTATTTGATTATTATTGATTAGTTGTCATTTGTTGGGAGGTATTTTTCCTTTAGTATTTAAACACATTAACAACCATAAACTTATTTCAATTGAAATAGACTCATTGGTTCTTCTATTGTCTTTTGGGTTAAAATGATGTTTCTCCTTATTTGTTTATTAAACCAGAACTTGTGGCAGAAAAGTTATTTAACCTCCTATGGTGGTTGATATCTTTACAGAAATATTTCATAAATGAGCCCCTAATAAGTATTTATATTTGAATATTTCTCAAGCAGTTTGTAACTTTAAGGTTCTGACCAATTGATTTATATTTAATGTTTTGCTTTGCTTTTATTTAGTACCTATAAAAGCTATAAGCAAGGGAAATATTAATGTTAACTTATTTTTTCACTTTTGTGAGTCCATTCCTGTTATTTCATTTCAGATATTTTTTGTATTTTCCTGGATTTCTTTCTTTAAAAAAAAGGATTTCAGTAATGATCCAGAGTTTCTTAACATTTTTTATCTGCTATGGAAACATGGAATGAAGATGATACCAGAAATGTCTTTTAAAAAAGGTTTGTTTATCTCAAGCATGCTAACTTTCTGCTCAAGTTCAGAAATCCAAAACTGATCAAATTTGATCATAAAATAAACCAAGAATTGTGACCAAAAGAGTGGGAAAGGAATTTTAGACTTTTAGAATGAGAGAGGTTTTTGTGAAGAATACTAGCATTCTAATCATTCAGAAGCCAGATTTTAGTACTGTGTTTTCTGCTAAAATCTTGTTGCCACTAGAAATGGAGTTGACTAATAAGCAGCACATGCCTTCATGCATTAACTGCTCAGTGGCTTCTCTCTCATTTTTTCACAGGAAAAAAAAATGAGGGTGGTTTTTATGTAACTTAACAGTTCTGATTTGATTTACAAAATATTATTCAAGGTTGGTTTGGTCTTGTCGTTGGTATTCTGGTTTGTAAGACTATCACCAAAATGCACACCATGGTAATGACTTTTGACTTGAGGCGAACAGATGCCATGTCCGTTCTTCCTTTGCGCAAGCACACACGCACACACAAGAGGATCTGCATTACTTCATTTAAATAGACATAGTGATATATTTTCAGATGAGAGTTATTCAGAAAACTCTTGAAACATTTTATATAAAAAAGTTTGAAAAGGAAAAGGTGTCCTGTTTCATTTTAAGAACTCAATTAGCAAATGAATGACAATGAGTAGATCAATTATTTGTATGGGGAGGATTAAAAGTTAATAAAATCAAAATTTTGTTCTGTGATTGGTAAAATCCTAAAAGCTGCAAAAATCAAAGCAGAAGAATGTATTGATGCTTCTAAAATGTATAAAGCTAACAATGTTTTTTTAATTATTATATTTTAGGTCAGTAAAGTCAACAAAAAACTAATAGCAAATCAGAGATCCAGTCGAAATGTGCTAGATTATATTAAAATACAATTTAAGTCTATTGATTCATGATGAAACTCACAAAAACTGTTGAAATAAAGTGATTACGCTTCCTTCATGAATAGTTTATCTCCTGATTGGTTAATGTAAAATTGTCATTTGAGTGGTAAAGTGGTGCAGTTTGGGCTATAGTTTGGTCTTCCATTTATGAGCCACTCTCTCCTTGGCCTGGTTTTGTTTTGTTTTTTCAGATTTCGATTTGTTACAAAGCAATTTGGTGAGTGTTCTTGTTTCAGTAGATAGGGATGCCTAAGGCAGCTGCCTTGTCTTTGTTGAATATTCAAAGTACAATCGCTGAATATTTGGAACAGTTTATGTTTACACTAGGCATTGAGGTATATTGCAAACTATGCAGTTGCATAGTACAAGCAGGAAGTAATTTTATGTCAACAGTTATCGCAGCAGCCAAACATCAAAGCTGAATGGGATATCAGTAGGGCCCAACAACTCTTCCTGATGTCGTCTTCTGATTTTGCAAAAATCTTGTAATACCTTTTCTGTCAGACATAAACATGAAATCAAGAAACTATATCAAAACATGAGTCAAGCCATGCTGTCAGAAACAGTTTGCAAAGCAGAATTGAGTGAACTAGTAGAAAGGGAAAGAATCAAGACTGGCTTCTGGAAAACATCTTGTCATCGACTGAAGCATTTTTGTAGGCACAAATCATGCACATTCTCATCGGATGTATGCAAGTACTTTGGAATACCTATCTGATAGACTGCCAACTGTTATGTGCATTGGTGCACAATAACACACTCATCCATGCTGTTGATTTACTGAAATTTCTGGGCACCAATATAAAAATGTTTGCCTTTTGATAACAGATACAGTTGCTGGGCAAGTACTTAAGTAACTATACCTGCACCTATTTTATATTACTTACATCACTCATCTGCTTTACAACTGAGCATTACAGGTAAAGGCACAGTATGAGGTTCCAAGCAATTGGAATACTGCCAACACTTGTCGTCATTACGAGGTGGAGAAGTTGATTCAGTGCTGCCTTTTACTACATAGATCATGTACTGGAAGTTTTGGAAATCTTGAATAGCATCGAAAGTGATGGGATCCTGGTAGTGGAGGCAAAAGAGAGTTTAAAAACCAGAACTGGCCAGCAGCTATACAACCAGTCAGGTGTGAGAGGCCTGGAAGTCACTGAATTTAGATTCTGATGGTTGCAAAATTTGCGCATATATGGAAAGAAGTTTGCAGAGAAACAAAATCTTAAAAATTATAAACTTGAGTCAGCCAGAATAACACCATCAGTGTATACTTTTGCAAAAATACCAGCTGACCTCTGTATCAGTGGAAAGAAGCTTCTCTGTGCTAAAAGAAACTGGTGAAGAATCTCTTTTTTGTGTGTCAGAATGTGTGCACATACACACTGTCCTTTGCTATAATTCTGTCTGCTCATTTCATCCTTAACTGAAATAAATGAAACAATGTGTTCTGATCAATTATGGTAAAAAAAATTACTTGACTTACATGTTCATTATTTCTTCAATTCCATTAATAATAAACAAAGCTAGAAAATATGTAGCTGCTTAGAAAGAAAAGAACTTTAGGTTGAAAATAATGTCAAAATTAAGTTTTTAGGTCAGAATGAAAAATCCTCAATTATTTGTGGCTGCAAATGGTCATGGCAAGAGTGCATCGAATTGTTGTATGAAACTGAAAAAATTGCCAATACATTCTTTTTACTATATCATAACATCAGTTCCACTTTTAGACAAGACTTTCAACAAGGTTATTTATGAACTAAAGAAAGCAGTCTAACTTACATGGGCATGCCATTGTAATTTCAAGATTTTTCTCCTAAATATTTCTGTGATAAATTAGATCAGTGAGAGAAAAAGTGTAAAGCAGCTCTAGACAGGCTGTTGATTTTACTCTTTATAGGAATCAAGTTTTCTGCTGGTCACTAGTCTGCTCAAGCTGAGCTTTGAAATATTTTATCAGATTGCATTGATCTGCCCAGAACAGAAGCTGTGTGCATGCTTGCACATATGACTAGTGATAGTAGGTCAGCCAAATGGTTGGAAGAGTAACAGGAATAAGATTTTGCTTTTTGGGGCGATTTCTTTATCGTAATTGGCATCAGGGAGATTGTATTGAATTGCTGGAAACGATGTATTTCTGGCTGTACATGATTCGATTACTGCATTAACAAAACCACTTTATAAATACTATTGGATCTTTTATCTTAAATATTGGTTATAACTGAGCCGGTGTATGGAACAAGAGATGATTGGCAAATTTTGATAAATGTTCAGTTTATTATTAAGTAAACAAAACAAATTTTCTAAAGTTTTAGGTGAACAGCTATTTTACTGATTCAAGATCTCTGGTTATTTGCAGAAATAGTTATATGATGGAGAGTTTTTCAGGTGAAAAATGATTTGCTTGACCTGATGACTTAATTAGCTGAGGCCAGTTCAAATCAAGCCTATCTAAATTATTGGTATGCTACGTGTTACATAATTTTTTACATTTTGCTGAAGGAATAGCATGTGTATTTTCTAATAACAAATTAGCATTAAAATGTTGAATTAATTAAAACACCAGATATATTGGTAATCATATTCAAGTTTTTAAAAGAATATAACTTTCTCATACTGAAGGAGAGCTAGGTATATTTAGATGAAAGTCTAGTTTTTAGATACACTATTTGTATGATGTTATAAAATTTTAAAATTTGTTATTAAAAGGAAGCAAGAAGGCATCATAGTTTATACTAGGTCTGGAGAATATGCCACTTTTTATTTTCATTTTTAAACCAGCTTGCACTATCACCATTTACAAATATTGCTAGTTATTTATTTGAGTAATTTACACTTCTATTCTTAAAACTTGCTCTAATATCATTAGCTGATACTTGACGTTTTGTTAGTTTTAATCCTTGTTTTGTTTTTGTCAGATTTTTTTACAGATACAGTAAAGTCTCATTTAACACAAATTCACTATACACAGCAATGCTTCTTTATAACACAATCCTGCCGCGGGACAAAGTAGTCTGTGAGAGGGACAGTGTTTGATATTCTTCCACGGTAGCTAGTGAGCCATCACTTACCAAGTTGTGTTTTTATCCCTTAATAACAATGAGCCCCAAAAGAAAAGGTGAGGATATTAGTGCTTCAGCAACAAAAATGAAATGAAAAAGTCCCTCTTTGGAAGTACAATTAAAAGTCATTGAGCAATGTGAGAAAAACTAATGGATATTTTACGTGCAATGGGGCTGAACGAAGCAACATGCTGGACTATCTGTTCAAATACAGATAAGATAAAAGCAAGTAGTCTGCGTGCTACATCAGTGATTGCCACCAAAATCAGTCATGGTAGGCCTGACAGAGAAAGGCTTTTGGGTACTTGTAATTGTGCACCAAACAAAGCAAAATGCTCTGTTATGTCTGCATGTTATAAAGTGCAAAGTATTGAGTTTGCATGAATCATTGAAGAAAGATGAAAGTGAAAGTGATGTGAAACCTTTCTGCATGAGTCAGGGATGGTTTTTCAGTTTTAAGAAGCAGTTTAATCTACACAAGGTGAAAGTAATGGGAGAAGCAGCCATGGCTGATAGTGGTTATAGCCCTAAGCTGGTGGTCAATGTAGGTGAAACAGGATTATATTGGATGAAGATACCAAGCAGAACTTTTATTTCCTGAGACAAAAAAAATACCCCCAGTTTTAAAGCTGCGAAAGATTGATGCACTCTTCTGTTAGGAGGCAATGCACTAAGAGACTTAAACCCTTAATGGTGTATCATGTATGGATGGACCCCTAGAGCTTATGATACTTAATTGTTATGTTACTCTTCATTTTTTCTCTCTCTCTTTACATCCACTGGTACACATCACTACCTATTTACATGTATTCTTATTGGAAATTATATTTCACTTAACACTATGTTTTTCAGACACTGATTAATTGTGTTAAGTGAGACTTTATTGTATAAGTTACAAATAAAGCTTTTATTATAATAATGTTCACTGAATATTCCATTACATAATAACAATAATTGAAAAAAAAAATATTTCCATAGTTTTGCTTTTTATACTTCTTTACTGTTCAGAGATCATATTCTTTGTAGGTAATTTTTTTAACTGCATTAGTTAAGACAGGTTTAAAAGAGTGGCATACGATATAATGTATAACCATTTATATAACATCAGTAGATAAACAATTAAGAGAAGTACTTTTTTTTAAATAGCATTTGTAGCATTACTGAAATATCTGACAGTGTAGCTCCTGGTAGATTTTCCTGCTTATGACACTTGACTTTCTAGCAAAGGAGTTGGTTCATTGTATAACAGTTAACTGAAATGATTACTGTCTTACAAAGTGCTTTTTTGTCTGGCTAACATTTAAACAATTAAATAGAATTACTTTGAGATGAATCATGAAGCTATTGTAAATAAAAATACAGTTTAAAAGTAAGAAAGAGAAAACTTTATAAGAAAGTTAATGGCATTTTAGTCATCAGTACACAAAGGAAAAGTTGTGGTTTAAATATTTATTGTTTCTCTAATTTTTTTTTTTTAATAAAGGATGCTGAAGAAGATTGCTTTTGTTTTTCTAGTAGTACGCTGCTGTAAAAAAAAAATGTTTTGATTTTAAGTTCCTTACTGCTAATAATGTACAGTTAGGATCAATGATCGCAGTAAAAGTATGTCAGGATAATGTTAACATGCATTTTTTTTAAAAACTAATTTTTTCACTTGAATTAGGAAAACTTAAATACGTGTTCATTTGTATTTATTAATGCATTCTGGAAGAAATGCTAAGTGTGATGCATATGTGTTATAAGTAAAATACTGATTGTTTAGAAGAGGTTAAATTGTATATTAAAGTATAATTTATGATGAACAAGAAGTAATCTAGTGCATCTGATAGATGAGGTTTAAATTACTTGTTTGTAAATCTTTGTACTCATTTTAAAGTGACTGACTTGTTCTTTCATTAAAAAGAATATAAACACTTTTTAATATTACTCTTGATAGGTTCTGTTATGTATATTGTAAGTAGTTATGATTTTGAAGGTTGAGAAATTTACTTCAAATGATGAGGCTTGATTCTGAAGTTTATAACAATAATAATTTCTTTTTTCACTCTCCCTGTTTGTGCACTCACTCTTTGTATTCATACCTATCTTGGCTTCAAGGTCTTTAGGATATCCATTAGGAATGAGCTAGCTGGGAGCAGCATGGGACATCATCCTAGATAACCAAGCAAGTTACTCATAGAACTCCTATCGGAAATACCCAAAAAATTCCTACTAAAATTCTCTGCTTAGCTCTTAGAGGAAACGGGAGTACCTGGAGGAAGAAACTATGCATGGACTGGTACACAAGAGCAACAAGCAACCATGCTATAGAGTGGGAACTGAACCTGGGTCCCTACTCACAGCAGGCCTGCACACTATAACAAAAGGCCATTTGCCACCCTTGTTTTCATAAATTTAATACATACTGCAGAAAGAATGAAAACAATATTTTGTATAGAATTCCTCTATTCATAAATAATTACACAGGTTTTTTTTACCTCATGTAAAAATTTTGGTATATTACATATTGCCATTGAATATCATGTTCTCCATTACAGGATCTTATGTACTGGTTTTGAAACAAAAGGGTAAATATGGTGAGTAATTTGATAAAATGTGCTCCATAAACACTTTTTTTAGTTCTTTGTTAAGATAAAATCATTTTTCAATTCTCTGGCCTTTATCACTAATCGAGTTATGTTGTTTGTCCAATTAGGTATTTGTGATCAGCATCTGGCATTCAGGAAAGTTATATCACATCCAACAGGGTATCAGGTTACAGTGTCAATATATCATTATTACTGCTGTTTGGTTTTACAAGATCTAATCCGAATTGAAAAAGAGTGAATTCTTGGTCAGGAAAAGTTTCAGAAGAACCAATGTCATTCAAAAAGTCTCAGACAATGAATAAGGTCTTTCAGTGTAGATGGTGGTTGGAAGTTTCCTGGCTTTTGCAAGATGGATCTAGCGATGTAATAAAGTGCAGGGTTTTCTGTGAACAATATGGTCACTATACAAATTTTGTCAAGTTAGGATCAATTAGCTTTTCATGATCAACACTGGTTTGGCATTAGGAATCAGACTATTATATCACTTGTTCAAAACCACTGGTAGTCCAGGAAAATGTAGCCTGTTTTAGATGAAGAAATGGAAAGGCAAGTGACTGAAATTCTTATGGAGACAGTTGAATTCTGCATTTGAGAGGAGTTGGCTGGTGATTTTCCATATGCTGCACAATTTTTCAGAATTATATAATTAGCTAAAAAAAATATTTTAAAAATAAAAAAATCATTTGGAGCTTCAATTGTTACTACAGATTTGTATAGTAAACATCCTGTTTCACATTAATGTTGAAGTAGGAATTGTTGAATTGCTTTGCACACCTGTCAACATTAGACTGTACATAACAATAGATCAAGACTTTGAAAATGAAATTTTTAGAATTTAAAGTTTTTTTAGAAAACAATTTTTATTGAAGATCCGTTTTTTTTTATCACAAATCTTATGAATGTTACATTTCACAAAAGGTCATGGAATACGTTCTAAGAATCTGTCTCTGACAAATTTGTTAGGCTTTCTTTCTTTTTTTTTTCAAATCAAGGATAAAAAGATGGCCTACCAAAGTTTAAGGTGTTGCTGTATTGTAATCTGAAGGTAACCTGTAGTTTTCATTTTCTTCTTGTTGCTAAACATTGTTTGTGCACTGTTTTAAATTTGGTATATACAAAGTAATTTGTTTTCCAATCCATATTTAATTTCTAATGCTTGACATAAGTCATGCCAAATATACAGCCACCTTGTGTCTTTTGCTTTAATTCAGAAGGTATGAAAACTCTTGGACATCAAAGTGTAAATCCTTGCTACATGACTAAAACACACAAATTAGTATGTATTTTCAGGGGAAAGTTGATAAAATTCTTTCCATCTAATTTACTGAATACAAGGTTCCTTTTAAACATGTAGAATGTTGAGTATCTAAACAGGAAGGAGCTGGTAGTAAAGAAAAACTGATCCCCCTGAGTTCTCAGTCTTAACAAATATCTTAATAGCAGATTAGTGCATGGTTAACTTTTTCACTGAACCAAGTAGGATCATCTTGCATGAGTGTGCACATATATATTTCCTCTGTCTTTATCGCTCTAAAATAATTCACTTCCCCCAACAATTTTCAGTTATCTTATAATGTCAATTCAATTTGTATAGCATTTTACTAAGATTTATATATGATTTATTTTAACATTCATATTATAATTGAGTTATGAGTATTCAGATTTCATCTGCTATGCTAACTGATCTATGTGATTCAATAATGATGAATAAGTAGAAATTAGAGCTAAAGAAAGACTCTAAGTTTAGTGTTTCTAAATATCAGATAGTAGTCTTCGAGTCACTTAGCTTTTTGTCTTGCTAAATTTTACTCGTTATTTTATTCCAAAGAAACAAAATGTAATTCACAGATATTTAGAACTTAAAACCTGCCTTAATAACAGTATTTTCTTTCTTTCTCTTTTTTAATCTAAAAAAAAGAGACTAGATGTACTGCTATCAATTATTTATATATTTTACACTGGACTTTTTGCATCAGTTAATAAATTAATTTTCTCAACATGAGTAACAAATTAGACTAAATAAGTGTAGCTCTTCTGTCTTAAGGATATTCAGAATACAGCATAACATTAATGTTAATATGCATCTGAGTTAAGTGGTAGGATTTGGGTTAAAGGCAATGAGACTTTTGGTTACCTGTTAAATATAACCATTGTTATTCTTATTAGCTTTGGTATTTTTGGCAATACTAATTAGTATGATCAGTCTTTTAGATAAATGATTAAAGCCACTATTATATCTGGGTTTATTGGTTTTTATAGATAAGTTAATATCATTTCATAATTTCAATCAGGTTTAATTTAATGAGAAACATGCAAAGTTTTCTAATAAAATCTCTGATTTTAAATCATGTTACATGGCAATCTTATGTTAAGGTTTTTCATAACGTGCTTAAATTAGCTCACTTCGGACAAAAAGCTTTTATCTAATAGTGCAAATGTGCAACCCCTGACTTTCACAATTTCTTTGTTATTTATTTTTTTTATTGCAGCTAATCAAATTTTCTGTGGGATAATGTTTTAGCAAATTTTTCAAAGCTGTAGAGAGGAGAGAATTTCTGCTATTCAAACTGCAGTACTCATTAACATTTCTTTGTCTACAGAAAATAGTTAAAAATTTATTGTTACTTGTGAGAGCATCAGATTCATAATTTCTTTAGTGGCCATGCTAGCTTTTGCAAAATTACAGAAAATTGTGCATTTTCTTTCTTATGTCCAGTACCACAAGTTTTACTTGCTTAAAGTTATGTAATATCCTATTTGTTTGTTTGTTTGTTTATTATTATGGATTATGACACTAGTTAAAAATATTAGATTTTCCAAAGAACTAATTGGATAATTAATTTTGAGTATGTGGAAAACAAAATTTTAGTTATTTTCAGTTTAAAAACTACAGGCAGTAATTATAAATTGTTTAAAATATCATTGACTTTATATTAGGGAGAGCATTGTTTTTAATGTGTGGAATAAATTACCAGTGATATCAGCTAGATCTTTCTAATTTTGTGTAAGCAAAGGTTTTGGTACAAAATGGATTTTTATGATCCAAAATAACAATATGTATAGATAATGTTCAAACAACCAAGCAAAGTTTTTAAAAACTTTACTATTTTCAGTTTTGTCTGAAAATTGATCCCTGCCGTCACTAATAATTTGACAGATTTTTAAAATATGTTAAATGGAACGAACAGTGTGATTGGGGAAACCCTGCTAACAGTGGACTATTAATGATTGGGGGGGGTATTAAGGAAATACAACTGTAACTAAAAACCAATGAGAAGACTGTAAAACACACAATTGCTTGAAGTATGCCACTGAATTGGTATGACTTTACTCTACAACCATGTTGTTGAATGGTTAGCTGTGAATGTCATCCTTTAAACAGGAAGGAGCTTTAAAGAAATGCCATTGTATTTTTAAAAAAGTATCAAATTTTAAATTTGGAAAAATCTAGTTGGTATATTAAAGTTGGAATAGGATTTTTGTGGTGAGGAACTGGCATGACAAAGCCTTATGTCAACGGACGTGAAAATCCATTCAAGACGACAAATTATGATCAGAATTCAGATTTTAAAATAAAACGTGATTTCTTGATTAAAACTTTGCATATTTGTATCTTAAACTTTTCAATGGGAATAAAAATGAAAAAGAAAAAAAAAAGACTAACTGACCTCCCTGCAAGAAAAAAGATTACTGGAGATCATTACATTACTTGTTAATCATTTTTCATTTTGTTTTTTCCCACTTCTTCAACAGCTGGAATATGAGGTCAGCAGAAGCTGTTTATATATATTTTTCTTTCAGCATTCTTTAGTGTTTTAAGCTGTCAGATGTAGGCTGCTGTTCTACTGCTTTTATTGGTCATCTTTAACTCGTCACCTAAATTTCAAGTAGATGTTTTGACCACTAGCTTATCAATTATTTGGTTTAATTCAGACGGTTTATTAAGAAACCATCAGTGGTAAATTGAAACATTTTAGCTTTCTTCTTTCTCCCCCTTCCCTGGTGATTTTTATTTTTTTTTTGTTAAAAAAATGATGCTTAGTAAGTCCATAATTAGATTTACTTATACCTGATGAAGTCCATCTTTACTTCAGATCTGATTGAAAAATCAACAAACTGAAGTTCAAATTATTTTGTCAGTTTTATTTTCATCTTTGCATAAACATTCCAGGAAGAACAAAGATGTTGTTTGTTTCTCAGAATTCTTTGCTAGGTACTGTTAGCTTTGAGTTTTTTTATTAACTGAGTCACTTGTTTTGAGACAGCTGAATTACTTTAAGTAAATTAATACTCTGTTACGAACATAACAGAATTTTACCACTTTCTAGGTCCTGAGGGAAAGGAGAAGGTTGTTGCAAACCATAGATGATCGCCTCTACATAAATAATCAGGTGTTACATATTTTTTCATTGTAACCGGTGACTATTACACATACAAAGACTGGAAAATGGCATTCGTCGTACTGAATTTTTTATAGTAGCAAATCTCTTTGTAGTAAGATCTACATAACATTATTATTATGGGCCATCAGCTGAGGTTTGGAAATATTTTCACTGTACTGAAATTCTTGTAATGAGATTTTGCTTGTATTTTACTTTGACTACACATTTATCAATCTTTGTGCCTTTAACTTTACATTGCTTCTTAACTTAGCGTATTTTTTTTTTATTGGTTCATATATTTTAATTTACTCCAGGATCAACTTGTTGCAGCAGTGAAAACATTTAACAGAAAAGGCACCAATTTAGAAAACCCTGCTTACAACTCTTAATAAAGATTGTTAGGTAGCTGTAACTGAACTGAAAGTATCTTTGGTATTTTCAAAGGAACTAACCGAGAGGTTTCTTCTATGATGCTTTTGAACTTTTGAATTCTTTAGGATTGAAATTTTTTTAGAAATGAAAGAAAAAACTAGGAGGTGATGTTAATTACAGCTGTCATCAAACCATGACTGAATGTCAAGCTACATTAGCAAATGCTATTCATGATCAGACATTGGCAGTTGTAAGGAATCCAGATTTTTTTCATTGACTATTGTAAAAATGCTGATAAAGTAAATGAAAACTTTTTATGTATATTCAGTATATTTCAAAATGTTATGTACAAATTAGTTTTTTTTTTTTAGGCAAATGCTGACAACTACAGAAAAGGCTAAAGTTGATGCATTTGTTAGTTGTGTACAGAATGATTTAGAATTGAAAGGTTTAGGTCAGTATGTTGATGGTGCTAGTGCAATGACTGGTATAAAAAATGGTGTAGTTGCCATATTTCACTCTTTAAATCCTATTTACTTATGTTAAGCAATAACCTGAAGGGAATTTAGCTACTGCTAAATTTGCCACTGTTTGCACAGATTTAACTCCATAAGATGATTCAGTTTGTTGGGTTTGAAAACAAGCTAAGATGGTTTGTCAGAAAGCTTTAGTAGTTTACATGTTTATATGGTGGTGGCAGATATGTATAGTAGATTAGTGAAGAAAAGTGCTAAAACTATAATTGATGGCTGTACCAAAACTAGGACTAATGTGAGGAATCCTCCTCGTTGGATGGTAAAGATGACAAAGTACAGAGTATGGCTTAAAATTGTCCATGAACAGAAACAGAATGAATGGTATGAAACAAATGAGTGATTATGTATGCAAGCAAAATTGTAGAAAATCTGAAGCATATATTTGATGATAGAAATCAACAAAAATATAAAATTGACTAGAAAATGGGGTACAGTGCAGTTTATAAAAGATTGGGACTACCAGAATTTGTTTGCTGATACCAGGTTGTTTGAATGGCACAAGAGGTTGGTGGAAATAAGTTATGCAGACATGATACTGAATGTGTAAGTAGGGTTTGTTTGTTTGTTGTTTGCATTAAAGTAAATTTGTTGGATGTGTGCCAGATATTAGCATATTGAAGGTTTATTTAGACCATGTCTATGTAAAGTTTGGAAAATGAAGGTTTTAAACCTTTCAAAATTTAGGGCTACCTTGAATAATGACACATTAAATGGCCTTATGAGAATTTCAGGAGGAAAGTGCACGATAAATGGATCTGTTATTTCAGCTTCACTATTAAAGTCTAAAAATACATAAAGAACAGAAAATTTTGTAAATATTAATGCATACAGTCTATGCCACAGTTTTCTATTTTATAGTTAGTAAATAAATTTCTGGAAATCAGATGCTCTTGTTACGTTGTGATATGTTAAATGTTATACAGGAAACAACATTATTATTTATTAGTGACAGTTGTCCCCCGGTATTTGCGGGGGTTACGTCCCTTGAGCACCTGCGAAGAGTGAAAAACCGCGAATATTGGACGTGGTCCATAAAAATGCCTATAAATTTCAAAATATAACGTAAAATATAATTTAAAAATATAAGTAAATATATAATAATAATTTAATAAAAAATACAACACTCAGAGAAACACTCGAGATAGCTACACACGGTAAACTGGGATGATGCTGGGCTGTATCTGCCTGAGAAGTGCCTCGGATTGGCTACTTTCAAACCTCCAGCCAATAGCGTTTATTTTATATTAATATTTTGTTGAATTTACGTTAGTATTTATATTACAAAATTAGTAAATTATATTGTTATTAATAATTTAGCATTAAAAAGCATAAAAAATATATATATTGCCACGAAAAAAGCCATAAAAAATCATGGAAGGTATTTGTGATTCCACGAATATGCGGGGGTTTCCACAAACAATTATTAGTTAGGTTCTAAGGAAAATTCCGCGAATAACCGGGGCCGTGAATGCTGAACCGCAATTACGCGGGGGGTCAACTGTACATCTAAACAGAAACTTCTGTTTGTCTGTCATTTCTTCCTGCTCTGGAGAAGGACCAACTTGAGGCCTTAATACAATTTTCTGGGAGTTTGAATAGAGCAAATTGAGAATGTATGTATGTTTAAAAAATTTCTCAAAAATCAAAATTAATTTTAGTGTTAGTGACCTCTGCAGGGTTAAAGCTATGCTGAAATATCCTTTAGCTATTTAGTTAAAATGTTCATTTAAAAAATTAGCCATATCGAATTAATGCAATGTATGAATTATAGTCTAGATTATTATTCTTAATTTACAAAATTAGAGTGTTATTTGGCATTCACATAATTCATTTTAATTACTATAAAAATAAAATGTAATTTTTAAAATTTTTTTTAAAATTTTTCAGTTTGACATGCTGCATAGTTAATGTTCTCTTTTAAATGTGAAGTCTGGAACTTGTCCATAATATAAATTCTAACTCAATTGATATGAATTTTATAAGTGTTACTCAGTCATTGGAAAATGACTATTAATGCTGCATTATGGGAAGTATATCAATATGGCAACATTTTCTTAAGTCAGCATAATCAAAAAGCAAATAAAATTCTAAAATAAAGCAAACTTTTGTTCACAAATTTTTTAAAAATTATTTAGCATTTGGTATTTTGGCTAGAGCCAGCTTAAACCTTTAACCATTTGTGATCTGTCTTTCAAATCTATATAAGCATGGTACAAGATATGAATATTTTTCAAGCATTCTTTCATGAAGCCTTTTTTTTTTTTTTGTACATGTTTCTGTGGGTGGAGCTGTTATCTCCTATATTTGAAGACATAGTTGATCATCTATTTAGATTTAATCCAGTCAGTGGTTGAGAAGAGTATTTTGTCCTGTTAGCCTGGTTTGAATTTTCCATTGGTGATTCTTTGGTATCCCAATAATTCTTGTTTGAGAAATAAACCCAGACTTTGTAAGAACTTCTGGCTGCAGCCACACAGTTTTACTATATCACTATTGTCATCAAATTTGCCATGAGTTCAGATTTTAATAAAAAGTCAGTCTTCATAAAATGCATAAATAGTACTAAACCATACAAACCTGGCAAAAAACAAAACTAAGCATTCTCTTGTAGATTATAGTTTTGTCTACATAATTTGTTTGTCTTTAAAATCAGCATTATTTGTGTAAATTTTACCTTCTCTTCAAAGAAATACTTATAAGGGCGATTTCTTGATTGTTTGGAAATTTCCAGAAATGTTGAATAAAAGAATCTTATGCTGATAGAAATCCTATTTCCTATATTTTAAGATATGCAATTTTTAATGAACAAATTTTAAAATGAGTCAGTTGAATTGTTTAGCTATTTAATTTTTAAACTACAGTGTTGTGCAAATAAATGTGAACATGAAACAAAAATGTCTTTTTGTTGTTTTTATTGAAAAATAAAAAAGCTTTTTAAATATTGTATTTTTAACAATAATCAATCATTTGTGATATACAATGTATTATTACATAATCTTTTAAGGCGATTGCAGCATCTTTTGATATTTGGCTTGTTGCTCAGTTTTTACTAAGTTATATTATTGTCACTCATTAGTCAGATACGCGATATCTGTTCTTTTGGTGTTTAAAAGTTGACTGTGGACATTACACAATTGAAAAGAACTAAAATAATTGTCTTGGATGAACCACACATCCCTCTCACAAAGAAAAACTGCTAATGAAGTCAAAGTTAGTGTGGGAGCAGTCAATAAGATTATTGAGAAGAAAGAAACCACAAACTCAGTATCCCCATCAAATGAAGGCAAATGCAGAAAAAATGGAAAATGCCATTCAGAGATTATGTAAAATTAATATGAATGGGCAAACAGAATCCTAGAAAAACTAGTGATATATTTAGTCAGAAATTAGCAGTAGCATGTGTTCAGGTATCACTACTGTGCATTAAATGCTTGAAGTGGGGCACCAAGCCAAGAAACCTATGGAAAATAATTGCTACCAAAAATAAAGAAGAAAAATGCTATGCTTGGATCTAAAATTATGCTGGGTGGTCAAAAGAAGATTGTAATGTATTATTTTCAGGCAATTGTCATTTTCTTTTTCAAACTCAACATTGTTGATTTTTATGCCATTTACGTGGTGAACCCACAACCAGTTCCAACTATAATCAAACTGTAAGGCATCCAGAAAAGAAATGTTCTGGAGTAGATTTATGCTCCTTTGTGCCTATGCAACACATGATGAATAATAAAAAATATATTGGGGGTTATAAAAAAAACTATCAAACCAGAGCTACTGAACATACCCATGAATGCAGTTTTTCAACAGAATCTGGTTCCATGCCATGCATAAAAATGCATTAAGAAGTATTTCAGGATGAACAATATCAACTGTTTAGATTTAGTTTATTTCTGGTGAGGTTCCTGGCCATTTGAAAATCTATGGGTTTTATGTAAGACTCTAACTTCAAAAACTACATTATATGACTAAAGAAAAAATGATCAGCTCTGTTATCCAAAGCTGGTGCATTCCATGCCTCATTCCCAAGCATGATCAAGATGTTATTAGAACTAAAGGTGGTCATATCAGATAATAAGGTTTGTTCTACATTTCAAAATATGTTGTTTACTAAAAACTCCTCCTCTATCCTGTTCACATAAATTTGTATAGTATGCGAACAATATGCGAGAGAGATGCCGACTTACGTTTATTCTGATGCGATCGTGTACACCGAGTGCGTTTCGCTTCCATACAAATCAACTAAAGAACGGTACCGCAAACGACGACGACGAACAAGTTTTGATGGAAGCTCTCCCAGCAGGGTGCAATGGGTCACAACTCATGCAAGAAATTTGCGGGGACAATGAAACGTTTTTTTTTTTAAAAAGATGAGAAGAGGAATTATTACAACTACTGGCTGAAGATTAATTTTATAATTCGTCTCTAGTCTTGCCACCTTCTTCAGACTCCTCATCTTCTGGTCCCCCCCTTCTTTCCCACCACTTTCGAGGAAGAATTTCACAAAGCCATTCAGCGTCTGAGCCCCATTGTAGTCATTAACTGTCATTTCACAGTAGCAATTGTTTTCGTAATGGTGTTTTTGTAAATGTTTTTGTTTTTCAAGCATTAGCATACAAATAAAAGAAAGGCCTTGCTGTGTGGCACTGGGATTCTTTGTTTCATACTGACTCTAAATCAGATGAGTTGTATTCAGAACATCAAAACTGAATATTACCAAATATCCAAGTATAAACACTAGTAATCAAAGTCATTCTCTAGTAAGGAAATAAATAAATCTTTGTGAAATATTGCAGAAGCTGTCTGGCAACCTGGTTAAAATTGGGATCACTTTATGACTTAAACTTAAAATAACTTCCTTTTTCTTTTTTTTTTGTCGGAAAAATTTATGAAAGGAGGTACTCTAGTGTTCCCATGAGCTACCTCCTGTTGTTGTTTGTGAAAATAAACAGGGGAATCCACTTAACATTAACAAGCTTAACATGAAAAAACAACAGATTTGACCAAAATCTCAGACTAGATCCTCCTATTTTTATGCTTAGAATTTTTGGTTGATGCATAATTTTGGTTAAAATAAAATATTTGGCATTCCCTTATTGTCTTTTACTAGTTAATATTACTTTGGTGTTGATGTGTCATGTTGTGCACAAGTAAAACAACACATTTTGATCGGTCATTCAAGTGATAAAAAAACTTCTTTATTAGCTACTTTGCATTCCCAAGAACGTTTGGCTTAATTAAGTGAATACATGCAGTCCACAAAAATGCGTCATAGACGGGCAAAAGCAAAATGTGATATCTGTTGAAATCAAGATGCTTCATTGTGGAGTTCAATGACAGGAAACTCTCCAACTCGCCAATTGCAGCAGAGTTTGGATTCCCCAATTTAACCCCCTCTATCATCCTAAAAAAGTCAAGTTTAAATTTAAATGTCAATCTTATACCTTCCAACTATTAGAGAGAATGAGTGAAAATGGGAGGGACTGACTCAGACCATGGGCATACCAATATCTGTCCCTGGTTTGCTTACACAAGCCAGCAAACTAGCAGAAGAATTTGGAGTTGCAAATTTTACACCAAACTCTGGTTGGCCAGGTCATTTTCAAGAAAAGAAAGAGGATCATTTATAAAGCAATTGTTACAAAATGATGGATCATTGGAAAAACAAGCTTTAGCCAGATCTTTTGTAAAACAACAGTCTCATTTATGCTGTCTATTTGAGGTTGGCATTATTTTTATTGATGTCTTCCATTAAAAAAAAAACTGATTCTGAAGGACAACAAATGTACAAACAGCAAAAAAATCTAGGGAACGTCTTACTACCTTGGTTGGCATCAACATAGATGGCACCAATGAACTGCCCATGTTAGTAATAAAAAATTTTTAAAACTGTGTTTTATAGGAACAGCAACACAGCAATCAAATATACCATTATGAAGGCTTGGATGACTTCTCTATTCAAGAAGTGGATTAATAAACTTGTAGCAAAGATGAAGACACTGGAGAGGTGGAATGCACTCATTGTAGATGATTGTCCAGCACATTTTTCACTTTGGGGCTCCTGAACTTGTGTTTTTGTCACTCAACACCATCAATATGCTTCATATTTCATTTGTGATCAGGAAATAATTAAGAATTTCAAGAGTTGCTGATTCAAAAATACTTGATCCATATCAGTCAATCATCAACATGTTAGATTTGCTATATATGGCATGCACAATACTATTACCCTATTTATGTTGACAACAGCATTTTCAGTCCAGTTAAACCTGATACAGCTTCATCTCCCTGCAGAAACAGCAACAGAATCAAATGAGGAGGACAACTGTACCTTCTTTTCTGTGTCCAACATAAAGTAAACAATTGTGGCAGTTACAATGCACTAATACTTTCTGACAGTACGGTTTGATGAGGGCCACTTCATGTACTATATCATTGTGGTGGAAGACTGAATTTTTTCTGTAAAATAAATTTGATTCTATAGCACATTTGTTCTTCCTTGAAGATGGTGGTAAAGTGTGGTAATATATAGATTAAATCATATTAACAAGAAATTGTTATTCTAATCCCCTCATGTTCATGTTATTAGGATTCCACTGTAAATGAAACTTTTTAAACTCAAGTTGTATATCTTGCTCAAATAATAGAAAATGAATTAATAAAAAAAAAATAGACTTTATAGAATAAAATAGTCGTGCTATTCTTTATCACTGCCAACTAGCAAGTCTAGAAGGTACTTGGCCTGACTTTATATAGTAAAAGAAGAACATTTGTTGATTTCAGAGCTTGGTATCTGACAGCTTTAATATACAAGTTGCTTTTAACAACTAGTGTAATCATGAATGGCATTTGTATGTATAACATGATGCTCTATACCTGTAATAGGATTTTGTATTAAGAGAGCAGATGCAGTGAAATTCATTAACATTTTCAATAGATGGAAATATTGATTAACCAATAAATCTATTTCCATAATGCATGAAACCAGTGCAAAGTTAGATCATACACCATAATATGGATTAGAATGTTAGTGTCTTATATTTCAAAGGTTACCTATCGTTTTTGGTAGTAGGTGTGGCAGACCTTTAGAACCACTACGTAAGAAAGACCCTCCTAGAACTCTTCATATTTTAGATATGAGAAGAAACCATGCAATGGAGGCATGAGGTATGCCAAGCCAATCTAGTCCCAAACCAAATGTGAACACTGGCTATCAATCATAGCAGTCCAGTAGGCTGCCCACAGGATTACCTTTTTTTTTCTTGCTATCTGTGGATATTGTGTATTTATTGATTCATCAGATAAAGGAACACATACTCATTACACTACTACTATAGCACAATGGGCTATTTTCCATCTAACTTGCAATGACCACCAACAATATTTTTTTATCTGTTGTAACATTAACATATTAAGTTAATGCATTGTACACTGGTTCCTACATAGACTTTGGCGAACAGGTTGCTCAGTGGAATTGTAAATGGAGCCTTTGTCCTTTTTTGGTGCATTATGCATATTGGTTTGCTGTAGTCTTCACAAACTTTTAGCAATTCATATTCTTTAGATGTTCATGGCTTTTTGAAGAAGATTGGCAGGCTTTTAACCCCATGTTTTCAACCAACTGTCAAGTACAACACATTTGCTACAATGATATCAGTGGAAATTTGGTATGTGGGTAAATCAGGTCCATGAATTTAGTGATAAACATCTACATTTTTCCAGTTACATCTTCTGTAAAATATTCTTTTGCCAGCATTTGATTAAGTGCTACTATCCTACAGGAAGATGGAGCTGGTCATATCCAGAACTACTTTATTTACAGAATATGTTATTAATAGATTACATTAAATGTGTACGACAAAACCTGCAGTATTCAAATTATGACTGTGCGAGTCTGTATAACATTTTTTCTGCTTGAAATTAAAATGTGTGATTATTAGTCAGAAACGTCAAATATAATGAGAACGTTAAAAATGAAGGTAAGTGAAAATTAGAATAGTATGTTATATCGCTAGGCTTTGGTCTGAGATAAAAGTTCCTCATGTGCACTATCATAAACTTTCCATTTCTCTGCTTAAATGTACCTTTGGTAGAGATTTCTGGCAGTACTATCATGGTGAGAGTACATAGTTGTTGGTATTTCTCTCTTGCAATAAAATAGGTTGTCTGCTTTAAAATGTAGCTTTTCTTTTATGTTCACATCAATTTTGTTATAATGCCGTTATTCCGTTTAGCAAGAATCAAAACAGATAAATATAAAAAATTGTAGGATAAACATGGAAGTAGATGTCGCATAGACAAGAATTTGTTCAATATTTACTGCTCAAATGCTAGGTTAATTGCAGTAGTTAGAATTGAGAGTTTGGCGGTATGAAGAGTTCTGGTATAGTGCACCCAGCTGATTTCGGTGTAGACCTGGATCTGCATTATGTAATTTAAGTTGTAAGGCCAGTTTAGAAAAACAAGCACGGATTATGAAGTGCATAGATTTTTCAACTTGTAATCAAAATATTACTTTTTGATTATTCCACAGAGCAAGCCTAATGTAAATTTAAACAGTCTCATATTTTACATTAAATGAATATGCAGATGAACATTGTTATAATTATGATGACTGCTTGTTCAGTAAATTTTAAAAGCAACCATCTTTTTTAATAGAAAATAAGGCATTTTCTATTAAAACCTCATGATTTAGCTCTTTAATTTTGATTAAATTCAAGTAGGAAATATAATATGATGAGGATGGCTTTACTGATGGGGATATACTATGAATGGCATGTAATTTTTCTTTATTTCTTTTTTCAGATTTGTCCAAGGCACAAAAAACATTTTCCAACAATTTGATGGAATTTGAGTTTGAATGCATTGGTAGCCAGCAAACTGATGATGAAGTTATGATTGGTAAGTAGATGTGAGCTAGATGTTTGAAAATGATAGTTCATATGAAATAAATTAAAAAGCATTTCCAAATCTAAATAGTGTCTGGGTAGCTTGTCCAATTCATGAACTGATTAGTTTACAGGTGTTAACAAAATGATGGATTTACACAGTATATTATTAATAGCTACAAAATAATGAATCAGAAGAGCTGGTTTAAAGTAAAATAAATTGTTTTGGTGCTCAATCTTTTTGTTGATACGAAAAGTTGAGAAATTATAACAAAAGCTTTATTTATTGATGAGCTGCTCCATCCTTTAGCCAGCTTTTATTTTGAAGCAACTAGTGCTACATATCACATCTACGGCCTTGTTATTTCAGAATAATATAGTCCCTGCTAGGAATTATATAATATTAACAATCAGTTAATACCATTATATAATTTCTTTTTTATTTTCTTCAATCTCAAATTGCTGTTATTGTCAAAGAAGCTCCACATGTGAGGTGGTGTGTGTATTTTTTTTCTCCATGTCATTTCAGCCCTAAACAAATTTCAAATTCTAAGCTTGTGGTTGTTTTTTTTTTTTTTTTGCAGTCGGAAACTTTAATTTAGCTGTCATTTGAATTTGTGGATCGTCTTTTGGCAGTAACAATTTCACAGTATAAGGAATCCTTATGCTTTTCCAAGTGTATTCCTGCATTCCACAAGGGTGGTAATTTAATTGTTCTAAATCATTACTTAAATTACATTTGTATTTGTTATTCATTCTTCACCTGTAGTGTTTCACTGGTATGAGTGTAGCTTTAATCATGAGAATAAACCATTTTTTTCACTGAATCCATTTCGCAGAAGAATTTTACTGTCTAATGAATGTATTTTTACTGTAATGCATCTTTAAAAAAAACAAATTCTTTGCTATCAGTACTTGTTTCCACAGTTACTTTACTTGCTATTCTCACTAGACCTTTTAGGTTTGGCATTTAACTAGGCTGTGGATTCACCTTGTTGAAGAGTAAAGAGAAGATCTGCAATGGTTGTAAAGCCTAGCTTTTATTTATATGTACAGTTGAGCACCTTTTTTAATATAATTCATTTGTGCAAACACATGGAATTTTTGTATCTGCTTTTTGGATTTGTTTTCTTTTCAACTGTACAACAGAAATACATGGAATGTGTTGGGGTATAGTGTAGACTAAATATTGCAATGAATGAACTATACTTTTAAAAAGCCATTTGATTGTGTGCATCATTTATTTCATGCTACAAGAGCATTTCAATAAGTAAAAGTTATATTTCAGAGAAAGCTTAATGGCATTTACTTTCACACAATTTCTATGTATGATTTATTTCCAAGTAAGTCAACAGTATGGAAGTCTTCACAGCCTTATTACTGGCAAGACCCCTTTTATGAATAGATGAAAATCAGAGAGAGACATACTTGGATTATGTGGCAGAAAATTTCAGCTAATGTTGGTCCCACTGAAACATCATGGCATTTCTCAGTAAATCTTTAGTGTTTCTGACTGTTATAATTGTTGTGGATTATTTAATGAACAATCTGTCAATATACTTATCCCTACAGCTGTTGATATGTGCTCAATTCTCACTTGTCTGCCATTCAGAATCAACCTTTCAACATGGGCATTGCTGACCAGTATTGATGTAGCAAATGGCTTACCAACAGCCAAATTTTGCTTGCTTGTGACAGTTCTACCTACTAATATACTGTACATTGCATCAGCTTATGTAATTATCATCAAATTATAGCTTCATTCTGCAAATAAATATCATTTGATATCAAGTTGCCAAAAACTGCATCTTTCATGAGATTTTAAATAAACAATGTTATAGTGCTGTGTTCAAGCTTTATGGTTCTGATGTTTAATCTTTGGCTCATTTTCAATACAATATAAATCATCAGAGTCCACTCATCTTAGATACTATTCTTTGTTGATAAATAGTAGGCTTGCTATGTTTCAAATATGCCACTGTTGTCCTTTATTAAGGGCTTTAATGAAATACTGTTAACAAAGCCATTGGATTAGGAATTTATGTATGAAAAGGATTAATGAACTTTTGGTTTGTAAAACAAAGAAGTATATATTTGTAAGGTAAGTCTTTTTACTATAATTTGGATTAAAACTATATAATTGTTTTTTGTTCAGGTGGAGGCATGGAAGGTATTCATTTTCACTGGTATAGTTTGATGCCTTGCTATTTATCCAGTGATTCTCCCTGTATTATACTGTTTAAACTATTCTAGACATTGTCATAAAAAAATTACAAAAGCTTGTTGTTTTATTTTTGTTGTTTTTTAAAACTACAGTGGAATACACATGCCATAAACACACAAGCCAAACAAATGAAAGTGCCAACTTATGTAAAAAAAAGTATCAAAATAAATATGAACACTTAATAAATGCAAGATGCAAATAAAGTGCTAACCCCAAAGATATTGAACCAGTTTAGCAGAAGAATTGACTAAGAGAATGATATGATATGCTTATGCAAGACTGCTAAAACTTAAAGACAACACAGTCCTTGACTCTGCAAGAATTGTGGACTTTGATGAACTGCAATGGTGAGAAAAAGGAGAATGATTTGATAGCTTTAGAAATGGCAAGGGTGGCTTTAAAAAGGTGTTTGGGATTCCAATCTCAAAAGATTGCTGAGAATTGGATTTACTTTGAGCAACTTATGGAGAACATGGTCATACAAGAAACAAAACAATCAGAATTTCCATATATATTAACTAGACAGATTATCTGTACAAAGTAACCTATCATAATTTTTTGGAGTATAAGTTGAATTGGCTAATAATTCCATTTTTTTGTTGTTTTTCTTTTATATATAAGTTGATTTGGAAAATAAGACTAGGCTAGATCAACTATGGTAGTTAGTCAAATTTTAAACCAGTCAGATTCATAACACTTTTGGATCTCATTATTGGCACGTCCCGGTTTATGAATTTTAATGAGTTTAAAATCATCATTGAACTACTTTGTTGGATGATCTTCTGGAAGAGTGGGATGTATATTTGATTTTGAGATATTACAGCACACTCAAATTTAGAAATTCAACTTACAATTTCGTTTTTGATAGCACAAGTTGATATTCAGCTCTGTTTCAAGTTTTCCATCATTTGGGGTTAACTAGGCTAACATGGAGGTCAACACAATTAGCTGTTCTCTGATTGGATAATATGATGCCTCCCTCCAGTGAATATTGTACACCAGCAAATGAAGAGTAGGGTGAAATGTAAAGACAGCAATTATCATTTGCAATTTGTTTGGCATTTAGTCTTAGCCCTATTGTATGAAGTCCATGACATGTGGCACATGGGTTACGCTCCAACTTATCCTCATTAGTCCACCAAGCTTTGCAGCTGTGATTTGACTTCTTGGTTTTCTTTACACTAGTTGCTAACTAATTTCTTGCTGATACTGTACTTCCTATGCACCGCCATATTACCACTATTTTCTTCAACAAACTTCCAGCTTAAAAGCTGTTGTGTATGACTAGTGTGAATTTGAGAGGCATTTTGAGATGAGGTAGAGGATTTGTTAGGTGTATTTATACATATAACTAGAATTGAAATGAACAGATAGAACAATTAGTGAACACATTAACATAGCTTGGGATAATGTACAGTTTACGATATGTATTTCATTTTTTACAAAGGTTGTATTTGGTCTTAAAATATTATCATTGGTAATTTAGACACATTTATCAGTTCTTTAGAATTTGTGTTATAAGTATTCCACTATAATTTTTGTCTAAATTCTCTTATCTCACAAAATATTGTCAGCTTTTTTTTTTTTTTTTGTCGTGTTACCATTTTTCATTGCTTTCAGAAAATCTTTAAAATGTTTTGTATTTTTTGAAAACAAATCATTTGAGTAAAAAAAAAAACATGAATGCGAACTTTTATACTTCGTGTTCTTCTTGCCTATCTGCTTTGATTAATCCTTCCTGAGGGAATTCTTGATCAAAATGTGAAAAAGTGTTGATTGATTTATGTCAGAACCACTCTGTTGTAGCTTCTTTGACAGAGGCAAAGCAGGAATTGGTCTTACACATGAGTGAAATTTACAAATTTGATAATGCATTTATTGGTTGTTTTTTAGTATCATCTGCTATGATGTGCTGTGGTTTCAATTTTTAAAACTTTTTTTTTTTTCAAATAGCGGCATCTCTCAAAGAATTCGGTGAATATATTGCTTTGATAGAAGATGTCCGTGACAAAATGGTGAGTATTCGAATCTTTCTCCCTTTTCTTCATCGAGAAATTTAAAACCATTACCTGCTCACAGGCTAGTAAAACAAAATCATCTTGGTCAAAGTCTGCTTTTTTGTTTTTGTTTTTCAGAAAATTAATAGCCTTCCCATTAAGGAAGAGAAAGTACTGTGCTTTGAGAAAAAGAATGCAATAATTTTCCTTCCTTTCTTTACATTCACTAAAAGTTTTGCCATAACCTGAAAATCTAAAATTGGAGGTTCACTGGTAAGCTACATGAAGCAGAGAGTTGAATTACAAAATTATGATTATATAGAATCTTTCTACACTAAACATAATATCTAATTATCCAATTTTATTTTTTGGCAGCACATTTGTCCAATGGTAACAGCCTGAGGTTGATTTTCTTGCAGATCAGTGTGGTTTGGTTTTTCTGGCATGGTTTCTTCTCTATCTTTGTCACCAACTGGGCAGATGGGTTTTCTCGCACATTTTTAGAAAAAAGAAAGAAAAAATGTTAGCAGTACCATTGCTCTCCAGATATATATACCAATCTTCCAGTTTCATTGATAATTTATGAAGTGAAATCTCAAAATTCTCTTCATCAAAATGTTCAACAAAAAATGTGACTTTTGCCTTTTCTTTTTGACATGAAAGGATTCTCTTGATATGGAATTTGCGAGGTTTTCTTGAAAATATGTAAAATGAAAATAACTGCAATTACATTATAAATGGATTGTGGCTCAAGCCAGTTGTACACAGCTTTGCTTAGTTGTGGTGTATATCTTATCTACACTACACTTACAGAGCAAATAGTTTCCTAAATCTTCATTCTTCACCTCATCATGTTTACATAATACTATAAACATACTGATGTACTAGAATAATCAGATGAAAATGCTTTTAAAAACACTATTTTTTTTTTAAAAGCAGTTAATACAAAATTCCCTCTGTAGCATCATAGTATCTTTTTAATTTACTTTTCACTTATACAAAAGATTTATCAATTACAGTTATACCTCACCTTATTCGTTAATTCCTTCCAAGACAGGTGACTTAAGTCGAATAAACTCTTTAAAAAACAACCTAGATCCCCTATAAACCCCTATAAATAACCCCATAACATCACTAATAACATCAGCGAGTATGAATAAAATAAGTTGTTCGATAGTTCAACATTTTTACATTCTTTTTAATAAATTTATACATTTTAATTGATACTAATGTAAAGATAAAACAAAAATCTATCTGATGGGTGACATCGATGTACTTGATAGCCAGAGGTGGGGGTTAGAGGAAAAGGATGAGACTATGTTGACAGCTGAGGCTCTCCAGCAGACAATTCAAGTTCTTCCTGTTGATTTTCGATGTGCCCTGAATAGTCTCGCTCTTCTTTTTATGTAGGATGATCCTATAAGGAACAGTAGCGTCGTGAACTGCCCCCATAATTTTTGTGAAGTGTTGAGCATTGGGATCCATCTCCTCGAAAATTGCAAGCGCTTTCTCGATGTGCGCAGTGTCCTGCTGCATTCTGCTGATGGTGAAGTGTTGCGGTTCTTGTAGATTTCGTATCCCTTCCAAAAGTCACAGAGTGTGACGTCATCCAGTTGCAGCTACAACCTGCCTAGGCGTACACCTAAGGTAGTAGTGTTTGAAGATGGCAATGATCCCCTGGTCCATCAGCTGCAAGAGAGAGGTGGTGTTGTGGGGGGGGGGGTAAATGACGGTGATGTTCAGATAAAAATCGACGAGGTTTTGCAGGTGGCCAGGAGCATTGTATAAAATAAGGAGGATCTTGAACAGGATGCCCTTCTCCTTACAATACTTCTCCACTGCTGGTACAAAGTGGTTAAAGAACCAATCCTCAAAAATGGCACCATTCACCCAAGCCTTTGGGTTTGCCTTCCACACAACTGGGAGAGGGGCCTTGGGGGTGTTCTTCAGCGCTCAAGGATTCTGGGTATGATACACCAGCAGCGGTTTTAACTTAAAGTCACACGAGCAATTGCCTCCCAACAGAAGGGTCAGACGGTCTCTTTTTCGACCTTGAAGCCTGGCATAGCTTTCTCCTCCTTGGCTATGAATGAACGATCTGGCATTCTCTTCCAGAAGAGACCGGTCTCATCCATGTTGAATATCTGTTCTGGAAGAAATCCGTTCTCAATAATCTTCTGCCAAAGTCACTGGGAATTCTGATGCAGCTAATTCGTCAGCTGACACACTTTTGCCTTGGATCTTGACCTTGTGAAGACTCTGTAACTGCTTAAACTGCATAAACCATCCTGAACTTCTCTTGAATTCTGCGTCTTTCTCATCGGGAAACTTCTTGAGATCATTAAACAAAGACAAAGCTTTCTCCTGAATCAACAGCTGACTTATGGAAATACGCTGATGAGTCTGCTCTTCAATCCAAAGAGAAAGATGTTCCATTTCCTCGTAGATCTTGCCTCTTTTCTTGTTGATGACAGTGTTCTTCATCACTGGAACATCATCTTTGACGTGGGCTAAAATCTGTGCCTTATCATGAACGATCGTCAATACCATCGTCCAGTTCAAGCTAAAAGCACAAGCTATGGTGGCAACCTTTTCACCATTTTCATGGCGTTTTATCATAGCCAGCTTATCTTCCAACGATATAGCACGGTGCTTAATAGCCAGCATTAGGACTATCAGTAAGAACTTTCTTAGGAGCTATGGGGTACAAATAAAGCCACAAATTCAATGCATTAGATGATGACAAGAACTACAGTGCCACCACGTGGCGAACGCTGGAACTATAGGTACCGAACGTCTTGTAAATTAATAAGTGTACTGTACACAATATTTTAAAATTTTTTAAGCTTTTAAATAATTTTATAAATTATTTTACATATTTTAGCATTTATTTTTGTGATTTTGCACTTTTTTATTGGTTTTTAGGTGATTTTTTAAAATTTTTATGAGTTTTAATATGTTCACTGACTGACATAACGTGAAGTTGCATAACTGACGTTAGTCAACTTTTATTTTTTCCTAATATTATTAACAAAAAACTGACATATAGTCGAAAATGGAGTAAGTCAAAATGATGTATGACTGTATATTTAGCAATATAAATATATTAAGGTTTAATGTAAGTGAACAAGTGAGCAATGTAAACTGTTTTATTTCTAAAATATTGTTTTAACAAAACAAAAAATAGAAAAAATGTTGAAATTGCTTTTCTAATTGCATCAGATTTTTAACGCAACAAATGCATTATGTATATTTCTGAAAGATTTATGGAAATAAATGTTGTCGTTATAAAAAAGAAAGAAAACAGCAGATTTCTTTCGTATTTGTTATTTAACTTTTCATTAAGTAATTTGTTTGTGGCAGAAAATGCTTAAGCTATTTACTATGATTTTCGAAATGAACTGGCTATCAGCTAAAAGGCCCAGTTAAAATACTAATGGTGATTGACTTTGAACAGCATGCATCTCATCACAATGTGAGATTTAGGGTCATTAATCTTTAGTACTTTACAAAATAGCATGATTACACCCGGCATGCAAACACGTATTGCTGAATTTTGTACAGATGATCATAGGCTTCTGTTATGCACAAAATTTGTGAAAATTCTAAACTACAGTGAATTAATGTTCATCAAATTATAAATCGCTATTTCAATGGTTAATCAGTTTTGAGAAGTGCTATTTCACTATTTATATCCTTTTGTGTCTCTTTCTGTCACGTTCCAGGTAATGTCCTTTCATGTACTACTTTGTTATAATTAGATATTTGACTGTAAATTTTAATTGGTGGTTGCTATATTTTTTAAATAACTAACAGATAATGTTCTGTTGTATTGATTTTAGCGAGTCTGAGACAGAGTTATGAAACTTGTTTGTTTTTTTTACAGTAAATTACAAAAAGTTAAAATAGTGGTGAACTATTAGTTGTTTATGTTATTTCCACTTTTCCTGTGTTGTTTGTTCTTGTTTCTTAAGAGTCTATGGGATAAAATAAAATGAAATTAGTTTCTACAAAGCCCAAAATCAGCTTTTCCTACAAACCATACTCTCTGCTTGGTTCACTCCAGCCAGCGGGTGCTCGGTGGTCTCAGACACTTTTAACCACCACACAAATTCCATCAGCGAGTAAAGTTTTTGTGGAATCTACATCTGTGCGTGCTTATTGATTCCAGTGTGACTATGTTCAGCAAACTGAATCAATACAGCAAAGGATTTGCCATACTGACATTCAATGTTCATAGCCTGGTTTTGTCACAAATAGATTTTAATTACTGCTGTTTGTTCCATTCATATTAACAGAATATAGTCCACTGTTAATAACTGAGACTGCAAGGGATAATTTTACAAATTTCTGTTAATCAAAAATTATATCAAGGGAAAGAGTTTGGAGCCCTGTTGAGCAAAGTCATAAAACAAAAAATACATCATGATCTGCTTTTATCAAAATACTCTTTGAATCTATAGCATTAACTAATACCTTAGTCAGAGAGCTTCTAGAAATATGCCTACTACAGTTTAGTACTACTTCAAAAGCCGTGTCACTTAACATTTGACTGATAAACTTTTTTAAAATATATATTAAATATGCTTTGTGATAATTTTTAGCCTGCAAGTAAAGTCTGAGGTGTTTTTTTGCTATCTTTGTTGTTTTTTTTTCCAGTTGGAGCAGGCAACAGAACAGTTCCTCAAACCATTGGAAAAATTTCGTAAAGAACACATTGGCAAAGCTAAGGTAATCATCATAATGGGCTTTCTGTCAGTTCTTTCCTTGATGTCCATATCTTAAAGAAAGAGTACATTATGTCTTAAAGCTCTGAGTGCCTGCCACACTCAGGTGGCTGGCCATTATCTAAGTGGCAGGATTTTTTTTACCATCAAAATGAGGATTCTGCCTAGCCAAGGTGCCATCTGGAACATTGCGCCTTCACACACCTTGAACCAGGCTTATCGAGAATAAGCTGCTACAGTCAAATTGCACTGTGCATGCCTAGAACTTGACGTATTTGTGCTGATCTGGTTTATTTGAAGGATTGTGAAAATATTGATATTGAATTACTGTGAATTGTGTAAAGAAAATAGCAAGATAAGATGATGCTATTTCTAGGATCAGATGACTATTTCTCTATACGAATGCCACCGCCTCTTTTTTTCTCCCTAAAGTTTCCAGTTGAAAAGAAAACAAAACATTAATGTTATTTCTGCTTAATTTTTAGGAGCAGAAGAAGCAGTTTGATAAGCAAACAGCAAAGTTCTGCCAGTCTCTTGACAGATATCTCAACTTGAAGACTAAAATCAATGATAGCGTTTTACAAGAGGTAAGTGACAAGAGGAATCCTTAGACTAAAAAATGAACCTCTTGGTGCTGGATTTTCCCTAATTTTACTGTTCATTGACCCACCTGCTTATAGAAAACAAACAGGCTTGGTGCTTAGCATACCAGCCATGCTCATCTATATAGGCAGTCAATCAAGATCAGTCTGTTTCTTTTAATTTGCTCTATATGTAGTGATCCCAGGTGGCCCAAATACTGTGCAGTTTATTGAATTATCAACAAGCACAAAAAAATATGGTATGGTTTGAAAAACTTTGTGCATCTCATCTGTGTCATCATAGAAAGTAGGCAACTCTAATCTTTTTCTTGCAGTAGAAGCTGAGCCCATATGATGTCATCAAAACATCAAGATGATCTTTTTTGACTGTACTGAATAACAAGATTGCCTGCTGGCTCTTTTGTTTGTTAGCTATAATCTTCATTACAAAAAAAAAACTGCTTTAAAATTGTTCTTCTTAAACAAAAAGAAATTTTTTGAAAGCACCAGTGTCATTTTAGCACAACCAGTTAACTAAATTTCACACTGGATATTGTAAAAAAAATGTCTATTTCAGTAAAATTAAATAGATTTCCTTACTTTTACTCTTTTTTTTTTCTGTTTTAAAGGCAGATGCTACAGTGCAGTTAGAAAAGCGTCATTTTTATCAGGCCTCTATGAAGTACGTGCTTTGCTTACAGGAGGTTCAGGAAAGAAAGAAGTTTGAATTTGTAGAAATTGTAAGTTTGTGTGTTTTGCCTTCCTTCAAGATGTCTGTTTTAATCTGTTGAAGCATAAATTTGTTCAGGAAAGTTAATAATATTAATAACATTTTTTTTCAGTGCCATCATCACACTCTAGGAAGAAAACTTGCTAATCCAAATAAATAAACTGGTTTCATCATAACACATTCGTAAATGCAACATTCTCTTCCTCTCAAATGTTTTGACTTTTTTTTTTTTTTATTTGTAGTTTGGTTATTTTGTAGCCTCACTTTTGTACTAGCTGGCAGAATATGACTTCGAACCTATGAGAGGGAGGAAATGTATATAGAGTGCATGATAAGTGTATCCATTGAGATCTTATGTTATGTCAGGTCTGTATGTTGTACATTGAATAAACTAAATTAAAAGTTTACATCAAAGTTTCATCACAAAACTAGGGCATTGTAACTTTGTGATGACTAATGGAATATCAGACTCTGTATACTTATGGGAACGAGGAGAAGAGATGTTTTTTGTTTAAACATGGTGGCATTGAGTTGCCACATTTGGTGGAGCAGCGAAGAGGTTTAAGGTTCAGCATATCAAAACAGTTAGCCATGGACAAGTAGAAACCAAAATCAACTTATACACATTGCGCAAGTTTAGATCTCAATTTATCCATAATTACACTTCATTTGTATTAGCCAGTGTTCTCATGGTATATTAGCTGGGGCTTTGATAGCTTTTTTTTTCTTTAGTTTAAAATCCTTTTTCAGATAAACTAAGAATAATATCCAGCAAAGAGTGCATAGTGTTACGAGCCAAGATCTGTTTTAACTTTCAGCTGCTTGGTTTTATGTACAGCTGGCTGATGGTTTATCACCAAGGCCACGAAGTGGCAAAAGACTGCAAGCAGTACATGATTGATTTACAGCTCCGTTTACAGAAGGTAAATTAGATTTGGCTTATCTAATATTGGAATTTTAATTAAACTGAATTACAATATTAAATTGTCATCAGCAATTTTAACTGTATTTTTTAGCTAACACGTCTATTGAATTTTGGATATTCACATATTCTTCTGTGTTGTACATTGTTCTAAAGACAAAAACCAGTCTCCTTACATGTATTGTAAAAATAACCTGCTAACTGAATTCACATCAATGATTAATTTTGCTGATTCATTACACTAGCAGCCATAATTGTGGATTCACCAATAAAACCAATAAAATATCCTATATTTCAAGTGCAAAGTTTAAGAACATTAGAGAAACATACATGACAAAATATGTTACATTAACTTTGGAACATTGCTCACTTGTGTGATTTCCTCATCAAAATCTTCTGGTCTTTTTATTAGTTCCACAATTATGGCTATTAGTATGTCTTTTGTGCATTAGCCAAGCACATCTTATAATAATTTTATTTGGTGTCTACTTTCAAAGTATGAAGGCTGAGATAGTGTATATGGGAATATTGGAGAGGTGTACCTGATCATTACTGGTTAGATGGGGCATCTGGATCTTTAACTAGGCAACATGCTGAGAGCAAGAAGGCCATTGGCAAATCAGAGCATTGTTGTTTGCTAAGACAAGATCAAGAAGTCAATGCTTTTGTCCACTGACCACTTGATCTACCTGCTTCCTATAAGTTGACACTTGGATGTTAGAGGATATTTTCAAGAAATAGATTTTAAAATTGATAAGATGTATCAAAATCCAAGATTGCTGTTACCCTGGAGAATGCTCTCTATTCACTACTAGAAAATTTTATGATTTACAAAATTGTTTTTCGTGCCAATAAGGTAATGATCACATCTGAGCATATAGTATAGAAAGTGACTTTTTGTGAATACGAGGTCTGTCGAAAAAGTATCTGACTTTATTTTTTCCCTTGGGAAATAATGATGTTAGGGAGGCAAAAGTGTGCATAGTGGAGCCGCATGGTTTTTGGCGGGCTTGCTGGATGCGTCAGTCACTGTCAGGCAGCCAGCGTGTGAGGTGCTGTACTACTTACTCGTTGCATTTTCATTTCGCCCATGATGACCGAACGTGTGGAGCAACGATTTTGCATCAGGTTTTGCCAAAAGCTTGGAGATACCCAAGCGGACACAATTCGCAAAATTCAACAGGCTTTTGGTGACAATGCCATGGGTGTAACCCAAATAAAAGAATGGTACAACAGGTTCAAAGATGGCCACACATCGGTGGAGAGTGACCAGCATTCCGGGAGGCTGTCAACAAGCCGCAGTGCAGTTGTTATCGAGAAATTGCGGACCTTGATAATGGAGGATCGTCATTTGATGGTGTGGGAAATTGGTGATGGGGTTGGGATCAGTAAAGATTCTGCACATGCAATTTTAAAGGAGGATTTGGGCTTGTGCAGGGTGGCAGCGAAATTTGTGCCCAAACTGCTTTCTCAGGAACAACAACAACTTTGTCTTGAGGTTGTGCAGGACCTGCTGGATACTGCCGATCCTGAGTTCCAGAATACCGTGATAACTGGAGATGAGATGTGGGTGTACAGGTATGACCCAGAAACCAAAGCTCAGTCATCACAGTGGAAGCACCCAACGTCACCAAGGCCCAAAAAAGCACGTAAGGTCCGGAGCAAAATCAAGGTGATGCTGACTGTTTTCTTCAACTACTGAGGCATTGTGCATCTTGGCAACTCCCCAGCTCATTTGTCGCAGCTGATCCAAGGTTTCTTGGCAAAGAAAAGCATTTCGCTCATTCACCAGGCTCCCTACTCTCCAGACATGGCTCCTCCTGACTTCTGGTTGTTCCCAAAAATGAAGATGCCACTGACAGGCTCCCGCTTTGAGAGCCGAGAGGACATCATGTGGAATGCAACGGCGTAACTGAGAGCTATTCCGGAAGAAGCATTCCAGACATGCTTCAAACAGTGGAAAGATCACTGGACTAAGTGTGTGGAGGCACAAAGGGCCTACTTCAAAAGGGATTAGCAATGAACCCCACTAAGTATGTAATTTTTTTTCCCAGCCTAAGGTCAGATACATTTTCGACAGACCTCGTATTATCACAGCAATGATTCCATGACACAATGGTTAACCAGCTTGTCAACTCTTACAATCATCTGGATGCTGACTGTATCCTGTCAGTGGCTTGGAAGAAACCAGTGAGTTTCATCAGGCTGCATACAACAAATGTCAGTATGGACATTAATACAATCCACCATTGCATCAACATTAACAACAATGTAATAGTAATATAATTGATATTAAGATTATGGTAAAATTGATAGGAGTTCCATTGGGGATTTGTAGGTAGATATGACAACAATGATGTCATTCATTGTTACATCATTACTATCCTGATTTCTCTGGTGTGGAGGAGTGGCTATAAGCACAAGATCTTGCACTTCTGCAGCTGAATAGTTTTGGACTTTACATAGTTTTTCTAATAATTATCAAAAATGAAACATTTTAATTCCTGATAGATATCACACAGTAATTGAATTATCCTAAAACTTTTATGGTGTTAATTGGAGTATGAAAATGCTTTACCTCTCTCTCAATTTGTGCTTAAACTAGCCAAAATTCAATGTTATATTATGGTCTCCAAAACTACCAACTGAATGTATAAAGTAGATTTTTAAAACAAGTAAAAACTATCTACACATGTCAGTCCATTTATGTTTTTAGAAATTCATACAAGAAATATAAACACACATTAAAATTTGTAAAACCTGCTGGTTATGGATGAACAAAAATATTTTTCATTTTTGAAAATCATCTTTTGTTACAAGCCATGACTATGGATAATTTCATGTTGGTTAAATGCTATGAGCTACATCATGGTGTAACCAAAAATATATTGATGCCTAAATTGTTATGGGCAAACTAAATTTATTCCTGTAGTTTTAGCTTAAATGTCCCTGATAGTAATAATATCTTTTCTTGCAATGTATTTACAATTGACTTCCTTTATGGAAATGTTTGGAATTTTTGTTTTGTTTTTTTTTTTTTTTTAATCTTACTGTAATTTTCTCTTGATGAATTTTGCAGGCCCGTGATAGTTTCAACAGCACAAGAAATGAAGCCGAGCTGTTAATGACAAAGATGCTGGAAGTCCGAGGCACGGTAATTCTTTTTTCCATGATTTCACAACAATTCGCTACCTGTGCGATGGCGGGCATGGGCCACAAAGGTAGCTTTAGCCATAGGAATTAGAGTGAAAACAAAGCCCCAGTTATTGATCATACAGTAGACTAATATTAACCAAGTCAAACAATAATAATAGTGAACATTGAACAACTTTTCTATTCTGTTTGCATTTTAAACATAAGCCACTTTCTTGGCTTCAGGGTTGGTGCCTGCGTGAGCAGTTGATCCTGTTGCATTCTTCCCATGTGTAGTGGCTTCAGTGGAAATGTTTTTTTTCTCAACATTCACTATATTAGGAAACAACAAATAACGATAATCAGTAGAGTGAAAGTGCTTGGTTGAGTCACCTTTTTCAGTGCGAAAAGCCTCTGCCATTTGGCATTGAATCAATAGGATTTTGTATCGCTGTCCGGTTTAAATTCTCCCATATCCATGTTGGAGCTGCTCTTAATTCTATCATATTGGCAAGAGATGGACAGCTGGCTCTCCACTGACTACTGGACACTCCCATGGGTGCTTGATCAGACTCAGGTCAGGATATCCAGGGTGGGGGGGGGGGAGAAAAATGCCTTGTTTTCCAGACATGATGTGACATGTCTCTTGCAGAACTGAGATAGCCTTTGACAGTATCAGTTATGTCTTTCCACATTGCCAGATTGCAGCTATACCTGACTGTGGACTGAAGATGGGTTCAAAGTCTTTGTTAGGTCTTCTCAAATCATGGTTTGACCTTCAGACATGAAACTGAAACCTGGATTAATCCTATTTGGGGTGTTTGGACAGAAGGGGCATTTTGGGTGATGTTAGCCCATACTTTGATTCATTTCTCTGCTGCAGGGGCAATGCCAGCAAGAAGTTCTTGATGGTGAGTGCATATGTTGCAAGTAATGGCACGTTCTTGTCAAGAGATCGATCACTGCTTAGGTAATTTCAGGTCACTTTGCCAAAGTAGGATATTTTCCTCAATAAACTTCACAATAACCCTGGCCACAGATATCTGAAAATCTTCTTTAGCAATCTTTTGTTGACACTCTGAATGGCCTATGATACAACTTGAGTAAACAAGGAAAATATCACATAATCTGCCAGCATCAGCATTGTGATATGCACACTAGTTATTTGCCCAGCTAGACATCTAATATATATACATAATCACACCTGAAATATGTAATTTTTAGTCCAGACATTCATTTGTGGGGATTACCAAATTAATATGGCATTTTGGTGTAGTTATGTGCATACACACAGCTATTAGAAAGTTCAAGACTTTTTCATCAAAATAATTCTTTGTTTGATAAGTTATTTTATTTGTTAGTCTACAATTATTGGTGTTAGATTGTGTGTAATACATATTCCAAACATTGACAATACTTAAAATTATATGCTGCTCCAGGCAAAGGGAAAATAAACAGTCAAACAAATAAATATATATTTGTTCTTGTATTTTCTAGGGGAGGGCTTTCTTACTGCAAAGTTTTATTTGGTAATGATAGTTTCCCTGTTTATCATTAAGCTGTCTTGATTGATAAATTAATTTTCTAGAAGTATGCATGACTTAAGTTTTTAACAAGCATTGTGTATTTTAAACCTTAGTTAATAGATGATAATAGGAAACACTGTTATGACTGATACAAGCTTGCAATTGTAGAAAAATGCTTATCAAATATCAGTAGTTTCTGGCAACTGTTTGTTATAGGATGATTCCTGGTTGGAGAGAATTTATATTGGGTTGCTTGTTCCTTTTTAATTATAGTTGCCATTGTGGTAAAGGGAAATAACTCTTAATGATTAGCAAGATTGCACTCTTGCAATTGCTTGGAATACATATGAGACAAAATATCCATTTTCTTTGTTAACTCAGTTGTGGTTTGTTTTCCAAAAAAAAAAAAAAATCTCATTAAAAGTTTTGCATCTCTATAGTGTTCCAAAACAGTTATCAGATGAGAATTTTAGCTTAGAATTTAACGTGGTTAAAGTAAGGCTGAGAAACTTTAAAAATTTGGTACAGATTATTTCACAGCAAATTTTATTTCTAGATATATTATTTTGAATACAATACCATACCTGAATGTTTATGCATTTTTTAAATTGTATTTTTATTGCTCATAAATCCTGGCAGTGCACAAAGTGCATAAAGATAGGTACAGTTATGCTTGAATAATCTGATTACTTTGCTTCACTTTTGTGGTTTCAGCTCTGAGTGACTGACTGAATACACAGCATTTCGTTCTGTCCTCTCTCTGCCGAGTGTTTAAACTTTAGTCATTGGCTGACATTTTAAAAACAATTCATTGAAAAATAACTGTTGGAAGCATCAGGTAATGCCATTGGCACATGCTATATTTCATTCATCAAAGCAGATTGTTTTGAGGATGGGTGTAAATTTTTGTTTTCATTAATCTGGTCAGTAGTGTTCATGTTGAAGGACCACTCCTTTTTCTAGCTTTATAAGATTTCATCCTAAAAGAAAAGCAATCTATAAAAATGCTGGTCAGATTAGAATAGCTAGAATACGAAAGTTTGTCTGTATCAGATGTAGAAGCTACCTTAAATTTGTATCATGTATTCTTGATAATTTTCGGTATTTCAGATCTGTGTTAACCAAAAAAAAAAAAATGTATGATTACTTTATTCAGAGATTATTTTATTTGCAAGCCAAGGAAATAACTGTGAAAAATACCTGCTATGGATAGTGTAAATTTCAGCTGCAGAAGAGCCATAGCAACAATCTTTATTTTTTGGAATAGTTGTATAAAGCTGTTGTCACATAGGCCATAAAGACATGAAGGGAAAACAAAAACAAATTTGAAAATGGTAGTAGATGTTGTAGATAAAATTCAAACAATCAAGATGTTGAACTATACCTAGTTCACGGTCATTTAACAGAGAATACTACAAAGCTTTTTTTATAGGATATAAAAGGGTCAAGGGTTGTGCTCATTTGAAATTACTGTTTTGATATATTTTATTTTTATTCTTTAGTAAAACATTTACTGCTAAGTAGTCATTGATAACTTGATAAATTTTAAAGTCTTTGAGTCAGTGGATCGTTATTTTTACTGGCCAGAAAGCAAGTGGTGATCTGTTCGATTGAATTCTCCATGGAGTCAGCCATACATGAGCACTTTTTTGTTCTTCCTGCATACAGTTATCATGGAGGCTACCTGTTTAATTTAACTTGTTATCAAACAAGACACTTTGTTTATGTAAATTGGTAATTATTAGTTTGTTGAGTCATCAAAGCGCATTGATAGACACGTGTTTATTAGTCAACGTAAAAATATATGAAAGGGATAAAGAACCTGCTGTTTAACTTTTAGTCATTTTGTGTGTGCATCAGAGATCCCATATGTTTTTGCATTCTTAGGATGTTTAAAATTCTGCTCTTAAGTGTTTTTAAAAAATTATCAAAATGCTGTTGCTACTTGCACTCGCTTTTGTTTATTTGTACATTTGTTGATTTTTATTTCAACAAACGTTTCACTTTTCTCATTTTTCCTGATAGTTAATGAATAGGGTTTACCACAATGTTAATAAATCAGCTAGCTATGGGCCATTTTGAAATATATCATTATCAACGTCATTCATCGCTGCTTGTTTTAACGTTTCTTCCCTGAAGAACTAGTATTCACAATTTTAAAAGAATTTTTCAGAAATCTCACAGGTGCCAGCTACACTATGGTAACAGCATTAGAGTTACACCTGCTGACGACCAAGGAGGGGGGTAAGAAGAAGAAAAAACTATGTAGACAAGGTTGGGGCTGTCTTGAATTCTGAGGTTTTCTACATGAAATACTAGGCTGTCTATCATTCTGGCGTTGATTGACCATCTTGTTGTTTATTTATGGTTTTTTTTCTTCATTTTTTGCTGCTTAAACTGTTATCTCCTTAATGCAGGCAGTTACTACATGCCACTTCACTTTTAACAGGGGACATCATTGTTACCAGCGCACACACCCTCTCTCTCCAATCAATATTCTCTGTTGCAAAATACTAGTATATTCTTTTACATGGAAATAAATTATGCAAAAAATGGTTTGAACACAAAGTTATCAAAAACTCTCTCATAATTTGTTATGTTTTATGCCCATGTAAAACATTATGGTAATGTTACGTCGCTATGGGTAAAGGAATCTGTTAAAGGATTAATGATTAATATCTTTAGTTAAGTAAATTAAGAGATAAAAAAACAACAAACAAACACAAATCTATTTATTTATAAACAGAAAATCATTTTAAGGAAATCAGATTTTAAAAAAGAAATAAAACTGTCCAAGAAGTAGGTGGGTGGGTATGGAATGATGAATAAAGCGAGGAGGGTAACTTGCCTTGGAGTAAGCAATAATCATGCCCTTTAAAATAATAATAAAGTCGCCTCAAGTTGATTTTTGTTCAAGGTAAGAGTATTTTTGTACAGTTTTTATTCATTTTTAAAAAGGGAAATGTATTATTTTGTAAATGGCTGATAAGTACAAGTTACTGACTGGTGACATGAGAATAAACAAAGCCAAGTATATCAAGTTAGTTCATTCTCTGTCTCTCACTAAATAAAGAAAGGACTTTGTTGTTTTCTTTGGATGGGGCGCTTGCGCCTCTAACTCTGGCCGCCAGGGCGGCCAGCTACATGAGGTGCTTCAGCACCTCAACCTGACCGTTTAGTCCTTAACGGGAACTTGCTCCACACCGGTTTTGGCCCCACACGGCTTCAGCCACCACCCTCCACTCCCTTCTCCTTGGAGATACACACACATACAAGAACTTTCACACGCACCCACACGGACGCACCATAAAAAGATTTTAAAAAAAGTTGTGAGCATGTGGTATTTTTTTTCTTGTCAATATGGATAGTATGGTCAATTGAGAAAATCAAGAATCACAAGGGGTTCTAACCCTAACCTCTGAGAACTGGGAATGGTGATAGTAGTTTATTTTCATCTTGTCATTTAAAAGTGTATCTTTTAAATCTCTGCAGAGCAGACATGCATTCCTTCATTTTGCATGCACTCTTAGTAATACTATTATATGCTTTCAGTCTAATGATTTACATTAATTATTTGGTCTGCAATCTCAAATGGCTTTGATATACAATATTATTGTTCAGATCTTTCCCAACAGTTTAAATGAGACCATCACTTTATGGGAACAAATAGCATAGTTACTATATTTAAAATGAGTCCTGACAGATCATTTTAGTGCCAAATCATGGGCTCACCTTCTGTAAGTGATGGTGATGATCCTTATCGTTAGTGATAAAATATAATTTAAGAAATAATAAAATGATGTAATAATTGGGATTAAGATCGCAATTCCAAAAAAGAGCTAAAAATTCTGTTTAGCTACATTTACCTGAAATAACCGAAAGTAGATAAACCATTAAGATTAGACACATACTGCAAAAAATATATAAATCTTAAAGTACAATACATTTGTAAGATTCTGCTTCATTTTTATTATAAAATATCCTTCATTATCAGTGCATTTTTAAAAAAGTTCTAGCTAATATTATATGCCCTATGTAACAGAAAAATAGAAGCATCCACAGCAAAAATAGCGTCATTGCACATCAAAACACTCTTCCTCAAGGTGAAACTTTGATGATAGTGACAGGCAGGGAAAGGCTGTCGAAACGTTTACTTAGTTGTGTTGTTACTAATAAAGTGATAAGATAGGCCTGAACTAACCATCTCAATACAACCATACTATCTTCCTGTTATTAAAAAAGGTTACATCTTGATATCTTCACAAAGTCTTTATTACCAAAAAAAAGAACATAGCAGATATTTAACTATTTTAATAAATCTTGAGATTTTCACGATGTGTTTGTAAGATTCGGAAATAACTTAGTTATTTTTTTTTTATTCATACTACAAATTGAAAATCCCTTATCCGAAATCCTTGGGGCCCGAATGTGTTTCAGATTCCGTAATTTTTTTTGATTTTGGAATATAGATGTACCTGGATAATTTGGTAGCTAACCCAGTGGGGACTGGGACCAAGTTCATTTAGAACATTATAACTGCATATGGATACATACAGCCTACAGGTAGTTTTATGCAATATTTTAAAAACATCTTGTGCATGACATCATAAGAAAAAGATGTACAGCTATCACTGCGGTAGGCCTGCCGGTACCATAGAGGCCTTTTCTTCATTTTCAAAGTATATTCACACCAACAACAAAGCACAAAAATTACGGCAAGTAATGCACGTACATCAACGTGTTGGGACCCACTTGTCGCCCAGGAACCTTCCCAGAACCACCTGGAATTTTCCACTGAAGACACTCCAAAAAATATTTTGGATTTTGGAGCTTTTCGGTTTTCAGAATTTCATATAAGGGATTCTTGACCTGTATTGGTAAAATATAGACTATTAGTGGTTAATATATCTATCCTTATAATAACTTCACAGTGAGGTGATCAGGTTAGCCACTTGACACTTTATTTATGTGATGTATCAGTCTTCAAAAGATTCCATCTATATTAAATGAAGATAATTTACCTGTAATTATCAGAAGATGAATAGCAGTCTAGTCACTCAAGCAAATTTCTTACTTATTTAAACTAATGAAATAAATAACTTTATATATTTTTTCTATTGAAAATATTCTTTAAAAAAAATATTTACCTAGAACTTTTTTTGGTTTTTACTCACTTTTGGTGTCAACAGTGCAGTGGAATTTAATTCCAATGTCCAGTTTGTCTTTTGTGCACATTAGCCTTTTCTGTCATTCATATACACTGATGAGAATAGCGGGCCAAAGAAACGATGCTTCTGTTACACCTTTCTTCACAAGTTTTGTATTTCTTGAAAATGCCATTCACCTACTGTTAAAAGTTTGAAATTATTGTGCTTAATGTGTTTGTATTGGTTAGAATTGTGTTATAACTTTTTTCGTTGTTTATGCCATTTAGATAGCAAACTTCTAAACTGTTCTTTTAAAATAAAAGAACTTACCCACATAACAATGTAGAGTAGCCATCAGGGTTCTTTCTACTAGAAAGTTACATAATCAGAATTGATTATTTGTGACTTTTTCTACTATGGATGTGCAATTGTCGTCTCTCTCTCTCTCTCTGTTTCTGATAATGTTGAAATAATGTTTAAAAATATAGCTAAAATAAAGTACAGTAGCAGTGGATCTGCTTTTAAAGATGAGCAGATGTTTTTCTGAGTTCTGGATAGTCATCTTGTGGAAAGGTTTTCTAAATTATCAGCAGATTCAAATTTCATAACAGTCTGTCTGTACGAATAGCTGGAGATGACGCATCTGCAAATTTATATTTTTTGCTGTGGGTTCCATACACTTGTTTTTGTACATAGCCCTGTGACTTCTTCCATGTGAGACAACTTGAAGCATAACAGTGTATTTTTTGTTTTATTTTTCAAAATCTGTATACGTAATCTTGAATATTTTTTTTTTTGTATTATTATTCCTGAATGTTACAGCTAATTTCTGTTGATGACTCACACACACACACACACTTATAATTTATTTGTGTTTAACTGACTGACTCCAGTAAAGAGACTTTTCACTCCTGTTCTCACCCCAACGATGATGTGCTGTACATTAATTCAAAATGCTAAAATAAAAACTTTGTAACCTTAATCTTTCATTTACAATGAGCTCTATAAAATTTGAAATGTTTTATTTGTATAAATTGATTTTCATTTTGTCAGCTGAACATTTAACTATGAAGATTTTACATGTTATATCTTTTCAAACATTTGTAGAATTTTAAGAAGTGAATTTCTTATTTACATGATGAATATACCAGCCATTATGTTCCTTCAGAGTTGTCGGTGTTTGTCTACACCCAAAATACATTTCATGATCACAGATTTGATTTGTTGAACCAGTGTTGGTTGACTCACCTGCCTTTAGGTGTTTTTTCTTGTCACATCCTGTTATGGACTAGTAGTACATTCATAGAAAAATGACAACCTTGTCACAATTAGCAACAACAAAAATCTTCACGTGGTTATTTATATCAGCATACAACTTCGGTATTTTATTTTTCCAAAGGCATTAAATGAAGTTTTCATAGGAAAATAAGTTTCAAATTTTTTGTCATAGATGATTTTACTATATACCTTTTTCATTATTAAATCAGACTATTTAACTTCTAAGATTTCATTTCTATTTGATATTAGGATCTAAGAATAACTTTGTATTGAACTGTGGTATTGTAAATTGTGTAGGCCAACATTTATTTGATTAAAAGGCTGGTTACATAGTGACTGAAATGTTCATTCATCTAAAACTCATTTTATTTACTACATATATCTCATGTAAGGCATAGCCACGTGGTATATAGGCATACCTAGACACACAGTCACCATGGCAACAAGGTAAAATATTTAGCAGAGACATATCTACATTTTTTAAAAGTTGATAGATTTTGTGGTTGTTATGACACACAATCAAATTCCATACTTGTAAAATTAAGAAATATAAACTCTGCTTAAATCCTGGATCTATTGAAGTGTACAAAATGCCAGAGAAATCAGCCAACTTATGCAATAATCATGTTGGCATCACCTGAGGTATATGAACTAACTCAGTCAAGTAGTTCTTAGTAGTTGATGACAGGATACAAGTTGGCATTGCCCAACTAGAACTTTCATTACTTAAGATAGTTTGAAACCTACAATAAGTTATGTATATATGTTAGGTCTTTTAATGCAAGCTGCTATATATGTATTCAGCATATTTAAAGAAACTCTTGATAGTTTTAGCAAAGTTGTCTAGTACATATTACAAAGGAGTATACTCATTGGGATAAATTGTGAAGCAAACAAAAAAAAAATACTAAGGACAAATGACTACTAGGTATATTAAGTTAACAAGCTTCAGAAATAATATCAGAGCTAAAAGGCTATAGAAAAAGAAATTCGGTGTCTGTCTCTACAATAAAGCTGTATCTTAGATATGCCAGACTAAATTGTTGCATTGCCACAAATAAAGCTATAAGGCTTGTATAGGCAAAACAATTTGTGTGTGAACTAGACACCCAATGGATGGAAAAGGGTGCTTTGGTCTGTTGAATCAAAGTTTGAGATGTCTGGCTTGAAATATAGTGTTTGATCAGTGATAGGTTAGTGAGCTGTTGCTGAATCAGTGTCATAGTTTCTGAGTAAAAATAAAGTGTTAGACTCTTAATCTATCAGGCTGGGGAGTCTGCTTACCTGGTGCACATTAAGCTGTAGACAAAGGCCATATCTCTTGGTCGGTCACATTTTTAAGGCTTTCTATTTAAAAAAAAAGTCCGTCGATAACTGGTACACGGGTAAATTATGCATGCAGATGGAGAACACAAATTACTTCACATCAAAATCAACTTTAGAAATGTTTCAAAGGCTGCATTCATGACCTAGAGAAAGAAACATTACATTGTGTAATCGTGTGTTTCATATATCTGTGATTTAAACTGAAAGGTTAGAGACTTTGATGTCTGTGCAATATATAGTACATACTCTTGTTTCTGCTATCAACTTTAAAGTTGGATTTTTTTTCTAAGACTGATGTGCTTAAGTCTGAATTTTAAAAAGCTTGTTCACTTTTGCTATATAGAGTAAAGGGCATACCAAAACCACTAATTCTACGTTGTGCGCAAGGTAAGTACTACTATACTGGTAGCCAGTAAGAAATGTGTTACCATGGTAATGCAGAATATATCATTTAAAGTTTTAGCTGTGGTCTTTCGTTGTTAAGGGTTTTTTTTTTTTTTAAATTCACACACTATATAAAAAAAATTAAGTAACTTTAGAAGCTGGATGATGTAAAGATCTGTATTAACTACTGCATAGTTGTAACAGAATACTGCAATGATGTGTAGTAGATGGCAGTTTTCTTCTATCTCTTCCTCATCTCTCTTCCTGTCCAGGTTCAGTTCCAGTCCTCAATGGTAAGACCGCCCCTTCTGCCATTTGTTTGCATGATGCTGCTTTTTCTTTTTTTCTTTAGAACCAACAACAATTGTCTGCATCTGGCTCTTGTCATTTCTACTCTTTTAGACTCCAGTTATTTTGGGGTCATAAAATACAACTTTTCTAGAATCAAGGTGGCAACATAATCAGAACTTTGTTGATGCTTATTTTTCTCCTCTTTTTTTTTTTTTTTGTTGAAAAAAATACATAATTTAGTAAAGCTTTTAAAAGATTATTTTAAGTTTGGTTTTCAGATCTCAGTCATGCACCAAGATCTGTGAAAAGTCTTTGCTTCATCTGTGTGGACCTGTTTGCTCTGACTGGCATCACATCATTGATGAAGGCGATGCGGCTTGCATTAGAAACTCCATTTTCTGAAGTGTTCCTTTTCCTTGGCCTGCATTTATCTGGCATTCTAACTTTTACTCAAACAAATACATTTCCCATTATCTTCAGATAATTGAGTTTCCACTGTACCTGAAATAAATATGTTTATTGTCAAAAACAGATGCTTGTTTTGCATTATGCTTCAATTTGTGATTTACTTCTTATTTTGTTTGTTTTTGTTTTAAAAATTACTGTCCACTCTTCAAAATTAATTTAACTATTCTATATTTTATTAAATATCAATAGCATAACTCATCTGAATTTTTTTTTCTTTCTTCGCCCTGAATTTTTTTTTGTTTTGTTTTTACTTAGTTTTTTCTTCTTTTTTAAAAAAAAAGAGAGAGAGCTATGGAAGAAAACGAAAACTGTTGAAAGTTGCCAGAAAAGAATAGTTATTACTTCGGTCCTAATATTTTTTAGATTTATGTAAAATTAAATGGCTACACAAATTAGACTGATGAAACGGTGATCCTAAGCAAATTTATATTTGAACATCAGTCAGCAGATTAACAGTTTAACAGTTTTTAAACCAGTAGGAAGATGTATTTTATCTATCTGCAAAATAGTTGGGCACAGTGGACATGTATTTCCACACAGCATGCTTGTGATTTGTATCTCAGAAACTAGTTGATTGTAGTTAACTCAAATAGCAAACCCGTTTTCATTGGATGACTAAAATTATTGTTAATTGAAATGTGTATAAAATTAAATGAAAGCTATAGTGAGACCATGCTAAATCTAAATAGGAGGAAATATCTTACTCTTTGTATTTAAAGAGAACAAATACAATTTTCAAAATGGGTGAGAATTTAGTATTCTTTACCCGGTAGCTATTCTGCTGCTGCTGCTGCTTTTTCAGTTGCTCCATACCATTTCGATGTTTCTATCATCAGTTATCTTCAGCCTTTATAGAATTTCTTTTAATTTGCATAAATTCTTAAAGGTGAAATAAACCCACTTTTTAAACAAAAATGGCATGACTTGTTTTTTTTTTCTCCTTTTTAATAAATTGTTCGGTTTTGACTTCATGGTAGAAAAAGAACATTTTCTTTTTCCCTCAACTCATAATGCTAGGTAGCTTAATTTCTAATATAGTATTGTTTACGTGGCAGTTTTTTTTTTTTGTCAGCCAACCAACATTGTTTTAATCATTAAGCATTTTTTTAAAATACTTATTGAATGTAACTATTCCAATTTGACTTTTACTTCCACCAATCAAAGTTTTTACAATTTTCAAAATATTGCTTTAATAAAATTTAAGACACCTAAAATGCCATAACCTGGACTTTTCATTCTGAAGTAAGCAGAACTTTACATTTTATTCTATGTATATTGCCGTATTATTTTAGAATTATTTTCTTGCTCGGTGTGGTTATATTTCAGGTAGCTGTCTTAAAATGGATTTAGATTTATCCTTGATTGTATAGGAGATCTTCAAAAAATAATGATAACTTTGTTCCAAGTGTCTCTATATTATTATTATTATTATTTACAGCTGTTTCTGCATACTTTCCTAATTCAGATATAAAGGATCCAAGATTAGTCTACACTGAAATTTTACGAAAATTGAAAAAATCAACCCCTTTCTTTCAAAAATTACTTCTTTTTTAAATGTATTATTATTGTTATGCATTCATTGTTCATTTATTATTGTTGTTGTTGTTATTGTTGCTGTTAAGGTTCATTTACAGTATATTTTTATTTTGTTTGTTTTTCAGAAGCCTGTTGATCAAGCTGGAACCATAAGAGGATTTACCAGACAGGGCTACTTGTTCCTGATGGAGAAAAGTAAGTGGCAAAAAAAACACGACTTTGTACGTCCGTTTACAAAGAAGGAGAATGAAAGGTGGTTTCTTTTTCAAGAACCATATATAGTAGGTTTTTTTTTTTTTTTTTGTTAGGGTCCAGGTATTTACCAATTCAAATATTTCTTTCAAAAATGTAACATTTACTTTGTGATTTTCTTCAGGGGGGGGGGGCTGTTCCTATAGCCTGTATTGTTTTGTTTAGATTCCTAAGTACAGCAACACCCCGGTTACTGCGGTTTTAATTTGTGCGGCAAAAACACCGCAGTAACCGAAGATATAAATATATGTAAACCCATCGATCGATTGTGGTCTAAACTTCTGAAAAATTTGAAAATTTTTTTAAAAAAAAACGTATGAAAATCGGTATAAATAAAGGAGGAAACGAACGAATTGGACAGAGTATTGCGTTGTACTAGTTTACTGACTTGCGTCAGCTTGTTTACAGAAATATTGTAAAAGGGATGCACGTGACCCTATAACAACTGAGTGCATTTTCAACTTCTGACTTGCATTGCTCTTTCTACATTCAGATCTGCATCCATTATCTTCTGCTTTCCATCTTCAAAAAGTTCTAAAAATAGCATTGAGTTCTTTAATTGAGAATTTTTTCATTTGCATCTCAGTTTCATCTGTTCCATCTTGGCTATCATCCTCATCGTATGCATGTTGCTGCTCTAAATTTAAAAGGTCTTTATCATTAAGATCCACATCATGCAACTCAAGCAATTCTCTGACATTGTCATTGTCTATTTCAGACATTCCCCTGTAATTATTGTTAATTTTTCTTCTAATCCAATAACTTTTCTCCTCTTCATTGCACTTTCACCACTTTTACTCGCAGTACTCACTCATTTAGAACTCATGATAATAAATCGAGGGTTTGAAAACAATGTATGAACATGTGTGAAATAATAGCGAAACACTGTGCACTGTATGAAGGCGACAGAGATACTGCAGCGCTGATCAAGTGCATGTGCTGACATTGTATATGTACGAATGAACCAAAAGCGAGCAGTACACAAACAATGAATGGTACTGCATTAAATGGAATTCGTATACGCAGTATTCAAATTTTTGGTGTTGAACTGCCAACTGCACTAAATCGAAAAGCGCAGTAATCGGGACATTGATGTATTAACTTTTTTTTTATATATATAGTATTGATTGCCACTCTAGTATTTTATAGTTTGTAATAGAGGATTCACGGTCACTGGGTAATCACTCAGCAACTGTGTAACCCTTCTTAAAGTATAATACTAGTACTGTTAGCTGGTTTTAATATCTTTAGGTAGTAGTAAGGCAGTTTTTACATTTAACAAGATACTGAATCAAGATTTTACACTCAGCCTTGAAATGGAGGTCATATACTATTTTAAAAACAGAAGTCTTTTGACAAACCAGTTTTTATATTGTAAAGTAGACGATGGCAATCTGCTATAATACAGGGGAAACAAATATGTATGTATATATTTCATATTACATTTTGGGAAGCTATTATGATGTTTAAAACAAATATGTTTAACATGTAAGTTAAATTTAATTGTCGTATTTTCTACCATCAGATATATCATGTGTTTTCCGCCTGTTTAAGTTGCTCTTCAGTTTTTTAAATTTTTTCTCCTCATTCCCACCTTGGTGGAGCTTCATACATATTTATGGTACATTTAATTAACAAAAAAAAACAGAAGTCAGCATGTTAAATCTGTTAATTCTATTAATTATTGGTTTGTTTAATACCATTTTTCTTTGTACATTTGTTTATAAAATATAATGCAATATTAAACTGAACTTTTGATTGGCAAAATAGGATTATTTAGATATTCATCAGTTTAAATTGTGTACAGGAATGATATAAATATTTAGAAACAATTACTCTTAATTTTAAAAAAAAATGCGATACCTATCATTCTAACTGAACTGGAACTTTGTGATGTATGTTTTCAGTTGTTGCAAGTATTTATTGAATGAATTTAAGAATAAAAATTTGAGTAAATTGTTTGTATCTTAGATAGCAGGGAGAAAAAAACCGATTAATCTTCAAGTTGTGGACTATAAAGATAGAATTTTCCTCACAATGGTCTAGCTGTCTGTTATTGCATATGTTTTTTTTTTTTTTTCGTTTCAGAGGCACTGGGAACAACCTGGTTGAAGTACTACTGCCAGTATAAGAAAAAGACTAGAGAATTCTTTATGATTCCTTATAGCCAAGTCGTCGGCAAACTGGTAAGTGTATTCATCTAAATGGCTGCCACAGAACATTGATAACAGATATGTAATTTTATAACCAATCAAATTTTTTTAAACATTTAAGGTTCTCAATTCCTTGTAATTCTCATCTGTGGTTTATATATTTGCTCAAATCTGTCAGGTAAGTTATACAAAGTCAGTCAACATTTTTTGATCTAAAGATACAAAAAGAAAATGGGAACACTACTCTTTACTTATATATATTCATCTCAATTGTATTAAATGTCCCTACACTTTGTGACCACATTTTTTAAAAAACATCCCTTTAAAATTTGTTTGTTTGTTTATTTATTTATTTAATTTTTTTTTTTTTTTTACAGAATCTTCCAGAAGTAGGTATCCTCAAAAGTTGTGTTAGGTAAGTGTGCTGAACTAGTAGACATGTTTTATTTTCTTGGCTGCTGTTTTCAAACCCTGGCCTTAAGTGTTATCAACAAACTGGCCTACTCACTTCTGTCCAAGCCATTCTAGAAGTCTCTTGTTTGTGCATCTGTCTTGTTATCAGACAGTAAAGACTTATATTTTGAATTATTTTTCAGAATAATATTAACAAAATAATTTTGTAAAAGTTACTTTGTGACAAACACCCATTTTTTTTTTTTTCGGTTTTTTTTAAATAGACGTGCCTCTGATTCCATAGAGAAGAGATTTTGCTTTGATGTCTCACTAACAGACAGGTGAGTGCTTTAAACTGGAAATTTTTCTTTACTTAGATGGACAAACTTACCTTGCAGTTAGATATTTAAAAAAAAATAAGTACTGTTTATAGTAGTTTTATTTTTTTTTTTGTGTTTGTTTTTATTCAACTTGGGAGGAACAACCAGTCAGGCCAAGTGAAAATTACTATTTATAGCCTGTTAATAACTTAACAGTGAATATTATTGCTTTTAAATTTTGTTCTGTTTGTCCGTAGTCCCAGGGCTAGCGTTTTGACTTTCCAAGCTTTGTCAGAGGAAGATCTTCGGCTTTGGCTTGATGCCATGGATGGAAAAGAGCCGGTAAGTTTATAACTAACTGTTATATATTCAAGTATTAGTTGTTTAAAGCCTGAATCTTACTGATATTGTTTTGAAACATTTTGCTGCTGACCCCTTTTTTAAAAAAATAGCCTTTGTGAGATTGTCCCATTTGTAGTGGAGATGAAATATTGCATTAGTGAGACCAGTGGTTCCTTTGGGGTTGCATCCCATAGCTGTTTTGTTGTGCCAATTGTTATTCTGATGCCTTTCTCAGAAGCAGAAGAAGGTAGCCCAAATATTTTCTCAAGGATTTGGAGATTGGTAGGCAATAGAAGAGTTCAGTTAGATTGGCAATGGTAAGTTGACATGTTATCTAGCTACTAGCAGAATCTCTTATTGGAAGCTTTTGCTCGTTGTATAGCCACTTGAGTCTCACCTCAACTGTGGCTATATGTATTATCAAGAACTTATTTCCTTACCATGTAATGGGGAAAATTGTATTTGTTTATTTGAGATACCTAGCTACTTCTTTCAAAACTAAACCTAAGTATCTTATCTAATCCAGATCTCTATGATGGATATCAGATTCTTTATTTTCTCTATTTCAGATATACAACACCCCAGCAAAGCAAACAGAAGAATGTAAGTAAATGTCTGTTAATGCTGCTCTTTATTATAGCTAATATTTTGTGTGTGGAACAGAAAATGTGGCATTCTCAGGTGATTCCATAAATTCAAAATTAAGCATATTATGCTGGATAAATGTTGATGGTTTGCTATAACATGTAAATCTTTATTAATGGTGACATAACATCAGAGTATGCACGCTGCTGATTCTCATGTCATGGACAGACATAATAAATTTGTTCTGGATGAAAAGCCATTTTTACTTCATCCTTAATGGTTGACATAAAGACCATCTTCACCTGGTATTTATGGGACATTTATTACACTATATTTGTTGTCATGTGTTAAATGTCATTTAAAAATGGTCTTTCTCTGGCTCTTTAAATCAGAAAATAAAGAGGCCTGGTACAGTACAATCAGGATATTTAGTAGACTAGCTAAGCCTAGAGTATATTTCATTTGTCAAAATCTTTCACTTGTTTTAAGTACTCGGGAATCTTTGGGAATGTTTGAATTTGTTTAACTGTAATTTTTAGCTAAATAATAACAAAACTTCATCAGTCAAAAGAAACCTAATTATAAAAGCAACAATTGAAAACGTTTACTTAGTGATCAGCTGGTGCAGCTGTAACATTTTTTCAGTTTTGTTTTGAACTCCTGATCACAACCAAAAAAAGTGTGCAGTAATGTATCATTAATACAATGTCTATTTATGGTATCTCTCATGGAACATGCTTAATTACCACTGTATTTTGAAAATATTACTTAATAATGTCTAAAAGAAATTTTACATTTTGAGATGAGTGCCTGTTTTCTGTGATGATGCTAATGTTTTATAAAGTATGTAAATTTTAAAAGAGGAGAATGTTTCATTAGTATGAAAACCTATTAGAGTGAAGGTACATGCTATTTTGTTACAACTATATAATTTTCTAGATTATTTGACTAGTTCATTATCTGAAATATATTGCTATAATTTGTTATTTTCTCCTCATTATGTAGCATTTTTAAAAACTATACAGTAATTTGCTTTAAATCACAAAACAAAGCAATTTTTTAAAGATTTATAACAACTGACATCATTTTTAATTTAGGAAATGGTACTGCATAATTACACATTTAGTTGAAAGAGATTATACTCAATTTGTAGGTTGGTGTACTTTCAAATGGCAGATTCTCAGCTTAGGCTTTTTGCAGTATAATTGATAATAAGGCAGAAAATGCATTTAAAAAAATAACTAAAAAAGAATATGCTTGCTTAGTGTCTCTTGGCCTCATTGAAAATGCTATATCTATCTTGAGTTTTGATTGTCCAACAATTGTTCTGTTAGAATGAGAAAGAAAAAAAATTTTTTTTCCAGCTTTTCTCGACGAGGTTGGCTTCAACTTTATGAAGAAATGTATCTCAGCCATAGAGAACAGGGGTAACATTTGTTTTCTTTAACAGCAGCTCATTGGCCACTTGAGAAATATTGCACATGCTTTTCTGTTGTCGTTTTACAGTAATATTTGAAATTGCATAAAAATTAAAGGGAAATAACTGGAACAATGCATGTTATGTGTGTTTGTAAATATTTGTCTCTGTGTTCTAATTTAAGTTACTGTTTATTAAAATATTTGAACAAATATTATAAATTTCTCTCTTTGAAGTAGTGGGTTAGAAGATTTGGAGACTTGTTTAATGAGAAACAGCATTTTTTGTTGTTGTTTTTTTTTTTTAAACAATTTTTCAGTTATTTTTTACCAAATAGCAATTTTTAATTTGCTAAAAAGGTTTACTAATGGTGTATAGCCTTCTACTTTCAGGATTAACAGATCAGGGCTTATATCGAGTTGTTGGTGTCAGCTCTAAAGTGAACAGGTTAACTAGCATGGGACTAGGTAGGTTCTTGTAGTCTGCTTTTAAATTTTAAATTTATAATTAGAGATTAAACAGTTAATTTATTGTTTCCAAAGTGTAATATTTGTTTGTTTTAATTTTATTCAAAGCATTAAATATTTTTTTTTTAAATACAGCAATTACATATCTCAGCTGTTAGCTGATTTAAAGTGTTATTCCCTGCTAAATGTTTTTTTTTTTTATTATTTTGCCAGATCGTAGGAAAGGTGACAAGCTCTCATTAGAAGAACCTGGAAGTTATGAAATAAAGACTATCACCAGTGCTGTGAAAAATTATTTGAGGTCAGTAGTAAGTGGAGACAATTCTGAAGTTATTTAGTTTTATTTATCAGAGTTCTTCTACCTTTTAAAGGGTACCATGCTGTGGTTAGTTTGAAATTCACTGTAGAGTTCTTTAGCTTCAATGAAGAGTCTTCTGTTTGCGTGAGCTAAGTACAAAGATAGTGCAGTTAAGTTGATGCTGCCCTGCTTGGGTGTTTTGATAGTAAAAGTAGTAGTACAATCACTGCAGCCAACAGCATCCTGGTTGTGATCTCTTTCTGTAGTATAGTTTCTTTTATTTTCTTGTTCTGTTGCTGACATGCAAACCATGTTTTGTAGAAATTTTATATCAAAAGAAGTAGTTGTACTCTACACAGTTTAGCCTGTAGATAAATTGTAATTACTGTATTTGTTGTTGCTACTTTAAAAATATGCAATTCTTTATCACCTTTTTTATTAACTACATATGCAATTATAATAAACACGAATTTTTTATAATTGTTTAAGAATTCAGTAATTAATGCATCTAATGAGAGTTGTTTTTTTTTTTGTTTTTTCTTCTTTTTTTCACTAAATGATTTTTTGGAAGAATTGCACAACTAGAAAAAGTCACATTCTTCATACTTGTAGAGAATGGCTGAATTTTATCTGTCATCGTCAATAAAATATATAAATTAAAAAGCAGCTTTTTAATTTTTTTATTTTTAAGTAGTAATTGTAAATAATTAGAATAAATTTGTTATTTCTCGTCTAAATGATGATAAGAGTTTACATGGCCTTTGTCTGTTATGTTGCAGGTCACTACCTGAGCCTTTGATGACATTTCACTTACACGACAAGTTCATAGCTGCAGCAAGTGAGTCCGATTTCTTGAGACCTTGTCTTATTAACAGCCATAGTTTAGCATATAGTGCCATGAAGAGGGATCTAAATCATGGCTGTTGATGGCAGCCATGGTACAAACCCTTGTGACAGTACTCAATACCTAATGTTTGCTAAAAAAAAATATTTTTTTTGTAAAGTTTTTTTAACTTCAAATCTCAACTTTCCTGCTACTATTATTTTTTTTTTAAATGTCAGTATTACTTTGGTATTTTATTAGTGCTATTTGGTTTCTGTTTGTTTGTTTAAATTTTAAGACTACATGGAACTGTAAACATGCAGTGTTGCCTAGTAATGGAAACTGTAGAAAGATGACTCATCTTTAGAGATCACTTGTAGACAACTAAATGGTTTCCTCTCAAAGCAGGTTCTTGTTAACTTGAGCATCATTGTGTAGATTTTGTTTGTTAATCAACTACAGCGTATTTTGCTTAGTTTAGTAGTAAAGGTGGCAGAAGAAAGCTCCCAGGGGAAACAGATGGCCATCATTATAATTCTAAATTGATCAATGCTACTTAATTAATTATGCCCCCCTAGTATCTGTGTGTGTGTGTGTATATATATATATAGAATGTCAACATGTTCAAAACCTCTAATTAATTTTGAAAATCTCTATTAGGTCTCCTTTTAAAAATCTAAAATTCAAACTCGGTAGTAGATCAAATATTTTTAATTGTTCAGCATATTTCAAATGTTTAAGACCTGGAAACATTCCAGTAAATTTATGCTAAATTCTCTAATAAATCAGTATCTTTTCATAAATGGGACTCCATGCCTGCACAGCATATTCAAGTTGTAATGTGGACAAGCTGTGGATTTAATACTCCAATTAACTATTTTTAGATTTTAGTTAACTATTTACTTTGTTTGCATCTGAAATACATTTTTCTTCACATTTGAGATTTTGGTTAAAGCTGACCCTAGATTCTTCTTTAAAGCTTCATTTTCCAGTTAGTGTATCTCCCACATCACAATTATGATTTTCTCTCTGTTTAATAATTTTACATGGAGGGGATTGTTTTTTCAGCATTGTGTTGATAGACATTTTTTTCTTTTTCATCCTTTTGTGTATGTAAAGTTTTGTCTTTACTGCCTTTATTAATAGAGATGAATGTCAGAAAAATGTTTTAGTTCAAATCCCACTATGACATTTAGGTGTGATTTAGGACCAGAATTTCTAAAGCTCTTTCTGTGGGTATTTTGGGCAGTAATGGATACGATTGCTAATATCTAAAACCAGGTGCTGCTCAGCTGTGCACATTTATCCTGAAATTTTAGCTGTCTCTCCGTCACATGTATCCATGATATTTAATCTAATACAACTTGAAAACTTCTGGATTTCTTTTTTTTTTTTTTAATGATTATTTTTAGTTTTGTTGTATGAACTCCCTTAATCATTATTGTAGGTATGGTAATTGCTTATTTCCTGGCTTTGAAACATTGACTGTAAGTATTACTGGGCTTTGTTTTTCAGAGAGGGAGTCTAAGACATTACGCATTCATGATATTCATAAAATTGTCCATCAACTTCAAAAACCAAACTTTGAGATGCTGGATCTTTTGATAGGGCATTTAAAACGGTAAGAATTACTGTCTGAATTTTAGATATATGAAATATTCTCTTCTTTAAAAAAAAAACAACTTTTATTTCACATAACAAAATGTAGCTTTTTTTGCATTATGTACTTATACTATTTGTCAGCTATATTAATGTGTTGCTTAGAGTCATAACTAAGAATATCTCTCTCACTCACACACACACACAATACTTTAATGAAAAATAAATAATACATTTACACACACAAACATGTCTCAGCAATTTTACTATTCATTTGGACTCTGGGTTATACAGATATCAAATGCACAGGAATCAGTTAAGAATTTATACAGAGAACTTTGTTGTATATATACACACAAAATCTGTCTGAACCTCTTAAAAAAAATAATAACTTACTGTATAAATAATTCCTTTGGATTTTTATCCAGTGTGATGAATACAGTTTTAAACCTTAAATATCACAGTCACTGTCCAAAAGGGAGTTTGGCTGGCTTGTTGCTCAGATATTTTTTGCTTATTTACCTAGTAGACTAAATTACAAAGAAAATTAGCATACAGCAGTATTTTAAAAAAATTTTATTTTACTAAAAATATTGGTGAAGTAATAACAATTTTAAAAATCTCAAAATATTGACAAGTAGAAATTAAATTTTTTAACGTTTCAGTAATTCCTCAGTTGGCATAAGCTTACAGTTGTTTTCAGACATCATATTATTCAGCTACAACATTTCATGTACTAAACTCTGTATATTCTGCTAATATTTTATTGGTTAAAAATAAGTTAGAAATTGGTTGTTTTTGAGCCCCACCTGTAGTCAAAGTATATATTGCTTAATTTAAACATTATTTGAAGGCTTTCAAATGAGAGTGATACAAATCTTATGACTGTTGCAAATTTGGGTGTCTGTTTTGGACCTAATCTGATGCGGCCTGAGGAAGAAACAATGGCAGCTATTATGGATATCAAGTTCTGCAACATTGTTGTTGAGATATTAATCAACAACTATGAGCAAGTGAGTGTGTCCTTTCCAATGCTTGCTTAATCTTCCTACCATCCAGCAATGATGCTAGACATTTGAAAACATTAAAAAGTTGTTTCTAACCAAATTCTGTAAATGTGTGTTGCTTTGTATATACTTACCTTAATTTGGCCAAAACCTTGGATTAGTGACTAAGTTATGTAATACATGTATCTGATATGATAAAACGCTCCTGCCAGTTTACGATTTTGTTTGACATTTTCTTTTTACAATGCGCAATGTTTCTCATGGTATTTTTCTAGAAAGATTTCTTTAAACAAGTAAAGTATCATGAATAACTCTAACTTGGTCTTGTTTAGTACTCAGTAAATAAAGTTTGATAATTTGTATAATTCAACATGATTTTTTTTTTTAATTTATGGTTGAATAAACTATTGAAATTTTGCAATGCTACTCAGATTTTTAAGACTCCACCTGAAGATGGAGATGGTATTGACTCCCCTGATGCACCAACATCCAGCAAGTTAGCTGTGGAGGTGAAAGAAAAGAAAACTCCTCTAACTTCTGCAAATCCTGTTGCTTTGACAAGTTCTGCTGCTGCTGCATCCCCTGCCTTTGGGACACCAGGCCACAGCAATATCCAGGTCCAGGCAGGCAGTACTGGGTCTACCAACTCTGGACCACACTACAGCAATCAGACTGGTCTTTGGCCCATGGGGAAAATACGTCCTCGATACAATGTCAGCACTATATGTTCCAATAACACTGGTCAGTCTGCTGGGCCTCATGCCAGAAATCTTAGCGGTATGTATGCATATCTTTGTGATCACCAGCTTAAACATTTTCTCTTCCTGGTCACTAGGCTGTCACTTTATCTTCTTTATCATATTCATTCAAAGCTTTTTCCTTCATGAGTACGTGACATGTATGTCTATGAATCTCAGACAGTAGATTTTCTCTTAAAGATATATTTTGAGAGATGTCTGTCTGTTCATTTGTCTCAACAATATTTGCATTTATTTTTTTATTCTCAGTTTACATATTTTGAGAGAAAAAAACATTTTAAATGATGCATTTTTACACACATTTATAATTGTACACCCAGGTATATTCTTCTATGAGGTCTGTCGAAAAAGTATCCAACTTTATTTTTCCCCGTGGGAAGTAATGACGTTAGGGAGGCAAAAGTGTGCATAATGGAGCCGCATGCCTTCATGCACATGTGTGGTTTTTGGCGTGTTTGCTGGATGCATCAGTCAGCCAGCGTTGTGAGGTGCTGTACTACTTACTCGTCACATTTCCATTTCATCCATGATGATGGAACGTGTGGAGCAATGATCTTGCATCAAGTTTTGCTAAAAGCTTGGAGATACCCAAGTGGAAACAATTTGCAAAATTCAACAGTCTTTTGATGACAATGCCAAGGGTTGTTACCCAAACAAAAGAATGTTACAACAGGTTCAAAGATGGCCGTCAGCAAGCCGCCATGCAATTGTTATCGAGAAAGTGCGGACCTTGATAATGGAGGGTCGTCATTTGATGGTGCGGGAAATTGGTGACGAGGTTGGGATCAGTAAAGATTCTGCACGTGCAATTTTCGAGGAGGATTTGGGCTTGCGTAGAGTGGCAGTGAAATTTGTGCCCAAACTGCTTTTCAGGAACAACAACAACTTTGTCTTGAGGTTGTGCAGGACCTGCTGGATACTGCCGATCCTGAGTTCCAGAATACCGTGATAACTGGAGATGAGATGTGGGTTTATGGGTATGATCCGGAAACCAAAGCTCAGTCGTCACAGTGAAAGCACCTAATGTCACCAAGGCCCAAAAAAGCATGTCAGGTCCGGAGCAAAATCAAGGTGATGCTGACTGTTTTCTTCGACTACCGAGGCATTGTGCATCACAAATATGCACCAGAAGGACAAACAGTTACAAAGGAGTACTATCAGGAAGTTCTCCGAAATCTTCATGATGCAGTTTGGCGCAAGAGACCGGATCTGTGGGCCTTGCAAAACTGGCAGCTGCATCATGGCAATGCCCCGGCTCATTCGTCACAACTGATCCAAGGTTTCTTGGCAAAGAAAGGCATCTCGCTCATTCGCCAGGCTCTCTACTCTCCAGACATGACTCCTTCTGACTTCTGGTTGTTCTCAAAAATGAAGATGCCACTGAAAGGCTCCTGCTTTGAGAGCTGAGAGGACATCATGTGGAATGCGATGGCAGAGCTGAAAGCCATTCCGGAAGAAGTATTACAGATGTGCTTCGAACAGTGGAAGGATCACTGGACTAAGTGTGTGGAGGCACAAGGGGCCTACTTCTAAGGGGATTAGCAATTGAACCCCACTAAGTATGTAATTTTTTTTTTCCCCAGCCTAAGGTTGGATACTTTTTCGACAGACCTCGTATTCACAAAAATCAATTAATATGAAGAATGTGCCATGATTAACGTACTGCAACCATCTTTCTGTTCATCTTTGGCATTTCCTGTCTCGTCGACTGCATTATGGTTCAGGATAAGTAAGAGTTTCCAGAGGCTCTACAAGAACTTTTCATTTTCAGATATGGCAGAAAACTTCCATGGCTGACTGGTAAAAAAAAAAAAGAAAGAAAGAAAGAAAGAGTGAGAAGGAAACATTAGTGGGGTACACCAGACAATGTCAGTCCCAAGTAGGAATCGAACTTAGGCCCTAAACCTTAACAGTCCAGTATTCTAACCACTCTGCTTCCTCTATTAGGTGTGAGAAAATTTACTTGAAAGGGGGTTTACTTTTAAACTAGCTAACTGGTTTTTTAAGCTTTTGCTTTTAGCTGCAATAGTATGTTATCATCGAAAGCACGTGTTTTCTGGTCTTACATGACTGATTGGTGAGCTTCAGTTCTCTCCCTTCTCTTCCAGCCATTGATACCTATCATGGTGGCAGTACAAGCGGAAGTTCAGAGTCTCTGAACTCTCACAAGTCCACCCCTAATAGTCAGTCACCCCAGCTGGACACTACTCGCAGAGGGCCATGTTGTCCTGTTTACAGCAACATGACATCATCAGGTAATGTAGCATTTGTTTGTTAAATCATAGCAATCTGAATAATCTGAAAATTATTTATTTATTTAATCTGAGTAAACCCTGCAAAGATTTTGGTGCTTCCCAGCACTTATAAATGTCACCAAAATCATACTTTTGAATTTCTTAAGACATGTTTAATGATAAAATTATGCTTCCTTTCTGCAGATTTTTAAAAATTTTTTTCTTTTTAGGGCTGCTAAATGCTTCAGTAATTTTAAATATCTGGAGTAAAAGACCATTAATTCAGTTCTCTGTAAGAATGCATGTAAATATTTGAAGATTTGAAAACTTATTTGATGTAACAATATGTTGTTTTTTATGCCATAGTTCAGATTCAGATCATAAGTATTATGACTTTTAAAGTTGGAAATTACTGGCGTTTGTGGAGGGGAATGTGTGCATGCAGTGGTCAACTTGCCAGTGACATAATCTGAGGTTATTTCAGTGAAAACATCTTGAGTTACAAAAGTTTGAAAATAAACTTATTTTACATTTTATTCATATGAGTGTCTTTACATATAAATTGCTTATACATAAAATATGGAATATATTTTTTGGTTGTGTCCACAATTATGGTCTCCCATGTATACACAAAGCATTTTTAAACTAGTGCTGGTGCTCTTTCAAGTTGCTGCTGCTGTTTGTTTTTATGTCTTCTCTCAGAGACTATGCCAGGTTTTTAGAAATGTATGAACTGCTTTCAGCTGAGTAATTGAAGAGTTTTGGTTTCAGGATCTGACAGCTTTTATGCTGAACTTGATGTCCATGAAGTATTTTTAGGTAATCTGTCTTGGGTAGAAATGGTTAAGTAGTCTGGCTGCCTGCTGGTGAAGGGTTGCCGGGAATAGTTCGGCTAGACGGAACATGTCCCCAATCTCCACTGCGCACTCGAGGGTGTTTAAGTGAACAAGTGTGGGAAAGGAAGCTATGATAGGTGTAGAGCAGGGTCCATTAAACACACACACACACACACACACACACACTGCTGCACCGGTAGATCTTTTTATTTAATTTTTAAATTTAATTGTAGTTATCTCCCACCAGCAGCTCTGAGTTTAATTAGGCTACACGCTTTTATCTAAATGTCTGAGATGAGGAGCCTCTTCAGAATTCTGATTAGTTTTTAAAGTTGATGATCTTCCCCTCCCACTGAAGTTTTATTTTGCTAAATTATAACTGCTTGATTTTAAGATTGCTTTCATCACTTGTGGTGTGTGTCAGCATGCAAAAGATTTTGTTTCACATAAGAAAGTATAGGTTAGGTGGAATTTTTTACTTTTGACTTTGGTAGTGACACCCCCCAACCCCTACCTTTCTGCCAGAGAGGTCTGAACGGTTCCATGAAGCTCCATTTATTGAGAAATTTAGGAATCATGAAATAGAATAATTAAGTTAAAACATCAGACTTTCATTTATAAAATAACTGATCCATCTCCCTTTTCTGCATGCAGCAATCATCTATACGTTAATTTTATTATTAGATGTGAAGTTTCATGATCAGTAGCTTGCATGATCTAAGGAACCTTAAAAGGAATGTTGTTTTCAGACCTTGATGCGAGACTAAATGTCTCCTTTTTTTTAAAAAGAAAAATGCACTCTCTTAATGGGCAGGTGTGCTCAAATTCTCTGTTTAATTATGAACAATTTTAAAATTAGAGGAAAGATTGAAGCTTCTCTGGTTTTTTTTTTTTTATTTTTGCACCTTTTTCTATCTTTGAGTGTGGTCTTATTTTTCTGCTCGAGGTCTTATACTTTGGAGCTATAGCCGTTTTCTAGTGAAGTCTGGTGGTAGGTTGAGTACAGCAGAATTTTCATACTAGAGCTTTGAATTTTCCTCTTTCTAACAGAAAACATAGGTGAAGCAGACCCAGTGGACCGCCTCTCACCCAATGTTACAATAGAAGGTGAGACTACCCATTCATCAGGGTGTAGCGCTTGTTGGACAGCATGTGGGTATGAGAGGAAAGGTGGAAGACCTCGTTTATTGTTGCTTTTTTGAATCATAATGGCCTTGTTCACCAAATTATTTAACTCTTTCTACCAGACACTTGCTATGCAGATGATTGTGCAAGGACATCTGTTATTTGACAGTCACAAGTTATGTGTTTAAGCATCAACTTTGAACCACAGATTAGCAAAAGAAGTCAGATTTTTTGAAAGTTCCTTAGCAGAATTTTCTTCTTTTTTTTTTTAAATTTAAGGAATGGAATAAAATGTCTTCAATGCAGATCTGTCAGGGTACATTGCATTGTTGGCCATTTTTTTAAGATGTAGTTTTCTTCCTTCTCTTCTAATGAATGCAGATTCATTGTAAGAAAGAGAATTTTTTTTCTTTTATTTGATTCACTTACTAGAATTTGCTATTAGTCTTTAAAAAAAAAGGTTTGTTGCTTAATTTTCATTATTTATTCCCCACATTTGTTCAATCTTTGTCTCACGTGGTCACTGCTAAAACAACTTTCCCTTAAAAATTTTAATGGATAGACACACAGAAAATAATTATTTATTATTCAGATTTAATTTAACAGAATACAACCAGTACAAGTTCAGTAAATTATTTTTCAAAAATGTTAACAGTATTTAAAAAGGGACCAGTGGAAATATTTCCTACCTTGCAGATGCAGATGTAAATAAAGAAACTTGTCATACCTTACTGGGGTCATTTTATAAGAACAACCTTGCTTCACTGGCATTGACTCCCTTTTTTGGTAGAAAACTGCTGCCTGTTGTTTCATTTTAAAACAGCAAACAAACTAGGCATATACTGAGAAATTGTTTGAGCTTATGCAGTACACAGACTGGCCATGTTTGTTTGCATGCACACTGTAATAACGGTTGGCTGTCTAGTGACACGGGTCTGGTGCCATGCAGTCTGTTTTTTCTGTTTTATTTTATTAAGACAAATGAGGTGTGATGTGATCATGGGTCTACTGCTTAAATGTGTTCTACGTGTTTGCCACCTTTCCTCTTCCGAAGTGAACTGGAGCTTATTGCATACTTGGGTAATGTGGCACAAATGTGGTGTTGGTCCTACTTAATGTTGGATTAACAATTTGGTTCTGCGGTCTGCACGCACTAACATAGATATCAGCTTAACTGACCTACTGTTTAAAATAAAAATAAGCTGTGCTTCTGGGGCAGGTTATAGTTTTATTTCTACTAACCCTGCGCACTTTGTTTGTAATATCACTGTGCGGCTTATTTTGTAAAAATATTTAACTGGGATGACACTGCAACTGCAATATTAATTAAGTTTTTTTTTTTAAAAAATTCTAGCTTAAATACATAAAATCTCTTAAATGATTTCCTTATTTTGCAGAATGCAAATAAATTTTATTCTAAATCATATTTTTCTAAGTTTAAATAAGTGAAATTATTTTAAAATGATTGAAAATTGTTTACCTTATTTTTTTTTACATTTTTTAAAATGTATTATCTTTAAAAAAAACCTGAAAGTCTGTGGAAGTAAGAAATCATATCAAATGGTTGTACAAAATATTTTGACTCATTTGGGCCTTTTTTGTTTTGTTTTCTTTTCCCCCTTATACTTAAGTTTTAGCACTATACCTGGTTTAGCAATTTGTATTCCTTTTTATCCAGAGTAACACCACTGCTACTGTAGGTGGAAACAATGTTCCAGCCAACAGCAGCCGGATTCTTGATCAGTATTTTTGGTATGTCGGGCCAGAGCCATGCAGCCATTTTAAAACTGGGCATGTGCTGTTACCTGCCTGTTGTTTTAGCACTGAAGTGATCTGTCTATAATACTATTTTTATGTTTTTCAGGAACTAAAATTAACTTCAGTCTTGGGAGTGGTGACGTGCCAACCTTGTAAGTGTGGTTTTCCCTCTTTTAGAATGTAATTAGTCAAATCACCATCTCATCTCATTTACCTTCAGGTTTAAATGGAGATAACGCATTATACATACTCTCAAAATTAAAAATAGGTGCAGCATAGGTTAGTATATGGCCATGTTTTGACAAGATTTAATTAAGTAAATCATTATTTTTAACCAAAAAAAAATTTGTGGAAATGGAATTAGAACCCAAATTGTGACCAACTTTCAAACATAGAATGAGCTTTGTGCCATACACTGCTGTTGACATATCATGAGAGAAGAGATTTTATTCATATGAGACTTAATAAATCTATTAAATTTGGAATTACTACCCAAACTGCAATGGACTGTTCCAAATCCAAAAATGGGTTTCGTACATTTTGCTGGGCAGTTGATGACATATAACTAATAACTAAGAATGGATTTCATAAGACTTCCCTGGGGCTCTATAGACCATGTTTTGTATGAACAGGTAGGGCTATCAGTGCTATTCTTAATATGTGTTTGTGGTGTGCTGGAAGTACAGTCAATAAAAAAATAATTGGTAACTGAATGTAAATTCATTGTAGAACTGATTCCTTTAGCTACAAAGTTACATCAATCAGTACACAACCACTGTGTGCATTGAAGATATTGAAAATGATTTGGAATAGATTCATAGCTTTTACTTTATTTGATTGATTAAATTATGCACAAGGTCTGCTGGCATAGTTTACCTTCTAGATCAGTGGTTCCCATAGGGGGGGGGTTGCAGAACCCTGGAACTTTCAATTTTTGTCGTATGACTGAGTCAAGAAACTGTTCATCAGTATGTATCTGTTTCGTTTATATGTACCGTATTTGCCGGCTTATAAGACTCACTTTTTTCCAGAAAAAAGTATACAAAAAATTACCCTGCATCCAATACGCTGGTATCACTGATGGGAGGCCAAGCACTGAAGATGTAAGGCTTGTCTCCCACGGCAGGCACTCCCGGTTGCATCACAGGCCTCTGCAGTAACACACTTGCATCACCGTCCCCGCACGGCTTCCTGTCACTCTGTCACCCTCATAGAAACATGGACAATACACGCTGGTGACAAAGGCCAGAAATCGAACTGTTACCATAGTAGGAGTGATGCAATCGAGCCGCGCTCCCATTAGCTAACACTACACTGTTGGGGCCTGGGGCAGAGCACGCTACAGGAACTGGACTGTGACTTCGGCCAGATGCACACTAGCCAGTTCGATTTTAGGCAGATTTTGGCACCAAATTGTTAATATATTCAAATAAAACTCTTATTTATGTGATTTTTTTTTTTTGCTAAATCTATTCTTTGATTTTTTTATCAATTATGGAAGTGTAGCAGGGGCTCACAGGTCTTTTGAGTATTAGAAAAAGGTCCACGAGTCCAAAAAGTTTGGGAACCACTGTTCTAGATAATCAAGAGAAGCATGTGTATACATGTTTTATACAAATAAATTGTGCAATTATAAAGAAATAAAATACTAGCAAGCATAAATGAACTTGACCATCTGCATGATTTTAAAGGGGAACATGTTCGTAGTACATCATTATCTCATGAAATTAGTGTAATGCTATCTATTCTGTTGGTCATTTATTAAGTGGTTGAAGAAATACATTCTGGTAATTTATTTTTTATTAACGAGAACATATATACTCATTGACTTGCCTTTTCCTACCTGTAGTTCCATTTAATAACAATTTGTTTTCTTCCTAACACTACTCACTTTCTGTTTTTTTCTCAGTGGTAGCATTAAAAGGAGAACATCTGGAGACTCATATTCACCGAGCATGTAAGCTGCTTTCATTCTTAAGGATGTGTGTAGTAGTAGTTATAAAATACAAAATGTGTACATGTTGTAAATGTTCCAGCTAAATAGTCACATGGAATATTTGCCTATGAAAATTGATGCATACTTAAAGTTGCTAAACACTGAAATTCCTTTAACTACTATTTAAAGCAAGAAGTGATGCCAGGTGGTGAGAGCAGGAAGTTATTGGTGATGTGTTACCTATAGAAACTAGACAGACAGTTCAAGAATTTTCCTCAATGACACAGAAATAAAATTTGTGCCAGTGTACAGAGGAAAATCTAAAAGTGTGCTGTGCTCGCACAAAACATGTCTGTATGTTGTTCATAACTTTTTCAAAGTGTCTTGTCTAATATGTCATTTGCAATCCTGGGTTATTGTCTTCAGGTCATACAGTCCTTGCAGCCATCTCATAGATTTGTTCATTAAAGTACCCTCATAACAAGTTGCTCAGATTAAGGTCCAGTCTTGTCAATGGTTTGGTGATAGCTTCGTCAAAGAGTCTGCACAGAAACAGTTTTAGATTATCCTGCTAATGAGCAGTTATAAGTCTCTAAATAACATTAACTTGTATAGAAACATGTTTCTCATCTAAACATCACTTTTGTGACAACTGGAACTTGACTTTCCTTTTTATAGTGGTACATTTTAATGTTTCTTTCATTAATAGGTATCTCATCTGTATCACTAGAAATGATTAGTAATCCTGTGTGTTGGTTGCCTTTCCCTGTAGCCATTATCAGGGTTAAAGTTAATTTGCAGTTGATGCCAGCAATATGCATTTTTATTTTTATTGTAATGCAAGTGGGTGGAGTTGGCCTAGGGCTTGTGACCTGTTGGTTGCCAGGTCTTTTGATGTATTCTTTAGATAGTGCATCTTGGGCCACTATTCCACCACTACACCTGGTGATACTGACGGGGAAAGATTTCCAAAACACAGGTTCTCTGGTGGAAAATGCCCCAGCCAACTATCTAGTTTTCACCAATAATTTTTTGTCCTTGTCTTGATGATCGGGTGGGGAGGGCTGAAGTCAGCAGATTATTTTGTTTCAAGAGAAAGTAATCAATCATGTGATCATTTTTATGATTTATAAATCCATCATCTTCCCCAAAAAAATTCCATCATCAATAAGAAGTAATCAAATACCTAAGATCATGAACAGAGCTATCTATGCTCTCTTCTATGAATGCATAAAATGCCATATACTACAAAAATCATCACTCCAATAAAATTGCATCTTTAGAACTACAAATTAACTACCTTACCAACAGCAGTAATTACACTTTAAATCATACAAGCCTGCAGCAAAGCTTTTGAAAACAAAAATCATGCAGACAACTAAGAAAATCTGAGTTTCAGACATACTATACTTTGTCTAACTTTAGTAAAAATATAATAAATCTCAGTGACTATCCTTTGACATTATGAATCATTGGATTAAACTTTGTAATAAGATCAAATAAACTGTTTTTATCAGATTTTGCTGCTGCTATAAAAACTGCTGTCATCAAACTCCCAAAACATTCTGAAGACAAAATTACACAAAACTCTCAATCTTCCACTTTTCAACATTTCACTTAAAGACAAACAATGGATAAGAACATAATCCTTCCAGCTGATCGGGGTAATCCGCAGTTATAATTCATAAATGTAAAAGCAAGATCTGTCAAATGGAAAGTAAAAGAAATTGACCAGGATCCAACATCATCCATTGAAAGAAGACTAAAGATAAAATAAAACTCTGAATAAATATGACACCTGAAATAATCAGATGCATTACTCAGTCCTATAACAAACTACCAAACACACATGGTTCCACAAAGATATTAATTCACTAACACCCATATTAAGTTGTATTAGATCACTGTACCATCCTCTGGACATAGTTCTTCATAATTTACAAACTCTCAGGGACTCCACTGTCCAACTTGGAGACATGCTAGGCAGCTTTGACATAGAAAGTCTTTTCACAAATGTTCCAATTAATACAGCATTTTCAATCACAAGAAATAGATTTGAACAAACTGCTAACTTGAAGATTAGAACTAGCCAAAGTATTGAGAACATCATGAAATTAACAGTGTTTTGTGTAACAGCAACATACTTTCAATTCCAAGATGCTTTTACGGTGATGGGCTCATCTCTCTACCCAATCTTTGAAAATATTTGTATGAAAAATTTCAAAAATCTGCAGTAATATCTGCAGATAGGAACTAAAAAAAATCAGCAAGATATGCTGATGATACCTTCCTTGTATGACGGGAGAGATCTTGAATAGTTCCTAGAACATGTAAACAACAATCATCCAGCTTTCAAATTTACTACGGAGATGGAAAGCAATGACTAGCTGCCTTTCATGGATGTTCTGATTTCCATAAAATGCATAATGCTGCACTTCGACTCAAATAACCACCAGCAAGTTGAGAAAGGGATATTTAATTATCTTTCAACAAGAGCAAAGTTATGGTGGATAAGTAGGACTGGAAAAATATCTAACATCCAGCTTTGTAAAAATGGCTATCATGCACAATTAGAAAGAAAATAAAATCAAACAACTCAACCACAGCAACAAATGGTTGTGGTTCCATACATTATAGGAACTTTTGAATAATTGGCTAATCTCTGCAAGAAATCCAACATGTCATTCGCTCGCAGAAGTTCTGATATTAAGAAATAAGTTAACACATCCAGTCCTAAAGCAAGACCCTTTATATGTTAAATCAATAGAGTAAACGGCACCCTATGGTAAGAAATGTATTGATGAAATAAAGGGCCAACCACCAAAACCAGAGCAGAAGGGTGCAGAAGATCAGCCAGAAAAGTCAGGGTTAGCAGACTGGGTGATCAACATGTCAAATAGACAGTGCATGCCATCAGTGGTGGTGAGCAGCACAGCTATAGAAGGAATGGCAAAGAAGCAAGTGGCATGGCTCTAGAACCCAGCACACCGAGCGAGGTCAGTAGGATCTCGGTGCCCTTACTAACTGAAAAGGTTGAGATGTCCCTAAAAAGTGCCATCTAATTGGACAGATGCTCTGGTGGCACAGTGCCCTAGAGCATTGGACTGAGAAATATACCAGAAGACTTGACCATCAGCAGGTTGCAAGTTCAAAATCAACTCTAAACACTTGTACTATCCAAAATTTAAAATGCCTATGCAAACATCTACTGCAAATTGAGATTATTGTACACCAAAACACCACTCCTTAGGATTATGCCTTGATGCTGGTGACAGTGTTTGGGCATTTCCCACCACTGGCTAATTCCTACACACACGGTATTTTCATGTAAAACAGTTACATACTATGTTATTCTGCCATTTTGTGGTAGACACTGTTTGTATCTCCTCGTTTTTTTTTTGCATGAAAACCGACCGTGCTTACCTGTCTGAGTACATGAACACTTAATGCTTCCCCAAGTGTGTCAAAGATAGTTAAATAATAGCAGTCTGACAGTGGTTGCAGGAGTTTTATTAATGGTCATCTTTTAAAGGCAGTAAAACAACAAAACGTTTTCTACTATAATGAACTGTGTATTTAAAGTTTTTAAAGCTGCCTAGCTGATGACAGATACTACAAGTGCTAGTAGCTCTAGTACTTACTACCTTTTTTTTCATGGCCTTTGACTTAATACCAATTTACACATAGCAAAAACCACAATCAGACACACCCATCTTGTTGACTATTTCTCTTCAATTTTCCCTTCAGGACCTCATCAGCTCACAGCATGTCAGGCAGCTTGACCAGTGTACCCAGTGCTTCACCTGGCTTCTCTCGACCTCTCGTTGGAAGGTAAGTGATTCATCCATATATTTATCACCAACTCAGAACTGTTCTACATGTGTGGTACAAAATTCTGCCTTTCTTTGAAACCATATCGCCATAAAACCTTCAGGGATGGTTTGTATCTTTGAAATTTTTGCCAGGAGATATGTTAGATCATATTTTATTAATTATTACATATATACAATCCCAGAAATAACTTGGCAATACAATTTTTAAATGACAAAACAGATGCAGCAATCTAATGTTAATGGGGTGTGCTGGCCCAGCCATGCACAAACTGATCACGGCAGCGGCAGGTAGCACCTTAGGTCATTGTCACCGATAATACTACCAAAGCATTATAGTTTTGCTAAATGGATACTTTTTGTTTGTAGAACTTGATGTTGATACAAATAATTCACAATGTATGAAACAAGACAAACTGAGAATGAAATATGGTTTGTATGTGTACACACACTCACAATTTAATAGAAGTGCACATCAAAAAAAACTGGTGTTAAAAGAACATCAAATGCAAAATTAAGAATATGAACTTACTTCATTTCGTCTCAGCATCACTGACTGAAGTACCAAAAGACTGCTTACTAGTGTTATTTTTACATGCTCTGTTGAGCTGTTATTGTAGATACGCTGCTGATACCTTTGCACATTATGTTCTGGTTTATGCTGCTAATGTTTTTCTTCATTGGCTTGATTCTCAACATGTTAATCTTCAGTAGAAAGGTAAAGATGAACTTGTAAAGAGTGAAATTAAAAACTGAATTATTTTTTTTATTTGGATGAGATTGTAATGTCGTACAGCAATTAATTTTTAGACATTTAGAATATTCAGAACACACTTGGAAAAAAAAAAGTTAAATACTTTCTCATCATAGTGCAACCATTTTTATTTTCTGAAAACTGTGAATATTTATAGATTAAAAAAAAGCTGCAAGCTTTGCAACAAAATCATACTAGTTTACTAATAAAAATAAATGTTATAAAATACATTTATTTAAGATGCCCTAATACATTTGAAAATACATATGTAAATTACAGACACCTTTATTTAATTATAACATGATAACTGTAGTGGACCCACTCAGTCACTGCAAAGCTAGATACTTCTGTCAACAGCAGTATTTCCCATTGTATCAGAACTTCTTTTTTCTATAGTTGCCTTCAGTAATAATTAATGTGCCCACTGCGACCAAAATGATTATTTGACATTTTTCATGTATGCCAACCACCAGCATCAGTATTTAAACCAATGAAGTACTTTTCGATAAACATGGTCTCTCCTGTAGCCTATATGATTACCGCTAGCTGTGGATTTTCTCAAATTTTTTTAAGAAAACACTGAAATAATGCTTACAGAATTTCCATTGCTGAAGGAAAAGCACAACAAACTTGTTTTTCTATCATCGGTTTAAAACATTAAAACAAAAGGGGGTAATATTTTTCCATTTCTGCTTTGTTGTTGATGTTTTAAAACTATTATAGATTATTTATCTTTTGTTGTTTATTATCATGAGTTTAAAAGCTTCTCTAAAAACAAGTAAACTTGACCTCTCCTTGGATGTCCAGGCAGAAAACTAGAACAGCTGTGATGTTGTCAATGTTTGAAAGGATTTATCCACCAGACTCATGAGTCTCATGGCCATAACTGCCAAATTTATGTACTTATTTACCAAAATGCGTGTGATGACCAAATTCAGATTTTTTTAGTCACATAAAGAAAAATGGTTTTAAAGTCGTGTAGTAGAAATTCATCTGGCCTCCATCAGTCACACACACATGCATACACAAGAACGTTGCAACATTCATTTAATTCACAGAAGACACCATTCCATTTCCATTTTAGCTACAGGGAATGTTTTGACTTTTTTACAGAACTTTATCCAACATTGTCCTTGAACAGCCAAAAAAAGGTGGGGGGGGAGGAATTGACTGCATCTTTCAGAGACAAATTGGACCCTGGAGAGATTGAATAATTATTGTTTTAACTCTATTCTGAACTTTACTGCACAGATGGCATGTTTCCAGATAAAGACTACTCATAATTTGCAAAAAAAAAAAATGTTTGTGGGGTGGGGCAGTTATGATTAGTTGTCATTCAAATCAACATTTCACTTACTTGACATTGGGTTGTTTCTCTTGTTCAAGTTGGATAAGAGAGCTCCCACTGAGCTAGATAGTAACTAGGCTCAAAGTACTTTAAAACTTTGTTGCTGTTACTTTACTTGACCACTAACATACTGATTGTCAGTTGTAAAACCAGCTGCCGCCACAGAAAAAGTAGGTTCATTCTATTATCTTTAGAACAGGGTATTTTTCACCTGGCACAGGTAAACATCTGTCTGTTTTTATTGTTTTTATTAACATGCCAATAACAACAAAAGGTTTCTCAGCATCTATGTCTGTTAATGAAAAACAAGAATACAAGTTTAATTCTAGCATTGTATTGTTATCAGTAATGGTATCAATGTTGTTATTTTGAATATTTACACTATCGTGTTTTAGTTTTTTTGAAAGTTGGTTTATCTTTCCTTTGTCTAAAGAAATTCAATAGACTTGTGTAGAGGCTTTGTCAGTCAGTGTGGAACTCATTAATTTTCATTGTTTGCTTTTGGATGCAAAGTCTTCAGTTTAAATGCACAACAGTTGTCCAACAATAAGACTTCTTTCTCAATTCATATGATTACAAATTTGTAAAACTAAAACCAAATACATGGGAAATGGCAGTTAAACAGATAGCTGTTACTTGCAACATTATAAAATTTACATTAACTAGAATATTCTGAAATTTCCATTATATTCTAGAATGTAGATGATCCCTCATTTTCTGTTGTTTTGGAAACTGTTAGAGCTTTCCTTTCCATCTAAAAAATTCTGGAGACTTTGAGGAATTTCTTTATAGCTTCTCCATGTATAAAAAATGTAAATCCTGAATTGTGAAAATGTGTGGAAAGAGTGTAAGTGATCTTGATAGACATGTCAAAATGGCTTGACACATTCAGAAATTGTTGGAAAAATTGATCTTCCAGTAAGGACTGTTGGCAGGGTTAGTGGAATGATGAAGAGAAGTGGATTAACAAAAGTACTGTCAGCAAAGGAAGAATGTGGTTTTGCAAGGCTTCTGAAGAAAGATAATTTTACCTTAGCTAAAGATTTAGAAGTATTGCCAAGAAGAAATTTGATGTATCTGTTAGAAGATGTTTAGTAACAGTTGGCTTCAAATCACACCCGGCAGCTAAAAAAAAAAACAGGACCTTCTGCCATACAAAGAAAAAGGAGATTTCTGTTTTGTAAGTTGACCTGTGAGGAGAACTGTGTGGCAACATTTTCAGTTTGTACATACAACTTACACATCACCGACTCAGGTAGCTCAGGATTACCTGTGGGACCATGACAATTTGTTAATACAAACATCAGTGTATATTTGAGATGAATGTTAGGATACAGTTTTGATGCTACATCATTATTCACTATCTGATTACTGAAATTGATATCATACTTGAAAAACAGGAACTTTTAACAGTATATTCAGTATAAATCATTTGAAAAAAATTAATAAGCAAGGTTATCGTTATGAGTACCTATGGACAGTTTTATTGTTGTATTTTTGGAAGTCACACATCAAAATACTGGTTGAATCTTATTCAAATTTTAATCTTAAAATTCAGGAACCTTTCTTTGTCAGGTATCTGAAACCGATTTTGAATGAACATAAAGCTTTGTTCCAGTTTACATTTTTTCCTTTTAGTCCGCATGTCTTTCTTTTGCATTTTCCAACTCCATTATAAAAGAGCTTCAAGATTTTGTTTTTATGGCATTTTGTTTCATAGTTCCAATAGGTTCATTGTCTCCGTACATACAGTACTGGAAATAATTCTGGAAACAGGAAAAAACTGGATAACAATAGACATCATCTTAGGAATTGTTTGCAAGATTATAAGGAAGATATGTGAAACTGGTACTGTTAACAATGGGTGTGGTTGAAGAAGAAAGACATCAAATTTTCCAAAAGTGATGTTAAGTATTTCAGGGTCCGATGAGCCAGTAGAGATCTTGCAAATGATTTAGCTTCAAGTACGGATGTTAGCATTTCTTTAAGAACTGTAAGATGCACATTAGCGTAAAGTAGGGTCTTAGCAGATGTGTAGCTGCCTGAAAACATTTGCTGAGGAGAGGCAACCAAACAGCAAAGCTAAAATGGGCAGCAGAAATAAACAGTGGGGTGGTCAAACCTGAAAGGTGGTGCTCCTTACAGATGAGTCCAAGCTTGACCTGTTTTGCAATAATTAACAGCCGTCGTCTGTCCAAAGGTAGACTGGGGAGCACTATAACAGTCAGTGTACAACAGCCACATTGATGCGTGTGGCTGGACCAATGCAAGTGTGGAGCTGCATAATAGCCAAAGGTGTAGAAGAATTTGTATAGAATCAAAAATACACTGACTGCCAATCCAGTCAGGTTGTCAGCCATCATGCCATTCCCTCAAAAAGTCATCTCCTTGGGTTGGGATTTATCTTCCAACATGACAATGACCCAAAGCATACAACCAGTGCAGTGAAAACCTATCTGGAATGTAAAGAGGCTGATGAAACACTCATAAAGATGCCTTGGCCTGTGAAAAGTTCTAATGTGAAAATCATTGAGGCTATATGGGGTTATCCATGTACTGAAAAAGTCAGATGCCAATCAAACACTTTGGATAAATTGTGGAAAGTGCTACAGGATATTTGGATCAGCATTGCAGTCATACATTGATAACCTATATGGGAGCATGAAAACAAGGTGCCGTTCTCTATATAAAGCAAAGGGCTTACATAACAAATATTATACATTTCTCAGTTGCAATTACTCGTTATTTGTGCTAGTGCATAACTTGTGTTTCCATGATTATTTCCAATACTGTGTATGTGTGTCTATATATATATATTATATATATTTTTTTTTTTTTTTTTTTGATTTTAGGATAGTGAGAGCCCTCTATCGCTGCCAGGCAGAGAGCGATTCGGAGTTGTCCTTCGACCCTAATGACCTCATTTATGATGGTGAGTTTAATCTGCCTAGTTTGGCTATTTATATGAATTTTTTAAAAAAACTAACCTTTTATATTTTTTTTCTAACACTGAGCTTCTGTAGATCAAAATTCTTATAAGAATGCTTTCTCAAAAAGATGGTATTCTATTTTCATCTTTAGCTTTATTATTTTTTAAAAAAAAGAAAACAAATTTTTTTCCTGATCACACAGGAAAGATTTTACAAGCAGAGGTTTTATTTAGTAATGTAAAGAGTGATGGTCTGGCGATCTTTTGTTCAGATCCTTTCTACAATCATTTAGTTTAACTCTGCTTCTTTTTTTCACAAGATATTTCCAAAAAGCTAAATATCTGCAATTTTACTGTTTTACTAACATGATACAGTCCATATTCATTCCTGAAGCAGTCCCATCAGCTTTTTTTTTTAATGATATTTTATGTGTTAAGTTCTCATCTATAGATCCCATAGGCAACCCCTGACCCTGCACCAGCTTATTGTGAGTATGAGGTTTTACTAAATCATCTCTGATTTGAATAGTCATTGGAGTCCATGGCGGACACTTAAAAAGAAATGCAGCAAGTAAGTTTATTGATAAACCGGGTAAAGTAATCACAGTTGTCATTCATTCAGCCTCAAAATATATTGTAGACACACCTCAATGTTTATAGTGGGCGTATTATAGAAAATTAATTTGTACACATTGAAGATTTGGTTTCTTGAAAAGCGCTCACAGGCTCTCGTTTGTAGACAAACTTCATCCAATCCACCTGACATCATTAGAGTCTTCAGATCCAATATCTTTACATAGTGCATAAATAAGTTTACGCTTGTTTCTATACATGCGATTTTAGAACAGTGAATCAACTTCTTGTGAACAAGGAATATTTTTTCCATTTGTACGTATGCTCACTTTTAATTTAAAAAGCAATATCATAGAAAAGAAAAGATTACTTAATAGGATGATTGTCGCCTTTTGAAATAGCTTTGTTTTGTTGTTGTTTTTTATTCTTCCATTATACGGATCCCTGCCATAATAAAGGGAGCACCATCAATTTGAACTACATTTATTTTGTAATGAATGTACAACAACTGTTTGAAAAATAATTTGCCATATCTGGTAAGAGTGCTTTCCTGTAGAACATGGAGACTTGTTCCTCAGGTTTCCCACTAAGTTTACATCTATTTCTTCCATTGCTGCTGAGGATGTTAGTTTTGAAAATTTAGCCCTTAGCTGATTATGAAGATTTCCATGGGTTCATTATCTGAGCTGTGGTGCCAAGGGAAAAAAAACTACTAAATATCCATTCTTTCTTCCAAGTTGTAGTGGTTCTGGATGCATGGAATGTTTCTCTAACTTTCTGCTTAATATTATGATTACAGCCAAGGATATCATGATGAATTAAAAGTAGGAGGGCATTTAGAATGGCAATAAAACTGACTACAATCCATTTAACTTTTATGGCAAATTTCAAGCTTCATCTTTGTTCCATATCTCTCATGCCTGATAGTGGTGAAAATCCTCACCATTATTTATTCCAACTCATATTTAATCCAAGGGATGTGAATTGGAGAAAGTTTGACTTGTCTATGAAGACTACACCCTGCTGATATGCATGTTACACAAGACTGGGTGGTGACAGCCTTTGTTCATATGTTATCAATACTTTCTTTCAAGCTATTAAACAGTTCATGCTTTAGCTGAAAAGATTATGGCCAGTTGCAGCATCTTTGAGATAGTGACAGCACAGCTAAGATGCTATATGCAGTACCTAATCTTTTCTCCTTAAATATTTGATTTACAAAACCTGTGAACAAAGCAGTACAGTATATGGCCTAACCAACCTTAAATCAGTTAGTTATCCAATCCTTGGTCAATGGGAAATGTCCAGGATCCTACATACTTTTAGCAGCACATTCCAGAAAATGAATCTGTCTACCTCAAGCCTATGGTGATGACAAGGGCCAACCATGTAAATCATGAACAAACTTGGCTTTCTGAGGATATACAACTTTTGGCAAAGATCTCTATTTTTCTTTGGAAAACTGATTTTAATCTAGTGGTATCTTTAAAGTTAAATTAAACTTTAAATTTCTTTTTTAATCTTTTATTTAATGATTTTTTTTTCATTTTCCAAATATTATTTATTACAGATTTGTCTTAGAAAGACTAAAAATGTATTTAAAATATACACTTTTATTCTGTTTTCCATTATTCTTGTATTCATGTTTGAAACAGTTATGGAAACAGGAAAAACTGGGTATAAAATGCAATTAACAAGTGATAGAATCACATCCCACATGTAATAATGATGATATGCTTCATAGTACAGTCAAGTGTTGATATGTTACACCGAGATTGGTTGTCATGCAAGTAATCAGAAAGTGGTACGAATGAGTATAAAAGCAAAGGTATTGATAACATTGTAGTGTGATGGATATGTGAAACTGGTAGCTGGCTAAACAATGGGTGTGTTATTGAAGAAGAAGATATGCTGTATCAAATTTTCCAAAAGTGATGTTAAGTATCTCAGGGTCCGATGAACCTTGCGAATGATTTAGCTTCAAGTACGGGTGTTAGAATTTCTTTAAGAACTGTAAGATGCGCATTAGCATAAAGTAGGGTCTTAGCAGATGTGTAGCTGCCTGAAAACATTTGCTGAGGAGAGGCAACCAAACAGCAAAGCTAAAATGGGCAGCAGAAATAAACAGTGGGGTGGTCAAACCTGAAAGGTGGTGCTCATTACAGATGAGTCCAAGCTTGACCTGTTTTGCAATAATTAACAGCCGTCGTCTGTCCAAAGGTAAACTGGGGAGCACTATAACAGTCAGTGTACAACAGCCACATTGATGCGTGTGGCTGGACCAATGCAAGTGTGGAGCTGCATAATAGCCAAAGGTGTAGAAGGATTTGTATAGAATCGAAAATACACTGGCTGCCAATGCAGTGAAAAGCTATCTGGAACCCACACCAATGTGCCTTGGCCTGCGCTAAGTTCTAATATAAAAACCATTGAGGCTATATGGAGTTGTGTGTGTAATAAGATAGTCAAACAACAACCAAACACTTTGGATAAGTTGTGGAAAGTGCTGCAGGATATTTGGAACAATATTCTACAGTCATACATTAATAACCACATATTATGCTCTATATAAAGTAAAGGGCTCACATTACCAAATATTGTTACTCTGTACAACATATTTTTCTTTTGTATATTTTTTGAATGTGTATTGTGTGTATATTTTATACATTTCTCTGTTGAAATTACTCATTATTTGTGCATGTCTTGTATGTGTATCCATAATTATTTCCATTACTGTATATGAACTTTCTTAGCATGTTTGCAAACATTTATTATTTTTAGCTTAATAATATGAAAACATTTTCTTTTTACATCATTTAATTTTTTTTTTATTTTCTCAAGTTAAAAATTCTAAAGAGCCTGGCTGGTTGGAAGGAACCTTGAAAGGCGTGACAGGACTCATTCCGGAAAACTATGTTGAATACATCAACAAGAGAGGGTTTGCACAACCTTGCAGCCAAGCCAGTGAGTAGTATCTGCTGCATGGTTGTGCCCTTCAAGTTGGGGCTGCTTTATTGTTCCACCCATGGGTACAACTACAAGAGCACCAGTATGAACCAAGTATCAACTGCTGATACATTCCATACAGCTGAGGAACAAACTCTCACAACTCAGAGGACTCTGGATATTAATGTATATGGGCTATAACTTGATTCTATTATATATATGGACGATATTTCTTAACAATTGCTCTGGTTTTACTTATTCTAAGCAGAATAGTTTTCTAATTAATCTGTAACAAGGTGTTGAGTAATTATATTATGTAAAGTAAAAACATAAGAGTATGACAAATGCATTTAGATTTTTAAGAAAGGATAATACTTTTTGCTTTAGTAATGGAAAATTTGGCATTTGGAATTTCTACTGCTATAAAATTGAAGATACTAAATACACAGTATATAGTTGACAATTATCTGCATTTTCAAAAATATTTACTGTTTTCTGTGTAATTATATGATAGAATTCTTCACAAATGCATTCTTGAAAATACGCTAACAAGCGATGTGTTTCCTTGATCATTATTTTAAAAGAATTAAAAATCTATTCTCTTTAACATATCTGATTAGCTATTTTATTAATTCTTTTAATCTTGAATTTAGACTATTTACTATTTAAAAATTCCAATGATCTATTTCATTCATTTGAATTTACTACAGACATTGCTCAGATTCTAGGATGGTTTGATGGAATTCTTTTTTAAAGGTAATTGTTTATTGTTTCTTGGTTTTCCCTTCTCCTATTTTGAGGATTTAGTTTGTTTTTTTCTTTTTCAGAAACTGTGCCAAAAGCATTAATCTATATTTTTAAAGAAGCCGAGTGTGATATTTATATTAGTATATCAGTTATCTAGTAGGTCAGATTGCATAATTACTATATACTTGTTTCAGATACAGGTACCCCTTTCCTTGGCCATTCTGATTAGAAGTAAAACAATCGCCCTGATACAGTCTTTCTAGCTTTACCTCTGGAGACCCTTGTACAGAGGGTTAATTTTGATAGAGGGAAGGTCCTTATACACAAGTCGTCATCATTCTATAAAAACTATTGAAGTGATTACTAACCATCCATGGTCTTTATGACCAGGTTAAAATGTATTGATATTACTCATAATTGGATAATTAATAGGGAAATACATTGCCTGTAAACACCCTCAGTTCAGTTGAATGGTCTGGATTCTGACATTTTAATTATTTTTACATCGGAAAGATTTAGTGTAATATAATTAGACTTTTGATGGAAATCTAAGATTTATGTATTACATTAAACTAGTTTTACTTATCCCAGAGCTGTTCAGAGACTGGTTGATGCAGCTACTATTAGATGTCTGCTTTGTACGCAACAAGTCACAAAGTGTCATTTTGTATCTCTTTCTTTGGTTGAGATTACTAAGTGATTATATATATATATATATATTATATATATACATGCCATTCCAGTATGATATTGCTGTTTCTAAGGAGTAGAAGTGAAGTAGCATGAACTCCATAGTTTTTAGGCCTTTGTCACAGATTTGTTACTGTTCGCTACTCTGGTGAGCATGTTTGGTAGCCCTAGCCAGAGTATGGCTGCTTGGCTGTACAGTACTCTTCCCAGTAAGCTTGAGAACCTGGTGTCTTATACAAATGTGTCATGGTTGACTCCAGTAGATGATCCTGGTTTGGTCTGCGACAGTGCTGTAAATATTTTTTTCTGTGAACGATAACTGTATATAATTAAATAGCGTTTTTCTTTTTTTTTATTTGATAAAGAATTGTGGCAATGAAATGCAACAAAAATTATTATTTTAAATATTTTTAACAAGTCAGTTACACAGATGCGCATATACTACCAGCATCGTCAGTTTGTGTTGCTGTTTTTAGGCCAGGAAACATGATGAGGAAGGAGACCTTGGCAAATTTATAAAAATAAAGACACACTCTTGCTTCATTAATTACAAAAGTCATTGTATGTTGTTGGTCCTTAGAATTAGTTAATCTGATAGCTTCATATTCCAACTGTTAGGCATTAAACTAAAAATGTCCTCAGATATTCAGAAACTAACAAAGGTGGTTAATTAAAACAAGATTCTGGGGAATTTTTTTTTAATACTTTGAGCTACTATAACTATTATTGTTTAGACAATGAGCACATGAAAAATAATGTTCAATTTTTGCAAAATTCCAGATTTGGGGGTGGTTAACAAAAGATAAATCTTCAGATTTAAGTGGGATTTTTGCTTGATTTTTCTTTTAGAAGATACTAAATTATTCCACTTTGCATTCATGTAAAATAAGCCATATCTATCATCTATGCTGGCATTCCGACTTTTCTTTTGCAAACAGCTAAGATATTTTCATAAACATTCATGCTGACATTCCTCAGAATTAACTTGAACTGTCTACTAAATGTTGAACACATCAGGTGCCACATTATTTCAGATGCCATTCATATGCTCTCTCTTGCTCCTTTAAGTTTTTGATCGGAATATTTATTTCTAGGAATACAAACTATAATCCGTCATTTACTCAGGACACCAAGTTATTTTAGGATATTGTTTAACCTCGTTTTTAACCCCCATTTTTCCTTAGTTTATTTTACAGTAAATAACCTCCCCTTTATTTTTAAAATGCATTAAATACTTTGATAACTCTTGGCAGTTATCCTCTGAATATCTTCCTTCAACCAGGATCTGACGTAATCAAGTCTATGTGGAATCATCCTGTGCACACTTGAATATCGACTTTAGCTAGTTATAGAAGCATGCAAGATAAACTTGCCACTTAATTGGTATAAGAACCTGTAATTAGCACCAGCTTGGCTGCATAGTTTGAGTTAACGAAAGCCCAGATTGCCAATTTCCGTTTGGTCATTACTGTCTTAAATGAGAATCAATATGCTATTGTTTGTTGTTAAAAAATTTAGAAAAGGAATCTTGTGCGCGGGTGTATGTTGTTAAAATTTGCATAATTAAATGTTCGTGTTACATGGGGGATGTCTGCTACAAATTGTAAAATTTCTAATTTTCGGGAAATAGCCAAGAATGACAAATTAAGTCACATTGGGGTGTTTTTTTTTTAAATAAATTGTAGGAGTAGTTGATATTGTCTTCAGTAACCTGAAAAGAAGAAAATGTATTTGCAGATTGTTTCATTAAAAAAGGTGTGTGTGTGTTTAATAACAGTGGTTCAAGGGAGATGCATCTTCAAAAGAGAATAGCAGTCACAAATAACTTGAAAAAAAGCAGTACAGTTATTTATTCATTTATTTTCAAAACTTCCTAGCCGTGATGCCAAACAAATTTCCTATTGGCAGGGTTTGTTTTCTGAAAATGACACAATCATCTGCTTTGACAGAAACTTGAATAGCTCGAGTTTGTTGTATGTTGTGATTTTGTAGTTTTTTAAAAGAAAAACAAGGAATATTTCCACCTGATTTATTTTATCTGTACAGTACATAGTACAAATTTTGTTTACGCTGAAAAATAGAAAGGGAAAAAACACATTACATAGAGGAGCAGTTCTAACCTAAAGGCTGCTCAGCTAAGCCCCATGAAAATTTGTTGGTATCCGAGGAGCTACTAGGATTCTTTTTTTCTGTTTTTAGTTTTAAAAACTTGGGTACAGTTTAGTACAGTAAGGCAGCAATGGTTCTATGGCTTTGTGACTTAGAAATTCCTTTTATTTTTTCGGAATAATCAGAAAGTGTGGTTTTATCATCTATCTATCTTTTGAGCTTACTGAACTCTGGACTACTTTGCATCTCCATGCTCACAACCATAGCTGTAGCATTGTGATTTTTGTGCTTGATTGGGGTTTTCCAAGATTACAAACCTGTTTTTCTTGCTTGAATGCCGGTGATTCTATTTTTGCATTTAATGTTGGAAATCTACTGAGTTTTAGACAGATTTTGTTAAGTTGTAGCCAGTATTAGGAAGCAGGTAGAGTTTGCTTAATGCAAAAACCACCATCATGAACTGTACAAAGACGTGCTGTTTCTGTTTGCATATATTTTTGAACATGTAATGTTTTCCTCCAGATGAACAATGTGTTGTGTTGTATTTTTATTTTTCATAAATTATTCAGATATCTCGTTAAATCTCTAGTTTTACCATCTGTGCTATGTTTTTCCCTGCACCCATTTCTTTTTGTACAGTGTATGTAAAACTGAGTTTACTGCCAGTTTTAATATCAGTAAACCTAATTAAATGTGGGGACAGCAAATGCCTGTATATTTTTACATTTAATAAGGGCTTGTGTTTTTTTTTTCAATAAATTCATATTTTAATACCCTTAATGAAAAATATTGACTTGGATCTGCAGTAGTTATTACTCATGTTAATATGAGATACCTTAAAAAAAAATAATGAAAATAATAGGGTATTTCTGACATTATTTATCTATCCCATCAGTGAAAAATGTTCTGTTTAGTGGATGGTAATCAATGTGATGTCAAAACCTGAAATTTGTTGTGTTGTATTTTTTTTTCCTGGATGCTGCTGCTGTGAGAAAAAGAGTTTTACATATCATATGTAGTTAACTGTGTATTTTTATTTGTATACAGTGAACATAAAAACATTTGTTGTTCTCTCTTGTACTTACACAGCTCACATAACATAAGGTCTTCTTCCTTTCTCTCCATGATGGTCTCGGCGTTCCGCTGTTGGTCCAGCCATAACTCTGTCTATTTCGTGCCATTAGCTACGCTTGCATGCATTACAAATGGGACCTCAGTTTAGTAAACACAAGCAGCAGCTGCTACGAGGCTTTTGGAGTGAACAAAGTATCTCAGTGTTTTTAAATCAGTTTCATGCTTCTAAGAAGTAAAATGGACAGGGTGGTGGTTGTCAGGTGGTTGCTTGTTATATCCCTGAATTTGCTTGTAAAAGATAACCTTCATTTTTATTGTCAGGTGAACTTCTTAGACAACTGTGTTTGTTATCTTGATGTACAAATAACCTTTGATTTGAAATTGTATAACTGCATGTGCCACTTTTTGTTTGTACAGAGAATTAGTTTATGGTATTTGTTTATATTTAATAAGCAGAACTGGGACCAAATTATTGCTAGCAAGAGGAGCTTTCTCAAAGGTGCTTTTGTTATGTTAAATTTTCTGTTCTCTGATTTTATTTTTCTTGAAATTGTTGACATTGTTTGGATTCCATGTTGTTTATAAGCTGTTGCATTATTTTGTATGTAATTACATATCTAAGAGAGAAATTGAATGAAACAAATATGGTTATTTTGTGCTGGTGCTGTCTCATTGCATTGAGTACTGCGTGGGTATCCGGTGCAGCAGAGAATTGTAAAACCAGTTTGGACTGGCTGCTGAATTTTCGAGGACACCAATTTAAACCCTTCAGCTACTGATATCCCAAAAAATTAATTTTTTTGTTTGGAAGTTAACAGCAAACAAAAGTTGGTTGTAAGAGTTTTGCCGTTTGTGATCAGTCCATTTGGTGGCCTTGTATTTCGTTCTGAGAACAGAGGCTATCAGTACTGGATAAAAATGTCTTGTACGTACGTGTAAAGGCCTCTTGGTGAAAAAGTTCTACAATAAAATATGTTTACGCAAATAAGAAATAGCTACAACATAAGTGAATTTCTGTTTTCAAGTGAACTTGTTGTATTATCTCTAAATATTCATATAGCATTTTAGCTCTTAAACCACTGAATGGAGTAGACTCGCAGACTCCATCTATCAACAAACATTAATTGTATTTTAAATGAGGTTATGCAAAACCATAATTTTTACGCTTAGATTATTTCTAATCTTCACAAATCTTGGTGTTTCAGCTTTGCAGATTTTAAAACTTCATTTTTTTACAAATATTTCAAGAGAGTGTATCATTACACAGGCTCTGTTTTTTTTTAACCAGTTAAATTGTTTGATGTATTCTCATTTTTTTTGCACCACAATGTTCGTTCAGCAAATAAGTTTCTAATTTGAAACAAGTATAAATAGGCACTTATGGAGTTTTTATTTCCTACATAACTTTCTCCTTTTTTTTTTTCTTAAATGCATCACAATTTATCAGTGATTCTTCTTTTACCAGTAACAAAGTCAGTCTAGCCACGCCATTGTTACCCAAATAATGTCATATGCTTATAACTCTCCCTAAAACTTGTAGCAGTGTTTTACATGAAGAGACCATGCAATTTAATATTTTGAGTTATTGCACATCAAAGTATTTGCTATTTTACATCAGAGGGAGACACACTTAAGCTGAGTTTACTTAACACTACGTATTCTACTTATTCCGTGTGAGCGTTGTTGTCAATGGATGTGTATGAAGTGTGTTTAGCAGTTTGTTTTTATGGTGTACGATTGGCTGTCATGGTTTCTGTTACTGAACCATTCACAGCCAGTTCTGTCTGTTCCAGCCGTTATGAAATAATGGAAATGTGTGTGGATGTTTCCAACAGATTTCTACCTGTGCCCATCTATGAACTGTACACAAATGAGATAATGCGAAGGAGTTGGTTGGTTTTTACTTTGTGATCAGACAAAACAACATGTTATTGGTAATTGCATTTTGCTAGGTATAGGACCAGTCGGCGTAAGGTTTGTTGTATGTCAATAAAACCGTTTGTCACACACTGTTTTTTTTATGCTTCATTGCTTCACTAACCTTGCCGGAATTTCTTCAAATCAGTACAGCCCCCTTCTACAACAGGCAGAGTTTGTTTTGGGTGAAGGTCTGCTGTATGTGTACAATTACATAACTAGGCTCTTCCCCACCTGTGAATAGCAGTCATGCGCACTCTGACTCCTGAGTTATCTAGACGGCGGTGATTATGTGCAGGTGGGTGTAGTGCACAATTCAGAAATTGACAAATGGGGAAAAAAGGTAGAAATTAAGTTCCTGAATGTTTGTAGTATTCTAATTTGTGACAGTGGGACCAGCACTATTCACTCATTTAATTATCTAGCTAGACTACCCTACAAAAATGTATTGGAAGTTAAAAGTTAATTTGATTGTAGACTCTCTCTCAACAAATGTAGTTTACAATGCTTTTCACTAAACACTGCTTCAAATCTACATCGAAGAAAAGCGTGCATGACAGCAGAAGAGGTGGTTGGTTCGTGTTGGATTAGTATAATCTTTTATTAAATTACACGGAAATTTGCATTTTTCATCAGATGATGTGAAAATAGATGTTAATACAAACATTTTAAGATAAATGGAAAACTGCTTATTACATTCTGAGAGGGAACGTGTATCATAACTTTGATTTAACATTTGCTAGTAAGTATAGGTTTGTTTTTGCAGCTACTTGCCATTGGCCGCAAAATTAGAAAAATGTGTGAGAGTGGAAACTTCCAATTAAAGCTGTTCTTCAAACTACCACTCCATCTTGATGGACATGGTGGTCGAGTACACTGTCAGACCTTTACTCTTAAACTCACTGAGATATGCCTTCCCATATTTACTTAACCAGATTAGTGGCATGACAGCCACAAATTTGAATTTGAATACCATTTATATATATATATACACATATGCACACATCTTAACAAACTGGCCAGCCAATGTACTCTTTCAGACTTGGCCCTGGCCTGGTTTACAGATGCAAATTAGATTGACTACATGATGTGACAGGTGATCGTGCAGCACTGTATGTGATAGACAAATGCGTTTGCAGTCAGTTTAACAGTTGGAGGAAAAGGCTAAAATAGCATTTGAAAGAGGCAGGTGCCACAGTGGCCAAGACATCGGTCAATGGAGTTTATCTGTAATGGCAGAAAGCAACGGAAATGTCTGCTGTGTGGGGGCGGGATTGTAGACTCAAAATGTAGTGACAGAAGAGCAAAGTAGTTAGGATGGTCCAACCAACATTCAACATGTGATAATAGGAGACCATTGCATAAGCCACTGATCACAGTTACCAACATGAGAAGATACCTTGTTTGATGTAAAGAATGTAGACTTTGGACAAGGAGAACTGGCAAGCTGTATTTCATCTTTTTTTTTTTTTTTCACAGATGGGGGAAAGCACATGAATCACTCAGCTCTTTTGTAGTCTCAACTGTTTATCCCTCTGGTGGAGTCATGTGTGATGACTGTTATTTGGGCAAATGATGGCTTTACCTGCTATTAGGCATAGCCCCTAATAAAGTGACTAACTAGTATATGCATGTGTGTGTGAACAGACACATACAATAAACTTGACGAACTAGGAAGTAAAGATAATGAAGATCTATTTTAAAAAGTTGTTGAGCATGATTACTATACAGCCAAATGTACCAACTTTAAACAAAAATAATATGAATCCATTCATTTATTTTGCATTAATGATTTTTCTTGAAACTGTGTATAATTCATGTTTAAATCTAAAACTATGAAGAAAGTGCTGCTTGATAACTTCAATTAGTGAGAGAAGTAAAGATCAACAAGTTTATAAAGAGATTGATTTCCACATTTCATGAAACCATTCTGACTCATTTGTTGGTTTTATAAACAGTACTGCTATTTGTGCATACCTGTATTGATTTATGAGGTAGTTCTGCAGTAGATAAATGGGTTACCATAGCTGAGGGTCCAAGTATAGGACCAGCTCAGTTTGGTGTACCTACCCATGGTTTGTTCTCTATCCTTTATCAGCTGGCTACATGGCTTGTACCTTTACCACCATTCCGGAACCCCCCCCCCCAAACTGTACATAGGTAATTTGCTTGGTCACCAAGGCTGATATCCCATACCTTCCCCATCTATCTCACTGCTGTGCAATGTCCTTAGACTTTGACCATCAGAACAGGGTTCACCAAGACAAATGATATAGCCAAAAGCTGATATTACTGATACTTTATTGCAAACCAATGGATAGCAGGTAGTTAATTGCATAGCATACTAGCCTGCTGCAGTTGAGAGCCTTTGTTCAGTCCCCACCGGAGATCAATTTGGTTTGGAAAACCTGCAACATGGTTTCTTCTTGCCCTTTCTGTACCAGTTAATCAGTGTAGGTTTCTTACAAGTGCTCATTCCCTCACGCAGCAAGACAGAGGAGCTGCCTGCTGCACCTTGGTGTAGTACCTCCTGGCCTTGTGAAATTGGCAGCCAATTATAGAAATGGAACTTGGCTGATTTCTGCCTTTTGTACTGGGAGGAGGAGGAGGATCCTAAACCATTTGCTTTCTGCACCATAGATTTATACGCACCACCAGCTGTCAGACAGAGAAGAAAGTGTGCGTAATTAACATTTTGTTAGAACTGGGTTGACTCTTTACAGTAAGCGTTCACCGTGTTGTCTGCCGTTCTCTACAAGAGCCCCCCAGACATACTGCATAGTACACAGTTGTGGATGGGTGATGATATGCTGCTGCAGATGGTCATGGTACAGCCACATTTTCAGATAGACCCATTAGCAGAAATCTTCAGAGATATGTTGCTCTAAAGATGCCTTGCAAGTTCCACGTAATATAAGCAGAGGTAACAGCGAAAGTGGTCTAAATCTGCAGACACTGACAAAGCATTTGCTATGACTGCCACACTTCATTAACGTTTTTACAGTTTAGGAGATAGATAACAAACATGAAGTGGGATCTTTGTCGTGATATAACAAAAAAGGGGGATTCTTGTAAACCTTTTGCTAATAATATAACCATATAGGAATTGTATTTATTGTGGCAAGAAACAGCTGCTATAAAACTAATATTTTTAAATTTAGCAATTTTAGAAATACATTGAAAATAAGATGAAAGAAAACAAAAAATGTAAATTGGATGTTAATTTTTTTTTTTTTTTAAAAAAAGGGGGAAATGTACGGTTTCTTTGTGACCAAAGTAGTTTAGGGGTCTGTAAAGAAGTAAGATTTGGTGGAGTAACTGGCTCACGGTGGACAGATGAATGACTGGGTTTCTTCCATTTTGACCAGAAAGATCTAGCTGCCATTTCTTTGGTCACCTGCCATGTGTAGAAGTGGCGGCAGGTTACTGAGCGAAAATGTTCTTTAAAAATTACAAAGCAGAAGAGTACCTGGTGTCACAGAGACTCGTCTGATGCGTTATGAATTCACCTGTAGCTTTTTAGGGATGATACGTTGTCTAAATAATTACAAAAAATGTCTCTTGACAATTTCACATCTATTGGAATTTTAATCCTTTTAGATAAAATAAAATAAACCCTACCAACATTGGGTCAGTTCCCTTGAATGGCCCCTTAAGGGTTTATAAAACTGCCAGAAGCCACCTTATTTTAAATATTTATAAGATAGCATGATGGTTTTAAAGTCTCTCAATCTTCTCCCTCTTGCTACGCTCTGTTAAACACAGCCACAATGGATACGTAAATACTCCTAAACTATACCAAAAAATTATCAGCCAAAAATGTGGTCAGTTTATTAATTCCAGTTCTTCCCCTGCACCAAATATTAACCCCCCTTTAGTTCTTGTTTTAAAAAAGCTTGTCTGCCCCTTCTTTTTCCACTATTATCGTTCATGCAGTCGTGCTTGCATGATTGTCTGGTGTTGGGTTATTTTCCATGATGTCAAAGATCATCACTGACCTTCCCTACCTTTGGCTGAGTCTGATAACGTCTCTGTTTCTATTCTGAGGGTTGTCCCACAAGACGCTAGCTAAATCAGTCAACGAAACCCCATAGAACGTAAGGATACGAACACTTCTCTTTTTAGAGAAAATAACTTGTTAATTAGATCAGAATTAAAGTGAATTAATAAACCCACCATTTTAATTAGTCTCCCTCTTTTCTTCTACTTAGTTTTTGCCACCAAAAAATTACCTATCCTTTTGTATTTTGGTTTAACCAAATCTCAGTGTGTTTTAAACCATGGAGATTGATAAATACTTTTTTTAAAACAAAATGTGTTAGAGAATTTAAAATTTGAATTTTAATGCAAAATTGCAAGGCATGCATTCAAGTTATCTCCCCTTCTCTCAGATTATATTAAAGATGGTGGATGGGGAGATACTCTTCTGATTTCTGCCCAGAATAGGTTAGGGTCATCTTACAGCAAAATGTCTCGTCAGAAAGATTATTACTGAAATGAATCTTGGTTTGTTATAAAAGCAGGCAGTGTCTACACTATTCCTGTAGTATTTGAGATGCAGGGTTTTTAGAGAAAAGATTTCAAGGATTAGAATTATTTTCATTTCAAAAATTTGGAGAAAGAACAATTTTTGAGAGGAAAAAAAAAAATATATATATATATATAATAATGCTTAGAGAATGGGATTTTTAAAGGAAAATTTCCAAGACTGTTATTGTTTTAATATAAAAACAGAAGTTTTCTTCTTTCCAAAACTGTGCAGACAGTAAAAAAAAAGAAAGGGTTTCAACATGAGACCCCAGCTATGCCCCCACAAAACTTTAAAAAATCCATATTTACATTTGATGACATCTGCTGTAGCCCTTCTCCACCTCCCAGCTTTCTGGTGTGCAGTATGATTCACCTCTCAGGTTCAGGCCCCAGGGCTTCGAGATCAGTAGGGGGTAGGAATGTTTGAGTTAAGCAGTAAACAAGGTCCCCCTAGACTTCATTCTAATGGGTTTATCTAATAGAAACAAATTTACAAACATCAGTCTGGCAAACATGAAAACAGCCAGTAACCAATCAAAGAACAATTAGGATAATTAAAATAAATCATTAATAGTATCAGCAGTGAATTACTTAACCCTTTGACTTTTGAACTGACCAAAGGTTAGAACAATGGTTCCTAATCTTTTTCTAAGTGTAATCCAATTAACACCCTGACAAAAATGAGCATCATCAATGCATGCACTCTGCTTGCGGGGATGCTACCCCTGAATATTTTGTAAATAAAAAGGGGTGAGTAAAATAACTGCAAATTGAGGTGAACTGGGTCAATACACTGGTGCACATTACACCATGACTGTTGAGAGTATTCAAAGGATTAATGTGGGTGGAAATAATCCTGATACTGGCTGGCTTTACCCTTGTGATCCCTAGTCTGAGAACAGATGGGTTAGAAACCTAGAACTGCAAAATTATCTGAGGTTCTTATGTCTTTCGGTATTGCATTAATAATTCACATTTTTTAAATGGAGGTTAATAAAACAACTTTTCTTTAGCCCAGAGGTCGACAAACTATCTTCGTGGAATTACTGTGTAAGATGTGTTATATGCAAAAAGGAAAAATAACCAAACAATGCCAAGATAACTGTGGTTTTCAAAGTGAAAAAGGACTGTACGGTTGTTATGGAAGACAAATCAAATTATTAAAATGACAGATGTCTTACAAATAATTCATAAACTAGATTGGTTTCCAAAATTTAACAAGAAATATATATATATATATATTTCCAAAATGGCTAAAATTATATTCACTACATGATCAACAACCTCTCCTCTTCATGTAACACAACTTTTATGAAAGAAATATGCAAATTACAAAATTTAGGGGTGTAAAGGAAAATAAGAAGGAATCGTAACACAAATGTAAACCAAAATGAATTAGAGATCATTAGTGGATATAATTCTATACGTCTCTCATAGATTTCCATGCATCCCAATCATTTCCAATAGGATTTAGTTCAGGACAATGTGCTGACTATATTTTGTCTTAAGGGTGTTGATTTATTACACATGCGTTATCAACCAGTAAAGTGAAGTTATCCCTAATTACACCTGTTTATCGTCTGGCATAAAGATTCAGAATCTTGTACCTATCCCTCATTGCAGTCAGGGTACCTTCCTGAAACACATGCAAGTCTGTAAATCTGCCCAATAAAATTTCTGCCCCAGATCATCACTCACCACCACCATAACGATCCCTTTCCACAATGCTTGAGAGCTGGCTACATGTTCCATGTTCCCTCCAGATGAGTGTGCACTCTGAGTCATAGTGAAAGCTAAATCTCGACTTATCAGTAAAAAGAACATGGCTCCAGTTGGCGGTATCCAAGCAACATGTTTAAGACACCCGTTCAGCCACTCCTGTTTATGGTGACAGGTCAAGATACCCACCATGGGTCATCTCTAGTTGCAACAGCCTCCTAATGTATGGGGGAGACTGATACCTGCCTCCCTGTGACCACAGAAAGATCAGAAGCAGGTTAAATTGATGATGAAGTTTTGCTTCACAGAGCCAAACAGAGCATACAGGATTGTCTGCTGGAGTTGTAACCCCTTGGTTGACCATGAACTGGTCTTCAGACAATTTGTCCATGCACTTGAAATTGTCTCCATGGCTGAGAAACCTCTTCTACCACCTAACTCTGTGTTTGCCCAGCTTCTATCTCACCAACAACTCTTCTTAGAGAATCTTTCAAACAAGCATGGCTATCCATCTGTAATGTTACCCTTTAAAACATATATCCTTACAGCCAAAATTGATATGAACATAACCCAGTTTCTTTTCATGTCTCTATATCAAAATTAGCAAACCTGCTTTTTACAGGAACTCATCTACATATTCCTTTGAAAAAAGTTGTCACATGAAAAGGAGATAGAACTTTAACCATTTTAGAAATGTTTTGTCAGTTAACTTTAGGAAGCCAGTGTAGTTTACGCTATCACTATGGCTGACCTCATTCATCCACGATTCTATTGATTGTCTTTTTTTTTAAATATCCAGCCATGTTGACACTTTAGGCAATGTGTATTTCTGCCCCCCCCAACCCGATAACTTTGTGACTATGCTCAAAAAAATCCTCATTTTCAAGACCTCAGTAGCAACTCCCCCTAAATGTCTAATACCCTAATTCGGTAGCATTGAATAGTGTTTCTTTAAACCAGTTTAGAAATCAGATTAATAGTCATTTCTTTTCTGCTGACTTTTTTAAATCGGAGCCATGATGGTTTAGGACTTTCATATGGCATCCCTACATTCTTTAAGAGAAAGCAACTGTTTGGTCTCACTCTGAGCCACTGATGATGATGATGATGATGATGGCTTCCTTAAGGCAACTTACCTAAAGTAACACAAAATCTGCCCAGGTCATTCAAAGGGTGGATGAACTAATGGTACGCTGTTGATATGCAATACAGATCTTGTTAGACACAAGAAAATATGATGCCCCTTTAACTTCTTGTATCCAAGCTACTGCAGTGTATATTATCGCATAGAATAGAAAGGCCTCAAATTGCACTAACATAGTCTAACAAGTTCTGTATAGTATAGCAACACAGAATGATATATTATAATATAGTGAAGTATAGTATAGAAGAAAACAAGCATGGTATTATCCAGTACTTTGTAGTCTAATGAGCTTAGTATAGCAGAGCAACATAGTATCATTACAGTATGGTTTAATATAGAATGGAGAGGTGAGTTTTTTTTACACTACAAAATACACATGCAGTCTATTTCTTTTAAGTATTTACACTCACAACTTTACCTGCAGCTATGCTTCACAAATGCTCTATGTTAATGATATGCTATGATTATTACCTTATACTGTGAGCCACATTTATACTGCAATGCTATATTATGTGATAATATGCATAAATCAATCATGTGCATGGTATTATCTGATGCTCTTCCTCCACATTATGCTAAGTGCGGTGATGTATATTAAATTACACTGTAGCCCTGTATTAGTATATGCTCCTGATAGAAACTGATAAAGATTATCTTAGTTTTTGAAGGAAAGTTGGCATGCAAACAGAATTAGGGATATCTTTTTATTATATTTAAAAAAATGTTAGTGAGGGTGTCAAAAGGTACACAGCTAATCAGTTGCTTAGTCTTGAAAAATAGTTTCAGTGATATTCAATAAATGACTAAGTTTGAATAATTAAAATATACATATTTAAATAACCACACAAATTGAAGACCTTGGGGTGGGGGGTGGCCAGTTAGCGCAGTCAACCATCTCAGTTAGCAATCTCCAGTTCAAAAATGGGGCTAAAAAATTATCTGGCTACGTCTTTGTCCTCAGCTGCAAGCACCTGGGCCATTAGTTATAGGCATGGCCTGCCAGGAGTTCCTTCCTCCTGTCTTACAGAAATCTGTGTGGACATTAATAGTTATGAAATGGCTTGTGTTTTCTTTTTCTTTGTCAGAGAGAGAGCCTAAACTCTTTTTTTAGCCATGTCTTTGCTTTGAGGGGGGCCCCTCCCTCCCAGGTGTCTCACGTCCAGGTGTTAGCCAGACATAAAAGTTTTTCCTGTCCTGGGTAGACCAACCAAGGTCTCAGCCAAAGCACCCACTTCCTGTTCCAGGGTCCAGCAATAAGTATATCGAATAACAAACAATGAAGATTTATTTCTCATCTACAAGACTTAGATGTCTGTTGTCGGTTTTTGAATCTCCATAAATTGTAAATAAATTACTGAATTCCCTTTATAATCGGTAAATGAATCACAAAATCAGTTTGTTTGGGAAACAAAATGACATCAATTTTTTTTCCAAAAAAGTATTATAATTTTTATTATTTTTGATTTCTATTAAACCTTTTTTTTTTTTTAATTATTTGAATATAATTTGAGTAAATGAGATAATTCTCATTCGAAGAGGCTGGTGATGCTTTTAAGAAGGTGACTACTAAAACTGTTTGTTCTTTTTTTAAATCTGCGATGCCGGCCTAAAATTTCAACAAAAAACACACGAGGTTGGTTTTGTGACTATCAACAGTTTGTCTCCCCCAACCAGCAAACACCTTACCTTCTAGCTGCCAGATCAGTAGACAGCGTACACCAACCCTCTGCTGGTCAGTCCTGGAAATTTAGAAACTTGTTTCCTGTGCAGAATTCCTACAAAAAATCAATCATATATCAGCAGAAACAAAATCAATAATCCTTAGCAGTCATTGTGGAGAAAAACTTGAAAATAAAGACACAGGTGAGCAGAGTCCAGGCATTTAGTTCACAAGCTCTAGAGAGAGAGAGAGAGAGAGAGAGAGAGAGAGAGAGAAATTTGACTGCCATGGAAACAGACTCAGAATGTATCCTGTTACCATGCACTTTTGATGTGACCGAGTTATCAGGTGGTGGCTTAGGATATTCATATTCATTGTGACAAGGAAACTGAAAATATGTTGTACAAAATCAATTATGAGCCAGCAACAATGCCTAAGTTATATATTGTACACTGGGGTGGATATCATGATGTATAGTGAGGCATGCTTTGCTCTATACTCAAATCTGTTTCATCAGTATCCCTGCTTTCAGAAACCAAGGAATTATTTAAATGTTAGTGTAGTATATTGTGTTTTTTACAATCTTTGTTCTTAAAGTCTTTCAGTTTGTGATAACTATTTAACTACAAAATACAGAACAAAAGAAGAAAGTATATTATAAAGCCACAAGCTTTAAGTTTTTAATATTTCATTTTGTTGTTCAGTGAAACAGAACTGGTGCTGATCAAGGTCAGCCACATCTTGTGTGGCTTGCTGAAGTGAGTTATGGTACTGCAGCGAAACAAAAGGTTTAGGACACATTACAGTGCCATTCCACATCTCCATGAGGAATTGGATGAAGTTTAAAGAAATGAGAGTCACAGAAACCACTCTGGTCAAGCGACCCTGCAGCCAGCCCCATTTGCTGGGTCTCAGGAAAGCTCTTAAAATTTTAAAAATGGGTTTGTGTCAATAAGACACATATCAAAGCATTTGCAGGCCACATCCCACTCCCAGCAGCTGGAGAATATGTTCAAGCCACTGGCAAATAGAGCGGAATCCCTGCATCACTGATGAGTTTGAAGATTCACTGCTATGTCAAAACATCCTCCAAGCATGTAGCTTTGTAATACAAATAATTTTGAGTGGTTATCGAATATCGGGACCCCCTCAAAGACCTTAGAAAAACCGTTTAGTGTCGATTAAAAAGAGGGCTGCAGAATGATATGCTAGTGTACACTAGACTGCGGGTTACCTGTAACCTATTTCATACAATATTTAGAGAATGAAGAGTTAAAATTATATTAAAATTTATTATGAATCTGTATCAAACTCTATTAATCCAAAATAATTTTTAAAAGCTAAAACACCAATTTAGCAAATATATTTTTGGACTGAAGACACAGCACTTATACATCTTAACTGTTTCCTAGTTTTTACAGTGAAAGTCGACATTTTTGTTGCCATGGGTGATGATGAAGCCTAAAAACCATTCATTTTTACTTATTAGACTGAAAGGAAAACAATTATAGTATTTCAGCAATGCAATTTGCATTTTACTCAATAATTTTAAAATGCAGCTCAAACTGGCTCATTCCAAATCCCAATTTTAGGGGCCTACACCACATAATGAAAGAAGCTCTCTGTTTTTTTAGTCATGTCACATGACCCCGATGTCACATCAGCAGCCATAAATTTGGAAACAGGCACAGAGTTCTTCGATCACATAGACACACAAACAAAAAAAAACAAAAACTGGTGCCTGGTTGTTTACATGAATTTATTTTGAATGTACTTGTACAATTATTAATATCACATCTTTGGAGTGATCTGAAAAATAATTTGAACAATGCTCTAGTAGAAGATATAACCTTATATGCTAGAGGCAGATCTTCTGTGCTAATTTTATCACCGGGTAATTAAAATGTTTGATTTTAAACTCACCTGCATCGCTGACAGATGACGACTATTGATGTGGGTCAGATGAACATCTAAGATATTTCTCACTAGCTTCACGCAGCATCTGCTGTGTATATTTGGCTGATATCATTCAGTTATTTCCAGGATCTGATTTTAACATTCTATAGCAAAATGCAAGGTTCCCTACGAATGATCACAATTTAAATGTTTTCTTATTGCCAGTAATGGTCATATTAAGTACCCCCTCCTCTTCAACAACCTATTTATTCTGCCCCACCCCTTTTTTCCACTCCTGAACCTATAAAGAAAACAATACAATTTTAATTTTCGTTTTAATCTAATACAAGAAAATTTATTACAATGCATTTAAGCCTTGATTAGATAGATGTACAGTAAACAAGACAATCACAAATAAAATTCATATAATGAATTTATGATTTGTCATCTCCCATAATTATTGTTCATTTATTTAACCTTAGAAGACCACAGCACAGATGTCAACTGGACTGAAACCCTATTTGTAATATTTTGAAAACAACTTCTAGCTACATTATAATCACTTGGTTTCACTTATTACAACACCCCAATTATTATTATTATTAAGGCAGACAATATCTCTAGTTTTCTGGAAGCTTTAACAGTAAAATCGTGCTTACGCTACATGGATAATTTTAATATAAAGGAAGTAAAAAAAAGAAAAACCCTAAAAAAGAAATTAATAAGGATAACAAACCTAACAAAGATAACTTTGGTAAAAACATGTTAATGCAGTAAAAGATAAACAGCACTGTAAAATAACCTAACTTGTAGTTTTAGGTACCTGCTCCCTTGAAGGAGTATCATACTGAGGAATATTCTGTTAAGCAGCCTTTAGTTTTCCTCCAAGCAACAGCCGACGACAGAGATTTCAGATTACAGGTACTTGATTCTCAAAGGTACACTGAGCATTTTCAAGTGCAGTCATTCAACCTTTTATAAAAGGCTGAAGAGCCACAGTTATTTGCTCTGCAGATTGATGCTATTAATGACATTTAGATTGTACAGTTGTGGTAAGTTGTGCCTTTTCTTGTGAACATCCTCTCCTCTTTTCTTCAGCCACTCAAAATCATGGTTGTTCATAGCAGGTGGCCTTCAACTCTAACACTGCTGAAGCCCAAATATCTGGATCCTCTTCCATGCTGGACAAAGGAGTCGTCTTTATTTGTTCAGTCATAAAGAACCAAAAGGCCAGCATTACACAACACTTGGACAACATTTACTTTTATATTCAACCTAATATATATACCCTGTAGAGAAGACAGCCTTTCGGCTCTGTGTGGCAGAAAGTAAGGATGGGCTTTTTTGTGTAGTGCTATTGGAAGTTTGTTGGGCCTGATGAATTAACCTCTCAAGAAATTCCTTCTGTAACAACCACACAAGGCGATATAAAAAAATAAATACAAGTCTGTTAAACGCTTGAAAAGGGGGGGGGATAGCTGCTTTAAATTTATCATTGTATTCAATGAGCTTAGAATGCATTAAAATCATTTTAAGACATCTTCTACTTTCAGTTGATACAGCAGCAGTGAGGATCTGTTTATAATCAGTTGGTTCTTGGTAGGTATACTACGATAAATGATTCATGTGATTACATGTCTTTATTAAATGTGCTGAATATTACCTGTGTTTGTGTGTCTGTGTGTGTGTGTGTTTGTTGGAAGCGGAGAGCGCTTGATTTTCTAGTATCCAAAATAGACGTATCAGAATCCCGAGATCGTATTAATCCATTACTGATGTGTAAGTCAGCTAGTGGACTAGGGAGCATTCTAATGGACAGATACCATTATGGTGTTGTCTTTTCAACCTGGGGACCAGACTTGAATGCCCCTAGTATGGCCTGATCAAGGATCGATTGTGGAAGTTAGTTTTATATTTTTAAGGAGTCACCAACTGTCTACCTGGTTTGTGGTTCTGATGAATTCCTTGGGGGCTCCACCTCTCCTTCCCCCCTACATTCATTCTGGTTCCCTCTTTTATAGTCAAGTAGGTCAGCAAGTGTTCACTTGTTTTCGCTGCCTCCTTGTTGTGTTTGTGCCATGCCCCTGTGGCCTGGATGTTTGGATCAATACCCAGCTGACTGCAAAGAGGTTGAAGGTCAAGCCCAAGCCACATCTCCAAATTCTGGTCATTTTGCAAAAACAGATTTCATGATATATATATATATATATTTAAAGCTGATCAAGTCCCTAAAAAAATGGATTCAATTAACATGTAAGGTCCCAGAGAACAAGACTAATCTTACCTCCCCCACCAACCCTTTCACCAAAAGACAAGTGGCTGGGAGTCAAATTTAACACATTGGGGCTATGTGGAAATCTAAAACATTTCTAATAATTAAGAAAATATTCCCTGAAATAAGATATTATAAAAGCTGATCCCTTAAACCTGTCACAGTCCAGTCTTTCTGTAAATATTCAGGATGTGTCATAAAATCTAGTGGTTTTCACCCATTAGAGCCAAGTTAAGGGTTAAGATGGCTCCTGCAGTGTCACATTTCTTAACAGTCATAGCTAAGACACTGTACAGGTGATACTGAATGATTGATAGTCTCCCTGGGTTACCATGCACAACTAGCCTCTGGTTTACACTGTTTATCTAAAAATATTGATTAAATAAATACTGAACTCCATAATTTTAACACATATTAATACTATATTTCCTTATTACTAATAAGCAACTAATAGGCGAGTACTAATCACAAGTTATCAAAGACATATACGTATGTGGTGTACCAGATTGTTGCGGCAGATGACCAGAGTTTGAATCCTGTAGAAGCCCAACTAACCTTGCTTATTGTCATTCTATCATCAGTCTGGGTATCTGCCCCCTCTAGTCTAGGCATTCAAATTTTCTCTCACAGCTAAACAGAGGGGCTCCAGTGGGGACTGTCCATTTCCTAATGGAGATAGAAGCACCAGGCCCCATTTTGTTAGTGGTAGCCATGGCACTAAGAAGAAAATGATTTTATGGAAGATGAAAAAAAAAAGAGACATGGAAGAAGTAGCTAAATAATCTTATAGCAGTACTTCACAGACCTTTTTAAAACCCTTTTGAAGAAGGGAAGCAGGGATATTTAAACCCATGCAACTTGCCTGGCGTCATCACAGTATTGTGCACAACCACAACATACCCAAGGCTGTTTGTAGGTTTTCATCAAAGGAAAACTCCAGTGTCACTGATGATTACTGTACTTAGAATGTATCCATCCAGGTAAAGCATTACACAACCTAAGGAGTAAGATAAATCTGATTATTGACATAATTCGAGGCTTCTCTAATATGGAATCCATTTTAGAAATACTTTTTCAAAAAAAAAGAAAGGGGGGTTGTTAGATTTTCAAACTGAATAGGTTTTCTTTTGATTTATATTCAGAGTAACTCATTATCAGGATTATATCTGAGAGTAGTCTAACAGACCATAGATCAAATAGCCATGGTACAGGCATAATATGACAAGCCAAGGTAATGAAAGGTTACCAAGTGCATGTGGATTTTATGGAATTAATTTGTTTATAAAAGTTAATACTCGACAATACCCATAGGCTATGCATTAAATTAAATTATCCCATTCAGACATGGAGCTACATTATACAAAGAATATACAGGTGCATCTCAAAAAAATTAGAATATTGTGGAAGAGTTCAATATTTTTTGTCAGTTATTTCAGAAAGTGGAAACTGTATATATTCTAGACTCATTACATGTAAACTAAAATGTTTCAAGCATTTTTTAATTTTAATTTTGATAATTACGGCCTACAGCTCAAAATATAAAAAAAACGTATCTCAAAATATTAGAATATTCCATTTCGAGTTTGAGTAAGTCACTATTTATGCAGTATAAATACCACGAATCTCTCAGTCTGGTTCAGTACACACAACCACAATCATGGGGAAGACCGCTGACTTGACAGTTGTCCAGAAGACACTCATTGACACCCTCCACAAGGAGGGTAAGCCACAGAAGGTCATTGCTGAAAGGGCTGGCTGTTCGCAGAGAGCTGTATATTCATGGAAAGTTGACTGGAAGAGAAGTGTGATAGGAAAAGGTGCACAAGCAAGAGGGATGACTGCAGTCTTGAGAGGATTGTCAAGCAAAGCTGATTCAAGACCTTGGGGGAGCTTCATAAGGAGTGGACTGAGGCTGGAGTCAGTGCATCAAGAGTCACCACACACAGGCATGTCCAGGAAATGGGCTACGAGTGTCGCATTCCTAGTGTCAAGCCACTCCTGAACCAGAGACAACATCAGAAGCGTCTTACCTGGGCTAAGGAGAAAAAGAACTGGACCATTGCTCAGTGGTCCAAAGTCCTCTTTTCAGACGAAAGTAAATTTTGCATTTCATTTTGAAATCAAGGTCCCACGGTCTGGAGGAAGAGTGGAGAGGCACAGAATCCAAGTTACTTGAAGTCCAGCATGAAGTTTCCACAGTCAGTGATGATTTGGGGTGCCATGTCATCTGTTGGTGTTGGTCCACTGTGTTTTATCAAGTCCAAAGTCAATGGCTACCAGGAGATTTAGAGCACTTAATGCTTCCGTCTGCTGACAAGCTTTATGGAGATGCTGATTTCCTTTTCCAGCAGGACTTGGCACCTGCCCACAGTGCCAAAACTACTAGTAACTGGTTTGCTGACCATGATATTACTGTGCTTGATTGGCCAGCCAACTCGTCTGACCTGAATCCCATAGAGAATCTATGGGGTATTATCAAGAGGAAGATGAGACACACCAGACCCAACAATACAGCAGAGCTGAAGGCCGCTATCAAAGCAACCTGGGCTTCCATAACACCTCAGCAGTGCCTAGGCTGATCGCCCTCCATGCCTCGCCGCATTGATGCAGTGATTCGTGCAAAAGGAGCCCTGACCAAGTATCGAGTGCATAAATAAACATACTTTTCAGAAGTTCGGCATTTCTATATTATAAATCCTTTTTTTTTTATTGATCTTATGAAATATTCTAATATTTTGAGATGGTGGATTTTTGATTTTCATGAGATGTGAGCCGTAATCATCAAAATTAAAATTAAAAAAGACTTGAAATATTTCACTTTGTGTGTAATGAGTCTAGAATATATGAAAGTTTCACTGTTTGAATTAAATTACGGGAAAAAACGAACTCTTCCATGATATTCTAATTTTTTGAGATGCACCTGTATATCTGTATCTATATATATATATATAATGCATCTTGAAAATGTTCAGCGGTTTAGGATAGTCCATACATAACTAGTTAAAGGGGTTAGTTGTTACAGGGATACCAATAGTTCCTAATTAAATGTACAGATGAGCTTATAATCAGTGTCATATGTCCCAGTCTTCCCTGCTAACCTCTTAACTATGAGGAAAAACTAAAAAAATTCTAATTGCTTAGCCTTCAGAAGTTTTCTTGGTGATACGCTTGAAGCTAGCACACAATATATTAAGAAGACTTAAGTATAAGATAGATAAGGAATTCTTGTAGCTAAACATTAGGAAGTTTTTCTTCATTGCTTGGGTGGTATCTGTCTGGGATACTTTGCTAAATTAGATAGAAACAAAGAGTGAAAACATCTTTTTAAAATAGGGTCAATTTTCACTTTGTTTTCTTGGCAAAAAGCACTTTATATAAGCACTAAAAACTTCCTGCCCCTCTAACTGTCTACATCTATAAATATGTAAATGGATTTTTATTACTATCAGTTTTACTTATATGAACAACTAACTATACAGATCTCCTGGCAAAGTTGGATGCAATGGTTCTCTGAGAGTTGGACATCACCACAAACAGAAAACATGGTTCCTAGATAGTCCAACAATTAACTTGAAAACACCAAGTCAACTATATAGTAAACACCTGATACCCAGTCTAGTCTATTAAGCATGCTAACTCTTTAATTACCTGTGGTATACAGGGGAGGCAATAAGCTGCCATAACTAGTTTTACTTTCACCAAGGGTACATTAACTCTACTAGAAACTGTTTATGACAAACAAAATTGAAAAAAACCTACAGTTATGACTATGACAATAATTCAAAAAAAACACAATTTTATGGACAATAAAATTAAAAAAACAAAAACAAAGAATAAAAAAAATAAATTAATTGTTATTAAATTAAAGAATAAATACTAAAAAAAATAATAAATGGAAATGATGAATAAAAAAATAAATGCAAAATATTTATCATACTTTATGAATAAACTCAAATTTATAGATATTGTTAAAATATTAAATTCAAATAATAGAACAGACAAGAAGTGAGACATGAATATCTTTAAAATAGTTACCACCACACCCCCACCACCACCCCATTACATGCACTACAGATTCTACTTTACCCCGCTCCAGTTCCGACGCATCTGCTGTACTTTGCTTTTAAAGCTATATTTTGCAAGCAAGCTTAGACCACATCACATCCATAGAGACATATTAAATCCTTACATATGCATCTTCAGACATTTCTTAATTTCGCTTTACTAACCCATTCTCTCTACATACAGTACTACTCATTATCCTCATACATCGTAAGTTACGTACTAATTCTCAGTAATGTAATAAACCTCGTAGAGATTTGCTAATTTCATCCACTGAGGAGTAATAACCATGTGGGATGCTTCCTTGCATCATCTTTAGAAAGAGGGCACGAGATGACTCCATTTTCTCCAAACACAGAGGAATATTATCTAAAGCTGCTGGTGAACAAGTGTGAGAATTAGTAAGTCAGCCTCATTTCATCATCAGAGAAGACTGGCAGAAAATTTGAACACGCCGACTCCCCCTGTGGGTGGTTTGTATCAGGAAATTGCCAATTAATCACTTTGCTCATTGAAGTTAAGCAAGACCCCCCCCCCCACACACAACACACACCACACACACACACACACACACACACCACACCACACCCACGGCAAAAATATGTATTCTTTTTTTTACATGTATGCCATTACTATTAATATCTGTCAGTGGTTTAGTCCATACGTTTACATTTTTATTACCAAAAGAAAAATAAAAGAATGCTGTTACTTTTTTAAAAAAAATATTCTTCCACACACTCAAAATCCCCTAACTATTCTGAAAGTCCCCCATCTAGTTTTCTCTTAATTGTCATCCATGCTAAGTAACCTAATATTTGTAATCATTCCATATCTTCTAATCATTTCTTCTTCGATCACTCATTTCATAAGAGTGGGATGCGTTGCACCATCGTTATGCACTCCCTGGCCCAGTGCATCCGTCTTTATCTGTGGTTTATTCTTCTGACTTTTCCTTGTCATAGGAGACTTGCTTCTGTCATGGTCATAGAGCATTCCCCCGCCCCGCCCCTTGGTTCCTCTGTTTGAGTGCTACACAGGCCACTCCCCAGCAGCAATTGGAGCAATGCCAGTAAAGTACCTTGCTCAAGGGTCACAACAATGTGCCAGCAGCGGGGAATTGAACCCAGGACCCTTAGGTCCTGAAGCTAGCACACACCACAGAGCTACATTGCCTGGCTTCTAATCATTTGAAACATGGAAACATTCTAGAAATTAAAATTTATGCCACATTCATGTTTGGTATTGCAGTCACTCGGTCATAACTTTCTGTTAGTTTTGTAAAATGCTGCTGACATTTCAAATTTAAAAAAAAAAAAAAAAAAAAATTCCCATATCAATTTTTAAACTCATTTTCGAAGTTTAGCATCTGCAACTTAATACTGATTATAATTTTTCCTTATTTCTTGTTTCAGACATACATTTATTTTAGTAGTGACCAATCTCATAAATTATTCGTGTTTATCTGAAAAATGTCTATTCCTTTTGGCCGTTGGCTCTAGAATATCTGTTGTCCAGAAAAGCTTTTAATTAATGGCTTGTCAGAAATAAAGCCAGGCAGAGAATGGAAAAGTGGATTAGATATATAGAGGTAAGAGAATCATTCCTGTCAAATTCTCAAAAAAAAATTAGAAAAGAGAATTCGTAGAGGAATCGAGTGTCTCAGCTGCGTAAAAACGAGTGTATTTTAATTTTTTAAAAACTACAAAATTTAAGAGGGAGATAACAAGATGGCAGGATTCACTAGTACGCAAATGATGCTTAAGGGAGTTAAGCCAATGTAACAACTGCACACACACATGCACAAAACTTACCTTCTTGACTAAGGGTGGCTCAGTCCCCTTTCTTCTCTTTCCAGATTGTTATCAGATGGTGACACACAAGGCAGCCAACAAATAATTTAGCAGAAGGAACATATTTCTCTTTCAAACATGGTTACAATGCTCCTTACTTCGAAATATGCAAATTCCATTTGCAAGAATTACAATAAAAGTAACACAAGTGATGTGGCTCATTTAAAATGGAAAACATATTAAAGGAAACCCGATTTGCATTAAATGCCTTTTCCCTTTTGAATGAGCATTTCTCCCCCTACAAAAGGTAAGCCTCCTTTACAATGGAAAAATTGGAGCAAGATGTAAGTCAAGTCCTCCTCCACTCAAGGTGACTGATTCAGCAATGGAATTTGTGTTAACATAACTTGCTTATTACCTCACAATTTCATACAGCAATCAGTGGCAGTTACTGGGAAGTACTCCAATGTCAAACCATCTCAGTTACAATAAGTTAGACTTGTGCCAGGTTGCCCAGCTTTTGAAACAAAAGAAAACAGATACAAGTGACTTGAAATCCGAAGGGAGAGTGAAGATAAACTTTTTTGATCGTATTATTGAGATACAAAATTTTTCCTGTTTAAAACTAATAAACGAATTTTCAGAGCTCACCACAATCTGTGTTTTTGTCTTATAGTAAAGTAAAGAATACAAAATATTTTGTTCGCTACAAGCTACAATGCATGTAGGAGACAGCCTACAGTAACACGAAATGTTCCGAACTTACTTTACTGCTTCTTTTGCGAACTGTGTTTGACCAAATTGCACTTATAAAACCATATGGCTATAGCAGGGCTGCCTGTCAGTGCCTTTGTTATTCCAACTTTGTATAGACTGTCCAAGAGGGCAGCAGGTCACATGACTAACATCTTGGCCAGCTGTGATCACTCCGAATGCAGGTCAATTCCATTAATAACGGATTAGTAAAATTGAGCATAGACATGAGTAGTTTTACTAGCCATTTCAAATATTCTAAAATCAAACTTTTAAAAATAATGGCCCTTAATATGGTTCACCCAACCAGCAACTGGCCTTTGGTATGAATTACTGCTGGCCAAAAATCAGCCAGTCACCAACCTGATACCCATGAGACTCTTCACAACATAGCAAGAATAATGGCTGAACAATACCATGACTAATGATGTGATTCTATTTATTTAGGTAAAAGCTGCACACATGTGTGTGGAATGATCAAATCAGGAAAGCTAATTTAGGTAACTGTCTGTTAATGGATTTGGCTACAGTATGTTTCATGAGGATAAAAAAATTGTAAGTAGTTTTCCATTATGCAGAAGGTTATTTATAACTCAGCCTTAAAGAATTTCCTAATAAAAAAAAATTTCAATCTAATTTTGAATTCCTCATGATTATACATTAAATAAAAACTCTCAGCACATAGAATAGCTCCTTGATGGTTTTCAAGATGATGGACCTTGTTTTATTGAAGTGACAAGCCAGTCAAAGAACTGTGGCACTTGGTCTATAAAGTGAAAATTAATACAGCTGAATTATCAGGAAGTCTGCTATGGTGCATTAAATCTATTTTGTTGTTATTTGCTTCAAAAATTATCCCTTTTTTTTTTTCATTTGTGAAAATAAAGATTGTGGTTTGACCAGTTAACTACAAGGGAAAAGGCTGTTGCCAGAACAAGCATAGAACAATTTTCACTGCATCATTTGCAAATTTGTGGCTATAGTCATGTGACATGATGTCACCTGTGAAACGGCACTCGGCTACAGGTGAATTTGGAGCATGAGAAACCCGCAAGATATTCCAGGAAATAATGGTAGATAACATGACGCCAAAGCTTTAAGTTGGCGAAATGGTTGCAGTCAATTGTGAAACTCAGTGCAAATGTGTTATTATCAATCAATCAAAATTTGAAAACTTAATTTGTTTTGACAGTAAAGCCAGGGCAGGGGGAGGGGAGAAAATGCTTTCCCAGGAACTGAAATTGGAAGAAATCAGTCAAAGGAATGTAGCAGATTTTCCTCACTGCAAAAACATTGTCAACTACAAGATGCAATGGGGTATGTATTTTGACTGCTGCATATTTGAGGAGCTGTAGCTGTTTCTTTTGCTCCTGATTCAAAACTAAATTTAAAGCTGTAATGTACGATATTTTACAGTGAAATACCAAACCGAAGAATTTATATATATATTCATATGAAAGCAAACAATTAAAGATGCTATGTATGGAAAAAGAAAAGCATTTCAGCCAGCAGAATTTAAAGGACTGTTCTCCCCACAACAGATGACGATTCTTTCCAGGTGTACGGCGTAAACTTTTGCACTTTCTCTTAAAAATCCTTTTCTAATTACACCCGAGGACTTTTCAAAGGCCGATGATGCTGTTTTGTCCAGTCCAACACATTCGGCTGCTGTTTGCTCTAGTCATGAACAGGTTCTACTCAGCAGAAAGGGTGTCAGGCATTTAACCAGAATATTTCAGAGTAGCTTCAGATTATTTGTTAACATAAAAGAAAACTTGCAATGACAATGCCTTCTACTGTTTTCTTTTTATCCGTGCCCTAGTAAAAATGCTCAAATCTAATGAATGGGCAAGATAAATACAGATTATCTCCCTTAGACTGATGGATTATGCCCATCTAGGTTAGCTGTAATAAACCAGCAGATGAAGTAAACATCCACTGACTACATGGTATTTTAGGTATTACATCTATTCCAATGAAATATCTAGCACCATATTTTTTTTCTTTGTTTTCCAAAACTGATCTATAATTAATACATACCAGGGCTTCTTTTCTTTCTTTTTTTTGCTTCCATTTTGGTTCAGCCATGCATGACTTTAACAAGCTTTGTCAGTCCCCTGTCTTGAGAGAGTCCGTATAAAACTTTAGCTCTCCATATATATTTATGTATCTATATGGCTCCTGAAAGTGTTTTGTTCCATCACCTGTAAGCAATATGTGATATGCAATGCTACTTACATGTTAAGTAGAAAAATTCATAACCACCTAATGAAACTAGAGAAGTGGGCAGCATAAAGCAAAAATAGCACAGTAGCTGTTGATGTACAGTGAACCTAGCACAACACTGTCACATCTCCATTGACACGATTTTGAATAGGCAGGTTCTGGTTCCCCCTTCTCCAGACTTGATTAACAAAGTTATAATTCATTATTCATATGAAAGTAAGCAATTAAAGATGCTATGTATGAAAAAATAAAAGCATTTTAGCCAGCAGAATTTAAAGGACCATTCTCCTCACAATAGATGATGATTCTTTCTGGGTTTATGGCATAAACTTTTGCACTTTCTCTTAAAAGTCCTTCTCTAATTACACCTGAGGACTTTTCAATTGCACCTTCATTTTCACTGCCAGTGCTGGGCATGGTTTTAGTCATACAGTCTCTGTATCTTGAACATCTACACATCCTACTGTTTTACTTTAACCCACTGCTTTCCGTCAAATCAAACAAAGGGGACCTACTTACCACCTCACACACACACACAAAAGAAAAAAAATCACATTTACCTTATTTACTGAAAAATTCTGTCTTTTCAGTCTGTCGTTAAAGAGCAGTAAACATAAACCCTTGTGCAAGTTCATTAATATTATCACTGTTTCGAAAAATGATACACATGACAGGATGGATCAGTAACTTTTGTCTTTTGATGATGTAGACCAGAGACAAGTTTCCTTTAATTTCACACCTGTTGTCCAAAAGAAAAAAGAAGAGTTTGTGCAAAGTAATTAAATCAGAAAGGTGTCTGAAATGCGGAGCCATGTTAAGGCCTACAAATGCACGAGGTACAGTATGTACACAGGTGGGCTATCCTTCCCTAATAAATACGTGCGAGTTGCATCCACATACAGAGTAGAGTTCAGGTTATCAGGTGTGCCATTATTTCCCAATCAACTCAACTCAAAAATTGAGTAAATAAATTTCACTCAATACTTCATCAAACAACAAATAAAAAATAATAATCTGATTATAAAAGGCAAAAGCATTTCAAACTAAAAAAATTTCAAATATGGCATTTCCCTAATTTTGCTACAGCAGATTTCTAGATAGCATCTGTATATTCAGTTTTTTCCCAGGCCATTTTCAATGAATGCACAAAGGACTCAAGGTACTTAGCCTGTCATGTAACATATGTTACTCTGTATATATAAATTTAAAGGAGCATTAATAAAAATGGGATTTAACTCGCAATTTCTCACATTTTTTTATTATATGTATAACGTGACTTGACAGTCACAAGTTAAACAGATGACTGAAACAGGTAAATAAGTTTTTCTTGTCTGGCTCGGGCAGCCCACAGTGTTTACCTGCTTGATGGTGCAGGCCTGATGGAACAACAGCAGCATTTGGCTACAACGCTTTAACGAAATTGGCAAAAAGCTAACAATTGTAACCATCTGAAATGTAAACAAAGCGATATTTTTAAATTTTCCAACTGCTTCACACAGTTGATTGTGTTATGTCTATTTTAATATTTCAATACTCTCATCTAGCCATTGGTCAATTCACTTCTTTGACCCTCTTCCAATCTTCAGGCTCAATAAAAGAAGTCCACTATACAGCAAGTTCTCTGTACGTTTAAGCCTTAAACATGATAAAACCAGCGTTAAAACCTCTCAATTGGCATTTATTAATGGTTACAGAAGACAAGTTAAAGTTCTATTGCCCAAGTAAATGATTAGAGCACGTGTCTAAGATGGCCAGGAGAGCTGAATGAGTCAGGATTTGTCACTAGAGGTCCTTGAGAATTCCTGTGGCAGTACGAAGTTATCTGTGTTGCTTGGCCAAGATGGGAAAAAAGAGAGTAAATGGTTTGTAGTTCTGTGGCATGCAAAGAGTTCCAGATTTGTTAAGTTCACATCTACTTTCACTCAGGTGTCAATGACACAGTAGAAGTAGTGGTACGTGAACCGGTCTCACAAGTGAAAGCAGCAGTCTTCTACAATGGTGATGAGACATGGTTCTTCTGTTACACAAAAGGTTCAGAGTTGAGTTACTTGATATTATTCTGTGTATCTAAAAGAGACTTGGTTTAAATGACTGTAATAATTCAACCCCTGGCCATCTATAATTGGGCAAAAAAAAAGATTTTTAAAACTTATATAATGTTCTTTTTTTTTACAAAGTAAGATGTAAGTCCAGTTGTCAACACATTCCTCTAACACTACCTGATTCTGCAAAGCATTCCAGTCCAATACAAGAGTGTTAATAAAATTAATTTCCTATGCCTAATTGTGAACACATTTACGTATTCTATTTATGACCATTGATGATGCATGATGCACCATTAATATCAAAGAACCTATTTCATCTATATGTATCCCATTCCAAAGGAAAAAACATTAGAAAATTTTTAATCTGTGGAGATGTCCAAAGGTGAAACTGGCCAACCAAATCCTCTTTTGTCTTCCATTGTGATGGAGATTATCCATATTACTAATCACCCTGGTATGTCTTCTACTTCACTAACAAGAGAGAATCTATCGTTTTTCATTCAAACCATCCTGATGCAACATTTTTCCAAAGCCTTACCAAATTTTTTGCTGAATGGGTACTTAGTCTAGATCTATCCAAAAATAGTCTTCTGTGGCCAATAATATAATTTTATTTTTTTAATAAAAAAAAATGTTTTTAGACCTTTATCATTTTGGTTACCCACGAGACCAAAACATAAAAGATATTCAAGTCCAATACTTTTTAAAGAACATTCCAGATAGATGTGTACACCTTTCATCTCTAAGAAAAGCTAATAACTAAACCGTATAATTTTCTAATAGTCTGCATTGCTAACCCATCCTCATAAAAATTTACCATAAATAAATTTTGATACCAGTACATGATTTGTTTCAGTGCAGTTCACTTAAAAAACAAAAATATTAAACCTATTAATATTCTAATGGAAATTCAGTCTAATCAGTAAATAAACAATAACATTTCACCTGAGCATCTCGTAGCATTAGTTAATTTATATACACACATACACACAGTGATGGATAATCAGTAAAAGCTTTCTGTTATATGAAAACCATCCATAAATGATTTTCAGAATCTCATTTTATAACTAAATGTAAATGTTTGTCTGATCCAACAGAATGTACAACATACCCATGAACCAAATGAAGTCTTTCACATCTCAATTGTCCAGGTTGGTGTGGTAACATGTTAGAGAAGATCTGATAAAAGCATTCCAAGTTATATCAAATAACAACAATAACAAAAAAAAAGTATTTAGGTAAATTCTTCATTTTTGCTAATTCATTTCATAATATTCTGGGGGCAAAAAACTTTGATAGAATCATAGAAAGATGTATACATGAAGTTCAGCAAGTATAACAAAGACAGTGGCCAACATGAGAGGATACCTTGCAAAGATCCCTATCACCCTATAATGGAATGTTATACAGTACACAAGCACTCTGAGGTTCAGTTTCATTATAAGATTGATCTATATTTCAATCGTTGACAAAAGCAGACTTGCTAAAGCGGGTGAAAAGTGATGAACAAAAGTGCAAGCTGTGTGGTCAAAACCAAACCATGGGCAACACACAATCATCATGCAGAGTGATTCTGGCAAAAGAAAGATATGCATGGAAGCACAATCAAGTCTTGAGGAAACTGGCAGCAGCTGTGGGGAATGCGAGATTTAATGCAAACAAAAATAGCTTCTTTCACAGCCATCATACTTCCTTGAAAGCCAAACCAACACTCATCTAGGTTGTGTGCTTGACAGTACCAATGATCTGGACATCGTGGCAATGTGAATACCCAGCAGTAATAACTAGGACTGTGCAAAGCAAGACAGACATCACATTTATGCTGACTGTTTGAGTGTTAGCCATGATTATGAGTTGGTGAAATATGAAGAACTAGTGAAGTAGATTCACTCACAAGGATTTAAACAAAGTTGTTCGCTGCTGAAACTGCTGCTCACAATTTAGTATGAGTGTCAGCATAGAATTTATTCAATTAATTAGATCTGTCAAGCCAGCACTGCCCCAGATCTCTCAAAGAATTAGCTGAAGCTGCCAAGAAAGCATCTTACTGGATATGGGCCAAAAGGTATGACCCTGGCAGTTAATAATGAGCTACAGAATTTACTCAAGTAGCTGGAGAAAGCGAATTAACAAGTGAGGTGAGAGACATGTCCAAGAAGGCCATATTCGGACAGATTATCTGAGTGTGTCCTGCCTCTGCCACTAGAGCATAAGAATTTAAGGGCTGGAACACTTGATTGAAGAGGATTCCCTTCTTTTAAAAACCTCTTGTTGGTTCACTCCTCTTCACATAATTAGAAAACTTTATGTAAGTTTGTTACCATACTATTGTATTTAATTTTGCGAATTATAACATATTCAGTTTTCTCTCAGTATTCAGCAGTCGGCTTGTTGCATCTCTGTGCTGGTCTATTTGACTTGAACACCATCATGCAACTTGGCATTTCTATATCGCTGACCAGAGTAAACCATTTATAATGTATGATCATTTTTTTTTCCGACTAGCTAAATCTTACCGCCATAAATCCTTCTGAAAATTGGTTGATTCCATCCTGGTTGCACATCATCCGTACCATACAGTCATTTGACTCTGGCGTTCCCTATGTTTTGCTAATGTCCATCAACTCTTTCTTCGAGAATATTTACAGAATCAATCTGTGAGAATTTTAAAAATCAGTCAAAAATCAATATTTCTTTTTTTTTTTTTTCTTGAGAGAGAGAGGAGAGAGAGAGAGAGAGAGAGATGGGAGAGAGTGAGAGAGTGAGAGAGAGAGAGAGAGAGAGGTGAGGAGAGTTGGGTTGGAGAGAGAGAGAGAGAGTGGAGGAGAGAGAGGAGGATAGCGAGAATGGAGAGAGAGATGGAGAGATGAGAGAGAGAGAGAGGTGGAGAGAGAGAGAGAGAGTGAGAGAGAGAGAGATGGAGAGAGAGTGAGAGTTCTTTAAAATTCAACAAACCTTCTTTAGTAAACAGTACAACACGGAGTTCACACAAATCCTGAGGTTCCTGCCCCCTTTGGAACTACTACCAAAACGTCAGTCTGCTGATACAGAGCGATTCCAACGCTAAGTTGCAGTCTTAGATATTGGCACAAGTGAGTACATTTTCTGAATAATTGTAATAACAGCACAACAACAACAACAACAATAATAATAATATTAATATAGAGGTATCACACGGCAAACGAGTCTATAAAATAATATCATCTATATTCGCTTACTGCGTTTACGAAAAAAACCTGCCTCATAATGTTAAAGTTATCAATTAATAATAATAATAATAATAATAATAAAATAATAATAATAATCAATGGAAAAGCGGTTTCGTATAGAAATCAAATCCCTCAGCCTTTAACCAACCGCTAATGGGTTCTATTGTAATTCGGAAACTTTTTTTTTCCGGGAGGGATGCAGAGAAGTGTGACATTTTAAGTTCCCTGCATAAGTAATTAGATGGGGAATTACACGTGCTGGTGCAGGCGTCAGTCGGGGACGGTCGTCACGGAGCGAGGGATGACGAAAGTAGGAACAACCAGCGATGTACGTATTACCACCATCACCGTTATTGGTGGTGTTGTTGTTGTTGTTGCTTGTTGCTGCGCCTCCCTATAGTCTCCTCCTCCTCCTCCCGCTCGGCATCGAATGTGGACCGAACTCGCGCGTTAGATGCATCATCTACTCTCTCTGGTGAATAAAGCGAGGACTCCCCCCCCCCGGACCGTCTACATTCCACAAGGTCATCCGGCGTCGGCTTCTATCTGGGTTATCGCCGTACCCACCCACCCATCCACCCGGGCGGGCTGACCACCGGGGCTCGGCGAAAGTTTGCGGCTCCGAGGGAAACGACGACCCCCCCACGGCTGGCTACAGGTGGGGAGGGGACGAGTTGTGAATTTATTATCAGAATTACGGGAGGAGGGAATCGAGATCGAAAGGTGGGAGGAAGACCCCCCCACCCCGACGTGTTGTTGCTGCTGTTTACGGTGGGGGGGGGGTTAGTCGCATACCGACTCCCGGTAGACGAGACCCGGAGAGCGACTTTGCCGATGCCACCCCCCCCCCAATGCCGATGTTCCCTCCCGCTTCTCCCTCTCACCTGTTTGTTTTCCGACCGAGTGGGGCGGCCCCGTTAGAAACACACAAATGCAAACGGACGGTGGCTGATCAGAAGGAGAAACAAACAAAAACAAGAATCATCATCATTAAGGCCCTGCCCCCCCCTCCCGGGTCCGTCCGTCCGTCCGTCCGTCCGCGGCGGGAATAGCCGAGCGGAGCGAGGTCGGGGACTCGGCGGCGGCCGGCGCTCAGCTGAACGAGCCGATCGCTCGCGCCCCCCTCCCCAGCCGTCGGACGCTGGGGGACTTTTCGGGGCGCTGAGCCCCGCGATCGTCACTTAAAATCTGCGGCGATAAACTACTACTCTTGGCGGGGGGGGTGGGTGGGTAAGGAGACGCAGACACACACACACACACACAAAATCAAACAACAACAACAACAACAAAAAACATCCTCCGCCTCCCCCTCCCCCGAACCTATCACGTGACGCGGCCACGTGGCTTGGGCCCTTCGCATTACCCAGGCTGCACCTACGGCACTTTTTTTTTTTTTTTTTTCCTTCGAAATATTCGTCAGTCAAGATGGCGGAGATTTTCGTAAGTTGAATTTTTCCCACTTTGTTATACTCGCTTATTTTCGCGCGGTGTCGACCGGACCTCGTTCGAAAAGTCGCACGTAGTTTGTTTCCGCGGTCGGCTAGGTATCTGAAGCACGAATGTCGGTGTCGCGGGGTGTCTGTGCGGTATTCCGCGGGCCCGGAGGTCCGCCGCACACTCGTGGTGGGGTGCCCACACGATCCGGAGCCGCCGAGCTCGGCCGGCCATCCGACGGACTTTTCGAGGGGTCCCGGCCCCACCCGCCTCCCATTGCCCTCTCGGCTTTCCTCGATCTTGCAGGGGACGGCACAGCCTTCCAAGCCCCCTTCCCCACCCCCCCCCCCCCACACACACACACACACGGGGAGCGAACGCAGGGAGGAATCCCACCAAGAAAATTGCAGTTTGTCTGGAGAAGCATTCGGCGGCGCGGGGGGGGGGGAGGGGTCCGATCGGGGCCCGAAACGGACGGCGATTTTCGGTCTCTAGGGCCGCCGCCTCGCTTCTGTTTCCGAGGGGTGGGGGGGGGGGACAAAACAACTCCCTCCCCTCTCCGCGAACATGTGCGTTTTTCGGAAAACCCTCGCTCCCGAAGTCTTTTTTTGTTTTGTTTTTGTTTTTGCACAAAAATGTCTCCCCCCCCCCCGGGGGCCACCACGCATCCTTCCCTTCTACCCGGCTCTGTTATCCCGAACGATGCTTTCTGTCGTCGGAGTCATTAGAAACAGTTCACGCTTTGCATTCGGCCTTTAATAATCCGAAGGAACGTTTCTGCTGCTCTCACCCCCCCCTGTCCCCCTAGATCGGTACTGGGACTACTGCCTCAAAGAGTTTTAAGTCGGGCTCTCCGTTCCGTCGTCTGTCGGGAACATTCCAGATTGACCTTGGTTACATTTTCCTCCCACCTCCTCCCCCCCCTCTCCTGCTAGTTTATAACCTCGTTTCTGGAGAGATCTGATGATACACCCTCCTCTACAGTCTTTTTACCCAATTTCCTAAATCATTTTAATCTAAATTTTTAAAAAATATATATATATATAAACATTGTAAACGTTTCTAGCTGGAAAGGGGAAGTCTGCTTCATATAAATCTTCTTAAACGTGCTGGGTCCAGCAACAGTTCTTCTTCTTCTTCAAGGTATTTTTTAAAAGCATCTCACTACTATTATTAACCCTAAACAAATACGGGAATGCTACTCACTCCCATAAGATGATACACTAGAGTTGTTGGTGGGAGGAAGGTTAATTTTGATGAAGAGAGAGAGAGAGAGAGAGAGAGGGGGGGTCTTTCTGTTTTAAAAATTAAAAAAATAAATTTGAAAGTTATATGCAGTCAGAGATGGAGTTTGTTTACTTTTCACCAACCTTGAAAGTTAGGTGCAGCGGGTTAGAAATATGTGCGACACATCATTCTGAAATTTACGTGTATATGCTAAATCATTTGACATTTTTACTCCAGATTTGTACTTTAACTGAAACTGAAAAAGCTGAATTGCATTTTAGTCGGATAGTTTTATGTTAGTATCAGATCGTGTAATTTTTTTTAATTAGGAATCATGAGAAGAATGGTAACCTGTTTTGTTCAACACATTTGTAGTGACAGTTTAGTTACTATTTTTAAAATGTATCTTCAGATGTTAAGTAATCTGCGGAAGCCTGGGGGGAGGCTAACGCGCTACTATAAAAAAAATTGGAGTGAGTAAGGTTTGGTAGTCCAGTGGTTAGCCTACTACTGAACTGCCAAGGATGAGGTCTAGATTATTAGTTAGGGTTGACTTATTTTGATGCACTTCTTTCACATGCTTTATTCTCGCTCATCCTCACCAGCCAAGCCAGTCAATGGGTTCTCTCTGGGCGCACCAGTTTCTTCCCACAACCAAAATTGAAAAGTTCTGTTTGGAATACCTTTTCTGAAGTCTGAACTGCCGGACTCTTTTGGCGCAGGATAAACAGTACTCTAGTTGATAACTGCAGCACTATGCTCCCGCTTCAGATTGTCTCTAATGTAGACTGGTCATCTTCATTGTAAAGACACTAGTGTGCAGCACAGCGACAACAGCATAAGAATGGAAAGTTGTTATTGATGGTGTGTGACCTTTTGGGCGTGTGACGCTTTTCTTCCTGTTAAAACTAATTTCATGTTTTCAAAATTATTCTTTTTTATTTTTTAAGGTTTAATAAGTTATCAAGAGAAAATTAATTAGCCAGCAATATAGCAGTTCTAATACCAGCTGAAGGGGGTGAGGGAGAATGCTATTTTTACAAGCAATCCTACAGACTAATTGTAGTGACATTAACAGAGAAGTGATTGCAGATTTACTAGAAGCTCATCCTAACAGTAAAATGGTGCAAACAGTCTGGATAAATCCTTCACAATAAATTCTACGTTTGTTTTATGTTGAAAAACTTGTTTTCTTTTCTTGTATGAAGACACTTCATAACATGTAGAATAATTATTTTGGCTGTAAATTTTTTTGTCTTTTATTATTTTTAGGAGATTTAATGTTGCCCAATTGTTCAAAGGTAAACGTGTTTTCCCTGATTAAGCTCTTTAAAAAATTGAGATTTCAAATATCAAGGGTTTTCAAAACAATTCATTGATAATCGCTTTCTCACCTGTCTGGTATCCCTTTTGGGTACTTCAGCCACCTCATTCATTAAATGAAAGAACCCATGGTCTGTCTTAACAGGTGGTGTATGCAAAGGAACGGAACAACCTCAATTTAAAAGCCATGCTACAAATGCAGTTTTCTTGTGCACTTTGGATGCAAGCAACTTTTTCTCGTGAAAATATTAACATTTGTGTCATAGCCATATTCTTGAATTAGATTCTCTAGATAGTTCATAGCTTCCAAGTGCTCTAATTTAGACTATCACTTCACAAAATTTGTTTATGAAATGAAACTTTCAGATGTAGAAGTCTAGGTAAATATTTAATAAAATTCTCACCTTTTAACAGTTTTCAAGTTGCTAATGAACTCAGATCCTGATGCAGCTTATTGCACGCACAGTTTTCAGCAGCAGTATAATTTTTACGCTAGTAGTGCTGATACGTAGTTGTGGGTGTCTTTTTGACTGACCATTGTGAAAACTTCGAGATGACATTAATGCAAAATCTATTTAAATCCAAAATGATGATTTAGCTAATTTGCTTTTTTTTAGTGCCTACTCTCTCTCTCTCTCTCTGTTGATAAAACACTCAATTGTTAGTTCACCTATCGGTGGTATGAAAACCAAATCACCACCAAGTTACGTTGCACACTAGGATATCTGATATACATTTAACATGATTGCCTATTATATTGATGCAAATTCTAATTATCAACAGTGTATTAATTAATTTCAATGTTTAGAAATCTAGAATTCATAAAATACATTCTCAAAATTGCATTTGTTTTTGTTTTTTTCCGCAGTTTTAATTGAGACTGTTGAATTGCCAATAATAATAGTAATAATAAAACAATGTGGAAGTTATCTCCCTTGTTTAATTTTAAGACACGGTTTTAGTGAATAAGATAAACACTGCAGTGAGATTTAGCCCTACTTAATACTTCACATTTCTTCAAGGTACAGATAACTTAGAGATTTTAATATTTTTCTACCCATGAAAAAAAACTTTCCTTTTTTTAATATATCGCTAAAATGAAAAATATTTACAGAAATTCTGTCTGCCCTGTTTATATTTTCTCCCAAATGAAATTTACAGTTTAAAAGATCTGTGTACATTTCTTGTGTGATATAAAGGCTGGACATATGTGTGTTCACAACATAATGTAAGAATGAATAATTATGGTATATAAATCATAACTACTGGTATGGGGTTTTAATCCTTTTATTTTTCTTTTAGTTTCTTTAATAAATCAAGAAAATAATCTCCTACAAATGATATGGGTCCTAATGTATTAAATGTTTTAACTGCCCATATGAAATATTTTTTATTTTGGCTATAGCTTTAAAATTTGAATATTTTTATTATACTTATAATTTTACAGTTTCTTTGTTGTTCTTTGCCTGTAGCTAAAGATATCCTAGTAAAAATATTTTTTTATGATAAAAAAGAAGTTCTAGTTGAATTTTGATTTGTGACTTGGAAAGATGGCCAAGTGTATAGTGTAATTGGGATGCTATGGCTAAGGGACCAATTTGGTTTGGTAAATATCCCATAGTGTGTGTTTCCTGCTATAGCTAAATGGAGGATGCACTTTTCATTTAGGAAGTTACCAAGGTAGAGATTGGACTAGTTAGCCATATAGCCAGCTGTCAACATTTACATCCTGGTTTCAGACTAGTCACTTGGAACTAAAAAGTCCAACCAGAAACCCTACGAGAAAAAAGTGTGACTACATTCAGAGCATGATTTGAGAACAAATGGAAGAATAAAAATGACAAATTGTAGCTTAAATATATATATATTCTTGTACTATACTATCATCTGTAAACAAAAAATTACGTTAACATTTTTGGGAGACAAGTTGATTAGCTTAGGTTATAAGAGTCTGGTAGCTAATGCTCATGTAAAAAAAAAAAACTTTTAAATTTGTATTGCAAAACAAAGTGTGCATTTGAGAGAGAGACAAAAGATAATGATCAGAAATAGATATTCAGGTAGGAACTCTTGCATAATGTTATGACTTTTCTTAAGTTCTCCAATAAGGTGTGTGGTGTGTGTGTGTGTGTATATATATATATAAAGATCTCTTATTTTGCAATTGAATTTTTATGCAAATTAGTTTAAAGAAATTCCTATAAAATATGCGTAGATGTAGTAAAAAAGAGAGAGATCTTTGCACGTTTTATAACTTAACAGTTATCTGCTGCTGCTTTAAAAAAAAACACAATCAGCAAAATAAATAACTGACAAGAACCAAAACAAAAATTAATAATTACGGATTGAAAAAAAAAAGAGAAGAAATTGACTTCTGAATATCGTTAAAACAGCAACCAGTGAAGAAGTCTTATGAATAATGATAATTTTAGATGGCGTTGTAATGCTCTGATGAAAGATAAGTCATTTGATGATAACTAATTTTGATAAACATTTCTAAACAATATCTTTTTATCTAGATTATGCTACAATTATCCTTTTTGGCTTTGATTTACTTGCATATTTCTACAGGTAAACATTTTTCATTAATTTCTTCCACAAAGGTGCATGTGGGTGTGTTTGACTCGTGTGCAAACATACACTGGATGCAAATTTATGGAGATGCTGCTTAATCAAAAACATTTCACCTTGTGTTTATTTGATAGTAAAAAAAAAAAAAAGATGGCAGCAAGTTTGATTTGTGAACTTGTCTAATATTCAGATAAAAGTAACCTGCCTAAACAAATCAAAACGATGATATTTGAGTCTAGCTGAAGCTCCTGTATTTGGATGCTCAACAACAGGAGTTGCAGTGGAAAACCTCTTACTAAATAGGCCAGGGAATAAAAACACTGCAGTTTTTTTTGTTTGTTTTTGTTTTTTTATTTATCTCTGGTTTGTCTGTTATTGGTTCTGTCATTTAGGCCTGCTGTGACTCAAGTTAAAATGTTTCGTATTATCGTCTAACAACAACTACTCCCAAGGAAACAATTCACCGACCAACTCCTGTACCAAGAACAGGCATCAGTTTACAGGCAAATGTGTACCTTTCATGGGAAATAGCTATTATATTTCGATATAGACTAAATACAGTAAAAAAAACCCTTTTTTAGCATTCTAAGATTTTCAACTTTTGACTCCAATATCAAGATAATAAGTCACAAGATTTTAAAAAGTTGCTCATATTGCAGTTTTTAGATGTCTTCCTGGCATCTTGGGTGACAGTACCATCTCTCTTATTTTATTACCATACAAATAAAATAAGTGGGCTGATGTAGAAAAGCTCAAATGTATTTGTTTGCACGTACTAGCAAAAATCAACATTTTGCTTTTGTGCCGACTGACTGCAGAAGCGGTGACTATTAAGTAGCATAAGAAGATATTCCTTTATCTATGTATGCAAATTTCTGGTTATACGGTTATTATGAGACCTATGTGATCTTTGCTATGGTTTGAGTAGACAATTTAACAACAACAAATGGGAAAACATCTCTGATTTCATGTAATAAAAAAATGCTCTTATCCTAGCTCATTCTTTAACACAGTGAGAGCTGCTCTGAACGATATCTATGAAAATTGTCTTTCAGGTATTTATGCGATGAACAGAATTTGTAGAAAATCACCATTACACATATCTAATGACCAAATCTATTGATTGTGCCCAGAAATATATAGTCTAACACCTAATTTATGAAGCATTCACCTGCTTCTACTTGAACTGAAAGCTATTTGACTCGCACTTGCTTGGCAGGTCACATCTACTCCATTCCCTCATTCTTTTATTTCCTGGCTTGTCTGTTTTATAACACAGTAATGTAGTTGTACACTGTCTTCTGTCTACCTTTTTACTTGCTGTTACTATGACAATAAGGTACTTTATAAAATGTCGTTACTTTTTTTTTTTAAAATTCTAGTATTTACTGATTAAAGGGTCTCTTTTAAAGTAATATTACAATGATAACTTGCAGCACCATGTGAAGACAGGTAAAATCTGAAGCCAACAAGGGGAGTGCTTTCAGACGAGTTAAGGAAAATTCTTTCTGGTTCAATTTTTAAAAATTTTAAATAAGTTTAAATTAGTGTGAATTTCTTTTATTCCAAAACAGAGATTATAGTACATTTCCAAACTGCAGAGAGATTGAATATTTGTTAATATTTCACAGGCTATTTCATATTGTGAGTTGCTGTACGCTATGAGGTACTTTACATTAGAAATTTTGCAGATGAATGATGCTATATGTGTAACTACATTTCTGCTAAACATTTCCTTCAGTCCATAAACTTCTGGAAAAGTATTAGCTTTCTGGTTTTTTTTTTATTATTTTTTTAAAAAAAATTGTATCTTGTCAGAACTGGAGACTTGTCAAATTTGGAATGTGTTTTTTTTTTGAAAAGTTCAATATAACTTTATTCTGTTTAGTTTAGACATTTTAAGAGTCAGCTGTTGTGATGACTGAAGACCGTCAGTGTATAATTATTCTCAAAGTTTCTTTACCACAAAATTCTAACCTAAAATGATTCTAATTCTGTTTCCAATAAAACAAAATAGATTAGAATGAAACAAAAATAATAAATCTACCTTTTTTTAAATAAAAAAAAAAATATATATAATATATAATATATATTTCTTTAATGAAAATTAAGCTGCATTATAATGTCAAAAGAATATAGACAGAAATAACAGAAAATAACCCACTAGCTATCATATTTAAATGAATTTCAAACAAGTGAATTCTATTAGTTTTCTTAGAATTCGCTTGGAGAAATTACTTAGACATTTGAGATTTTAGTTTCATCGGGATTTTTCTTTTACAGTTGCAATTTTGAAACGTGTGGTAGATTCTAACAATTTCTGTACATTGCTCATTGTTAGTTAATGTGGTATTGGAAAAGTTGCTAACGTGCTTGTCGTTTCTGATAACTTACCTTTTTTTTTTCAAAGACCATATACGAATTACTGCAATAATTCAGCAACTCCTCACACCGGGTGTTTATTTGACTGACTGATCTTTCTGTTTTTTAATAAACATAAAGAAAAAATGAATCAACTAATCTACAGTAGTAGCCCTAGAATCAGAAATCCAGCTTGTGTTCAGCTAGTTGTTGTAGTGTGCTTAAAGTACTTTAGAAGGAAACAGTTTGAATAATGAATAACAACAGAGAATAGAGATAAGGAATGTATCGAGTTTGCTGTGATGTTGGACATCGTCAAATGGCAGCAAACCAATGTCAGAATAAATGCTTTGGTTTAGGCTTCTCATTTCTTCTTTGTAAATCCACATCCTGACTTCAAGATCTTCAAGCATCCCCGAGAGGTGAGCTAGGGGATGGTGTGAGGCAGCAGCCTCGGTGACCATGCATGTTACCCAGGTGTGGTTGGAGACTCTTGAGTGACTGAGGGTGCAAGCCAATTTACATGTTCCCTACGATGCCTACCTAAGAAATCACCTCTTACAGCTGTGAAAGTTTGCCAAAATTAGTTAGATCCTGGTGGGAAGCAAACCTGAGCCCTCATCCATAGCAGGCTGGCACATGACAGACAACCGAGTTTAATGCCCCTTAAGATATGTGTACAAAAGAAATCAGTTTTTTTCTTCCTTGGCTTCTGCATAGCTACTCATTCTGGATAAAGGAAATTTATTCACAGTTTTGAAAACAAGACTTCCCCAGTATTTCACTACACTCTTAAAGGTTGAAATCCTATTAATCTGTTTTTAGTAGTAGTATTTTTTTTCCTGTGCCTGTTTGATTTAGGTCACCCATGCATCTAGATACTATTGTATAAAGTAGCACTGTATTGATGGCATATAGCTTGAATTTAGGTTACTAACTCTATTAACATATATTATAAATAAAAAGGTAAATTATATAACAATCATTTGCTTTATCTGCCAAAAGAAGGATTTAATGTGATTATAATTCATTCCTAAATGAAGAAGCAATAATCAACTTTTATATAATTACTGATATAAAAATGACTTGAAGAGAGTTTATGTAGTTATGGACTATCGTAATGTCTGGTTGTAGAAAATATTGATAATAGAAAACCAATGAAGATGAATCTCTGGAGGTATGTAACTGTTATAGAACCTTAGCATCTGATTTGAACCTGTAAAAATTGTTAGCAAAAGTGTTTAGATTCCTGAGGACTGTTGCAACCATCATGACCCGCTCTGGCTACCTGATAAATATTGAATGGCCTTTCTTCTTTTCTTTTCTTTTTTTAAGGACAAAGCAAACGTGGTTCTAGCCAAGCTTTTTAAATCACATTACCTATAAGTGCTTTAGAACTGGGACAATAAACAGGAATTTCAGCTTTCCATCTGTTTTTAAAATGACTCATTTTCTCGAAGAATTTGGGTTTAAAATTGTCTCAGTTTTACTGATGAAGAACAGAACTTTTAGCTTGATCAGAATGAGATTCCTGTATGCCATTCATCCCACTTGGGTGTTCTGAGAAATGACTCAGTTATCGAACAGCAGAATTAATTCCTTGAAGCCTGGATGTTTTTCTTTACACAGCAGATAGCTTTACATTTTCTTTATATTTTTGGTCTGTCTGGTTCTATGATGCTAATAGATATCAGTTATATTTGTTGTTGTACATAAGAGATAAGTGATATGGAGAGATGAGTAATTCTTTCTAATAGATCCTGGTCTGTCCTCAATTTTCTTGACATTAATTATTATGCCTTTGTGGTACACAGATGCTTTAGTTTGTTTTTTTTTTTTTTATACTGCAGATGTGAAGTCGGTGTTTCCATAAGCTGCTCCATATTTTAGCTATTTGGTCTTTTGTTAGCAGGTATACTAATAATAGTATTCTCGTTGAAGAATCTGCTTAGCACATTTTAAAATGTTTAAACACTCTAAGATATAACCTAGGTGAAATTTTTTTTTTTTTGTGTGTCGTTACTTTTTAAAATCAAGGCATTCTTTACTTAAGAGTTCATACCAGTAACTAGAGAGCGAGAGAGAGCAAAGCAAAACGGTCTCGTCATTATGATGGTTTCAGAAATCTGTTTTGAGAAAGTTGATAATTATAAATTTACTTTAGCTGCTGCTGCTGCTGCCACCCTATTTCGAGGTGTCATTTTTTTAAAAAAGATTCTTTTTAAAATTAAACGAAAATAAGGGTTTGAAGAGTGACAACGATTCTCTCTCTCTCTCTCCCTCTCTCTCTCATTAAGAAAAAAAATGGCTTTTTAAAATTTTTCATCGTTCAGCAAGAAAAATCTTTGTAATTTCAGGGAAAATCCAATACTTGGATAAAAGGGATACTGAATAAATTAAAGCAAAATGAATTACAAATGTGAAAATGTGAAAAGAAATTTAATAATGGCATCTTGAGAAGTGATTTAAGCAGTAAGCACAACATTTGAAAATAGCTATCAGCCCAAATAATATAAGTATAAAGGAACCTATCTCATTTAATTGAGGATGACTTCTACTGATGAATAATATTCATATCAGCTACCACTATCTAAGAAAAGACTTGCAGTGGACATTGGGTTTGACTGACAACCCAATGTGATGATCATATATAATTATGATAAAGCCAGATATTTTGCAATTTATACTCTATTTATATCCGATGTTTATGATATTCTATATTTCAACATGTTATGCACATGGTGAGACTCAGAAACACAGCTTTGCATCAGTATTCTAATATACACTTTTCAAACTTTTTCCCTTCCCACTGTTAATTTCTTTTGTACACCTCATTTGATGTTGGAAAGTTTCCACTCAACATGAAGTCTTTTACACTATAAATGTAAGAAATGGAATTTAATTAAATTATATAGCACCAACTGAAAGAAATGCATTGTCTTAAACAATTACTGACATTTTGTTTTATGTTAATTTATTATTCCTCAAAATAAGTGTTCTATCTTAGTAATCAATTTCTGGAATTGTAGTTTATATAAAGGTTTTTTTTTGCCATCATCTTTCATGGGCTTTTGATTAGCTGTTATCTATTTATTGTGCTAAGGTTTCTGTTGAAAAGTGTTAAAAGACTTCAAAATTAAAAATGGTTTTCATTGAAATGCACGCACTATAATTCGAAGAAGAAGTACAATGAGCCGAGCCAACCACGTAAAAACGAGGGGAAACAACTTGCAACAATACATAATGCATTTGTCTTTCCATACTTTGTGCTTCCTAATGAATAGGATGAAAAGAAAAAGAAAACACAATTATAGTGGGCAAATGATCTATCACTGTATAGAATACATTGCTTGCCTCTGTTTTTGAGGGTTTGATAACATTTGACTTGGGAAAAAAACTGATTAATGTCAAAATTGAAGTTTTTATCAAAATTTTGGGAATTGCTATGATGTAACTATTCTTTAGTTTAGTATACTGTGGTTTTTAACAAGAGATAATTGGTCAACTTTTGTATTTTTCAGGTCATGATGCTTTATTATAAATGAATTTTTAATTGGTAAGTTTGTTTCTCTACATCTTTCATGCGTTAAGATTCACATTTCTGTTTGGTGGATATTTATGCTATGTCATTTCTAAGAGGATAATTCATGATTGCATTGTAACAGCAGAGATTAAGGATTATTTTTTTAGAGGAACAAAAATAATCAAATGAAAAGGAATCTGCTAGACATCCTTTGGTTCAATTTTAGGTATTTGCTCATGTTTGCCATGTTTTTTGTGATTGATCCAAGCTTTTCAGTGATATACCCATCCATGGTAGAAGAACAGGGCTACAGGCTTGTGATTAATAGGGAGAATTTTAAAATTTAGCAGACCCCCCCTTTTTTTTAAAAACTTTTTAAAATTACATTTTATTAATGTAATTTGTGTGTGTGTGTGTGTGTGTGTGTGTGTGTGTGTGTGTTGGAATATATAAAAATTAATTAAAACGATTTTGTTTTACCTGTGCTGTATTTTTATGGCAGTATTTTGGTAAAGTTCTTGCTGAGAACTGCTCGCTAAGATAAATGAAGCTACATAAAAAAGTTGAGGATTAATGACTCTCACTGGAATAATTTACTATGTGTGCTTATGTAAAACAACAAACATTAAAAAGTAGTGAATTAGTAGCAAAGGTATTAACTCTTGGGTGAAAGTGAAACTGAAGTCAAGAGTTTTGAAAGGACTCATTTTGATGCCAAAAGCAATCTTTGAAAATCATCAGTGGTAGTTAAACAGGTCTGTGTGGATAAATCATTAAACTTCTCCATTTTTGCATGATATTGAGAATACAGAGCCAGACTTAGACTGAGTATTTCTCATATATTGACCATTTCATTCTACACATTAGTTTAGACTTGCAGCTATTATATCTACCAGTGTTTTCAATACTAGAAGGGATAATATTGAGGGCAGCTGATCTGGACAAGTGATCCTCAGTTGTCTACCTGGTGCTGAATGGCCATGCCCATGACAATAATTTTGTGGAAAATTTTTGGTGGGGTAATGAAAAGGCACAGTGGCATTTGATCAGGTTGTTTGCATTATGTTTAACCAAAGGAAAGAGATTGGTATATTTTAAATTGGGGGAAACTATTTGGCTGCTTGAATGCCAAAGACTAAAAAATGCTTATTCTGGCAGTCCTAATATAGCAAATTCTAGGAAGAGTAGCAAATTCAGCTGAATCACTTCTGAAAATGGTGATTCAGGTCTCTGATTATTATGGCCACAGATGTACAGGCAGCCAGCTGGTAGGCAGGTATGTCTCCAAAATGTTAACCATTGTGCAGGGCAACATCATCTTCATTGCTGACTTGAAGTTGTCAACTTTAAATGCAAAAGTTGATTTTGCATGGAGCATACCAAAAGAAGTTCTGTGTTATTTTACAGATGAATGATTGATATACCAGGGTTTTATTCAGGTTTTCTCCAGGGCCAATAATCAGCATCTAGTCAAAGCAAAATGGCATTTAAAGTTTTCAAATTATCATTTAAGAATTCACCATTTCTTTTCTTGCTTAGATCTTTCTCTTAAAACAAAATTACACTCATACATTGGCAGTAACTTTTGTCTAACTGCAAATGTTGATAATATGCACTATGAAAAGTCTACATCCATACATCCTAATTCAATAATTTTAATATCATGCATCAGTGTATATTTGTGTTGACGCACATGCAAGGGCTTGGAATGAACTCATCTAATTTCTATTGTTTAGTTTATCACTTGCCTGCAAAGATGCTTCACACAGGCTTTATTATTGGAGGGAAATTCAAAAATGTGATGCAGAGATTCAAGGGCAACATATTCTTTTTTGCCAAGCAAACAACATCAGAAGACAGTTGGAAATTACATGACTTCATCATTTTTAATAAATTGGACAGTGCTGCCTTTTACTTTGGAACCATTGGATTAGCCAGTGATTAATGATCTTGAAAAAAAAAAGTAAAGAATCATAAACACTGATTGAAAATGACATTTTGTTTTGAAAATCTGATATTTAACCAAGTTAGGAGTGAGAAAAAAAGAAAGATGTGAAGAATTATTGTAGCTGGTTTGGACAATGTGCAAAGGCATCCCAGTAAGAAACTTGAAAATCTGTTATGAAAATTGGTGTAGGAATTTAAAATCCTTTCTGTGAAATTGGCTGGAAGCTTAATAGAGAAAATTCTACTCTAAATTTTGCAACTTGCATCTATGCTTACAAAAGAAAAAAAAATGCAAATTCTCCCTTAGGTGCTACCTTACATTTATTTTTCATTGTTGTTGTAAAAATAATGATGATCAGGAACAGATGGAAACATGCTAATGAGGATGAAATGTCATTGGCAGTTCTTTAGGTACAACTGTGCTCCATTTTAGCCAAAGTTTAGGTAGATATCATGCAACTGCTAGGTAAATCTGATCAATTCAATTCTGATGCATTTATTACATATTTATATTGCTTCACTTTCTCATGAAAGTGACTTCACTAGTCAAACTACTAGCACAATCAACTTGGATTATCTACTGCATTATTTACCTCCATTTTTGTTAGTATTTATGTGATGGAATCCAACACTGAATCCTTTCCAGTGATGTAGAGGACTTGAGTATTCATACCCTGAATCTCTTGCTTAGTTGGTCAGACAGTGATGAAGAGACATTGGATGTGAAGATTAGAGTGAGGTCATCAAATGGAATTTGAGTCATCAGTGGCTGATCACTGTGCCAGTGTTTTCACAGTTGGCTGCTGCTAGATTGATGTCTGTGAGGATGCAGCTTAGTGGGTTTCTTCTATGGGCTGATACTAGAAGAGGCTTCCACCACATGGCTGAGGAGACAAACCACTATGTAGCACAGGCACAGAGCTGACAACACCTGGACAGGCACCACCACCAGGGAGGTGAAAAGTTTCCTTCCATTCTGTGCCAGCCATTGGAGCGAGGACAAAAGACTATTAAAAGTAATGACAGAGAGAAGATTCAAGAAAATGAATCAGTATTGGTGCCTCTGTGACAACATTTGGTTGATTTTACTCTACATGCTTGATTTTCTGCACAATAAATTGGATTTTTTCTCTCTTTTTTATGGATATAATTCCTTTTTATTCAGATTACTAAACTAAGTCATTTATACTATTTGAGTCATTCCATGACTTTCTAATGTTTTTTTTTTTTTACACTTTTTAATCACGTAGGTAGATTTTTTGCAACAATCTTGGAAATCATCTGGATGTTTGTACATGTCAAATATTGCATTTCCTTTAATGTGAAATGGTTACAGGTCATTCTGCATTAAATCATCAGATATGGAGAAAGTGCCTCACTTCACCCTCTCAGATTTTGATGAAACTTCTGCTGTAGGTGCAATGCGCTCCCAAAGAAAGGTTTTCCAAGATGTAGCTTCCAACTCTCACTAGTTATAAAGATTTAGGGCCTCAACCATGGCATACTTGGGTAAAAAAAAAAATTTTTTAAATTATTCATTTGAAGAAAAGTGAGCTAGGTACACCTGAGCTGAGCTGACCAGGGGAGTGATGTCAGTTCCTCAACCTTGGCAGTCCATCCAATTGTCTAACCACCAGGCCATCAGCTGCTTGATTATTTATAGAATTTATATTTCTAAGAAAAAGTGATTTTAAAAAAAAAAAGAAAATTCTAATTTCTCCATTTATTTTTTCAGATGAATTTGAAATTGATGACATGAAGAAAGAAAAGAGTCATGTGACTAGGAGTTCATCAAAATCAAGCGGGTCTCTTTTGGTGCAGCCCTGTTATGTCAGTCTCCCAGTTTCGGGGTCTGCCAAATCAGAATCAGACTTGGAGAAAGCTTCGCAACAAAGAACAAGGAAAGCAGTTGAAGCACTGGGAAAGAGACGTATGGCAATTTCTCCAGCAAAGGATCTAAACAGAAGAACCAGCAGTAGGTGTGTTGATGGAAATGTAGAGACTCTCACTGTTGAGGGACATGGAAACAGACTCCAGAAAAACAATGCTGCAGACATATCACAAAATCTAAAGAGAGAACATATCAGGACGAGAAGCAGCCATCGTCAGAGTGAAAGTGAGGAATCTGAACTTGATACCAAATCATCTCCAGGAAAGCCCATTGAAGAGTTGTGTTCAGTGCTTACTCAGTCATCAACTGCATCTAAAGATCCTGAGAAGGGCCCTTCTGTGAGCCCTTCGTTTGAAGACTGTGAGAAGGCTTCTTATACTTGCCTTAAAAACACTGCAAAAACTTCTCTTATGGTAAGTAAAGATAAAAATGGTAAACAAGGAGAAAAGAAGCAAACATTACAGGATATAACAGTGGTGGAACAGCCATCTGCAAAGAAAACACTAAAGAAATCCAGTGCTGTCAACAGAAACATTGTGATTGATTTAAAATCATCATCTCAGAATTCTTACTCGGTTGATTCTTCTTGCAGTAAAATTGATTCAGTTTGTTCATCAAGAAAGACAAGATCATCAGTAGCTTTGCCAGTAGACAATTCTGTTGATCACACTGTTGCTGGTGTATCCTAAATAAATCAACAAAAAACAAGCTGAAAAAATGGAAGAGACTTCTTCACCCTTGGGAATCAAGAAAATGGTGAGGCGATCACATGCAACAAATGTGCAGTGTGCTAGTGGCATAAAATCAAGAACGGACAAAAAGATTGAGTCCGGTTTAAATGTAGATAGTTCTAGTATTTGTTCTGTAGATAAAAGTAAAGCAAGTACGAGAAAACATGTTTCAGAGGTAGCAAACAGAAGTTATTCTTTGGAGAAGAACGTAGCACAGGCATTATCAGATTGTGGTACCAGCCAGTGCTTGTTTGCATCTCCACAAGCATCAGCTGCTGATGATTTTGCTGCTAGCTTGAAGAAGTCTGTTAAAAAGTCTTTGACATCTGTTGTTAAAGACATATCTGTACATAAAAAGTTGGACTGTGATGACGAGTCTCAGATAGCTATATTCACGGAGTTATATAAAATGCTGACCCAAGAGGCAGAACAACCTGTGATATCGGAGAAAAAGTCCATGCGAAAATCTACAACACCACCATTTGGTGTAGTGGATCAGAAATCCTCTAGTCAGAGTAAAGGCCAGTTGTCGACAGAAATCTGTAAACTAAGCCCAGTAAGCCATGAGCAAAAATCTGTGATAATGCTGAAAAAGACTGCTAGAAAATCTATTGTTTCTCCAGACTGCAACTCTTCAAAGTCTAATGTATTAGTAAAAAGTGAAAAAAAAGAACTAGAAGATGGAAATTTCAGTGAAAGAGCAGAAGTAAAGAAAGAAAGAAAATCAATTACTCATTCTGACACCTCTGTAGAAAATAAATGTGTCCAAAATTTGGTGCCATTTATTAAAAAAAATGCAAGGAAATCTACCTCATGTAGGACACTGGAAGTAGAACATACATCAAATCCATTGCTGGAATTTGTCACTACAGAAAGTCAGAAAATTAATCTTGAAATTGGCGAGGAGAATGCCGCTACAATTCAGAAAGTGTGTGTTTATAATAGTGTGGATCATGCTTTGCACAATCTTCCAAGATCTCCAAAACTTCCACTTGTTTGTATGCAGGATATCTTAAAAGAAGAAGCTGCTGGAGAGAGTCTGGAGAATGAGCTGCAAACTTTCAGTGACATTGAAATGTTTCCATTTGGAGATTGTGCTAATGATTGTCAAACAGACGATAGATCTACCAAGAAAGGCACAAAAACAGAGTTGTCTTCAAACTTGAAAGTGAAAAACCAAAAGCAGTTCAATACAGCTGCAGAGAAATCTGGCTTGAAAAGTAAAAGCAAGCCAGGGTGCAAACAACATGGGCTGGAGAAATCAATGCTGGAGATGAATAGACAGGTTCACTCAGACATTTCTCCACAAAATGTTAGTAAGGTATGTCAGAATAATCCAACAGGTAAAAGTAAAGATGTTGTCCCCGATGCTGTCTGCAAAGGTGGACGAAAGCCGAAAGCAAATGCATCAAACTTGCTACTGGAAAGGGCTGAACGAAGAATACGCTCTCCAAGCATACGGCTAAAGGATGACATGATATTTTTTCCGCTAGTTTCAACACGACGATCAAAAAAACCAAACAGTGAGTGCAACATTTCAAAACAAGGAGAGAAAAAACTCAGTTGTGCACAAAGTGGAGGAAAAGATCTTTCTGCTTTGACAGCAGTGCAAGGTTCTAGTGAGGTGAGCAGTGGAGAAGAGCATGTATTTTTTCTGAAAGATCCACATAATAAATCTTCAGTACATAAGGTCCATGCATTTTACAAGAGATCAGGCAATGTAGAAAAGTTTAAATTGAATTCAGCTCGAAAAACACTTAATTTTTCAGACAATGTGCCTTCATGTAGCAGGAAGCCTAAATGCATGACAGAAGATGTGACTGCCTTGACCCCAGGTTTCAGTTTTGAAGGAGAGCTGAAAAAAGAAAGCAAAGTCTGTGATAATAAATTTAATAATATTGGAGCTTCTGTTGAACATTCTGCAAGTATTTGCATAGCTCAGTTTGATGAGAATGATGTTAGCTGCATCAAAGACAAAAAGGCAGAAGTTGAAGTTGACAGTATTTCTAATGACGAAAAGAAGAATCCCAAGTTGAATCAGTTAATAGCACGCGTCAGTGATTATTTGAAATATGGCAGTCCAGCTACCGCGGTACTTCAGGACTATGGTGATGGGTGTGGCGTGGAGATGGTGGAAAAACACAAACCCAGAGACTTATCTGTACAACAGAATACGATGAATGAGAATTTTGACGATGATATGATATGTGTGATTGACACAACGGCAAAGGAGAATGGTGTTTACTATATACGAGAGGATGGCAGTTTGACCACCTCGCCAACGTCAGTGTTTCCCAGAGTGTTGAAAAATGAGACTCGAGAATCTTCACAAGGCAGCTCAGGGAGGCCTTCAAATTTGGGGGACAAAATTGAGTCTACGTGTCTGAGCAAGGAAAACTTTACTGTTGACTTTCATAATGATTTGCCTGGCTGTAAAGTGAATTTTATTGACTTGAGTGGTGGAAAATTTCAAGAAGATTGTCCTGTGTTGCTAAATAATCAGCTGATGAAGTCAAAGAATTTTCTGCAAGTCTCCCAGACTCTTGCAGAAGGTGCTAATGAACATTGCAGCAAGCTTGCTTCCAATGTGGAGCAAGGTGCCCTTAGTGAAGGCAGTGCTTCACTTACCTCATCACCGACAAAGGTTGCTTTGAAAATAAAAAAGCCAGCTCCATTAAGCGTGCTGTCTCGGCCAGAACTGATGTCATCTCCAAAGCCAATGTCAGCTTTTATAAGTGATGCACTGGACAAGTATCTTGCAGAAAATCAAGAGTTTAGGATATGCGAAAAATCCCAAGCCTCTACTTGTGTTTCAGATTTCGAAGCTGATGATTTTAACTCTGGAACTTCGTATGCAGATCGTTCCTCCCAGTTTGCTCTGCCCCCACATACTACTGTTGGGCTGAACTGCAACAAAAGCCCAATGCATTCAGAGAGGAAAATGTTTGTATCAGAACCAGACTTTGACGAGATTGATGGCATCCTGTTCATATCTTTTCCAACAGAAGAGGCCCTGCAGGCCCACATCAGAGTTGAGAAGAAAGCAAAATGGGATCAGAATTTTAATGAGTTGTCTGGAATTTCTAAGCTAAAAATTTTCAATGAAAGGAAGCATGAAATGGGAGGCAGAAAATTGTCAAAATTTGTCTTCAACACGAACCAGAATTTGCGCGGCTTACACATGCGGCTAAAGAAGTACGAGCGATTATATCGCAAGGAGCTAAGTAGCATCCATATGGCAAAAAGGAAAAAAAAAAAAGCTGCTTATTTCCTGTCGCGAAGTCCTGATAAAATGAGAAATGTTAGAAAACTCTCAGGATGGAAAAGGAAGCCATTAAAACGAGAAGAATTCAAAAAGGTAGCTGGTTTCCAGATGATGCAGTCTGGAAAGCTTCATTGGAGAACGGAGGCCCGAATTCTTAAAAACTTGAACCCAGAAGATATTAAACAAATGGGTCTGCAGATAAAAAAGAAAAGGCGTAAAAATTTCATCTTCACTCACAGAAAGGGGTGTGCTAAGTTTGATGTTAGTCGATGTGCTGATGATGAACCAGGGAGCTGTAATGGTCTTTCAATCTGTAACCAGCAAACTAGAGACAACCCTTCTCCTCCATTTGTCATATCAATGTCTGAAGAGAATGGGAACACGTTTACCTTTATTCCAAACGATAACGACAGTGATGATGACTACAAACCCTGTCGTCGTATGAAACGTAAACACAAGAAACCAGCTGAGCCAGTTGATCCAAAAGAACTATGTAAGACAATATATGAAGAGGAAGTTGCTTTAGAAAGTGAAGAAATTCTTCGAAAACTTGGAGGTCAGTTTCTGGATGGAATGCATAGTATATTAGATGAAAGTCAGAGCACAACAGAATCAAAGAAAATTGCTGAAGTTTCTGAGTCAGGAATTGATGAAAGGTTGGGTGTTGCAAATGGAAAAAAACATCGAAAAAACATTATTCCTATAACCGTTCTTACGCAAAGTATGGCAATTGCTGCGGTATCTGCAATTGACTACCAGTTTTCTCATTCTGAGCCTTGGGCTAGCAGAGAGGTGTCTGCCAAAGATTCTCCAGCAGGGCAGACAGATAAAGTAACCGAGTGTCCAAGTTTAAAAGCTGATGATACTTCTATCTCCCCAGAAGTGAAAGTGAAACCCTATTGCATTGCTCCTGAGTCACTGAGTAAAATCCTTGCTCGAAGGAAAATCCAAGCAACTAATGGACAGTGTGACAAACCAGGTGAGTCGTCATTGAAATTTTTAGAGATCTTGCAAGTAGTAATGCTCGTTGGGACCTTTCTGCGTTTTGTGGGTAGATAATCATTTAGATTTAGTAACCTACATAGAGTAACAGTTAAAACTATGCATGCTGGGACCGCTTGTTGACACTCTTCACAGGAAATGCTTACCAGATGTCATGGCTATAGGTTAAACTACTTCCAGGCTTGCCAATGATTCCAAGTTTCTGTTCTTTCACATCAAAAAATGTTTGAGTTTAAATGTAGTAGAATCTAAGGTGCTTAGTGTAAAACTTACATTCATAACTGTAATCTTGGTAGATCAAAGGTCATCACAGCTCATTCTTTTGACAGATGGTGTTTGGTTAAAATTGGCAAAACATGAAATATCTTGTCTATTCAAACTTCTAGCAATGTCTTGAAGACACTAGAAGTGGGGCAAAGGTGTGAGACAGCATCCTTGGTAACTGAGCAAGGTTCCTTCATATAGTTGGGTACTCTTGAACAGTGGTCAGGGCACACACCTGTCAAATCACTCTTGGAGCACCCACGGGAAACCCCACACACACAGAAAGAGACTGGTAAAGAAGACAGAAGAAACCAAGCTAGAATTGGAAATGAACCACAGCCGTCATCTGTGACAGGCTGACATGCACAATCATCTGCCACCCTCAGCATGGATTTTGTACTCACCAGCTCCAATAATAAAAAATCTACTAAAAAGAAAAAGAATATCTAGGTGAAAAAATTCTGCCTGTAGACCCTTTCTCTGTAAGCACGTGTCTTCTGAAGCTGAATTTTCAACAAAAAAAACAATACTTTTCAGCTGTTTTGAATTTAAATGTAATGATAGCAAATTTTAACACCTGATTCCACCTTCTAAATGATATAGATTGTGGTGAGACATGCTAGTTAACTCTTCATCTGTTGAGCAAGATGTGAAACTGTAGTTAATCAAAATTTTATTTGCCTGTTGCCAAACAGAAAAGCTGAATCTTTATTAATTTTAATGAATAATATTAAGAAACAACAAAAATATCTCATTAGAGGATTCTGTTTATCGAAATCCCAAAGGTATTGCATTGTATGCATTTTGCCTTTAAAATAAAACAGACTAGTTTCTAATTTTCTAAAGGTTTTTCTTTTTGTTAATGAGAAATATTAATATTTTAAATATTACAAATCTCTCAAAAAATTTTAATAGCATCAAGTATAAATGAATGGCAGCATGTTTCCCAATGAGGAGAAGGGAGATTTCTCCTCCCCAATCCTAATGTAGTTTCTGAAGAGTTTTTATGTACATGTGTAAAAGCAGCCTCCTGTGTGATATGCTATTAATTCACAATGGAAAAACCATATAGCTGACCTACCCTGCACTTATAATTTCTCTTTTTACTTTGTTGAAAGGTAGTCATCTTCATGTCCTTTATTAGAGAAGGGAATTTGGATATTAATTATGGCATTTTTATTACAAAAATATGAGAGGGGAGGACTGGCTGGCTGGCCTTGGTTTCTTTCATGTCTTTCATATGTAATGCATGTAGATACTGTGCACATAAGCTGCTTCCACACAATAATGGAAATGGGTTGAATTTTTAAAAATAAATTTGCTAACATGAAACACTTGAAAATCGTCTATTTCTTCAAATTATTTTTTAAATTGTTGATTCTACAATAGCGCTCGGAAATCTTTTATTATGCAGTTATTCCCTTTCAGCCATTAATTAGTCTTAACAAATTTTGTTTTCCTTTTATAGCTGATTATAACTATAATGCTAGACTGTTATTGTGTAATTAGTAGATTTTAAAAAAAGAAAATTTTATCAACTGTTACTTGAATAATAATAGTGATGTAATATTTTGTTTAGCATTGTGCCATGTAGGTAGAGAGCCTGTCTAATGGAAATCAGAACTTCTGAAGTTTTTAATTCTTGTAATGCTTTCAGTAGTAAATTTTTGTTTTAAGCAAATAGCTTCAACCACTGAACTAGACTCGTCACAACATGCATACTAATGTACATATCAAGGAATTTTCTCTATAACAGATATTGCTTGAACGTTTAATATTCTACCTTGTGCTCTCCTGAAGATCATGAGTGTTGGAAGGTAGCATAAAGAATTTTAAAAAGGTCCAATAATGTTTTGTCTCTGAAAGATAGAGGTGGGGGAAGAAAAGTAACAGGCATATTGGCAAATAACCTACAAGAAAGTAGATTTACGAAAGTGATCTCTGGATTGATTAGGAGATGACTTGATAAATGTGGACTAAAAAGATGGATTGCTACAAGGAGACCAGATTAAACGGTATAAATAGACATGGAAAGTCGAATAGTTGAATTCTCATGATTGGTCAAAGGTCAAGTAGAAACATGAGAAAGTCTTAACAAATATTTTGAACTATACTTTATTTGAATGTCAACATTTAAGAAATATACTTTCTCTATTTCAGAGTTTGTTTTTTTTTTTAAAAAAAAGAAAAATGTGTAGATTTTAAGGAAAGGAATGAGCCTAGTAGTTGTATGTCCATTCAGAGTTTGAAGTTATAAGATTGGAATAATGTGTGATCAGTACCTTGACATCATCCAAAACAAATTTGTGATTTAAGTTTAAAAGGATCTGTTTAAAACAGACTGAATTCTCTCTGCCGTTCTTGGACACACTGGATTATTTTGCCCACATAAGCATCCTAAGAAGACAACACACAATCTGTCTTTAAAGTGAGGAAGAAAAAAAAAAAAGGTAATTCTCTTGCAAGTTAAAAATAAAACTCTCTTAATGGATAAATGTAGAACAAAGCTTAGAGCTTAATTTAACTGGTAAGATCTAAGTCCTAAAAAAAAAAGGGAGCTGTTTAGGAATAGGGGATGTGATCAGTTTAGGTAAATACAATTTTGAGAGTGCTTTACATAGATTTTTCTCTTTTTTTATCAGTATTTTGTTTTGGAAAGTCATTGAGTTGTAAAATTTTGGAAATAATGGGCATTTCTTTATCAAGGCAACAAAGGGTATTTCATGAATGATATATCACCAACAGTAAAATCTGAGAGGTATAGATACAGATGTAGAGTTATGTTATTGCTAAGCACCATAACAGACACGTCATGCACTGATCTGTGCAAAAGTTTAATTAGTCAAAATTTTATTTTAAACAGTTCAATACACGATCAAAGAGATTTCATCAAATTTGTATTGGAAACTGGAAAGGGATTAGTTACATTGCTGGATTGATTAGACATGTATTTTAAAAAGAATTATGGAAAATATATGAATGAGAAAGAATACATTTGGACGTCTTTAAAACTTTTATGAAGATAAATTCTAAAGATTTCATCTGCAAACATTTTAAAATTATGGAAAAAAAGAGTAAAACAATCAGAACTAAAACTTTTTGTACAGATTATAATTATAGCAGCAGTACCGAGGATATTGTAATTTCATAACACACTTTCTATTATTGTGTGTGTAGAATATTTATATACAGTGAACCCTTTCTTAACCAAAATAATTGGTGTTCACCCCTTTCAGTCAATGGATATTTTTGGTTAATAGAAACTAAAATTTTATGACAAGGTTGGGTGCGTTTCTTGAAGTTTTTGTAAATTAAAGAAATGGTTCACTGTATTGATAAAAAAAATTTCAAACTTTGAATTATGAAAAACAAAACATTTAAAATATAAAAGATGATGCAACACCTTAATAAATTTGAAAAGAAAATATATTCATTTTGCTGCTACATTAAATCTCTAATATAACCTATAAATAGGTTGTGCATGCATATATATTGTTTCTGTTCAAATAAAGTGTCTGAATTTTTAATATTATTTTGAAATTATAATATGATGATTTGCTGCTGGTGGCCATGTGACCTACATCAGCCAATCATGTTTTGGCATTTCTACTCAATTGTTTTGCTTTTATACCATATGAGATGTGTACACATGTCGCAAATTGCAAAAAAAAACTTGTTTTATTAGTTTGACATTTTTTGGGAATCAGATCAGTCAAAATTTTTGATAAACCATTTCTTTTACTTGAAAATTTCCAGCTTTTTTTTTTTGTGTGTGTGTGTAGATTTCTGATCTTTTGACCAAAATTCAATTTACTTTTGGTCTCTGGATAATTTAATTTGCCAGAATTTTGGTTAAGAGAGAGTTAATTTTGTGTGTGTATGTGCTTAAATCTGAAAATATGATTTGTTAATGTTTTCATCTAAGAACATTTTGTAGATTTAGAAGAAAATGCATTTTTAACTAGTCTAATTAGGTTTTGTCGCTTCAGGAAAAAGCCTTTGTGTGTCATCTCTACTGTCTTCGTACTTTTTGCTTTTGTAGGTTGTCGTTATGGCTGCATTTGTCATCTTTGCTGGATTTCTGAGAGCATTGATGACACAGCTAGGACCAGTACTGCCACTAAGAGTTGTGAGAAGGAGTATTGCAGGTTGGGTTGCATCTGTGATAGTATTGATGGCAACAAAAAGAAATATGGTCACTGTGGCAAATTAGAGTGCATGTTTACTTGTAGGTGCCACTTGATGCTATCTGCTTCAACAACTACTGTCCCCTTTCAAACATTGCAGAACATCCCTGCTGGACCTGGGATGTCTGGTCACAAAGCTGAAAGCAATCAGATACAGACTTTTGGTAGCAAAGGCACTGGTGAAACTATATACACAGCTAGTGTCAAAGAGGAACCACTGATAAAACTCGCTACATCGAACAATGGAACTGAGCTTGCAGCATTTACAAGCAAAGGTGACCAGGCATTGGCACAGAAAGAAAAAAAACAAAAGAAGGATAAATATGCATTATTGCCTCGCAGGGAATCGTCTCATAGACAGGCAAAAGGTTTGGATGCAGTTAGTCGAAAGGCATTAATGTTTTATGAGACTAGCGAAATCTTTCATGAAAAAAAAGAAAAAAGGAGGAAGGTTGGTATTGAAAGTCTGTGAATTGCATTTTGTGAAAGAAATTGGTGAAAAGATGTTAAATTCCATTCATGTACAAATCAATATAATAGCTTTTTTAAATATAGAAACACTACTTTTGTTATCTAATGTTAAATTTAATGACAAATTAACTGAAGATATTTAAATTGGACTAAAGAATAATCATGAAATTACCTATAATCTACACTTATATAATATAATCCAATAAATATTTTCAATTGCTTGTGAATTTGTTTGTTACCCTTTCACAGCTGAACCGTATCACTTAGAGACCCCAAATTTTGGGTGCCGGTACTTCAGAATCTGGTAAAGGCTTTAAGCTGGCCTAAGGCCATTTTTCTCTGTGCAGCGCCAGGTATCCAAGCTACTTCTATAATATTTCAATAATTGTGTTTGATGTGTTTAATTTCAAAATGAAATAAATGCCAATTTCAGATTTTTGTAAGTTACCACCTGTCAATAAGTAGTACATTCAAATATTTTTAGTGTGTGCAGTTTGTAGGTGTGGAATATAAAATATTAGAATGAATGAAATTGGGTATAGGTGTCAGCAATACATCAGAACTGAAAATACCATTTTTCTCAAAATAAATAATTGATATACTGTGTTTTAGAACCAAACTGTTTATTGGGCACATAAAGACTGAATTGATGTTTAGTAAGCTGAAAATTAATACAGAGTTTAAAATGATTTGTTTTAAGAGAATAGATTTCAAAGGGGGTAAATATGAACTAGCTTAGCTTGTATTTATTACATAGCAAATTCAGATCGTATAACAGTTAAGCAGTAAGTTCTGATTAATTTAAATGATGACAAATTTTACAAACTTGTAGGTCATTACTCTCTTTTTCTGTCAGGTTCCATCAGTTCTGTCAAAAGGTGAAACAGCGAAACAAGCACGTGCAGAAGTTCCAAAGCTAGCTACAGTGATGCCACCACGTATCAAGTACAGACAGTGTGTCAAGAAGTATAACTCTGTGCAGGTAGTAGCAGTAGTAGTGATAATGGAATGTGTGTTTTTTTGTTTGTTTGTTTGTTTGTTTGTTGTTTTAGTTTTTGTAACTTTCCCTTAGTTGTCATTTACTAGTTGATCTTTTATTTATGATGACACAACCAAATTTGTCCTGAATTCCTGAATTCTATGCACAATTTTATTTATTTATATTTACAGTTTTGAATTATTCAGTTGCTATTTATTTCTAAGAATGAAAGATCTTCAAGTTTTCTATTCTGGCATTACAAGTAACAAATGTAAATTATGTACATCTTTGTGTCCTTTTCTGACACTATATAAAAACAATTTAAATATCTCTCCAGTGCTGTATATGTGATTGAAATTGTTTAAATGCATGTTTGAAGGAGATTGATTGGTTGTATGTGCACAGAAATGAGTGGCCTGCATAGAATTCTGCCAAATGCCACCAGTTTAGTAGCAAAATAACTTACTAGACTCTTGATTAGTAATGGAAGGAAACACTAAAGTATTCTCAGAACTCATGCAGCAAATACCTTGGACAGAAAATTCATTCTACTGGATAGAAATCTAAACATTCTGCAAACTTGACAAGTAAATGTGCGAACCATTTGTTGAGTAGCAAAAGGTGACTCAAGATGGAACTAATTTAAACTACTGTGCTGTCACCCTAATCTACTACCATCTCTGTGCAGTGATGTCATAGAGCTTGGGGTAGGACGTCTCGTTTTGGTTTTGATAGTTCCACAAGCGCACGTGGGCACGTGTATGCTTAAGAAAACTTTCTTGTTTAAAATGCCACAAGGAAGTAGTTTGAACTTCTGAATCATTCCAAGTTTTAAATTGTACAATGTCAAGGACTGTTTGATGTCTTTGTGTTGCTGGTTAAATCTTTTAAAACTGCTCAATAGTGATGCATTTTTTTTTTGTTTGTGTTTTTTCTCAAGGATTCACATCATTAAAAACCTAATAATAATGATAATTTGAGAGCAATTACCAAATCAAGTGAAAGCCAGAAGTGGGTTCTACCCTTTTTTGGTTTATTATTTATCATGTGTATTTTTTGTTGGTAGTGTTTGTGGGTTGAACAGATAGAATTAATTATTAGGTCTGCATAGATGAGACCAAGTACAAGTTATTGAAGGAGAATGCTGTCTGTCTGCAGGAAGATCCTCCTTTCCTTCAAAGCAAACCTGGAGTAAATGGTGATGAAGTGGAGGAAGACAACGTTGACTTTAAGATTTGTCGCATTGATACCTGCTCTGTGCCAGACACAGGAGCCATTTCTACTGTGTCCACCACGCTAACCTGTGCCAGAACCATTGCCTTTGTTCCAGACACCAAAAGGTATGGGGAATATATCTCTCTCTCTCTCTCTCTATCTGATTTTATTTATTTAATGAGACAGTGTTTTCTCCAGGATTTTTTTAGTTTTGCTTTAAATGTTTTGTTGTTTTTTAGGTAGAAGAATCTCCACCCAACCCACACCTTTCTTCCTGCACAGCTAAGCTTGAGGGGAATAAGACATAGCAAATTACTTTATTATTTTTTTGTGTGCGAGCAAGTGAAAAGATAAGTCTAAATAAACTTTGTGACATTTTAGATAAATCACAGTTATAATGTAGCTGATTTCTATGATTTCTGCAGCTTTACAAATAATAATTGTGTCAGTTTAGTTTGTTTTCTACATAGAGATCTAAACCTGTTTGCTACTGTTCTTTGTTACTCTAAAAAAGCACTGGGGATTTTGTAAGTGTAATATTTGTAACATTATTAACTGCAGCTAGGTTGCAGGAATGCAGAACATCACAGTGTTTAGAAATCTGTGTCCATTTAAAATGATAAAGCAGGTAAAAAGGTGCATATACCTGATGTTTTTGTTTTTTTAACTTGTTTGTGTGTTGTTATCTTGGTGTGTCCACATAATTTTTTTCTTTGTTATAAATGATTCGCTACTTGAACACAGGGTACCAATCAGTTAACTTAAAGACTAGACAGCTTTCTATTGCCATTTTTAAATTGTCAAAATAGTCAAAGACTGAGGGGTGTGAACAAGTTTACACTAGGTTTTACTAGTGTGTACAGACGCAATATAGCAGAGATATTTTGGTGACCTGACAAATGTTAATCCACTGCTGTTTTAAAATAAACTATTGTGCACAGAATGTAGAAGTGAACTGAGAAAGAATTGCTTTAAAAGACCATATTCCTCCAAAACATGTAGGAAATCTAAACTGTATCTGAGAGATTCCACTTGATTTTGAGATAGGCCTTAGGTGTGTGCATGTGGTATGTAATGTGAAACTGAAAAATACAGATTGTCTGCAGCTTTTGTTTGGTTTTTGTTGTACTTGTGCTGGACTTATGCTAAGTCATGAAAGAGCCCATTTGGTCCCAAAGGAGGAATTATAGATGTATCTCTGCATAGACACGATTACAGTCCAGTAAAATGCCCTATGAATCAAGCTAAGAAATTCTCTGATCACAACTTTATCATTGTATATCAGAATGTCTGAATGCGTTCACGGAAGTGGGTGTTGGCTCTTTGTAATAGCTAAACTAAGCCAAACATGTAGGTGGTCCTTTATTGTTCCATTGGCAAAAGGTGAACTGTTTGAAAAAGAAAAATTATTTAGAGTTTGAATTGGGAGATTTTTTGTTTTCCTCTACTAAGTAAAAAAAAATTTGTACTTTTAATTTTCCCAAAAGGTTAATGGGTCAAAAACAGAAATCATCTTTTTCAAAACCAGGCTGCCATCACTGTAAATAACTGTAGATGTTTTGCAGGTAGTTTCATAGACATACATAGGTAATCATGCATATTCTGCAGTAAATCATCGTAAGGTACATTGTTGAATATTGTTTCAAAAAACCATGGAGAGCTTGGAAACTTAACCAGAAAATAAGGAATGCCGATGAATTTAGGGCTGTTAAAATCTCATCTGAAGCATGACAAATAATACAGTGAGTATTTAAATGAAATGTATTTCTTTTTTTTTTTCTCTCTCTCTCTCTCTCTCACTCACCTTCAGATCAAGTGAAGCAAGTGTTCTGAGAAGCTCAAACTGAAGTTCATTTTAAAAGTCTAGATTCAGGATTTTTTGTACTCAGTTATAAATTAAACATTTAAATTGAAATATGGGTAGGAAGAGAAGGGGAAGATTGTATTTGAAATTATCTGAGCCTTCTTCAGAGTTCTATGGCTAGTTGAGACTTGTACTTCTGTGATCAGATACTTGCAAATTTTTAGGGTTTTGTTTTCAAACTTTGATAGTCCTTTATCTTCTGCCTGTCAGCAGAACTTACCACACTCAGGTAGGCTGACTGAGCCTCAGAGAAAGTTTTACCTACCAAGGTACAGGTTCTGCATTGTGGTGATTCCTTAAACTGGAATGAAACAGTTAAATTAATAATCTAAGAATAAAAGCACCTTTGCGGTTGCTAAATGTGAGCCTAAGACTGTTTCTCTAATGGTGACTGACTTTTATTGATAGCGGGTACTGCTGACCAGTTATATGAGTAATACTTGGCAATAAAAGGGTGGTAGTTGTATGCATGTGTATATATATGCAGAAAGAAAGAAAGAAAAATATTTGGATTTTAAGGGGGGGGAGTAAAATGAGTTGAAATCTTTCATAAGTTCAGTAAATATAATTGGAATAATATGGTATTTTGATTACTCTGGTTTTTTTTTTTTTTTTAAAGGAAAGTTCAGTGTGCATACATCAAAAAGAAGCAGCAGCAGCCTGCAGGTGAAAAATTGCTGCATGAGTCAACTGGAAAAACGTTGATCAGTGTTGCTTCAGAAACCAGTCGTCCAATTACTCTATCAGGTGCTACATCTGAAAAGAATCTGATGGAGGACGGCTATGTCAACGTCACAGAGGTAGCAGTACCAAGCCCAGGAAGTGGTGAGAAGGATGGCCAGTCATCGAAGAGTGGTCAGCCTGTGTATGAGCAGGATAGCTCCACCTGGCATGTCCAGATGATCTGTCTGAAGTCAAACATCAAGGTTAAGCCAGTAGGCTCACAGGAGCCAAAAGAAGACCACCAGCTTCTTGAATTCATTTCCAACTGCAACTGGGACTGTGCCAAATCAGACATTATATGCAAGGTTTCCCTCTGCCTCTATCCTGGCCAGTACCCTAGTCCAAGACGGATGGAAGTTGGGAATTTTATTGTGGATATCTTACCCAAAGCTGACAAACCTGCCATCATTCCATCAGAATTTCAAACCAAATTGCCAGATGACATGTATTCTGTGCGCATAAGAGTAATAGAAAAATCAAAATGGAGACTTGAAAAAGCTGAGTCATTGTCAAATAACTTTCTAGCTGCTGAAAGCAGTAATTCAACAGAAGCATCAATGCCAATTCACCCAATGGGTATCTCTGGTTTGACGCAGCTTCATATAAACCATACACCTCGGTCTTTCTCAATTAATCAACCTTCTGTATCAAAAAATGAAACCATGAAGATCTCCAGTAATGTTAATGTCACTACATTTCAAAACAATAAAAATACAGTAAAAGGATTGGAGGAGAAAACCACTAATTTAGTAATGTCAGATACACAGCAAAGTATTAATGACCAAATGTTTGGGAGCACTTCACAAATTGATTGCTTATCTTTGCAGTCACAGTCAAACCAAAACATCCAATCACCAGCTACATCTCTCATAGCAAGCTCACTGTTGAGAAAATCAAGGCGAAACTCTGCACCCACACCATCTGCTGTAAATAGTCAAACGGATCTGAACACTGCTTCAGGAAATAGTGACATGCAGAGTGATTCTTTGAAAATAAAAGAGGAGAAGATGTCTGTTTTAGGACCACTGAATATCTCCAACCTCCAGAATCTCCATTTTATACCCGCGCATTCCAACTCTGTGTCACTGAGCAACTCTGTCAACAAGTCTTCAATTCTTCATCTGTTGCCTAGTCTGGCAAACAAAAAAAGCAAGCAGCAGGGACCAGATCTAATTGCACTCCCTGTGAAATTGGCACCTTTTTCAGTTCCTGGAATGGAGAATCATCAACACAATGTCCCCAGATCCCATCCTAATGATGCTAATAAGAAAGACAGAGCTTGCCTTGTGCCTTCGGTCACTTGTCAGCAGCAGGGGTTTCCTGCAAAAGATCCTCAGCCCACTGGGTCTACAGCATCTTCCAGTAATTCACAGCCCATGTTTGTTCCTCTCAGTGGCTCAGTGACCTCTATCCCATCATGTCTTCAAGGTCATTTGCTATTTTCCAGGGTCCAATGTAATAACACTGTGATGGTACCATACAACATTTTAAATTTACCAAAAATGACAACACAGACTCAGTCACAGATTACACCTGAACAGGGATTGAATGGCCCTGAGTTTGGCACTCTGCAGCCCAGCCAAAGTATAGGTTCATTACTCAACTCAGAAGTTGCTGCTGTAGACAGTGATAAAGATGGTAAAATTGGTAACCTGCATGGTAACTTTTCAGAAGCACCAGTACAAAAATGTGGAGAAAATTGTCAGGACATTCAGATAAATGAAAACAAAAGGAAATCATCTTCAGGCGAAAGTGGAACAGCAGAGGAAGCACCTGCTACTTGTAATAATGTGGTTGGTGATTTTAAACCAGCTGAAAAGAGAAGAAAATGTGATCATGACCAAGCAAATCTTTCCCAGGATAACATTGGAGAAGACTCAAATTATAGTGTTCTTAGTAAAAATGACAATTTGGATGCATGTCAAACTTTGGAGATGGAACGTGGTGAAAATGATTTGGAAATTATCAGTCTTGACGCAGATGTTAACAGCCATTTAAAAAAAACTGAAAAGAATGAATGTCTGCCAAATTGTCAGTCCAGCACATCTTTGGAAACCTTTCCAGTTAAAGTCTTGGACACTACATGCCAAGCGCAGCAGCTTGTGGATAGCCAAAAGACGATATGTACAGAGAGCAACAGTTCCTGTAGTCTCTCAGCTGACCAAAAACTGTCAGGAGGATCGACTGGCAGTGAGTCTTCAAATCTTGAGAAGGCTGTGGATCTAGAAGACGATAGTGATGGCATAGATGTCACTTGTTGCTCCGAGGTAAGATGTTAATTTTTATTTAGTTGAGCATAAATATAGGCTGTTTTATTGTTTGAAAAATAAATTTAATAAAATTTGCTTATGAAAGTAAAATCTAGAATGTGTATTTTTTGCTCTGCACTGCCAGAAAGATAAATAGTGTGCTGTAGGTTTTTAGGAATATTTCAGTTTTATTGGAAATAGGTTAAAAATAAAAAAAATGTCACCTTTGTGGATGAAGTTTACTTTTTCTTCAGATCTACAGCATACTAGACCTAAATGATGATCACATGCATATGCTGCCTGGCCAGTGAAAATCCTCTCTTAAACGTTTTAATTTTGTATAGAGTTATACATATGAAAACTTTTAAGCCTTGTAAATAGGCCCTGTCCTTTCTCCCGGTTCATCTTCCAGGCTACCCTGGTTTCTGTCTGTCAGTCAGTAGGTCATAACTGGAATGCTGCACCGTGTGTATGTGAGAGACAGATTCCACATGCATTTGCCCTTGTACTTCGTGCAAATGAGCTGATAAACCAACAGGTTTCTGTGGCTCTTATAAATTTGGTTTGCCAGTTACCTTTTTTGTCACAGTTACATATTTTTCTCATTAAATTTTTATTTATGTTTTTTTTTTTTTTGAAAATCACCTGCTTTTCCAAAACCAGTATTATCTGAGCACAGAATTCACAAATTGGAAACTACTTTTTTTCTTTCTTTTTACCTTTCCCTAGGTAAAAAAAAACGTGTTGCTGATTAGATTTATATCCAAGTTACCAGCAAATTTAATTTGAAATGCATTGAAAAGAAAATATATATTTCTTTGTGTGTGTGTGTGTCTCTGTGTGAAAGCTGTTCTACAGTAAAAGGAACAACTGCAATTTACAGTAGGTAATAAATTACTGACTTTATTTCAGGTACTTATAGTTTTTTTGTTGAGTTCATTAAGCTTTATATTATCTATAAATTTGTATGGTTTATGCGATGTTTCTAAAGGATAAAATGGGTTTGATTTAGAAGAGATTTATTGTATGAATGAAATAAGATCCACTTGTAAATACACAAATTATCACAATACCTTTTATCTTTTGTAACTGTTTTACTGTTTATTATTCTAGTATCGGACAAATCACAACCATACTTTCAGAACTAGTATGCTATTTTATATATAGGCTTTAATTCCAGTCAGTTTCTATGTTTTACATAGTATATTTTACTAATTTTTCATATTTGTTTTATGGCAAAGTTATCCACTTATTTCTTTCTTTTAAAGTAAGAATAATAGGTACACACAACTTGAAATGTTGGGATACTGTAGATGGTAATGTTTCTTAAGTTTCTGGGGTGGACAAAGTGGGATATCTTCAGACATGAGGCACAGTTAACTGCTGTGCTTTCTAAAGACTAGCTATTTTCAGTATTTAGGGGGAAAACTAAGCTTTTGCTAATTTTGTATTTAAAAGCTCATGTTTTTTTTACTATAACCTATGGTGTTTTGCCTCTTTAAAGATTTTATTAGTATTATGTAACACAGAGAAAGTCTGATACATATATAATTGTCCCGTGTAATCTAGTATGAGTTCACATCATAAATATTGCTTAACTGAAATATTCCAAACTCTCATGCATAGTTTCATTTAGCATGTTTGGTGAACCAGGAAAAAAATGTTGGCCCGAGTTTTGTTTTAAAACTAAGTAAAATGTTTTAAGATGGTGACTTCAGCATTTTGCGATGTAAACTCTCTTAGTTGACCAGGTAGTGGACAGACTGGCCTAAAACGTATCTCTGTGAAATTTTAGATATGTTTTTAAAGAAAAGTCTCATCAAACTGTCTACTGTTCCTCCACCCTGAAGACTTCTGGACATTTTTTTTTTTTTTTTTAACTGCTTAAAATTGTATTTTCTGATAGATAAACGGCACTGATGTGATGGTTCATAAACAGGATGCAGAGATATGGCATCTAGGAAAAGTAATGGGGAACTGAATCTAGATCCACTTGTCGAAAGCTGTGTGTGCTTATGCGTACATGGAAATTATCAAAACGAATATTGGCTAAAAGGAGTTAATAAAATGATTTTAGAGATAAATAATATAATAATATAATAATAATAATAATAATAATAATAATATATTTTCTCTGCACTGAAGGTGGTTTCATTTTATGCTGGATTTTACTGTGAACATCTATGCATCTTGTGACGTCAGAACTGATGTACTGGTAAACTGTTTATCTGCAGAGAGGGAGCCACTGTATTTCTCGTTTCAGTTTTGTTTTTATTAGTTGCATTATTTTAATGTCCTCAATAAATTATATTTAAAATAGATTAAAAAAAAAAAAAGCAAGCCATTTTACAGAATGCTCTGGCCTGGATTAAATCTTTAAAAAATAAATGAATAGAAATTAAGGTTTTTTTTGTTCTGTCTTTTGAGCCTTTTGTTATTTTAAATGATGTTCTTCTTCTATGCTGTAGGTATGTGGAGTAGAGCAGTGCGGATTTAATTAATGCAAGGCTTAGTTGAAACGTTGACACTTGTTTCTGATATGTTAGCTCTCAGGGTGCTAGCGCTATGAGAAGATTCTCTCAGAGTGCCTTAACTGCCTGCTGTGCGAGTCTTTCTGTACTCACCAGAAGCACTGGCAGGAGGTAATTAGAGAAATTTAATTCGACCCCTACCTCACCATAGTCTCCTGCGTACATGCATGTTGTAATTATTTGTTGGAATTGCTTTTTACGAAGTTTGTCTGACTTTTTTACTATGAGCCCCAACAGAAATGTAGGAAGAAGAGTCCATCGTCTTCTCTCCTTTAAACCATACACATTAATTTTACTGAACGAAGTATTAAAAACTTGCACCGCACAATCAATTTCCAATCAGAGGTTGTGGAGGTGTGTGGAAGACAAACATTTGTAAATATGGAATGAGTTAATAAAAACAATTTTTGATTATTATAATTTATTAGGAAGTTGCTAGTAGCCTTTCGACTCCTAAGTAAATGCAGTATATATTACTGTAGCTGATCTTTTTAGTTCATCTCAGTGACTATTTCTTGTGTGTGCACTGACAACAATGGCAAATTTTATCTAAAATTGTTTGAAAAGACATGCTTTAAATTATTAGTTTGATTTTAAATCCATTCTTTGGGTTTGATTTTAATTTTTTTTTTAATTATTGTTTTTGTCGAATAGTTTTCTGATATCTTTTGGTTTAATTCAAATAAAATATAGTAATACTGTATTACTACTATATTATCACACCCAAAATCATCACGTGTAGAGAAACAAGGATTTTTTTCCCCTTTTGATTACCTAAAGAAATTATCAGCTCAAAATTCAAAATGAAATCCTGGAAAAAACACTGTACTCTTGTTAACTTGTAGATATTCTTATTTGGTGCTAAACTTGGTATATCTGTAATATTCCATATTTTTCACTATAACAGTAAATTTATAAGTCTCTTAAATACTATTGTCTAGAGTATAAAACCAGGACAGTATCCCACATAATTTGGGCAGGTCTAACAGATGTATACCTTTTTTTACAATGTTAAAAATCTACTATTGTGTTCATTTATTTTCAATTTTTATTTGTTCGTTGTAATAAACAAACTTGTTGCCTTACACATTAGTTAATTTAAGACTAAAAAATTACCCATATCATTCATGAATTAAACTAAATTTTAAATTAATAAATATATTAATGAATTTAAAATAAAAACTTGTGCTTTGTAATGAGACTAATTGGAACTTATGTCCCTTTTAATATATTAATAACATTCTTTTTGTGCACATGTTTCGCCGATTGAATGTATCGGTAAAGTGATGCTTTTATTTATATCACCAGAGCATGGCATTTGGAGATACATGGAGTAGGCGACATGTAGGTGGATGTCAGGGGATCAATCTACCCACCCATCCACTATCTTGACACCCAGGGATTTACATGTTTTTTTGGCCTCATCGTGGTATGCAGTCAGCTGGGGTTTTTTTCCCTTGTTTTGCTTAACAACAGCGAACTCATAATGCTCCAAAGTGAAATCAGTTTCATAATATCTCGAAGTGAATTCTTTTAACTGAAGGGAAAAGAGAATGTATACATTAGAAATTTAGACTGATATCTCAGAAGATATTGTACATAACTTTGGTGCCTGTATTTTGTATATGGAAAATGACGAGAATTTCTCTGACAAACAATACACTTGTGAAGATCATGGGGCCTCAGCATCTCTGCACACATTGGGCTCTTCTTAACTATATTTACTGTACATGAGAATTCTTCTAAAGGTAACTAAATCCTTTAAAAAAAATAAAGCAACATTCAGTGTAACTTAAATAAGTTATATTCATGTTGAATCACGTTGTTATTAATATTATTAAATATTTGTAATTTATGAATAAAAATTTAAATCTGTAATGTATTATTATGACTTTTCTACAGAGGTTTGAAAGTTCTAATAATTTTTTGTGCCCTGCATATTTGTGGGTGGGTTGGCTTTTGGATTGAGTCTGATTGGTTTTGGAGTAAAGCTTATGTAAGTTTTTATTGGCCACTTCCCTAGCAACCAGAATGGGTTTATAGTCCACTTTCTCTTTTGTTGATCTTGGCTTTGGTGTTCCTGCATTTTTTGTGTATTTGTGTTTGCATTTTTGTGTGTTTTTATGCTATGCTTTGGTTATGCTAGAAAATCTTAATATTTTTAGCCATGCTAGATACCGTATGCAATTTCTTTGGAAAGATTCTGATGATGTATCATTTACAGAAAGTAGAGGATGGGTCTGGGGATTTCTCATCACGCTAGTAGTAATTAAGCCTACTAATAATGTGATTGGAAATGTCCAAACTCCACTGTCTACTTTAATAGCATGTGCACACTGCTATCCCTCTCCTCTCCTTTCCTCTCCCCAATCCCTTCACCACTCATTTTCATTAGCTTGTGCACACTAATATTCTCTCCTCTCTCTCTCTCTCTCTCTCTCTCTCTTTCTCTCTCTCTACAGTTTTAAAATATTGTTTTGTGACACAATTTTGTAATAGATGGTGATTTGTCTCCCTCTTTGCCCATAAACTCGATGACTTTCATATGAAAACGTTTTTACATTTACAATCTCCACACAAATTTTTAAATAAAAATACAAAAATCTGAAGTGTTGTCTCTTGCTCAGCATCAGATCCAAAGTACAAACATGTAAACCCAATATGTTAGAGCGTTCTAAGTAGATAACGAGATATTTATTTTTTTTAAAAACCTGTCGCGGACAACATTGACCCCAACAAATGCTAGACCACGCACTGTTATAAACTTATCTGCCTCTGACCGTTTAACTATAAACAAATCAAGACAACTAATCTGTGAAAGAACATAAAAGACAACAGAAACTGGTATCAGTACGTACTGTAGTTCTACACATTAGAAAATAACGTGTATTTGGGTTTGTTTTTTTTTAAGCTGGATATGTTATAGATCAAACAAAAGTAATTTTTTCAAATATTTTCAATTGAGTTTTTATCAATTTGTGAAAATCAGATTGATCTGAAAATTTATTTTAAAGTTGTTAAATTAATGTAGAAAATTATAAATGTTCTTTCTTTTAAAATAACCTGTTGACATTAGGTTTTGAATGGCTAGTGGTCCAGTGGTAATTTTACTGGCATTTAACACTGAGTACAAGAATCTACATAGTAGACTGAAATGGTTTATTCCTTAGACTAGCTTGTCATTGATTATTTATGTAAATTCCAGAAAATGTTAGAAAACAAGACAGATTTTTCTACATTTAGTCCTATTGTTTGTTCTAACTTGCTTTATGTGAAATGTATTTTAGTAGTACTATCAAACTTGCCGGTTAGTTGCTTTGGATATGATTAACTATCCTTTGGGGAGAAAACGGTGTGCCATACAAAGATTAAATAGATTTGACCCCCCCCCCCATGATACACCATGCACTGTGATCTGAAGTCTGTCACTGGTTTAAGTTTTCGAGCTCTCCTACCATGAAGTAAATTTTTTAGTAGCTTAGAATTTATTCCCTTCACTGAGATTGATTTTTAAAATCTTTTATCTGCATTTCTTGAAGAAGAAAAAAAAAATACACTTTTCTATCTCCATTTCAAATGCTTCTCTCTACACACGTATGGTAACAGTAGCCAATCTCCATCCCTCGCAAGTTCAAATTTTCAGCAAAATAGAGAATCATCATATATAATTATCATGTTACGGATAATTATATTAAATGCATCAGTTTTTGTGTTGACTAGATTAGAGAAAATGAATTTATTTGGTTATTTTTTCAGAAGAAGAAAAAGTATTAGTTGTCTGAGCACATCTATCAGGTTAGACAAGAGAATCCTAGAAATTTTATCTATTTCCTTCCTTACCATTCTATGTTCATTTCATTGTACTGTTCTGTGACATCTCTGCTTTGCATCAAATTTATTTTAAATATCTTTATCCCTGAAGCACAGCGCATATGCTTCAGTAACAACTTTTATGAAAATTATAATCAAAGAAAACAAATGAACTAATGCTAATACTGGGGAATTAAATATGCTGCTTTTTATTTTGTTTTCTTTAATTTGTGACCATTTAAATTTTAAGGGAAATAATTTCACTTTGAGTCTTCTGCTTCTGTTAACTTATCTCCCTTTAGTCACCTTGACAGCGACATCCAAGAAATGCCAATCATCATTTGGGCGTATGCTAAAAAAATAAATCTCAACAGAACACATTATAGAACTACATACATCCTGCAGCATTTTCAAAGATCATCTGCATGGCTTACAAAAACTCATCAGAATTTGAATTGTTTATTTCATGGTGTCAGGCATGTTTCAGTTTGTACAAAAACTCTCTTTATCTGATGGTAAAATGGCTGAAAACTACTGTCTACAGATACTTGCATTGAGGTAAGTGAAAATTAATTTGCTTTCTTTTTGCTTTCCTCCTGCCTAAACCTGAATTACTAAGCTTCCTTTAAAATATAATCTTATTTCTTATAAACATTGTTTATGGAAAGTTGTGATTTATAAAGTATCCCTTGAACAGTACGAAGCCCGCTTTGTAAATGGGGTTTTTGCCCAAGGAGATGTAACTTTAACTGTCCATAGTGAGGAACAGGGTAGGACAGTTCTATCTAAATACACAGCTTCATCAGAGGAGCTGGACCGGTTATGAACTGGCTTACTGTTTGAAAAAAATTATCTGATATTTACTACATAATAACCAGCTTAAAAGATTTTAATTACATACATCCTCATGTTTTAGAAGTTAGCTGAATGCCTGTCTGCCTTTGTCCCTTTTTCTAATCTTTAACGTTTTGTTTGTTCAGGTCTCCATGATACTATCAGCATACAAAGGTAGGAAAAGAAGTTTTGCTATACGGTCTATCGTTGCTGCTCAATCAGTTTTAGCAAATCTTCGCAGCCATCAGTGTTTGTGTAATCGCCGACGACTACCAAAAATATTAGTCTAAATAGCATAAAAGATGAATATCAGAAAGTTTTTTCTCTGTTAAAAATACAATGAGAATGCAAGTATGAAACGTCAACATAGAAGAAAAGGTCGTCAGGACTTGTAATTATTCATTAGCTTCTGCTTGCATTGCTTTGTAGAGATACTCCTCGCTATTATGTGTTCACTTGTGCCACCTTCAGAGTATAGATGGAGTCAAGTTGAAACCTGGTACAAGGTGACACACGTGTAAGTAGTGCTGTTCTCCAATCTGATGTCTTTGCTACAAATTTTTAGAGTAAACTTGTCAAAATGTATCTAGCTTTATTGGATAATGTTAAAAAAAAACCTTACATAGACACTTTTTGATTATTCAAATAACCAATATTATCAATGGTTAGAGCTGGATCAAATTTGTGTACTGTTGGGGTGAGTTAATATTTCAGATATTTTGTTTAGTGGTTGCAGGTTTCTCAACAGTGAAATCTTATTGTTGAGGTAGCACAATATGCTGCATCAGTGGTCCCCCTTTATTCTGGGCTATGTTTAATGACTGCCAATGCTTTGTTTCTCTCTCACTTCTAACTAGAAGAATTCTCTGATTTCTATTAATAAAGTATAAAAAGAAAAAAATGCTACTTATTATACAAGTCCACAACTTAAAGTGTACAAGTGTGAAGTTCTTATTTAACCCTTTCTCATTCAGGAAATGCAATATTTAATATACAGATGCTTATAAATTTTCCAAGATGGTTGCACAAAATTCACCTGCCTGATTAAAATTATTTTAAAGGCATTAAAAAGCCATGGAATGACTCAGATGGTGCAATTGACTTAGCACAGTTCAGTAATCCAAATGAAAAGGAAACATGTCCAGAAAACAAAATTAAAAACTTTATTTATAGTGCAGAAATTAAAAAAAAAATCACCTGATTGTTGTTACACAGGTGCCACTAATGATTCAGTTTCTCGAATTTTCTTACTGTCATTACTTTTGACACTGTCTTTAGTCTTCATTCCAATAATCCTTAATGACTGGCACAGAATTGTAGTTATGTTTGTTGTTACAGATGGTTTCATCTTGTTGGTGCTCAGCTCTGTCTGCCACATTGTAGAAGAAATCTAGTATCTCAGCTCATAGAAGAAATCCACTGTTGTACATAAAATCTTCTAGCTGATGGACTGCGAAAACATGTCCATTGATTAGCTGCAGAGGGCTTGAACTTCACTTGATGACCTTGCCATCAACTAGCACATTCCTTGGTGTTTCTCCATTATTGTTTGATCTGCTAAATGATGAGAGATCAGAGGTATGAACACTCCAGGCCTCCACATCACCAGAAGGAAGAGATGGTGTTGGATTCCATTATATCAAGTAAATAAACTAGATAACACACATGGTTCCTGCTATTAGCTTTGCTAATAAAATCACTTGCAGGAAAACAAAGCACTATAAATAACCAAAAGAAGTGATAATGTGGGACAGCATTGGTCTGCAAGTATTATCTATAGCATAGACAGAAGTGGTCATTAAATGACTCATCAGTGGCTGGCTGTTTCTTTGGGCAGTTTGCCTCAGCTGAACTTAAGTGGGAAAGGATTAAGAACAAGAAGAATGAGGAATTACTGGAAAGAATTCAGCATAGATTTGCCCAAATGTTTCCATGCTTTAAAGATGTAAAATTCAAGTAATTTTGCTGGCAGTCAAAAAAAAAAAAAAAAAGTGTGTGTGCTTCATTATTCTTTCATAATTATTTGTGGATGTTCAGCAGTGATGGCAGAAAATGTCAGCCATAACCTCTCAACAATTTTGTCAGGTGTTGGAACTGGCCAGGGCTACTCATGTGATGGTGATACTTCTGGTTGATACTATCTGGAGGGTATAAGGCTGGATGTCCGCATCAGTTTTCTGCAATCGTATTTCAGGTCAATGCTGACTGAGCCAGTTGCACCTATAACATGCAAACGACCTCTGTTCTTGTTCATTTCTCATTTTGTCAGCTAGAAAGTCAAAATTTCCGATCTTTTCTGCCATCTCCTCCTGAATGTTAGTGTCAGGGTGACAGACATCAATTATCTGCACTTTTTTTTTTTCTTATCGTAAATGATGATGTCGGGCCTGTTGTGATACTACTGTTCCACCTTATCTTCTCATTTTTGCTTGGGCCTTCCACTGGCACCTTGAAATAGCACCTCATCATTTTCTTCATTGTTTTTGTTTTTTGTTTTTTTTGAGTGGTGACAGGTGAAGGTAGTCCTGGGTTACTATCTTGGAAGGTGCCTCTTTCCTCTTCATTTCTGCAGCATTCAAATTCAAGTGTTTGCTCTGGTCAAGTGATTGTTCTGGCACTGGTTTTAATATTTTTCATTGATTTATTCTGTTTGCAAGCCAGGTAATTCCCTTTTTATCAAATAATTTTGTGGCATGCTATCCAGGTCTGCTCAGTCCAGAAGGGAGGGAGTTAGTAGGCCGCTGAAGTGGGGAGCTCCCATTTTTGGAGGACACACACACACACACACCACTAGGGGATAAAAACCCCTCCCACCTTCTTTGCATAGACTCTGGCTACTCGCCTTTCACCTTGCTAACAGGCAGTTCTTATAACTGGTAATTACTACACGGAGATTTACTTCAGACCTGGAATCCAAATTTTCAGGGTTCATTGGATCAGATGTTTTGACCATCTAGTCTCATCCACCCTCACAGGTAATCCAGCAATACTTGCAGTTGTTTTCCTGTGTTGTTTGTTCCTCGGACGGATACTACTGAACCCCCTAAGGAACGTGGTAGATCCTGTTGACTCCGAGTTGTGTTTCTCTGTCTTCGAGCTGCTTTTATGGGGAAGTGCAGATCCCCTGTTTCTGTTTCACTCAGGGTTAGTAATATTTGCATAACATAAAATAAAAAAAAAAAAGGGTAACTTCAGTTTTGCGAGCCCAGCCAGAACCACTGTCGGCTATTTCTGTAACATTTTAATTTGAAATACTTCATTAACAATAGTTCGCTGTTGGAAACTGCTTGCTGTGTAAAAACATTCTAATCTTAAGAAAATGTTCTTGCATTTTGCAGCCGATTGTTTGTTTTTTTTTTTAGACCTTTGTTGCTGCAACAATTTCTAATTTGTTTTCCTTTTTTACTTTATTCTTGATTTCAGATAAATCTCGGAAGGAATACCCTCAAATTCTTGATTCCAACTTTAATTTCACGTTGCTTTTAGCATATAGCATGAATCTATAGTTATTTAAAGCAGATGCAACTAGATTTATATCGTCGACAATTCTAGCATTCTAAAAAATATCAACATTGACCAGCGTTCTACGATGAATGCCACACTGCCTGACATTGCCAACTCATCTCTCTAGGTAGTAGTGGTGTGGCATTGTTTCTCCTCAAAGCTTTAGAAGAATCATACAGGTGACATCTGCATGCACTGACTTTTCACCTCTCAACATGGCAGCCAGATTGTGTGGCGAAACTAAGGAAAAGTAAACAAATGTCTGTCAAGGGTTTTATTTTCCTCTTGTCCACTTTGGTTGCAGTCTGGGAAAAGGATTTTGGGATATCTTCTTAGCGCCACTTGTTTGTAAGTACAGTTTTGCACAAGCAATACGCTGAAGTCTGGTTGATTTCAGAGATAGATACTTCATTAAGAGAAATGGGAAAGACTGACCTTTCTCTGCATATTTCCTTTAGGAGAATTAAAAGCAACACAAGTAATATATTGTTTCGGTTGTCTTACGCCATTTTTACCATTTCTTCTAAATGCTTGGTAGATGCTGACACACCTTTGGTTGTGCTAGAACTTCATTTGGCCAGGAAACCATAATTTAATTTTTCTTTTTTTTTTAAATAATAAAATTAATGAAAATAAATTAATTTATGGAACTAAGCTTAGCAGATCACCACCCAAGTCTACTAACCGAAAAAGCACTGCAATTTTAAACAGAAACCAAGAGTATAAAATTTCTGATATTTGTTTGAGAGTAATTCAATTTGTGTGTGTGTACATTAGTTACTGAAATTGCAAAAGATCAGAAGAATTCTTTATATAAATTAAATTTCGTACTTTAATCAAACAGATTCCATCAGTTTTTACTTATGATATATTTAGCACTGGAAATCTAATGTGAATGTGCAGTATCCTTCTGCTCTAATTGATTTTCCTTTTCCAGGTATAGCGTTTTTTTTTTAAATATCATAAACCTCTGGCTACTCTTCCCTATACACTTATTTATAACTCCACCCACTGTTTAGTCCGGGATTCCTTTCTATTAATGTATCAGATAGGTTGAAGATGAGATAAGCTTAGTTTTCAAATTTCTTTTTGGTTAGGACTTTTTTAATTGCTGCTTTGGTTTTTAACTTTTTAAAAAAAAAAAAATGTTTACATACAAATCTAATTTGAATATAGGCTCCTGGTTTTGATGTTTCACAGTGATGGTGAAGTGGCATTTGTACACTGAATACAGGATTTATTAAGATATTAGTGATGTTAGGTTGATTGGATTGAGTAAAGAGTTGGTGGAATCGTGATCTCATTAGGGCTAATAGACTTACATCTTTGACCTAATGAGGATAGTGAAATACAGTGTTCAGACCCTCTGCCCAACCTCCATAGTTTTGGTGTGCAATTTAATTATCTCGATATTATGTTTGAAAAAGCAGTACAATCAATCAGGAAATTCAAACCTTATGTAAGTTAAGTCACATAAGACCTAGAAATTACCTACATATTGCAAAAGACCCATTACATTAGAACTTTTTTTTTTTGCATTGCACAGCAGTAGTTTGTAAGAGCTTATCCATATTAAATGTAAATACTTCCCACAGCATTTACTAATCATTGTCAGACTGATGATATTATGTGGTGTTTTGCTACAGAACTCACTGCAATATCTGTTCTGAGTTAGTACTGTTTTTACAAGTAGAACGATGTATTATTGCATGCGTGTGTTTTCAGCATCTCGAGATACTGAAAAAACACACAATTATAAGATATTTTCCACATGGAGTTAGCTTTCTTCTCTTCTCATTCATATATAAAGTTTGTTTAATATGCTGCTGTCTTTTGGCCATCACAAAAAATCACAGGGAAAAATATTTTTTGCTGAAATTTCAAAACGTTACTGTGTGTGGGTTATAAAGCCAATATATCCCACCATCCCTTAAGAGGTGGATTTCTGCATGACTTGCACAAACATCTCCCATTCTCATCACCTTTGGTATCCTCCAGGCAGGTTATTTCGGACTGCACTCAGTGGTTTAAAGCTCTGTTCAAACCTTGGATGTCCAAACAGCAAGAGCAATTCTAACTCTGTCTATTTCAAGCATTAAGCGATTGGTACCCCCCGATTCTTTCAATGGGTTTAGGGTCTGAGAAAGGGTTTTTTTTAGTTACCAGAACACGAAACTTTTTTGACTTTTTAAACTGAAACCACTACCTGGCTCTCCAACTCAGTATGGCTGGCTTGAGTTTCACTAGGAAATAAAATCTTCCGGCTTATGTAAATTATGAAGAACTTTTCTTTTTAATGGTCACTTAAGTGTTGTGAACTCTTTTACTTAAAACCAGCCCCCTTTTTTCCATGCTTTGTACAGAGACCCTTAAAAGTTAGATATTTTAGGGCTGTTTCTGTTTTATCCTCAAAAACCAAAACTGTGGCCCTATCAGGTATTGGGTCTAGAGATTACTGATTCCGGGCACCATGCATGGTTGTCAGGGCTGATCGGTCCTGATAGTCAAACCCACTTAATACTCATATTAAAGATGATCGTAAGTTGTCGCCCAACAACAACAAATAAAACAGGATAGGTGGGTAGACAGAATATAGTTTTAATTATCTTGGTTGAAGGTTAAAAAATAAAATGGAGTATTTAAAAATGATAATAATATTTATAAAACAAAAGTTCCGTTTTTCTCTTGAAGCACACACATTTCTTGTTAATGGTCACTGTTAGGGTGATGCTCAGCCTGGGTTTGTTCAGAAATTTGGATGCCATCTTTGTCCCTTTTGTTCTCTTAACCACAACTTTTGGCTATCAGTTCTGACAAAACGTTAGTTGGTTTTTGTACTGATGTGATAGCAAAGCATTTACTACCAGTCCAATTTTGTTTACGCTTTAGATTTTGAGAGCTGCTGCTGTTAAACTGACAACATGGCACCTTGGTTTCAATTGTTCTGCTCACTAATCAGATATCACATCAGTTGGTGGATTTCACAAGTGATCGATACATGTCCCACCCTTCTTTCTCTCATCGGTTAAACGTAAAAAAATTATTGGCCTGCTATTCTGATCACTAGCTGGTCTAAATTATACTACCACTTCTTTTGTACTGGCATCAGATTTAAATGCAAAGCTTTTGCTAAGGTTTATGGAACAAATAGAAAAATCAAAGGTCGAAGTACTGATAAAGAGGAAAGGTGGGGGCCAACAGTCTGCTTGTGGTGAACTGATATTTAACCAATATCTGATGATTTGTTAGAGATTGGTGATATAGTAAAGAATCTGAAAGAGGCATGGAATTTGACAGATTTGTGCTCATGAATAAATGTTTAACTTTTGGATGCAAACTCTGATCAGTAAGCATGTTAATAATTAGGCCTTTATCCTTATTATGGAATATTTGACTGTTTTTAAAAAGTTCATTAATTTTAGTAAACTTTTGTAATATTTAAAAAGATGCAATTTATTAACTAAATTATTATGTAAAAGATATCACTGTCTGTGGCCCAGTTTCAACATTCACTGGAATAGTGAATGATTCGTTTTTCACCTTCGTTTTACCATTAGAATGGTCTGCTTTAATGAGATATCCAGTACATTCATGTTATGAACCTGCATGAAATAACAGAAGACTAAAGCAGACTTGAAAAGTAATTTGTAAGACAGTGTGGGTATTGTGTAGTTAACTCTGTGTCTGAAATATGTACACTGTAGTAATAACAAGCAATGTTTATACAGACTCAACAAAAGAAAAATCTGATGCTGGACTTCTCTTTAACTGCAGGGGTTTGGGTAAACTACTGAGATTAAAGAGTGGCATTGTCACATTTGGTCTCAACAAATATTTTTAGTTCTTGTTGGTTGGTTTATTTTACATGGCTGAAAAAAAGAAAGAAGGTGAAATAGATTGACAGAGAAGAGAAAACCGAGGGAGAGACAGACAGTTTGCATTTCTGTACAAAACAAGGGTATTCTTTACTTACGCTAGCATTTTTTTTTTCTATCCAGACAAGTTGGGTGATGTTTGGAGATTATGAGGATTAAGCGCATTTGAAAAATTTCCAATGGGTTGTGTATATGTGTGTGTATTTTGTGGGGAAATAAACCTTGTCAGCTCTGATGAACACAGTCTTTCTCATCCCTCAGCTCTAACTTTGCTGCGGGTTGTACAGGAGTGAAACAAAGTTTTGCTTCATGGGGTTGATCAGATCACAATAAAGACAGACCTGGTCAATATTACAAGAAATTAAAAAATGATGGAATAGATTCTAGTGAAGGTAAAACTTTTGGGTGGAGTTTTATAAAGAAATGAGTATTGTGTGGTAAAATTGTAATATTAGTTACCTTATTATCAAATGATTTATTTTGGTCTTAGGAAAGTGCTGATAGGCTGATATTTAAGAGAGCGGCCATGGCTTAATCAGTTTAATATTAAAGAGAAAGATGCTTCTTTGAAAGTCAGGTTTCTTGCTTGCTTCCTGGCAAGTTTAGATGGTGGTAAAAGTAGCTTTATTTCATAAAATTAAACACAGCTCATCTTTTTACATAAAATAAAAGGTAAGATTTTGGAAAGTTCATCTACCTAAAATGAAGTAGGAAAATATGACAAATTTAAGTTACTAAAACAAGTGAAATAGCAAAATTATCCAATTGCAGTTTTTTTTCCCAACTCTCTCTGTCATGCTTGTATTTTGATAATTATTAGATTGCTGAAGGCAGCTTAGTTTTAACATATATTACATTATTTATGATTCACTTTCTTTGCTTTGGGAATTACTCATCTCATGAGCTCTTTTGATGTGAGAGTAGAAAAAGATATGTCTCATGCAAACACCATATGGTGCTATGTCCACATATGTAACAATATCTTTTTGTGATTTCTGTTGGAGAGGAACTGTACTGTTGCCCATGTTTGAAAAGTATCAGTATATTTACTGATATACAGATATGTTACTACATAAATTTTCCAGTTATGAACTAAATTGTTTTATTAATGCATAGAATTCAGGAGTTTAGTGAAAACTAATGTTGGTTGTATACTATGGAAGATTTTTGTATGAAACAGTAACACGGTAAGAAAGCAAGTAAAGTTTGTTGTAATACTTAGCTTTTTTTGTTCCCTGATAATGGTGTGGATTCTTCCAGGATGGCGGAAAGCTAAAACAATAGATGTTGAAAGTACATCAGTTCTGACAAAGAGAATTGTTGATGATTTCAAATTCAGCGAAGACTTGAGATGCAGCAGGTGAAGCATTCACATGAGCTATCCTGCTTTGCTGGTTTTACGTAGTCAAAAGTAGCTATTAGATTTCGATAAAATCCTATTAAAAATGCCAATTTTTGCAAGTACTGAAGAACTTATAAAAAACAGTAACTGGCACACATTGACTGGAATTTATAATACTTATATTGAATCATTGTCAGCATAATAAAATGTTACAGTAAAAGGGAGATATCTCAGTATTTGTTTTAATTTTATTACTTTTACCAAATGTCTCCATAGCACTGAAAATATTCTCTAGATTTCCACAAAGTAGAACTTTACTTTAGAGATCCCCCCCTGATTTTCTTCAAGGATAATTGTATTGATGATGAGACTGACTGTGAAAACATAACCAAGGAGGATGAAGTTGGTTTGAGGCGTCTTTGCCTCTCAAAGATGAATTCCTCTCTGAATCCCAAGCATGGAGCTTGTCTAGCATACAAGAAGAAAAAGAAGAGGAAATCTCCATTTTGTGAAAAACATTTTGGCAGCATGGACATGGAGTTTATTGATGTAAGTAGTGGCATTGTGTTGTCCTATACCACAAACCTACTGGTCTGTGTTTCAGTGATTATGCACTGTTATTCACTGGTGCTAGGCAAGAATTTATTTTTCTCTTTAGAACTATATTCTTAAGATTGTGTCCTTAAAGTTTCTTTTTTTCTCTCTTTTTTAAACATTTTTTCTTCAATTTGTTTAATTTTACTTAAAACTATTTGTTTACAGATATAAACGAAACTATTTTACACATTGGATTCTCTTCAGTTATTATCTAATCTGTCTGTGCACGAATGCCACTGTATTCTGTCATTGCATGGCAGTTTTAAGAAAGTCTGGCATGTTTTTGCAAGTACAGTAATACCCCGTTTAGTGCTGATTCGCTATAGTGCTCTTTTTTTACTTGGAGTCCTTACTAACCACCATCTCAATTCTCAACCTTAGCTTCGTAAGCGACGCATGTGTACCACACACAATCATAATTCATTTGTTGAAATTGAAACATCACTCCCTCAAGTAGACCGATGGTGTGCGTGTGTAGATAACTTGCTGTATGTGTAAAATCAAAGAGTCATGACTATTCGCAGAGACAGCACAGGTTTGCATTCACTTAGCTAATCAGAGCGCATCACACATATGCATACATCCAGTCAGCGGTCTCCTCTCAGTCCTCTATTAGTTCAATCTTTGCTGTGACCACATTGTGCACATATTCTGGTTGTCTCACAAAATTTACTGTACTATCCACAGTTCCATACAATTTTAACCCACCATGAGTGGAAAACACCCTGCAACTTCAAGTGCTGAAAGTTCATCAAAGGTGCCAAGGTAAAGCATAACACTAGATGTAAAACTGCAAGTGTTGAGACAATTGAAAGCTGGCGAACGTCAGGCGTATGTAGGTAAATCTTTAAACTTGGTTACATCAACCATTAAAACCACCATTAAAAATGCAAACAAAATAAAAGCTTCTACCATGACGACCTCATTGTTATCAGCAAAGAAGGTGACCCGTTCAAAGAGTAAATTTTTGGAAAAGATGGAAGATATGCTTGGTATATGGGTGGATGACAAAGCGCAACACAACATGCCATTAAGCTAACTTATCATCATGGAAAAGGCAAGGAGCATCTTCAGACACTTACAAGGAGATAATTCAGAAGCATTCACAGCTAGCAGAGGTTGGTTTGACAGATTCAAATGACAGCGTAACCTGCACAGCATCCGTATCTCTGGTGAAGCTGCAAGTGCAGACACGCAGGCAGCCAAGGAATTTCCCCAGGTTCGCAAAAGTATCATCGAGTGTGGCAACTACCCTCCCAAACTTGTCTTCAATGTAGATGAAACAGGCCTTTTCTGGAAAAGAATGCCATCTCGCACTTTCATCTCCCGAGAAGAAAAGTGCTTTTGGGTTCAAGGCTGGAAAAGATCGTTTAGCACTACTACTTGGCGGTAACACTTCAGGAGACTTCAAGCTGAAGCTGATGCTCATTTATAATTCAGAAACACCACGACCAATGAGGGGAATATCAAAAATGTTTCTGCCTGTGATTTGGAAATCAAACAAGAAGGCCTGGGTGACAGTAGAAATTTTCACACACTGGTTTGTTTCATACTTTTGTCCAGCAGTGAAAAGATATTGCGAAGAACATAACCTTGAACCTAAGGCATTGTTGGTGATCGATAATGCTCCAGGCCACCCCCAGAATCTCGACACCATTCAGACCTGCATTCCTGTCCAAATAGTTTACCTACCACCAAACACCACTTCCTTACTCCAACCAATGGATCAGGTTGTAATTTCTAATATCAAGGCCTACTACCTTCGTTGCACTTTCAAACAACTTGTTGAAGAAACGGATGGCCAAGATAAACAATCTATCAGGGAATTTTGGAAAAACTACCACATCATGAAGGCTATAGATAATATCAAAGCAGCCTGGGACGAAGTGACTGAAAACTGCATGAATGGAGTTTGGAAAAAGCTATGGCCAGAAGCATGCAATGACATCGTTGAGCTGGCCAGTGAAGGGAGAATGCAGAATGTCAATGCGGAAGATGTGGAAGAGTTAATAGAGTCTTATGGTAAGAGTTTATCTATTGAAGAGCTGCAGGAGTTAGCATAGCAATGCATCCAGAATAAGCCTGAAGACCCTACAGCAGAGCCAGTGACACCAGAAAGAATTCTCACCACTGAATTCCTCGGTAACAACATCACCAAGATTACAGAAATCATGGACCAGTTTACTCAGAATGACCCTGATTTGGAGTGCAGCAGCAAGGCAAAGAGAGGTGTTCTGGACATGATATCCTGCTACTGTGAATTGCTTTGTGAGAGAAGACTCAAGAAAATGCAGACAACATTAGATGCATTCTTCAGGAAGCAGCCAACGTGCGAGGAAGAACCACAGCCTGGATCTTCATCACAGATATAGCCTCTTCTGTCCTATTTCTCACTGTTGCTTTTCTACTGATTTATTGGTGAGTAGACCTATGTACTCATGACTACAGTTGATTAATTTACCGTGTTTCATAATTTTATAATAACATTCGATCTTAATCAATTAAACTTGTTTTGTAATTCTATCATAACTTTAGATCACAATGTGTAATATCACATTGTGTGAGGTTATCTAAAGTTATTAAGTGCTTGTAGGGTGTGATACCGAGTCTCTGGATTTTTCAGTCGTTTGGCGATGTCTATCACCTTCATTTATGTCTCGTATCATTGTTTTGATAAAATCATGCCACAGTCGAAGTGCTGTCTCCACCTCGTTTCCACTGGCTTCCTGGATTAACATTGCATTCGCTCGTCATCTCAAGTCAGCAAGTTCCGGGCATCCAGTCGGTAAGCTCTTGGCTTTTTCGGTCAAAACAACGATGTTTGGCGCCAGTTACTTGTACAAGACGGGTAGAGTTTTCTGTTACTGTCAACTTTGTATGCATGACACAGCCGATGCTTCTACCGCACACCACTATCTCCCACCATCTATGCACATGCATTCTCAACCAGACTTCACTAAACGGCAAATCACTAAATTTTTCTTACAAATCTGTATGTCTCAGGTTAAAAATAACCTATCAAGCTCGCCTCTCTATTTATGCTTTGTTATAATGACTCCATATAACGCTGTTTTGTTCATCGCTAACAGAGGTATTACTGTAGTCATATTCATTCTTGTGTTTGGTGAGAACTACAAATGTATTTACACACACACACACATGCGCAGCACCCACGCACATACAGCATCTTCACTTTATTCCAGTTACATTCCTCTCTTCTGTAAACAGGTGTCTTGGCCAGGCTCAAGACCTAGGAAGTATTTATATATTACTGTTGTGCATCTATTCCAATAATATCAAGCATATTGTTTCATTGTAAGAAAAGTTATAATTTTTAGAAAATCATTTGCATAAAATCAACGTGTACAAAAGTGTTGCATAAAATCTAGACAGCTATCTAATCAATTCAGATTCAATTCCAATTATGCAGAAAGTGATCAGATCTATCAATAATGAGTAGAATATCTGAAATTCTTGATAACTTGTTCACAACGACGAGGCACGCTGGCTACCAAACGCTGACAATTGTCACTACTGAACTCCGACCAGGCTTCCTCGATTTTCCATTTCAAATTGGTTTTATCTTTCGGTTTTTTTGCACTAACGCTGAGTTTAATCGAGTGCCAAATGTTTTCAATTTGATTGAGATCCGGGCTTTGAGCCGGCCAGTCAAAGAGAGGGATTGACACTCCTAGCTTTGTGGATGGGGGCATTGTCCTGCTGATAGATGGCCGTCAGGGGCATGTGGTCACACACATACGGTTCAACAATGTCCAAGCCGATCTTAGCGTAGTCATGAGCATTCATTCGACCCTCCACGTGATGCAATGGACTGACACCGGACAATTGAAAACAGCCCCAAATCATGGCCAAATCTTCCCCTGCCTGCAGAGTCGGTTGAGTGCAACTAGGATGGTATTTCTCGGACACCGATCGCCGAACGTATACCTGACCCACTGAGTGGACCCTCACGAATTTGCTTTCGTCAGAAAACAACACTTGGGACCACTGGACCACAGTCCAGTGGAGATGGTCGTGAGCCGATTGTAGTCGCTTTTGACGATTGTCCAGACTGATGAATGGCTTCTTCTGTACCGATCGCCCAAACAGTCCCATGTGGATCAAACACTGGTGGTGTACGGGGCCAACTAGATTCCATGGTGCCTTGACAAGGCTGTCTGGATGTCTGTGGAAGTGTGGAATCAGTCCGAGTTCGACATGCAGGCAATCAGATGATCCTGTTGGGCTGTCATTTTCCGCGATCTGCCAGCACTGCGTTTCGAAATTAGGCTCCCATCGGCTTTCCAATGTTTCAGGGTGCAAGATATCGTCGACTGATTGCAACCGATACAATCCGCCATGACCCACTCAGTTTAACCATATTCTTTCATGCGAACGATTGTGGCCCGCTGTTTGGGGGTCAAATATCGGGCTCTTGGCATCACTATATTAAACAAAAATTAATCAGAATAGTGTAAAATGACAGTTTTTCATATTTATATTCTACTATCCTAAACTATTATAGCACAAAATATATATTCTAATTTTTTGTAATTTATGCAACACTTTTGCACATGCCGATTTCATGCAAATTATTTTATTAATATTTAAATTTTGACTGTGCAATTACAAAATGGATCTTAGTGTTATAAATCGTTTAAAGACACTGATACCTTTCAATTAAAACAGAAAACATACAATAGTTACTAATTTCTACAAAATAAGAACCCATTTTCTAAGTCTAGTCATTTTTATGCAAGACTTTTGCACACCGCTGTATATATTAAAATCCTACTTCAGTCACAATTGTTATTAAAGAACTGTTTTTAAAAGGGGGGTGAAAAATGGCATGGAGTGGAAAAAAATAAAAGACTAGATTGAGAACACAAAAGTTAAAGGTTTAGTTTAGGCTTTACCCTTCACCTTATGTAGTAATACACGAATGTTTTGGTGATCTTTCCTTGTGATCATAATCTGTGTTTCGACCTGAGAAGGACTTATGAAGATGACAGGGAAAGATCTCTGAGACTATGGTTTATTAGTTGTTTTATTACTAATAATAATCTGATGGTGGGGAGAGCATGATTCTGTAAATAAGATATCATCAATATCTTTCTTATCTGCACAACTTAAATATAAATTTAGCACAATGTTTTACTTCATTCAAACTGTAAAACTTCTGTTTCTGTTTACTGACTTAAGTTTCAGAATTAACAACAACAAAAATTAGATTAAATCTGTAGCTAAAGAAGATTATCTTATTTTTAGGTGATAAAATTAGTAATAAAATTATTAGTTTCCATAACCTTATTTGTAATTCTATCATCGTGCTATTGTAAAGTTCTAAAAAAAAGGTCAAAGAAAAGTTATGGCAGCAGATAAAATCCAAATAAGGCAAAATCACTAATCTTTATAAATAGGCTTTCAGTAATTAATTCACACTAATTACTATAATCTTCATTTAGCTAGGGCTGCAAAAAGTTGGAAAATAGATCACATTTTGAGTTTTGATTTGTTTCTGCCGTGATTTGGAATGCAGTCTGTTGTATATACTAACTGACACATTGAAATCTCTGATTTTTGGAGACTGATTAGCAAAAGCATGTAGCATTAATCTCAATTTCATTCTCCAAATTAACCATCATCATGTTAGAACGATGCAGTTTTTAGTTTTTCTTTAACTTGATTTGTCGGTGTTGGTTTCTGTCTTCGTCAGCTTGGTGAGCAGACCATTAAGCTTGCACTTCTTTTTTTTTTTTAATTATAAAGCTTAAATTGCTTGTGTTTTGATGTTTTGTGCTGGTTGATGAAAACTTGTTGAGTTTTTTCCCCCTCCTCTTTTTTTTTTGTATTTGCAGACTACTATTTGATAGATTTCAAACTTTATAGATATGGAATTTTTAGGTCATGGATTATGTTTAAAAAATAATTATAATTGTCATATAAGATATAAGTTTTTAAATTATATTACCTGACATACCTGGTGATCCATCTCTTCCCCATTTTGACCTTTCTCAGCTAATTGCCTGGTATTTGTATTTTTAAAAAGATGGCCAGGCTAGTATAGAGAACTGAGGATTGTCACAGGGCCGTACCATGAATTAGCGTAGTAATGTAGTAAGCTGTGGCACCTTTGTTTGATTTTGTTGGGTCTGGTGTCCAGTCAGGGGCCATGATGTTTTTTTTCTGTTTTTTTGCTCTCCTGTACCCTGTACATGCCTGTTTGATATTGGTTTCCTTTTATCCCTAATCACAGGACTTCATGGTGGCTCTTCTTCTACTAACATACCAGCAAATACCTGGCCTGCTTGTACACACATGATGGTCACCACAACCTGACAACGTGGCCTTATTCCATAGTTACAAAAAAAAATGGAAAATCAATTCTTTTGCCATGTTTAAGCACACTTAAACAGACGGGCTGCTTCGGAATTTCTAACTGTAATTTTTTGCATTTACTTGAGCGCACACACAGGATGTCCAACAGGAAAATCTGAATCCTAAAATGACTTAACATAATTTCTTGGAGGCTTTCTGAGAATAGATAATAAAATTTTAAGCTCTCAACATTGATTATTTTCATTTCCAGGATACCTTCCAGTGAGAGTTTGGTCTTTAGATCAGAATACAAGAGTTTTCTAGTTTGGAAATTTTAAAGCGCTTAGGCTGACTGACAGAATCTGAAGCTTGGAAAAAAATAAAGTAACGATGACTCTTTTTGTATTGAATGTATAAAACTGTGGCTGTTTGTTCATGTCTGCTGGTGTAGTGTTCTAATAAAATATATTTTGAAAAATCAAGAGATCCCTGCAGCTTAAGAATATTAGGATCTCTGCAAAATAATTAAATCAGATAATTCGAAATTTTTTCTGCTGCTGTGATTTTAAATTATGGGTCAGCCGTCAGATTGTCTTGTGGTTCTTGAAAAGTGATGGAAGTAATTTGATTCTAAATCTTAGGTGCTTTGTTAGTGAAGCTGCAGCATAATCCTTTTTTAAATTTCTTTTCAGGACCTGATGTATGCAGATGAACCTTACAGATCTTGTAGCAACAGAAGTTTACACACATTTAGGTAAGCTTACTGACATTGTTTGAGTAGAACTTTAAGGGAAACCCCCCCCCCCCAGCTGGTTAATACTTAAATGTATATGCTGAAGATGCCATACCATTAGTGTAACAGCATAACAACTATTTAAACCAGCAGTATCTATCTGGGTTTGATGTAACTGCAGTATCTGAGCATTTTCCATCTAGCATAAATTGTAGCTGGTCTGTGGGACCTGTATTTCACACATGCCTAACACCATCACATTGTAGAAGGGGACTGGAATGGGCTAAGACTTATTTAGCTGGACTTTGGCAAACTGAAACTATTTCCTCTTCCCAGAAAAGAGGAGATTCAATCTTTACTTTGCTGACGATCATTTATGTGTTTGGTGGGAAACAAACCAGTGTGATGCTGACCAATGTATTAGTGAATTATTCTTTTTAAAAAATGTTGGGAAAATAAAACTGAAAAAAAAAAAGGTACTGGTAATTTACAAATGTTATTTATGTCAATGGCACATCATACACACATCAAAGTAAAAATTCTGGTTCTGACAAACATTGTTTGTGTGTTAACTTTAGAGTCTGTGTCTTATACTTATTGGTGGTTGTGTTTGAAATATTGTATAACTTGGAACTTTGAAACACGACACTGGTGAATGAGACTGGTCATAGACTTGCAGAAGTAACTTATGTTTTCAATATTCATGACACTCAACATGCATGGTGGGTAATATTGGTCATATTAACACATTTGACTTAACAAATGAATCTTCGGTTTTGTAGAGCATATGGACTTGAATTTCATGGCAGATGGAACTGCGGAAGAGAAAAAGAGTGTCTTTATTGTTGAACATGAGGGGTGGAAAAACTTGCGTGATTTATGTCTACTGGCAAAGCTGTTGACTGAACATTTAGCAAAAACTCTTAAAGATCACTTGTCTTTGAAGCCTCTGATGATTGAAGGATAGTTTCTGTTTTTAAAATATGATTTGAATGGGGGGGAGAATAAATCCTTGAGTATGTTGCTGTATCATGCAACCTCATAGGACACTGAATTAAGCCAAGTCCGTGATAGTACACCAACAGGCTGATTAATGTGTGAGCTCAGTGCAAGCACACTAAAAAATGACTGTTGTCAAAAGAGATTTTTTACTTTTTATTCAGCAACACAAGGCTATAGCATTAGAAAGTGTGGTTGGTTACAATGCCATTGAACTGCAAGCAAAAGACTAGAGCGGACATTTAGTGGCAATGTACTCAAGATGCTGACAGAACAGACCCAGAAAAAACATAAATCAAAAGACTATTGTTTCAGACATGCAGAACATCACAGTTGCTGCAAAGGTGGAGATACATTAAGAATGCTTGTAGGGCAAAGGCTTGGTTAGTATAGCACAAGCAAAATAATGAGAAAAACCATGCCATTCATTGCCTTCAAATAAACCTTGAGGGAAGCCACACGGATTTCATCCAAAGTCAATGCAAAAGACTGGCAACAGAAGATCCAGCTTGAATGGAAAATGATGAAGTCCAGCAGAATGTAGGAGACCATTCTTCATGATTGCCTGGGTAAACACTGGAGCAGTTGGTAAGAAAATACCAAGAAGTATTCAATGATGACCTTAGAAAAGCTTAAGTCAATTAAGCCAAGTTTATACTGTGAAGGTAGTTCTGTAAGACATATGACATTTTTTGTAGTTTTTCAAACCTAAATTCTCAAAAATGAAGCTACATATGCACAATGCATTTGTGCCAGTGTTTAAAAAAACAAAAAAAACATGGAGATTTCAAGGTGATGGTCAGTCAGATATTAGAAGTAGGTCATATCCATATATTTGCTTTATTGGGAGGTGGTGAGAGGTTCATCAAGATTGACCTTTGCAAAACACTTTTAAATGCCAATGGAGGAAGGGAGCAAGAAACTGCTGACAATGAACATGCACACAGGGGTCTATGTCAGTATAATAAGTTAACTTTGGGGATGACGTCATTGCCAATGATCTGGCGGAGAATCGTAGGTCGGGTATTACAAGACTTCCTAAATCTACATTCTTCCAAGAGATTACAGAGTTTTGTGGACATACAGTTGCCTGAAAGAGAGGTTGGTATAAGGCAGCAGAGATAATTGAACTATCTTACAGTCATCAAAACCATAAAATGCGAGTCGGCTGCAGTCTTTTCTTAACTCCTGTGAATGATTAGGCCAAATTAATTCCTGATCTGACAACTGTGCTGTAAGGCTTCTGAACAAAAACAACTTGGAAGTGTACTGGTGAATGTGGCCAAGCCTTCAGCCAGATCAAGAAAGTTAATAGCCTCAGACCTGGTGCTCACCCACTACAATTCTGAACTTCCAGTGAAGCTTGCTTGCCACATGTCACTATATAGATTGGGATGTGTGCCATCACATGAAATGGAGGATTGAACTAAATGTTTTGTATCCCTCACAACCTATGCACTGTCAGAAACTGAAAGTAACCATTCACAGGTTGATGTAGGGGTGAAGAAACTTGGCACGTACCTGTTTGAAAAACAATTCACACTAGTCATTGCCAATTTCTCCTGTTAGTCTTACACCCACAAAAAAGGGGCCTTAGTTACAGCAGCTGCTTGACTCCACTGGTGTGATGTTTTTCCTGTCCGATTGATTCTCATGATTGCTGTTGAGTCTTGTTTGCAGAAGTAGCAGAAAAAAATGATCCTGTGCATGTATTCCAGATGAGTCAGACTGACACACTACTATTACCTGTAAAAATGTGCAACTTTCTGCCGCCCAAGGTAGGACAATACCATAATGTTAGGGTGATCATCTCAGTCAGAGCATTGTGTGTTCTATATGCAAAGAAATGAACTGATGGCCCACAGACATTACCTTTTATGGGAACTCTGGATAGTGATACTGGAGAAGTTGCAGGAGTGCCAGAACAGCTACACAAAGGACAACTTAGGAGTGATGAGAATGAAGATTCTCGCTAGAAACTGTATCTTGAATAGACCAGGTCATTGGCATAGCAACAAAACTGATAATTGGAGAAAATACCACTGCAACTGAAACTCCTGAGGTGTTAAAAAACTATTTGCAAAGAATGGGATTTCTTTGCAGAATATTAGTGGCAGTCACCCTCAGTTTGTCTCTTTGAAAATAGAAGACTTCACAAAGTAAAATGAAATTAAACACACTACCTCATCAACATGGCACCCAATCAGCAACAGGTGAGGTGGTCAACAGACAGCAGAAACTGGTGAAATTCTTATTTGCCTACAGGATGCTTTCAGCCACCACCAATGAGACTTTTCTTAGGTGATGACTGAATGCAAGCCAACTTACAATAAAACAAGAAAGATACAGCAGAGAGACGACTGCACTCAGAGACGGCCAGGCTGTGATTGATAAACATGCTGGTGCTACAGAGTTGTGATACCATCTGTCTTGACCGAGACTTAAATGTTCCTGGCTTACCCTCAAACTTAGCTTGGTCTTTGTTGTGTATGGACAGTGATATAGGGTATGGTCCTGAGCACTGAGGCAGAGAAGGTAACCAAGGGAGATTCCCCAGCAACATTGTATCCATGGAATAATCTGATGTCACCCGAACTCTCTAGATCTGTGATTGCACTATGCTGGAGCACAATAATCCCCAGGCATCTTAAGACCTTAATTTTTAGCTTTCTATTTGGCTTGAATTGTTACAGTAAAGATTTTGAACTGGAATTGTTTGGACACTAATTATTTTATTCTATTAGCTCATCGCACTAATCAGGTATGGAGCTCAGTGGGGCTCAACCTTGCTCATTAAAATTGTCTGTTTGAGTTCTGTCTTTTTGAATTGTTTTTATTGATTTGTATTTGCAATTTATTATCAGATACATAATATTTATAATGTTATTGCATTTGGTTACAACTCTTTAATTCATAATTAGATTGTTTAATTAATTTTAAATGTGTTCCATCATTAATGTATCTTAATTTTGATAAATTAATTAGATTTCTCCAACCACTATTCCATATCACAGTTTTGCCAAAAACGTGCAACAAAAAGAAGATTCAAAATTTCTAAAAAGGTCATTTTTGTGTATTATATTTGCACAGTGCACAAGTGCCAAATTACTTTAAGATTGGAGTGGCCAAATGGAATGAAATGCTGCAAGCACATTTAAAATGCAACGTAACGAGTGTAATTTTGGATATAATACATGCAGTTTGTGTGTTGGGACACAAGCACTGGGTTATCAGTTCGCATGCTTGCCCTGCTTCACTCAAACTTCATAAAAATTTTAGGTAGACGGCTCCATCTTATAATCAATAAAAAATAAAACCAGGAATGGATGAAGATGCTATGTAAATGCCCACCACACGTACGTTCTCACAAGAGTACATCTGCTGCATATTGGTCTCAGTAGAAACAGTTTTGTCTGCCACTGTTTATGTGCCTTTTTTTTTTTTTGTACCATGACTAGTAATTGGGAAGACTGTTCAAGATATAGCATACTTTGGAATCTCGGCATAAACTGACACGTGCCAGACAATAATACATTTTCATAAAAGAGAATTACTATTTCATTTGATTCTGGTGATGTTCGTTGACATGGGAATTAAGATTTATTTTCATGAGTTTCAAAAGGCCTCATTGTTAATTTATTCAAAAACTGAACAGACAGACATGCCACTCTGCTAAAATGCTGGTGTCAATCATGTTTAAAAACAAAGAAGTCTCTTGATTGTCACGTACACTGTAGTTGAATTTTCATTTCAGTCTCCCCATAGTTTCTCATTTCATACCTGTAGTTTAAAAGTCTCCTACAAACGGTGAGCTTTAGGTTTTGCAAATGCATAGTCCTTTTCTCCATAAAAAGAAACGGTGGGTAGGCACCTCCAAATTATTCTAAGATGAATATTCAAAACATCGCCTTACATTCAAAAATACTAATCACATTAGGAATTTCTGCTTTGAAATTTTGATTATATATGTATATGTATATTTTATTTTTTTTTTAAGAAATAAAACACTGCTGATGTTATCATTTTATCATATATTCTTTTCTTTGTTATTTTAGGTAGTTATATTCTAAATCACTTATCTTTATCTGTTCTACTGGTGCAGGCTGTTTTGTGATTATTCCTCCTTTTATCCCATTTTTTTTTTGGCAGAGAACGGGTCAGGCGGCACGACATCACCTACCACTTCTCCGTAGTGCAGCAAACACTTTATGCAAACTCTAAGAGCAAGTTCAGGTCGAAGATCCTTTCCAAGCAGTACATCTTAGACAAGGTAGAGTGACCTGTACTTTAAGCTGTGGTCATTGTACACCATGTCAGCCTCTGTGAATCAACGTGCAATTTACTGTCGGTTATTGTTGTTTTTTTAAATATATGACTTGGGAGCTCCAACTTGCACAATTTAGCTACTACTACTACTAAGGATTTTGGTGAAATTTTTCCCCCTACCCATTTATGTTAATAGTGCTTGTTTTTTGTTTTTTATCTCCCCTCATTGTGGAGTTCTGCATATGAATGAATATTCAAAAGATGAAGCAGGAAATTGCTAAGTGCTCCAGATAATCCATACCAAGTTTGCGGTTACAAATGTTGGGCTTCTTCAGGTCACGGCATCATTTCCAGAAACCTGTTTTTGCTGTGTTTAAAATTTAATTGTGTTTATTTGAATTTTACAAAAAGGAAAATGGAAATCAAATACTTTACAAAGAGATTTCTGAATGGACAAACTGTAAATTATTAGAATGTTGTCTTTCTTTCATTCAAAGAAACCGAGTTCAGATGGAGGTGGGGCGTCTTGTGATTTTCATTAATGCTGCCATTAAATAAACTGCATTTCCTTTGTTTGCTAACTATCAGGTCGTTACAAAAGTTTTGTCAGTTTTTCTATTATGTTAATTTAGGGTTCACATTTTGCATGCTTGTGAAGGTGTATGTAGATAAGTTATACATTGTCTTGTAGCTTGTGCTTTGGCATACATTATGCGAAATCTACCTTTTTAAAAATCACAAAATGGATATTTGTTTCAGGGTTCCGAGTGAAGCATGGATAGAAAAGTTTTTTGTGCCATTTTGCTTCACGAGTTCAAACTGGGCCACAAAGCAAGGGAGGCAACTCGTAACGTTAAGCGAGCATGGGGCGAGGACACAGCAAACAAGTGCACAGTACAACGATGGTTTGCAAAGTTTCGATCAGGAGATGTGAGACTCGAAGATAAGGAATGTAACAGACGTCCTTCCGGCTGTGATGACGACCATCTGAAAACCTTAGTTGAAGTTGATTCAAGAAAAACAGTGAGAAATTGCTGGAGAGATTGATGTAATCACTGCATCTGTTTCCCGGCATCTTGACGCAATCGGACAGGTGAAAAGGCTTGACAAGTGGATGTCTCACAAGTTGAATGAACAACAACAAAATCGTCTGGTGGACTACTGCTAGTGCCATTCACTATAGCTTCTTGAAACCTGACGGACCCATCACAGCTGAAATGCACTGTCATGAATTAAACATTGTTCACCAGAAACTCTCCTAACGACAGCTGGCACTGGTGAATCGAAGAGGCCCAATCCTGCTCCATGACAATGCTTGTCCTCATGACTCTTCAGAAACTGAACACGTTGGGGTGCGAAGTTCTCCCTCACCCAGCCTATCCACCAGATCTTTCTCCCACAGACTACCACCTTTTCAGACACCTTGGCAGCTTCCTGCATATGAAATCCTTGTCCAACCAAGCAACAACAGAAACTGCCTTCCAACAGTTTATCGACTCCAGAAATCCAGATTTTTTTCAAAATGGTATAAACACACTTGTAACTCATTGGCAGTTGGCAGACGTGTACTGATCATAATAGAACTTACCTTGATTAATAAACTTCATGTTCAACAGCAATATGAAGTCTCGTTCTTGCAGTAAAAAAAAAACCAACAAAACTTTTGTAACAACCTGATATTTCTATACCGCAGCAGAAACTTTGCTGCTTATGAGTGAAAGGAAGCCGGGCTTATGTTAAGAAATTTGTGAAAATGTTCTAAATTTAACTATGAAGCTGTAGCTTCCTGAAAGTCAGATTTATTTTTTAAAAAAATTCTTTTTGTTTGGTGTAATTTTGTGCCTATCTGTCTGTGATTTGTGTGTAAAGTACTTTACTCTTGGTATAGCTTTCTTAAAAATCAGGTTTTTTTTTTCTCTCTTCTTTTTGTATCTGCAACTTTAAGATGGAAAGATTAAATCAAGTTTTGAGTAACAGGCAAAATCGTTAATAGATTGTGGTACAGAGAATGCAATGTAAGCATCCTGAAGTAATCCTTTAATTACAGGCTTGTAAAGAGATCAAACACTTGCAGGCGGAAGAGCAGATCTTGATTAAAACCAAACAGAAACTCATAGAATACCACGAAAAATTGCTGGCTTGTCGTTCCTTAGCAGGTGGGTAAAAGCAGAAAGCTGAGAGACATTTGTAAAAAAAAAATTAATTAATTTTTCCCTGTGGGTGAGTGAGAGAGACAACATAAGAAACAAAATGCGTACACTTACACACACACACACCAACACACACACACACACACACACACTGGTTTCAGATCAAGAGTTAGCAAAATCTGTGCTTTGCGTGCTGTATAATTCGTGATGTGCATACACTTTACTAGCTGAATCTCCCTGAGGCTAGCAGCTGACTTCAGATTTACAAGCCTCGATTCTAATGTATGAAAAAAATAAAAAACTCGTAAAGTGCTATATATATATATATTTTTAAGATCTAATTAATTTTCTCTTTTCCTAGTCATAATATGGAAGGAAAATAAATGCCTTGACGTCATTTCGATGAAAGAAGGAAAGTTAGAAGTTGCACGACCGGTGTAAATTTATCACGTGTTCATAAGACCAAGGCATACCTTTCTATCATTGTTTCTTCTCACTTTTCTCCTACATCTGAAAATAAAGAGTTCTAGTAAGGGTGGGGGGGTTGCTAGGTCGGTCAACGTCAGGATGCATTAACCCTGACCTACCTTTCCTGTGTCACGCAGTCTCAGCTAGTATCCCAGGTTTTTTTGATAATCAGGTGTAACAGGGTATAAGAAGAAACAACAACAGGCATCTTTCGGTCTGCTGAGTTAGGGGGGGTATTTGTGCTCTAATACTTGGAAATCATCATCACTCTTCTAAACCTTTTACTGTAGTGGAGGATGGAAATCTAAAATGAGTTTCCAGCTGCTGATGATTAAGCAAACATGCCCACACTTGGAAAGCAGTGTCTGGGAACAGATCTTGTCTTTTATTGGACAGCAGTTTGTCTGTCTGTCTGTCTGTCTTCTGCAGCACTGAAATGTTTTCTTAAAGCACTGCATGCAGGCTGATTCTGGGTATCTTATTATTATTTTTTTTTAATAATTTAGAAAATCTCACAATACAATTTTTCTTGCTTTTTTTTTTTTAAATTTTTTGGTAAAATTTCTTTCCAGCTAGGTTTGGCTTCTTTCTCTTCTTTTAATCCATTTTACTTTTCATGCCACATTGATTTGACATTTGAATGTTAAGAATCAGTCAGCAGTGATGGTGGCTTAATCACGAATATTTTTTGTTGCATTGTGGGAAGGCTTTCTAAATTATTGGCAGATAAAAATCAGATTCAGGCTGCATACACACCCCCTTAAATTATTAGTGGATAGAAAGTTGTTTCTGATTTCAATACATTTGCATGTGCATAATTTTTAAATATAATTTATTAATGAAACAGATTCTTAAGATTTTTTTACTACTATGAATCAAGTAGCTAGCACACTAAATATTAAGCTAATACTCTAGCATTGCTAATACAAAATATAGAGCAGTATTTTTTTCTTGTATTTAGCATAATAGCATCAAATTGTATCACAGCATCATTTATCAACATTGATCAGACTTTTTTTATGTGGACAGTTTAGTTTGAGCAGATACATGAAACAACTTTAATCACCTTTACATTTTGTGTAAATTTATTATATTTCTAAAACAGTTTTGAGGTCCATCTGATTGAAAGGTGATGAATTGCTTCTATTATTTCAAACTTTTATTTCAGAAGAAATTTCAGATGAACATGAATCACAGATGATGGACCATGATGAAATGGTGTCTGATTGTGCAAGTCCCAGTTGCTACCATTGGCAAGATGACAAAAATAATGATAGAAAACATCCAGAAGCCCAGAATAAGTGCTCATTGAGATATGTGCTAGCTTCTGGCTACCTTGATGATATTATCATGGACACATCTGACATAAAGCAGGAGATGCCATCACACACAGGCCTTCAGACCCACAACTCATTAACAGATGATTCACCTGTCATTTTTCTGTCTGATAAATCAGACACACATCAGGAAATAACTAAGATGGAAAATACCCACACTGACTTAGCATGGACAGCTTGCAAGCTCATGCCAATGGGCACAGATGAAGCAGAAAAGAAATTAGAGGATACACAATTTCTGGACACTCTGACTATTGACAGTGTGTTTAGTTTAGTTTGATGCAAGATGAATAGCTGCAGCAGAACAGCTTCCCTTGCTCTTAATAATGAAATGAGGATGGACACAATAAAACCTGATGATAATTATGCCATTCATTACAGATAGTCTTGCTGTGGTTTAGCTAATTGTTTTGGTAAATCTCAATAATTTTTATTTTAGCTGTAGGTAAATGTAAATATGTAAAAGGAACAATGCATATTCAAAATAATAAAAAGAAAATTTTGGAATTTTATTTTGTGTATGTTACTCTTCACAAGAGAATTTTAGCCAAGCCAGACTAGTGAATGACCCATCTTTCTGCAGCACAATGATCATAGGAGGAAAAGTAATCTGATATTAGTCTATTTTCTTATTTCCATTACAATTAGATAATGCTGCATGTTTTTGTTAAGAAGACAAACAGATTGTCCTCTGACTTACCTAGTCCAACATTGACTAAGAAATAGAGCTGGAAATTTGTCAATTTTTCTAGAAACACAGAGAATTTATCTGTACTTGTTTAATGGTTGAGCTTATATCTTAGGCAAGGAAAGATTGTTTTTCCAGTTTGATTGAAGTGTAGAGTGGACCAGCATCTAGCGGTTAGGGAGACTAACGAGATGAATTTACAAATTGGAGAGATTAAAGGATGTATACTTTTAAAAAAAATGTAACATTCTTGCAATGTTTTTTAAATAATGCTGAGAGATCAGCTCTGTACTTGGTATGCATCTTTTTCAGACCATAGATGGGGTTTGTCTGCTAAACACGCACACACATCCACAATACCATTATCTAAGCATGAATCTAATCTGCAGCTTTAATCATAGCAAAACTAGTTTGAGGTTTCCATGACACTAATGCAAAGACCATCCCACCAATCCTCTAGATTTAAGATGGCCATGATTTCATACCCTGCATGGAGAGTGATGGCTGCGTGTGTAATTCATCTGCATGTCTCTCAAATGCAAGGGCTAAACTGGCTGAAAGCACATTTGACGTTACACTATAAAAGGTTTTACTAGTGCTAAGACCAGGCCCAATATCTAAATATTAATTATTAATGGGATCATTTCCATAAAAGTAAACCAAAACACGTTATAATTCTATATTTGAAAATAAAAAATTTAAGTTACTTTTTGTTGTTGTTGTTTATATACAGCAATACTAGCTTGGAGACATTGTTTTAGCACGAGTTAATCAAGGAATGCCATTATCTCCCATAGAATTGTTACTTATGCGAAACATACACTAGCATTCAGTTATGAGCACCATACGAAAACTCTTTGTTTGCCTTTTCAACACTGTTATTATTGAAAATGCATTATTCCAGCAGCAGCAGCAGCAACAACAAAAGTCCAGTGAGCCATGTACCAGAACGTGTAAACCATTAGCCACCTTTCATGTGAATAACTGCTGCATATATTCCAGGTATCCATTTCAGTAACTTAAAAAAAAAATAATATTGCACTGTGGATAACCTTCATTCCTCTTACAAGTAACTTTGGTTGATTGACATTAGTTGGACTCTTATCTTTGACTTTTCAATCAAATTCATTGGAGCTCCAGTCTGGAGTTTGACGGGCCAAACCATTGTTTTAGAAGTCTCCATGCAGTGTGCTTCAGATCATTAGTTTTCAGTATAAACCCATCACTTATCAACCTGTACCCTGACAGAATTTTAGTGTTGTAGAATATTGTAATTTCTGTCGTTTCAGGATCTTATCAATTTGTATCAAATCACCCAATGAATAACCACCACTTACAGCTCTTCTTTTATATTTTGAATCTGCTTTCATCCTAATCACAGAACATTACATCATTTTTCTTTCTTTTTTAAATTGCATCTAATGAAGAACTTTTTAGCTGCTGCTTACATAATCATTCCAACTTCTCGAAACCATCTTTTCTGGTGGTAGAAGTTGAGCTGCTGACTTGCAGGGGTATTGTGGTCAGTGGTTAATTGATTACCTGTTAAGAAGTGGTTTATTTTAGACTTCTGAAGCTGCCACTTGTCATCCTATTCTGTGCTTTTTCTCTCTTTCCTCTGGCCTTTAGTTCAAGGCTGAGCCAATCATCATTCTGTAAACAAATGCTCTCACACCACTTGTGTAGCTTTTAACTTCCTCAATTTTTCATTGGAAGTCACCACCTTTATGACTGCCAATAATGGGTGACAGCCTTTGTTATGTAATTTTGTTTTGGGTAACCAGTATCTTCTGCCAAACAAAGCAAAATTTATAAAAATAAAAATATAGCACGAGATGGCAATTCAAATTAGTAATAAGAGAATATTAAATGAGCATAAGAACATACTTTTGGTAGGAACTAAATTTAACATTTATACAAATAAGTTGTTGGATCCATAAGGCTTGAAGCGATGGCAGCAACAATTAACAGTTTACGTGTTCTGACACTTTTTTGTTTTTAATAGGATAGTGTGTTTTTGTTAGGAATAAAGTGCTGAAAGAGGGTTTTCATATGATGTGCTCTTTGATTTGAATGTGTGAGTAAGATGGAGAAATGTGCTTATTTGCTTGTGACATTCTTCTCTATGATTGTTACACTTTGTAATAATGGTTTTAGTTTGTCACATGTAAGAATAATTTTGGTGTATTTTTAAACATGATTCAAAGGCTTGCTAATTTTTGTTTTGCAGAAAACACAAAAAAACGACACATTTTCCTTTGATTTGTACCTTATTATTATTGTTCTCAATCCTAAAATACCTTTTTATTACAAATTTACATTATTTGCTTCCTGTGAGTCAAATATCATTTGAATGTTGGTGATAATGTTATGGACGATATCTGATCTAAACTAATTATTAACCCCCAGGTAACTTTTAAAGCAAAAGCAGACAAATGAGATAGTAACAGAATTTTTTTTAAGCTTAATTTTCTAGAAAACAGTATACACTTTTTTGTAAAAATGTACACAGGTAGGCAAGTCCTTGATAGTTTTAATAATGGGGAAATGGATTTCATTGTAGTTTCTCTGCAGCATCAAGAGATCATCTCGGATATGTTGAGAAATGGCTCTTGTACCTGAGCCTGGAACTTGGAAGAGTTCGTGATACACGATGATCTCAGAAACAGTAAACAGACCATCTCTTGCTGCGAGAGGAAGGAAACCATTTAGGTGTGTTAATCACGTGGTAGAGAGGGCAATCGACCATGCTTATCAGCACCAGATTGTATATTCGTTAAGATTTACGCGCGTGACATCTCCTTGGCAACCATCTCCATTCACCGTTTAATCTGGCCTGTTCTGTGCGGTTGGTCGCATTCTTAACAGAAGCGTAACACAGATCATTGGATTATCCAATTTCCGGAAAAATTCGGCTAGTTTCGGTGTTTTCCGGAAACAACCCCCCCCCCCGGAGAGACCACGCCCGTCTCTGATTGGTCAGTAAAACAGCCGAAAGTTTGCGACAGAATTACCAGCGGCTGAGCTTTCGCTTAGTTTAATAAACTTCATCAACCCCCTTCCCCCCGGAGGAGAGTCGGGATTACGCGTCCTGGTGGCTCTGATCCTTGTGCCAGAATACGAAGACCAGCGCCGCAGTATCCAAGATGTCGGACCATTTCCCCCCCCCCCAGACTCCGGGCAAACGTGTTGCCATGGAAACGCCTTTCGGATGATCACTGCGCAGTTTAATTTCGGTGAGAAATTTGGGGTTTTGTAATTAGCTAGAACATTCCTCGGCGTTAACGTGCCGCAGAACCCGAAGCCAGCGGTTGCTCGGCTGTCACTTTAATTGTATTCTTCTAGTGGTTCCAGCTACACGCCCGACCTGGCGTTCAGAACTCCCCCTCGTGGGAGGAGAGAGGGGGGGGGTATTATCATTATTATTATTATTATTATTATTATCATTATTATATTATTATTATTTATTTTTTTAAAAAGTTTTTATCAATGATTGGACGGCAAAATACGAATAAACAAACATTTTTTTTTTGTTACTGTCAGTAGGATTCGAATCTACGAAACGACGGCTCACCGATGTGATGATGATGGATGCTTGTTCGTCACAGCCTGCGGCGGGGGGGGGGCGGCTCTCTGGGGACCAGTCTCCTTCTCCCGAGACTGAAGCAGTGAGAGACGTCCTTAAAAAAAAAAAAAAACAACCTGTTTGTTTGTCCGTCTTTCTCCCTCACTAAAACCTAAACGAATATCCTTTTTTTGTGGGGGGGGGGGGGTGCGGTCGCTTGGCTGCCATGTCGGGATCTGTTGCATCCCGTGCCATTAAACTGTCTATACGGATATATGGGTAACCGTGTTATTGCCTTCAGTGTTTTTAAAAAAAAACAATAATAACCCCGTACTAACTTCTAGTATTTTACTCTTTTTTTGTGGGGGGCGGGGCGGGGAATCCTTAACTATTTACTACTGCAAACCTCGTGGAGCACAGGTTTCTACTGCAGCTGTGGGCGAGGATCGTGCCACTGTGTAGTAGTAGTAGTAGTTCATAAAGGACAATTACTGTAGCTTTAGCCATTTCATGATGTAGATCACAAGCTTAACACGCTCTTCTTCAGAATTAAGTACTTCCCAGTGATGAATTATACGCTTTACGCGGATTGTACGTTTGTTTTTTGTTTTTTTTTAATTAAAAATGACATTAATCTGTTAAATAAATTATAACAGATAATGAAATATCTCTCTCATCGTCATCATCATATTATTATTATTATCATTAACCAATTTTGCGTAATTTTCTTTTCATAAATCAGAAGAGCAGACAGATTACTTCACTAAAGAGTTCTCGTTTCTTCGGGATCCTATCGATGGCCGGACCATCCGCCAGTTATCCTCCTCCGCCGCTTTATTTGCCGGACGCGATTTATATTAAAAGGAATCAGCCAAACGGGGATAGAGAAATGATTCGCCTGCCACCAGAGCGATCCGTCACACCCCGGTGATAGGATGACGGCGGTATTCCAGCCCCATTCCCGATTCTCGTGTGCGGATCAGATGTGCAGCGGTGAGATGCCGTTCCTGGAGAATTATCGGACGGCTCTCTGCGGTGTACATAATTTATGAAATGAATCCATCGACCCAGCAGCGAGCAGACTGTTCTTAGTCATCTGCCTCATTTTATCCCTCCCCCCTCTCACCTCCTCCGGGTTTGGCGCGCGCGCGCGCGCGCTCGTGTGTGTGGGTGGGTGTGCGTGCGTGCGCGTGTATGCGCACGGTGGTGACTTCGTCCCTCCCTCTCTCTCTCCTGCGACCTGGTGGTGCCGTGCCGTCGAAGGATTCGACCAGGGTAAGTGCCAAGCTCTTCCTTTCCTAACTGTTGATCGACGGATCCGTCGGCGAGTTGCTCCTGCCATGTAACGCATTCCGCATCTCTCAGACCAGGCAGGGAGGAATCTCTCAGCTGTTCGGACTGAATCAACACGAAACCGACCGCGGGTTCTCTCTCTGTGTGTCCTTCTGAACTGTTACTAATCGACAGAGCAGGACATTCTCGTAGCGACGTATTTAAATGTAGAGGACAGACCCTGACTTCCCCCGGCGAACACTAGTTGTCCTGCTGTTTACGGAACCCCGAGTGCCGCTCGTTCGTACCAGACTTTAATTCCAGCCTAAAACCATTGCGAATAATTGCCAACTCTCTCACGTTGTATGACATCTATTCAACTGTACGGATTTTTCCGGCTGGAGCAGTTAGGAATGAACAACAGGCAGACACGACTACCCACCATTTGTCGGGTGTTTGACACTTATTAAATGGTATTACGCGCGGACTTGTATTCGTAATTTGGCGGGTAGAAATCAACTTTAATTATAGGAGCTGATTTGTACTGGTGGCGTTTTGTGCAACGGCCAAAGCCGTACACGAGTCTAACAGCATCGATGTTTGTAAAGTCAGTTGCTGGAGGTGGAGGATCCAAACCCACCCGTGATCCGCGATTTCGCCATTTAAAAAAAGGAAAAAAAAAAAATTTTTTTTTTTAAAGCTTCAAAGAGAATGTAATAATTGATAACCGCGGAAGATATCAAGCGTCTAGGCGGAAGCTGGTTTGTTTTCGCTTTGCATCCCTTTTTCGGAGCAATCCGGTAGATTATTAGCCTACTATTAGTAGTTGCAATGCCTCGCAATCTATCCTAGCCACTACTATCTGTCCTTCTGGCCCACGGGAGACAGACGACGCCTTGTAAACGATGGACGAGGACCGGGATTCGTTAGAACAGCAACAACACGTCAACTCGAGAAAGTTTGGCACGACAGACAGGGGGCTAACTTTTGCTGCGGTCCGAAAGATCCATAAACGTTTTCAAACTGACCGATTGGTTTATTATTCGATAATAGCTCGATCAAAAGCATAGGTTATTAAAGGTGCGCTAAACTGTAATGAAATCGTTCCTTGTTTTGCTTAAGATTAGTCTATTGTTTCCAAAATATTTCCGTATAGTCTGTACTTTATTTTGTATCAAGTGATCAGTGCCTTCTCCTTTGGAAAGGATTACTGAAGAATAAATTTAGTCCACATCTTAAAAAAGCACATTCTTTTGTGATAACTTAACTTTTTTTTTTTTAAAGGAAAATTCACGTTTTCGATACTTTTAAAACGGTACTAGACCTTCACTGTCAAGGATCACACAGACCTTCGTTCGTTTCATAGTTGGGCATAGTGCTGTTTGGTTTCCGGGTCTGCATTGTTTCCCTCCCAAGTATTCACATAAGAATATTTAATCAATTATCTCCGTGCATTTTATAAATTTTAATTGATTGACCTATATGATTATTGCCAACCTCGACAGCCGTATTGGAAACAAATAATGAATAATTGCAGCCGAAACACGTATATAATACACAAGGTATTGTTACAGAAAATATACGAAAGCAAAATGAATACGTTGTACACTGCATTAGTATTTGGTATGTGAGCCCTTCGCTTCATATGCAGCATGACAGCTTGTATGACCATAAAATATTCCAAATATCCAATAGCACTTTCCATAATTCATCCAGGGGTTTGGTAGCCGTTTGAATTTCTCACTACCAATATAATTCCCTATAGCCACCGCATTGGTGTTTGTCAGGACTCCTGTGCAGGTCAAGGAATCTTTGAAGTATCTAAACTTCGGGTAACTGTCGTGTTTGAAGATGAATCCCCGCGCAGTGAGATGTCTTCTTGAGAGAATGGGAGAACCCGCTTGTACCTGTCAGCAGTTAGTATTCTTTGAATTTTATGCAAGTTTCCGATATCTTTGGTTGATATGCAGCCCCATACTCGCATTGATCCACCCCACGCTTCACTGTATCTTTTGTACACTGACTGTTATACCGTCTTCAAACAAACTGCCATTGATTATTATCAAACAGTTCAAACCAGGACTCATCTGTAAAGAGCACCTAGGTTTGGTCACCCCACTGTTTCATCCTTGCTGTGTGGTTGCCTCTTTCCCACAAAGGTTTACGAGCAGCTACATATCCACCGAGAACACTTTTGCGTTAATGTGAATCTTACTCTGTCCTTAAAGAAATTCGTTAGCACTTGTCTCGCAGTTAAGATCTTTACTGGCTCGTCTTTTATAGTCGCCTAACATCACCTTTGGAGAGTTTGGGCTTTTCGCCTACAATGTTATAACTGCCTTCAGTCCTTCCGTAGGTGTGGGACTTTCTGATCGCTCGCATGACAACCAGTCACACTGTCCTACGGAGCATTTTACCATTGCACGTGAGATGCGATTTTTAACACGCGTACACCGTTCCCCCCCTTGTTTAAATATTGTCAGGGTGCTGTGTTTTTATATTCAGTGACAACACGTCGACAATATAACCCAAGCTTCTCATTGCCTATTTGAGTTTAACATCAGTGGTTAGTTGCGTAAGCAGCGCCACACCACGCTTAACGGTTTCCGGCACTTTACTGGTGCGAAACAAGGGTTCTCACGACATTATACCCTTCGTAATGAACAGCCGCCCGAACTTTTAAAGTTCGACCTTATCGCTGTTACTAACTCCATCCGACAAGGGGTGGCGGAAAATGCTCTCTGGTCAACTGACTGACGATGCTGGCATCTAACAACAGCGAGGTGGATCGAGCGAGTTACCTGGGTGTTTTCGAGGGTCGTCAGCCGAGAGTTACCCGCGGATTCTCCACCGTAAGTAGCCAAGAACTCTTCATTTTGTTTTATTTTTTTAAGATGTGGGAGGAAATCCAGCCGATAGGGAGATAGCCAAACCGAGACTGTCCCGATCGGGATTCTAAGTCAGGTCTTCGGGGGGGGGCAAACGAAGGGACTACCGCCTGTTTATCAGAACAACCCCACTATCGCGCTGCCATTATTATCGCCCCCCCCCTCCTTCCCTCGTTTGTGTTTTTAGTTTCCAAATGTTAGAAAATAAGAGAATCTGGAAACAGTTCTGGGAATGTTGCCTGTTACTGGTCTGCGACATTCACCAACTGAAAGTTTTGTGTTTTTTTTTTCTTCTTCTTCTAGTTTCAGGTGGCAGAAAATGTCGGAAAATGGCGTCTGCGAGCACTTTCCGGCCGCCGATTACGAAAACCGGGGAAGGCACTCGTCCCGGGAAAAGGGGTTTCGGAGCGACCGTTGCAGTCCCACCCACAGCGCTCACGCCAGTCTCCTGCGTCACAGCATCCAGAAACTCTCCGAGGGAAAGCGGGCGAGAAAGGTTCGTTTTTACCGGAACGGTGACCGCTTCTACAAGGGCATGATGTTCGCGATTTCCACGGAGCGGTTTCGCACGTTCGAGTCGCTACTGGGAGAGCTGACGAAGAGCCCCCTGTGCGACCGCACCGTTCTTCCCAATGGTGTGCGCTTCCTTTTCTCCGAGGACGGACGGAAGGTCACGAGGCTGGATCAGCTGCAGGAGAACGGAAGCTACGTCTGCGCGAGCACCGACAACTTCCGGCGGATAAACTACGCTAAGTCCTCGAACCCCAGTTGGAACGTCAACGTGAAGGCGCGCGACATTCCGTCCGAGGTTCTCGCACCCATCCAGGGCGACTTCAGCGGCGAGAACAAAGGCTTCGTCCGGCCGAAGCTGGTCACCGTTATCCGCAACGGGACGAAGCCGAGGAAGGCCGTGCGGGTCTTACTGAACAAGAAGACCGCCCACTCTTTCGGTCAGGTGATCAATGACGTCACCGAAGCCATCAAACTGGACACGGGTGCTGTGAGGAAAATTTTCACCTTGGATGGAAAGCAGGTAAGTTTACTTTACTTTAACAAACCGAAATTAGTTCTTGGCTGTTTCTGTCTCCCGCTGGGTATTTTTGAAACACCTTAAAGCTCACAATTAAGAGGTGAATTTATCCAAAATAATCATTTATATTTTTCATTTAGGCCATGAAATCAGTGAATTTAATTTAGGCACCTAAAGCCCAATATTACCAATACCTTTAAATAACTGAAAACGAAATTCATTTGCTTTATTTTTATTTGTCTGTGGTATTTATTTACAACAAGATGCCCTCCTTTTTTTTTTGTTGTGATAATCTGTCATTTTAAATGAATTTTACAGCGCGTGCACATACACACACACACACACACTGTCTCTCTCTCTTACCATATTGATTTAATCTGTCTGCAGTTCTGTTGTATAATCATTGAAAATGATGGACTTGAAATAATCATATTTATCAAAGTCCAGATTAGAACTACGCTTTTATTGATTAGTTTTTAATAGCTTCAGACAGCCACCTGAACTTTTATATTTTCTGTTTTTCACATTTGTCTGAAGAAATAATGCCTTTTCTGCCAACCTGCTTGTAAGCCGTAAACCCAAGTCTTTGAAAATGTGTCCATGACTTTTTAAAACCAAGGTCATATCAGAGCATGTGTTCACATTACTTTTCTTAGTTCTTTTGTATCCTCTATTATGGATTGATTTGTGCTGGTAATTACTGTGCACTCCAATTAAGACAAAAACAATTAATACAAAATAAGAAGTGCAAAGTCTTATTTTTGCCTTGCTTCTCATTATAAATATTATGCTTAAGAAGAAAATGACTAATACAAAATCACGTTTATTACAAAACGTTTTTGAAACCTACTAGATTTACTGCTGTGTTTATGCCTTTAATATGAAATGTTTGACTTCATAGATTTTTCAGCACCAGCATGGAATGCAGCAATGGCTTGTAGCATGGGACAAAGCATTTTGTTTCAGCTGCATTGATTGATTGTCCTTGCACATGTTTTGTTGGCATTTATAGTAGATATGTTCGTTCATTGTTGACACTGGTGTTGCACAGGAGAGCACTTGAAATTAGTTTGTGGTGGAACTCGTTCAATACATATATGCACATCATGTTGAAATGAAATGAATCAAGAATGAAAATACTGGAGGAAATTGATGCTTGGAAAGAAACTAAAACTGAAATATGTCAGAAGTATGGCATTGCAAATCTAATGTTAATGGCAATTCTCAAAAACGCCTCCAACTTCTTTGATTTTAATCTGTTTTGGAAACAAATAAGACTGGGTGGAAGTGAATTAATGATGCTTTTTGCTCATTTAAGCAAGCTAGGGCCATGAATGTTCCATACTGACAAATCTAGATGGAGAAAGCCACTAAAATATTAAAGAACTGAGAGTTAGCGACTTTACATTTTTGTTTGGCTTGATTAATTCAGCATTGAAAAGGAATACTGGTCTGCGAAACAGTTTGCGTTGAAGCAGCATATGTCAGAAACTACTGTCATATTTTGTGGTATTACAGCCCTTGGGATATTTTGAGTGCAGATGAGACTGGGCTGTTCTAGTTAATATTGGTAATCAACTGTTTGTCTGTCTCTAACTTACTCTTCCTGTAGTTTTTCATACTACTCTGAAAATAATTAAGATGAAAAGATTTGTTATCTCAAGGAGCAAACAATGCTGGATTACTTGAACCACAAGCACCTTCAGGCTGTACAGATGGGCTTAGGTGTTTAATGTAAGTGGGACTGATGCATGAGGGACACAATAATGTTGGTTGATGGCTGGTTTTGTTTGTATTTCTTGGCTTCTGAGCACCTGTTGGTTGACCTATAGTGTAGTATTTTCCTGTATTTATTTATTGCTTAGTGATCTCCTTTTCTGCACCATTTTGTGGTATGCATCCATGTGATCTAAAATATAGAAACATCTATATCATGACAAATCTATGTAAGGTGAAATGATTTTTATTGTGCGTGTGCAAAGCAGTATTTGTTTGTGAATGGTTTCCTATACATTTTCAGATACCTTGCTACAGATGAATGCTTTTAAGTCAAAAGCTTCTATCTATTCTGTTTGGAGAAATGTTATTCACTAAGACTATAAAAGTATGTTATACATTGGGATCCTCAGTATGGCAAACACACATGCCACTGCTAAAAAACTGAAGTGATTGCAGAGATTTACCAAAGACTATAGTTCAAAGAAATACTTTTACTGAATGAATACATCTATCAAAATTTTTGTTCTTTTTAAATCAGCAGCTACATGCTCTGAATTAACAATAATGTTGCTCTCAGTCCTGCAAAATAGAGATACATACAGAATATCAGTAGAAAGAATGACCACACATTCAGAGGCTACCAACTTTGCACCTTCCTGATTATATGAAACCATGTACAGACCTATTTGACTTCTTTCCCAAAGTGTTGTAGCATGGCACATCTGATAATGTTTTTGGTCTCAAACTGCAAAGTCCACAGTAATAACTGTCTGGCATTTTGAATCACTATAATACAGAGCAAGCCTTGCTGCATAATGTTGCTAAGTTCTATCCAACTAGAAAGATTGATTTTGTATAGCAGTGGGTGGGATATTTCCCACTTATTTAGCTATTTAGCATTCACATGCGATTGTTCACATTGCCCTTAAAAATGATTAACTCAGTCATCAATATTCAATTTTGCAAGGAAGGCACATAGACCAAAAGGCAACCAATTAATCCCACTGTTTATCAAATGTAGAATGATTCAGTATTTGAATCTACTCCTCTCCTCTCTAACTGGATGCAAATTGATGTTGACAAGTACGGCATGCAGTTCTGGAAGCACTTTTGGGAAATTTTATGGGAATGCTGCAGAAAAACAAGCATTTGAGGAAAAAAACCCCTTTATTTTAAATAAAATAACTACATTGTTTGTAAATTAAAATCTATGTAAAAAAAAATGAATCTAGCACAACACAACCAACACTTACTCTCAATTTCTCTACACATCCTATCTCTTGTGATATTTGATACTGTGAATCTGAGCAATGCTTCCTCTCACATTTGCCAATGGTTGTTCATATTACCAATTCTTTATTCTTTGGTTATATAGGACTTAGTTTCTGCACATGAGCTCAAACATTTCAATATCAAATGATGAACAGCAAACAGGGTTTTTGCATCTATATCTGCTGTAGGAAAACACCAAAAATAGCATGATTTCGTGGAATGTGATGTCACAACATGGAATTCCTGAACATCCATCAGTCTTATAAGAAAACCCTTACCTAAGTTATAATCATATGCAATGTACTACTTAAGATGGTGATGAATTTCTCTCTTCAAAAAAACCTATATAGACTTCTTTTTTTTTTGCTATGTAAAGATGTGCTTTAGGTTTTATACTGTGTATAGCTATAATACTGTCAAAAGGCAAATGTTTTTCCTAAAAATGCTAATAATACAGACAGGCTGCATAGTTTGACCATATTCTTAAATAAGTTATAAATAAGTGGTGTAGAAAAATCTTAAGTGGGCATTTAATCTATCTAAATTAATTTTGGGCTGCTGAATCAAAAAAAACTTTGAAAATCTACTATTAACTTTTTAACATCTGAAAACTTGCATTTTCTTTTTTTTTTTGCAAATAAATTTTCCTCAATTTTTATAGTTTTAATAAATCACAATAGATTTTAAAGATAGTTTCATACAGCGAAATTTTTCACCTCACAAAGATATGTGAAAATGATTCTCAAAAGCCTACCATGCACCTTTCTTGCCATTGTCTACCAAATAGGGGACACCATCACACCTTATCATAGAATGAAAGGCAATCAAAGTCTTTATTTGAGGCTCTGGAATGTTGTTATACAAGTCATGATTAGGCATGTATTTGGGTTTCTTTGATGTTCCAGGCTTTATCCATAGTTTCTTGAAGGACATTCATCCAAAGTGATGCACAAGAAGCACCAAACCATCAGTACCCCTTGTGTGTACCACTATTGTTTTCACATAAATATGTATACATTAGAAAATAAATCTTGAGTGGCTTGGAGTCATTGAGTATCCAGGTTTTCCTCACATGGCTTTACTATTGCAGCATTTCTGATACCACCTTTTTTTTTTTTTTTTGGTTATTTGGAGATTCCAACTAACATTGTCTGGACAACAAGTTGCTTAAATCTAATTTGTTGTCATGGAAGGCAATTAAATTTAACCATGTATTTTGGTAGGGACACAGATGCATCTTCAGTAACTCTTCTTAAAAGTTGACATTCATTTATTTTCCTTGTCCCTTGTAGCTTTAGTGAGGTATTTCTCATAGCTATCAACTGTTGCGCCAATACTAAGAAAGGGTTCTTAAAAACATTGAGTCAGGACCCCCCAAATCCTATTGACACTTTTAGTTTTCCTGTAGCCATAACAAGAATGTTCCATCTAAATATAAGTGACTTTGTTTTCACTGTGGCAGGAACATGAATACCACCTCTCTTTTTTTAAAGAATATTCACAAAAGGACTTTGGTCTTGACTATAGGAAACCATTTAGTAAAGCTAGTGATATTGGAACAGTCATTTCTTGTTGCAGAATGTTTCCTATATCTACTGGTCTACCGGCTTCATATGCTGTCATCAGTCTTTGCATAATGCTTGTTAGTTTTGATTGTTGCCTGTTTTGCTGAACGTTTGATTTTTCACCTCACCTGATACAGAGAACTGAATACAAGACCCATATCAGGCTGAAGTTGACAGGCAGATCTAATTTTTCCTGGCTAGGAGTAACTGTGCATAAAAGACTGCTCAATAGCTTATGTCACTGGTTTTTGTAATGACATTCTATAGAGGCGTTAGTAGGATCATCTGAGATGTTTGATCTTTGAAGGATTGTTAAAACTTTATCTTCTTCATCATGCTTTCTACTTGTTTTTGTTGATTCATTTGATTTCTACTCATCATTCTGTTTCACAAGGAACATCTTTTGATCTTGTTGAATAGAAGAGTTCTGAGATTATGAGACAATACCCTCAAGTCAATGCAGTTGATGTCCTGGTTATATCCACAATTACACCTGTTTCCAATTCAGTCATTCTTGGCAATGGTCTGGATCAACTTGGTTGAAGGAACAATGTGACTCTGACAGCAAGGTTACCATTTTGGAATTCAGTTAGCACCTTTGATGGTAATTGGTTAATCAAAGGTCTTTCTGCCTGGTCATATTTTAAATAGCATTCTCCGAAAGGCAAAGAGATGAAGATCCTAAATTTCTTCTTGTTTTGCTCATATGAATAGTAGAAGAATGCCCACCATTTGTATTATTGACACCAGAAAGAATAGTTGAATTATTCTGAAAATTCTCAAACTCTGAGAGGTGATTTCTGAATTTTTTGTAGAGATACTGCTTAAAAATTTGTCAAAAAGGCTTCAAAGACAGCATCATGATCTTCTCAATGTATGTACAACTTTTTTGTGAGCAATCTCCACAGTGCTTGATGCATGAGATTGTGAACTCTGGTAGCCTTTCCATTCATGACTTGCTCTGTCATTTTCTCTAATGATTCAACTCTTATTCCATATATTTATCAGTCTTGAATCCTGTATGTGCTCCCAGTTGCTTTTAAGAAGTTTATATGTGTGTAAAGCCCACCCAGCTGAGGAATCAACATTTCTCTGCACTTGGATATTGTTTGCTTAATTTTAATTTTGGAAATAGTCCCCTCTACTGTTAGGACTACATATTTTTTTATTAATTTGTTTGGGTTTATTAATTACCCTTTGTTCAACAGCATTAAGTGTATCCAGATCATGTGTAAGTGCCTGAATAATATACAAGTAACCAACCAGGTTTTCTCAGGATTCTTTTCGCTGTTTTGTTAAATCATGTTGCTTTTGCTATTACTGCTGAAAGGACATCTTCAGCAGAACAGGTAAATCATTTACTTTTCACAGGATCTTGGAATACAGGTTGTGGATGCTCAGGTTTATCAACTGACGATATGCTATGTATGCTTTCGTGTACAACCATTGTTTTGTTTTGATAATTCTGTATTGTGCTGGACCTTTTTCCATGCAGAAATTTGTGTTTACTACCCAGGGTTGCTTTATTGATAACTATATTATATGTGGAAAAATGTACAAATTGGCCTTCTACAAGGTTTTGAGGGATCATTTAATGTATTTCATTAACATCTAGAGTACGAGAGCTAGAACAGTGCCAAGCTTTAGGATGTCATTGAAACTAGCAACATGTCTGGCGCTGTTGAATAATCTGGATTATTTGTTTTGGACCTTGTTGCTTGGTGAAGTGTTTTGAAGTTAATCTCTTTTCACTACCACCAGTGTAGATTGCCTTTGGCAGTACTGAAGATCCCACATTGCTTTAATGTGTCATGTTTTAGTCTAGTCTTCATCACATTCTAAAACTTTCTGTCCTCTAATTAGAAGAATTAAGAACATATGCAGACTTTTGGGCACATGGACCATAGTATTTTCTTCATTGACTTCAACTTTAACTGATGGATGATGTGTTAGAACAGAACCAAGCTTTAAGGTCTAATGGACCATTAACAGAAAATTATTTTTCTGAGGCCCACATGCTAGGAAGGTGAGTTGATGATTATCTCTTTCCTTTATCTGTGAGAGTGAAATATGGCTGAAGTTGACTGGGACAAGCAGTGTTCTAGGCTTGTTTAGTAAGAGATTATACATAACTATTATTTCATAGTATTCAGATACTTTCCAGGATAATTTGCCTTTTTAATGTGGTTCGGCAACTAACATAAGAATGATTTCTTAATCATTTGCAATAGTTGTGTACCTTCTGTCTACCTCATTCATTTCTAAAATATCACCTTGTTATGCTAACATTTATAACTTATCACAGAGCCAAAGCATAGCAAAGCTACCATCATTAAGTTTACATTTCATTTAGGAAGTTCTCTTGTAACTTTTGCTCTTTGCTTTGATAAGATTACTGACATTGGAGACCCTGCCACTCATGTTCTGGTCCTATTTAGAAGCTTCCAGTACGATTTAAGTCATATTGAATGTAGTTAATGATATAAATCTATTGTTTTGCTTATTGTTCACAAACATGCATAGATTCCAATTGATGGTGGAAATGTTACTGCAGAGACAGACAGACAGTGCTTTTGAGTACTTGAACAATAACTGTTATATGAATATTCATAGGTTTGATACTTTTGAATTGATTATTCCTTTGTTTGCAGAACTATTGACTAATTCAGCTATTCTGCCATTTTCTCTGTTCTTTTATTCTCTTAGATTCTTGTCTCCTTCATAGCACTATTTTAAAAATAAAACCTTGAGGACTTGATCTTACAAGTTCTTACATTTTCTAACATAATACACATTCTGAAAGGGACACAGGTTGGTCTCTTGAGACTTGTTACTGTTTCCTTTTCTTTGAGACTTGTTCACCTGTTACAAAAAATAAAATTAATATGTTATTAATAAACATTTTCATGATATAATGAACAGCAGGATGTAGAACTTGGTATTAGTTGTTAAAGGGTTAATGGTTGATATTTTTAGGGTAGCTCATTTTCTCTTTAATTTTTGGGTGTTTAATTTTTCTGAAATCTGGTCTAGTCTTAGAATATATATATATTCTTACTGTAAATATAGATTTCAGTTTTAAAAAAATTGCCTGTTTTGTTTTTTAAAATACTTCTGCAAGTACAATAGATTCTAATCTAGTGTTTGTATCATTTATTCAAATTTAAAAAAATAATAATTTCATTTATGATGAACAGGGGAATTCCCCAATACATTTTTAAATCTCAGTAAATAACATCACCAGCAACTTTGTTTTTGTGATTGTTTCACATGTTAATTTTACTCGCTCAACCAACAGCATATTGCTAAGGTTTATGGGTGATACTTTAAACACTCTTATTTGCATACTTGCCAGCTCTCCTGTTTTAGGACTTTTCATCCATCAGCACAAAGAGTAGCTTACTAGATTTAGCCAGTGGTAATTTAGAAAAATTTTTAACCCTCTCAGATTAACATTTTTCTGATGTCATTGTTTTTTTTTTCCTTAATTTCACCCAATAGTGCCTTGGTGTAAGAGTTTCCGCACCATACTTTGGCAAATTGGATGCATTTTTTTCGTATCTCCGTCTTTCCAACATTTGTGTCAGTGTACAAGATGGAAAGTAGCCACAGCCTGTACAAGGTCAGATGGCTAGTCTGGTGCCCAACACTAGCTGCTACAAAGCAGGAGCTTACTACTGGAGAAGATCAGGGTGCCCTAATATGTTTCACACACTGTATTATTAACAGATTTTGTTTTTAAGAACTGACTACTTTTATCTTTAATTTGCATATGGAATAAAGTTGTAAGGATTTGTCAGAATGACTTAATCAAAACTAAGGCATATCCTGTTAATATGCATATCAAAGGGAGCAAAATGTATGTAAATAAAATTAAAACAAAAGATAGATAGGATATGATGTCGTGTAGGCTATTCATCATTACAAAAAGAGCATTTTAGAGTTTTTAATTAGTAAATAATTTGTTTTTTGTTGTTTTAAAGGCTGAGGCAACATGAAATTACCTTAATTTTATATGGCAATGTATTTGGTCATACCCAGTTCATTAGTGATCCATATTTATACTATACGCGCACTTTATGAATACTTGTGATGCGTATCTGCATGTATTGAATGTTTTTTTTTGTTGTTGTTAACATATATGATTAATCTGAATGTGATTTGAAGGAGACAGATGCAAAATGAGTTTTTTCTTTAAAAAGGCAAATTTTTTTTTTACACAAGTTTTATTTCTAACAGTAAACTATCATTACCTAAGTATTTTAAATTGGAATTTACAGAAACAGCCAACACTGGTCTTCACTGGGCTTATGATTTTTGCATGTGAGAAACTGCTTACCATTCTCAAGTGTTTTTTTTTTTTAAAATAAGTTAAGCAGACACAATGACAACAGCAAGAGTAGCTGGTCAAAATTGATATTCCACTTTAAAAAGAATTGATAATAGCTAGTTACTTTATTTTTATATGAATAATGAAAGATAGGAGATTATTAAGAAGTAACTCAGTTTTTGGTTAATATAATGCATTGTTTTTTTTCTATAAAACTTAAGAAAAGTTTAGAATAAAACAAAGCTTTGATAAATTTGACAGACATTATTATTTTATGAGCACTAACTTGCCATAAAGTTATATTATGTGATTAGCATAAAACTCCTCTACTCTGCTTTGTTTATATGCTGTGCTGACTAGCAATGACATCACTGTTGGTGTAGTTTGTGGATATAAATACATTTCTAATTGGTTCGGGGATTTTCCTTTACACCCCACCAGTTTCACTATCTCATCTCTTTTTTTTTTTTTTTTTTTTTTTTGTCATTGAGGGCTTTTTGTTTGCTGTAGACATTGATGTTGTTGTTTTTTTTTTAAAGCAAAAGTTTGTCTCATCGTCTGTTCATGGTTCACTTCCAAGTGATCAGCAGACTCTTAAGAATGGGTGCTTTGCACACATGCTGATAGCATCATTAGTTGAAGTTTGTTTTTGTTTTTATCTGTTAGGAAAAAATATCTGGCTTTGTTATTTCTGTTGCACTCTTTTTAATTTTACTGATTGTTTTCCCAAATGTAAATGGGTCCTTGGCAAAAGTAACTGGTTAGCTTAGCTGTTGAAAACAGTGGTTAATCTTGTGCAGTAGCTGGATTGATGAATGTGTCTGCTTCAAGAGATAATGTTATGAGATTTTTTTCATCATTGGCAGCATCCCAGAAAATTACCATTGTCTAGTGTAATTCCGTTAGATCATCCCAATCTTCAGACCTGAACAATGTGAATGACATGGAATGTGTCATGCTTTAGTAAAAATCTAACCTCCCCCCCCCCCTCTGGCTGTGTCATCTACTTTATGCATTTCAGCAAGTTGTCATTCTGATTTTCATGGCAGTTGTATTTTCTCTTCTGCACTGCATTAGAAATGCTCTTTAAAATACATTAGATACACTATGGTTCCTTTAGGCATCTAATGTTGGAAGCATTGAGATAAAGCCTGCCTTGATTGCTTATCTCAATCATTTTAAAATATTTATTCATACATTGTATATTCTTTTTGTTTCTGAAACATGAAGAAAAAAATTAACTAGTAAAAAATTTTTTAATGTCTCATAAGGAATAGTTCCCAAATGGATTTCACAGACTGTTTATTATTCACTAAAAGGTAACAAAAACTCACTTTTCTGATAATGCTAATTTTAAAGAAAATTTTGGTTTATTGACAGTATATTTTAATAAAAAATCAAATTTTTTTTCTCCAGTAAATCTTAATACAGCAATCCTGTGGGTTATTCTTTAAATGGAGTATTTAAGTGAGATTTCTTTTTAAGAGAGTCAGTACTCATATTATTTGGTTCAAATGTCAAATCCAGCTCCACTATTTACCTTTTGTTTTAACAGAGATCTGTCTTGCCAGGCTTCTAAATAAGAGCCAGCAGCAGAATTCTTACAAGCTTCAATAATAATTGTTCAGAGAGATTTTCTCTTGAGACTTGCTAGAACAGCATCTTGACCTTTGAAGATAAACTCTTAGAATTGGTCTCTTGCTGGATCACTAGACCAGCTCATATGGGGTGGATAATAACTTTTTTAAAATTTTTTAAATGGCATTTTCTTGGAAGGCTCCAATGCTTGTTTGATTTTTAAGCATTCTTTAAAAATGTTTCTCAGTCTGGAAGTTAATAACAGGTAACCAGTCATTGTCTGCTTACAATTAGTTATTGATTTACTGTAAACTCTGATAACTCAAATGTGGTAGGAGGTATTGATTTTCTTAAAAATACTTACTATATGCTGTGTACAAAACTGTCCAGAGCTATTAGCTTGCAAGGATAACTGGGAGGTATTTTTAAAGGAATGATTGAGTGATTAGAGATTTTGAAATACATTTCTTTATTGGCTTCGTTTTTTATCAGAAGATGGCTTCAAGATACCATTTGTAGAAACAACACGTAATGAAATCATTACAGAAAACTTGATTTGATACAAAAGTTTGTAGAAATCTCTTAAATATATTAATGCACCTAGCCAAACAGCATTTTTCTTCATTTTTAAAACATCACTTAGTTAATCTGTAAACCTTTAGATATGTTTTAATTATGATTACAATAAACTTTTTTTTTTTATACAAGAGGAATGCAGGTATATTATTTGCAAAAGTAAAGGTAATGAAGTGTGATTGTGGCAACTACAGGCCAGTTGTAGAAAGTAGACCTTTGTAACTAAACCAACTAATTAACTGCTCAGGGTGATGGGAGAGATACCTGAACTAATACTATTATATGTAAACAACAGCACCAATAGCCTTTTATTCTTTTATGGATGAATTTATTAAAAACTCTGCAGAAATGAGATTTCTGTTTTATGAATCATCTAATTGAAAATGTTCTCACTGATTGTCAAGGGGTTTCAAAAGAAAATCTCATCTAGACATTTGGAAGAAAACTTAGTTGATATGAATATATGGAACATTATTTACACTTTATGAAGGTCTTTCATAAAGTTCAGCAGAAAAATTAAGGGTAAATAACTTACAAAAAATATGAGCATACAGCAGTGATCCACAGGTTCATTTTTCTCTTATTCTTTATTAAAGTGGTTGATTATACAATCAAAATCTGGTGTAAAACTTCCCACAATGCAGCACTGAAAAACTCTGGTTATGATCTTGTGAATTATATATAGCAAAAGAAAACTTTATTGGAAAGAAGTTTTAAAAAAAATTAGCTGGCCAAAAAACATGTTTTTGGAGATTGGAAGACATTTTACCCTACATTTAGGCAATTGTGATTTGTCAGAGTTGCATTGTGGGAAGATTTTCTAACTTACTGGCAGGTAGAAACCAGAAAACTTTATTAATTTTAAAAAATCCACTGCAGACTCTACTAAAGGTCATGGTTATAAGTCGGTTAATGTTTCAGCTTGACTTATGTATTGATTTTTTTCTTTTTTAATAACATGAAAATACAAATGAATGGAATAATTGGTACTCACTAAATGATAATTCAGATTAGATAATTTGGTAAAACAGCTTTTGAAACTCTTCTCTGAGGTGATAGTGTGATAGGTCATGAATTGATGCTTCATGATAACGAAAAAATGTAGTTTAAAGAGTTTAATTAATTTTTTTTTAATAATGTGGCTACCTCACAAATTAAAGCAGAGGACAACAGTTGTCTTTTAGCCATATAGTATTTCAGGCTGCCTGTTTTGTGAAAATTTCATTTTGGTTTCTTGCTTAATTTAATTTCTCCCTCTTATAAAATCATCCAAAAGATTTTTATTGTATGATGGGTGCAGCTCTTCAGTTGCTGTTGCCTTAATCTAAAATGACATTGACCATAATCTGAGAGAGTATTTAGTGAATGTCAGCCTGAGAAACTGCAAAATATTAAACAATGTGGAAATTTTCAATTACCAGCATATTACTGGGAATAGTGTATTGGCCATGAATCTTAATTGGACAGATTGAAAATAAATACCACATGGTGAAATCACTATTTTGTCAGCTGGTAGCTACTGGGCTGCCAAAGCTGAGGGCATGCTTTGATTTTCATTGAGTTTGCTCAATTTAGTGATCCCCCCCCCCAACCTGGCATGGTTACTTTTTGTTCTCTACCAGTCAGTCTTGTAGGTTTTTCTGGGTACTTGGGTTTTTTCTGCTGAACTTCTAATTGCCAGGGCCCCTCATGGTCCAGGATAGGAAGTGCACTTTATTGTGATAACCAATGCTCTGTTCTCTCACTGGGGTTATCTCCATTGTTCAAATATGTGAACAAAAACAACTGTATTAATTGAAGTTCTGCATGAGAGCCCTCTAAAAGTCTCATTGAAGTAATATTGGTAAATTAAAGTTCTTGATTCACTAACAATCATTTGGAATATCTTGTTTTTCGAGCTTCTTATCTGACCAGATACACAGATAACAAACAAACACATGGTTTTTCGGTGAATAAGTATTACTAGTTTAAAAAGCAAATATTTATATTGTGATTGAGCAAGTTGTTTAAGAGAAATTAGTAAATAAATATTAGTATTGTCAAATGATAACAAACCTATTCTATTATTTAGGATTATTTATATACTTACTTCCTAGGTATGGTTCTGAAACCAAAAACCAAACATTTTTGGGTTTAGTTTATTTGGCTAACATAAGTTTACAGAAACAACAATCAATTTTATATATTTTAAAAATGAATTTTTTAACCAGATAAAATTGAGCCTACAGAGATATTTTGGAAAGATGATTGGGGAGGGGTCTCAGGGTTAGGTTGTTTTGACTTAGATAAATGGGCCACATCTTATTGTTCATTGCATCTCTGAATCATGCATTGTTATCGGTGAAGGAATATCTTGGTCTTATTAAACCTGTATCATGCTGATGGACATTGACAAATTACTACAGAATAAAGAAATGTTACACCTAGCTACTGTTATTTGGAAGAATTGTTTTAGCAGTGTGTGACTGGGAGGAAGGAAAGTCTTAAGTTTGGTAGAGGCACCTCAATCATCAACCATCTCTAAATATTACAAGGCTTTTAAACATAGTTACCCTTTCTTTTGTTGCAGCCAATGGTCCAGATATCAGATTTCCTTCTGTGCCACCAATACTGATGGATAGTTTGTAGCAAAATATCAGTCCATCCGTCCCCCCCCCCGCCTTTCTTATCTTAGTGTATGGGCCAGATAACCCCTCCATTCTCCTATCAGGGAATTTTCAAGACTGTTTTGATGACGTGAAAATTTGAAATATAGTTGTTTTCCACTTGGCAATTGCTGCTGCTTCTATAGGGAATGTCTGAAAGTAAGATTATTGTATGTCAGTAGGCTAAAAACTAAATATTGGGATAGGCAATAGATATTTCCTGAAAATACCTTGTATAAACATGTAAAACCACAAAGTTGGGTATAGATGAAAAGGTATTTCAATTCTATAGCTTAACATTAATTTTACAAATAATGTTTATAATAGGCTGTTTTCAGCAGCATTTCTGGTAACAGTAGTTATTAGTAGGCTAGTACATTTGTCATAAATGTCAGCATCAAGAGTAATGTTGGACGGAATATCTACCAATTCTTGTGGCTGGATGTCACCTTCATTTTATTTATACTCAAGATCTTCATTTTCAATGACTTTCCACCCATGTCCAGCTGGAGTAGGGATGTCTGGATATGCAAGGTGCATGTTTTTTCTATTCATGATTTTGGTAGTCGATCTTTAGAATGTGCATCTTCATTGATGATTGGCATGGTGGCAAAAGACTCAGGTCAATTCCATTATAGCTGGAAAGGGTTTGAACAGATCCTGTGTGGAATTTTCGCACCATTTTTACTGATGAGACATTTTACGTTCAATACTTTGTTTTTATGCCATAAAGTTGATTCCAGATACATACAAGCTGCGTGAACAGTTCAGTTCAGGACATTGAGGTTGTGCAGATTAGGATGGAACACAGTGAAAACAGGACAGATTATTTCAGCTTTGAGACAATGAGAGTTCTTGGATAAAAGAGCTTTCTAATATGATTTCATTATTGATGTCGAAGAAGTATAACTGTTCCCACAGACACAGAAAACTGACAACGTGGCATAGTTATCCCTTTTCCACTTTGACAGAACAAGCTTGATCAAGTTAGTATTGTTATTATTTGAGAGGAAGGACTTCCATTCTTGGGTAGCTTCATTGATGGGCCTTTTATCAGATATGCATTTGAAGATCATCTCCTCTCAATTGACTTTATCAAATAGTTCTTGTAGATATTGGTGACAAAGTCTAATCTCTTCAGCTACCTTGGCAGAAGACCCAGAAGTTCAGTAGGCATGCTTCTCAACATCCGGTACAGTTACAATTGTCTGAACAATATTCAGTTTTGGTTTAACAATTCACATCACATAGTTCAGATATGATGACATAGTGATGTTATTCTTGCATAATTCTGTGTAAACTAACACTACAAAGTACAGTATTCAAGGACCTTTCCATCGATAGTTCAGCAAAACTGTGTTAATAAAAGTACTATCTATCCATACCCCCATTTTTACTTAAACTGATTATATTAAGTCACCAAAAAATTAGATGTTAAGCAGCAGTTCCCAGGTGGAAAACAACTGAATTTTACATTTGTATGCTAAAAGATTCTTTAAAAAAATATTTAGGTGTAAATTCCCTGGTGGAGAAGCGGGTTTTTGTCTGTCTTACATATGGACCATCTGATTCTGTCCTAGTTCTTGAAGGTTTATGGGATGTAATTAAGCTTTGCTTTCATGCTAGCTACCTAGTTCACCATTCAAGCTTAAATAGGTTAGAATTGCATTGTTAACCTGGCTTTCCTCCTTTCCTCTCCTTAACCAGAGTTAAAAGTATTTATCATCACTGCATACAGTATATCCATGAGAGAGAGAAATCATGAACTACCCTACTGCCATGACATCTGCCCTGCTGTACACAAGAGAAGAAACATGTATGAAATCAAGTGACTTACTAAGCTTCCTGCAAATCTCTGAAATCTTAGATTTGACTGTAATAAAAAAAACAACAAAAAAATACATTTTTGTTGTAAAGTGAACTTTCAGGTATCTCAAATATAAGGTATATGTAAATTTTAGCTTGAGCTATTTATAATGCATATGGGAATAAGAAACTGGAATGTATTTGCAAACATAGTTAAATCTTTTTGCATTTAGTTATGAAAATTGCTGTCTACTGAAGAAGTTATAGAATTCTTTTTGTAATAAACTTTAGTTATGACGCCTTTAATATTATTAGTAATTAAGAATGGTTTCCTGATTATTTTACCTGTAATATCACTGAAGCTGAGGTGCCTGTTTTCTTCGTTGAATGGATTTAATCAAAAATTCATTAGAGCTTAATCTGACTTTGTTTGTGCATTGAATGTCTAATTTCCTGCATCTCAGTTTCTGTTTATGGCTAGAGCATCATTTTCATGCACTGCTTGAGATGGCTGGATATGCTGTTTTTTAATCAATGTGAGCCTGGATAAGTGATGGGGTGGAGAGAAGTGATTGGTTGGTTCACTGGTTCAACATTGCCTGAAGGCGAAACCAGAGAAATTAAGTATCTGGAGTCTCCCTTGTTTTAGAGAAATTTCTTGCTCTATATAGATTTAATCCATTTTTATTTTATCTGGTTGGACTCAGCATCTCTATATATGGCCAGACAGTAAAGAAATTCTGCATAAAATCTCTATCATGATACAATTACAGCAATTCTCATTTAGCTAAGTTTCATTTTGAGTGCTGCTTAAATATCACATTAGTTGGTCTTTCCCCTTTTTTTGTGGTTAAATTAATTTTTACTCCATTTGCATGACAGCCCGAAAATATTTAACAAAATCACGAGAAAATACATATCTTTTTCATCCGACTTTTGTGTGATAGTCACTGTTATTGGCACTGGTGCTCTAATATTCCTGTTATTGCAGTCAACAAATTATTTCATCCTTTAGAATATTATTAATACTATGTAAGTACGTAGTTAGTTAGCACACATTCATTATTCAAGCCCATCAGCTCTAAGGTACCCGCAAAAACTTTGGAAGGGAACACAAGTATGGGGACAATTATTTTTTTTTTAAAAAAGAATAGAATAACTAACGGATATATTGACATGATATAGTGGATGTGATGAATGCAAAAAAATACAAACCTAATAAGCTTAAACCTTTTTTTTTTTTTTTCATCATGCAAATTCTGGGAAGTCCAAATAAATTTGTCAAATATTTGGATGTTACTAAGTTCTATGCTTTCTGGAGTTTATTCTTGTAACTGTTTTGCATAATGTGGCATCAATTTTCTCTTGTTTTTGTTGAGTTCATCCCCAGTTCAGTGAGTGACAGATTAGATGGCTGTGCTACCCAAACTGTTGTTCCACACTTTCTGCATAGTTTAGAAGTGTGCTAATCTTGTTGCAGAATGAATGCTGAACATACTATTTAACTGCCAGAATTTAATGACTTTGCAGAATGCTCTTTCATAAATTTTACAAAGATCACCAACTGCATTGGCCCCACACCATTCTGCTGCCCCCCCTGTATGTCTAACTGTTATTGTAAGACTGTTCTGACAAGAGTTCTCCAACCTGTCTACACACACATTCTACGTTTAGACCAGAATAACTCAGACTTTAACTCGTCAGTCCATAACACTTCAAGTCTGTTGTTACTCACTTTTGATTTATTTTTATTTTTTGCTCTGTTAGAAGGCCTAAACACTTTTTTTCCCACAGAGCTGCTGGTTTAAATGGTCATGTGGCTAAGACACCTTTTTTACTGTTGTTAGGGACACTGGATTTGTACTGTTCAGCTGTGCTGTAAATCTTCTATTTTGTTTGCTTAACAGGACAATATATTGTCCTCTCCTTTAGATGTTACTCTTCTCCTTGTGCATTTTGTATCTGTATTGCTCATAGTCAACTAGTGTTTTTACAGTATTTAGTGAATACCTTTGTTAGAAAGTTTCTTGATAATTTCTTTCTGTCACATCTTTATTTCTTAAGGTACATATAGAAAATCACATTTTGGCCCTGTCATCTCCAAAGGATTAATCTATCAGCCCAAAACTAGTAAACAGAAAACGACACAGCCAATCCATCAGCCCCATAAAAGAGCCTTGCTGAATGTTTCTCTATAAATAAATAGTGTGCCGATCAGCAGTGGCTTTTGATAAAACAACATCCTGGTAAATCAATCATAACAGTCAGTTTCTCCATCTTTCTGGCTAGAAACTTTCAAGTGTTTATCTCCAAAGGGCTAAAATCTTTTTTATTTTTTTATTTTGCCATCCTGAAAACAACAACAACTTTAACTGAAGCCTTAAATAATTGTCTTATTTGAGGTTTAGAAACATTGTTTTAAATTGAATAAAATGCCACATGGAAACCACTTGGCTACTTTTAATATGTGTGTTCTAAAGCACAAAAAGGAATTATATTGATGAAACAATGGCTTAAGTCAAGATTTATTAGATGTGTATTTTTTTCATCCATATATTGAACCTTGTATTCTTTATGTCATGGCTGAAAATAAATTTATACTATTATTTTTTAAATAATTGTACCCATATTTGTATTTTAATTTTTGGTTGTTAGTATTTTTGTATGTGTAATGTATACAGTGGTCACAAAAATGTCAAATTCAAATATCCCTAGATATTTAATTCCATGTGTAAAGAAACACAAGGTAATCAGAAGTTATAGTAAAAAATCTATTGACTTTTATAACTTGTTAACAGATAAGTGACACCACAATTCCTACTGGCACCTTATGGAATAGAAAAATCCCAAGATGGCTTGTGTAGTCATAGTATGAGATGAATTCCTTTGGAATGTAAACATCTGTCACATTTCTGCAAGCTTTTTATCTGGATCAAGGCCACAGCCAGAATGTAGAAGGATTTCTGAGCCTTGTAACATCTACTGAGGAGTCTGAGCTCAGAGTTGTTCAATGGGTGAAAAATCTGAGAACACAACTGTTTACTACATTTTAATGATGCTGTTAGTTCTAATGAAAGTAGGAATGACCCTAGTCCTTTGTGGCCTAGCATTGTCATGCTTAAACATGAAATGAACTCTCTTAGTTTTTGACATGGCAGAATTAACACTTTCTCAGTCTGACACAGGTACCTCTTTACTAACCAGGTTACCGTTAACATTCAACAGGAAAGTTGTCCTGTAGCTATGAACATTTTGCACACAATCACTTTTCTGTTACCATAATGATTGTTCTGTGCAATATTGGCAACAGCATAATTCTCTTCTCAGTGACACTAAACACAAACTATCATAAGAGATCTAACTTGATATATCATCTCCATCAGAAAATGTACTGCCACTTGATCATTACCCAGGCTAATGATAATCACTTAAAGAGAAACCAATATCTGGTTATGTCATGTAATCTTGCATTGTAAAGACAGACCATTAGAAACTATCTGGATACCAGAGCCTTGACATTGACATCACCAGTGGTGGTGGTGTGTGTGTGTATATATATATAACAGACTGTGCACAAACGTTGAAATTTTCGGCCTCACCAACTTGTCTTTTATCCACTAACCCACTGTGTGAAGTCTCATGACATTGTAGACTACCATTGTGAATTTTACTGTACAAATGTTGGCTACATCATGCCTCAGAAATTTTTTTACACATGTGTTTTATACTTGGAGTGGTGATAAGCTGTCATTGTGCATTTTTCAACACGTTTCCCATGTTGGATTTTAGACCAATGAGGCATTGCCACTTGGTGGTAGCCTGTTTGGTTACTATCCATTATTTGTAGATTTGTGTTAAGTATACACTTCATAAATGTGTTTTTGGAAATGGTAAACTTTATTTCCTATGTACATCATCTTCAATTTATTTTCAAAAGTTTCCATAATGCTGTTGTCATAATAAAGATTTAAATAGCGTTATTTCCCTTGGCTAATTTATCTAATTTTTCTTATTTCTGTGCAAGGCAATGTATTTAATATCTTTTCATCTATTTTGCAGCAAACCAATTAAAGAAAAACAAACAAGCATTTTTCAATGAAAATATTTTTATTTTACAGTATCTCCACTGACCTAGATGTTTATATTTAGAATGTTCTGTTTGAAATGTAGGAAGAGGCCACAGGTAATGAATGGTAAAATTTAGTAAACTTGAAAACAGATTGGGGACAGGTAGGACTTAGGTTAGCAGCTAAAAAAAACTATGCTGCAAGTGGAACCTATTAGAAACTTCCAGAACCTTAATTAGGAAATAGTGTTACATTTTATTTTTTCCTTTTTAATAACTTGATTGTATGTTTTGAAAAAAAAATTTTAGGTGACCTGCCTGGCAGACTTTTTTAAAGATGACAGTGTGTTTATAGCCTATGGGCCGGAAAAGTACTCTTTGGATGATTTTGACTTGGATGACAATGGTATGTTATTAATTTATTACATTTTTTTAGTTTTGACCTCAACACTTGGTAGAAATTGGGGCCAACTACCGCAATTAATGTCACCTAGTTTGTTTCATTGTTTGTTTTTTTTCATGGTAAACTATTTGTATACTAGATGAGGGAGAAGTCTGACAGCAGATGCGCGTGAAAGCTTAATGTTTGTTCACCCATTAGCAGTTTATAGAAATAAATACATGTCCTCTGCTAGTAATCTGTAGTTGCAAGAACATCAGTCATCATTGATCACATGCTGGTTTCCAACTTACTAAAAATGTAGGACTATATCTGAGAAGAAATACTGGGCTGTTTCACAGATCTCTTTCCTGCCTGTCTCTTCACCATTTTTTATGTAAATGTCCCATATTTTATAGTGATTCAACAGCACATTCTGCTGAGTGGTGCATTTTTCAGACTGCGATCATTTTGAGGAATTAAGTTTTAGCATAATGTCAATTCTTCAAACTTGCTGCTTTTCCCATGATTCCAACCAACGTGATTCTGTCAAATCAGATCACACTGCTAGCAAGCAAATGTGACTAGTGTAATGAAGATGGTTTTCATGTGCATGATGGTAAAAATAGCCATTCATGCCTTTTTACCCAGTCATTATGCTCTTAAAGAGTGATCAAAAAGTAGCTATGCAGTGGAAAATTTATTATTTTTATTTCAATATTTCAATACATTAACTCTTACAATAAAGTATTATAATAAACTATGTATTATAATAAACTATGTATTACAATAAATGTTGAAATGGAGCTGCCTCTTACGTTTAAAATTTTTCCACACGTTTTTTTCATATTCTCAAAAACATTTTGCAATTCTTCAGATGTTATTTCTCTAATGAAATTGATGACGTTTTGCTTCAGTTCATCGATGGAATGGGAATTATTTTCAAAAACCTTCGCTTCCACTGCTTCCAACAGGTAAAAGTCCAGGGATGTGAGGTCAGGAGAGTGTGCAGGCTAAATTTCTTTCGATATCAGCCGATCACTGAACACTTCTTCCAGCAGTTTCATCACTTGAGCAGATATGTGAGCGCTGGCTCCGTCCTGCTGGAAGTAGGCATCTTCGATTTATTCTTTGTCTAACTCACCAACAAAAGGATACAGTGTTGTTACAATAACACTCTGAATTGATGGTTTAATCTGTGTTTCCTTGATATAGCCACCCATACACTAATCTCTTCATCATGAAGCGGTTTCTCAAACAGTTCATCAGGGTTAGAAGTGGACCAAATTCTGGTATTTCTGGCTATTAACATATCCAGAGAGATGAATCCAGCATTCATCAGAAAAAAAGTTTTATCCAATATGTTGTCTCCGTTTACATCAATAAAATTCTTAAATCAATTGCAATATTCAACTTACTTAACATGGTCTGCAGCTTTCAATTCATGCACAATGTTCATTGGTTAAAATTTAACTCCTATAAAGCATCATGCGTGCTTCCATATGAAACATTTGCTTGTTGAGAAAGTCGACGCAGCGATTTTGAGGGGCTCTGAAGCACTGCATCTGAAATTTTTGACAGCTTCTCCTCGTTCAGCACTTTTGGCCTAGTTGATCATTAATAATCCTCAGCTGAACCATTATCTTCAAATTTGCTAATCAGTGTCCTTACAGTGTTTCTGTTTGAAAGGTCTGCATCAGGAAATTCTTGTAAGAACTCATTTTGGACTCTTGGTGTGTATTTGCCATTATTCGTGCACACTCTCTTGATGAGAAAGATTCATTTGGCATCTGAAAGAACCATTACACAAAAATTACAATCACACACATAAATCATGTTTCACTTTTGCAAATTTACTGCCAGTACCTGTTGGTCATTTTGGGAACTACAGTACAAAACAACAAAGCACAAGGAGAGGAATCAAAAATGATTATAAATATTCTCCACTGCATAGTTACTATCTGATCACCCTGTATTTCTGCACGTTTCAAACTTTCAGCATTAATTATGCAGGTAATTTTGAGTTCAGATTTTGCTCATTTATAGTGTTTTAAAATAAATCTCATTTTATTGGCTGCCATAGCAACAAACAAACATGAAAAAGGTCTAAGCAGAGCTTCCCATATTTTATAAAATTTGAAATTGTGGTAGAAATGACTGTTTTTACAACATTCTTTAATTTATGATAAATTCAAGGATTGATAATTACTAATATCAGAAACTTCACATAGGAATTAAATTGTTACTTGTATAATAGTAGTTACCAAAAGACTAGGACTCATCATAACTTTTCATAGTAGTTCTGTTTTATGGTAGTAGAAAAAATTTTCTACAATGAAGTTTAACTCCAGGCTTAACTATTTAAAAAGATCTATTTTTAAAATTTAAGGGGTTTTTCTTGTGAATATTCAAATCTGGCATTTCAAACCAGCTTTGATGAAAAATTCTGCCATCTGATACTCAATCCAAGACACATGTTAACAACTTTTTTTAAAATTTTGGTTTGGTTACCGTGGTAAGCACACAAACTTAAGTATGTGAACAGTACTCTGGCACAGTTTTCTTAACTATTTATTAGAATTGAGTAATTGTTTTTTTTTTTTTTTATTTGAAGGTAATACCTGTTTGAATATGTTATTTATATATTTCTCACTTGTCCTTTTTTTTTTTTTTTTCCCAGAGACATTTTCTTGTAAAATTCTATGAATCACAAAATTTGACATTCACTCAAAACTTACAATCTAATACAGATAAATAAATTTTCTTACAACTTTGCATTTGACATGTTATGGCCAGACTGCATTCTGAGTTTTCAAGGATGAAAGACAAAGTTTCTGGGTGCCAAAATGATAATTACTATATTTTAAAATACCTTATTTAGGGAAAATGTACTAGAAGATACAGATCCACAAAATGTCAGTGAGTCCATTCTTTTGTTACTTATGGCTTACTGCCTCTTCACTCTGGAAACTTGGTTTTTGAACACATTTTCTTTTCCTAAACATTGTAAAGAAAATTGAAAATTATATTTTAAAGTCCAGTAGTCCCTTTAAATAAATGTTGTTTATATGTAAGTACTGGGCCTTTAAAGTTATAAATATCTAGATCTCTTCTTTCAAGTGACTAGAAATCAGACAGTAGCTAATTAACTGTCTTAGACATTCTGTCTGTATACTCTAAATGTTTAAAGTTTGTAGAATCTGCTTGAATGCATTTTAATCATTCTCTCCAGACTTGTGTGCATGTTCCAAATAAGGGCTAATTAAAAAATCCTTTTTTAAGAGATCTATTATATAGCTCAAATCCACCAATCCTTGCATTTAAAATTATTATTTATAACTACATCAATATTTTTACCTCTTTTTTGTTGTTGTTGCCATTTTGAATAATTTGAACATTTTTAGATTACTCCATTAACCTGAAATATAGCTGAAGATTATCCCCACACTGACGATATTTTATCTATATACTGAAGAGAATCAGTGTTTAAAAAAACAAGATCAATGGGTAATCTTCTCTATTAAGGCAATTTTTTTATGAGCTGATTGAAAAAATTGCATATAGCTCATCAATAAAAAAATTCCTTAACTAGAAAAAAATTAGATGCTAAGCTTTCCCTAATATTATGATTCATTATTTTGTCTTTTATTAGTGACAAGCAGAATGAAAATGCAATTTTTATTCCTTAGTATTCATTTCTCATCTTCCCTCTGAGAAAGAGCTGAGTAAGGATCAATATGTTCAGGATGTGCTGAACATTGCAAATGTTGAATTAACCAGTTTGAGAGTGGGATATAAAAAGGGCAGTGAATCATGGCTGGGTACAGTATCATGGTTTAGAAAAAGGAGCCTTTAGGTTTGCCTCATTTACTTGCATACTCTGTATGGCCCCCTGTAACATTCATGCTGCTCTTGGTAAATTAAAAGTCCACTGAGCAGCAAGTTAATCTAATTGAAAGGTATATTAATGCAACAATATTACTTTCAGCAATAACAAAGAAAAGTTTCCATTAACAGTAAAAATGAGCAAAATTTTCAATTATTTCTTATTGAAAAAGAATAAAACATGGTTTAAAGTTATATAAAAAGCAAAGTACCACTACTTTTCAGTGCACATTACTACTGTCTGATTCTCTTTCATTGCTAATCACAAATTATCAAATGTCGATAATCCCACATTTGTATATCAGTGGCTGGCTGCCATCAGAAATATGCCCAACCACAACAACAAAAAAAAATGTATGGTATTGTTCATACTTGTTTGAAAAGTGTTGAAAATTTAAAGGTACAAACTCTTGTAAATACACTGGGGTCTTGCTATAACACTGTCTACAGGGTTCATATCATGAGACTGCGTTATAACAAGATACTTTCAAAAGCACCAAGCAAGTAGTCAGAATAATGCAGAACTACAGATAAACTGGTTAAAGCGAGCCTCATAAACAGATAACCCATCTAACCTGTAAAAGAACTTCCAGTAACAAAATGAAGACAGTCAATTCAAATAGTTAAAATTTTATTTCTTCAAGTAACAAAAACGTAAATATACATGTACAGTCAGGCATTTAAATTCACGAATGGTCAGTTCTTGCTTATATGGATCACACAAAAATATTTTGAGTGCATAATTGGAAAAACCATAGTTCATCTATTGAACGGATGGATGTATGTCGAAGGAATCCGCAATTTTTAAGTGTTTACATTTACTCCTCACCTCTGCCTTTGCTGGATGTAGGATGTTCTAAGGTTGTGTGTCACTTGCAGCAGTTGATATTTTTTTTATTCATTCCCAACCATCTCTGATTCTTTTAGGTAGTGGATGACTATCTGTGATGATGGTGATGGCAGTGGCTTGGTTTTAGTGACACCGTCTTTAGTAGCTTTTTGGTCATTGATGTTTAGTCGTTCGTCGATGTTGTCCATCTAATCTGACTTAGAGTGTGGACCAACCTCACGTCGTCTAGATTGTGGGCATTGAATCCATCATGGCCCACAGTTTGATTCTCACTTTCATGTATTCCTTCAAGTTTTTTGAAATTCTTTTCATTGCCATTGGTTTCCATCTTGAATGCAGTGTCAAGGGCACATTTCCAGGAGTTTTTTTATACGATTGGTTCTCATCGCTACATGTGTAGATTTCCTCTTTCACGTTGAAAGTATTTTCGGGTAAATTGTCACACAGTCCTTTTCCACCATTCTATTGATCATCTCTCTTCTGAAGTTACGTTTGAAGATCAATATAATGCTTTGGTGGGTAGGGGTTTGAATTTTAAGTTGTTCTTTTTTTTGACAGGTAGACACATTTGATGGTTTCCATCTTTGTGTTACCAGATTATAAGGTTTGGGGGATGGTGCAGAGAAGTTGCCAAGCAGCAAGATGGCTTTCTTTGGTAATTTTTTTTTTGTTTGTTTTTTGTCTGAGATATTTTCGAATGTTTGACATTAATTCACAATGGAACCAGTCTTTAAACACTGTAGTCATCCGAGCTTCGGCACTATTCAAGTGGTGGCGATTTTAGGTTCAGATGATAAAAAAGCAACGTGATTTGGCAAATTTTCCACTGACAAGAGGTTTAAGACGTACTGTCGTGGCTACGGATTTGTTCTTTAATGTATCCTCCTTCACCTTAGCAGGAAATAATGGAGTGGCTGGATTGTCAGACTATTGTTCTTTTCTTGTCATATAGTAACACGAAGAATACCATGCCAGTTCTTGAATCATACTAACCATTCTTTGCTCGCTTAAACTTGTACTGGGATGCTGGTATTTTCATTCATTTGCTGGCGAAATCTTTTTAGCCAAAGCTTGAATAATAGGATCAGATATGAGTACAGCTTTGGCTCTCTGCTGGGTAAACCGTGTATACATGGCTTTATTAAGAGGTGGTGTTGCTGGCTTTCAGACTTCCTGGCTTGGCCATCTTATTCATCTCAACTAATATCATTCTCAACATCGCTTCATCTTTGAGCTATCCTTGAACTGTTGATTCAACAATCCCCATTCTTTTTGAAACAGATGCTTGATGCTTGTGTAGTGCCTTCCTTGATCTGGTTGATGATTTTCAGCTTCTTGACAATTTTATTTTGTGATTCAGTAGACATGATTTTGCATTGATTGTTGTTTGGCTGTCATTATGAGTACAGATGTTCCGGTTCTAAATCTGACCCATATTTATTCAGAGGAAAAACAGCATTCAATTACAATGGAAAAATCTCACTGGCTAAGCCCCTTAATTACTGATGAAACTGCCAACACATTGGCTAGTTCTAAATCTGTTTTGTATTATCAAAATTTATTAGGATAATATTGAAAAGCATAAATGTTAATTTAGCAGTTAATAAAGAACAGTTTTGTGAATGTTAAATATATTTCCTTAAATTAATATTTCTTATTAAGTTTGACCTGAAATTAAAAAGTTGTATGATAGTTTCATTTTATTAAATTGCTTGTTGGTTGGCATTCAGTATTACTGTAAAGTGCCGTGTGTTATATGCTATCATATATAATATGCACCTCAATTTTGATCTGTAATACCCCCCAAAAAACGTATAATTCCCATTATAATACACAGGCATGTTTAGCTCATATTTCAGATGCTGTCAGATTGGGCCAATCTGAAGGAGAACAGATGTTATACAACAGACAAAGGGCCATCTTAAAATCAACTGAGAAATTGTTTTTTCTTTAGTGGGCCCATCCGGAATAAACTAAATGTGGAGATATTTTAAGGGACATACGTGATAGTTGCACAAAAATCTGAAAAATTCGCTGCTGCAGTAATCACATGGTAAACCAAGTCACTGGAAGGCACAAATCAGGTTTACATGAATACCTCACGTATTATACCATGGTGTTCAAAGGTCTTTGCGAAAAAATTTCATTTCAATTACTATGCTACCCTCGTTTATTACACCACCTTGCCTACTATGCCATGGCATAGTGACTGAGGTATTACAGTAACAAGTATATAAACTCTGCATGAGGATATCTTCATTCAGTCCCTGTTTCTACATACTGTTACACACAACCATGCTGCCAACACAACGTATGGGCTACACTGCTGCAGATAAACTCAAAACGATCAATTATGCAGTTGAACACTGCAACAGAGCTGCAGCCTGAAGGTTCGAAGTGAACGAGGCCAACATCAGGTCCTGGCAACGTTCTCAGTAGAAGATTGAACCCATGCTGTTGAAAATGTGATAATTGGGGAAAGGGTCTGGCCTGTCCCAAGCTTGAGATGGAGTTACTTTCCTTCGTCACTGAAAGGAACATGCAGGGTGTGGGGGTTTCCACCACAGAGATATGCATGCATGCACTTGCTGCTTACAAAACTCAATCTATGCCTGAAGTTAGAGCAGCTCAGAAATGGTGCACCCGCTTTATGCCCTGCAACCAACTGAGCATATGCCAGTGGACCACCATTGCTAAGAAACTACCTGATGATTACAAAGATCAGCTGTTGAAGTACCAACCGTTCATCATCAAACCAAGAAAACAACATGACTACCCCCATGAATCACATAGGAATGCTGACCAAACACCCATGATGTTCGACCATCTCTACAACAGAACAGTGGTCCCATCGGGTGAAGACCATCACCATGAAGATGACTGGCCATGAGAGGACCCGCTTTAGTCATGCTGGAGTGTATGGCTGATGGAAGTAAACTCCCGCCATGCATCATCTTCAAGAGGAAGATCATGCCAAAGGACCAGTTTCCTGTGGTGTTCGCAACCGGATCCATGCCAAGGGGTAGATGGATAAAGCCCTCACGTTAGACTGGGTGAACACCATGTGGATTTAGCTTACAACTGCCCAGTCAAGTGTGGGGTCTGCAGAGGTGGAATACATGGATGATGGAGGGCGAACATGCTTTCACCATTGCCACCTGGATCAGAGATACCTGGGAAGAAGTCGACCCTAGACTATCAAGAAGGGCTTCCTCAGGTGCTGCCTGTCCAATGCCATGGACAGAACCGCAGATGACATCCTGTGGTCTGAGCCAAGGGATGACGAGGCAGTAGAAACATCAGAGGGTGACGACAATATATCTGCTACAACACAACTGCTACCTTGACTGATGAGCAGTTCTTGCAGTGGAGGGAAGAAGACAACAGGGATAAGTTTGATAGGTTTTAATTTAGATGTACATCATATCAATGCATGTCACTTATCCTGTATTATATTTATCAATTTCATCGAATTTCAATAAAATTGTGAAAGAAATATACTTACGTTTTTATTTTTGTGGTTAAATTTTATATGGAGTTTCAGTATGAACTCCTTGTTCTATTTCTACTCATTTCATTGCCAATATCAATGATACTCAACCCAGTGACATTCATTACTCATATCTCCCAAAACACACACAAGACACGAACAACTATCTTTTACTGATATTCAGTGAAATTGCCACTTGAGATTTTCTAATGTATACATCTGTATTATCACTCACTCATCTGTCACTGGCAATGGCCCCAGTGGTTTGGAAAAAGTCTGCGATGTCTGATATCTTGTATAATACACACCCAATTTTTAAAGGGTACATTTTCTTCAAAAAAAAAAAAAGTATAATACACAGCATTTTACGGTATCTGGCAGAAGTTTATCATTTGTGGAACATTTATACTTCACAGTGTTTGACACATTACAAAAAATACTGGAAATATATTCTGAGCAAATAAATGAAAATTTTGGGGTCCAAGACACTTACACTATGCAGAGTTCCATGCTATAGCAGGCCCTTAGTATAATTACATTGTGTTGTTTTAATTATGGAGTAGATGAACTAATTTTATTTATTAAAACTTCAATATTATTTTTGAAGATTTACTACTACTATCTGCTTTTTTAAGAAGTGAAACTTTGGGGAAAGAAATATTATTCAGTGTGGCTTCTGCAATTTGTTGATGTGATTTTTGTAGTTAAGTAGATTATGAATATTAATTAAGTATTTCTATTATACAAAGGTCATAGTGAAAGTTATGAGCCATAAATTAATTACAGACAAAACCATTTTTTGGACAAACCTGTGAATTTATTCATGCAAAATATAATGCTCTATGGAATTACTAGAGCCAACCCAAAAGGAAAGTGTCTGAATTAGTTCATCAACGCTTTTTTCTTTGGTATCAGGTGTCATGATACCTGGTGACCTACTGTCGGAATGTGGCTTGTCTTCTTTGTCACTGTTTCCATGTTTGAGATGCAAAGAGACTAGTTATTCAAATGTTAAACTATGTGAGATCTCCCATATGCATTATTCAAAAATTACTTTTTGGGTTTATTTTTTATAACTGTCATAGCTTGACAACAACATCCATGCAAGATGCTGTACTACCAATGATGTGGATGATAGATAATGCTTATATAAAGTCTCAGGTTTTTCCCAAGGTGTCCTTTTCCTTAAACAGCAAATAAACAAATGTAGAACTTTCAATGTACACCTCATACATTGCTCTTCCTTTACCCAGGTCACTGTAGTTCCGCTCACAATTTCTGTATTCTTTTAAAAGAATAAATCTGTTATACTGTTAATAATTAACTAACTCACTGTTGAAGTTTCTTTTCAAAATGCTGCATCTATAAGATGATCATTGGAAGACAGATTTAGGGAGGGAGGAAACCATCTTTAATTACACCCCGCCCAAAAAAGGTGTTTAATCTCAAATTCTTGGACATTTAATAATTTAATGTAATGGAGTTAGATTTTGTTCTGTGTAAGGCCCTGACTGACTTACAACAGGTTTGTGGGCAAGTCTGTCTGAGAGGGAGAGACAAAAGAAATTGGTGTATTGTGATATGCGGAAAAATCGTGAAAACTGTTATCTTAAAGTTTTAGAATTTATTTTAAAAAAATTTTTTTTTTACATTTTAAATGTTCATCTAATTAAATCTTTTTGTGATGAGAAAAACATTGGTGTTTTACTTATTTTACTATTGCAAAATAGACTAATCCAAAGTGGTTGATGATAAAGAATTATGAAAAAGCATTTGTCTAATATTCCTCTGGCATTCATATTTACAGAAGACCGTTTTTAAAGAAATAAAACAGACTTTCTGCTCAACTAATCCACTTTTCATTGCAACATAGTAGCAGGCAGTTAAAATAATTATCAGTTCTAATTAGCTTTCAAGTTATTGCTTTTATAAATATTATATTTAGCTAGCACAAAATTTAAAACTAGGAAACATTAAGAAATCATTCTTCATTTGAAATTTTATTCAAGGAAAAAAAGAGGGGATACAAATTTGTGGAAACTTTTGGATTTTTACTGTGTAATTAAGCTCGCTTGAGTTTGTCGGAATTAGATGAGTTACCTGTGAAGTAGGTACCTCCTGGTTCTTCTGTATACATTTTGCAAGCCAAGAGACAAACCAGTATATACTGGATCACACTTTTTTCCTTGTAATTTCTTTTGTTATATAAAATATAAAATCTAAATTATACATTTAAAAAAACAACAAAAAAAAACTCAGTTACTTCACAGTATGTTGTTTGTCAGACAAAACAAATTTGGTTTTTATCAACTTTGTGAAAGAATGTTGTTCTATTAATTTTCAAAAAAAAAACGTTTCTTGCTGAAATACAGAAGTATTTTTGTTGTTAATAATGTGAAATATACCCTCTAAAAATTCACTGAATCTTTAAAAAAAAAGTTATTTTGTTACTTTAATAATCCTTTAGTAAAATTCTGCGCTATCTGATTTTTGCCAGTGTTTTCTGATTTCTACAATACAGAAGAATGCTCTATTTTTATTCATCTTTTCTCCCTTAATACATAGTTCTTATTTAAATGAAAGTAAAATCAGAATTTTAATTTCATTTCTTTTTGTCTATTAAATTTTTTTGTTAATTTGAGAATTCATCTTTTTTTTAGAGGTAAAATATGTTGGTGGTTCCAGGACAGTGTGCAAGAGTCCTAGATCTGCCCAATGGTCGGCTCAGTCACCGAGAGCAGTAAGGAAGCTCTCAGCATCAAGCCGGAGCCTGCATGAAGGTATTTAACTTCATCCTGATTATCATTAAGATGATTCTGAGAATTTATCTTTGCTTTAATCTTTCTTATTGTTGATGTGTGTGTATGTATTATATATATGTGTATGTAGTATAAAATGTATTTGTTTTGCTTCAGTGGGAATAGAAAGTATTCGCGGAGGTTCACCAAAACTAACAAGGAAACTGTGGTCACCAGCCAGTGTAAGCTTATTTTTTGTCATTGTCTCAGTAAATATCAACAAATTCCTGCTCTATTTTGGTGAAACAATCAGACTTTTGCATTCCAGACACTTTTTATTGCAGGAAATGCAAATTGAAAAGAAGAAAAAGTGTATGCGTGAGTTAAGAGTATATACCTACTGTTCTTTGGTTTCAAAGAACTGTTCCCTGGAGGCACCTGAGCAAAGCTATTTCTGCTAGAGCAGTCAGCTCATGTCTCCATCTAATAACAGTAACTTGGATTTTAAAAAAAAATATTTTTGGTTAGCTTGGTGTCTAAATGAAAGTGTACTTATGGATATATTCGTATCACTGCAAGAGGCTTTGCAAGGAAGCTAAGCTGGGAGAAGATGAAGAGGATACTGTAGAGGGGATTTGTTTTTGACAGATGTAGCTTGAATTTCTTTTTCAGTGGCTGTCATAGCAAACAATGGTAGTCAAGTTTAACAGCCAGCCACATCAACCAAGTGGCAGCAGATCAGTAGTTTTTTCAATCTACTAGGCAGTTCTAAGAGTTTTTTTGAAAATTTCTTAATCATTTCCCATTCAAACTGGCCAAAACCGGCCATGGAGTAATGAGTCATTTGACCCCTTCATCTATAGTTTAGACAGTCATGTGCATTGCTTCTTTTAATTAATTTATATTGCTTTGTTTTTCCTGCAAAAGTGATTTTACTTGAGCAGCTACAAGCATAGACCATGCGCATAACCTGGCTTATTTACTTGATACACAATGGAATCCAACACTGAATCTCTTTCTTCTGGTGATATAGAGATCTCAAGTGTTCATACTTCAGATTCTCATCATTTAGCTGGTTGGTTGAACTGTGATGGAGATACATCAAAGAATGCATTATTGGAGAGCGACAAAATTGCCTGCTGAGGAGACTGAGGTCGTCAAGTGAAGTTTGAGTCATCTGTGGTCAATCATCGTGCCAGTGTTTTTTGCAGTACATTAGCCCAAAGATTGATGTCCCTGTTGATGCAAGACCAAAGATTTTTTTCCACCACATGACAGATGAACCCCTACCAAACAGAACCAGAGGGAGATGGACAAGCTGATAAAATCTGGATGGACAATGTGGAGATGAAAGCAGCTGTGGCAGTAAAAATAACTGTAATTCTGTTCTGTCCATTGAAAATTATTGGAGTGATGATGACAGACTTGGTTTCAAAAGTAATGACAGTGATGAGATTCAAGAAATTGAATCAGTATTGGCACCTCTGTGGAAACAGTTGAATGATTTTACTTTTTGCACTATAAATTAAATTTTTCCTTTTGTTTTCTGGATACACTTCCTTTTCCTTTGGATTACTGAACTGTGCCAAGTCATTAGTGCTATTTGAGTCACTCCATGACTTTCTTATGTTGTTTTGATAATTTTAATTAGGTATGCAGATTTTGTGCAGCCAACTTGGAAATTGTTTGATCATTTGTGCATATTGAATATTTCATTTCCTGAATGAGACAGGTTTAAAGGTGTGCAGGGTTTGGCAGTGAAAGCTATTTGCGGTGATGCTAAGGTTAAGTTACAATCTGGTCAGGATGGAGCTGGGATGTCTTGCAGTTTCTGGAAAAGATTGTTTGAAATTTGCCTCTTGACTGATTGGTTTCAAATAATTTGTAAAACAAAACAACACTAACCCACCAAGAAAACACCATGGTTTTTTTAATGTTTCTTCTTTCTTTTTTTTTTTTCATGGTTAATTTTTTTCAAAAAGTGCAAGTTGCCATATGAGAGACATAAAAGGTTATTCCCTGAAATATGGTCTCTCTTGGATGATTCTGAGGTTTCTTAAAGCTGTATCTTAAAGGATTTATAGAGAATAGAAATCCATTAGTGGATTATCACAGTTAATCTCATCTCTTCACCAAATAATCTCAGAACTCACTTCAGATTGAGTAAAATCCTGGTTATTAGTGAATGACAGCAGGAAACCCATCTGGGGGAGGGAATTTGGGGGTTTGTTTTGCTTTCATCTGAAATGTCAAAACATTTAATCACAAATATTTCTTAATAGTTTAAAACTCAGAGGTGATGTGGCCAAATTATACACTGTCTTTTTTTTTTGTCTTTGGATTTAGGAAAAGTTTCATATGAGAAATGGTACAGGAGACTTTGATGGTAGGTATGATATGGAAATGAACAACCTCAGACATTGTGGAATAGCAGGATCTACTTAGAACCAGTACTTGAACTGTGTACGCTATATCGGCTACCAACAATGCGGTAAAAGGCAGTATTAAGTCTTTCACAGGTTTCTTTGATGTAAACAGCTTTCTTACTCCTTAGAGAGGATTTTTTTTTGAATTTTCACATTTGTTTTCATCAGAACTTAATGGGCCAAAATTTGTGAAATTTAAGTGATAATTATACATATTTCAATATCAAAGAGACACCTGTGCGCTTGCCACTCTGTGTTTATTTACACTTGTACATTTATTAAATACACACACATTTATAATAATTTTGATGGTTTTGTTTTCCATCAAAATATTATATTGCTTGATAAATTTATCAATCAAAAACATGTATAATTATATATTTGTTATAGGAATGATTTCCAAAAAATACCATTCTGACAGCATCAAGAAAGATGGTGTTTGAAGTTGGTAAAGATTGTGGTTCCTCCCTGTTTGTGCAGTACCTTAAACTCTAATAACATCTGTCAGGTTTATCTCAGCAGACCTTACTGACTTTGACTTGTCCTAGTGATGAGTCATCACTTGACCCAGATCCTGAATATTCAAAACCTGCCATTGTTGCTGGCTGTGGACATACTTGTTGCTTTGGGTTTGGCCCAGAGGTGTGATGAGTCATTCTCTGACCACATACTGAATATTTAAGCTGGTTAGATTAAGCCTGGTTTCCTTTCTATGCAGTTGCTGATGATGGATCCAAAATCTATCTACAACATGCAAACACTCAAAATCTATCTGTATCTTACTTACCTTTTTAAAAAAAAATGGAGTTGGCACTTAAAATTAGTCAGTCAGATTGACTTCTAGAAGAGAACTCGATTTGCGTTTGTAGGCGTTAGAATTGAGAGATCCAGAAGTAACAGTTCCTCTGCCTAACTTTCAAAAGTTGTCCAGAAACCTCCATGATTAAATATACAATTATGAACAAAATAATTGCTGCATTTTTTTTTAAAATTTAAATCCCATTTTCTGAAGTACAGTAAGTTGACAGCTGTTTGAAAGAATTTAATAATCAGTCCCAAAGAAGGTGTGCTAACCCTGCAGTTTTTAATACAATAAATGTGTTGGTTTTCATTCTTAGTGCTTTCTTGTTTGCTATGAGGATATACAAAGATAGCAAATTGTGCAGTGTTCAAGGAGTATACTGAATGACATTATAAGTGAGGATTCTCATTCGCAGTTGTCTTCTGAGATTTACATCAATGCAACCACAGACTTAATTCACATTCCCCTGTAGCAAACTGTTTTGTAATTTTGGAGCCACTTTGGATGATATTTACAGGCTTGTCTATGGAGTTAATTGAACAAATACAGAGACAGTTACTTGCAGAGCAAACTAACATTTAAGTGGGCTTTATTGATTTCTCAGATGGTGGAAATTACCCACCATAGATACAAATGTTTTAGAATCCATGTGCAGCAGTCAACAAGAGACCTAACAATTGAAAACGTGGTGGGCATGTGTACGCAAAAGAATGCTACAAGCCATTTCTGTAAAAGGGTAGGACACCTTGCATTAGTTTGTCAAGCAGAGCGATAATAAAAATAAGAATTGAGCAGCAAAACTTGTAGAAACAGTTGCCTTGTGTGAGATGAATGATATGCATGTTCAGAAGCTTATGCTGAGTCACTTGATGAACATAAACTTTGCCTATTACACTGGCTGAAGAAATATGCAGAAACTTTTTATGGAAGTGGATACAGGGCTGCAAGGATAGTCATAATCACACAGGTGCTGTATCATTTTAAAGGTTAAGCTTTCCAGATATTACTTTACTGACTTACACACAAGAACAAGTAAAGTAACCATACCTAGTAGAAAAAACAAACTATTAAAAAGAGAGTGGCTCTGCAGACTTGAGGGATGAAATTATATAAATTATCTAAACACAAGCATGATTCAGCACTGTAAGAAGTCTTAAAGGAGCACCTTAGGCTTTTTCAAGATGAACTAGGGAAACTTGAAAACACCAGTAAAGATACATCTAGACACAAATGCAGCACCAAGGTATAAGACAAGCCTAATAGCATATGCATTGGAGGAGAAGGAACCTAGTCATCTACAACAGTACATTATCTCCAGTTATATTTTCTGAATGGATTATGCCCATAGTTTCTGTATTGAAAGATAATGGCTTGGTGAGAAGAGATGATTACATGGTCACATCACTTTTTAGTTAAGAATGGCAAGTCTTATATCAAATGTAGTGGACCTTTTTGCTTCCCTGGCTGGCAAGGAAAGCCTTTCACTAAGTTGGACTCGAGCCATGCATGATATCAGCTTTCACTAAATCAGGAAATTACTTATTAAAATTAATACCCACAGGATTATTTTCATGTAATAGTCTTCATACCATCCATTTGTCACTGTGCTCTTGACGGACTTAACAACAAAGTGACATATTGCGTACAAGGATGACATTTTACTGAGAAGATCTACTCATTCAAGAGCATTTACACACATTAAATAATGTAATAAGTTACTAAAAGCAGATCTTGTCCTTCAAAAGGACATGTAAATGTTCATGACCTCAAAGTTGCATTTTTAAAGTCTCAAAGTTTGCATCTTCCTTCTTCACTGCCTACAAATGTAAGAGAACCTGAATCTTACCTGGCATGATTAATTATTACCAAATGTGTCCTGACATGTAATATACAAATGCTTCAATAATTATTAAAGCTTTTTCACAGTGAACATCTAAAATTCTTTAAGTATAAAAATCTGAATTGCTAATAGTAGTGCATTCAGTTGAAATATAGTTTTTTGTCATAAATTTCTATGCTCTTCTAGTAATTTGTGTGCATTGTCAGATGTGGAATCAGTAAATTTATAAAATGAAGTGAACTTATAAAGATAGCCTTCTTCAGGAACTGTATTTTAACTAGAGAGAGAGTTGTAGTTACTCATAGTTGTTTGGAATAACTTTTAATAAATACTCTTTAATGTTATATTAACACTATAAGTGTGTGATCCCTTGAGAGACAACTGATAACATGCTTGCTGACTTTCAATCTTAGTGTTTTCCCATGCTTTTATGTATACATACGTGAAAAAGTATTATATAAAAAATAGTGTATTTAATTTGTACATTTTTTTAAACCCCTATTTTTTATTTATTAATTTGGGGGGGGTTGGAGAGCCTAAATAAAAGAGGCTAAAGGTTAGTCACCTTGATTCTGTGCATTTCAGAGACTGTGGACAATCCACATATGAGGTTATTGTCCAAATATGAAATTGGACGGATTATTGGTGAGGGAAATTTTGCGGTTGTCAAAGAATGCAAAGCCAGGTAAGTATCATGGTTAAACAAATCTTAAATTAACGCATAGATTGTTCTACCAGATGGGGAGATCAGACAACAGGAAAGCAGCTGTCTCTGGTCTTTTTTACACATTCATCTGTAAATGTTGTTTGCATACTATTGTCAGAAACTATCAAAGTAGATGAAATGTAGTAAATAGCTAAATCACTGCATTCTGAGTAGTAGTTTTACCCTTTTTAGTAATAAGAATTTTACTAAGAAAATTATCAAAATTTTAAATTATGGTAGTTTATACATAGCTCTAATAACAAGTTATGTAGACTTTGTAACATATTGCTGGTTTATTATTGTTATGACTACAGTCAGAAAGGAATTGTAGTTTAAATGCACCAGAAATACCGAGATAATACAATTTGTTATGAAATGTTGATAGAATAATAAGCATACTCTGTTTTAACAAAGTAATTTATGCAAACCATAAGTACAATTACTTCTCAAAAACTGCTAAGGATCAAGGGATGCAATGTCAATGTCAGAATGTTGTTAAGTACCATAGGAAAGCAAAGTTGTAATGTGTATAAACTATAATTAAGCCCTAGTGTCTCCTGCTCAGTGGTGATCTGGGCCAAATTCTCCAATTTCTCTATAAGGGTTTCACTAAGTTCTTGCTTGGTCTGAGGTAGCACAAGATCTTGAAAGGGAAGCCTGAAGCATGTTCGATTGGATTAAGGTCCGGAGAGTTAGCTGGAAGCTTCATACATATGATTGTCTTCTGCTTCAGGTATTGGACATCGTGTAGATGGCCATTATCACACAAGAGAATGCACTTATTCCCAGTAGCACCAACGTATGGTTCATGTAAACTTGAAGGATCTTATCCCTGTACCTTAAACCTGTCATGGTGCTGTTCTGGAAAACCTGGAAGTTAGTCTAGCTATCCAAGCTAATTTCTCTCCATAGCAATCATGTTTAGCAACATTGGCATCTTGAAACCTCTCTCCTGGCTTTTTTTTTTTTTATTATAGATTCTTGCACATTGATCTGTAGAGTGCAGACCAAGTATAGTAGTTCTGCTATTCTCTGTGGTGACCAAAGGTTATTGGTTTGCAAATACAGGTTTTCTTGATTGCATACTATTAGGCCAAAGCCACTTATGTATTTTCTGCATTGAAACATTGACACCTGTTGTAGTTTGAAGATTAGATTTCAACTGAGTTGCTGTTCAAAGTGTTTTTCTCACTTGCAAGTGATGCATTGTTTGCTTAGACCAGACTCACCATGTTGCCTGCAGTAATGCCAAAAGTTTGCCAAGTTCAGGCTCTAGAAATGATACTCTGGCATATACTGCCAGCTAATCATTCAGCATTAAAAACAACCAATTTAGTGATGAAGCAGCAGCTCTTAAATGTCAATATGATGGCATGCAGCGCGCACACTGACATTTGTGAGAAAATCATGGGTGCATATGTTGACATGTATCTCAAATGGGTGAGGGACGGGGCTTAGGGACAGAAGGTAAGAGGTAATATTCATAGTTTGTTGATACTTAGCAAATTTTGAGTAGTATACATTCAAATTTGAAAAAGAGAAACATTTAGATTTAAGGAAAAAAAACAAATGGCACTAAAAAGGCATACTTGAAAAACATTAGGAACTTTTTAACTGAACAAAGTTGATTATTAACCATTTGATTATTTTATTGTTGTTGTTGTGTTTCTTAAATGCTGTCGTTTGCATGTGTGCACACCTGGAAGCTGTCTAGTCTTAATGAAAGTCAATGAATGAGAATATTCAGGTTAAAAAATAAAAAATATAAAATACAAACCAAGGTAAGAATCTGGGTAAAATAAGATTTTGTGAAACAAGAGTAAAACAATAGAGAAATACTATAAATTAAATCCAATCAATGAAAATAGTTCTGAAGTATACCAGTGCTGGTCCAGTATTCCTGTAACTCCCACAGATAATTCCCAAAATGAAAATGGCATGGTCATAAACCCAATGGTACGGTCAGTATCTAGAAATCAGAACACCTGTCTAATAAATAGACTTGATTCCCTAGAAAAATAATGTTGGCATAAATGTAAATCATTTTTTGATGGTAAATTATCATTATGTAATCAAAGCTGAGGTATCAAAAATTGAGCAGGTAAAATAGAACTTATGTAGTCTAAGGGATTAGCACAAATGTAGACTGTACAAGAAAACCCACATTTCCTACACTCTTTGAGGTATTATGTAATTTAAAATGAGCATACTGCATCAGAATGTTTCTCTGCAAAAATATAATTAATTACATCTCTAGTAACTTCTTAGGAATAAGAACTAGCTCTAGACTAATGATAACAGTAATATTAGTACATTGTTGCTTACAGATATGCTCTGGTTTATTTGCTCTAACTGAGCCTTGATCTAAGTTTACATTAACCCCTTCAATAGCTCTGTGACATTGATTAGCTTATGGTACACAATGTAACAGTCATTCACATGTTAATGTGGCAAGTCAATTTGTATGGCACTACATAATTAAAACTAAATGATTTACACCAAAGGAGTTCTTTCAAGCCTCAGTACAAAATGAGGGAAAGACATTTATGAACAAAGAGAATTTGGATTGCACTATGGCTGGTTTTAGACATATTTCTTTTGCGTGAGAGGGCAGGGTCAATGGTGCAGTGGTTAGGACTACCAAGACCGGGGGCCCTAGTTTGAATTCTGCTAGGGGTTGACCACCACCTGGCATGGTTCATTCTCACTCTTTGTGGGTTTTCTTCCGCATCTAGAAACAAGGAGTTCTAGTAGGGATTTCCCTGTCAAAGTTGAAAGTGCCAGGCCCTTGTGGTGCAGGGTTAGGCAACGCTCTCTAGTGGATAACTGCCACACCATGAGGGCCTCACCAGGTTGTCTCTGTGATGATTACTGTTCTATGTAAATGTTCTTATTAACAATAAATCTTGGCACGCACAACAAACACCTGTTTATGTGGGATATTTCAATTGGCTTGGTGATCTTTACGGACAGATTTCATTGTTCTATTGTGATATAAATACTCAACTTATTTTAAAATGTTATTTTCATTTTTTTTTTTTTTTTTAATTTACAGAAAAACTGGATTGGAATATGCACTGAAAATTATTGATAAAACAAAATGCAAGGGAAGAGTAAGTTAATTGTAAATTTAGCAAAACCTTTCAACTTCTGAATGATCGAAGTCGAGTAACTTGTTCAGTTCTAAACATTAGTCTCTTGTTGACGCCATGCTAAAGGAATACTGCAGTAGGCTGAAGGAAAGATCAGCATTAAAACAAGATTCCTTTGTATTTTTTCTTGTAAAAAAAAAAAATCTCTCTAAAGGGAATATTTCTTTTCTTTTTATCGAATATGATCTAGACCCTTTTCCTAATTAAAGTTCAAAGTAGTTAAACTTTTCCACAGAAATAACAGTGTGTCTGGTTCTCTCGCAGACCAGCTGTGTAGTCTGATCGATGTTTGGTGATGCTCCCATTAGTAACTTGATGGGTGAACAGATGACCGAGCATTGGAGGAGGAGGATGGCAGAGCACCCATAAAAAATTACATAGATGGTTAACTAGGTTATTTGTTAACTGAATTTATGACTAAGCGTAAACACTTTTATAAATATCTAAGAAACTTTAAATGTTTGGCAATCTTTTACATCATTATCTACGATTGTAGACAATTTTAACCGTGGTGGTTATTACCTGCGACAAAAAAAAAAAAAAACTGTAGAAGTTACCAAGCACCAAGATAGATGGTCTCCTCCTCCTCAATGTTTTTTGTTTGTTTGCCATTTTTTGGGGAAAAGGACTATTTTTCTAGATTGTATCTTTTATCTCTCTCGATAAAACATTAATTTCAACATAATATTGACTAGAGAATCTAATGAATGGACATGAAAAAGGGTATAGAATTTCACTCTCAAAGCCTACCTATAATGCATGGCTCCTCGGTGTTGACGATTGGATGCTGATAAATCCCAGGTAGGGTTAAAATAGATACCTGACAGTTTTGCCAACATACATGGTGGCCCCAAGGTGATTTGTTTGCCTCTTTTTGGGTCCTTAAAGGGAAACAAGACAAAACCTGTTTTGGTTTTAAATTTTAAATGGATGTTCAGTCTCTCATTGTTTTGTTTGTTTTTTAAATGTTTACATTGCTTTTATAGATTTTTTAAATAGAGCAGTTATCACATTTGACTCTTTTTTCATTAAAAAAAAACTTTCCTTTAACAATTTCTTAGGAACAAATGATAGAAAATGAGGTCTCGATCCTACGTTGTGTGAAGCATCCAAACATCGTACTGTTGATGGAAGAATTTGACACTGCAAATGAACTTTACCTTGTCATGGAGCTTGTTAAGGTAAACTGTGTATAACAGTTAGAGGCTTAACAATCAATAATGACAACTGTCCTATTTAATAAACTCCCCTCTCTTTCTTTTTTACCCCCCCACATTTATGCCACTGTTAGTAAATCTTAAAGGAAGTTGGTTTTTTAAAAATGCTCCATCAGCTGTGTAGTATTCTGGGTAAGCAAAACCAAAGAAAAAATTAAAGAAAAAGGTAAAATAGTTTTGCTGTTGAATTCTAACTTATTAAAATTTAATGTGATTCTTAAAACAATGCTTTCCATGTCTAATAAAAAGGCAAATTTGTATCAGTGTTGTCTGATTTCTGCCTCTTAACTATTTTATATAAAAGAATGTAAATATCTGCAGCAGAAAAATAGATGTGCAGTGTTTGTCCATTATTCTGCTCTATTGATGGCTGAATTTAACATGCCCATAATATTAAGGAAGTGCATGTAATGCAATTTCACAAAGAGAGCAAGATCAGGTTTCGTTTGCATTGATTAGTGGGAAATGCTTGCAGATTATTAAAGTACAGGATAAATGTGTTTATCTTGTACCCTGACAGTAAATTTGAATGCAATTTTGATTTGTTTGGAAATTTAGAAATAAATTCTGTGCATTTTTGTTATCAGGGTGGTGATCTATTTGATGCTATTGCCTCAGCCACCAAGTACACAGAACGTGATGCCAGTGGGATGATCTACAACCTCATGAGCGCGTTAAAGTATTTGCACACTGCTCAGATCGTTCACCGAGATGTGAAGCCAGAGAACTTATTGGTAAGTCACCTGGATGCTTGACTTGCACTGCAGTTGATGACAGGCCAGGGTTGTTGCCAGACAATACAGGTCCAAGACCATTGCTCCATCCAGCTACTTTAAAATAAAGATTGTGTAACATGCTACTGTTTTAATGATCAATGTGCATGGTAACTGAGACAGTTAATTATAAATTGCATTAGTTGAAATAAAAGATTCAAAATTAGAATTTCATTTAGCTATAGAATTATAGCCACCATTAATACTGACTTCAGAAGAGAAAGCATAGAACATTTCAAGGTTTGTGTGCTGTTATGTATTCACCTGGTAGAGGTGTTTAATACCTAATTGAAAAAATTTGGAGGGATGCACTAGAAAAACAATTGCATGTGCATGTATGTGCATATATATCAAGGAAAGGACAAAAGAAAGCTTTAGTTTTGTTGATCCTTATTGCAAGAAAGGTATTATACTGTATATGCATGAAACAGTATTGTAGTTTATGCAACAAAAAAAAAACTAATATTTCAAGAAATGTTGACCGATTACTTCTCACTTTCAGGTGTGTGAACACAGAGATGGAAGCAAGTCATTAAAACTTGGAGATTTTGGATTAGCAACAGAAGCTGAAGAAACTTTGTATACTGTATGCGGAACACCGACTTATGTAGCGCCAGAGATCTTGGCTGAAGCAGGGTGAGTTCCTTAACTGATATAAGTTTTTCTCTAAACCTTGGAATTGAGGCTGCTGCAACAAAGAAACTGTAAGAGATTATTTAGCTGTTTGAGTTTCCAAGGTGACTCATGAAACTGAGCAGTTTATTTTTATACAACCAGTTTGTGTTAGAGTTGTTAACAAGTGTAGAGCTTCTGAACTGACTGTAAAATATCTGGTTGCTAGGAAACGAGTCCCTCAAGACATGGCATCACCTGACAATTTTGGAAATGATAAGTGTGCCAGAACAATGATAAGTTGAAGCATTTGGCAGACGGCTGCTGTGTAATTGAAATACTCATTATTCCTCTGCTACAGAAATATTTCATTTTCTGACACATCCTAACATACATCTGTTTTTATTTAAAATTTTTAAAGAGTTTCTGATAATATTGTTCAACAGATAGTGATAGAAAATTGTTTTATCTCAATGACCAGCAAAATTTAGTGGGTAAATTTAGGTTTGCAATGTCTCCTTTAGAAATTTTTATTTTACTGGTTGAAATAAATTTTATTTTCAAATCATAATTTCATTTCTAAATCAGATACCTACTTTAGTGTCATTGGCTTTCCAACATGTTATCGCACAAGTTATTATATATTTAAATTCAGTCTATAATTTTAATGTATTTGTAGTTAACTGTTAAATTAGATAAATCTAGTGATACATGTCGTTCTCAGTTTTTTCACATAGCTAAAATCCAGTAAACAGCCCAGACCTTCCCTGCATGAGAGAAGCTTCCTTTCCAGAGTGAAATTGGAAAGGGATGTAGTTTGTGACTATTAAATAGGGATCCATTCCAGATTGGAAGAGCATCAGCTCCAGCAGGGAAAGAAGCCCTACTAGTATCCTTCATTTTTAGATGTGGGAGGAAACCATAGGGCAAAAGGATACAGCAGACAGTGATGAAGTTAACATCTGTTATGGCTGGCATTAACACATTAATAGTCATGTGTTCATGTATGTTTAGCAAACATTTCTAAAATAAGGAGAATGCTGTGTGGCTATCTATCTGGTTTACATAAATTGTAGTGTAATTAGAAACAAACAACTCAACATTTAGCCAGGAGTTTCTTAGATACAAAAAGAGACCAGAAGACTACAGGAATTTTACTTTTTAAAAAATTTTTATTAATCTCAAAGTTTTACTTGGTGCCTGTAACAATTTCATCACTAAAATTTTGCAATTTGTTTATTTTCTTGCAGGTATAGATTAAAGGTAGATGTGTGGGCTGCAGGAATAATTACCTACATTCTTCTCTGTGGGTTTCCACCATTTGTAAGGTAAATTTCTTCTTTAGCTGCCTCAGAATGACCAGTAATAGCTACTTGAAAGAACTTGTAAAGGTACTTCTCTATTGTAAGTAACCGAGAATGGACTTTCCCTCAGGTGGCAGTAGGATTTGTGTGGTCAGGAACAAATGAAAAAAATTAAATAAAGGTAAAATTGTTTCTAATATTTGACTTTATTTTATAATATATACAAACATAACTTGATACTTGATCCATTGAATTTATCAAACCTAATGCATTAAAGATGTATGTACGTACAGCATGATGAATGTTCTTTTATTATTTTTAAAATGTCATTGCAGTCAGAACAACAACCAGGACGAACTCTTTGATAAGATTATGTCTGGAACATTTGAATTTACTTCCCCTTTCTGGGATGATGTGTCTGATTCTGCAAAAGTAGGTTTTTGTTTGCTGCATCTGTTTAAGAAATGCTTGATTTAAAAAGTTTTGTATAATGTTCTGTTCTTGTCATGGGCCAACTATTAGTTTGATTGCACCAACATGTGAAATATGCCATTGATCTATGAAATCAAATTTTTTTTCCCAAAAATGATTTAAAAACACAACTGATCTCTGGATAAGTCAGTACAAATCAGTGGGGAAAAAAAGTCACAAATAAAAATAGATTTAAAAATCTGCAATTCTTAAAAGACGTGTTATGGTTAAATACATTTCTAAATTTAAAAAGTTTTTTTAAAAAAAAGACTATTTCTTCAACAAAGTTTAGCAGCACAATATATTTAATTAAATTTTCAATCTTAAAAAATTGAGTGGTATGCACCCAGATACATCACATTATTTATACTGTATCCCATTTTTTCGGGACATGCTAAGGTTTTTTTAAAAATAAAATCTCTGTAATGCTTTGCAGGAACTAATTGTTGAAATGCTCCAGGTAAATCCAGATGATCGATTCTCAGCTGAAGATGCCCTCAGCCATCCCTGGGTTGCTGTAAGTTTATGAATCTGTTTCATTGTAGATAGATAAAGACCAAAAACAATTTGCTTTAAAAAGATTACATCTATTTTGAAGCATTACATAAGCAGTTCTGAGACCTTCAGCAGAATCCGGATATCATTTAATTTGTTGAGTGGCTGTGGGTGAACTAATCGTAAAAGTCCCAGAGTTGGGCCCGTGATATCATGTGGTCAACCCGATCTTGGTTTGTCACTGACAATTCCAGTTTGCTTATAGTCTATCTGTGGACACCAAAGATGGCAGCGCCATCAGAATTTGCCTCCAAATTATGTGGTTACTCTCTCTCCCACATGGAAAATTGCAGTATTGTGCATGCCTGGCGAATTCAGTAAAGATAATTTTACTTTTTACTGGAGCCAACATCAGAATACAGTTGTTGCATAGCTTTAAGAAATTGAGTATTTAAAGAGATTGATCCTCAAATAGAATAAGTAGAAAAATAGATATTTTCTTTACAATGTAAATTTGGTTTGGTTAAATAAAGGAAGTCTTTAGGTTTGTTTTGGAGCCGTCTGCCACCATTTCTAGTAACACACTGGACATTAACAAAAACAAGCGAGCAAATACTAATATATCTTTGACTTAGAATTTTAAAGAACTGGAAATTATAATAATTACAGTAGCATCTTAAATAAAGATAACTGTTAAAATTATTTAATTTTCATTTAAACTTCTATGTGATTTAGATATTACTTATACGGTAAACTGAAAGTTTGGGCATTAAAATATTATGATTATAGTAGTATTAAAGTCTGAAACAAGTTTTAAAAATCTCTTTGCAATAGAAAATTAACTGAATATTATAAATTTGTCTGTGCCTAAGGTTTAATAAATGCATGACTCTTTCATTGAGGAAACTTTTTTTTTAAACCGGTAAAGACAGAAGAGAGTTAATTAAAACAAAACTGTTCAGTCGGTCTCACTGATATCGCATTTATTGTGAAGTAAATAAAATTAGCATTAAGAAAAAATCTTCCAAAATAAACATTTGTTAAAAGATTCTTTCAAATCCATTTATATAAAAGGTTTTAAAAATTTGATAAATTTGTTTTTTGGTCATTTGTATTTCCTGATGGCTTATGTCAGCAGCAATGTTGTTCCAGGATGACACAGCAAAAGACGATGATCTGGGCAGCCACATCGCCAAAGAGCTGAATGCACACTTCATCAGGAAGTCAAAGCCTGTGCCAGAGGCTGCTGGGATAGCATTAATTGCAGTAAGAGACAGTTTGATTTTTTTTTATAACAATCTCCATACTACAAAACACATTACTTTCCTTCCTAAGTTGAGGACTGGTATAATTTACAAACTTGATTTTCAGAAAAGTAATTTTACTTATGGTTTACATTTTCACTAAAACTGTACATAACACCAGTGAAGTGTAAATGTGAAGCCTGTTCACCAACTCCTACCATTGTAGCCAGTGACAGTGAAAAGCACTGACTGAACATAGAACCGAAACTTTACAATTGTTAAGAAGCTTGTGCACTGTCAAGATCAAACTAGTGGGTTTGTGATAAGCGAATGTGCCATTTCTGCAGTCACTATCTTAAGAAACTTAAAATAGAGTTTGAAGGAGGGAAAAAAATACAGGCAAACCATCTCTCAAGATGATGTTTTTCTGTTGCAGTCCACTGCCTTGGACAAAGCGTCTCGCTATTTTCAAGGACGAGGGGCTCAGCTAAGCCTGCAGCCTCATGAGAATGGAATAGATGAAGTTTTCTGAGGTCATCCATCACTGGACATGCAGCCAGAGCAATCTCTAGGTGATGTAAGCATTTCAGGTATATTGTTCAGAGTCCTGACAAGACTGGATCTCCATACAAGATTACACAGGTAGTTCAATGTAGAAACGTTAAGTACACAGTTCTCTGGTTCTATAGTTATTGTAAATAATTGAAAGTTTCTTCAACTGTTGCATATTATCAGTTAAATTAAAGACTACTTAAGTTTTTTTTAGCCTTGAATTGGAGATGAACATTTATGCAAGATTTTTTTTCAAAGGGAGGTAATTATGTAAAGTACTGTCTGTACATCGTTTTTCCATAATTAAGATATCTATTGAAACTTAACTGCCTCTCTCCAGTTGTATTATATATACAGATTACTTGAAAGTGTCAGTGGCATTGTCTTGGTCTGAGTTTGTTTCTAAATGTAAATACATAATTATTTTTTAAAAATTGTTACAAAAAAAAAAACAGCCAAAGTTGGAAAATTTCATTATCAGAAGTTTTTCATAGCCGTGATATAATGTAGCCCCCCTGACTATGATATGAACCCTGTACTAACTAAAGAGCAAGATTCTGGATCTTACAGTGCAGCCTGAGTTAATTGGCAGCTGGTTCAAATCACAGGTTTCTGAAGGTGGAATATTTGCCATTTTAAAATATATACTTACAGTATGTAATAAAAGACTAATATAGTAGTTCAGAGAACCTTGAAAAAGTAGAAAAGAAAAATATGCTTCTGGATAATACCAATAGTCTCTTCTACGGATCCTTTATAAAGACCACTGGAATAATGTTGAGAGATTAAGTCATTGTTTTCTACTAAGAATACTTGTATTTACTATCTACCTTATATTCAGCAATTATAAAGTATTAGCTATATACATGTACAGTATTAATATGTAACTGCACTTGTATTGTTAGTTTCCTTTTTCTCTTGTTAAAACAATATAACTAATTTGTTAATAGACCATGACATTAACCCGTGCTAAATTGTCTGCTATGTAATGTCCATGATTACAATGCATTTGACAGGATGATTCTTTAAATTATACTGTATATAGTCTAACAAGCTAAATTTAGCAGTTTCCTTAAGAAATTTCCAAAAGGGAACTTGTTAATCTCCTTTTGAGGCAAGATTATACTGAAACACTAAATTAAGCAGGTCTTCTGACATTAAAAAAATTAATTTTTGTGATATGAATTCTACATTTCTTATTTTGTGAGCCTTTCTCATTTTCCTTTTCCTAGATATTCACAAATTTAATGAGTATATTTGAAAGATGATTTTGTATAAGCCATACTGGGCGCCTTTTTATAATTACTACACTACACTGTTATATGGTTATGAAACATTCTTGTTTTTCAGTAGGAAAGTCAGTGAATGTACATTTCAAGCTGCTCAGAACCTTGGTATTATTAAATGCGTTTTACACCATGTCAAGGATTTTTATCATTATACAGTAACTTGTAGCTGGCTCAGCAATAACTGTTCAGTGTCAGAGGTAAAGTTGTTGTTTTCTTTTTTCTGTTGAAGCTTTGTGATAACTGCTCAAACTAAATGCAAATTGTGAGTTATTTAGCATGAGGAATCATCCACTTTTTCTGAAGAATAAAACAAAAAACTTTGATATAATAGATTGTATTTAAATAACTGCTTTAAAAACTTGAAGCTTCAAAATATGCATATTTTAAGGACTAAAGAATGAAAAGGCTAATAATTCAGCATATATACTAATTATCTTCTACCAGGTGACTATTTTACCATTTTTAGTTTTTTTAAAAGTTGAGTAGTCAAATGTAATTTCCTCCTCTTCAAAAAAAATCACTAACCATCTAGAACTTTTAAGCCCCTTTAACCCCTTTTCCATTCAGGAAATTTTCAAGATGGCTGCACAAAATGCACCATCTAATTAAATTTTAAAATATTAAGTCATGGAATGACTCAAATAGCACACAGGTTTAGGAATCCAAATGAAAAGGAAATAATTTATAGTGCAGAACGTAAAATCATCTGATTGTTTAACTAAAGGTGCCATTACCTGTCAGTCATTACTTTTGATACTGTCTGTTGTCCTCAATGGGTGGCACAGAATTATAGTTGTTTACCACTACAGGTGTTGTCAGTTGTCTGCTCCTGTGCAGTTTAGTGGTTAGACTACTCAGCCACATGGTGGAAGAAATCCTCTAGCCTCATGTTATCAGGGATGTTAATATTGATCAGCAGCAGTTGGCTTGAACTCCACTAAACCTAATTTTCTGCCTACACATTCCTCAGTGCTTCTCCATTGCTTTCTGACCAGCTAAGTGATGAGATCCAAAGTATGAAGACTACCTCCACATCAAGGAAGAGATTCACTGTTGGATTCCACTACATATCAAATAAACAAACATGGTTTATACTAGTAGCTTCACTAGTAAAATAAGTAGCTAGAGGAAGTGATGTGTGGACCAGCATTCTTTTACATGTACTATCTATAGTACAGACAGAAGTGGTCATTAAATATCTAATCAATGGCTGACTTAAATGGGAATGAATTAAGTCTATTGAAATGTAGCTAATGACGCACAGGAAACACAAAATCTCTAATATTCTGCTTTTGTTTTACCCCAGGAAAGCTATGGAGCTGGCCCAGAAGTAAGCTGTTTTGTGTGGACATTATTGATATTGTATTTTTCTCGTAATGCTAATATCTGATAATTTTAATAATCTGGATTGATGTAAACTTTTCAGAATATGTTGCTCTCTAAAAGTATTTAAAAAATGAAAGTAATAAACAATGTAACTGTTTTTAATACATAATTTTAAAACTAGTAGAATCTTGGGTGTGCTAAATCATACTCTAAATAAAAATACTTATGTTCCTCTTTATCAAGAGCTCCAACTGTTGATATAAGTAGATAGCCAAGACACAATGCCTGTTGTAGAAGGAATAAACTAATAAGTGGTATTCATTATGAAAACAAGGGGCTTTGAGAGAGTGGAGCAGGCATACAAGTTTTTCATGCCAAGCTCAAAATGAATATCTTCACAGGGTCATATGGGTGGAACCTTTTGTAAATAGTTGATCATTCTGGTTTTGGAAAAATCAAAGCAGTCTGAATTATCTGGGTTAGTTGTATTGTTCATAGTTCTCTTTGAACACCTATTTTTTAGACAGGAAAAAAAAGAGCCAGTGTTTTGCTCTACTTTGTCTTGTAATAAAATGAATATCACCACCATTCAGTGAACAAACTGAAAAGCATTTAGTGGCGTATATTTATCTAACATTACTTCTACTTGCAGCAGGAGTTTCTACTAAAAGGGTTTTCGTATTGACAACGGCTTGTTACATTGTAACTATACTGCCACTGAATTTTAAAATTATCATATGATTGCGATCTTCACTTCACTTGTTCCATAACCTGTAGGTCACTGGGGCACCTCAATAGGTGTGTCTAGGGAATTTTACAACCTGGCAGGGCCCATCCCTCTCCAGGTTGAGTCAAGGTGAATGTCAGTGTTTAGAGAACGGCTATACAGCTGTTTCAGGCTTTTTGGCCCTCATCAACAGCACATACCTCCAACCCCACCAGGGATCAAATCTGTGGCACAAGGATTGACGAGTGAACTTGACCCAATGAGCCATCTACAAGAATCAAATAACAAATTTACTAAACATTAAATATATCTATTAGCAGCGGAATAATACCCTTGTTTTAACTTTCTATAAACCAGCTAATATTTTGCCATTAGTAATTTGCTGAGTTGAACATCACTTGATTTGAAAGTAATATTAATGTACAGTAAATTTTTGTTAGTTACTATGACAATCAGTTAGGTGCCCTATATTTTATTTCAAAATCAACAACTATCCTATTTACTTGGACTCATGCAGCTTAAACTACTTAGACTTGAAAATCACTGACCTAATTATTGGGATGCCTTTTTGATTATATCTTGCTGCTCAGTAGCATTGGTGAATGCCCTTGGGAGAACTCTGAATTGCCTGTCAATGGAAATGTCAAAAACCTTGGTAGGGAAAGAGTTGAGATCAACCAGTTCTGCCATCATTTCAGGCTATTAATGCTTGTTGTTTTTTTTTCTCATTTTAGTGTGAAAGAATAGAATAAAATCTTGCAAGAAAAGTTTATCTAACTAGGAAATTGGAAAATCAGTCAGCAAAATAGCACAAAGTTAATTTATCTTAAACACTGATGCTGTTTATTGTGTTAAAAAGAAATCAACTAAGTTTGAAATTGAAACACTACTTTTGTTTCACAGTTTTCATCAAAAAGTTAGAAAACTAATTTCTTCAGAGATTGTTATGACCATATTTACTTATCTACCTAACTCCAGACACTGTCAAGTGGGACTGCTTAGATAAAGTTTCATGGTAGAACCTTCATAATTTGTAATATTTCATCAATTGACAATCTCAGCTATTCTGACAACTTTAAGAAACTTGATCCTGTCTATAACTGATTCATGTAAATAGTCAAGTTATAGCTGTTTATGTATTATCAACTCAGTTGTAATGAATAAAATTTGAAACTGGCTTTGCCTTCATAAACTTATTTCTGTACTGAACAGATCTGACCTTTAAGAAAAACTTTCCCCTCCTTTCATTATATAAGAAGATTGCTGATGTTAAATAGTCAAGTGCTTAAATGCTTGTGGTTTTGTTATAGCATGCCAAGACAGTCAAAATTCTCAAAAATAATGCCACCACTTTATTTTCAGATTGTTACGTCTGCTTTTGACTAACTTGACAATAAGAACTAGCTGCCTTATTGATTTTTACTCACAAAGTTGTCATTCAAACAGCATGCCTTTTCGGTATACAAGGTTTGTCAGTACAGTAGGAGATGCATACTGTATAGATATATACCCTGAGACCCTCACTATCGGCTGGTTTCCATCCTATTGCTGGCTTTGTGTCCACCATTTTGAATTTCAATTCACCCCGTCCAAATGGTGATAGCATGTAAGAGAGGCCTTGGCACTGCAAGTCGCAAATGATGTAGAACCAAAAAAAAAAAAAAAAAAAAAAAAAAAAACAGGCAGGTTTGCAGAGAACTTCGACCACATCCTTTATTCACACCACAGCTAGAAAAAAATGCTCCATTCACCAGAGCGTAGGGGGATGCTGAGAAGGCCTTACATTGCTGGTCTCACAGCAGGGAAAAGACATTCCAGTATCTAATAATCCACTCAGGTTGAAGGCTGGATCAAAAGCTAAGAAAAGTTCAATTGCAAAACTACAATGTTAATGAAAACAGCTGTTACCAGGCAACATCACTGCTTTGTCATCTGTTAGGTGAGAAGTGGCAATTTGGAGGAATCCAATAGTCTGCAAATTTTCTATTGAACAGTAGGCAAAGCCAAGGTATTTTAAACAAGTTACCACTGATATATCAGTACAATGCCACAACTTGGTTGAATGAATACATCTGGAAGAAATGGGTGAGCTGCTTTGTTGTTGGAGGCACATCTTTTCAACAGATTCTTACTGTGTCAATAATTGCCCCATTCACTGTTATGGATTTGAAAGCTGTCAGAGTCTACTTTTCATCAATGAACTCCACATCTGTATTGCAACCAATGTTTGAAGTCTTATCAGAAAGATGGAGTGCAGTGTCACCCAAGATGTATCTCATAAGGAAAGCATGATAGCTGGTCATAGACAACTGCTTGAAACATGCAAAATGGATCAAGGGTTTTTCTGATCATGTTTGTCTGTCCTCCCTATCGCTGAAGAATGTAACATCCTTGGAATTTCAATCTTATATTAATGAAATTGCTGCAGCAGCCAAGTTTCAACAAGGGATGACTGATGAAAGTAGCTTTCCATGCATTGTGGCAAACAATAGCTTTTAAGAGGCCACATGTAATAACATCATACACACACATTCAAAGATTTGTTTGACAAACTAATTTCAGGTAAAAAAAAGTCTCACAAGGCCTTTAAGATAGTCTACTTCTGCTATGGCAAACACTTGGAGGAAAAAAAAAAAATTTTATATAAGATTTTTACTTGTTTTTTGTCCAGTTGACAAAAAGCAAGAGTCCTCGAGTGAATCAAAATAGATGTGGTGGATCAAAATACAATTACAAATCTAACTTTTACTGAAATGATAGTAAATGCTAAAATACCCAATATTCCTTTGTTAGTTAGTGTTACAATATCAGCAATCACATACTTGTAGATGGATGATGATGATTAAGTGTGCAATCAGAGTACAAAGAATTCTAAGTTATTTATTTTTTTCACACTAGAAAGCTTAAAATTTAATACATCTGTCACAGAAAAAAAAAAATACACATTTAACTCTGTATGTGGTGGTATAATTCAATTTTCTGTTGTTACATGACTATTAATTTTTGTAATAACTAGAGTCAAAAGCTCCCAAAAAATGAGGAGGATTAATGCATTGGACTAAGCTACTGGGTACATGTATGGATAAAGATTGAAATGTGTGAAGATGTATGTTTTTTTATAGATTTAAGTCATCTGTCACTTGGTTCTAATCAAACCTGACTTTCTGGTCAACTTGCTTAAGGCCAATCCAAGTGTTTAACTGTTTGGCTCGGAGACTGGACCATATCACATGGTTTGAAAGGGAGAGAATCTGAGCTGCTTGGATTGCTGCTGCTTCCGGAAAGAGAACTGTAGAACATCCAAGCCCTAAAATTAGGAGGGGGAAAAGAAACAAAACAAATAACAACACTGTCCTGATTCCAAACTATTGAATCTATCATTTAAATTGTTAAGTGATACAAGCTAATTCCTAATAAAGTAAAATGAGATCCAAACTAAGCTAAAGACCAGCTGTACTTAATCTTTCCATAGCTGAACCATAACTAAAATATTGTCAATTTATTTTTGGCAAACAAAATGAAAATCAAAGACAGACAGACAATTCTCTGGCTTATTTTTTGTAATAAAGCATTTACTAAAAACAAGAACTTTTGTTACTAAAGTATTGATGAGAAATAGATTCTACAAAGGGATACTTTTTGGTATAGCAGACATGAAAGTTGCTCTGACCTGAAGGCAGTCGAAGAGATGACCAAATGTCTTCTGCTCCCCACTCACTAGTGACAGGTGGGCAGTTGATGACAGGCCAAGGAGTGTTGCCAGACAATACAGGTCCAAGACCGTTGCTCCGTCCAGCTACTGCAATGAATACTGTCGGAATCCCTTCACCTGCAACCAGTCATTTGAAATTGCTATGCAGAAATTTACCACCATTTATTTTATTAATTTTTTTAAGAACTGGAGTATTTGGATAACCAACCAAAAGCTTTCTTTCTAACAAAACTGTTGTCAGTCAATCAGAATGCTCCAGACTAATGTATGAATATCTAGAAAATTACATCTCTTACATAAACAGAAGCTTGCTTGTCAAACTATCTTCAGAATTCTATGACAGCTTTTTGTGGGCTGAAATAGGGGCAGGAAATTTATTGGAGCATGATTCAAAACAAATACACTTTTTTTTCAATTTGCCTGCATTCATTAATAACTCCAATAAATGACCACCAGCTGCCTTTGGGAATATTTCAGCACATGGATATTGTCAGTCAAAGAATTTTCTTTGTAAACATGATGACCATAGATCACTGCATTTAAAAGTTAAAAAAATAAGAATCAGGTAGCTTCAATTAGTTGAAGCCTACAAGATGATGGAATAGATCAGCAACTTCCCAACTGGTTTCCCAAAAGTCGTGACTATGGCATGATTCACAGAAAAATGTGAACCTTAAGGCACAGCAAATTTTTATCTCCACCAGCCATGGAGAGGTCTTTGAAAGTGCCATAGGGCTTCAGAAATGAAGCAACATGCTACCTTTATGGGGCAGAATTGTTGTACACCACGGCCTGCCATAAAACTAGGTGGAAACATTCCACAGATTCATCCTTAAAGTGCAACAACTCTGTGAGTAGTACTTCACTGCCTACTTCTGAAATGTGAAGATAGCCACCTGTTTTGAAACACCAGGCAATGCAACTCTTTACCAGTCCAGGAAGAAAACCATCTTAATCAAAACAACAGGACATGAAAAAGAAAAGGCCAAAGTGACAGTCATTTTCAGCGTGATGGCTGACTGGCGAGAATGATCATCCCTTGTTTTAAAAGGAAGTGAAAACTACCTGCTTTGTCAGCTTCCACAGGAGTTTTCAGTCCAGATGGTTGGCTAAATGAAGACAATATTCTTTGCGGAATGTGAAATATATGGGAGTTGCCACATTCAACGAAAAATTGTTGTTTGGGACTCATTTAGGGGGCACAGGACTAATGCAGAAGATGACCAAGAAAGTGCATGCAGAGTGGCTGGACTACATAGTAATATATCAACTGTTGCTAACTGTAGGAAGGCTTGGGTTTCATTTTGAACAGATTCTGACCCCCGAAAAGAAAAGTGCCTAGGTAGCAATTAGAACCAATAACCAACAGGGCAGATTCATATCAAACAGGAGTCTGGTTGAGAGAAATCAGCACTTTGATAACTAATTTTAAAAGTAGCTGTTGACAACATATATAAATATATATTTTAACTGATTAAAATAAGATGATTTATCAAACCAACTCTGCAATAATTTCTTCAAACAACAGAGAAACTAGTTACCTTCATACTCTGCTAGTATCTTCAATGTTTCTGCAGTACCCTTGTGGGCTGAGGTCACCCTCAACTCACAGGGGACTCCAAAGGATTTACATGTCTTCTGGATTTTAACAGAATGATCTATATCTGAAGGAGAACCCATCACAACAACAACTCGTGCACTGGGCTTGGGTAGAAGTTGCTGAAATGAAATTTTGAGACATGCCAAAGTCATTTCAAACCCACCAGATACTTGGTATCTGAGTAATTTGGGAACAGCCCTTATTTAAAAAATAGAAGAGGAGAATGGAACAGTTTCTCATAAATATAGTAAAATAAAAATTGACAAATCTGGTCATAACTGAAATTTCTTACAGAGATTCTCTGTAAAAGTAAGTCCATTCCTTCTAGTTTTCTAAGCAGGTTAAAAGTTTGATTTAATAACAGTAGTAAAATTACCAGACAAGTCCATTCTGCTAACAAAATGGTGAACTGCTTGTTTTTTGAAGACATTATAAAATTATGTATAGATTAATAGAGACTTTCTGCATAACTGTACAGAAAATAATAATAAAAAACAAACAGCATCAACTTTTTTCCTTGCAATTTCTAATTTATCACACATGGTCAAAGACTAAGGCATTACAAAGAATGAAGCTAACGAATGTTTGGTGTAAGTGTTTTTTGGCTACTCTGTTGTGCATACCTGGAATGCTTTGGCTTCATACACCTGAAATTAGGTATAAATTACAAAACTAAAACAAAACTTTCTTACAGAATTTGTTTGTAAGTTGTAAAAGTGCTTTACCCTCGTGCTGAGTCCAAACTCAACTACAATCTTCCCAGAGTACCACAATAAACAAGGCTACCCCAATTTTTTCTACTGTGTGGAGAAAATTTAATTCATTAAGGCAAGCGATGTAAACTTCCATGATTCTCCATACATTTATTGGTAAAGAAGGCTACTGATACTGATATCTGTTTACAGTACAATGACAACTACTGTATAGTTGGGGTCTGCCAACAATGAGATTTAAATACCAGGACTCAGTGAGAGGAAAATTAATTATCAAGCCTGTAGATGGTAACAGAGCTGAATAAGTTAAAATAAGTGTAAGGATGGAATCTTTATTTGGGAAAGGATCTATTAAGATTTAGTAGGAACCTGGTGAATGATTAAAATTATTAGATCTCAAATTTTGAAGTCTAGACATTTAAAAGAAAACCTAAGAGGTTTTCAAAGGTATAAAGGGGGTTCTGAGCATATGATCAGAAACAGATTTTTTTCAGATTCTGGCCAAAAGATTAGACATCATGATTTTAGTAGTAGAAATGTGAATAAGCAGGAAAGGTTACTGGTAAATACAGTTCACAGTGATATTATTAATCAAGTTAAGAATTTGTATTTATGACATTTTCTCTAGGGTGGAGAGAGCAGAGGCCCTTGCATAAGAATGACACCTCCCTGCCTCCTGGCAGCCGAAATAAACCAACTTACTGTCACTCGATCAGCTACCCACTGAAAGTTCCGTTTAACAGTTTCCAAGGCTTCCGTTGTGACCTCTCTCAGTTCCCTGTAAACCTGCTTGTCCTTCATGAGGCGCCGGTCTCCAGCTGGCCACAAACGCCAGGAATCATTGTCAATGACATCAGCTAGCAAAATTTCACCTAAAGACAAAGCATGACATCATCTTAGACTTAAAAGGGTTGATATTCGCTTAGCTCACATTAAGCCTGCCTTTTTCTTTACATTTAAGACAAAAAAACAAGAAATCAAAAGGTGTTAATGTGGAAAACCGAAAAAATACAAAAACAACAAAAATGGGTGACAGATTATACAAGTACATTAAAGCTGTATTCTAGGATATCCCAATCTTTTAAAATGCATTTTTTTTTCCTATCCAAGGTTTCTTTTCATAGTTAAAAAGGCCAAGTATTAACAAGCAGTTTCTTAAACTTATTCTATGGGCAGGGCAGGGCAGTCTGAGTAGATTACTGGACTGCTAAGGTGAAGGGCCCAGAAACTGAACCCCAGTTGGGAGCAGCTCACCTCTATGCACTCTTGTTACTGTGGAAAGGGTCAAGCACCAGGCCAGCCGCCTGAACTCAAAATGGCTACTGGTTATGGAAATAAAATTTGATTAGATTTCTGCCTTATGCACTTGAGATGAAGAGGAAACGTATTTAAGATGATGCTAACTTATTCTCTGCAACTCCTCCATTAGTTATTATTTTAATATACACCCAATACTTATCACTAAAAATATTTATAGGCATTTCTTTGGAGATGCATGAATCTTCATATGTGTGTAAAAAAATTTTTTTAAAATTAATATATTTTATTTGTCTAAAGACGTTCTCTGGGTAACTAACTTAATTACTAATTAAATTTTTTGTTCATTCGTCTCCTTGTTCCAGATAAACTTTGTTTACCTACCTGTATCTGTGACACCAAACTCTATCTTCATGTCAATAAGAGCACAATCCAGTGATGCCCAGGATCTTTCCAAAATTTCAAACACTACCAGCGATGTTCTTTCCATGATGTTGACCTGGTCGGGGCCAATCAAAATTCCTCCACATTTCAGCTGTTTAGCTATAATTTGTTCCCCTGACCACTGGGGATCATGGTTTTCATCATCCTTTACAAAAGAGTTTTAAAGATTCATCACCTGTACAGTTAATTAATTAAGACAAACATGGTTAAATTGTTGTGGGGGGGTACTCAAATCGACAACCAGGTATGAGGAGAAAATGTTGGAGGATGTTCTAACTTTTTAATTGTGTGTTAATAAAAAATTTTTCTTCTTTGAAATGAATAAATCAAATCAACAGAAGACCACATCACAACAGCATCTTGATTTTTCAACGTCATTATTTCTAATGAAAGATCTGCTTAAATCAAATAAATTTTAACAGGTTCTTGCATTTATATGATATGAAAGCTTGTTTTCTTTCATGTTCCTGCTCTACAAAGATTAAGAGAAGACTGTCCCCCCACCATGGCTGTTTTTCAAAAGTAGTTTAGGCCCCCTACCAATCAACTGTAATAAAAAGCATCTGCTGATGAAAAACGGCTCTTTGACCCAGTGGCTGCTGAAGTGCCATCGCCTGCTGTCACCCAGAACAAGTGCACATTCTAAAGTCAGAATGCTTTTTCCATTTTTAAATTGTGTTTCCAATTTGTATCTTGGCCATATCCTGACTGGCTTTTTTAATTTTAAAGCATAAATCTTGATATATAATTAAGAAACAAAAGTATTTCCCCTTCTCTCCATAAACAAGCAGGTACACCAACACAACAGCAGGCTGAATCAAAGCCTGTGATATTTTACGTGAACCAGTTTTAAAACCAAATCAAGATTAAAAAGTGAGAAGATAAACAAGGAGTGGGGGGGGCAAGAGAAAGTCCTTTGTCACAATTACACTTCGTACTTTGACCCTCAACATAGTAAAGAAGTTAAAATAGAATAATAAATACAAATCTACGTCAGTTAATACAAACATTAGCACATACCACAAAAATAACAAGATTCATACTTCAACAGACAAATGTATTGTAAAAAAAAATAATTTATATACAATTATCTCTCGCTATATCGCGGCTTCACTACATCGCGGGTTTTCAAATCATACATATCTAATTTTATATCGCGGTATTTTCGAAAAATATAAAATTTTTAAAATTTATTATTTTAATTATTTTTAAGTAAAATATACTAAAAATAACATTATAAAATAGTAAAAAAACAAATTAAAGTAAAATATATTATGTGTACATTATTAAAAGAATATTAAATCGAAATTTAAATAATACTACTTAGTGGCGTAGCGGGCTTGTACTAAAAACAAAGAGAGATGCTAGCGCATGGAAAACGGAGTACAACTGCGGCTGCTTCTGCCCAGGTGAGATCGTACTCAACACACTATTGGCTGATGGTTGGGAGGTGGCCAATCAGAGCATGGTGTTTTGTATCCCGGAAGCTGAATGGCTCAGTGACAGCAGCATCTGTGGCGCTGTTGTCCCGTGTAGAAGCATCCCGCATCTCGCTGCATGTAGTGTTTCTCTGTGGTGCTGTGCTTTGTGTTTTACGTTAAAGTTTGAACTTTATTTCAATCCCTGCAATGCCACCCAAGCGTCCTGCATCTTCTAAGGCTTCTAAGTCTTCTGAACCTGAATCCAAGCGCTCAAGGAAGACTCTACCCATCGTCAAAAAGGTGAAACTTCTCGACATGCTTAAGGAAGGGAGAACTTACGCAGCTGTAGGGAGCCACTTTGGCCTCAATGAATCTACGGTACGTTATATTAAGAAGGACGAGAAGAATATAAGATCGACGGCAGCCGTTTCTTTCAATAAAACTGCCAAGAGGGTTGTAATGTCGCATAATAAGGTGATGGTTAGAATGGAATCTGCGTGGTCTTTCTGGATTAGTGATTGCAGAAAAAAGAATATTGCGCTGGATAGCAACACAATCCGCACAAAGGCGAAGTCTCTGTATGATATGTACACTCAACTTGCTCAAGATCACAGCGCCGACGAACACATGGAAGATGAGATGGACATCAATGACGACGACGACGAAGCAGGTCCAAGTTCTCCCAAGAAAGCAATCCCATTCACTGCCAACAAGGGTTGGTTTGACAAATTCCATGGGCACTATGGAATTCGAAGCGTTTCGTTGCATGGAGAAGCTGCCTCTGCTGATAAAGTTGCTGCCGACCATTACATAAGCGAGACGTTCAGAGAAATTATAGAAGGCAGTGGCTATAAGCCTGAACAAGTCTTTAATATGGACAAGACGGGCTTATTCTGGAAAAGGATGCCGTATCGTACCTTCATTATGAAGGACGAAGTCAAAGTCCGGGGCTTTAAAGCCCAGAAAGATCGTGTGACTCTCATCATGTGTGGGAATGCTGTGGGCTTTATGATAAAGCCCGGCCTTATTTACAAATCCAAAAACCCAAGGGCTTTGAAAAATAAAAATAAGAACGTCTTGCCTGTGTATTGGATGCACAATCAGAAGGCGTGGATCACAAAAGTCCTCACTTTCTGATTGGTTCCATCAGTGCTTTATCCCAGAGGTCCAGCGTTATCTATCAGGGAAAGGCCTCGATTTCAACGTGCTTCTGATTATGGACAATGCAGGAGGTCATGCCATTGACCTGTCGTATGAAGGTGTGAAAGTAGAGTTCCTGCCACCGAACACCACATCACTCATCCAACCAATGGACCAAGGCGTTATTTGTGCATTTAAGGCGCTTTACACAAGACACACCCTTCAACACCTGGTTGAATCTATGGACACGGACAAAGACTTCTCGCTGAAGGTGTATTGGCGAGACTACACAATCGCTACCTGTCTCATCAACATACAGAAGGCCATCCAAGACATGAAACCCGAGACAATTAATGCCAGCTGGAAAAGATTATGGCCAGAAGTGGCAAACGTCTACAAGGGATTCAAGCCTGAAGAGATAAATCACTCAGCTGTGGATAAGGCCGTGAAGCTGGCAAAATTGCTGCAAGGAGAAGGCTTCGAAGATATGACCTCCGACAACATCAATGACCTGATCGATGCCCACTTGCAACCATTGACGGTGGAAGATCTGACGGAGCTGACGAAGTCTGCGAGCGAGGAAAAGGAAGAGGAACAAGATGAACCGGGGGCTGAAGAAGAGGAGGTTGGTCTAACACACTATCGTCTTGCAATGATAGTCAGAATGGTCAAGGAGCTCGAACAGGTCATTCAAGAGTGGGACACACAGATGATGCGGTCATTGCAATTCAGCAATGGGCTTGATGGGTTAATGTCCGTCTATAAAAACCTGCTAGCCCAGAAGAAGCAGAACCAGCAACTCCCCATAACTATGTTCCTCGTAAAATCAAAAAAAGAGATCACGTCTACGCCTTCAGCTGAAGTGGAAGTGGAACCAGAAGATGATGCACCACAACCATCACCCGACGAAGCATCTGATGAAGAGGCGCCTCCAGTAGAAGAGATTTAATGCTCTTCTTGGCTGTGCAGTATTACATTCATCTCATCATTGTCATCTTCATCGTCATTAGTACTGCACAGCTATCATCATCATCGTCATATCTTCATAAGTCAGTACCCATAATACATTTTTTTATATTTTATAGTATAGTATTTTTAAAATTATTTTTGGTCTTAGGCTTTGCAGCCCCATGAAGTCGCATTTCCGATGAAAATTTAAAAATTTTTTTTTTAAATAACTGATTAAATGTGAGTGGGAAAGGTTAATAAGAGTGTGTGGATGCTGTATAATGGTTTAAAATACGTTTAAAATGTGTTTAAATATATTTAAATAATTAAATAAATATGTGGTTTCTACTTCGCGGATTTTCACCTATCGCCGGTGGGTCTGGAACGCATTAACCGCGATAGGTGAGGGAGCACTGTATATATATATATTATGGTGTAATGTGCAGGAACCTATCATAACTAATACAACCCTCCCCAACCATACCAAGGAAGAAGAAAATATACAATAGTACTTTCAAAAGAGCAGAGGTAAACTATCGGACTGCCACTGTTTGGCTTACCTTCCCTTAACACGGCCTCTTTCATCTAAAAAAAAAAGGCACTCACTGCCAAAGTTAGACACAACAAAAGGGTTAAAACTCTGACATTTTAAATTCAAGTTTAACCCACAGAGACATATGTACATATGCATCCATTACCATTTTCTAACTGCAAATATCCTTCCCATTGTCTTTTGTCCTCTTAACTTAACTATCATCCTCCCAGGAAACCAAATGGAAATAGCTGAAAAATTCCCTTCCAATGAAATATAGCCTTGTAGTGGTGGATGGTGGAGAAGTTAAAACCCCCTGGTAAGTATAATCAAGCCAGACAAATAAGAGCTGCCAGGTGAATTGGATACAACCCGTTAATTCCCAGTGTGGGTCCAGCCAATGCTACTGGAAGAATGCTTGTCCTTTCTTGAGCAGCCAGGGGATCACAGAAAAATATGGCTGGCCAGTGCTAAGAATCAGTGCAACAGTGAGAACAAGGTAAAAGTCCTACAATAAAATGTAGAAAGACAAAGGTAGACTCACTGGGAAGAGAAGAGGAGATAGGCATTTCTTGTATAGAAGAAACTCATCTCATGAAAGGCCAACATTTCATCAGTAGAGGATATCAGATTTTTCAAAGAAACAGTTAACAGGAAAAAAGGTGGGGTATGGTAAATAAAACAAAAATAGACTCACTTATGGACTTGGAAGCCGAAATATTAAATAAGCTAATGGGATAAAATATCTCCCCATAGGACCAGGAACTTGCAAGACTCAATTTTATAATTTCATGTTTTCATCAAAAATGTTTAGCCTAACAAATTTTTGGACAAATTATTAGATTTCATGACCTTAAGTAAAATATGACATTGGTATGATATGGCAATAAAAATTTCACCAGAAATTTTTCTCAAAGAATACCATAAACTGTGCAAATTTCATTGTATAAAGTTTCCATTGTTTTTTTAAAAATATATATGTAAAAAATTCTGACATGTACTTAGTTGCTGCAAGTGATTATAGAGCTCAGATTCATTTGTTTATGTACAGGTAGTGCTGACAGAAACTCAAAGCAATTCAGCAACTTCCACTAACAGGGGAGGGGGGTGGGGGTTAACTACACAAACTCCATAATAACCTTTGAGTCTACACATTCTTCATTTCAAACATTTTTCAAATTTTATTCAGCTAACTACACCTTACCATAGCTGTGCAACTTTTGAGAAATGCATCAGCCAACTCCTCCTAAATGCAGAATTCAACTGTAACCACAAGAATTTCGGTCAATGGCCTTTCCCTTTCCTCATCTAAGGCGGCTGTGATGTTTTTCTGGATTGCCGGTTGTTCTTAACACCCGACAATGATTGTTCCTGGAGCCAAACCAGTGCTGGTAAAAAGCTGGACTATAACTTGGCTACATTTATATGGCAGCCACTTTGTGCACAACAACCCTGCACCTTATTGCACCGCTAGATTAATCCTGGAAAAGCCAGAAAACTTCCAATGACCATTTATGCTGGAAGACCTTGTTTACTGCCAGACTTTTTGAATGATGTTGGCTCTTTAGATTCTTTACCAGGACTGCAAAAATGTACAGCTTCTTGACTTAGATTAGATCTCATAAAAACGAACCATATCAACGCTGCCAGGTGTGATCTTGAACCCTGGCTATTCATGTGTTAGTAACACAAGACCAGAGGATTAGAAATTGACTTTTAATATCACATAAATGCTTCTAATGGTATTCATATCAGTTGGGAGTGTGAAATTTCACAGTTGTTGACTGATAGCATAACTAGACATGGAGATAACTGTCTACAGAAAACTGAGGTGGTTGCTGGCCAGTGAACAGGGAGGTTACCTACCACACACCTAAGAGAGGAGATCAGGAAGCAATTTTTACTGTGAAAACTGAAAATAACTTCCAGTATCTGGATGCATCTGTATAAGACACTTGATGCAGTGTGTAAATTTGAGCTTCAGCAAATGGATCGCTCAGTTTCTCCATGAGTGGACTTATAAAAATGAAACAAGTTCCCTGGGAAGTGCTGTCCCCAACTTTGGTTTCTTCATATTATAGCTGATGTTGTCCTATGGCGCAGAGAAAGAGAATGATGCAGATTGGTGGGTTTACAGTAATGAAGGGGGGGGCAGTATTTAGCTTGTCCACAAAAAACAGCAGTAACATGAGAAAATATAACTCAAATATGATAAATACCTAAGCATGCATACTTTAAAAAAATGGCCATCATGGGAAAAAACTTACAGGAACACCTACGGAGAACAAATCTGACATTTTGAAAAATGTTTATGCACCAAGAATGCATGCCACCATGGATCATGGGATGTCCACTTGGTCTACAGCCTCAAAACCAAACACCACTAAGCTTGACAGGAAAGAAGCTGCTTCTATAACACTGGCCAACATTTTCTCACTTCTTTTTCTGCCGAACAAGATCTGACACTTGTTTTTAACTAATTTTGGGGTGCTGATTTCAAAGATAAAATCAGTTTTTGCCTACCACATCAAGTTTTTGTTCCACAATATTTTGCATTTGTTCAAGTTTTTGTTCTACAGGATCTTAAAATGGTTAGCTTTTTACTTGGTCAACAAGGAGGATACACGAAATATCCATGTTTCTTGTGCCTGTGGGATAGTAGAGCTAAGGACAAGCATTGGACTCAGAAGAACTGGCCGGTGAGAACATGCTTAAATGTCGGAGAACCAAATATCAAAAAACAAACCACTAGTAGATCGGGTAAAAATCATCTTTCCTCCTCTCCACATCAAACTGGGTCTAGTGAAGCAGCATGTTAAAGATCTGAGCATAGAAGGTGACTGTTTTAAGTACATATGCACAACATTTCCTAGCCTCAGTTATGAAAAAATAAAAGCTGGTGTGTTTGACAGGCCACAAATCAGAAAACTGAGGAGAGATCAGCATTTCACAAGCTCCATGAGTGATATGGAGAAAAGAGCATGGAATTCTTTCGTGGTTGTTGTGAAAAATTTCCTGGGAAACAAAAAAGCTGAAAATCAAAGAGCTTATTCAAACAGTGCTTAAGAATTTTCATTGTCTGGGTTGCAATATGAGCATAAAGGTTCATTTCCTCAACAGTCATCTAGATAAATTTCCTGAAAATCTAGGTGACATAAGTGATGAGCAAAGTGAAAGGTTCCATCAAGATATACAAGCTATGGAGGAGCTATACCAAGGAAGGTGGGATACTCGCATGATGGCCGACTACTGTTGGATGTCTGGAAATGAAGCACTACAGAAAATCTTACAAATGAAAATTTAATCCATGAAGGAAGAATGTGTCATTTACTGGTATCAGTTAATGTAAATAAACCCATGTCTATCATTGTTTTGTTTGTACAGTATTCTAAATTAAATGATAAGAATATTCTGGATTAGTTTGTGCCCATTTTTGACTAAAATTCATTCAATTCTAGCATCAATTTATATTTTTCTATTTCAATATTTTGACCTGATATGTCATAGTTAACCAATATATTTGTTAATCTCAAAATTGATTCATGGTACTGTTTGTTGGAATGGTATTCTAAATAAAATGATAAGAATAGGATTGAGATGATTGTGGAAATCATTGTAAATGAATACTTTTTTATGGCGATTGATCAAAAATGGGGGTATGCTGTAGAACAAAAACTTGACGTGATAGGCAAAAAACCAATGTGATATTTGAGTTCAGCGCCCCCAAATTAGTCAGAAACAAGTCTCAGATATAAGTCAGCACAAACTGTGTTGACCAGTGTTATCAGAGAAATTCAGATATATAAACCAAGCCTATGAACCATTGGTTATTAAAACTTACCAGCAGAAGACAATTTTGTCAATTTGGTAAAAGATCTAAGAAATAACAAATCAGCAGCACAAATACCTTTGTAGTCTGTGATATAAAGAAGTTTCCTGAACTTAAAACAACTGTAAGGATAAAAAGAAAAAAGATAAAACACACTTCAGATTTAAAAACACTTACTGAAAGATGCTCAATCAGACCATCAACATAGTAGATGCAAATCTATACAGATGGATCTGCCAAAGAATTAGCCAGGGAGTGGTCATAATTAAGTAATTTCTACAGGTACCATCTGCACTAACTACAATGCAGAATTTGAAGCTCTCCAACATTTTACTTGCAGAGATTTTAACACTGACAGAAACCTAGTATTTCTTTCAGATGCTTTTCTGTGCTGGAATTTCTTAAAAGCAGAAACATGGAACCATGGAACCAGATATCCAGTGGATCCCTGCACACTGGCATTCATGGAAACCGGAAAAGCAAAATGTCTGGCAAAATAAGGTAGAGAAGCACAAAAACGGGAACATCCAATCACACACAAAGGCCAAGACCATCAATGAAATCACCTATAAACAAAAATAGATGTATTCTCATAATCACTGGCTGGCTGACAGAGAAGCGATCAAGGCAACATTTTGACTAAGGAGAGACTACACAAGAGATTAAGTTCAGAACTGGAAATACAGACACAGTGTGCTCATGGACTGTCATCAGAGATAATGGAGCAGGATTGCTCCATATACTCCAGACAGAAGACAGGTAATTCCAATTTCCATGGTGGCATTTACGCTGTACACAATGACATTCAAGTCAGTTTTTAGTGTTAGATTTCTGTCTATGAACCTGAAAATTCTAAGATAAATAATACAGACTAGAAGTCTTAGCACCTTTGTTCAAAATACTCAAAAAACAACAAAGCATTAGTGCACCAGTACCATCTTTTTGTCTTTCTCAACAGTATATCAGACAGATATATATATATATATATAGTTTTTTTAGCAGTCTATCGAAGCTGTACTACTGGCCTTAATGGCTTAGAACAAAAGCAATCAGACTTGTTTGATTTTATACATTTTATTTTTTTAAGCAGCCATAAAACACAAACCTTTAGAGCCATAAACTTCACAATTTTAAATTAAAAAAATTTGTGTAGCATGGATCACCTTTATCTTTAACACTCAAAATGAACTTTCCCTTAATCAGCAGAGGCAGTTCACTGAGACAGGCAATTGATTCAGACCTACGAGCAGCTTACGTCCAACTTTTTGTCCACCCACACTAACCTACAAAGCTAGTGGACTGACCCCTGATTGGTTAGCAGCAGTGGTGCCAAAGAAACCGTTCACGCTGTTATGAACTCTCTCAAATTATGAACGCAGGAAACCAAAACAAATATTTGTTCAAAAAAGTACAACAAAATAAAAGTAACTTATAGAAAGGGGTGCTGCCTTTCCCTCCACCTGATAATTCCTTCAATACAGGTCAAATTTATCTTACCTTGAAAAAGGTCTCCTGTTTTGGAGGATTAAACCTGTATCCCTCTTTGACTCCAGGGTGGCGCCGAAGAAATGATCCAGTGGCAATTCGTCGAGTCACCCATTCTATCGGAAACATGCTGCATTTTTTGGCAATGAAATCATTGTCAGAATGGGAGCGCACAAAATGCGTTTTAATGCCTGGAAAAAAAAATATATACATACATATGCTGACAATTTTCCTAAGCATAAATCTTAAAATCTATGAAGTCCAACACAATTAGAGGTAATTTCAAATGAAAATAACAGTAGTCGTCTTTCTTCACAAATAAGACCAGGACTATTTGAAATTTAGCTTTCCAATTTTTACTAATTTGGCGGAATTACTGGCTGACTTGTTATTTAGACAAATCACTATGCAAAGCCAAAGCAGTAAAGTGAAAACAATTTTTTAAACTATATTTGTTTTCCATCTCTGCCAGAATATGGCATGACATTGAGTTTTATAAAAGTATTTATAATTGTCAGAACTTCACTATTCCTACCATATCTACAAACCTTGGCTTTCTCTATTATTAAGTAGTGTTAAGTGCATTAAGTTTTCAATGTTTGCAGATTTTGTCAGGTAGTGATACAATTAATAAACAGATTCTCAATAGAATTTATATAGGAAATTAGAAATTAAAGTCTTATATTACAAATTTTAATTATTCATAATACCTTACTCATATACTTTTATTTATTTGGCATGAGCAATCTAAAAAAAATTCAAAGAAAGAAATGCCATGAATGTTAAAATTTAATCATTTTAAAATTAGTTATAATAGTAGTATTAAGAATTTACAAAGATTGAAGAAAGTTAAATTCTCTGATTACATTAGTGTTTCCTTTCATGTGTTGGATTTTGACATATCAAACCAACCTGCTGTATTTAGCAACTCAAAGATGGCGCACGTAGTTGCTGTGGAAATGGCTGCCTTGCCTTCCATATCGTGAGACCGAGTTCCATCGCCAGCAGTGATCCTATCTTTTGAGTGTACCAGCACTTCATTGTTGGGAAGACTGTAAATGATTTTCGTTTTTCCTTCAATTATTTTCTCACCAACTTTCAAAGCTTTAGAAAAGAAAAAAAATTGCATATATTCAAACGTGTTAAACAACTAGTGTACCTAATGTAAAGAATTTTGTAACATTATATGTCATTAAATTTCTATGGATTATCAGCCTCCATTGTCAACAACTCAACAGGCATTCCAAGACAAGAGGTTACTTAAGCCCCAAATATTTCATTTATCTCAACCTTCATTCTTAAAGTTTCTTAAAGGGAAGTGAATACTATTTTCTTTTTGAGGATTATGATAAAGTAATGATCACAAACATTTATTCTGGCAGTCAGCTAACTGGAATCATCAATGTGACTCTGTGGAAAATGTGCATTTATTGTTTGGTTTTCTTTAACGACTTAATAGAGTCTGCTGTGGTTTTGCAATTAATCAGAATAATTAATGGCCAGTCAGAGAGCTTTGTCAGCAACTACTTTACTATAATTTTCTTCTTTTTTAATAGCTGAAATAACCAATAATCCCTTCTGAATTTTATAGAATAAAATCTAAAATAATCTGATTCTATCGTGAAGTTGTCAACACCAACAGTTCTGAATTAACCCTCATCCTACCACAAAAATTTAGAAATACAAACTAACAAATCCCTTGAATGCTTGTTTGTTTAGTAGTTCCCCAACATTTCTGGGTATTAGTCTAATGGTCCTCCCAAGGAGATGACTATTCAACTTTAGAAACTATATTGTTAGTTCTCTGTTTTTGCCCAACAGATCTGTCAACTTGTCTGTCTGTCTTTGGTGTATTTAAGCAGTTTAGCCACGTTGCAATTGGGGCACATATTTAAAGTGACCACTCAGGCATTTAGAAGAGAAACTGCACAATAAAAGAAAATGGTATTTTCACTTAAAATGTAAATGCTCTTTAGCTTCTTTATTGGAATAGCACACTATCTATAATTTTAATGTCTGTGAAGATGATTTGTTGATACACTTTGTGTATGGAGTCTTTCTATTCTGTGCCTCTCTAGCAATTAACACATCTTCCTTATCCTCGAAACAAGTTCCAGCATCACTTTTGGTAATATCTATTTCACTTTTAGCTTCATAGTTCAGGTCACGATCTACTGAGACATTACTGTCATGAATTCAAGCTCAGGCTTAGTTAGCAGCAAAACCAACAAATACTGGTTCTTAGAGTCATTAGCAACCAATTAACCATACATAATTTATCTTGTTCATTATGTACACTATCAACAGTATAAAAGTTACATCTTTCACAACCATCCAGCTTTGGGATAGACAAGCATTTCCACTGATTTACATCCAACGATTATTTCTGCAACATTTAAATAGTTCTTCTAGTTGTACATTTCACCAAAAAACAAAATATGGAGCAAGTACAAGAGATGCAGATGTGCTTTGAGATTTGACAGGTTGACCTGATCTTTCCTTGGCTTGGTCATGTTGTTCAGATGAAGCTTCCTGGTTTTTTAGTGATATTTAACTCACTAATGGTGACATCATCAAAAATGTTGTGCATTTTAATCTCTGTGCTTATAGAATATGGTTTATATGATACAAAATATAAAGTATCTGCTGTAACTACATACCAGATTAGAGTCTTGGTGTCATACTGCTTCTTGCAACTCTCAGTCTCCTTTACTTCTACACGTACCACCTATATACCAGTTATCACATCTTTTGCACAAGTGACATTTGACATGCCCAGCAACCCATCTCAAAGGAAAGAACTTGGGTTCTCACCGGATGTTTGATGGTGCCCTATACACTATCAAAAGTCCCTTTAACATGCCTATTGACACCATACAACTTCATCCAGATGGTTCATAGATAAGAACTTCCATTTAAATTGAGAAGCAGCCACATCAGAGAACTCTAAGACTTGACAGTGAGATACTTGACTGGACATTTTGCACAGTTAAGTCAAGATATTTGTGCACACTGTACATGTCACAGTGCCAGATAACCACAAATGATAACTTAGCTTTGATGTTCCACTCTAGTCCATGCCATGCAGCTGTATCTTGTTTTTTTTTTTTAAACTCACCTGTTGCAGACAGGTAGTAGTAAAAGCCAGCAGCAAGTCTGCTGAATGTGTGCTGCAGTCAAGTGACAATTCCAGCAGTTATGGCCAAAATCTTTTGCCACATCTGTTATCTCAGAAATGTGGCATATACTGGAGATATCTTACGAGAGTGAACAAGTTTCAAAGAGAAAAAGGAAAAAAAAAACAGTTGAAAACAGAGGTTTCTAGCCACTGGAGTAATGAAAAAGGAATAAATCCTAAGATCTTTGAATGAATTTAGATAAATTAACCAGTAATTGATACAGCAGTGATGAATTTGGAAAATAAATTCAGTCAAAAGAAAACTACCTTTGGATTTCAGAATATACAGATAAACCTAATACTAAGTTTCATAATTTAAAATATTACCCAATGGTGGATAGTTATGTAGATATACCCACCCAGTACAAAAGCATCATATTAGCCAGCAGTAACAGGTACTGCTAGATGGCAGCTAAAGGAAGAAACAGATATTAGCATTGATTCTCTACTCCCACCCAGTACAAAAAACTCCTGTAAAATTCTGTTACCTCTGTCAGATTATTACTGAAGTTTCCTACATAAGTGAATGATTATAAAATTGCATGCAATTAACTTAAACTCTATCATGGTGGATGCAAACTAAAGAACGGGTATATTAAAGCTTGCATTTGCTAAACCAAACATAAACAGCTTTAAAAAAAGATTTTTCTACAATTTATACTCATTGTTTATACTAGTGAGAGATTTCCTTTTGGAACATTCCAACTTCATTTTCTTTTTCTTCTTTAACTCAGATACCCAAATTTGTTAAAGTGATTGAATCCAGTTCAGCTCAAATTAAATTGAGAGTCAACAGAAATTTTAACCACATCTTTCAAAATTTGTAGATGTGGCTAACACTTTAACCAATTTAAAAGATGCCTGATTTGAAAAAAAAAAAAAAAACTGGCCATACAAAGAAAATTTGTAAGGTGGCTACACAATTACCTGGTTAATAGTCTGAGGATAATTTAAAAGCATATTACTTCAAGATACATGGATGGGGATGTCACTAGATGTACGACTAGGAGCAATTCTAATTTTAATATTCATAAATACTCTTTGGATTACAAAGTCTCAGCACTAGCAGATCCAGTTCAATGTATATAAACATATTATTTGGGTTTTGTTTCGATGAAAGCAATGGTAAACCTGCGGAATAGTAGGTATTCAGCCCATATATGGAAAATAATAGTTTAATGTCACTGGTTAAAGATCTCATGGTCTATCATTCATAGTTGGTTTACTGCCATGTAAAAGTTGGTTTCACATTTGTGGCTACTAATCCAATAAAGATTGTTCTATGGAAATTACTAAAAGATAAAAGAAATTTGATTTGTTGGAAGCAGTAAAAAAATAATATAATTCCTTCCTACATATCCATCACTTAACTATTTTTCATTTATATTTAATTACTATCTTGTTTAAAAAATATAACTTAACCACTACATATACAATCACTGTTATACCAAGGTCAGGTTAAGATCCCACATTAGTTCAGCAAGACTTCCAATGTCCAATGGTTATATCCACTACTCAACTCTACAAATTGGAAGGTTAATGTTTTTCCATTTATTTATACTTACTCAACAAATCTCCATCACTATAGTGACAAACAAAGGTCATGAGCATTTCCAAGTAACAAATTACAATGAGCACTCAAATAGGTATTTAAAGTTTGTACAGCAAAAAGAATAAGTGCTGATTAAGGAGAAACTACTTTCCAAAATTAAGGATATTGTTTTATTTTTGCTGTTTTTGTTTTTTTTATATGCACAAAGGGAATAAATTGTAAATAACTGTGATATCACCAATAAACAACGCATCAGCAAACTAATTTTGGAGGACTTGTGAAGTGATTTTATTTAATGTAATATCCCTTTCCTGAAAATTACACAATGAAGGTGAGTAACAAAAGTATTGGGTTTCTAGTTAGAGTATTAAAAATAGTGAATACTACTGACAAAGAACCTTATTGAAAAATCTTAGTATTTTCAGGATTCCTTCCTAAATTTGTTAAATATATAGAGGTACTTAAATAGAGTAAGGCCTTTTTATAAATATGTAACCGTAACCTAGTAATAACCCTCCTGACAAGCAAACACAAAGGAATAGCTAAAAAAATTAGTCATAAATGTATAAATTATGTAGTTTTGTAAAGTACAAAATACTTTTCCCATCATGTTGTCTCCACCCAATAGTTCAAGTACTCAGGCTGTTTCCTTCTATCTTCACTTGAATTGCCTATGCATCTTACCCCATTCTGAACATCATGGCTATCGTGGCATGTAGTTGGTAGGTATGTTCTTTTAATCTGAATTTTCACACATACTTAATATCTTTTTGCCTGTTTATCTAGGTAGTGTTTCTTTTTACAATAGGTTTTATATTCTTAATGTGTATACATGTTGGCTGCTAGAAAGTTGAAAGTTCTTCAAAGTTGATCCGAGCCATCATGTTCAATGTTCCAGGTAAATAACAATTTTCGCAATCTTACTACGACTTCATTATTAGTTACGCCACCGGCTACCATTTTTAGGGAGGCCACTTCATTAATAGCTGTGTGGACTTCATACATGGCTGTACACATTATAAACATTTCTAATGCTAACTAACATAAGTCATTTTTATTAATACTAGCGGCTAGAGTAGTCTGCTGCGGCATGTCGGCTCTTGGAAGATTCAGCCTCGTTTTTGTTGTTGTTGTTGCAGGAGTTGGGAGTTACTCGGACTTCATGCAGGACATGGACTTCTGGATCTGTAGCAACCGTGGAGTTAGGGCCGTGCAGAAGATACCTGTACATATCTAATTTACAGTCCTGTACATATCTAATTTACAGTAACGAATTTAATTGGAAATAAAGAATAAAGATGAATATATTCGCAAACTAGAATAATACCATTATTACCATTATTACTATTAACATCCAGACGGGAACACACCACGATAGGCAACAGTAAGTACCGGTGCCTACCGATGGCTACGCAGTATACCACTATTATTAATCAGTCGAGAGCAGGCATAACTGCCGCTATGAACAACGATAACTCACCTGTATCGCCTGACGACATAATGGTGGGGGGGGCGGCGTGAGATACAGAAGAGACACAGAGACCCGTCCGTCCGTCCGTCCGTCCTCTCCGCGGTCGTCTGCCGAGACCTACCACGTGGCCGACGCTGGACGGATTCAGCCAAAATGACCGCTCGGTGTGGATACCTACATGATCGATTAAGTGTAATTGGGGGGTTTTTAAAATGTTTATTGGTAATATTCAAACAGTTCTTAACGTGTCGCGATTTTTAATCATCTGTACATTTACTCTGTCGTCGGTTTGGTTGGTTTCTTTTGTTTTTTTTTAAAGCGGTGAAACGGTATGAATGTTCCTCCTGGTAAAAGTTCCGGGCGGCAGAGAGGTGGGGGGGTAAATAAAGAGGAGGGGGGAATAACAAAAACAAAAAAAAAAAACACCTTTATTTATTGTTTTCTTGCCCGGAAATGGATTTTGCAGTTAAAAAGGTGGGTTTAGGTTTATTTTCATACCTGATTATTGCATGCTAATGAATTCCTTATTCATTATATTCTCCCCCTCCCTCTCTTATGCGTCTCCCGACTGAGACAAAAATAAACAAACAAACAGATTCCCTTAGCGGTCCCCGACCGGGCTCACACGTTCATTGCTTATTTTCCTTTAGAATACACATCTAATGCAGCTCGTGCCACCCTTCCTGGGAAAACCCCCACCCACCCGAGTAGTCGCAGACTCGGGTTTCTTTCTTATAAAACTACCTGGACAATGGAAAATTTGTATTTCAAGAAGCTGAGAATTGTACAGAAAAGAAAATTTAACAACAGGACGGAAGACTCGTTTCCGGGTCTTCTCCCATCCATCCTCCCCCCCCTAATTCCAGCACCGAATATGATCTGGTGCTATTGCAGAGCCCCCAACCCCACCCAGGTAGGGGTGGGGTATCTCGGGCGACGTTTTAGTCACCCCCCCCCCTGGTTATGTCAGAAGGTCTGTCTGTCTGTCTGCATATCCGGGCGGACACAAAGGATGCGCTCGCTCCGTCCTGCCCCTTCCCCCGTAAGTCCACGCCCCATGCTTCATGAAGAATCCATCAGCCCCCCCCAAACACACACACACACACACAAGCGAAAGCGAAGGGACAAACGGGCTTTCGTTTCGCTTTAGAAATTCGTACACAGGTGAGAGGATTTGTCGAGGGAGTTACACTCTTCTTTGGTACGGATAAACCCCCTTCCTCCTTACCCACCCACCTCTCTCGCGCCCCATTCCCGTCCCTCCGGCAAAGTTTTACCTCGTGACGGGAGAGGGAAAGGCGAGTAGGGGCGGGGTTGCTTAATGGAAAGCTCGCGATGCATGCCGGGAGCTGACTGGTCGCGGCAGTAAGGCCCAATCTCGCCGCCAGAGCCGGTCCGCTGGGACCATGTGGAACAGCACTCGCCGACAGCCTACCACCGAGACAGCATCCCTACCCACCGTCCGCGGAGCGACCCCTTTTAACACTTGCCCCGCCCGTGGAGTTCAGTGGACATGAGCGACGAGGAGCTGAGAGAAGCGTGCGGCGTGTTCGGCTGCGTGGCCACGGGGAAGTGGCCCGTTCCGCCTAAGAACACCGACCTGGACGTGGCTCACATCATCTGCCTGGGTCTGGTCGGCCTGCAGCACAGGTACGTACTGTATCGTTTGCGTGTCGCCTGCAGGTGCTGCATGCCGTGCTGTCTGTAAGGGAAACGGAGCGAGGGGGGGGAGGCCTGTACTCTTCATCTAAAGGTCGTCGGGCCTGCCACAAGATAAACAGGGGACGGCTATTTCTAACCCCCCCCCCCGTCCCGCCCGTCCCGTCTTCACCACAAGCTGTACCTGATGAGCAGTGTCACCGCTCCCCCCTCGCCTGGTGTGGCAGGGGACGACGACCGATCGGAGAGCTGGCGCTGCCTGCCGGGTGTCAGTTTTCCCCCACCCCCACACACACAAGGGACTCGCACGCGGCACCTCGTCGTGCGTGCAGCCGGCAGGTAGTCTGCTGGGTAGCGCGGTTTTGTTTTGTTGTTACATCGAGTTTCGGTCAAAAGCGCGCGAAATTCCTTCTCTACTCAGCCGTGAGAATAAAGAGGGAAATCTTAGCGCCTTCGTCCTGCCCCCCCCCCATACGTCTTTCCAATGACACACACCCCAGTCTACAAATAATGGCACCCGGGATGTGGAACATTTTAACCCTTTTAGTGTGGCGGTAGCGCTCTGGCTGGGAGGCGAAAGACAACCAGCTCTTAACTGCTTCTAAACCCCACGTGACACCAGGTTGTTGTTGTTGTTGTTTTTTAAACAGGGCATATTAATATATTTTAAGTTTGAATTTAAAAAAAAAAAAAACAAACAACACACAAAACGGTTTAGTTTCTAATTTTAAAAGCCCCCTTTTCCCTACCCATTTTTACAAAAGGCAGGCAAGATCCTTTTCATAAGACACTCTCAATACAATACCTGATAGGTTTGTAATCTCCCTTCCCTGCACCACCCCCCCCAAATAAATAAATAAGTTTTAATGGGGTTTGACATGACTTTGGAGCTGTTGATTAGTGGCAGGTGAATTTATGTATAGATCATCTTGCGCTAAATGTCTACATCTGTTAAGACGCCGGCTGCCCAACTTTGGAGAACCGAGTATTCCAACGACCATGCAATGCGAATAGAGGGCATCTCACATTTTGGCTGGATTTTAAAAAGAAGAAAAAAAAATTTTTTTTAAAGTTTTGGATAATTGGATTACAGGTGAACTGATTGTTAATTGTATGTTACTATTAGCTATGATTAATTTTCATTGCTAATATTACCAATCATAACTTACCAACGCATACCAGATGATAATAGATTGAAATGTTCTAAAATTGACAGTGGAATCATCTTGCGTTGTCTTTTTGTTTTTTTTAAAAGATATTAGGAAATGTAATGATGTTGGAACCTCTCCAAATGCTACACAAATAAGGAACGCCATTACATTGGCATGGTTAGCTGTGTTCTGCTCAGTTTTGTGGTCGTCTTGACAGGAGAACTATGGCATCGTCACTCATACATGTTTGAAAAGCAACATTAGATTAGTACAAAGAAAACTTTGTGTGTGAATGTTTTTCTTTAAACCTTAATTCATCAAACCAGAAGTCAAATACATGATATCTGAATTAGCAAAGAATGAGTTTAAGTTGATTTGTTTTCATGATTCCAGACTCTTTGAAAATTTCATCATTAGTGGGGTGTCTTTTGAGCTCAAATCATTAATACACTTGCAATATTGTCTTTTGTATTACAATGGGAATTTTCTATGATCTTTAGTTAAAAATGGTTACATGTCTTGTGTATTTATTACTAATGGAAGAAGAAAACCAGTACTTTGTGATGATCGCAATTATTGCATCTCTGAAAGTAATCAGATTTTTTTTCCCCTTTCTGTTTAAGTAATGATGGAACTTTTGCTAATTTTAGGCATTTGTTTGTTTTTTAATCTGATTTATAATTTATTTTGTTCAAAACGATATTGCAAAGTTTGCATTTAGTAGAGTGTATTGTTTTATTACTTCACAGTTGCAGCTTAATGTTCAGAATCTCTGAATATGAAAATAATGATGAATGGGCTTTGATTGTGTTAGAAATACATCTTTACAATGTAACATGCATGGATATGCAATACTTCTAAAACCACAAGATAACGTAATAATCCTAGCTGCTTGTGTTCAGTAAAAATGGCACTGAATAATTGGCATCCAGTGAATGAATATTCAAAGAAATGTGTTGTGCTACATCTGAAGAAGTATTCATACAGTGGTAATGTGAAAGAGAGAATTTCAAAAAAAAAAAAAAAAAAATGTGAAATAGAAACATAAATGTTTTTGTACTAGCAGTGGGATTGTTATTGAACTAGATCGTTTGGAATGAATTGAGCTCAGCAAAACAGAGAAAATACATTCCAGCTCATTAAATTCTTCTTTGAAGTGCCATATAGAGAACATAATAGGCTGTAACAATGCAATTTTCCTTACTGATGCATTCATTAGAAGAAAAATGATCTACTTTTGCAGTTCAGACAAAAAAAAAGAGGAATTCCATTTATAGATTGTTTCCTTTTACACCTTAGTGAGATCAAAGTTCTTTTTTTAGAAAAATTAAAATAATGTCATTATCAGGGTGAAGACATGCCTTCTGTGAAGTCTCAATGTCCCCAGCTGTCAAAAATACCTTTTGTAGCAGGAATGGCCAAAACACATTTGGCTGATTCAGCTAGATGTGGGTACTTTTGCTTGTAGGATTTTTACCAGCTGAAGGGATTCTTATCAAGTGAAATATAGGGCTTTGCTTTATATTGTAAATGTCCTGGAACAATGCTAGTAATGATGACATTACCAAGGATGTCTGACATGGCTGTTTTTTCTTGACTGGAGGAGAAAGGGAGGGGCTTGTGCAGCTCTTGCTTTACAGGTGAACTAAGTGTTTTCTGTTGGTTTAGCTTTCACCTTTGAGTGAACATAATTATAACAATTAGTTTTGTTTTGCATTTCAAAAGTAAAAGTGAAGCAATGCTAACCTTTAACAAAAATTCTGAAATAAGATAAAGATGTAACTACTTGCACTTGGTGGTTGTCAGCAGCCTAAGTAATCTTCTAAAGTTTTTCCATTAGGTCAGCAGGCATATATGCCTGTCTTCATCACCGATGACGGGTAGAGAGTGAAATCGGGGATTATTTGCTGTAGCCTCGAGTGGGAATTTCCAGGCTGAGGGTGGTGATGCAGCTTCCCTGATTGTGTTCCTGAGGGTCAGCATCAGAGAGAGAGAGAGTGATTAAGTAGTGGTTGTTTTCATTGGCTTGAAGTGTTTACAGCTTTTCCCAATATTACTTGAATCTTCTGCCGAAGTGACCACACTCTTTATGTCCTTTAAAACATAAGGGGCTGCAAAATAATAAAAAAAAAAACAAACTTGCAGGTTCCAGGAGAACAAGCCTCTTCCACATGTTCATTTGTGCCATTCCATCTCAACACATCCATAATTAACTTTTTTGGGCCACCAGTCTTTAACTAAGCAAGCCTTTCTTTGAGGATTGCAGAGGCTCTTGAGATTTGATAGAAGTATGATACTTTTTCCTTCTTTTTTTAAATACCAAGGTTGCATACTTCCAATCAATCTTCTTTTTTAGCCAAATTTATTGTGTTGGCATTGGCATTTTGTATCTTGTCTCCTAACCATCAACCAGATTTATAAAAGCCAGCCTTTCAATTAGACTGTGGTCTGAAGTGAGTGATGAAAAAAATGTCAGTTTAAAAAATCATATATTTTTTTTTTTAGTTCCTGTGCACGTGGAGAGTTAAATCCATAGGTTTTTTTAAAATGAAATAATTCACTGAGCTTTAACTGGTTTGATCCTGGCATCGTTCTTGTGCCATCTCATGGTGACGTTGCAGGTGAATGCTCTCATTCGTTTTTCCCCATGTAACACAGCTCCCTGAAACATTTATGACACATCATAATGTCTCTGTTGACACTGCCTGTTTTTCTTGGAGATTACTTTAAATCCAAAGTATTTCCAAACTGTGGACTTTTACAAAAGCCAGTGGTGTTTCTTGTTGTATATGACATGATATGCTTCTATAGAATCTTCAAAAGACAATCCACCACGATTGGCCAGCACCAAGACCAAAATATAGGCAAAATCTTGTTTCAGCAGCTGTTTACAGAAAATTAACCAGCCATTCCCTCATTGTATAGTGGAAAGAAAAAATGGGTTGAAGTAGGTGGTATAGTCATTTAAATGGTTAAAGTTACATTCTGCTACATGAATCTCAAATCAAGAGCTCAGAATCCTGTACAACTGGTTTTTGATTGACAGACTTTGCTTTTTGTGCTTTAAATTTCCATAAATAAGGGGATGGAGAGCACCATGAAAGCAGGCACTGATCGGTGATTTTACATATCTGTGGGTGCTTATATGGCTGGGCTGGTAGTTTATTGGCCTGATCGTGTGTATGTACAGGGTGCGGCAAAATGATCTGACACATTTGCATTTTTAATAAAAGCCAAAGAGAGTAAAGAACGAAAAATGTGTTTTTATTTTCGAAATGTACATAGAATGCCATTTTGTTTCATTTCGTTTACAGTTGCCGACATGAATTGGACGGCCGAACATCGCGCTTTCATCGTGGAAACCTTTATCAAAAACAACGAATCCGTAATTGCAACACAAAGAGCATTCCGTGTACACTTCAGGCTTGGTAGACATGATCCCGTACCTACTCGAAACATGATTTTGCTGTGAGTTACCAACTTGAATTACTGGATCAGCATTGAAACGAAAATCAACCAGCCGACCTCGGACTGGCAGAACTCCGGAAAATGTGGCAGCGGTAAGAGGTTCAGTTCAACAGTCTCCACGATGTTCGGCACGGAAACACGCCGCTGCTCTTAGCCTTTCCAATAGAAGTTTGCAAAGAATTCTTCACATGGAACTGCAAATGCATCCATACAAAATGATGTTGGCACAACAACTCAGCGAAAGAGACTTTAAAACACGCAGAGCATTGTGTTTGGAAATTCAACAACATGTCCCCCTTGCAGCTCTTGTGTTGTTCAGTGACGAGGCGCATTTTCACCTGTGTGGCAGCGTGAATAAGCAAAACTTACAATACTGGGCTGAGAATAACCCTCGTGAGTTGCACCAACACCCTTTGCATTGTCCTCGGGTAACCGTATGGTGTGCGGTAGCAGAATTTGGCATTTGGGGTCCTTACTTCTTCGAAGAAGACAATGTTACAGTGACTGTGAACTCTGGTCGATATTGTGTGATGCTAGACACTTTCTGAAACCCAAATTGAATTGAACTTGACGATAAGGACAATGTTTGGTTTCAATAGGATGGGGCAACAGCCCACACTTCTCGACGTGCGATGGGAATTTTGAGGGAGATGTTCCCCGGTCATTTGATTTCATTGCGTGGTGACATCGGTTGGCTCGCCCGATCACCTGATTTGAACCTGTGCGATTTTTTTCTGTGGGGATATCTGAAATCAAAGAATTACACTCATCGCCCTCGATCTATTGAGCAATTAAAAGATGTCATCGCCAAGAAATTGCTGCCATTCCACATGAAATGACCCGCCAGGCTATGGACAACTTTCTTGAACGCCTTCGACAGTGTGTGGACAATAATGGTACCCACTTGAGTGATTTAATTTTTAAAACCAAATGGAAAAAAAATGGCATTCTATGTACATTTCGAAAATAAAAACAAATTTTTCGTTCTTTACTCCATTTGGCTTTTATTAAAAATACAAATGTCAGATCATTTTGCCGCACCCTGTACATTGATTGGCTGGGTGACTAGTGCCCATATTGTTTTAAAGATTGCTAGGCTTTCCTCCCTCCTCCATGCAGATCTCTCATTCGCTTAATAAGATCATTTCACCAGCGAATTGTTACAGGCCTAGAACACAATAACATTTCATTCAGTCACCACCCACTGTGTAGACTAGGGATAGGCAAATTATCACCTGCAGCAGCATCTTGAATGGCCTGCCTGCTGCCTTGTGGCAAGATGTCTCTACAGCTCTTCTGGAAGAAGAACAGATCCCACTGAATGGTAAAACCTTGGTGGGTGTAGAACAATCGTGCACACAGCAGTACATGCTGGCAGGTGTGGCGGCTTGTGCAAAAAGATGAACGAAAAGCTGGGTGCTGCCCAGTGTCCTGTTGTGATTCGTGTCAAACTGATGACTGGAAGCTAAACAGCTTACACGTCCACAACCTTCTATCACTGATGAATCATGACAGTAGCTCCAGTTCCAGAGACCAAACGTGCACAGGGTATATGAAGGCCATACAAGCATTTGGCAGCATCTGCTCAACACTACTGAACCCGAGTCTTAGTGTTTTCAATTCCATGGGTGGTACTTTTGTAAACTAAAAGTGGACAATGAATGCAGAATGTTCACTGAGGGCTGGACGATGAAGTATTTCTTAGGTTTAGTTAGAAAATCCATGCTTGATCTTCCACAAAAGTGGCAATTTTCATTGTGTAGAATGTAAGTCAGTCTTATTAAAAGAAAAATGCGGGTAGCTGCAGATGCCCCGAGATGTTGGTACAGTAAGTTGTATTTTATTCTTTCCTTCCTTGGAGAGAGAAGCACCAGCCAGTACAATCTCATAGTTTTGTTTTATGCCACAGATTGGACCTAAAATTTAATTTTTGAAATAAATTTATGTATAATCCATTTTTTTTTTTTTGCAAATGTAATTGTGGTAAACGATGCTGCTACTATACCAACCTGCTTCCCAGTTTCTACCTGTAACCATGGATTGATTTAATACAAAAAGACAGTGATCAGTCAGTTGAATGATAAATTCCACATGAACTAGTGTTGACTATTCTCTTTTTTGGTGATGTCATCATCATCTGCCAGATCTTTTCATTGATGATCTGCATATTATTTTATGAGGATACTTTGTTTTAATTATTTTGAGAGAGAGTGTGCGTGTACTTTACTAAGATGAAAGGTGAGTGAAATGGTTAATCTTTATAGTAGAAATACTTGGCAACATTCAGAGCAGGTGAGTACATATCTGTGTTGCTTCATTTTGAGAACGGGTCACAGGCTGTCAGAGATCACAGGTAGTATATGGATGCCACCCTGTATGGAATTCCACTTTTCTTTTTGCTGCTTGTTTATCATATCCCCTTTTACCCCTGCTGTGCACTAATTAGATACTTTCATCCTTGGATTTTTGGAGGTGTGGGAGGGGGTGTGTGTGAGACAACTGCCCCAGATATGGATTTGGGATGGTGTCAGAATGTTTTCAAATAATTATATGCAATAATATTGCAGATTTTCTACTGTGTTTTTTTTTTTTTTAGTCTTTTGTGTATATGTACTTTTAAAATATGATTGTTTGTGCATACATGTATGTCTTTAACAAAAAAAAAAAAAAAACTAATTTAAATTTGAAAGAAACCAAAAATACAAAATGGTGGATAACAAATGTCAACACATTTATAAACAACGTTCAAAATACTCTGGTATTTTTATTGTATCTGCTAGATTGGAGCAAGGGGAGGGGATGCTTTGTTTGAGGAATAAAATGAACTTACTTCATGTAAAAACTGAAATTTTTAAAGTATTCTGTAGCTTCATAGTAGGACCTCTGCTGGCTTTGATAATTTGCATAGAAGTATCTGGTGTACACTGGGATTAATTGAACTTACTATAATTCCTTATTAGTGATGGGGAGAAACTTAGACGAAACAGGCTGGTTCAGAAGTATAAGAGAAGCTTTCCGCTGTAGCTAAAATCTCTCAAACTATGGCTACCACAATAACCAGATAGAATGAATGCTTTGTTAACCCACTTTTGTTATTCTCTGTGGATGTGGGAATTATTGTTTGTTGAAGTATTTTCTTGCAGAATATATATCAGATTTCTAACTTTTGAGATGATCCCTCTTAATTCTATATGCCTGATGCATAGTTCCTTTGCATTCATATTGGTACCTCATGCTGGTATTGCTCTCATTGTTTTTCTAAAATTCTAAGAATACATTGATGCTACCTGAATGGTAGTTACAGCAGTGCCATCTTTTTCATGACCTTTTCGGTCATTGTATAACTGGACAAGTGCCATTTAGTGAAAGTGATTTGTTTTCTTTGTCCATGGACTGGGTTTACATGCTTATCTGATAGCTATGTTAAGATTCTTAGCAGGTAGTCCATATAAAATTACATTGACAGGGAATATAAGATATATAGTGCATGCTCAATGTTTTCAGTGATGGCTGATTTAGCAGATTCCAGTGGGCTTTTTCTCACTATAAATACAAGTTGCATTCCAGTGTTCTGTTTCCTGGGGTAAACTGTAGCTAATTTTGGGCAAGTCAACATCGTGAGGACAGTTGACTCCAGGCATCACCTGGATTCACCTGATTTTTCAGGTAATTTTATCATTGATCCATCTGACCTGAAAAGTTCTGCAGAGCACATCTCTTACATGATGTGAATTTTAAAACTGATGTTTTCATAATCAAACATTATATGCATTTTTTTTTTCTTTTTGAACAAAAACAAACCAGATTTTCAATGAAGTAAGTTGAGGATTAGGTCTCTTCCCAACATCTTGATAATCTTTTCTTGTCAACATGAAGACTGAGGATGGCAACATGGAAAGATTGTCAAAAAATGTAGTGATGGGAACTGTGCAGGCTCTACTTTCTGTAAATAACATCACTGTTTGTATCGTAATGTTTATATGCTAAATGTGTCTCTAAATCGTAGTAAGTACGTATAAAACAAAGCAAAATCATGAGTGTACATTCTGCTTTAGCTGGCAAAAATAAAACTTTGATTATTAGGATGTGAAAACAAAATAGTTTGCACCGACTGTTGGAGTTGAAAGTTTTTTGAAATAGGAATAAAATTTCAAAGCATGCTGAGACAGAAGTGGTTAATGAACCGTCAGATCGGTTGGCTGATTTTCTGCTGATCTTCTGTGTTTACACTTCCTTGGTTATCCTAGTGTATGTGTGCCATCATTGGTCTCAGTACTTGAGAATTAGATACTACAGTGAACTTTTGGAATAGTCTTTAAAAAAAAATGCAAACAAATCTTTTGGAAAAACAAATTATAGATGTACGCCCAGAACACATCAAATTCCAAGATGGTAGATTTTTTTGGCTGGGATCAAGCACCTACCTCCATTAAAAAAATATTATCATAAAAATATACTACAGTAACATCTGTGTTAATGGATATGTTGATAAAATATACTATTTTTTTAATGTCTAGTTGAGCAGACAACTAACTTTTCTGTGTATGCCATGTTTATGCTCTTGTATAGCATTAACTGCCATTAACTTTGGGAATCTTGGTCATAAAACCACCACTTTTACAAAAGACATTTTCCATGCTCCTGGGTAGATTACATTATTTTGATTGCTCTGTCTCTGTTGCAGGGGTCAAGAGAGTGCTGGAATTGTCACTAGCGCCGGAGACTCAACCCACGTGAACCAGAGGAAAGGCATGGGATTAGTCAATGCTGTCTTCACAGAGGAAGACCTCTCACGGTTACGAGGCAACCTAGGAATTGGTAAAGTAAATGATTCATTTTTGATCAGTAGCAGGGTTAGATGAAATAAAATTTTGCCATTTGTAAATAGATTGTTTATCTGAATCTGTGCTTGTGGAAAAATGCTTTGTTTCATGATTTTAGTTCATTCTCTCTCTGTGTGTGTGTGAAATTTGAAATTTGTTGTTTTGAATGCTACCTGTTGCAAAACAATTCTTAATTTATAATCATATCTTGTTTTTGCTTTGGTCGAAGTTTATTATTCAGAAGTATTTGCTTCATACATTGATGAACATTTCTGAGACTAAAAAAAAGCAATTCAACAGACTCAGGTTGGCCTATTCTTAACTATGAAGGCACAGGTTGAGATTGAAAGTTTCCACCTATTAGTAGAAAATATCTATGCACTCTGCCTTAACAAAACTCAGAATAGATCTTAACTGAATAGAAGGTGGTGCTGTGATTGGTTTTAATACTTGCAAAGGTTGAACCGAACTACTTTAAGATAACACTGAATTCTGCTAATAAATGTCTTACATTATTTGTAATAACTTTCCCTCTAATGTCATATGTGTCAGTAAATTTAAACTTTTGAAACTTTTGAGCTTGACAAGACCACAAACAACTTCGTAATACATTATGGTTGTACAAGATGGCATCCTGTACAAAGTTTGCATTGACTCTGATGTTGCTTTTTGTGGTCTCTCAGTATGAGGATGCCTAATTATCATTTCTTACGTGATTGTAGCATTGAAAGGAAGTTCCTCATTTTAATACATCTTACAACTAGGTATGATTTCCAAGCCAGGAAAAATTTGTTTCATTTTTGTCTTTTAGTTGAGCATTGGCACAATTAAATGATTTACTTTTTGTATTTTCTCGCAAGTTAACCAGATGAAAACATTTGCAAAAACTCTTAACTAAAGTTTTGCAGGCTCATTTACTTCACACTACTAAAGAATCTCACAAAGCCACCTTTTCTTCAGTCTCTCCACTTTTGGAAATCTTTTGCTGGTTGGACTTCACCGTGACAGCGCCGTATCCCTTTTAATAATTCCCAAATAATTAAAACTTTACAAGAGAGAACTAAACAGTGTTTATAAATGTGACTTCTGATAGTCCCAGAATCCATTTTGTGTTATTGCATACCTTTCTAAGCATTTACGTTCTTAAGAAGAATTGAGAGACAGTTTGTCGAGATAGAGATATACCAAGAGTTTAAAATGGACACTTCGAATGTGCAAGACCAACAGATTCCTTTTCTTTTTGTTTACCATCAATAATAGTTAGTCTCCGTTGAACTTGCTCGCTTTATTTTACAGCATGTGATGCGGAGTAAGGTAACCTTTGGTAGTGAAGCGGTGACAGCATTAACCAACAAAAAACACGAAAACATTGCACATTTTCATAGCGGACATCTTACATTGTCTTGAAAAAAAAAGCAATGCATATGGAAGATATTAGGGGAGCTTTCTTTTTTAGGCTGCAAGTGTTAGTCAACATTTTTACAGATTTTTCAATGAAGAATGAATAGTGATTTCAGTGTCGGAAAATGTTATCCAGTATTGTGGTTCAGAATCGATCGGGTTTATTGGGGTCAGAAGTATTGGGAGGAGGTGAAGTGGTATTTTTTTTTGCTTGTTAAGTTGGTACTCTGATATATGGTACCCAGCTCGTGAACCCACAAAATTATCTCCATGCCTACCAGACGGATGCACTGTCTTCTTAAGATGTTTACCTGTACATTTAAAAAGGTTATTTCTTGTGAGGTTTACACCATATGAAATCTGGATTTAATGACATATTTAAAAAAAGAAAAAAAGCTTTCAAGTCAGCAGTATTGGAGAACCTAAATAGAACCTTTTTTTCTTTCCTTGATTTTGTGTGGAGAAATAGTTTGACCTGGAGATCTAACAATCTTCTCTTTAATGTTTACTGCCTTAAAGTTAAGGAAATAATTTACCATTTTAAGATGACTGAGTCCTGGGTGAGTTGAGATGAATTGACTTTGACGAATTCAGAAAAACTAACCTGGTAAATGTTCCCTTTTGATCTGGTAGTCCAGGTGGAACTGAATTTCTTAACAGACATATTTGCAAGCTAACAGATTTAGTTTGCAGATGAGATTTAAATTGATGTGCATGCTAAATCTGAAATGTGAAGAACGGTGGAGTAGAGCGGCTAACAGCCAGTAGAATGTCAGGTCTTGCCAATTGAAACATCAAACTTGCAGTGTTGACTGTTAATGGGGTTAGTGATTATCCAGTTCAAGAGGAGCCATAAGACAACTGTTTATTTGTACCCAGGATTCTGAGCACTGGTGTGTGAAAAGAGATGTGGAAACCAAATCCTGACAATAAACTGCAAATGTGGCAGAACCATCAGGTATTATCTCCACAGTTTGAGGTACAACAAGAGTAGTAAGACACAAACTACTCATACCATGGCGTGTCATTAATTGAGCATTTATGTCTTTTGAAATTAATTTCTTTCTGATGAGTTTAAGTTTAAACAGATCTCAGACTAGGGTCATGATGGTGCTCATCACAGGAATTTGCAAGCCACGACAAAATGTTGCCTGACCGTGTCATGGTGTTGGGTATGGTTCGAAACATTCATAGCTGGCAGGTTGCAAAGGAACTAACTTCTGCCCAATACGTCAACATTCTCCAAGAACTTTTGTTGGCCTTTTCCAGTGGTTATCTGTTTCAAAGAGGGTAGTGTTTTTATGGAAAATGGTGCTCCAGCTTGCACTGCCCATGCAAAACAAAGCTGGAAAGATTGTCAAGGCATCACAGCTCTGCTATGGCCTGTCCATTTAGCGGACATAAACCCATTGAGCGTGTGTGAGATATCATCAACCGATTCTTGCATGTTTCCTAAATCCACTTCCTGAGACTTCCTAATACAGATTTTCTGTTGGATAGACTACTGATCACGTCCATAGATGTTTCAGTGCGTTGTGGCATAAGGAGTTTAGCATGGATTCTCTGGAATGTTTCCAGGTCTTTAACTTACAAAATGATGAATTTTAAAATTTATTTCTTTAATACGGACATACGGAAAATGAGTGATATTCTTCCAGCATTTTTTTTAGTAAATGAATATAAGTCACTGGCAAATAAAGTTAGTAATATTATACATCAATCTTAATCTTTTTCCAGGGCGTCTTGTATAAGCCATGATGGCTTTCTGCCTCTGTAAATACCAAACTAACCCAAGCATAATAATTTGATGAACCATAATAATTATCGTGTCCGGTTTTACAAACATATATGCAAATTAGAAAACTAGCCCAATATTAAAAGTATAATAGTTGATAAACTTTTTTTTTAAGTTATCATCTACTGTAATGGAAACTACAGTACTAACTTCTCTGGTGAGACATGAAGCAGATTGTGACAAAACTTCGATTCTATTCCTGAACAAGTTCAGACACTACTCGATGCACCTGGCGGTTGGCCAATTACTGTGACCTGCATTTGTTCACACTTTGCTGAGTGCTAAAAGTAAATTAACTTAGAGCGTTGCTCGAATGGTGTACAAGTATATTTGTAAATATCACTATGCCAATATTAATGTCATTGTCAGTCAAGAGTTTATTGTTCTTTAGAATATAATTTAAAGTTGTAATTAGTCATGCCTGTGACAAAGAGATTAGTTATAAAGAGTGTGGAATCTAAAATCCTTGGGAAACTGCTGCAAAATTGTTTTTATAATGGATTTAAGTTCTTTTTCATGTCCAAACATTTGTTAAAACTGTGTTATATTTTAACGACTTTATAATTAGGTTAATTAAAATTTAGTTTGATGTGTGTCTGGTTTGATTTTGTGGGTGTCCATCTTGATGAGGCAGGGTGGCCATACATCAGAGCTTTGATATTTCATTTGTCTTCATTCTGAGACTTAATGAAGGGTGTGTTATAGATCTGTTCTCTGAGATCTGTTTGTGCATGTGATATATATATATATTATAAGTCCTTGGTTAAAATACATTAGAATTTATATATATTTTTAGGTCACACTCGATATTCAACAGCTGGAGCATCAGATGCTATCAACTGTCAGCCTTTTGTGGTGGAGACGTTGCATGGACTGATTGCCGTGGCCCACAATGGAGAGCTTGTGAACTCCAAGTCACTGAAAAGAAAAGTAACACCTTTCAGATTAATGTTGACTGATCCATGTCACTGACATTTGTTTCACTTAATTATTTTTGTTTTCAAATTAAGCCTAAAATCTACCTAAACAACATTAGCCATGGTATAATATTTAAAGTATTGTGTGAATATTTTTTCACTTTTGAATAACTAATTATTGGAGGGGGAGTTAAAGTCAATAAAGTCTCTCTTTTTTTTGTCTTTGATTTGTAAAACCTTAAAAGATTTAAGAAAAACAAAGTCAGAAGTATGTTTCAGTGCTTCTGGTAAAACTTATAGGGTTAAAATAAAAGGTCATTTCTGTCATTAAGTCAGTAAAGTAAAAATTTTAGTATTAAGTCAAAAGTTTGGTTAAAATCTATTAGACGCAATAAGTGTCTCTCACAACAATTTTCACTGTTTAAATAAAGTGGTTGCTACCTCAGTTAGTTTGTAGTTGTCAATTAAATGGTAAAATGGCGAGTTTTGGTGTTCATTTTCTGAGCCACTGCCCTTTTTTTTTTGTTGTTTGAATTTCCGTTTGTTACCAAACAATTTCACGAACGTTCACGGCATAACTGAGCCATTCTGTTTACAACAGACAAGGATGCCTAAGGCAGCTGTTTCATCTTTGTCAAAGATTTGAAATGTAATCGATGAACATCCGGAAGAGTTCATGCTTAGACTAGGCAGTGAGCTGTGTTGAAACTGCGTAACTGCACTGTAATGAGACTGGGAGCGAATTTCTACAGCAACAATCGCCACGAGGCAGCCGAGCATCAGAGCCGATTGTTGGTGGGCGGAGGGGCCCCCCAGACAAACCTTTCTGATGTCGATTTCTGTTTTTGTAAAGGATCTCTTAACAGCTTTTGTCAGCAGATTTACTGCTGAAGAACTATTGATCCTGAAATCAAAATAAATTATTTCACGACATGGATCCGATCTTGCCATCAGAAACTACCTGTAGAGCGAAGGTAACTGATACCAGCAGAAAAGTGAAAGAATCAAGACTCTTGCTTTACAGAAAACTTGTGCATCTTGTTATCGGCATGAAATATTTGCACATTTCTGTCGAGTATGCGTAAGAATCTTGGAAATCCTATTTGAGACTGCCATCTTTCATGACTTGGTGGACAATCAGCCTATGTGCTGTTGATTAATCTAACGAAATTTTTTGGGGCAGTGATAGAAAAGACTTGGCTGCTGGTAATGGATACAGCACATTACGTGATAGCTACTGAAAGAGTATGTGAGCAACTGTAACCCAAACCTATTTTATATTAGTTGTGTAGCTCATCTGTTGCACAAGTGTGTGGTGCAAAAATATTGACAAACTGCTGGGATGCTACCAGCATCTGTCAGGGTGCATAGAGAGATTGTCACATTTATGGACTGCTGGTTATTGTCTGCTACGCTTCTGCTCGTTAACGGTTTAGTCACCTGTTCTCTGTTTCTATGGTTGCAGGATACACACATTTTTGAAGATGGATCATTTATATCTGAAAGGATCTTAGGAGGACTTCAACCAATCCTAGAAAAGATTGATTTTTCAAACAGCCAATTTTTTATCTGTGCATACCTAGAGCCAGCAACCTTTTGTTGTACCATTATTATCTACAAAGGGCTTTTGTAATTATAGGCTGTTACTGTACCTACATAAAAATTGAAATTTTATCATCATGCATTGTTTTTTTCTTTCTGATATGTATTACTTGTTACTGTTCATTGAGCTATTTGTCATCATTAACTTGCAAGTGAAATGCACCAGACTTGTGACAAATAAACAAAATGAGTTACCATTTCATCACTTTCCAGTTGAGAGACTGGATAATTGCCATGAAACAGGATGAAAGTATTCCAGTGGCTGCTAACACATACCTGCTCTGCTCACCAACGTTTTCTGGCCTTGGGCTTGTTATTCTGACATATATTAGTGATAATCTAGCATTACTACATAAATAAAGTCTTCTGGAAGTATTTACAAGCTTTTGACAGCACTAATATTGTCTTTATAAGAAGTTTTGTTTCAGCGTGTAATGAGATATTTGCACCTGGAATGTTTCCTGGAGATTAACTCTGCTTGAAATTTTTTTTTTTTAAGAACAAGTTCATACAAAATGATATGCGATCTTTTCCATATCAACGATTTAGCATACACATAGAAGAGATTATACAGGAATAGTCGCTGCTCCAGTCTCAACCAATTGCTGAATCTTATACGATTGGGTCTAATCTTGCAGGGAATATAACAACAAAACTCTAAGTTAAAAAAATAAAAGAAGCAAGAACCTAATTTAAGTCTCAAATTTTTTAAGTAAATAATGAAATATTGTTTATTGAGGGCCTAATTAATGAACCTGTATATGATTCCCACCATCTGTTGGTCCAGTTTTATTTTGTTAATGTCTTATACTGAAAATCTGGGAAGCGTTCTGCTTTTAAGTAAAGCAAAAGAAGAAAGTTATTGCCACTGTGGTGCAATTCATTTGCGGTATTTGATAATTGATTGGGAGGTATTTAAAGTTTTTCTTACCCCAGCTGTCTCTCTTGAATGATGTATTTTTTTTTCCCCAGCTGAGAGAATAACTGTTAGTCAATTACTAATTATAATGTATAGAAGTTACTCTAAGCAGTTCTGACCAATATGCAGATTGACTTTACAGAAGTTGGTTGAGGCTTGGTTACTAACATTCTTTCGTGATTCATTCCAAATTAATTAAAAGATCATAATTAAAAAAAATTTTCTGTTAAAGACACTTGTTTTAAATTGCAATGTACAGAAAATTCCAAAAATCTCTTTTCTTTTTTTTTTTTAAAAATATAAAAAAAACAGACAAACAAATGAGTTGCTGACTAAGATGGCGGCAATTTGAGCCACCTGAAGGTAACAGCAGGTAGTAAACTTGTGTCCGTTAAGCCATTAATTTGAATGATGGTTTGGAATATTGATAGCTTTTAATTGTTGCCTTGTTCAAGAATAGGAAAAAAATGAACAGGTGACAAAGTGTATGATTACATTTAGGAAAAACTGCCATCTTCTGAAGCATTAAAAAAAAAAAAAAAGTCTTATTTTTGGAATCTTCTATATATATATATCTAGATTTCTGAAAGGTAAGGTGGAATTCTAATCCAGGGGCAACATTCTGTGCCGAGCTAATATGTTAGGTAATGTTAAAGGGGAGCAACTCAACTTTTCTCATTCATTTTTTTTTTTTTGAATCAAAGTGAGACACATTTTACAACCTTTTCACAGCTGCTTCAGCATGGAGTTGGTCTTTCCACGGGCACAGACAGTGAACTCATCACACAGCTCCTTACGCACACACCGGAAGAAGGGGAACCAAACGGTGCCAATTGGATCGGGCGGTGAGCATTCTAAGTTGCCCGATTAAAGCGCCTTTGACCTAATTTGACGAGCGCCGGGTGAATTCAGTTTACGATACCAGCTGTAGCTTGATTGCATGAGAGCGCATGACATTCGTTTCATGATCCCTTAGCAGGCGATTTAAAAAAAAAAAAAGATTTTGAAAATGACTGCAAGTTTGAGGGGATGTTTAAGAAAAGACCAAAAAGAGAGAGGTACACTGAATAATTAGGGTTTTAGAAACTGGACAGGGATGTGAACGTTTTCTGTTTACAGTTCCCAGTTGTCGTCATTAACAAATTAGATGAGATTCTGCGTGGTCAGATATCAGGAAGTATTTTCTTCTGTAGGAGAATTGGTGATGAGCAGAATAAATTATTGGGAAATTGAAAATTTTATCAATGGGCATTTTAGTTGTCTGGGAGTGGAACCATTCCATAAGTCATAATATAGTGACTTCCTGGCTCATAAGCTAAACTACAAAAAGACTTTATCTAGGACACTTGCTTTCAAACTTGCTATCTTCCTTTTTTTGATATATATATTTTTAAAAAAGTGTGATTAACACTAATCTTTGCTGATTATCCTCATCTGGGCAGGATAAAGAAGCTGATGATGGAGACGTACACATCATATTCACTGCTGGTCATGCACAAAGATCGATTGTACGCCATCAGAGATCCTTTTGGGAATAGACCGCTCTGTATTGGGGCACTATTAACAGCCTCTGCCTTTTCAGGTATGTGTAGAAAAAGAGATCATATGATTTTTTTAAAAAAATATCTGTGTAGAGTGCATTTCATTTTAAACGGAGATTAGTCAGAGTAGATACCCCTCCAAATATCTAAAAAAAAGATTGTGTAGAATGAATGGCTGAATGCTCACTACAGTGCTTTATTGTTCAGATCTGTTGCTAAAATTATTGATCAGTTTATCAGATGCGAATGATAAGTAATTGAATATTCCCTTGAGTATTTCAGACATTAGAATATTCTCTTGTAGTGAGGATTGTGTTGGTCAAGATCTGTATAAACTCACCATCTTTGACAACTATGATGCACGGCTTTTGTAATGTTTTTTTAGAGAAGAGAACTGGCGTCACTTATGTATGTTTGAAAAAGCATAAAAAGTTATAGGTTCCCTGGACCAAATTAACTCTGTTTATTGATAGAATTGATGCTTCTTTTATTGTTTACTTTGTTAATAGTTAATATTATGTTTTTAAAATTTATCTAGATGTAATTGATGAAAGAGATATAGATGGCTGGGTTGTCTCATCAGAGTCCTGTGCATTTCAAGCTGTTGGTGCTAAGTACTACAGAGAAGTATTACCTGGTGGGTGTTTTCATCCAATTGATGTGTTTCTTTGTGTCTGTAGTCTGTTTTCTTTCTTTTTTCAAATGCAAATCACATGACCCTCAATCTCCTAAATAAGCAGGTACTGTGCACAGTCCAATTACAGAATGGATGGGGGGCAACAACTGAAAAACCACTGTAAATGCCCCTGAAACATTGCTAACAGGGGGAAAGTTGGGTGGGATGGGGCGGGGGACATTGTACAAACTTTCAGCTGAAACGTTGTCACTGCAGAAAACTAAACTATGAGACAAAAATGTACCATCGCCCAAATCATCCAAAACCACCTGACAGCATCAGATTCTTTGGAACCAGCAAACTTGGTTCGTTTCCACTGCACTCTGCAATACTTTAAGTGCACAGTGCATACTTAAGCTAATGGAAAATGCAAGTTTGTAATATGGCAGGTGCCCTGTAGTAACTGCCAACCCAGGTACTGCAGAACCAAAGAGCAGGAAGGGCAGAGACACTGGTATACAGGGTGGTCTGTCTATTTATTTGTTTCCAGGGTTTCCAGGATGCAGGTTCCTTCCAACACTAATCTTTATAGAAATCAAAACACGTGGTCTAAGAGCAGCATTTTCAGCATGAAGTCTATAGGGATAAGAGTTGTGTTAGCTATATGTAAGTAATTGTTTGGGAACTCTGTTAACATTTTATTTTGCTTACTGGAGTTGGAGATTCCATATTTCTATAAACATTTTCTTTGTAACCCTGTTGTAATTGTAACCACTGCTTTTGTTTATCAGAAGATGATGTAGTGCTACATTGGACTTTTATTATTTCGTCTTAAGGTGAGATTGTGGAAATCAGCTCATGCGGTGTCAGGTCACGATGTATAGTTCCGAGGCCAGAGAATAGGCCACCAGCTTTCTGTATATTTGAATATGTATATTTTGCTAGGCCTGACAGTATTCTAGAAGGTATGTACAACTACATAATACTTAAATTAATATATTTAAAATAATTTGTTCTTTTATAGTTCTATTATATTCAGCTTGTTTGTTTGCTTAGATGCTATCTGCATCAGATACTTTTGAGATCGAGATAATGAAGGTTATCTTTTGATTTTTAAATCTTTTTTTTTTAACTATTTGTTTTTTTTTTAAATTTATTTATCTATATATCACATGATGAATTAACTGCTGAGTTCAAGGTGTACGCAAAGATAGCAAATTGAAAATGTCAGAACAGCTGTTTAGTGTGGCCACTTTCCACTTTGGGTAATTATCTCTAAATTAAAAACAAGCAATTTGGAATTTGTTTTATGACAGTTTCAAATGTTCGTTCTTTTTAAGTTTCTATTAAAATATAGAACTTCCACACTGTTTTATTTGTTTTGTGATGCTATGTTGGATCTAGTAAGTACTTATATTGAAAATTTCTATAAAATCAAGATAATATTAGAGGGAATGAAAGATTGACATAGACAGAGAGCTGCTCAAATAATTTTCCATGACAATCTGCTATGCATGGCTTTATTCTAAATACACTATCTTCCCCTAAATTTCTGTATATCATTGGGTTTTCAAGTAGAAATTACTTATGTCATTTGACAGACCCAATTAGCATCGGTTGTTTAAGACAACAGCAAAACAAGTAAAAATGGTGGTGTAGTAAGCTAATCCGCAACCAGATATTAATGTGCACAGGGCTCTGCTTGGTAAATGCAGATTTTGCGTTGAGTAATATTTCCTACTTTACTGTTGTTCTTTAAAATCTGCATTGCCTCAGGGGTCTCATGAATGGATGTTAACTATTATCAGCCTAGCCTCTGAAGAAATAACTGATTTCCTAAGTCACTGATTTTCTTTTTTATCAATATTGTTTCATTGTCATTATTAGAATGTATATTATTAACAAAAAGATAACCAATATTTAAAAAAAAAAAAAATTGTTCAAATAGTTTTGGTGACCAGTAACATGGTTTGTCCACAACACCTGCAACTTGAAAGGTTTCAGACATCAAAGCACCGTCGCGTCTCTTTATTCGTATGTATAATTTAACAGCAGTAATATTTTTTTTAAATGTTGCTTGTCTTCTAAAGTTCTTAGTGGAGCATCCTATCACTGTAGCACTTTTCAATTGAAGCTGGTGTTGGCTACATTTGAACAAGCAAATTACATAATGTGGTATGTTGGAAATACGTCGAACTACTGCTCTTCTCAATTCTGCATTCACGCAGGCATAGAACTGGCGAAGTAAATAACACCAAGGATTTCTGTTTGTTTGCTCACTCGGAAAAGAAAAAGATGGCTCTATTCAACATTATCTACCCATTTTTTCTAGGCCAAATGGTGTATTCTGTACGACGACGATGTGGTAAGAAACTTGCTATTGAGTCCCCTGTAGAAGCTGATCTTGTGAGCACAGTGCCAGAATCGGCCACTCCAGCAGCCATGGAGTACGCTAGACAAGTAAGCTGAAAGTAAATTGGTTGTGAATTAACTAAACAGTTGTTGGGAGACACAAACCCATGCAGTAAACCAGTGTGACGACTTCTTGTTTTTTTCACTAACGGCTTTTAGTCAGTCTAGCTTGCTTGAAGTTTGTCTATTGTCATCGTTGTCCTATTTTGAATTACTTACCTTTGGTTGTAATGTGAGGTTTTCTTGTTGTCCAGCTATACTAGCCGATTAATCATCTCTTGATGATGTTTTCAGCTGGGTATCCCCTATGGCGAGGTTCTGTGTAAAAACCGGTACGTGGGCAGGACATTTATCCAGCCCAGCAAGCGACTGAGGCAGCTCGGTGTGGCTAAAAAGTTTGGGGCCCTAACTGAAAACTTCAAGGGAAAGCGAATCGTTATAATTGATGATTCAATTGTCCGAGGGAACACAATGTCTCCTATTATTAAGCTCTTAAAGTCATCTGGAGCCAAAGAGGTTTGAATTTAATTTTTTTATTTTAAATGTTGTTCTTTTGTTAAGTATTCTAGCCTTCTCAGTGCTGGAATCATCTGGTCTTTTCCCCTTGTATGTTCTTTTAGGAAAAACTTGGATTAACTGGTATTGAAGCATTAATACAGTGTGCAAAAATAATCTTAAGAATCTTTGTGCATGTAGGAAAACAAAGGAGTATGAAGTCAGAAGTTATCTTAACAAAAAAAACATTTTTAAAATTTTTTTAAAACAATTTTGAAAGATGGATATTCAGTTGATAGTTGTCATCATTTGCAGTTCTCTGTCCAGACATGCAGGACATAAGTATATGGCATGAGCTTTGATAATAGTAAGCCTTAGCAGTTCTGTGTTAATTAGGGAGAAGCATTGATTGTAAAATTACTTGATGATTAATGTTTGAAAACTACAAAATTAAAATTAATTTTCAAAGCTAATGAAACATTTGAAAACTATACTTAACTAAATAAGTTAATACAAGACATCAGGAAAGGCATTATAAGCTACCTAGATAAAGAGAGTTCCATTCTATTCGAGAGACAGTTAATAGCTTATATCAACAAGGTTTGATAATTTGTATTTATGTCCACTAATATCTAGTGATGGATAAAGAAATAATAATAATTAAAATGTCTGTCTGTCTCATTTTTTATTAAATTGAGTTTTTAAATCATTCAGCGTTAGAGCTAAACTATACAGATAATTTTATCAGATACTTTATTTGTGTGTGTCCTTTTAATTTTTTGCTAAGGATATCCAAAGCCCCCCAAAAAATTTTTCTGGACCCTCAAAGACCTCAGGGTTAGTGTCTGACAGTTTGGAAAAATATAGAGAAAACAGGAGTGTAAGCAAGCAAGTTATGTATAAGCCAGGACATCACAAATTTGGTAGATTGATTTAATGCAGTGCATTCCTTTACAAAAATATGGGACAATATTGGCACAGCTTCTGGACGCAGCTCTTCAGCGGGCTATATTAACCAGCTCTGTTTGTTTATAAACAAAGTAAATCTTCTAAAATCTAAAATTAAGCAGGGGTATTCTCCTTTTTCTTTCCTCTTAGGTTCATATAAGAGTGGCGTCACCCCCAGTCCTCCATCCTTGCTACATGGGAATTAACATACCAACCAAAGAGGAACTAATTGCTAACCAGAAATCTGTGGATGAACTTGGAGAGCATCTTGGTAAGTTTGTTTCTTCCGCTACTATGCAAGTGCTATGTTGCAGTATTACTGAGGCCTGGACCGGTTAGAACTAACTCCACTTATTCATGAAGCTTGTGCTGATATCACAAATGAACTGACTGCTCAACACTGGCTGAGATGTCACACGCTCAGGGATGGCATTTAAAATGTGATGCTTAAAAATATGAAAATTACATTGTGGTGTTGGGAGGAAATCAGATGGAACAACCTGGAATACAACGCTGACCAACCCGTAGACCTTTTTTCAAGTCACACTTATCATTTTCCCTTCATCAGGTTCACCCCCTCTCAGAGTTAGAGGTACATTGTTGTTGCTAATCTCAGTGAATCGCCATTTTTATATATCCTCTTGAGACAAAATGTAAAAGTTTGTTTTGTTTTTGTTCTTTTAGGGGCAGATAGTTTGAAGTATCTGTCTGTAGAGGGCTTAGAGTCAGCAGTGCAGGAAGGTATCCAACAGGTGCAGCGGGAACAGCCGCTAGGTCACTGCACAGCTTGCCTAACTGGGAAGTACCCAGTAAAGTTAGACTGGTAGCATATCAGACATTGTCTTCTAGGGATGGACAGAATCTTGTGTAGGGGCAAAAAGGATGGATTAGGAAACAACTTAGGATGTGGATTGCCTTTGTCCAAAGATTCATGAATAAATTATCACACAAACGGGTGTTTTGTTTATAAATAAATAAATATTTTAAAAATGCAATAACATTAGAACCAGACTTTTCTGATTTCTTTTTATATGCATACTGAGTGTGTGAATTGATCTACTGGTGAGGTTTTCAACCCACGAAGTATTGCCTGGAGAATAATCGGTGGGCATTTCTTCAAATAAAATCATCAAAGGAAAGAGGGTGTGTTTTTGTAATTCAAATTTCAAACACCTGATGATGATGATGATGCATATCTTAATTATTTTTATCCATTCAACTCAGACAATTTGTGAATGTTCTTTGATTTTGACCAGCATCATTCCGTCACCTGCTGCATTATGGGATTTGTTGTCAATGGCTGATTATTCATCTGTATCAAAACGTTTTTAAGATGGCAGATGCATCTTTAACAAGCAAATCTTTCATTGTAATTTATTGGAAAAACAACTGTCCTGTTAAGGGGTGTTTTTATTTACCTGTTTGGCACCAGAAATAATGGCAGGTCACATATAACTGGTTTCACCCTCATCCTTTTTCTCTTCAGCTAATGTTTTGTTTTAAGTTCTCTGGTGTCTAAGTTGCTTGTTTCTGGTTAAAAATGAATGAGGTTTTATTTTTATTATTATTGTTGTTGTTTGTTGTGTTTACTGATAGTTATATTTAACTCAAAAAAAAAAAAAAACTTCTATATTCACTTGAATATGGTGGGCAGGTGTGGAGTCCATATTTGAGAAAAGATACTGAATTACTGGCAATTGTTTGGCACAGATTCTCCAGAATTTTCTAGGTTTAAAGTATTTAGTGTGTACAGGGAGATTAAACTTTTTAGATTTATCTGGTTTGAATTGAAAGTTTTTTTTTAAATAATCAGATTTTGAGTGTGCAAGCAGAGAGAGAGAACTACATTTGCTAGCGCTAGAGGTCGCACACTGGCTACAGCTTCTACATGGCTTGGGTTTTGTTTTTTTGTTTTTTTGTTGTGTTTTTTTTTTTCAATTTTACATTGAATTGTGAATGAACAGTAATTCTGTAAATTCAGTCAGTAATAAACATTGCTCTTTACTGGAGAGCCACATGGTATGAATCTACATTATTTACTGCCTTGAAACCTGTCTCGGTTACTGCTAATCATCCAAATATGGAGATGAATTACTACTTTCTCTCCGGTACCTTGGTCCTGTAAGCTCGGTTGGAAACTTGTCAGAATTTTTGTTGTTCTTATTTAAATAAATCAGGCTGCCTACATTCCCTCCCCCTCTCTCAGACACAGACTGACACAGGCACACGCACATGCACATGCACACAACTAATGGATTCTGATTAACACAGCACCCTGGGAAAAGAATTGTGAATGTGTTAGAGTAGCGGAATCAAAAAAAAAAGGAATTAACTCCCTTTAATGGTTCCTTGGGAAGTTTGAAGTAAATATGTAGTCAAGTCTGAGTTATAGCTAATCTTTAATGATTTACTGTTTGTTTATTCAGAGTGAAGCAGATATTTTTTTAAGAAAAAGAAAAAAAAAACTATCCATGGAATATAGTTGAAAACATCCAGACCAGTCTTCTCTTTAGAGTGTAATGCATTATATAATTTATGAAATGTTCTGAAAAAATTGCTTTCATGTTACATTAAACAAGTGCTATAATTTATTGTTATATAATTAGAATTTTTTTTTTTTGTAAGAGAAGACAGTTCAAACTATTAAAGAGAAATACTGAGGTATATATTTACTTTTAAAAATGGTGGATTATCACATGGGACCTGGGGAGCAAATTACTGTAACACTACTACAGCAAGAAAAAACAAACAATACTCTTAAATAAATATTTTTATTTAAAATGTTAATGAAAAATGCAATTTCCAAGAAGAATTTGTAAGTGCATGAAATTTAAATATCTATAATTGAAAATTCCAAGCATAAGCTGTCTACATTAAATTATGATTGTTGTGTGATAAGTGTCAGTCGTGATTTAATGTAGACAGCTTATGCCTGGTATTTCCATTTGTGTGTTTAAATTGTTGCTATATGAAATAGTAATAAAACAAATGTGGTCTACAGCTGTTTCCTGCTGTTAGATATGTGCACTCAAGCTTGGCAAGCATTCCAATATGCAAATGACAAGTGTATGACTGGTCCAGTGTGATCTGTGCACATCAGAATTCATGCTCTCACACAGTATAAAAAATCCGACACTTATTATTGGTATCTGTATGCCAAACCCAGTGTGGATTGGCACTGCTACATGATCCCATCAATGAATCGATATTTCGAAGAGAAACAAGAAATAGTTGAAGATGACGACTGCCAGGTTTGGCAGAGTGCATTTGAGAATGTAGGCCTTTAACAAGAGGTGGAAGCTGTAGACTAAGTCATTGGGAAGTGGACAAGCGAGGACTAAGTGATGCAATTGAAGCAGACCAATTTAGCAGCGGTTCTGCACTGCGGAATAACATCAAGAGGTTCGGGAGTTTCTGGATTGCTGAGGGCTGAGTGGCCTGTCAATAAACTCAATCCTCTTATGTCATCGAGTATTTGTGAAAAGTTAATGTATCGACAGGAGCAGAAAATTAAAGACGCAATAGCAGAACCAAAAACGAATCAAATTTTTTTTTTTTTTTTTACTGATTGTGGATTCATCGTATGTCAAACAGCTGACTTCTGTATTCAGATTTGTTGAGTCGGAGGAAAACTGTAGAATGATCTATTGGATTTGAGCCAGTAAAGGAACCGCTGACTGCGTACTTGCGATGGTGAGCAATTTGGGTTTGGACGTCTCTAATTTTTTCTGCAGATGGTCGTATGACAGTGCCAGCCGGCCATGCTGGTTTGCAGGCTCATCTGCCGGTCGTTTTAAAAACGCACTGGGAGTTACCAGTATTAAAAGCAGCTGTTTCAAAAACTCTTGTTAATTTGTTCTGGTTTCTCCAGTTGGCTGCTTTCTGTTCAGCATCCACGTATTTCTGGAAACAGGTTTTCCACGATGAGGGTAGCCATTTGTTCTTGAAACTCAAAGGTGTGTCAAGAGCTACACTACACTTTGGTACACCTTAGAAAACTTATCAGAAGAGGTGAATCAGCCGCATGACGCCTGACTGGAAGCAACTTTCCTTCAGGGCAAGATGGAACGTTCAGAAACAGACCACTTTGGGACGCTGCTCTTCAACGGCTTATAACAACTGCCTTGCAGTTACAGAAAAAGCGACATTGACCTGATTACAGCAGTCCACTTCCTGCCCTCGTTTGCAGCTTCTTTACAAGATCACAATTCCACAAATTTGAAAATTGCTGTTTAAAAAAAAAAATGTGAACATGCATGGCTGTGTTACAGAATTATCAAAGGGACATAACTGATCTGACTCGTACTTGTAAACGAAAACAGTTTGGCAAGACCTTAGCTGAGAGAACCCAAAAGTTCTGCGCTGAAACTTTGCTGTAATTGACCAGTTGTTAGCCTGTCCTCTTCACTGACCGCATTCTACAGGAGGCTGAGCAACCACTTCGAAGTACCGTTTAAGCCAAAATTGTTGGGCATCACTGACACTCAGAAGTGTGCCGCTGAACTTGCTGCAGTTAATACCCCAGGGACCTGGAACAGGACTCTTACAATTCAAATTCTTTGTACAGGACAAGCTGGACAAATTTCCAGCCAAACTGCTGCAAATTTTAAGGCTAGTGTACACTGCTCTCAAAATTTTTCTGACCCTACCACTTACAAACTGTGAACATACATTTTCAACAGTACCAGGGATAATGAGCCAAGGAGTCTGGACCGGTGTCACAAATTGACTGATGACGTTGTACATGGTTTTTCCTCCCTCAAAGTTGGGAAGAAAGCAGTCATTTAGAAGGTAAGACATACAATATCTTAAAATTCTCTGCGTGTTTTCACATTTAGTTACATAATGGTATTATTAAAGTGTAGATGTAATGGGTATATAAAAGAGACAGACGTACAGTATATTGTTTACTGCTTCAGGGAATGATGAAATGTTAAAATGTAAGGTGCATTTTTTTATTTTAATTATAAAAATCACTGTAAAGGTGTTTTCAGACTCATGCTAGACCTGTAGCCTGTTCATTTTTCTTGTAGTGTACAATGTAAAATATGTATTTAAATTTTCTTTTTTTTCCCCTGCCATTACAATATTAATATATTTTAGTAAACAAGTCAATACGATCATTGAACATTGATGGTGGTGATTCAGTATTTCCTGAGGCAGTCATTTTGTAGGGTTTGGTGCATGAAGAAAATTGATCTGGTTATTCAGACATGGCATTATGTTTCTAATGGGGGTGTCAGTGTCCTTTGTGCTCAGGGCCATAGTGAATCTTAATCCACCTTTGATTGTGATAAAATGATTTAGGAATTTTGTAGCTGTGTGTGTGAAATTACAGATGCTGCTATGCACACAAGTAGAAGCTGCAGAGATGTGGCATGCTCATGTAGCGGTGGTAACCACAAATCATGGCTGGTCCTCAGTGTGACTCCAGGAAGTCTCTCTCGTCTAAATGCAAGAATAGTTACCCAGAGATAGATTGTACAAGCGTTAAACGTTGTTGTTGTTCTGTACCAGATCTTTGGTTGGTGATGCAAAATAAACTGGTTTGTTACGGATCTCCGAGAGGAGGACACTCCTATGTGCTGTTCATGGGCTAACCCAGACCTGGCGTAAGAATAAAATGCAAAGAATTTGGTTACTGGATTCTGATTTATTTTTCAAACATTACAGACAATTGAATTATTTCAAGGGCAAAAAAAAAAAGAAGAGAGAAAGAGGAGACACCAGAGCAAATTAGCATAGTTTTTGTTTGTGTGTGGTTCTTATGGAAGTTCTAAAGACTGACCACTTGTCTGCCTAGTAGCCAAGGCACTTGGCAAAATGTGGCATTTAGTAGTTTTGATGGAGAACGGAGAAATCTATTAGAAAAAACCCAACTCCATTTGTTGGCTCTTTCACATTATACACTATAAAAGAGTGTGTGTGTAGAACTGATAAGAGCTTACAAACATGAAAAAATTATTTTAACCCATTTTTATCTTGCTCCTATACGGAGAGACATTTACTTTTCCCCATTATTATAGCTCAAAGGTTACCATAGTTAAGGGCAGTCCAGTGTATCCAGCACACACACACACAATCTGTATTTGCATTTATCTTATTCAGAGTTATTTAGAGAATTCATTGAAATACTATTATCTATTTACATAGGAATTGGTCATGAAGACTGCAATGGTAGGTGAAGAAACATTTACAAATACCAAGAGCTAATTATCTAGAAAACCCAACCAGTCCTGTTTGTTTTTAATTGGCTCATTGGGAGATGGGGAATAACTAAAGCTGACTATATAAAGATGATATGCAAACATTGGTGGGGAGAGTAGAGGGATAAAAATTATGTTGAATCCAATTTTATATAGCCTATATCTAGGTAACTAGGTTCCTTCTGCTGCATTTGATTGAAAACTTAGGTCTTGTAGCATTAGTATGAAATGATCACAAGCTGAAGAAGATTCCCCTGGGTTTGAGATTGTTATCTGTGGGAGTTGTACTTAGATCAGCCATGGGAACAAAGCTGCTGAAATTATGGGAAATCTTTTAGCCTTTTATATATGTAAAAAAACTAAGTCAGTATTTCAGCTCCTATTTGAGAAGAACCAAGGTGGGAATTGAAGCTTTTTTTTTTTTTTTACAATGGGGAATCAGATTTCTAAATTGTATTACTTAGAGGCAGTTTTGAATGATCATTAGAAATACTATGAAACAATTAACTGATTTTTTTAAAATTTTGTCTGTACCTTTTACTAATTCTAAACAATGCCAGAGTAATTTAACATTGTGGATGAAGCTTAATTTCCAACAAGAGAGAGAAAGAATCAGTCTCTATGTATAGTATATTTTTGGACAACTTTTATGAGTTCTAGAACCGACCGGCTGGGGTGGGAGACTTAAACAGAGCAGCTAGGGACTGACTTTATGCCATCAATCCTCAATCAAGAGATTGCCAAAGCTGAACAATAGCTTTATCCACTTTATTTACCCTGAAAAGTTCTGTCATTAAAAAAGTGCTATATAATATATATATATATATAAACCAGGCAAATAGCTTGGTGTTAACATCAATCCAACATCATTGAAGATGAAACAGACTACAGAGGAAAAAGGAAAGGCACTTTTTTTTTTTTTTTTTTTTTTACAACTGAGTCTGGAAATTTCTTGTGATTGATGATGATAGATACCAGATAATTTAAGAAAATACTAATATTTATTCCCAAGTTCCAGTCAAAAATGTTTTTTCAAATTTTTTATTTTTTTTTGAAAACCAGCCATGATGGTTCACAACAAATATCTTTTCTAAACTCATTCTTATCTTTAAAAAAATTAAATTAACCAAGAAAAGGTGAAAAGCTGCAATGTGAAGAAATAGAGCATCTCTCTGTGAACCGAGAAATGCTCTTTACAAATGACTCCAAATTCTCCATTTTACCTAATCTATTTTTGTAAGAAAACAATGGTAATATCAATAATATATATATAATCAGGCACTGGTGATGAGATTTTATATCTCAAAGCCACACTTATTGCTAAAGGTCATCAAGTAATTTAAATTATTGTAGAGTTAGAAAGGTATTTATATACATATATATATATATATCTCTACAGCTGGAACCAGAAGCTGAGTTAACATGCAAAAAAATCCATTTTCTTTCAAAAATAAAATATAGTTAATTATTCCAGTCAGTAACAACTTTTGTAATTCTTCAGAGCTCAATCCAGGAAAGTAGAATTTAATCCCTTGATTTTTGTCTGGATTTTTAATTGGAAATTCTCTTCAGTCCCTTTGTCATTTGTAAATACAAAAGCCAATATAGTTAGTGATCCTCTTATTAGTGTTGAGAGAAAATAGGTGGTGGGATGGATCTAAGAGGCAGTACACTTCCTACCGAATAACGGTCATTCATCTATCCTAATCCTGAAACTTTCTCTCCATCACCATGCATCTTAACTTATTGCCAGACTTCCTGAAAAATCTTAAGTTACAGGCAAGCGTCCAACCTCCCCATGCTGATCTCTTCCGCTTGATGGAGAAACTTAGCCAGGGTGTTTTTTTTTTTCTAATGGATGCCTTGTGTGCTGACATCAGCACGCGAGTTTAAAGTGGAATCTTAAGGTACAGGAACATGCAATAATAAATAAAAATAATATATTTAAAAATAAAGTTAGCAGCAAGATCACGTATGTGTGGGACTCATACCCAACTGCTACTAACTGAATGCAAACAAGATGGTGGCCCCATGACAAGTAAATAGATTCTCCTTCACAGCAGCTGTTTGTCCATGTGACTAGTGTACCATCTGTGTCTTTTTACCAACTTATACACAAAAACAGAAATTGAACAGTTACAGCAATTTTTTTTTTTATACATCTGAAATAATTGATAACATTTTTAGGCAAGAAGCCCACAAAATACTAATTCTTTAAAACATTCTGAAAGACTGGTTATGTACAATATTCGAGCCCATCCTCAAGGCTTCTTCAGAGGCTCAGCAGCAGCAGCACCTGTTTAAAAAAAAAAAAAAAACAAAGCAATCAAGCATCTTCATGGTGAGTTATAACAGAGCCGAAGCCAGCAACCTTGGGTTTGCTAAATCAAAACTATATAGTGAAAAGCAGCAGTTTCTGGATTTAAATCACTGGATAGACCTGATTTTTTGAGTTCTATATTATCTTTAGGATAGAGATTTTGGAAAAGGTTCAGAGGGGATTTCCCTGCCTTCCACAGGCCATCTGGTCACAGGGGTGGGTGGCTGATTTGCGTATCCCTACAAGAACTCTTCATTTTTAGATGCAGGAGGAAATCAACATTACCAGCTGGTGAGGAGCAAGAAGAAATCAAGCCAGGGAGGCGTGTGAGACGGAGTGGATCCTGACTGGGACTCTAACCTGAGCCCTGTCTCCAGACCACAGGCTTAGAGAAGATTTACTAAGATAAGTAGCAATGTGTGTGTGTGTACTCTTGGTCTGCCATTGTTTCTCCTCTCTCATATCTAAAATTGAAGAGTTCTAGTAAGAATTTCCCTGCATTGGGACAAATGCAAATAAATCTCTCACTCTCTCGATTGCCCAATTAGAATTTTTAATGCTTTTGTGGGAAGAAATGCATAAAATTAGATTTTAAGATTGGCAACCATGTATCAGTCACTAGGATATGCTTGTTTTGGTGGTGGTGGTTTTTTTTTTACTAGTGTTGTCAGCTGAGAATGAAAATTATTTAAAATATATATTGGCCAATTTTTTTTTTATTTTTTTTTTAGTAGCTTTATAAAAGTTTTTTTAAAACTTCTTTCCCCTTTGACTTCCTGTATCTGCCTGCCTTTAAAATCTGCTGGAATTACTTCTTTTCTGCTTCCAGTGTATCACAGCAAAGTATGACTTCCTTTCTTTCTTTCTGGTTTTTTTAAGGAGAACCTCACCCTCAGTGTAAGGGTATGAGGTAGAGGTGACGGGGATCAGCAGAGTTTATGCTGTTTTCCAAATGTAACCGCAGCAGCAGCAGCAGCGTCTATTATACAGTAAGTAGTGATGCCACTCTAGAATCCTGGACCCATGATGATAAACTGAAGCAAGTTTCCCTGCCAATAAGCAAGGAAAAAAAAAAATTCTCACGAGGCATTGCTATGAAAAGTTGACATCTTTGGAGATGCAGCTTTTGTTTTTGCTTTTAGAATTACAAATATTGCAATTGAACAGTACCGTTTGTACCATCCAGGACCCCCCACCAACAGTTTTTTATATAGCTTGGTAATCCACTTTTTAGCGTACATCTACCTGAGCTCAACGGCCTAGTGTGGCAGTGCCGCCTCCATCATTGGTCAGTAAAAACTCAAAATTCTGAGTTTTAATAAACAACAAATCGTAATTATCAACCAAAGAAGAAAAAAGTAACTGAATAATAGAAAAAAGTTGGTTGGTCGGTTGGGTTTGGCCTCCATTACATGTTCCACTCACCTTTAAGTAATGTCAGTCGGGTTTAAAGCACTGTGACTGTAAACGGCGGTTCATGTCGGCTAGAATCACGTGGAACTGCATGGCCTTTTCTGCTGACATGTTCGTGTACATGTCATCGTCCTGATTCTGTTTCGGTTCTGAAGATGTGGCCGATTGTTAAAGAAAAAATAAATAAATTTTAAGCTAACTACCTCAGCAGGATACTGTCAGTAAGTTTACTAGAAACGAGAATATGCTTCACTGGCTGTGGAGCGGTGTAAGAGAAACTTTCCAACTCAGACTGATGCCCCTTTGCTGTTTTTGTTTACTTTTGAGCAGCTGATCTTATAAGCAGAGTGAAAAGATGAAATCTTTAATAACAGTATCAATATTAAACAAACATATAAATGCACAGGAATATCGGCTTAGATTTTGACAGTTTATTGCTAACTTCTATTTGAATGATACATTTTCTAGTTTTCTTGCTGTATTAGTCTGTTATGCAAGAGACTCCCGCTCCCACATCATTATAAAAGGTCTTGTTGGTTCTGTCCCCACTGAAGTAACCTGCTTGGGTACCACATACTAAAAAGGGTTTACCATTAATCAGTTTAGTCTGCATGACAAAACAACACACACAAGCAGCACATTCCTTTGTTTAGGTGAACTTTCTTTGATACCAATCACTTTGTAGTATATTGAAGCATTTGGGATATATATGCAAACAAAGTGATGTAATACTGTGTTTACAGATTTTTCCTTAGTAACTGGGTATCTTTTCCCTGTACCCATGTATGTATATAAACTCAGCAAAGCTGATGCCAAAATGACACTGATTCGTCTGTTACACCTACATATTGACCTGACCGTAAAATTAGAAAATGGTCCTAATAAACAACAATTACAGCAGCATCTTGTGGATGAATGCAAGAGGTGACATGATTGGTGTGTACTGAGCTGGCCAGGAAAGACGTTCTGTAAGCATCATCATTCCCTAATTTAAAGACTGGCTGGGTTCCAGACAGCCCCAGAATACGAATTCATTCAGTTTTTAATTTAAGATAGACAAAATGTAAGTAAATTACTGCAACTTTTAAATGTGCAGATCTTAGGACTTAGTTAAGCTTAGCATGTTCACAAATTACTGGTAAAAAGAAAAATATATATTACCTGGGGTCTCCGTTTTGGGTTTTGATCCAGATCCCCTTGGCCGGCCACGCTTTTTCTTTGCACACTCTGATCCAGTTCCACTGCTTGAACTCTGAAATCAAATGAGATTTTCACAACTCCTTTCCTCAGTTTACATCCTGCATAATTATGCAGCAGCAATGAAAAAAAAACAACAACAACAACCAAACATTAGTATTAATAGTTATTAATGAAACAATATAAACTAGATAAGAATTTAAATAATGATAAGGAATGACACCTTATAATTTTTAATTGTTTCTTCTTCAGGTGATACTGCTATATTCTTTATAATCGTATAAAGGGAAAGCCAGTACTTTAAGTGTTTTTTTTTTTATTTTTAAAGAAATCCCAGCATTTGATCAAGATTTCACGAAACATCTACAGTTAATTTAATTTTGTTGTTTTTTTTTTTGTACCCAGATAATAATATAACAATAGTTTTTACCAGATGTTTTCCATAGATTCTATTCAGTATTCAACTGCATGTTTTGGACTACCAATACTTTATCTAAAGTAAATAAAAACCTCTGGAGTTAGCGCTGATTTGCAAGCTCTTACCTCCTGCCTCTGCCGGGGTTTCCTAATGTGTCTGCTTAGTTCAGATATCATAAAGAAATCAGGCCTTTCTTTTCTTGTCCTCTCAGGTCTTCGACGCCTTCCCAACACAGGTTCCTCTGTGATCGAGGGAAAATAAAGCAGTTACTCTAATAAGAACAGAAAGTTAACCTCGTTAAGTTTTAGTCCTAGTTGTGTTGTAATATTAAGTTTAAACAATTAAATTTGGCCAACACTGTGGTACAGATAGTATTTTTCAAGATATTTAAACTCCTCTGTTAGTTAGCAGCAGTACTTAATTGTTGGGTTTCAGACCAATATTAACTGCCCCCCCCCTCTCTCTCCTCTCTCTCTTTTTTATAGTTGCTTTATTTAAACTCAATGATGAAGCCCCATCCACTTAACAGTCATCAAGTGACTAATGTGGCAGACTTCTCTAGATGATTTTCTGCACTCTTCCATTCTGTCTCACCAATTTATTTCTTACCTCGACCAAAGATGATGGGAGTAAATTGAGCCCACGGTGGATAACCAGTCTTATTTTGGAGTCTGGTGTGCTGACAAATTCTTTGCAGCGCTTTTGTGGATGAGTCAGGGTTAGACATCAGAATCTAGGGGAACTACGCTACTTTCTCTGCCCTTAACATCTGATTTTTGTAAGTGGTTTATTCTTTTTTCTCTAGGAAACTAAATCTTAATCGTTTTGCTGCTACGTTAAACTCGTTTAAAAGTGAAATCAACAGATAATCAGATCTGAAACTAATAACCTGATCAAAAAAAAATTAATTGGAGAATGTGGGGCAGAAATCATTTCCAGAGACTGCATCCAGCAGAATCTGCTAAACGCTGGCTGAAAATAAACTGTAAAATTCTTGGCGAAAATCTCTCTCTCTCCCTCTCTATATTGCAATAACAAGATGCAGAAATATCTGCGATTTTTAAAGCTGCCACAGTGCGAGGTTCTTGTGCCGGATGAAGCCGCCTCTTCACTTGTTCTTCGGTAAGAAACCTTGGTGCAAACTTCCAAGTGCATTACCACCTCAGACCCAACAGCCAGAGGGAAGAAACCTTGACATTTATTTTTCTACTATGAAAACTACAAATAGAAATATTGCACAATAATAATAATAATATTTTTTATTGCAGTTACCAGGCTAAATGGATAAGACTGTTCTTTAATGACAATGACACACTGCAAGTTTGAGGATCTTAACAAATGAGAGGAGAGAGAGAATTAAAACAGCGGTGTGATGTAATATAGCAAATTAAGAAATTAAGTAACCTTTGCTATCTTCTGTCTTTTGTGGTATCTTGTTCTTTGGTGCAAACTGATGTCCACAAGTGCAAAATTTGCAAGCCACTGGTACCTATGAAATAAAATGAAAGCAATAAGTCCACTACACCTCACTGTAGCATTTCTTTTGTAATGTGACAAAATCTGAAAACAACCCGTATGCCCCTTGAAAGTGATCTCTGGCTGATCATCTCTCTTCACTTCACTTCTTTTTTCTCTCTTTCTTATTACAATTTGGACCTTTAATTATTATAAACCAAATTAAATATTACTCCTTTGTCAAATGAAGAGTCCTGAAATCCAAACTGCTATCATCATTTTCTCATAAATTCCAGAATCATAGAATCATATTTACTTTGATGATGCCTTATAAAACAATTATTACTTTTTAAAACGCAGATTTTAAAATAATTTTAAACAGTTAAAAAGGATGATAAAAGAAAAGTTGATTAAGTATCTTAGTTAAAATCTTCAAAAGATTTTGGAGCGAAGCACATTTGAGCTCCAAGAAATTAGTATGCACCTCTGAACATCTCAGACACAGTAAAGTGGTCAGAGTTACATAACTATAACAAGTATTATAGATTAGCTGCCTGGAGAAAATTTTAATTTAATTAAGTACAAAGTAGTTTGCTAAGACAATATTATTTTGTGCTATAAAGAAAAAAGATATTAGAAACGAATTCACCAGCTTGAGATGATTATATACTTTCTTGGCAAATTTTCTGGAGACTTCAGAAACTTACCAGTAGCATGCAAAGAAAATCCATCAAGAAAGGTGGAAGTTATGTACCTATCAATGCAGTTTTCCAACATTTAAGAAAGCCATTAATTTTATAGTACCTGAATACAAGAGTGTATATATGGTGGTGTAAAAAGGATAGCAATATCTAAGGGAGATAATCAAGTTTAATAAAACCAGCCATGGGAGATAATTATTTGAAATTTAAAAAAAAAAAAAAAAATTGTCCCGAATTCAGAAAATTTTGTTGATTATTTTATATCTAAACAAACAACAAAAAATCCTTGTATTCCTACGTTTGTTAGCCTCCCTCCGGGTGTCAGGGAGCTGGAGGAAGCTTAGCCATAAATACCCACAAAAAAAAGTTTGTTTTGTTTTATTTTAGCTACACGTGAAACTTTCCAAGAATAAAGAACGTATAACATTTGTGAAGCTGACGGATTTCATCTGTCGGATATCCTTAAAATAATTGTGAATTATTATTATTATTATTATTATTATTATTATTATCTTACAGTAATTAAATATGGAATAAAACAATCGACAAGAGTTTTTTGTTTATGTTGTTTTTTTTTAAAAAAAGAAGAAAATCAATGAGAGAGAGAGAGAGACCTGGTAAACAGTAGTTACTAATACCGACAGTGGTATTTAAAGGGTTAATTATCCGACACGCCGGTATAGACGGGTGAGATCGGGGGTTCACGTTTGCAGGTGGATGAGGAGGGCAGAGAACGTGCTGCTCGTTAAAGGCCAGCAACCAACGTCTTCGTGCCGTAATCAGGAAGACAAAGATAAACGATGCCCCTCAACTTTAGGGAGAAGCCGGAGCACGCGCAGGACCCTTTTATTTATTTATTATTTTTTTTAAATTACAATTTACATAATTATTATTTTTGAAATTCAGTTTCACCCATTTTCTGAAAATGTCCGCCCCTCCCCTCTGTTGTTCCGTTCTTCATCCCGCCGCCTCAGAAACCGATCGAATCGATACGGACCGGGGGGGGGGGGGCGAGATCGAAGTTTGGCTTCTCTTCTGTTTTTGTTGTTTTTTTTTTAAAAAAAAAAATTTTAAAAAAATTAAAATTAAAATAAGGGAGAGCGCGCGACGAGCCGATTTAAAATTCGAGGAAAGTCACGCGCGCGCGCAGATGTTGATTGTTAGCGGTGACACAGGAAATAGTTCGGGGTTGGAGGGGGGGGGAGAGAGAGTGGGGTTCGTTCCCCTTCCCCTCCCCCCCGATCCGGATTTACTCGCAACATTCCGCAAGTGCGACTTCGAGTCCAGGGGGCCCGGGTGGGGGCCGGGCTGGGTACAAAAACAAGACGGGGGGTTAGGGTACGTGCGAGTTAGTAACAACGAGTCCTTCCTGCCTGCCCCCCCGGGGGAGAGAGACAGACATCGCGCGCACCATAAAGGGAACCCTTACCTGTCGCTCGCACTCCGAGCACTTCTTCACCACCGTGCGATCGTACCGCTTACGCACCATCTTTTCCTTCACCCTAACCGCCGGCCGCCGAGATGTCGCTAACCCTTTCCCGGTCCTGTTATTTATCGGGCATTTTTTCCTCTCTCTCTCTCTCTCTCTCTTTTCGTGGTGTTGTTGTTGTTGTTGTTGTTTTTTAATGGCTCTGATTCGCTTTTGTACTCATTGCGCAAAAACGGCGACTGTCTCCGCGTCCACTTCACTTTATTAAAGCAGAAAATAGTGCCAACCTATTACGTGTCTTGTCTCGCTCCCGATTGGTCAGACTGTGCATTCTGGCCGATATCACTCCGCGATACCACCTGATTTGCATTCTTCAGAACAGAATTTTTTTTTTTAAATATATATTTATAAAATCCAAGCCATGGAATAACTGACATACATACATACATAATTACACACATATATATATATGATATATATATGTATGATATATTTATAAAAAAACAAAACAAGTTTATCTTTGTAAAGTTTGCGGAAAAGGCGCAGGTGCACTGATTGATGATTGATTTTGATTGATTGATCTGTATAGTTTTTCCTCCTCATTCCCCAGAACTTAGCAGATCTCATCTCTTTGGAACGTAACTGTTTCTCATTCTTCTGGCGGAGATTCCATGTTCGCAGAAGTCTGTTTTCACTCCCCCCCCCCAGACATTTCCCATGACGAGAACATTTTCACATCGCTACACCCAGACAACTAAAGTTTGTTTGTTTCAAAGTAAAAAAAAAACAACAACAAAACAGTCTCGAGGGGTCCGGGTTACCGGTCGGTTAGGGTTTCTTCTAAACAGTGTTCATTTAGCTACTTCGCCATTTGTTACAGTCCGTTGGTGCTAGTACTCCGAGACTGATTTACCGTTAGGGTTCGGTATCCGGACGCTTGGTCCCCGACGGAGGAGCCTAACGCTTTATTTTATCCCAGTAGCCCCAACTGTTCCCCATCCCCTTGCTGTGTCGTGGCAAGCACAAGAGGTCGACATCACGTGCCGACGTGGGTAACTGGAAAGTGCGGACTCTGATCCGGATACACCTCACCTTCCTCCTTTGGATGAACAATTACAGCAACAACCAGGCTAAACGTCCAGTCGACCTGACTCTGGACGATCGCCGTGGTAAACATAGGGCAAATGGCGTTGTGACACCTGAGCTGTCAGTGGAGGAGGGCTCTGGTGGCGTTTCGGCATCAACCCCCCTCCCCGTGGTAACAACCGTTTCTGGAGCTGCGGACAACAGATCTGGCGTCCTTGACAACGGGTACGCGCACGGAGAACGACAGCAGCAGCGACTATGATCGAGGCAGTGATGGCCCATCACTTTGGAAATAACGAAAGCGTAGATTCTGAGAAGACTTAAATGAGGCTTTTTTGATGGTACAATTTATTTCGGTAGATAATAAATACCCTCAATCCCTTCCATGATGAAGCGTGTGTGTTTTTTGGTAACATTTTTAAGGATCTTTTTAAATTTTGTTTTGGTTTATGAGATATTAAGCATTATAAGAAATGTTCCTTCGGTACGGTAATTCGGACAAGGCTTCAGATTTCCCGGCTCGCTGCAGCTACTGTACTGGTGGCGCTGGTCGGGGAACCTGTGACCACAGGCGAGCCATTCCCAGTCGTTTTTCTGCATTTCTTAGCCCCAGCCATGTGTCGTGACCTTTTGAGCGGGGAGGTGGGGACCCATTTTGCAAGTTTTTCCCGGCAGAAATTTCAGACCCAGTCCGCCACTGGATCGAGGTTTACACTAACTGTCCTCTGGCAGCCACACGGCCCTCTCCAGAGGTGGCGACTGGCCACCAGCGGTGTCCAGCCATTTCTCCCCAACAACGCCCGATTAACAGTCGCTCCCGGAGCACAGGTGAATGGGGAATGACCAACTGAGTTCATTTCGTCTGGTCTTGCTGGCCAGCGCCGATCGCCTATGGGGAGAGTTGGGTCACGCTTGGCGTACATTCATATCTGGCACGCGTCGACTGGGTGGGGGTTGCCATCCAGGAAGCCCATCGGGAGGACTACCTTTCCGGGCCCAGGGGTCACTGGCTGACGGGCTCGTAGCGTCGGCGTTTGCGGTTGTGGACTCGGGTCTGTATACGATGCTGCAGCCGTAAGTGACCAGCGTATGATCCAAGGTGGCCTTTGTTTTAGCCTTGAACACGATACCAATTCCCCCCACACACACACCACCATCCCTCCCTCCCTTTGCCCAACTGGTTGTAGTTTTCCTCGGCAGAAGACAACGTGCGAGACGGTCTCTCAGACTGGCCAGCGAGAGTGCGGTCGGACCACGGTTCGCTCGAAGACTGTCGTGCGATTTTTCGAACGCGAGCGACTCCCCCTGATTCCCTGTACCCATCTGACTCTTACTTTCTGTTGCTGTTTTTTTTTTTTTTTAAAGAGGCGGTAAAAGGGACCGAGCACAGTCGAAACGTTTGAGACGTACCTGCTTTATCACTGGAGCATGCCGATATCTCGTGGGAGCGGGGGCCCGCCCCCCTTCGATCTTCTCTTCTCGGGCTTTCAGCAAGCATCAATCCGGTCAGTCGGGGTTATTATCCTCCACTCAGCTTTGCGTACAGGGGGTCGGTTGTCCGAGGTGGAGCATTGATCAGCCGTCTACACGGACGAATCGCCCTGTTCCAGTTTGAGTATTGGACGGGCTCGACAAAGCCCGGTCGCTAATCCGGCCAGTTCATCGTCGACCCCTCATCGCAGTGCGCGAGGAGCAGGGACGTGCCCGCTGTAATATTGGTTCAGCATCCTTCTCAGTATTCAGTTTGGCGGCGAAGTAGGCACACTCCTTTCTTATACCTCGTTAGAAGGTTCTCTCTCCAGCGGTCTCTGCGCTGGCTTGGCGTCCTGCATCCGATAGACGCTGTTCCCGAGTTTGATGACGTCCAGCCAGTTCCCGACCAAGTAAAGTGGGTCCATCCATCATCCGGGATGATGAATGGGTGTTATCGCCGTGGGTTACAGTGACGTCACAAGATCCGTGCATCCGCATTTGTTCGCCGGTACACGTGGTAGGCAAGAGCGGGCGGGGTCGCTCAGACTCGCCTCGCCCCCCCCCCTTTCACGTGTTGTGGACCGTCGACCTCCGCCCACCTATGTCAACCATAACCGATATCGGGTCAGACTGTCTACGCGATCTAACATGGAACGAGTCATATGGCTGAGATGAGAGCTGTAGGAGACAGGAGACGGTCTCGTTCCATTGAATCCCCTCGGCCCGGTTCAGAAGAAGTGGGTTTTGCGTGCCCTACCTCCTGGGAACACTCATGTAGATGCCCTTGATGAACTGACTGCCAATGTTAAAAGTTTTCCAACTCGGTATAGGAGACCGGGGCCAGCTGTGGCAATTAAAAAAATTTTAAAAAAACTGCTATTGTCGCCCATTTTGCTGCACGACAAGAGGTAGACAGACACGCCATTCTCTGCGTTCATTAAGGGCCATGGACCTTACTCATAAAAATGAATGTCAACAAGATCAACTCAGCTACAGTCGATTGAGATAACTAATACATCTTGATGGAAAATCAATTGGTGGCCACAATTTATCCCCACTGCATTTATAAACGCCGTCGAGGTACAGGGTCACGCACTGTGAAGTAAATTCTTCGTGATATAAAACAAATGTTCAGATATTTAGTCAGGTATATCAAATAAATAGATCACTGTTCTTTAGGCTCAGTGTGTGGGTGTATATAATGCATGTTTTCTCTAGCCTGTGCGAAACTTGAAAGGGTAAATATCCTAAAATAATTAACAGTCCTTTATTGATTGTAGGTCTAAGCATCGTCACAGGAAAGCTTTGTTGTTGGTGGTGCTGTCGGTAAAAGACGAGTACCGACGGCCCGTTGTTGCACTGATAGCAAGGACATCTTACAAGCTGGTCCTGCCTCTTCATCGAGGCAGTTGTTGCCCTCCCGTTGCTACAGCGACGGCTTGGGTTGCCGGGTCTCATCCCCAGCTGTAAATGCCACGGCACCGATCTGTTGCTGAAAACCTTTTTCGTCTTTCCCTCCTTCTTTAAAGCTGGTCCTTCCTGTGACTTCTTTTTTGGCAAATATATATTTACCCATAAACAGTAAGTGGATTAGTGTGGCTGAGATGGCTGATCCACCACCACACACACACACACCCCCACCGTCTTCCTGGATGCACGCGAGAGAGATTTCTACCACTTCTTTTGACCGGTTACGCGGTACACATTGTAAGCCTTCTTCTTAAAGTCATTTATTATTATTGTTGTTGTTGTTGTTGTACTTTGCAGCAGAATACGACTCGGACCCCCTTCTTCCACCGAGGGCCAGGAAGTTGCGGCGTATTCCGAACAATCCTGCCACAACACCATATTTTGTTGGGTAACTCTCATTGACTGTCACCGGATGATGAATCGGAGGACGGCTTACGACCGGTATCGGTTAGGGGTGTAGGTAACAGCCAAGGAGTTAAAACACACGTTAGCACACAAATCGTAGGCACCCTAGGTGTGATTTTCGAGAAGTACCACACAAATAACACAGGGTTATTACAACTCTCGGTTTTACGACATCAGCTGTTCGGGGGGCGCCCTATATATATATATATATATATATCCAGGGGCGCCGACTCGAAGCCTTGTGCGTTTGTTCTGCCGCCCAGCCTTTGGGGGAAGGGAACTGTAAGGTATCGGTTCAGACGTCTCCCCGCTTTTGTTCACTTCACGAGGAAAAGGAAACGAACAATGTACGTATTTTATTTGTCGCAGGCGGGTTTCTTTGTCCCGCCACCCGCACGTGTGCATTGTAGCCCAGCGTCAAGGTCACGGGCCGCCCGCCCGCCCCTGGCGCGGAAAATAACAATAGTATTTATTCTTAAAACAACCGTTATGTTTCTGTAAGTGTCTGGGATGGTCGGGGTAGGTGACTGACTCGACCTGCTTCCGCAGAGAGCAATTAAGAGGTGAGAGAGGAGGGAGGGAGGGGTCAGTGACACCTCCCCACCCCCGGTGGCTGTTCAGCGGGCACTTGCGGTCCGGGTGGCAGGGATCACGTACAGAAAGAAAGTCATGACACTGACCGACCGACTACCTTGGGACGGTGGATGCTTGTCCATCCTTGTCCGGAATGTCTGCTGCAGCTGTCGAGGAACCGGTCAAACGATTTCCCCATTATCTCAGCTCCCCCCCCCCTCGTTGTGTGTGTACATCCATCTGGTGCTAAGAATCCACTCACCGTCTGTGGAAGACGTGGGTGCATATAAATACATCTGTGCCAGCTTTTTTTCATCCCTTCTTGTAGTGGACAGTAATCTGTTTTTACCATAACAAAGTGTCAGGGGTTGTAGGGGCAAGTTAAGATAGCTCTTGGTCTTTTTTGTCTATAAGAGCAGTATGGGTTTCCTGTTTTAATTCCTGAGGATCTGCAGTTTGCTTTCCTGTAGTAGTTAGAAAAATTGCTGATATGCATATCCCTGAACACCGCAAGAGAATATTCTGATAATACACCATAATATATAGGCACTCTTACAATGATAATCCAGTGATTAATTGGTGATTGGCCATTTTGATAATCTGCACATCCTTAGTACTAAGTGGCCGGAGCTGGTCTTGGATCTCTCCCTTTTTTGTTGCCAAGTATTTAAAATTTTTTTTTTTTTTTTTTAAATCAATGCTTTAGCCCATTGTACAACCATTGAGTCACCTTTTGCTACCAAACGGTTTGCTCTGCTCTGAATGAGTCCTTTTAAATTTTTAATTCTGGAATTTTCCCAAACAAAATTAAGCTAGAAGAAAACTCCTTGGATTTAAAAATTTGTTTACGTTCTATCAACCCACCTCCTCGCACATCTAATTCATTTAATAACTCTTCCTTTTATAAATATTAAAAGATATTTTTTCCATTATTCTTTTTTTGTCTTATTGCTTTGTTTTATTCTCATTTAAGGATGATACCACTTGAAAGACTAATGTACATTGTGTTATGATCTTGAACTAAAACAGCTGTTGTCATAAAAATACCAGCTAACATCAGTAAAGATTTACCAAACTAATACAGTACAGCTTAAATTAAGAATTAATGTACAATGTACAGAATTGATATTGATAAATTTGCCCTATATACTTCAGAGCGTGTACTTAGCACCAAAAATCTATTTGCTAAATATTTGTTTTGATCTCTTTTTAAAAAAAAAAAAAAAAAATTAGGGGGAGATGGGGTATTTATGAAACCTTAAAATCAGATTTAAGATATTTGATTGCTGAATAGTTAAATGAATAAGAAACTTGTCTGTTGACATTTTTTCTTGTGACTAAATTCATTCTGTATGAATGAACTGCATACAAGTTTAGTGAATAAAGGTAAAGGTGTGGTAGAATGGAGTATGTTAATAAGGATGGCTTGCTAGTTCTGCACCTATTGTACATTATCAGCTAACCTACCTACTTTTGTTAGTGTGCTGCTATTTAGGTCAAAATTTTTTTTGTTTGGCGAGTAGATTTCCATAAAATCGCTCCTTCAGGTGCACATAACTATTTGTTGTAAATCTAATTTTTTCTTGGTAAGACTGCTTGCCTTGGTTAACTTGTCTGGCTGATTTCAGAATAGCATTAATAAATGACATGAGAGGAAATGTCCTGATTTGTAGCTTATTTGATCTAGGGTTAGTCATCTATCTTGGGGATAATTTAACTGGGAAAATAGATGGTTTAAAGGTCATCTTGATAGTCTCAGAGGGGCTCTGACATTGTTCCAACATCAATAACTAGTTACTAATAACCTGATTTAGCTTGACAAGTTTACTAGGTTTTAGTTACCTTTATCTTTATATACATACAGAACTTAAGATTTTTGCACAGTAATCTACATTTTTATTCGCTGTAGAAAGAAATAAAACACTAATGAGATATACAATTTGATAAATGTACACTGTATAGTAGACAAAAATTAAATAAAAATTGTGTATACTATTATCTAGTATGTGCACCCTTTCGTGATTGCTTAAATGTCTTAGCAGACTCTTTTAAATATCAGCTGGAATGTTGTCTAGGAGCACTGTCAGTGTTTATCTTTTGTTTTATTCTGTCCAAATAGTCCCCAACATGTTCAGTGGTATTAAGGTCAGGACTCTGTGGAGGCCACTCTAATAAATCTGCCACCTATTTTCTTCACTGGACGTTGTTTTTTTTTTGACAACACTGTCAGTATGCTTTGGGTCGTCACATTGAAATGTGAATACTGAAGGTGAATTTAAAAAAATCTGGTTGCATTCATATTTTTTTTAATATTCTTACTAAATCTCCAACATCCATGGATGAGATATAACCCTCAAACCTGAATAGACACCCCATCCAAGTTTATTGTAGGCTGCAGAGATAGTTTTTTTTTTTAATGCTCTTCAGTTCTCTTTACATCCTAATTTCTCTTAGACTGGAAAATAAACATTGTTCTTGAGTCCAGTTTTGGCATTGGGTGGCTTGTTTCAGTCGTAGCCTTATTCTCTTCAGGTATCAAGGGTTTCTTGACTGGCTTCCATCCTTTAAGCCCACTTTGTCCCAAAGATCTTTTGTACAGAAGAATCATGAATTTGAACCATGGGATTTTTGCCAGATTTTGCTTTTATCTCCTTACTGGATCTCTCTCTATTTCTCAGAAGTTATCTCTCTGTACTTCCAGTCTTAAATAGCTTTCTGGATTGTCCGTATTTATCTATCCAGAACTAAACCAATATCTTTAAATTTCTTGATAAATTTTTTTTTTGAATGAGACATCTTGAACTTCCAGTTATACTGCTAATTTTGTATTTGGTTTTACATTCTCGTCGAGAAATGTTTTGTCTGTTAGCAATTGATATATGCTTGTCATTTGTTATTCTGAAAGGAAAGAAAAAAAAAGAACTTGTTTTTACAAGTTTGCCTAAGACTTTTGGACAGTAATGTTTGAGTTTGAGTGATATTAACCCTTGGTATTATAGCAAAAACAAAGTCCATGCTGCTGTTAAAATGATGACTAATGACAATATTCATTTCAAAAAAAAAAAAGGAAAGTTATATCCATCCACTTTAGTACAATCTAGAAAATACTTTTCATTCTTAAAAATCCCATTAAATTCCTTTCATAAAGTGTATCTATCCACTTTGCTTCATTCTCTCACTGGTAAAAAAAATGTTCTGGTAGGGCTGCACTTTGAATAGATCAACTGGGGATTGTGAAAGTAGCTGTTTGAACATTAAATAAAATGGCAAAAATCTACTTCCTGTTTGTTTTGTTTTTTTTTTTTTTAAAGTTTTTGTAACAATTTATAATTTACTGTGGACAGTGCTAACCTCTCAGTAATGACAAATGTAGTTTAAAATAACGTACTTGATAAACCTTTTCTTTTTACTGCTAAATAGAGAGTTGTTCATAGCAACAAATATTATGTCACTGGTGGCCATATTGGATTTATGAGGATGTGGTGCCCTATTACTAACTAAGAATAATGCTGATAGTAGAAATTTTATATTTTAAAAGATAATAATAATAAAGATTACACATTTGTTTCTATTTGACATAAATTAGCTTTGGCATTTTATTCTAAGCAACTATTAGCTAAAAATGTTGCTGATATATTGCACTACGGATCTTATAAAGAAAACAGACTTGAATAAGGGTCTCATTTACAAAGTGGATTTTTATCAACCCAGCTTTATTTATGGTGTTGTACACTTTTCATTGTTTTGTAACCCAGTAATCCGGCTAGAATTAATGTCTTTGTCAGCATTAGTGTATAACCAAATAACTTTTCCAAGCATGTAATGATGCACCTCACTGAGTAAGACTGATATGGAACATTCAGGTCATCTATTGAAATATTTTTCCTTTTAACAAGATTCTCCTTATGGCCATTTAATTCCATATCACCACCAGGTAATAAGCTGCTTTAAAACCAATGTTGATATTTCCAGTTTTAATAAACTAAGTTAATTTGACTAAGAGTTAAATAGCTTTCCCCTTTAAAAACCAACAGATGCGTTTGGTTATTTTGGATAAATACACTGATGTCAGTGACTGGTCTGCTAGATACATCAGAAGGAAGATACAAGAATTTCAACCTGGGCCTTCTAAATACTTCACACTGGGACTTCCAACAGGTAAGGTTTTGTTACCATTAAAATACCTTACAGCTTTTTTATTGCTGGTCACATTTACACTTCTTTTTTTTTTAAATATTTGTTTTATTCCTCAATTGATAAATTCAAAATTCTGAAATACCTTAAAAAGAAAACTGGAAGATTCCTTAGAATAGGGATGCTGAAGAATGAAAGCTAAATTGTCAGTTATTTTTTAAATGTGAATTATGATGATAAACATTCTTTGAATTTAAATCTTTATTAAAATACTAGTTTTTTCCTGAGTTGGAAGGTACATTATATTAAATATCTTCTGAATTATAGATTTTATTTGGTGGATCCCCTTACACTGTTCATAGATATAAATTTCAAAGAAAATTATAACATTTCCTGATGTCTCTAATTTACAAAAAAAAAGTATACTATTTCTATGTTATTAACCCTTTAGTTACTGGATGTTTTGCTGTGTACATACATGCCTTATGTCATAATGTTAAAAAAATATTTTTAGGAAGTACTCCGCTTGGAACTTACAAGAAGTTGATAGAATTTTACAAAGCTGGAATGGTGTCCTTTAAATATGTGATGACTTTCAACATGGATGAGTACGTAGGTAAGCCCAAGCTATGGAAAGGTTCTGAATACTTATCAATAAATTATCTTATGGTGTGCAGGTACTATATAACTGTATTTGTACTATGAAAAGGAATGTTTAATCTATAATTAACAAAACTTCTCTTAAATATGCACAGAATCTGCATTGTTAGAGGATGTGACATTCAAATAAGACTAATTTTTTAAATATAGATATTGGTAAGTAACTTAAAAAAGAAAGTGCTAACTTAAAGAACCTCTGCAAATTTGGGCCACATGGTTTTGTATAATGGTAACCTACATTTTAAACCAGATAGTCTTGACTTTAAACTATTTAGTGAGAAGTTCTTTTTAAATCTTAAAAGTCTCTGAAGTATTAATATAAGGAAAGGCTTTTATTTTAATGAACTCTGACAGATGCTAGAGAAGTAAAAAAAGTAATAAAAAAAAAAAATAGTAGTAATAATAATTTTGAGATTCTTGAGTCAAATGTATCCAACATTGCTTTTATGGCAATACTGTGATTTGACAATACCAGACACCTAGTGACTGAAAAGATACTACATCCTGAGTCTTTTCTGGAGTTAGCATTGAAACATTTTCGACAATTACTTCCATGTTAAGCTTAAAAACTTAATATTATAAAGTTTTTGTAAATGTCTCAAGACAGCTAAACTTTATGAAGGTATTAACGTCTTTAGAAACTGCATATAGCTCCTAGCTTAAAAAGCACTTTGAACTGATTCTTTTGTTTAGTTCTGCATTTTAACCCACCCCTCACCAGCCAGGTGGACACTTTCTTGTTGGTGCAAAATCCATGTCACTGCAGAAAAATGATTTTTTTTTTTGTTTTTTTCTTTAAGAATTTCCATGGGCAGAGAGAAGCCATTTGCTGCCCTCTATTTTATTCTCGGTGCATCACGTGAGAAATTATTGAAAAATCTCTTCCCCAACTTCTTAGGTAGAAACTCTAGTGAAGTGTTAATAATGTCTAGTACAACAATAGTACCACCTCGAATTACTAAGTGATTAGTCCTGCGACAGCGCTGGTGACGTTCAAGGAAGACAGACAGCATTCCTACCGATGATAAAGTTAAGTTTTATCCGTTCATTGAAGCAGAAGCACAGAAGGCAGCGTGCAGCAGTAGGTTAGAATTGATCATGTGTGCTGCCTGCTTCCAGTGTTGTATTGCCTCGGGACTACATCTGCATACTTTAGTATACATCTGTACTGCATTGTGCTAAAAACTCATGTCGTTAACCTTTTCATTTTTTTCAATTTTCATTCTGAAAGTTGTTTTGAAGTCTGTGTGATGTGATACATTCAAATATCATCATTTTGGATGCATCGACGACCTAGGAAATGTCAACAACCCCATAGTAAAGACTGGCTTGTGAGGGAAGGTTAATAACTCGTGTTTTTAGATATGCTGGTGTGGCGTTAAAATCATTCAGTTTTTTTTTTAAACAGGCCTTCCTCGAGATCACCCAGAAAGTTATCATTCATTTATGTGGCAGAACTTCTTCAAGCACATAGATATTCAGTCAATGAATGCTCACATACTGGATGGTAATGCTGCTGACCTCGATCAGGAATGTCAGGCTTTTGAAAAAAAGATTAAAGAAGCTGGTGGTATAAAACTGTTTGTTGGAGGTTTGTTGATCCAAATATTTTCTTTTAGTGAAAAATTAAAAGTAACTAATTTTTTTTTTTTTAGAAATTTCTCAGACATTGAAATGGGAACTTCTTTTGGGGGAAAATGTTGACGTATTATAGATAAAAATGATGTATTTTAATTATAATAAAAGTTTTCAAAAAATTAAGCACTATTCAAGATGTTCAAAAAAGTTTTAAATGGTAAACAGTTTTTAAAAAGTTAGTGAATTATGGCTTCCTGCTGTAATTTTAATTTCTTTCATTCATTCATCAATAAGGTATTGGGCCAGATGGTCACATTGCATTCAATGAACCTGGTTCCAGCTTGGTATCTAGGACAAGAGTGAAGACCTTGGCTCAAGAGACAATCATTGCAAATGCCAGATTCTTTGGTGGCGACATCTCCAAGGTTCCTTCCATGGCTCTGACAGTAGGAGTGGGGACAGTGATGGATGCTGAAGAAGTGAGTAGACTTGTTTTGTATTGAAAAAAAAATTTTTTTTATTATTATTATCTTGTTTGATACTCCACAATAGTTAGGCATTTCATGTAATCTTGTTTATAGAATCCTGGTTTCTTCTAACAAAATGATTCTGGAAATTATAAATATCAATGCAGATGTTTTTATTTTTAAACTTTCTATATTACAATATCATCTATTTCAATCTGTAGTCTTTTTTTTTTTTTTTTTTTTAAAAGGGTATATGAAAAATTTGTATGTAATGTTTTCAGGTGATGATTCTGATTACTGGAGTACACAAAGCACTGGCCTTGTCTAAAGCTATAGAAGAAGGGGTCAATCACATGTGGACTATTTCCGCCTTCCAGCAGCATGCACATACTATATTTGTCTGTGATGAAGATGCTACCCAAGAACTTAGAGTCAAGACTGTTAAGTATTTTAAAGGACTTATGCATGTCCACAATAAGTTGGTAGAAGATGTGAAAGGGAATGCTACAAATAAGTCTTAACAAGGTGGTAATTTGTTTTTTTCTTGTAGAGCTGATACATCTGAGATTAAATTCACTACTTTTGTACAAACCTTGTAATACGTTTGGAAAACTATTGCTTTAACCTACATATGGTGCATCAGTAAAACAGTTCGTTTGATTATTGACTTTTTCAGGAAGTATTGCATGTGGATAAAAGTTTTTTATTCCCATTTAAAAGGTTATACTAGTGTTACACAACAAAAGAATTTATCAGCAGTACATTGTTTTTATTTCATGCAATAAAGAAATACAGTTTGGAACATATACAGAGAGGAGTTTTATGTTGAAAAGAAAGAAACAACCCAATAATGAAGAATATATTAATTATAGAAATCAATAAAAAAAATTTATTATCCTAAGCTCTTTGTTGTCATTTTTCATGAAAAGTTTAAAAACTGAAGTTATAGACTAGTAGTTTATATAAGGGGAGTGACACCTAATCTGTCTATATTTGTATATCTTTCCAGGTAATATCCAAATAACATTCAAAGCACTTCATCCTGACAATACACTATCCATATGATAGAAGTTCTTGAGAACACTCAAAAATGTTAATCATTTCTTAGTTAATTAAATTTTAATGCAGCTTGCCATTTATTAAACAAGTTCTTATACTTAATCTTTATTCCATACTAATTTCAGGTTTGTGTGTTTTTTACTGTAGTTGCACAAAGTATTGGAAAGAGAGAGAGAGGAGAATCTGTTCTAAAGTTCTGCTTTATAACATCACCAAAGAGACAGTGAATTAAACATTTCAGTTCTTTAGAGAAAAAGATTCTTTATCCTTTAAGTTGATTAGAAAAAAGCTAGTCTTCTTTAAACTGGAAGAGAAGTTTGCTTTTATTGAATACAGGGTGTTTATAAAGTCTGAGAGGTCTGTGTTTAATAACTATTGGAAACAACAATCTGAATTACAAAATCATATGAAACTTTTTTGTGGTGCAGCAATGAATCCTTAAACTTCCACATAGCTGTCATTATTATCAGTAATGCAAAGTTCAGTTATATTTGCCAATACTTTAAACACATTCTTCAATTGTTGGGGTGTGATTTGACAGGTAACTTTCACTGATGCAACCTGGCTGTAATCCAGAGCAATTTCGATTCCTAATTGAGTTGTCAGATGGTAAATCTTTTCTGAGTTGTTGCCATTGTGGCTTCACAATAAAACAAATTTTAAAGCCTGTTTTGTAATACAATGCATTTATTGCCTATTTTATTTGGTTAAACAGTTACTAAACATGAAACACTCAGTCCATAATTTCAAATCTGTTTTATGCCACTTAAAAATAGTAGATTTGGTGTTTTTCCTAGTTACTCCTCAGTATGCAAGACACTGGTGAAAAATTTTTGCAGATTGGATTGGAATTGTAACATCATCTTGTCATTCTGAAAAAAAAAAATCCATGCCAATTTTCAGTTTGATTAAAACTTATTAATGGAGAGTTGGTTGCCCAGTGGTTAGATTGGTTCTCTGGTCCAGAAGAGTATGATCTCTGCTTGGGGAGACCTTGGTTTGACGTACCTCTTCCAGTATGGTTTCTCGGTGCTTCTCAATTCTCTGGAAACTCCCATCTAAAGTAAAAGAGTTGAGTAGGGATTGCATGTTCTGCATACATTACAGGTTTACCCAACTTGGCCTCTACAGAGGTATAGAGCTAGAGGCTTGTCACTGATGCACAGTATTATGAATAACTACTTGTAGCTTGGTTTTGTTTAATGATATTTTTAAAAAAAATCCATTTATGAAGATAAAACCTTCAAAAGGTACAGTGGAGGGTCTGATAGATCCTACTTTTACATTTACCTTGATATATGTAATCTTTGTTAATTTTATCTGCACTTTACATACAATACTTAACAGCCTTTTGTCTATTAAGAGAGATTATTTTAATGGAGTTAAAGAAATTTAATATCTATGAATCTAAAGTATCTTTTTTATGTAAATGAAATGCATCACAAATGCAGGAAAAAAAATTGGAGGGCTTCTAGTTGCACAGTTTCTCTAGTTTTTCCATAATTGGATGTAAAAGCTGAAGTTGGAATTAATCTAAGTTTGTATTTTTACTGTTGATCTTTAGTTTTGGTCTGTAAAATCTGGGAAACTAGAACCTTACCTCTTCACCTAAGAATAATTCTTTTCTGCCAACTGGAATGTGTGGAAAAGGCTGAACTGCAAATGCAGAGTAACCTGGAAATAAAATGGTGTCAACTTTTAAGTGTACCTAAGTATATCTGCTAGAGATGAATAAACAAGTTTTAACTTTGAAGGATAAAAGATATTAACACTTGTTATAGTTATAAATGGTTATTGCCTTTGAAGTTAGTAAATGGAAATAGTAAAATGACTGAAGTAGTTGGTATTTGCTTTGATAACACTTATGTGACTGCTTTCCTGGTCTGATTATCCCTAAAATGTGTCAATGGTTGGTTTAGTCACAGAGAATGATGTAGAATGTGTTCAGTTTTTTAAATAATGTGTCAACTCTATTAAGTTTTAAAGAAACAAAACAACTTACCAAATCTAGATGTCAAGGATTCTTCATAGAGTTTAATTGCCATTATGGCATCCTCTTCTGTAACTTCAAAATGCAGACTTAGTTTAGCAAAACTGGTAGCCAGTGAGATTCTAAATTAGAAAAGTTTGAACTGTTAATGAGATAAAAAGTAATCACCACAATAGTCCAAGATTTAAAAAAAAAAAAATGTATATGGGTTAAAAGTTGCTTTTTTTTTTTTTTTTTTTAACAAATGAAATGAGTCATTTAAAATTGTTGTTACAGATACACTGAAGTACACAGTTTAAACATTACTGCTATTTATTATTAGTAATTTTAGCAATGACATCCAATTTCAAATTTGCTGAATGTGTAGCAGTATGCTCAACTGTGATTGCATGGCTGTAATGGATAATAAAATGCCATGTAGCTGTTTGTGGTGTCATCCATTGTCTGTCTGAAAAGTATAAATTTATTGAAATTATTGTCAGGTACCTTAGATTTACAAATACGATTTTTCTTTAAAATAAATGTTCATTAAAAGATTTCACTGTTTAATAACCAATGGTAAAGTTATTATATTTGTCAAGCTGCACATAAACATTTGATGGGTATGAGTGAGTAAATTTGTTCAGTTAATTTAGAATAATTAGTCATAAATATTTATTTGAAATTTCAGTGCTAAAGCTTTCATCATCATCATCACTTCATGCTTCCAAATCTCCGCATTTAGGTGAATGATTTTGGTGTTTAGATTTTAATTTTCAAACTTCCAGTCATGCCCAAATCAACTTTGACTTAGTTCAAGGCTGACTTTTTAAGGAAAAAAAACAATCAAGTATGTTTTCTGTTTTGCCTTGATTGTGTAAGACTTACAGAATCTGAAGTGCTGACAGGGGAACAACAGAAGTATCTAATCCAGATGTTCTTACTCTCCTGCAAGCCATGTAGTAATTTTGAAGCAGTAACTCCGCTCTGTTTGTTATTGCAATGTGCCTCTCTTGAAGAAAACTCAAGAACTGATAAAATAAAACTTATACTTAATTTTTTTTTAAACAATTTATTTGACAGAAAATTTTAACCTCTTTTCTCTTGTAATCCACACAAACATTAAATTAAATTTAAAACACTATTTATTGTAGAAATGTTTCAGACAAGCTGTTAATATTTGGATCCCAACTAATGAGCTCTTATTTTGGTATAATAATAAATCTCTTTTCAATCATTCCTTCTTTAGCATATATATATATTAATTAAAAAAGTAACTCACTTATTAAACATTAGGTGAAGAAATGTTTTTATTTTAATAATTCTGTTGTATATTTTGCCAAATCAAGTACTTTATTCAGTGTCAATATTTAAAAAAAAAAGACTAGTACTTTTTTGGAGGAAAATTAACTTGTTTTAAAAACACCCTCATATACAAATAGAAAATTTCTCTTTCAATTTAATTACATATGGTTGACAAAATATTTCTCACATGCCAGTCATCATTATCCATCTTCCAATATTCGTTTTCAGTTGCTGTTCTTAGTGTGTGGTCTATCATTAACATGTGAATGCTTTCAGCTGTCTCATAATCAGTGTGATCTGTAAACTGCACAACTCCAAATGCACTGAAAGATTAAAATTTGATCTACTTTGAAGAAAAAATAGAATATAAAATGCCTTTTTATGTAAATACTAATATAACTTTAGTTAAAAGATAATATCTCTCTAAAAGGAGTAAAGTTTTAAATTTGTGATAACATTGCAATGTTCAAGAAAGAAGTTTTATTCAGAATTTAATTTTTTACATTATTTGTGTATTTGGTTGGGAAAGAGCAAATGCTGGGCTTTAAAAGGAAGAATTTTGCTAAAAAAAAATTTTAATGTTAATCACTAATGAATAATGTTTTGGATTATAGCGCAAATGAAAAAAATAACAAAATGAGAAGCCAGCTCAAAAAAAAAAAAAAATTGCCATAAGCAGTTATTGGGTTTGAAACACCTTTCTGATTAAAAAATATGTGAAACGCCTAATGTTTTCTTTTCTAGTAGTAATTTGACTGATGTAGATCTTTACTCTAAGAGAGCTTTTGGGATGTCTCCAGTTTCACTCTGCATAAAAATATCTTCAGAAGGAACCTTTTTGTGGTTTGATGAATCCACATATGCCCACAAGTGGCAAGACAATGGATATTCTAAAACTTGAGGAAGGCCTCCTGTGAATTTGGATCCAACTTCTAACTGGATCTTTCCACAGTTTAACACTGAAAAAAAAAAAAAAAAAAACTTTTTTGCAAAAGATATTTAATGATTTCCATAGCAAATTTTCCCACTACTAGTATTACCATTTTCATTCTTTTAGATTCAAATTTAATTTTAATGAGATTGGTTATATTTTAAAAGAAATATTAAATTATTGTATTAAGATACAATTTTGAATTCTTAAATTGAATTTCACAACTTTTTTTTTTTTTTTTTTGAAACTGAAATCATGCTACAAGAAATTGGGAATTTGTTTCTGGAATGCTTTGTTTCAGTGTTTTTGATTTCATATTTCATGCAGTATATCAGCAACAAGGAGATGTGCTTGTCATTTTTCTAGTTTTACCTGTTTGGAGGTTTTCTTTTACTGTTTTCTTTATCCTGTTCATGTCTCCAAGATAACAGATTCCTCCTGTTGCTAATAGCAGTGAGCCACCTGAAATAAGTTTCACTTTTTCTGATTGATAGCTATATAACTAATAGATTTACATTAGTAAATGTTATTTGTAAATAAAAAAGGACAAAAATAACTTAAAATTATTATTACAGTATTTTGTCTTCAAAAATAATTTTGATAAGACTAACAATATAGTTAAAACAATAACTGATTGTTTTCATTTATCTATATTCTGAGTTTAGAACAATTTTTCACACGTTCAAAATACTAGTTTCAAAGGCAGCAATCATATTTTTTTTTGTTAACATGAAAAAAAAAATCTAATGGTGGTAGAAAGATTGCCATCTTTAAGAATACTACTTTGTTGAAAGACTTTTTATTACCATGTTGCTATAGGGAAAAAATGCAACACCTTGACATAAAGAAATTACTTTTATTCCCTAAAGTAGAGATTCAAAATGAGATATTTTCATATGTAGACCTATTATTATAATATGGATTCTTTACTGTACTTGTCATGACTACAGTGTAACAACCACCTAAAAACTAATGAAGCAGCAGCCATAACTTCAACCTGCCCCAGATTCCCACGTTAACATTATTTTACTGAGAGCCAGAGAGAGAATCTGATTGTAAATTTTTGTGTACATGTGCTAATCTTTATTTCAATAAAAAAAAAAAAAAAGATAAAAGCATACCTTCAATGTAAAAGGAAGATGTTTCATATGGATCATTAGTCACTCTACCAGATAGGTAACCTTCGGCAGCATATGATGCAGATCGTTCGGCAAATTTTAATCCATGTTGAAAAAGTCTGTTTATAGCTAAACTTTCCTTGCCGATAGCGCACACATGGAGAGGCATAGTGCCGCTTTCCTGAAATTATTTGACATCAGATATAGAAAAGAGTGCAGTTTTGATTTAATGATTTTCATGGCGGTGATTTTTGTTTTGCTCTGTGTGGTATGATTCATTTTCTATTATTTTCTAAGTACATCAATAGCAAGTTAGTTTTAAGGGGTTACTGTTTCTTTTTTTCTTTCTAAAATCTTAAGATGGAGTTTTTAATATTATAACTAAGAGGAATTACGAGTATATTACAAATCTAGGAGAACCATTGACCAATAATGTTATTTGTTTATTAATTTTAACAATCTGAAAAAGGGTACAAAAATTACAATATCATGTTTCTGCACTAGAGATTGTACAGTATGCACTGGATTTGTTAAACAACTAATTATTGAAGTTGCAATCTCATTACTTTATATTTACACTGTTGACAGTTTCTTATCATAAAGCAGTATGCAGATTATGTTAGTGAATCAGTTTTCCTCAATAATAAAAAAAAAATAAAATGTTATACTACACTTCTTGTCATTTGTAGAAATTTTCAAGTATTTTGTTCTAATTTAATCCATAAAATTCTCTCAAATCATTAATTCAAATGATTTAGATGGTAAAGTGTTAACAGATAAAAATGAAGGTGTGTGCACTAATTGCCTTTATCCATGAGATGAAATGTAAACTAAATGAGGAGGTAACCATTACTGCAGTGGCATGCAGTTAAAAATTTTGTAAACAATACACACAATTACACAGCAAGTGAAAAACCAATAATTTAATCCAATGCAATAATCTCAAAATTAACTTGCTTAACTTTTTGAAATGTCTTTTATTTATATTCCTGTATATGCATATGATAGCTTTTATTCTTCATAGATGTTTGATTACACTTATTTTTTTCTGAACACACACACACAAATTTCTACAAAATTAATAAGCTTTGAAGAATTATCCATGCATAAATGTATTTAAAACAAACCATTAATAGTGTGTTTACTTTTTTTTTTTTAACCAATCCATTAAGAAATTATCTTAATATTTCTTATTAGATTGGGAGATTACACATTTTTATGGGTGAAAAGTAATAGTTGGCTTCAATTAGTTTTAAATCATTTGTTTTTCTAATACAGCATTATTAAATTCTAGATGCTATTAATGAGGAAACGATAGAATTGCAGTTAGACATATTTTGCACATGTAACTTACATGCAGAGCTGTCTGAGACACAAGGCTTAACAGCATGCTCAGTTTTAACTTCCAGAATGTACCCGGAGGTGTAATCCTTTCTGTGAAAAATAAAAACATGCTGTAAAGAAAGTGTTTGCTACATTGTTTAAATCCATAAATTTACTTTAAATCCTTCATATCCTGTGTCATTATTACATGCTTGCAGGACTAGTTGTTTAGTTTAGTTACGAGGAGGCAGGAAGCTATCATGGCTTATGAGAGACTTCCAAAGAAGAAAAACATTCATCAATACTATTTTGGATTGATTCATACTATCACTGCTAACTACATTTACCAGTGATTTATTTACAATTCTATTATATTGTCATTCACTTCCCAGATCATGGGGCTGGTGGACCCTCTTACCTTGATTTACAATTCTATCACTGAAAAAAAAAAAAGTTTTACAAAACCAAAATGTTAGCCACTGTAATAATGACCTCTAGTATTAATAAATGTAGACAGCAAAACAAATCTGTTGCTGCTCAAAAACTGTTTGCACTTTAGGTATTTAAGAGACCTAAATAACTAATATCTTTAGTCATTCAGCATCTTTTAAATATTTTGTTTCTTTTTGACATAAAGGTCATGAGGACATCTCACATCAGTGAACTAAAAGGGGACAATGTGGGCATCAGCCTTAGTGACAAAACAAATTACCTGGGTATGGATGGGGGGTTTTGAGCAGTGGTCAGGTGTGAGCCAGTCAAAAGCAGCTACCTGTGGAATCACCACAAGTATCTGAAAAATTCTTAATAGATCTCCTCTGTTTAGCAGTGGGAGGAAACAAGTGCCTAGGAAAAATCACACAGATGGACTGGTACAAAAGAGGGAGAAGAAATTCACCAAACCAAGTTGAATCCCAATGGGAACCAAACTCTGGCCACTGTGCACACTAATGGCTCTCTAAATTTGTAAAACCTGAAAATGTTCCAGTGAGTCTATGCTCAATTCTTTTCAATAAATTGATATTCTTTCTTAAATAAGAATTCCATGTCTGTGCAACATAACTGAAGTATGGACACAGATGGAACTACAATTTCTTTATTTTTGTTTGACAATTCATTCAATTAATTAGTTCTACTAACCTTTTTAGTAGCTGAAATTCGTTGTTCTTTTTGATAACCCTTAAATCGTTTTTTGCTAATTACTGTAATAACCACCTCAAAATGATTTACTATAATATTCTAATGATGTAATTATTAGTGGCTCCTACCAAAATTATAAGCAAATTCATGCCCCCAGGTGTTTGTATATAATTTGTGAGTGACCATATTTGATTACAAGGGGCAGCTATTATAATACAATTATTCATTTTTTTGCAATTAAAGAATAAGCTCTGCTTGAATAACCAGAGAAAACATTAGGATGTTCTTAAACAAAGAAAAAAATTATGCTGTTTTGCTTTTGTATAATGTGCCAACTGAAAACCAATGATACTATGAACAGCAGCAACAATACAAAATGAGTGTAATTTTTCTTGAAATTTATTGAAATTATTTACCTCCAAATAAATAAGCCAAACTCAGAGCAAAATTCCAAGGTGATATACATGATTTGTCTGAAAAATAAAATGAAACTGGGAAATAATTTATAGCTACTGTTTTTCTGACTTGTATTTGTAAGAGTGTGTTTTTTTTTTTGTGTTCAGACAAGCAATCTCAAATGTGTTCCAATCATAAGTATCCATGCAAACTGTATACAGACATGACTAGTCATAAAATCGGATTTCACTTTAAAAAAAAAAAGATAATTGCTCTTTAAAAATTATAATACCTAAATACTTCACTTCTCAGATACTCTCAGAAAAACCCTAATATCTATCTTTGACATGCTAATATTTACATATATATAAAATAAAATATTGGCCATTTGCAACTATGTGTAATACAAATATAAATTTAGAAAAGAATAATAATATATTTTTCTTTTCTGTAGTAAAATTTCATTTGGATTCAAATTCAGATGGTCTTTTTTTCTTAGTTTAGGTGAGGAAGTTAATTTTTAAAGCTTTATCAGCACTTTATGTTGATATTGCTATTTTTCATATTTCTCCTTTTTTCCCAGTGCAGCCATTGAGAAGTGTTATTTTTATTATTAACAAAAAAATTGCATTAAATTTTTGCATGCAATAAATTATGCTGTTCACATGTTCATATTTATATTAAATAATTAACAAAGTTTCATGAAAATATTTATTAAAAAAAACATTAATGCATATAAACAGCTAAGGAAGAAGATATTTTAAAGTAGTGTATAGAAAAATAAAACATTTGTTCTTACTGTTGTATAGTTTCTGTATACTTCTTGGCAGAAATGATGAATTGTTAAAGCTTTGAATTCTTGGAATCTGGTAATAATGTGGAAAAAATTGCATTGTATATATAAGCATTATATAGTCATTTAATTTAATTTCATCAAAATTTGGCCCCCAAATCAATGTTTTCTAAACAAGAAATGCTGAAATGCAACCCTGTAGCACCAGAGTTTTAATATTTTTATTTCATAACTTACATTATTTTGTCACACAGTACACTTTGTCAATTACTCTTCACTTTTTAAATGCTTTTTAAATACACAGTCTATGGTAGCTAATCCAGTTTCTTCATTTAAAATGTTATCCAATTGTTGTACACACATGAAACCTGATGGGAATAGATTCACTGTAATGATATCTGTCGTGGTTTCATTTGAATGTCCCTAGTAAATAAGCATACATTTCATTTGTCTTGAAAAAATTAGATGAGATAAGTAAGGATTTAACTGATTGTCAGCTTATACTACTAGATCCCTAATATTTACAAAGTTTCTTGTGATTTAAAATAATTGGTTTAGATAATCTTCCAGCCTACTCTAATTGAGAATCTTTTGCTGTTACTTTCCCTTCTAGTTAATGAACAGGTAAATGTAACTTAACTATTCTTTTTTTAATATTAGCACACACAATTGATTTTAAATAGGTTTTTGGCTGTTTCAGATCATAAAAGATTAAGGTTTAGATATGTAAAGCTTCTTAAAATTTGAAGACAATTTAACTTGTAATAATGAAATATGTTTGAAAAAAATTCCATGATTTAAATGTTACTGTGGGAAGGCAGACTGTTTGAATTGTATTACAAAATAGGTGTTTTCCTATTACCTTTCTTTGTTCATAACTAAAAACAAACTTTTGAAGCTATTTTGAAAATTCATTCTGGTTATAATATTTTTAAGCTATTCAGTTTAATTTTATGAAAATGGGATGATAGTATTTAAAATTTTCTTTATTGGTTTTAACAAAAGGAGACTCCTTTTAGGGACTATATATTAAAATGGTTAGTTAAACAGGTGTGTTAAAAGTGCTATCCAGATTTAATTGAAAATTGTAAGATTAAAAAGGGAATGGATATAAATCTTATAGTATGCTATTACTTTAATACTTAGATTAATTCCCCCCCCTTTTATATGTATGAAGGAAAACCTGTATTTTAGTTTAAACCTGTTTCTGCTTATTTGGTATGTATATATACATATAATAAAGAGAGAAACTTCAGAAGAAACCAAATATTGGTTACTTTGAAAGTTACAGGTGTTTGGAAAGGCCAGATCTACAAAACAACAATTAATCACTCACTCACTACTTTCAGCTGTTTGTTTAGCAGTTGACAGTTAAACTTTAGTGAATTGTTACACGTGACTAAAAAACAGTATTACCTTTACCAAGTGAAAGAACAACAAACAACTGCCATAACTTTAATTTATTAATTTAACTTTTTAAACTGGTGGTATCACTAGTAATTTACTCTACTTACTAACAGTTCCTACCTTTCATTACAAGCTTTGTGGGTGATATACATTTAAATTATGTCCATTTAATTTTCTGTTTTCCAACTTCAAGGTTCTTGAGATTTTTGAAAATCTGTTAAATCTCTCAAAAAATGCAGGAATTAAAGTAGAATGACCTAAAATTTGATTTCTTTTCTTTTTTTGTTTGGCAGATTCCTGACTGCTTATTGCTGTGTCAAAATGTTTTATGAACTACATTTTGCTAAATTCTTTCCAATAAATACATTTGCTACAAACATCAATGATAACACTTGATTTAATATATTTAGGAGTATAATTTATTCAAAATTTATAATAAAAATAAAAAAAACAAACAAACAAATTATACTTATTAGGACCATAATCATATTATTATATTTAAATATTTAAGAAATGTTCTGCTGACACTAAATCAAAATTATTTAATAGATAACTGTGAATTTTAAAAAGTGTCTCATACTAATTAATATCCCTTGATTGCATGTAGGCCCAAATTTATCTACAAAAGTTGCTACAGTTGGTACACTACATATCAAATTCCCTTTTCTTTATTTTTTTTAGATCCTACAGAAATGGTTTAACTTTTAAAAAGATTCCATATGCACATGGCATCAATTTCTAACAATAATATGCAGATTTATAACTCCCTCACCACCTCTTCCAGCAGACTTCTTGCTATAGCCGGTTTAATCTCATACAGATTTGTAATACTTTATATCAAGAATTATTGGTAAGAATGCAGTTTTTGAAAAAAAACAACTTTCTTGTGTGGAGGGTCTGAAAAGGTTTTACTGTATAATATTTTTGTTGTAAAGTAGTTGTTATGGCTATCTCTTTATGCATTATTATTATTATTAACTGAACCTGTTTCCTGAAATAAACTTTTCACTGTCATTTATTTCAGTTATTATTTCTAATCATGGTTGATAACAAATCACACTCACTCATATCCATGTTCATATGCACATTATATCTTCAACTCTAATAAAATATTAAAAGAAATTTCTGACTTACTTCTTCAATGTTGTTTGCCTAAAAAAAATGACACAAGCAATTAATGCATTTGTAAGTGTAAGATACTGCTTAAATTGTATGAACAAAATTTCTAAAAAAATCATTAAACAAAGAAAAAATTTTTTTTAATTTGAAAAAACTAAATGAGTCAGACTGTCTAATTGTTTGATTTCCTTGTTGTGAATGACACTTGATTGAGTTATCTTTTTAGAACAAAATAACTTCCATGAACAATTAAAATTTGCGTTAGATGAACACATTACTAAACAGAGTTAATTTATTCACAAGGTTAAATCAACATAAAACAAAATATTCGCCCATGCAACTTTATACTTTGATTATTAAATTAATCATGCTAGCTCTAAATTTTATCAAGGGAGGTAGTAATAATGCTAATGTTATCTCCCTTACTGCTTTTTCATTTTTGAAGCACACACACACCAAAGATATTAACTTTTTAATGTCATAAGCATATTAATTACGTTTTTTGTATAATTGAAAAGAATACCTCAATTGTGATCAAAACCTTTTTACCAACAAAATCCTTTCTTATCACACCGATCACTCTGCATTTTTTCCCTAAACATACAGTCTTTATCAAATCTCCTGTAAATAAACAAATACAATTTCTCCATTTAAAAGGTCTTAACACACAAAATTACTGTTTAAAAAAGGTGATGCTTAAAAATATAGGAAAACTTTCCATCATTTCTCACAATCGTCAGTCATGTCTTATATGAATGTGTGCAATAATTATATGACTTCCTTCATCTATTAATAAAATAAATCGGTATACCAGCCTCTGGCAGAATATTGATTAATGCAGTTTGCAAGCCATTTGTTTTCTTTTCTTTTTTTAAAATTTTTTTTAGATTAATTGATGTTTTTTTTAATTTAATGACACAGCAATTTTTGTATTAATTATTTCCTCTGAAAGAAGAACTTTCTATAGGTGAGTAAACAGAAGGAAACTAATAATGATAGATAATATTTATAACTAAATAAAATTACTGTATTACCCCTGATGTAAATGGTTACAGCCTGGAATCTTTTTCCTACAACTGGACAAACTGCTTCTTTGGGAATCATGTCAGCAATAATTTTATCTAAAATAATAAACAAATATTTAAAATGACATTTTAGTTCCATTATATAGGAGGGGTAACTGTTTTTTTACTGGCTAAACTAGTAAGCCCAAAGAGGGAATTATTAAGCATTGCATTTGTTTTTACATTTCTGTTATATATTTAAAGGATCTTAAAATGCAAATTAAATTAAGTAATAAAAGAAATTGTGAATAATTGAGAGTATAGCAGAGGAAACTTGAATGATGTATTTTCTGAACAGAAATGATTGTTGTTCTAACTTCATTTATATTTTATTTTCTCATTTTAAAAAATCATATTATAAACATATATACCAGTAAACAAAATTATGAAATTTCTTTTCATTTAAAATAAATATTTTGTGTGTGTGTGTGTGTGTGTGTGTGTGTGTGTGTGTGATGAGTGATGTGGTACATGTGATGCAAGTGTATATAATTGTATGCACGTGAGCTCTGAAGAGTAAGACTAAGTAGGGTAGCTGAGGTTACAAATGGCAAAAACCAAATATGACTTTCCCTCCTAAGTAAAAACAGGGTCTCTCTAACTCAACTGAATGGGTGAATCAATTAAGAAGTGCAGCTTAGATCATCCAGCTGCTTCCTAGCACCTTTATCCAGTTAAGTGACTTGCTGGAATCTCAACACCCCTACTGATCCGCACAGCTACTTGACTAGTCTGCTCCCAATAGAAAACTCTTTGGAAGCAATACCATACTTTATTCTTATAAAAAATAGTGTTTCCCAATAAACAGTTAGAAATTATCATATATATTAGCTTTTACAGAATCCATTATTTTTCTTTCTCATTAATTAAAATTCAGAAAATGTGAATAATAAATGCAGTAAAATGTAACCTAATAACCTGATAGATAAGATTTCTTTATATTAGTTTATAACAGATTAGCTTAGTTGCTTGTTATACTGGCATGGTTTGAAACCCCAGGGACTAATGTGAATTTTCTTACTACTCTCAACCAGTCTGCATTGATCAGAGGATGGTGAGGGTTTGGAGAAATACTTTAGTCAGAAGCAAATACAATGCAAGAGAGATCTGACTATTAAATGATATTATAGGTTATTTTAAAATCTCTTTTCAAGTTCTTTAAGAATTTATTAAGCAGGAGAAATACATACCATAATTTTCTCAAATTTCTGACTCTCAAATTATTAGGGTTTTATATTAGAGATCCATCAAACTACTAATCTTTCTTTGCTTTAAAAAAACTCAGGAAGCTAATGTTAGCAACATTGATGAAGTAACAATTTGGCTAAATCAAGAACAGCTAAGAAAAAGGATACATATGAAATATAGTCCAATCCATTTTCAGAAATGGTCTGGGATTCACTGTCCTTGTCTCTTGTTTTTTACTACTGAGTAAAGACCACCAAGGTTAAGAAGTATTGTGACTTCTCATCATTCAACAGGTAGGATTGTCATTTTTACGTTATAATTAGGGATACTTTTGCTTTTTTCATGAACAGTGGGTTTTTTTAAAAGGCAGAAACATTACAATTAATACTCATTTTCAGTACATTTCCAGTATGCAGGCCTAACTGTGTCAGACAGGAAAAAACAGTAATCTGCTATCTTTTTTGGTATACTACTAATTTTATAATTCTTTGTTGCTTTCTTTTAGGAGACTCGCTTTATTTTTGGATGCTCACATGACCAAGTTCAAACACTTCAATGGAGGCAAGTTTTATTCTGCTGGTTGAAATATTCATAGTGCAGGTGTTAGAGTTTTAATGTCACTGTCAATTTTTGTGAAAAATATTGCTGTATCCACTACCTATGATCAGGTTGTCAATGAATCAAAGTCTCCTGCATGCATTTTGACAAGCTGTTTACTTCATTTCAGTTTATGCCCAACCCTTGTACCTCACTGCTTAGCATTTTAAAACTTGCTCTTTGCTTTCTTTACCCATTAGAATGGCACTCCTGAAGACATAGTCACCCTTGGAGGTGACTTCCATTGCTTTCCAGATAGGCAACAAATGTGTCACTCAAATCTTCTGCTCAAGTTTTAGCCAGTTTAGTTTCCTAGTGTCATCTGACTGATGTTTCACCAATTACATCACACACAACAATATTTTTGTGAGTTTCTCCTTATAGGAGCTGCCAGTCTACTGGATTGTTTCTACATTGATGGCAGTCTTCAAAGATTTACCTCCTGTCAGGGACACCCAATATAAAGCACTGACCATGATATCAGTTTGAAGATTTTGTACAGTGCCAACTAGCTTCCCTTGAGACTGGGATATTGGAAATTCAACACCAATCATTAAGATGATATTTATCATTGGTGTTTTTCCAATGTCTAGAGTTACTAGCTGTAACAGAAAATCATTTTTAAATCTTTGTGCAAGTGGTGGGATGAAGGCAAAAAAAAAGGCATTCAGTGCATCATTAAAATTTTTTCCATCCAGGTGGAAATGTAACTTTATCTTAAACCTCACAATCTTAACTGACATTATAGAACTGCTTTCTTTAAGCTACAAACTGGTCATTCAAAATTTTACTTCTTAGTTGATAAGTTCATCATTAACTGCAGCCATGTCAACGTTGCCAATTCAAAGGTTCTTGTATTTGTTCCAGAATATAGTAGCACCTATAAATAGATAAGTCCATTAAATACTTCTCTCAACTAAATAAAATGAGAAGTGTTGACAAAGTGTTGTGAAGTGAATGTTGAATGTCATGATAATGACACTCAGGCAACCTCCATGGAGAATCTTCTCAAGATCAAAATTTTTTACTGGCAATTGTTTACTTCTAAAGATGTTGATTGTTTAGTTCTTTTCTGTTTGATGGCCGTCGTAGGCTTGTCTGCCTTACTATATACAAGAGCAACGTCACTTCATTTTTCATTTATATTTCAAGAATTGATGAAGGCTGTTTGCTTATTGCCAACAAATCTTTTTTTATCAGTGGACTTATCAGCAAAGTTTTACCAAGTGCTTTTGCCACAATACATGCTCGAACCAATAGAGGAAACTACTAAACTGAGCAGTGTAACTGCTTCTATGTTGACAACCAGCACAACGTATTACAAACATAGGGATTAGAGAGGACTTATGCAATTTGTGTCCTCTGTCATTGCTTCATGTTGATTAGTTGATTATAAAATCTCCATGTTGATTGCAAACCACTTGAAATCAGCTCTGGACTATGTTGTACATAAGGACCAATGGTGCCCTATACCTGGCCATAACATCATATGCAATCTTCACCTGATACAAAATATCATGCATTTAGTCAATGATTTCAATGTGCTACATCAGTCACCTAGCTTTCAGAGCATTTTGATTCTAAAATTGAAAATCATGTTATGTTAATGCAGTATGACGATGATTTGGTTGTTTTTATTGGTTGCCAATCAGAATTTAATGCTCGTTAAGACTATGTAAATAATTGCCAGAGAGCATCAGGTGCTAAAATTAACTGAGAAAATAAAATATCTGTATTTTTCTTGTATTCCATTACCTTTGTTCTGATGCTTTTCTGGATTCTTTATGGATGCATGATCCAATTAAAATTCTCAGTATTTATTAGGATAACTTTAAATTGATGATATGTTGTATAAATTAACTGTCTCTTGGCTGCTTCATGCAAATACTCTGTATGATTGAGTGCTTGTGCTCAATTCAGGAATCACATCAGCCCTTTGGTATACTATCTTAACAATGACATTTCTGCATGATGTCTGTCATTCCTTTGCCTCCAGCTTGTTTGCTTTACTCTGGCGGAGTAAGAAGCTGTTAATTTGGGAAGAAGTTTGTCTGTTGGCAGAAGTGTACAATGGTCTTGGCTTGGTAAATGTCAAATGTAAATCAGCTACATCAAAGTTAGTTTGAAACCAATATAATTTAGTCCTCTGCCATGTGGGTGCAGGAAAAGTGATTGGCCAAGTGATCAGAATTGGTTTTCTTAATCAAATGTTTTCTGGAGAGAGTATGCCAAATAGATACATGCTTACAGTGAAATCATTCATAAATGTTGTACTTTTCTTGGATAATGGGTCATACTTGATATGCAAGCAATGGTGCAATTTTCTACTGCTGTTCCACCTCAGTATGTATGATTTTTATGACAAATGGTAATTCTTTCCTCTCCATATTACTCAATAGGCAGGGTCATTGCTTGAACTTGTTCAGCTTGTTACTTGCATCATTTTTAACTACTAAAGACTTGAGTGATGGATAGTGACACCTGCTGCTTATGCAGAGACACAGTGGAAGCCACCAAAGATTTGCTTATTTTAGTTGTTCGATCATGGTCCTTACTTATCTGGCAATATGTCAGCACATTGGCCAGTTGGTAAACTGGTCAGCTGACCATTGTGTTAGTCCTCCTTTCTCTTTGGTTTTGACATTGTTGTGAACCACTGTTGTTACTCTGATCTATGGTACTTGGATTGTTAGTTACTACAGTGCATCTAGAAATACAGTTGCCACTCTGTGTACTCTCATGTTTCACCAGCACTGCAAGTGACTTGTATATTTGATTTCAACTTGTGCATTTTTTGCACTGGCACATGCACTTTTAGTACTGCAGAACTGTAAGACTGAACAAAGTGTGCCAATTTTAATGCATATGGTGCTGCCAGGAGATTTCTGGTCCTCTAAATTGTTGATGACAATTTTTCTATTATTTGAAAGTCTTATTTTTTTGCAGTGGAAACATTTTAGATGCAAGCTTATACATGGGCTTTTACTCTCCTCATGTCCTTGTTAACACTGTTCTAGAGGTATTTCTACTCCTTATTTCAAACTGTAGTCGCAGTATGTATTTTTGCTTTGTTTAAGTGGAATGTACACAGTGTGTTTCCCTCATTCAGTTCTTTCATGGCTGCAATGTATGTAAAAAAAGATGGAGAGTAAAAGAAAACAGCTAAACCTTTTTTAAAATTAAAATTAAAAAATGAGGTTTGGATAATTTTGCTTACCAGCTAATGTCCTGCATGATTTATTTTCTGAAAGTATTGATCCACAATGAAAGCACAATAAATCATTTCTGAAAAGCATATAGTTTATTACGATAAATATATAATTAAAAATATTTTTATTGTCAATAAGAGTGAGTTGTTACATTATCTTGAAAGATTTGTATATATTTATATATAATTTTCTGCATTTTTATTTATGTGTTTAGCATGGTACAATGTGCTGAGCTTATAAAATGATTTGAAACTTTGAGGCACAGCGGCATACTAGCTTTTCCTATCTATGTTGTAACATCATTTTTAGTACAGCTGCACATGCAGATGGAAGTTCTATTGCCTTAAGTCCAGCTAAAGTATGCTAAGTGAAATATTTATTATCCTGATAAGAATACAACTTAATATACTAAAAGAATCTACTAATAATAATTTTAAATTTCTGACTGTGACCTGTTGAACCACTAGATATTAGGTGCAATAGTTTGTTGTTAAAATATCAGTAGAAAGAATAGCTAAGATTTTCCAGAAACATTCTTTTTCTACCTGATTGTCTGAGTCTCAGATGCTCCAGGGATGTGCATTCTTATGTAGTCATTACTTGTATGTCCAACACATTCTTCTTGATTGCAAACATATTTTGTGAACTGGCTGTTTATAAAACATCAGTTTTATCTATTAGATTACTGGTTGATTAATCAATAATGAAAGACACAAAATAATAAAAGCATTTGAGAAAATGTTCAAAGTTGTTTCAGCAATACTTACGTATATTTTGACAAAGCAGTTAATCCGCAAATTACTCCTTCCAAACAAACAATTCTTGAATTATCTGGTATTTTCAATAACTCATGGAATGACTGTACAACATATCTATGAAATTATAAACAGAATGAAGTATTTTATATAATGGTCATGGGAACAAGAAGTGGATTTTTTTGTAAAACAGCTTATAAATCAACATAAAATTATTTTATTGAAGCATATTGTATACACTATGTATATGAGATGGCTTTTGTAAATATGCATAAAATTTAAATAGAATATATTTTTTCATATTGAAATTTGCTTTCTGATGGAGATTAGTTTGTGATGATGTTTAAATTTACTACATTTACATTGATGATTGAATATACCAATTATATATTTCCATACTTATATATGAACATCCCCATACACATGACTGTGAATTCAACAATAAAATAATTCATCAACGTATATATATATATATATATATGTGTGTGTGTGTGTGTGTAACTATATGCACTAGTAAGATGACTTATATATTAAATATTATAAATTTCAATGGTGAGTTCACAATTATGGTGACTGTTGGATGTAGGTGTGCATGTATGTGTGTGCGCGCTTTTTTAACAAGCAGTATGTCTAAAATTATTACTTACACACCAGATATGCTTGGAACTGTTAGTAGTCGAAGAAGCACTGAAACCTGTGACATTGAAATATCCCATGGAAAAAGATTCAGGGCCTTTATGGTGTGAAAAACTACCTTTAAATAAATGATTAGTTACAATTAAAATAAACATCTGTTTTCTCTGTGTCATTGACCATAGAGACTAATGAATAAATTGTAGTGATATCAACTGAGAAAACAAAATAATGATCTATGAGATTTTTCAAAGATCAAGTTGATGATCAAGATCCACTTTTATTTTCATGAATTTTGTCTTTAAACTCATGATTCTCCGCATGTAATAAGGAAATCCAGGTCTGGCAACAAGTGAAAAAGTATTTCAAGTTATGCGATTAAATTAAAATTTTACAATGACTTTTAAAGTTCAAGCAACTAGTTACATAGTATAAAGAGTTGTATTCCAAGATTGATGCTCTCCAAAAATTCAAGAAAATAATTTAGATTAAACTCATATTTTATGAACCACTTTTTGCTTAAAAATCTGGTTTGAACTTTTTATGGAAAGCATCTTTAGTCAATAGATATTAATAAAATATAATCCATGATTTTTGTAGTCAGATATGATACATTTCTTAAGATAAATTATTTCTAAACATTTTACAAACAAGAAAAAATATTTTTATATGACTTAAATTTTTGTTTACATTTAAATATAAATATTATTTAAAAGAAAATGATATTATGATTATGACATTGCTTATTCATCTTTTTCTTGTTGGATGCTTGCCCAGATCAAATGTAACTAGCAGGTGCCAAAAAATCATTCAAACTCTTGACAAAATTAATTTTTTTCTGGATAACACGTTTTTTTTTTACATTTTATTTATGACTGATGTCTATTTTGCTGTCTAAAAAGATAAGTTTTTAAATGTTATTTTAAACATTATTTTTGCTTCTTTTTAATGTGTGTTTTGGGATAGTTTCTTTTATTGAGCTGTGTGATATGCCTACACCCATGAATGCTATATCTAGGTTGATGAATTTTATATATACCTGAAAGGAACTTTCCATTAAGAAACTTTGAAGATGCAATTAAAAAATATCTTACCTCTTGAAATAACATTGTTCCTTTCTGATGAAAGTTCAAAATAAGATTTCCAAGTAAAGCTGTTAAAATAAATATCTAATTTTTAAAAACAATATGCAAATAAGAAACAGGTGTAATTTTATGAAAAATATATTCTAATGGCTTAAAAGTATATTCTGGTTTCCAAAAATTAAGCAACAATTAGAAACAGAAACATTTTTTAAATGCTTAAAGTTTTATTTACCAAATGTACTACATAAACTCCTCTTCATTTAACAACTTCTATTAAAGAAATATGTAAATGAATTTATAGAAACAGATATATTAACTTTGGTATAAACAAATGAAAACTGGGTTATGTTCATATCAATTTTAGCTGTCAGAACATTTGTTTTGAAGGACAACATTACAAAATGGTAGCCATACTCATATGGAGGATTCTCTAAGGTAGAGAACTATTGGTAGGATAGAGGCTGAAGTCATAGACCCATGTGAACAGAGGTGGGATTTCTCAGCTAGAATTAATTAAGTACACAGAGATATTGTCCATAGATTAGTTCAAGGTTGACCATAGGTTACAACCCTAGCATATGATTGGTTATGAGTCTTTTTTAGTTTGGAAAAGCAGAACTTCAACACCAATGCAACTTGTTCCTGATCTCTCTGTATACACAGAGAGGTTAATATCAGCCTATCATAAACAGGAGTGGTTGAACTGGTGCTGTGATCACTGGAGCCATGTTCTCTTTACTGATAAGCTAAGATCTAGCCTTCATTGTGATTCATTGAATGTACTCATCTGGTGGGAACATGGAACACTCAATCAGCCTACAAACATCTGGAAAGAGATCACTTCAGTGGTAGAAGTATGATGGTCTGGCAAAAATTTCATTGGGTGAGCATATAGACCTGCATGTATTTCATTATGACATCCCAAATGCAGTGAGATATAGGTTAAAGATTCTGGAGCTCTATGTCAGACCATATGCTGGTGCAGTACAATTGGCAATAATTTCATTTTATTAGATGATAATTGTCATCCACATAGGGTATATGTAATTAACCAATATCTGCAAGACCAAACCATATGATATGGTCAGCAAATTCTCCTGAGCTAAATTTATTGAAAATGTCTGGGATGCTCTAGGAAGATAGGGTGCCTCCTCCAAGCCACTCCAAAAACTGCAAACTTCTCTGATAAGATAATGAACTTTAATGCTCAATATTCTCTTTGATAGAATTATAAGCAGCATGCAAAGCAGCTTTGAGTAATGTGTTGCCATCAGGGGGTACCACATCAGTTACTGAATACATCTAATTAATTTTTTTTTTACATTCTTTGTGTTAAAATTCTTTCTTGTTTTCTTTGATATTCCTATAAGTTGTAATTTGGATATTTATTTGATAAAAGTTGAATTAAATACAAGAGTTAGTGTTGATCGTTTGGTGAATAAAACATTTACTATTTTGGAAATTTTTTTTTTTTTATATTTATTTAACTTATGGAACTCAGTGTATTTGTGTATAAATATTGGATCTATATAAAATATATTTCCTTCATCTTTTAAAAAAATCAGTTGATAGATTAATATAAAGGTTTGATTATTCTGTCCATCTTAATGATCTAATATGGTTGGAATTAAGTGTAATAATCATGGCTTGCAGCATAAAAGCAAAATAAACTATTTTCAATCATTGATAAGATATCAAAACCATTAAAACACACCCACAACACACACCACACACACACACACACACAGAGAGACAGAGACAGACAGACAGACAGACACAGATACAAAAACAGAGAGAAACTATGCATTATATACTGTTATTGATACTCAAACTTCTTAATCCTTAAAATGCTAGTTTGTTAGTTTTTGTTTTTTTTTTTAGAAATTATAGTTTTTTCTGTATTTTAGGAATTAGAATGTAAAAGAATATTATAATTTCTTAAAATAAAATTGTGTATTGTTTAAAAAAGTCTTCCTTTACAAAATAATTAGTATGTAGGTAAATGGATGCTTTGGCCTTTACTTATCAAGTAGACAATTACATACTCCATACATGTACATTTCATTATATATATTATTTGCTATTTTTGGTATAATCTGTAATGATGTTTTTGACAATACCATCTTTTAAACCAAGTCCTTCATGTAGAAACTAAACTAAACAAAATTTAACTTAAAAGACTTTAAGTAGCTAATTCATGATTATGTTATTTTGTCATTTAATGTGTTAATAGCAAGAAAAATTTGTATCATCCTAAAAGGGAAGGGGACTAATACAAAGAATGACTGGAATTTTCACTAACCAAATTTGGAAAAATTTATTTTTATATTGGGAAAAAAAATGTAATGAAAGATCATTTTTTGAATGTCTAAAAACTGAACTATATTTAGAATGAACACCAGGTGAATAAACTTACGATTTTGATCAATGACATTCAAAGGATTGATATCAACAATAAATGTAATAACTAGCTGATTCTGAAAAGGAAATAAAGAAAAAAACATTGCATATTATATTATATATAAATGTTTAGTTGAAAAAACAATTTAAAATGAATTTAAATTCTGAAAAAAAAAGGAAAAGACAGCAGTTGAAAACAAAGAAAGAAAGAAAAAAGTTTGAATATTTTTAATACATAATATTCACTATCAAACAATTCAATGAGAACCAGCAATACAATAAAAAACTGACATATCTGTTAATAATCACAATGGTTTGCAATAAAACATGTTTGTTCTATTTTTCTAGAAATTATGGCAGTGAGCAGTATATTCATTCAAGTAAACTTAAATGTTTTAATTAAATAAATGCTACTTTTTGACCTGATATTACAGAAATGGAATTATGACCTAAATGAAGGATCATACTGTATGATTAAGAATTCACAAAGACTAATGCATATTTTAGAGTGAAAATTATAATTATTTAAATATTTATATAAAAGTTAATACAAGTATTATAACAGCAAGAGATGCAAAATTAAAGCAAAATTTAAAAAATAAAAAGTAAAAGATTTAGAGATAAAAGTTAAAAATTTTAGATAAATAATTTCTTTCTTTTACAGATAAATTAATAAAATATGCATATAAATATTTTTTCAAAGCACAAACAATTTTAAAATTTGTATGCTTTGAAATTGCATGTTTGGTGAACAAACATGGAATATTGGAAATACTGGCATTAATCATATAAACAACTATAACGAAATTAAAAGAAAACTAATATTACTGAGTAGATAATAATAATAATAAGATTTTAAAAATAAAAAATAACACCACAATAAAGATAGATTACCAATACACATGAATAATTCATAAATATTGTATTAGGTCATTACAAAAGTTTTGTTGGTTTTTTTATTATGTTAATTTGGAGTTCATTTTTTTGTATGCTTGTGAAGGTGTATGTAGATAAGTTATATATCATTTTGTAGCATGTGCTTTGGCATACATTATGCAAAACCTACCTTTTTAAAAATCATAAAATGGATATTTGTTTTAGGGTTCTGAGTGTGGATAGAAAAGTTTTCGTGCCATTTTGCTTCACGAGTTCAAACCAGACCACACAGCAAGCGAGGCAACTTGCAACATTAAGCAAGCATGGGGCGAGGACACAGCAAATGAGCACAGTACAACGATGGGTTGCAAAGTTTCAATCAGGAGATGTGAGCCTCGAAGATAAGAGATGTAGCGGACATCCTTCCAGCTGTGATGACAACCATCTGAAAGACTCAGTTGAAGTCAATCCAAGAAAAATGGTGCAAGCGATTTCTGGAGAGCTTGACATAATCACTGCAACTGTTTCCCGGCATCTTGATGCAATCGGTGAGGTGAAAAGGCTTGGCAAGTGGGTGCCTCACAAGTTGAATGAACAACAAAATTGTCAGTTGGAGATCTGCTCTTCGCTTGTAATAAGAAACAAAAACCATCACAGCTGAAAGGTACTGTCATGAATTAAATGTTCTTCAGAAACTCTCCAAATGACAGGTGGCACTGGTGAATTGAAGAGGCCAATTCCTGCTCCATGGCAATGCTCGTCCTCATGTTGCAAAAGTGAACTCTTCAGAAACTGAACACATTGGAGTGCGAAGTTCTCCTTCACCCAGCCTATTCGCCAGACATTTCTCCCACAGACTATCACCTTTTCAAACACCTCGGCAGCTTCCTCCGTATGAAATCCTTTTCCAACCAAGCAACAATCAAAACTGCCTTCCAACAATTTATTGACTCCATAATTCCACATTTTTTTTCAAAATGGTATAAATGTGCTTGTTACCTGTTGGCAGACGTGTAATGATTGTAATGGAATTTACTTTGATTAATAAACTTCATGTTCAGTAATGATATGACATCTCATTGTTGCAGTAAAAAATAGATTTCAATATTAGAAGTTACAATTTTTTCTTTTGTTTTTTCTAGTAAAAGATTCTCAGATAAAATGTAATTGATAGATATTATGTTGAGTGTAGCGATCATTAATATTTAACCTGAAGGTATTAAAATAATGTAACAATTTGCCATGGTTACCAGTTTTTGTAATGAAAATAGTGTTTCACCTGAAATGGTGCCCTCCTTTCACATGTCTGTTTTACTTGGTCCAGGATTCCATTCTTGTCCATATAGATAAGGCATGCCTTAAGGAGGTTTAATTTTGAACCAGAACTATTAGTTGTTTTCCATATACTTGTTTCCATATCTGTTAAAAACTAAAATATATAATTTTATTATTCTTTTTTCTATTTTTTTGTTTATAAATACTTATCTCTTCATTAGAAACAAAATTCTTATATTTAATAAAATTAAATTTGGCCAGTTTCATCATGTTTTAAAAACTCCACTTTGTAATCTAATCCACATTTACAAATAAATAAATAAATAAAAAGTGAAATTTATAACATTGTAAATATGTCCATCTCTAATTTCCTACATAGCATAGAAATCATCATAATTCAGATTATAAATCAACTTTTTGGACAACAGACTTGATACAAGGCTAGCAGTGCATTGTTTTTTGAGTATTGAAATTTCATTTATAACTTTGAGTAAGTAATGCTACTTTAAAAATTTTTTAAGGCCAAAGTTTACCTTTTGCTTTGAATACAATTTTTTTTTTTATTGATTTTAAAGTAAAACAACAACAACAGCAGAAGAATATTAAGCTTCTGTTTCTCTCATTCAGTTTGCCACCTGAAAACTAAAATATTATTGCTTATTTATTTTAATATGTAAATATTTCTTTCATTTTTATCACTTAAAAATATTTAAAATTTTAAAATTAAATAGCAACTTTGAATTAATAATAATAATAATAATAATAATGATGATTTTAGCTGGGATGTTAATGGATAAGCACTACAGCTGTGGGCTAAACTATACTCTTAGTTGGATATTGGCTGGTAGTGCTGAGGTAAGTTTCATTTAGTGCCCTGAACCCTGTGAACGATATTGCAGTACCAAGCACTATTTTCTGCATTTCTGATATTATGCTACTCAAAGAATGGCTTTGTACTCATTCATTCATGGCCTTAGACTTTATGATGAGGTCTGGTGCACTAATTACCACTGGTGTAACTAGGTGGACATTCCCCACGTTCTCTGAATAGCTATCTCCAAATCTTCATATTCATTTAACTTCTCCACTTCATTTGCTGCAATATTTATGTCTGAAGTGATTGCCACGTCTGTCAGTGTATACACCTTGTTATTTTTCTCTTTAACAACGATGCTGGGCTTGCTGGCATTGATGAACCTGCTTACGCATACTTGCATGTCACACAGGAAGATGGCCTCTTGGTTTTCTTTGGACATTTGGCTGGTGTCAGTACCACTTCTCTGCTACTTTCATATTATAGTGTTCACAGATGTGCCAGTGTATGCAATTGGCAGCTCCTCCGTGGTGGTTCAGGTACCCCACTGACTGGTGCAAGCTCATGGCACGCTGCTGGTACACCAGCATACTGGTGGCTCATCTTGTAGCCATCGGGGCCAGTGTTCAGAATGTGAGTCTGTAGCATCGGATGGTGTTTAGGGCTTGTCACTCGGGCTGACGTTAAAACCTTTCCTCCTGCCATGAGACCCGATCCTCGCAGCCACAGGGATGATGCGGTGAAGTCAGTATGAACACAGGTGGAAGGAATTCTATGGGAACGGACCATGGAGGAAATTTCCAATCCCAAAGTCGTCTTTAAAAAAAAAATTGGTTGCTATATTGCACATTTAATAGCTTCTCAGCAGCTCATTTGTTGTCTGGCAATAATCTCCTCTGGTCCTGCCCCTGTCCTGAAGTCCTCTACCCATACCAGTGATACGATATTTGGCCCTTCTGGTCTCATGCCCTAAGTCCAGCTGTAAGTGTACCTCTTCTATCCCCAGTGTTTTCGGCGTCCTCTACCCATACCAGTGATAAGATATTTGGCCCTTCTGGTCTCATGCCCTAAGTCCAGCTGTAAGTGTACCTCTTCTATCCCCAGTGTTTTCGGCGTCCTCTACCCATACCAGTGATACGATATTTGGCCCTTCTGGTCTCATGCCCTAAGTCCAGCTGTAAGTGTACCTCTTCTATCCCCAGTGTTTTCGGCGTCCTCCACCCATACCAGTGATACGATATTTGACCCTTCTGGTCTCATGCCCTAAGTCCAGCTGTAAGTGTACCTCTTCTATCCCCAGTGTTTTCGGCGTCCATCCCCATACCAGTGATACGATATTTGGCCCTTCTGGTCTCATGCTCTAAGTCCAGCTGTAAGTGTACCTCTTCTATCCCCAGTGTTTTCGGCGTCCATCCCCATACCAGTGATACGATATTTGGCCCTTCTGGTCTCATGCCCTAAGTCCAGCTGTAAGTGTACCTCTTCTATCCCCAGTGTTTTCGGCGTCCTCCACCCATACCAGTGATAAGATATTTGGCCCTTCTGGTCTCATGCCCTAAGTCCAGCTGTAAGTGTACCTCTTCTATCCCCAGTGTTTTCGGCGTCCACTCCCCCCCGGGGGGGACGGGACGGGACGGGACGTTCTTCAGTCAGTCGACAGAAAGTTAACAATACAACTCCTCAGTAATCTTTGGAAACAAATAGATAAATGCAAAAGATTTCTTACCTCCCCCCCAACTTTTCTTTTTCTTCTTAAAATAATTTTCAAATCATAATAATCCTTGAAACTAAACTAAACTCTCTGAGAAACCCCGGAGAATTCCGCGATAGCAGACGACAGAATTAATCGCGAATGCGCGCATGTTAGTTATACATCACTACAGCCCGGCTTCTCGCCGATTCTTGCGGTCACCAAACGAACTATGCAAAACCAACAGAAAAAGTGAACACGTAACCAAATACTGTAAAAAATTTATTAAATCTTCAAAAAAAAAAAACAATTTAAAAAATCATTGACATTTTAAAATTAAAATATATTTTGCATTGCATTTTTCATTAAAATATTTTACAAACTTAGGAAGAGTATAATAATAATAATAATAATAATAATAAAAATAAAAGCCAAGGCAACATTTGCTAGTTTTAATATGCAAACTTAGGAAGAGTATATAATAATAATAAAAATAAAAGCCAAGGCAACCATTTGCTAGTTTTAATAATGGATACAAAATTTATCTATATTTTGTTTAATTTTTCTTTTTTTTTTACATTCATTTTTTAAATTAATAGTTTTAACTTCTTTTATTTTCTAGTTGGTTCATGTCGAGGACTTGTTTAAAATGGTGTCGAAATGACGCTCTGACTGATCTACATGACGTAAAATTAATGGCGGATCGCTTTAGTTTGAAAGGATGGTAGAGGTATGCTTTCAAAGTTATTTAATAAATACTCCATCTTTTAGTTTTAAATTATTTGAAAATTCGAAAGCCAAGGATTGCTCTGTTTCCCTGACAGTGCTTCTTAGCACGCCTGAAGAGGAGATGTCTATATTTAGAGCGCGGCTGAATGAATGGATGTGGTTCAATCGAGATTGAGATGGATGCCCGACTCCCGAGTGTTTTGTAGTGTGTATTAGGACTAATATTACTGGGTTTCAGTAATAATAACTGAAATTTAGAAAAATATGAAAAAAAAAAATGTTTTACACCTGGAAGACTAAGAAATTGCTAGTGAAAAAGTTTCTTACCTTCTACCTTTCCTGACACCTACTAGGGCAGTTAAACGAATTCAAATAACAGATTCATTAGTTCCTCCAAAACCGACCTGGGGTTAGAGCCACTTGTCGTTTTACTTTTGAATTTGATTGCAAAAGGGTGTATGCCAAGAAATCAACGTCAAAAAGTTTTGAACTCGTTTAATTTGAATTTTAGTTTTAATATTAAAAATAAATATACACTAACTGGCCATTTTATTAAGACCTACACTCAACGTGGATTGGGTAACCTTTTCGTTTGAAAAACAGCCATGATATGATGGGCATAAAATCCACAAGGTGCTGGAAGGTGTTCTGATGGATGATATCTTTCCATCCAGATAAAGCATGGAGGGGATCATGTTGGCAGATGCATCTTTAAAGCTACAGATGCTCAATTGGATTGAGATCCAAGAATTGTTCTAGCAGTGGTGATGCCTGAAATTTCTATCATGTTCCTCACACCATGAATGCATTGTGGGAATGGTGGATCGAAGCATTGTTGTCTTGTAAGTAGCTATCTCCATCAGGTACATACAAAGTGTTACTAGATGCTCTTGATTCAAAATGATGCTGAGAAGATAAGGTTCGCATTCATTCTGTCTTCTAAATGGACCAAGGGGCCCAGGATATATCAGTAAAGCATGCCCCAAACCAATACTCCACCACCAGAGCCTGGACAGTTGGGACCACACAAAGGGTTAAGTGACTCATGAGGCTTTTTCAAAATTTGTTTTCTCTTATCTGTGCAAAAAAAGAGTAAAATGTGAGTCACTAGACATCACTTTTTATCAGTTGGTCTAATGTTCCTATACCACATGAGGCGTTTTTTTCATGTTGGTAACTGTGATCATTTGTTTAAGCAATAGTCTCCTGCCATAATCCATTTATGCAATGTTCTTTGCAAGGTACAGCTTAAGTTGGGTTTAGATTTCCTTGCATTGAATACCTCTGTCAGTTGGTCTATTGTTTTATGATAGTTGGACTTTACTATCCAGTTTAACTGTCTTTTTTCTTCTACATATTTGTGGTCACAATTTTGCCTCACAGTGAACACTTTTCTTTATTTTTTGCCATTGCTCATAAACTTGAATGAACAATTCGTTAGAGCAGTCTACCAACAAAACTGTCTTGGCCACTTTGGCATCTGCTAGACATGTGTCCACTATCATGCCTTTCTTGAATACTGTTATGTCTTTACCTTTCTCCATAAATATTAAACTGACTGCATATGTCCAATTCACACACAGTGCTGTAGGTACCACATGCCACATCATGTGATCAATCTAATTTGCCTCTGAAGCTTGTCTGAAATGGTTCATAGATCCTAATAAATGGACAAGTCATTGTTTATTTCTTCAGATCCTTATTTTTGATAAAAATCAATAAAACCCGAAAAATTCTTTATGTAATCTGCACCCCTTCCCAGTTTTAAAGACCTTTTTATGCCTAAAGTGATACCATTGGTAGCAAATTTACAATGAAGCTCACTCTATACTCTTCCTGCAGTTCAAACATAGAAAAAGGGCTGAAAATATCTGTCTGTCTCTGTTTATTTTCACTTGATTATTCTCCTATGTGGGTTTTACATTCAGTGATTCATAGATGCTAAAAATTAATGATAATGGTCATACTAATATTGCTATGATTGATATGTTTTTGTGTGTGAAATATAAAATTAATTGTGGACTGTTTTTGGAAATAAATTTCAGGAGGTACAAAAACATTCTGTGCACACGCTAGTTTTCAGATCTTTGAAGAGGACACATGATATGTTCTTATCAGAACAAGCAGTCATTCCACCTATTGATGACAAAAGGTAGGTTATATGTGCTGGTTGCTTATTTAAAATATATATGTATATTTACAGTTGTTTAATAAATTACAAAACAGATACCAGTGCTGTGATTTTATAGTTAAATGATGTCTGAATAAAGCATTAAATTAAAAGAATGTTTGATAAATTATTGACTATTGCATTGAAGCTATAAGAAAAGCTGTGGTCATATTTACCAGTTCAGCAGTCATTTGGTGTTTCTCAAAATGTGATTACTGTTTCTGGAGACAATTTTATTTTAACATAGTTGTTAACTAAGATTTATAAAGATTTTCAAGTTATATAATAATATTCATTCTATCCACCCACCTGCCCAGTGGATTTTTAAATGTATCTAGTGTCCTACATTACACTAAGCAGATTGTCTGTGTATTTACTACACCATTGCTTTAAAAAAAATGGGAAAGAATGTTGTTTGTTATGTACCTATGTAGGTTCATTATCTTAAAATTGTTACTATCTTAGATTCTCATGTAATCTTTGAAATGCAAGACTAAGAGATATCTGAGATTCTCTACTGTTTGACAGTACTGTAAGCCTGGTTGAAATTCACTTCAACTGGACTTTAGAAATTTTAGAATTAGAAGGTGAATGGTTAAGACTGAAAAGTAGAATAAGAATCACCAGGTGCTGGTTTTGTATTTTCTTTTCTTAACAGTGAACTAATTTTAAAAAAGTCCAAGCTTAGAGCTGAATATGGTTTGGTTAAAGACATGCCAAAAGAAGACGCCTTGAAAAAACAGTACAATGGCATTGTCATTAGACCATACAATGAAAATCAATGGGATGGTAAGATATTTATTTTTCACTGGTATTATGATTAAGCAGCATAATCATTTGGTTGAAGAGCTCTTCTACCAAGCATTTGATCATGATTTTAATGACCAAAAAATGATTATAACATCAAACTTTGTATTTTATGGAGGGAAAAAAACCTCAAATGGTAAAATCGTCCCCACACACACACTCGCGCTCGCTCTCTCTCTCTCTCTATTTTGCCATGGGAGTCTAATGAGCACAGCCATTTATTTTTTTGTCTTTCAGATAAATTTGTTTAAAAACAGAAATTGACTGATTACGAGTCAATCCCTTTTGGGTGAATCAGTCATTCATCCTATATAAACACTGAGTTATTAATAGTACAAATAGTGAAACATTTTAATCAGGTACACTTTAATGGTTTTTATTTTAATAGATGGCATTACAGAAAGCATGTTTCCATTGTGTTTTGTTTTTTTTAAAGCTTTTAACTGAGGTCTTATTGTGTTGGAGAAAAATCAAGAAGCTTGAAAAAAGAACTTGTCAGCAAAAAGGATTCAAGTTAATTCACATAGCTGTGTTTTTGTTTAGTTACATTTTTTAAAACAGTTTAACAAGATTACTTTTGTATATTAAAAACTAGTCAATTTTTTGTTAGTTATTTATAAGATTCAGCTTCAAACATTGCCAACAAATGTAATTTCCTTGGCAAAACTATAATGTTATAATTATACTTTAAAAATGCATGAAACGGATATGATGTCCTTTTGAGAGGAAGAACGGATGCGTTGTGTAACTTAATAAAGTATGAAGATGCCTTTACTCCTTGTGTCATACACCAGTCTCTACAATGGAAATGACCTCTTTACGTTTGGAGACAACATTGGTGGTGGAGAAGCATAGTGCCGCAGTTATCCATTAGAGAGCATTGCCCATCTTGTACCACAAACAGTTCAGCAGGGAAATCCCTGCTAGAGCTCCTTTTTAAAAAAAAACAAATGTGTCAGGGGGGATGCTCAGAGGAAACCTGCATGGTTGACTGGTTGGCGAAGTGCAAGGGGGGGGAAAAAACCCATGCCAAGGAGATAGGCTAAACTGAGGTGATTTGAAATCGTACTTGGGTCCTAACCCTTAGCGGTCCAATAGGCTAAGCACTGGTTCATCTGGCCTTAAATACTGAACTCTTTTAACAAGTTCTTTGCTTATTAGTTTGCATTAAAAATCCATCTTATTCTGTTACTATTTAGTGACAACATCATGTTTAGTTTTGATCTTGGCTGGATGTTGGAAAAGTTCATAGATGAAGCAGAAGGACAGATAGCTGAGTTGGTAAAGCAAGTGAACTTCTTGCAGTTGATTGTTTTGTATTTTTTTAAAATTTGAATATTTTTGTTGTCTTTCTTTCTTTCTTTTTTTTTAAAGGTTAAGTAACAGATTAATGCAACAGTAATTCTCATTATGGATAAGGCAGTAATCCCAAAATTTATAATACAGAAATTCTCACCATAGATAGCAGAAAAGCACTGATTTCTTAACATTTTCTAAAAAAGACATCCTGGTTGAAATGGGTTTTTTTCTCATTTGTGTGACAGGTAATCATGAGCCAGTCTTATCTATTCAGGGGACACACCCATATCCAGCACGGCCTGGTAAGTGGTTTTAAACTACAACTGATCCCCTGTAAGTAATGTATCATAGCCAGGTGACTTTGTTTTTCTTAATGGTCCTTATAGTTTACAATAATTTTAATTTTAAAAAGGGAAGAACCAAAAAACCTTGAAGATTTTTATCCTAATTATTGCATTTAGATACTTCTGAATTAGGTCTTCATGCATGTGGTATACATAAATACCATTTAAACTGTACAAAAAATTAAATAAGAATAAATCTTATTTGTATTAAAGTATTTAATTAAACAATTGTGTCTGTAAAAACAATTTTTTTCCCAAGTGTCTTCATATTACTGTTTCCAAACTGATATTTCCATTATTAATAAACTGTTTAATACTCCATTTTATTAGTGTACAGGAAAAGCATCAGCTGAAAGATAAGTTGTATTAAAAATTATTGGCTGTATGGACTTTTTTTTAATGCAGTGTATTTTATTAAAAGCAGGTGCCTGTTGTCTCAAATTTTATTTGTTCAATTAGGGAGGTGAACAAAGAAATAGACTTTGAAATTTGTTTTATTTTGTTTTACAGGAGTGCAGCTAACTGACAGCACTGCTTTGCAAAGTATTCCCTCAAATGCTGCTGGAGCCTTGGTAGCTACAGAGAGAAACAAGTATGTAGCTGACATTTGGTTACCTGTCGTTTTTGTAAAATGGATTGTGTTACTATACCTTTCATGTACTAGTGCCAGTAAGTCTATTAAGTTAACACCACATAGTGAACTGTTGATTTTCATTTAGGTGGCAACAACTAGATATTTTGCTTCAGAGATTTTAGCAGAGTGGTAAGCCAAGCAAGTTAATGCAGGTAAAGCCAAGAATGATTCTGAAAAACGCAAAAAACTTGATGAGGTCTCATGTAAGGAGAATAATGAAATTCTATGGAACACTAAACAGCTGCAGATGTAGCAGCAGAAGCCAGTCTTATGCTGTGCCCAAGTCTTATGAACATCTATAATTACCGAATTGGTTCTGATTGCTGCCTGTGCTTCAATAAATGCCCAACTCTTTAGTCCTAAAAGCTATTAAAAACACCCATTTATTTACATTCTTAAATATTTCCAGTAAACACCCACTCTCTTTTAGGAATATCTATCTGCATTTCTAAATGAAAATTAATCATCTCATTTCAAATCACTTGTGGACTACTTCAAAATCTTTTCTTTTTTACCATTAAAGTAGCTGTGTCAGCAGTAAAACATAGATTGCTTATTCATGATATCTGCTCATTGTTTGTTAATGCATTTACCTGCCTACATACATAGTGTTTCCATAATGTTCATGTGATATTACCCTGTTTGGGCAAGTGATTGCCTGTCATATTGCTATTCGCATGTTCTGTATTTAAGTGATGCCTGTGGTGATTGTGTCAGCTCATTGTTTACTTTGCTTTGCTTTTACCATATTAGGTTTTTCTACCATTGCACACCAATTCTTTCTCAACACCAAGAGGAAAAGGTGGCCACATTTCACAGATTCATCATCAGAGTGCAGTGACCACATGAACACTTCATTGCCTATATTAGAAAGATGGAGAGATGGCTGTCTATTTCACATACCTGGCAATGCAACTCACTTAAGGAAGAAAGCCATCTTAATCAAAACAACAGGGCATGAAAATTACCAAGGGACAGCCATACTCAGCATGATCACTGATGGATAAAAACTTATTTGTTGTTTTGAAAGGAAAACTAGAACTATCTGCTTTGCTGATTCCTGTAAGAATTTTAGTCAGAGTGAATCTAGATGGTTTGTTGAATGAAAACAATATCTTCTGGCAACAAAACTTGTGGGGTTGCAATGTCTGCTGAAAACTTCTTGTTTGGGACTCATTCAGGGTTAACAGCACTGATGCAGTAAAAAAAAATACCGACAGTTAGCAAATGTATACAATGATGCAATGATTCTGGATGATTTAAGTGGCTTAGTATAGGTGGCTCATGTATCCTGGAATTGGCTATTCAAGCAAAATATTCAAGAGAAATGGGTTGATTGGATTGTAAATGGACATGCACATATGAAAGCCAAGAGTCATGCCACCACCACCACTGGTCAAGGTTGCTTGGAATTTCTTGTCTCTTGATCTGATACTTCTAAATGATGGGCTTATCTTATGCTCTAGATAGCACAAAAGGCAACATATTTTGAAACATGGATTCTGATTCAGATGGCAATACATTTGAATTTCTAGGATTCATTAGCAGGATTGTGAAGTGTCTGGTGTAGTGCGAGAAGTGGCTAGAAAACCATGTCAAGGATGAAGAGTTAGAACATTGTCATGAAGAAGTCAACAATGATATCAAAAACTAACTCAGTGAAGTTAGATCTGGTGGTAAAACTGTAAGACCAAGTGTAGCTGATTTGTGTCCATGTATGTGTTATTTTTTTTAAATGCCTCTTACCCTTTCTCAGAGGGAGTTTCTAGGATAGTTTGCTTTTTGATTGCATGTCTTGCTGATATTTTTTTCTTCCTATATGTCACTGACAGAAAAACTGTTAGTAAAATTTTCTTGAAGGAAGAATTTTTTTCTGATTATTTATAGAAAAGAAGTGTTTTCTAATTTCATAGTTGTGTATTTTTGACTTAGAAAGTTGTGTAAAATGATGAATGTCTAGAGAAGTATAGTCATTATCTTACACAGTTTTCAGTGAGGCACTAAGATGAAAAAATTTCTGATAAATTAAACAATTTCTTAGACTTTTTTTCATGGCTAAAATGTATACGTATGATTATTCATGTGCTTCTTGTTGAGGTTCTTAAAGATTCTAGTTTTTGGACCAATTAACTTTACCTACCTGGCTGCTTGTCTTGTTATTTCAGAATTGTAGGGCTGCCACCGGCTGGAGCAAGTGTTCATGAAATAAGGCAGGAACATCCTGGCACTAAGGTAGGTGATGCCATTTGAGACCAGTTGCATTATTATAAAGACAAAGGGAGCTGGCGAGAAACGATCATCAAAAATTAAACTCAAAATCAAAACTGTACATGAGCCCAGAATTGTGGTCAAGTTACCAGTTGTTTTCAGACTGTTAACAAATAAAGAAAAATATTAAACTTTAACAATTTAAAAAAAAATAATTTACACAAAATTCTTCTGATTCTAACCTTAGATTTTAACTGAGCTTTGAACTTGTTTGTTTTTGATAAAACAGTTTATGAACATTTTGCACCTGGACCGTTACTTAATCTGCTGGCTGCTGATTTCAAATTTTGATTCATGCTCTTCAATTCACTTTTAGAGCTGATGTAGATGGGGTGCTGAGTGCACAAGTGATGAATGTGGGACACTAACCCTGAAAGTCTAACAGCAAGCTCACTGCATTAATTCACTCCAGAAATCACGGTTAAATTGGTGAAAACTTATGGTTTTTAGTAGGTTACAGCACTGGTATCTGTGTATATAAATTTAAAAAGTTACAAATGAAAACAGCAAAAAAAAAATTTTTGTGGTTTAAATTTCTAACATCATAATCTTATTTGCACTGAATTAAAATACATTGAAAATATACAGAGAACAACATTTAATAACAATTTCTATTGTTTACTAACTATACTTTCCATCTCTCAAAGATCATGAGTCAAAATTCTACATTATAGATGAATGAAAACTAATGGTCTTTGCTTGCACCATATTTATGTTTGACTTCATGGTTAATAGTTCTGGTTAGTTTTTAAATATATTTTTTGCTCTTCAACCAAGTTTTTCATTTGCAGATAGTTGGACAGCATCAGGCCATAGTCCCAAAGAAAGCACCCACTATGCCAAGACCACAGTGGCATCCTCCATGGAAACTTTACAGGGTTTGTGATTCCTATCATCTTTCATGGTTGCTGAACATGAACTAGCTTGTTAATTCTGACTGACTGGCTTGGTAGGGACATAGAAAGAATTCCCCTGATTTATTTCTGTTGGTTTTGGAGTTTTTTTTTTTTTGTATTATTGGCCTTTGGAATTTTTTTCACTGGCAAATATTGTTCCAGTGACAACTCCTTTATGCAATGGTTACACTGGTGGGTTGGTAAGAGATACTGCTGACTTTGGAAGTGGCTAAGTCTGCTAAACAACTTGTATCTTATTATTGAGACATTTCTAGAATTTAAAATAATGACTGCCTTTTCCTGACATTTTCCAACTTTGAAATCTTTAATTTGATATTTTCCCATTGATATAATTTTAGAATCCAAGGAATAATGCTTGTTTGGTTACTTGATCTGCACATTCATTATTCCATATGTCTATGTGGCTCTGTGTCTGCTGCACAGTGGTTGTAGCTTCCATACTATGAAGTTGCTGATAGCTAGTATAGTAATCTTCAAGAGTTTGTTGTGAAGATTTTGAATCAGTAAACTATATAAAAACAAGCTAGCAGTATAATGGAACTAATTTTTATTTGTAATATGCATATTTCTACAAAGCTAATAGTTATTGTTGGGATTGAAGCAAAGTTATTAGAGTTTTGAGGCAGTAGGAAACAGTTATAGAGACTTAACTACAGGCTATTTTATTAAAGACTGATGTGTTTTGTTTTTTAGAATTTATTTTTGCCTTTTTAGGTGATTAGTGGTCATCTTGGCTGGGTTCGGTGTATTTCAGTGGAACCGAAGAATGAGTGGTTTGTCACAGGTGGTGGAGACAGAGTAATCAAGGTGAACTAACCATATCAAAAGTCTTTTTTTTTTAGCAGGTTATTCAATTTTTAAAAAAAATTTGAAAATACATATTAAAGTTCAAAAAGGAACTTCTTGAGATGAAATTCTAGCAAGAAAGAATATAAAACGGTTAAGGGCAGAGCAGTGGGTATCTGACTGCCCAACCTGCTTTGGTAGAGGGCCCAAGTTTTAATTGTTAGGGACTGACTTGGTTTGGTGAATCTCCCATAATATGGTATCTTCTTGCTTTTTCATGCCACTCTGTTGGCTTGGTTTTCCCTGGTCACTCCAGCTGAGCAGAGGAGTTCTAGTAGAATTGTAGAATCTTTACATTTCCTGTAGAAGGCAAAAGTGCCAAGTCTCACAAGGCATAGGAATGACATTGCTTGTTAGCAATACCTGTGGGACTGCATGGCTTCATTAGCTGTCTATAGTTGGTAACATTGGTGTTTGAAGACAGCTAAAAACTCTGAACAGTTTACTAGTAATTTTTAAATATTATTAAAGCATCAACTAGTGTTCTCACATATATAATGCAAGCAAAGTAAAACCAAGATTTAGAAGTTATTAAAAGCTGCTTCACCAAATATAGTGAAATAAAGGTAAGAGAACTCATTTCAGAGGATATCTTGTTTTATGTATCAATGTATAGATGAGATATTTGTTTACATTTTTTCCAGATCTGGGATCTTGCCAGTGGTACACTGAAATTATCCTTGACAGGTCACATTAGCTCTGTGCGTGGTGTAGTGGTCAGTCCAAATCAGCCTTACCTTTTCTCCTGTGGGGAGGACAAACAGGTGAAATGCTGGGATTTGGAGTACAACAAGGTAATAACAGACTTATAGGTTATGAATTAATTTTACAAAATTTACAATTTGAAAGCAAACAAAACAATTCTTTTATTACCCTGTTAGAAAAATAAAGTGCACAAGTATTTAACTGGACAGGTTTTTAAAATCCCAAACATTAACTGGCATCAAGAAGAGGGAAGCATTCCACATAAACTGCAATAAAGTGAGTGATTGATAAATGACCAATTGTATTTCTAACAATGATAATCCTGTTGAATATAGTATATTGTGGCTTGATTGTTAAGTTTGTCTGAGAGAGGAATTCTTCAATTTGTGTTTTCAGGCCCTGGATGTCTGAGTGTGTACTGCATTGGCCTGTTTTGTTAAGGTTAACTCCATGTTTGGGAGTGACTTGTGACAAATTATCCATATCATGGCTTTATTTTTTTGTACCTATCCATCATTGAGAGTTTCTTCCAGGCACTAAGAGTTGTAGTAGGGACTTTCCAGTATATATACCAACAAGGGGATTTCTGTGGATGTTCTTGGCCTGAATAGCTTCAGTTTGAAGGCACATGCATGTAACTTACCTATCATTAGGGCTAACCTTTCTGACTGTCATATACTGAGGAGCTTTTTGTGGATCGGGGTTGGATAGACCAGTTAAGAAATTGCAAAAAGAATGTTGCTACGAATGGCCACTTTTCTCAATCTATATACATACATATTTTTAGGTAATTCGACATTACCATGGTCATCTAAGTGCCGTGTATGGTCTGGACCTTCATCCATCTATAGATGTGCTGGTAACCTGTGGTCGGGATGCTACAGCCAGAGTAAGTTCATTATTATTTCAGATGTAAACAAAATTTGGTAGTGTATGTGGGCAGTTTCCTGCCCCATCTGTCTTTTCAGGTGTTGGAGATAGATGACACTTTATTTGCTTATTAGTTTTGTGTTGCACCTGGGAAATATTTTGATTTTGATAATATTGAAAATTAAGAAATTGTAATCTGATCCATGTACAATTATAAACCACTAAATAATAATTAAAAAATTGTAAAATTAATTATCTATAGAAAGACAATGAAGTTTTAGCTACTTTTCTAGTTATCAATTTCTTTTTTTCCTACAATTGAACAATTTTTATTGACTCTTAATAAATAGTTGTTGCTTGACAGTTCATGTTAACATTTTCATTACATGCTGCAGTTGTTAAAGATTTAACAAAAAACAATAAATGAGATGTAGTTAATATAAATTATAAAAGCTAAAAAAAACAACAAAAAATAATGACAACACATACATACCAGTAGATTGTATTGTTTTTGATTTAGTTCAGTAAGGAAGCTGTTTTGGGTGAGATGGGAGGACCAGGTAGATGTTAAGACTTATACAATATGTGGTCTAAAAATTGCTTATTGTTACCAGTGCCTTGATCAGTCTAACAGTTTTTTAGTCTATACTTTTACAGTTCAAACTAATCTTTGCAGTCTGCTTCTTTCATGTTTTAGTTGAGTTCTGAAAAATTTTTTAATGTATATTTGGGTGCATACTGTTTTGATCATTTTAAATCTGTAAAATGCCCTGTAAAACTTGGTTGAAATCCAGTCTTAGAAATCATTTCAGAAAACTCGAAGAATGTCTATCTTAGAAGAATAAACCATTTGTTAATTAAGTGGATTTACATTAACAAAATAAAGATCACTGTTTTTAAACAAAATACTGAGTGTTTGTTTTGTGTATTTCAATGCAAAAATGTTTTAATTAGCACTAAAGCCAAAATAGCTTTGTTTCAATATTCACATGGCTACTATAGTAATTTTTGTAGGGTTATAAAGTAATAAAGCAGTGACTTCTATTATGTCCAAATAATAGTAGTATTCCAGCAAGAGAAAAGCATAAATGATAAGTTGGAAGCAGAAAACCCTGAAACCCTGTATTATTCAATCAAGGTGTAATTGAACTTAAACATTAAAAAAAAAACAAACTTTGGTGATGTACTAATTTTGGCCACCTCTGTGCTACTTGAATTTGATTGTACAGTAATTTATATATATATATAATGTGTTGCTATTAATTAGACAAGAAATTTTTTTTAGTCGTTTTATTATTGTTAATATAAATGAATTGTTTTTTCAGGTGTGGGATATGAGAACAAAGGCCTGTGTTTATACAATGACTGGACATACCAACACAGTAGCTGTGGTGCGATGCCAAGCAGCAGAACCACAGGTGAGCGAGCATTTATTCCATTCAAAGAAATCTAACTCTGAGCCCATACTGATTATCAAGATAAGAATGGAAAGTAAATTATTTCAGGCATTTCCTGTCACCTTTTTAGTAATGAGTAAATTAATTGGTAAGTGACATCCTTTTCCTCTCAGCACCTCCAGGGCTTGGAGGACTGCAGCAATGTTCATTGTGCAGAAGTTATTCCAGCAAGTAACTTTCTTAAGACTACTGTCTGTGCTCTCTGGTCATAATATTTTAAAAGTTATGCAGTTCACTAAATGAATTATTAGCTGGCTACAATCTTTTTGAGATGGGTAAGTTAGACATTTTGATTTTTTTTTTTTTTTTACTTTTTTCAATTGAAGCACCTTTTTTAGGGCTTAAAATTGAAATATATGGATATACAAAGTCAAAATAGCCAGAAGTTTTTAAAAATCTTTTTCAGTTCTTTTTGTCAGAAGTGTCCCCATTACACCTTTTTTTTTACTGCTTTAATTATTAAAATAACTCCCTATTATCTAATTGAAAATATTTCAAAATCTATATATTTTTATGCTTTCTCTCCCCTCAATTTAAAAAGTGTCACCATGAAATTATCTGTAGACAACTAAAGTATAAAATCAAATATATTGTTTCATCATCTAATTGATATGTTATTAAAAAGATTGATGAGTATTTAACTAAGAAGTTGCAGATGCCCAATATCTGTATTAATTTTGGAAATATGACACGTGGTCGATGAATGCAGGGCTAGGCCATTTTACTAGAGCCTTTAACAGGGAGACATTATTTACTGGTTCTTGTATCTAGATTAAGTCTACCATAGTGAGGAAGGATCATAGGAAGACTATTTAAAATCCCACAGAGGCTTTGTCTGCAATTTAGATGTGCATTTTAACCATTTATTTTCTGGACTCAAAGCTCAAATAACTCCCTGAATTTGAAAATATACTAACTGCAAGAATACTGTGTTAAGCTGGCCCCCTGCTGATATAGGAACTTGAGTGAAACTTGTGAGTACTGAAAGAGCCATAGCTGACAGCAACACCAGGCTCATATGACCACCACAGCACTGTAACTGGTGACATTATGTAACTAAAACATTGAACAGAGATTCTAGAAAAAAAAGTGGCAGTACAAGCTTGGATTCTGCCTTACCATTGTAAGAGTTGAGATTAGTAAAGTATGTTGTGAAATGGCTGGAAAGGCAGACATGTGCCATGCAAAAAAAAGGATCTGGGGAAACTCAAATTGCTGTGTCAATAATTAACTATTTGCCAGTGGTTTATTCTAACCATTAAAAATCTATTGTTAAGATATTCTGATATGTATGCTGGAATTTTAGCTAATTTGTAAATATGATCCTTGGTAACCAGATAGCTGAAAAATATTTCCTGTCTACGTGTTCAAGACCCATATTTAAGCAACTTGATTGTTGCCAACAGCTAATTTAACTTAGTCTTCTGTAAATCCTTGATTCATTAGGCAATATTTTTCTTCCTGTCCAGAGCATTTTTATTTACATGGTAACATCATCTAATTCCAGAGTCAATCATAGTCAGCAGTGATAGCCATTACAAACTGTTTTCCCAAAGAAACGTTATGGAACTGAAACTGTTGATTGAACATGAACATTGTTATTTTGGTCAGTGAAAAAATTTGTTTGGAAGAGGTACAACTCTGTTAATGGAGTACAAGATATGTCTTTGAACTTATTTACAAGATATGCTTCACTTCCACCAAATAAAGATGCTTTTATTGCTGAAACAAAACGTGGTGATTATCAGGTTTGCACATACAGGCAGAATAAACAAAATAGATTTCTCCAGTCCTGTAACCCACGGTTGGCAGTTAGACCAAGAACTATGCATCTGTAGGATTATGGCTCAGTTTGAAGATCTTTCAAGTCAGATAATGTAATTAGCAAGCATTTATTGAGGTTGGTTTTACAAAAAATAGTTGTGTTCATGCTTTCATCCAAATCATTGCTCATTGCATCTTCTGAAAGACAGCTTTAAATAGGAAAATAAGTTGATTTTATATATGGTAGTTCCTACAAAATTAATATTTTAGACACTTTTTCGATACATGTCCCATGGCCTATTAGTACTGCATTGATCAAGATCAGAGCCATTTCTTGGCTGGCTCTGGCCTCAACCTGATTATGCATCCCTGAAATGAATTCTACAGACAATCAACTGCTTTAGATGTGGCTACTGATTTCTGGAACATCCATCAGTTAACTTCAGAGGTGCATAGCTGGTCACAGGTGACACTACCAAAGAGTCAGTCACTACTGATAGTACATTAGCTAATATTAGGCTGTTGCATAAGTCCTTTTGAACTAGTATCATTATAACAAATTAAATCTGCTTCATTGTTACATGATTTTCTACTAAGATGTATTGATACAGTGTGCTTATTTTCATGTTTTTGTTGTTCAGTTTAGATTTTTTGTTTAATATGAGCTCCATGGCTGAACCTGTACAGAGTAACTAGAACTGCTAGTGCTTAACCATGTAATTTAACATTCCAGAGAGTTTACTTTTAAGGTGTTATCTATTATAACTCCTATATCCATTTCTTCTGTTATTGTGAAAGCAATCTAGTTCATGATGAGTAGTTAGTTGTAATCTGTGCAAAGCTGAGATGTTTGCATTTTAATTACATTTTATTTGACCAGTCTAAGTGATTTAAATCTGATTGCATATCTTTAACATCATTGTAAGATCTTGTAGCAAACGTATACTGCTGTTTTAACCAAGTTACCTGTTAAGACTCTAGGTCTCCACTGAATAGCAACTATTTATTGTGCCCCAGGGATTTCTAGTAAGCTCCGTAACAACAAGACCTGCTGCAGTTACTCATATGCAAATCAAAAAAGGGCAGCTGGTGTCTGACTCAGAATGATTACTATTGACATTATATCTCCCACTTTTTACAAGTGTAAATAGTCATCATGTGGCTGTCAAAATTGTTTCATTCAGGTGAGAACAGCTAGCTGGTCGGTGAATGCAGAGAAAGTTTCAGTTAAAAAGTCTCTTTCTCTTTTTTCCTAGGTGATCACTGGAAGTCACGACTGTACAATCAGGTTGTGGGATTTGGCTGCCGGGAGATCACGTGTCACACTCACTAACCACAAAAAAAGTGTTCGATCACTGGCTCTTCACCCTACTCAGTAAATGCAGCACGTTTTTCTCTATCTAAACTTTATATTCTCTTTCCCTAAAGCATTGATTGGTTTACACACTCACAGAATGAGAATTGATAGCAGGTGTTCGTAAATAGCAAAGTCAAATGATGAACCCACAGCTTGTGAAAACATTGTAGAGGAATGGTTTTCACATTTGATAAAAAATTTGATGCTTGCAAAGAAAAACATAATTATGAGGTGTACAAGAGGAAAGCGACCTCATTTTTTTTTTAAACACCATGTTAAATCTGCTATCTGTAATAACTCAAAAATAGTTGCAGAACAGCATTTTCAGTGTTGATTCCAGTGAAAAGTGTCAAAATCATTCAGTTGTTTTCCTTGAATTTCGCTAATCACCAACTGCATTGGTTGCTGTGCATGTTGTCACTGGAGAAAGCTTTACTCACAAAATAGTACAATTTTCCAGATGTGGGTATGTTCCTTGTTAAAATCATGTTCATACACTGAGTGTTGGCTATATAATTCCATTTGCTGTGATTTGTCCAACTTTAACAGTAATAGGAATAACATAATTAGAAGGATTCAAGCTGGAATAATCTGTATGAGGTTGCTGCCAATCTGAATGTCCACATACTTACCATAAGCTGCTGCTATATACATATACTCACTCGTGGAATGAGTTCACTGTTGCTGCTACCTTGAGCAACACAGTATACCTGAGCTATGAGGTCTGTTGAAAAAGTATCCGACTTTATTTTTTCCCGTGGGAAGTAATGGCGTTAGGGAGGCAAAAGTGTGCATAGTGGAGACGCATGCCTTCATGCGCATGTGTGATTTTTGGCGGGCTTGCTGGATGCGTCAGTTGCTGTCAGGCAACCAGCGTGTGAGGTGCTGTACCACTTGTTGCATTTTCATTTCACCTGTGATGATGGAACGTGTGGAGCAATGATCTTGCATCAAGTTTTGCCAAAAGCTTGGAGATACCCAAGCAGAAACAGTTCGCAAAATTCAACAGGCTTTTGGTGACAATGACATGGGTGTTACTAAAATTAAAGAATGGTACAACAGGTTCAAAGATGGTAGCACATCGGTGAAAAATGACCAGCATTCCGGGAGGCCGTCAACAAGCCGCAATGCAGTTATCAAGAAATTGTGGATCTTGATAATGGAGGATCGTCGTTTGACAGTGTGGGAAATTGGTGATGAGGTTGGGATCAGTAAAGATTCAGCACACGCAATATAAAGGAGGATTTGGGCTTCCACAGAGTGGCAGCGAAATTTGTGCCTAAGCCGCTTTCTCAGGAACAACAACAACTTCGTCTTGAGGTTGCGCAGGACCTGCTGGATACTGCCAACAGAGATCCTGAGTTTCAGAATACCGTGATAACTGGAGATGAGATGTGGGTGTATGGGTGGGTACGACACAGAAACCAAAGCTCAGTCGTCACAGTGGAAGCACCAAATGTCAGGTCCGGAGAAAAATCAAGGTGATGCTGACTGTTTTCTTTGACTACTGAGGCGTTGTGCATCACGAATATGCACCAGGACAAACAGTTACAAAGGAGTACTATCAAGAAGGCCTCCGACGTCTTCGTGATGCAGTTTGGTGCAAGAGACCGGATCTGTGGGCCTCGCAAAACTGGCAGCTGCATCATGACAACACCTCGGCTCATCCATCACAGCTGATCCAAGGTTTCTTGGCAAAGAAAGGCATTTCACTCATTCGCCAGGTTCCCTACTCTCCAGACATGGCTCCTTCTGACTTCTGGTTCCCAAAAATGAAAATGCCACTGAAAGGCTCCCACTTAGAGAGCCAAAAGGACATCATGCGGAATGCGATGGCGGAGCTGAGAGCCATTCCGGAAGCATTCCAGACGTGCTTCAAGTGGAAGGATCGCTGGGCTGTGTGTGTAGAGGCACAAGGGGCCCACTTCGAAGGGGATTAACAATTGAACCCCACCAAGTATGTAATTTTTTTTTCCGAGCCTAAGGTCAGATACTTTTTCGAAAGACCTCGTACACTGGATAATTGGTCCTGATGAGCTGTGCACAGCAAAATTTTTACCTAGGTATGATGCATGAAAATTACCACACCAATCTTGTACACCTACAGGGAATCCTGACAAAAAATCAGGTACAGAGATATTGTCCTCATTATGCAAGCCCTCCCTTGGTGGGATGTTCCTACAAGACCACACACATCCTCACACCAACATGGTGCCTTGGGTGTTTTGTACACTTTCAACATTAATGGAGTAGCCTGACCATCTTGTTCCCCAGATCTGAACCCTGTTGTACACCTTTGGGATGAGCTTGGTAACCATGTACACTGTCACAGAGTCCAGTGACTTCAGGTTGTTATTTAATAAATTAATAGGTAGGTCATGTCGGTGAGAGTTGTTAGTCAATTTCTTATGAAGACACCCCAGGCTTCTTAATTCATCAGATACTAACTGAACCATGTTGAACAGAAACTGCATAAATGGTATTACTTTTGATTGAAACTGACTCAAAGAAACATTCGTAGGATGGTCAAAAGATGTTAATATACAGAAGTGGCTTCTAACTGGGTATTAGCAGTAATTCAGTAGAAACAGTGTAATGACACTATGATTGGATTAATTTTTATGTCTGCCAGTTTCTACTGGAAATTAATTTTCATTCATTTTTCTTTCACAGCTTTTTTTCAGAAGCTTTAAATTGTTCTCACTTTTAGCACAACATGATCTGCTAAAAAATGATCTATTGGTCTAGTCTGCATGATCAAATGTGACAAGTGTTTACTTATGACAGTGTTGTAAACAAAAGTAATGACTGACCCCAGACTAAACTGTTCATAATAGTCTGGCATCCTCCACAATAAAAAAACCCACACAATATTCCCATTTCAGCATCACAAGATTTCAATTGTGTATTCTATGAATGGGTGTTTTTAATCTGGTTGGTGATAGCACGTAAATTCTTTGGAAAGAAAGAATCTAAAAAACAACAGAAATCACCAGATCTTTGTTGGTGAATTCAGTGTTCTGTGCTAGTTGGATCTTGTGAAAATAAAAAACCTGGTTGTTGATCATTAACAGATTATCACAAATGTTCCTTCTGCTTTCAGGTACTGTTTTGGGTCAGGTTCTCCAGACAATATCAAACAGTGGAAATTTCCAGATGGAAACTTTATCCAAAATCTGTCTGGACATAATGCAATCATCAACAGCTTGGCTCTCAACTCAGATAATGTGATGGTGTCAGGAGGTAGGTTCATTATTTTACAAGAAAAAAAACAAAACAGCAGTGTGACCAATTCTTTTGGATGAAATACACTGGCTTTTAGTAAAATTATAATGGAGGTTAATGAAGCATCTGAAAATTTAGATTCTTGAGAGATTTCCTTCAGTCGGCATCAGTGCAGGACTCATTATTTTGTGAAGAATTTACAACTTGGATTAAAAGATAATGCCTAAGCAAGCAAATTAAATGCCTGATTTTTTTTCTTTTTTGGCTTATTGAATATCAAATGATAGATTGGTAAAGCTGTTACATTTATGTATTATTACTCTCTCATTGTGACATACTGCATGTGAGGGAAATTCTTCAATAGATTGGTTGCAAGGCTTCATGCTTCTTTATGAATAAATGAAGTATTTTTTCAATATATATATGTTTGATCAGGGATTTGAGCTGGCCACTTTAGATCTTTGTACTCATTGATGGTAGCCAAATGTTTCAGATTATGTTGGAAAATCCAGTTGAAAGAGGCAGGCAGACTTCAGTATATTGGTCAAAATGTCCAGGCAAACAAACTGATGAATAAAGCCTGTCCCTTTTCAGGAGAAATGGCTTCATACCATAATACCCATCTTTGATAGAATTGTACATAAATTCATGATTTATTGAACCAGAGCACCCCAGCCCAAATTTTTAGGGTCCTTCATGAATTGAAGTTTGGAAACCACAAAGCTGTCTCCGAACAGTTATTGCAGAGATAAGTAGGTCTTCTAAATCATTTTTAAAATGTCAGTGGACATCTTGTGCCAGCATCAAGTTTTTGGGGGTCTGTTACTTCTATGTAGCCACCCATTTATTTGTACAGCTTCCAGGCTGGATGCTAAGCCATTTTACTGCACTCAAGCCACTTAGTAATCTTGGAACACAAAAGTTTCTCCATGCACAACTCCACGATCTGAATCTGTTTGGCTTGCTCTCTTTCAAGTGATGTAGTACATTATCTCACTGATGACTCTGGAAATATGCCCATCCTAATCTTCATAACCAATATGTACCTGGAGGGATGATCATTTTTGTTTTCTTTACATCCAATATTGCATTTAAAGAGAAAACACTTAAGTGTTATTAAAATCCCTTTTTACAGCGGACAATGGAACAATGCATTTCTGGGATTGGAAAACAGGCTACAACTTTCAGCGTCTGCAGGCAACTGTCCAGCCAGGCTCCATAGACTCCGAGGCAGGCATCTTTGCATGCACATTCGATCACAGTGGAAGTCGTTTGATCACTGGGGAGGCGGATAAAACCATCAAAATATACAAAGAAGACGACAGTTCCGTAAGTATTTTAGACCCCCCCTCCAGTATATAACACGAATGTAATCTTTTATTTTCAAACATATCTATTGATTTAGTTTCTTTTAGTGCACTCTTTAACTACTCAAATGGAAATTCATTATAGTGTATATCACATGGTTTGTACCAGACTATAGTTACACACTACCTACAAGGCCAGTGTTATGGATATATGTATAATAATTTTCTCTATTGGAACTACATCCAATTTTGACTTGTTCATAAAAGTGGGGCCACTCTACATTAATCAGTACTTGGTCACATAAACCATATGCATTGTTCTGGCATTCTCTCTACCAATTTGACACGCTGCTGTGGAGTTAAGCTCATTTTAATTTTGGCAAGCAAACAAATCATAAGTCCATGACATTTTGAATGGCCATGTGTTCTTTGATGTATGAATCCATTATCAATCACAAAAGATGTTCAAGTAGTGATGCTGATTTAAAGAGTCATGAATCTGGACAAGGGGACCAGTTCTCTTTGCTGAGAATGATCCTCAGACCATCCAACTTTTATGATTGTTACATTCTTCTGGTTGGCAGTGCATATAGGCTTTTTTGCCTGACCCAATGAGTTTAAAGTTGCTTTGGGCATCCAGGAGATATGCATATGCAAAGGTCAGTTGTCAACAGCAGTTCCAAAAGGAGATGAGGGCCTGTCCGTTCAACTGTTGTACAGGGGATGATTTTGCTTGTGCAATTTCAACAATCCATGCCTGCTTTGTTAGGCTGAAAAAATAAGAAAATTGACACCTAGCATCTAATTTTATCCTCAAACTGCAAAACCTACTTTGCAATAAAATTAATGATATTGTAGAGTGGCCTTAATTTTATGAGCGTAGTTTCAATGATTCCACAATATAGCAAAGTTAGTGGGAAATGGCATACAGAAATTTTAGTTATTGTACACTTTAACAGAACTCACCATCTTTAAAAGTTATTTTAAGCAAGCACTTGCACAACCAACCTAAGGGTATTTATTCGGTACTTAAAGTTTTTTTTTATCGTTTTGCAGACAGAAGAAAGTCACCCAATCAACTGGCGGCCAGATATTCTTAAAAGAAAGCGGTACTGAAATCACGTTTATCATTCGTAACAGAACTTTTGCTAATACAAGAGATGACTGGTTTTTCACTCAAATAAAAAGAGTTAATCTATTCTGCAAAGACAATGGATTTTATTATATGATACATTGGCAATGTAACAACAAAAGATCATTGATTTGAAGGGTTAGAATTTCTTCACAATTTTAATAAAAGACAAGACAAAAAATACTAAATAAGTCAATCTTAATTAGCACAAGCAGCATTTGCTTTGTTGAGACTCCGAGCTTTTGTGTTGCATAATACATAAATGGTAAAAATCTTCCTCAGATGAAGTTGAAGACTGGACTAATGCAGTCTACTCTCAAATCTTCAGGCCTGCAAAGGAGAAAAAAAAACATCCTGCTATTATTGAACATAATTCTTCAAGCTTTTATCACTCCCTCACCACATATGCTCTAAAACTTGTGACACCATTGAGTAGTGTCCATAATTTGAACTATGTGTAATTCTGTAAGCTAGTTTTAAAAATTTCAGCATTAACAGTATATTATATATTTTTTTGAAATTCTAGTTAAATGTAGTGATATATTAAATCCATTCATGGAAAGAAAAGAGAACAGAAGAATGGCATAGAAGTGACAAGTTTTACCAACTAAATCAAGTAGTAATTCCTGAAACTGAAAGATTTGACCACATGGCCTTAATCCTTTCCTGCTCAAGAGAAAACCACTGATGAGTCATTTAATGACCAGTTCTGTCTATACTAAATGTAGAAGGATGCCGATGTCCACAATACCTGACAGTGAATCCTTTCCTTCTCGTGATGTGGAGACCTGTGTTCATACTCCAGATCTCTCGTTTAGCTGGCTGGACAGATATGGAGTGGTCAAACAGCTGGAGACCAACATGCCAGTGTTTTCATACTCTGTCAGCCCAAAGATTAATGTCTCTGGAGATATGAGGCCATTGGATTTCTTCTACCTGGTTGAGGAATCTAACAAGTTTGCCACACCCAGAGGGATGCAGGCAGGGAGAACTGACAACTACGATTCTCTGCCTTCCAGTGAATATTTTTGAATGGGGAAATTCAAGAAACTGAATCAGTATTGGCACCTCTGCAACTGCTCTACACTTAGATTATTTTTAATCATTTTATGGAGCCACCTTAAAAAATTGTCTTAACAGGAAAGGGTTAAGGAATTAGGCAAATCATATTTCAACAGCAGAATAATTATACTTAAGTTCAGAATGTGTAAACTTTTATCAGAAAACATGCTGCTCAAAGGGAGACCGACTATTAAACATCAAAATATGCAGCCATGATTTCCTGACCATCCACTCTTCCCTTATTTTTTTTTTGCACATGTACCAATCCTTTTCACAACACAAATACTAGAAAGTACTTTCCATGAAGCATAATTCTATTTTATGCCAGTTTATGAAAATGGTACTGTCCTCAAACGTAATACAATTTTACAAATGTTATTCTAACTTGTTGATGGATTTAACACAATACCATTAATGGAATAAATGCTAGTAAAGTACATTAAAACTGTTTGGTTTGAAATATTTGCAACAATCATCAGAGCTAGTACTCAGAAGGGCTCCCATACTGCCACCAACCTCTCAAACCATAAATAATCATCTTTGTGATGTAAAATTAGAAAAAGTATCCAAAAAACCAGAATTGTTTGTATATTTTTAGAAGAATGAAAATACCAACACCCACATTTTAATTATTCTGAAAAGAAAATGCACATACCTGTATCAGGTTGTGTGAAATGTAGGTTGGTCTTCAATTTGAAGAAATTTATAAAAAATCACCATAATTCTCAGTAGGCCTACAATATTAGAATAGTACTGACCACCTCCTGGAACTGACTGTTATGATACACATTTCTAAGTCCAGCAGAGTTGATTACATTGATTTTTCCCTATTCCAGCTAACAGTACAGTTTTCTGTTATCATCATCATCTAGGCCCATATTTGCATCTTCTGCTTTCAGAATGTCATCACTTGTTCTATTTTTTCGTCTGACAAAATCTCTCATAGCTTTGGCTAGCCAAGTGATCAGTTTTGCCAATTCTGACATGGAACTACTGTTGGTCATGTTTGCTACCAACAATTGCAAAAGCAACTTATATACTTTTGAAAATTCAATGCATGCATAGCAGGTATCATTGTCGAGGTAAAGGGAAACTTTGGTTTCAACAATAAAATGCAGAAACAAAACCGTTCTTCCATAAGGGTTGTTTCCAGTTCTCATAAATCAAGATATTTTAAAACACCTTGGCTGCTTTGACTTCTCAATCACAAGTGGTTTTCGATCTCATTTAGCATGTTGCAGAATAATAGCATCAAGTCTTTCAGAGCTAGTGATTTTGTAGGCAGTGCTCTAAAGAATTAACCAGACTCATCACAGTTGAAGTCGTCCTTTGGAGTGTATTCTTGAGTGATGTTGACCAAGTTTTCTTGTCTAGTTGTTAGAACCTTTAGTTTCTCCACAAATGTTTACAAATACTGTGCTGATTTTTAAAGCTTTGCAGCCACTCATTTGATGTCTTGCATCCACAGAGCACTCCCACACCAAGTTTTTCATATCTTTGTTTTCAGTCTTCATTTGTCAAAGTTTGATAACTTAAGAATTTTTTTAGTGCTAAACTGTTTGACTGACCTTTTCTTGCCATGGTTGTATACTACATACTGAGGTATAGTTAAGATGAAAGTGGGGGAATGGAAGGAATTTACAGTAATGCCTGCCTAATGAATTGTCATCACTTATTTTCATGGTACAATACAATGCCTTTCTTGAGTAGCTCCAGAAATAAGGTAACTGTTCAAGGAAAACAGTATGCTACTGGGTATTTATAAATGATGAATTAAGTCCAAGTATTAAACATCTATCCAAAAATTCTACTTTCCACATTTACAAACATCACTAAATACTTAATATTTATAGCTGTAATATTTTCTGGCCCATATGAAACCACTCTTCCATTTTTAAAATACAAACCTTTTCCTACAGCTTTTCATCCACTAGCATGAGCTAGTTCTTCAAGAAAACTTGTAACTATTTCATCTATAGGTGGTAAAATAGCCCCAAAGCTTCAATATTTTCACCTTTAATTACATTCTCTTGTCTTCATTAACTCTTAATTGGAATGGTTGTCTACACTATCTACAACTTTTGGTAGATGTTCAGCTTGATTAAAACCACTACCAACCAACAGTTTAGGAAGAAGTGAATAAATGCAAAATGCCATTATTTACCAAGCCTACACTGTCAGCATAATTCATATCAGTTTTTTGTGGCAACAAATAACCGAGATCATTAAAATCTGCTCCATGGGTTCAAAGTCATCAAAACCAAAGTCTTCTGCTATGCCAGTATACTCCATTTAAGAATCCTCTTCCTATATTTATTTGATTCAAAGGCTTTTCTTATTTTCCTATAAATTATGGTTCTTGGTCCAACAATTAAAGCATTTACATCTTGAATTTTGACAGTGACAACTGCAACTTTTCTAACACTTTCAGCAGCTTTACTTTTTACTATTCAAAACATCTCTAATCATTCTGTTAAGAGTATCAATCCCTTCCCAGCAAAATATCTTCTTTCAACTAAATTTTTTTTTTGTAGCTGCAATCTTAAATCAATTATCTTTTACCGGTATCACGTCTAGACATTGAGGGGGTAAGCATGATAAGTAATCTTTGTAATTACAATCAGCTGAATGGTATAAACATCTTGATCACCTATTCTTTTATATCAAGAAGCTGTTTCTTTAATTTCATTAAGTGCCATGTAAGGCAGATTTAGATTTTAATGGTAGCTCGAGGTTTGAAAGGTGGTGCAGTAGGTCTTTCAGATGAACAAAATGCAAGCATTTTACAAAGAGGGGTTGGTGTGATGTGGAAGACCCCATGACTGCGCTACTGACACTTTCATTCTTTGTTTTTTCAAGGTTCTGACAGTTCAACAAGAAATCTAATCTTTTGCTTTTGACAGCAGTGACGTGTCATTATCTCTTCAACGTTGATGTACAATTCATTAGCCTCACGTAGCAGCATCTTCACAGTTTTGCTTTTTTCCTTTTACACATACCAAGTTGTACATGCAACAGCAGCTTTTAGTGTATCTCACAACTTCTTTCATACCTGCTGGACTCAGCATCTGCTTTCTAATTAGTGGCAGAAAATTGCCACAGCCACTTTTTCCTGACAGATTCTAAAATTGTCTACCTCTTTAATTATTTTCATTCTTATGACCCATCAGCAACTCCAAATGCCACCGCCATGTCAGTATTTATGTTTTTATACCTACACAGCCACAACACAGTTTGACTGAGGTGTACCATAACATAGTAGCTCATTGCACAACAGAATTTACTCACCTGTGGTTTTGCAGAGGTAGTCCCAAACTTAGCAGCAAGCTTGTTGATCACTTCTTGCACTTTCGGATTGTTCTGGTATTTTGTGATGTTGGCCGGATTGACACTCACATCCTGGAATGCTGCCGCAACTTCAGGATCCTGTAAAGCAGCAACGCAAATGGAAAGTACCAACTGTCAGCACTGCCCCACATTCAGCATTTCTATTTAATTCTTCATGAGACAACATTTAATTAATAAAAACTTGTAGTTTACTTAAAAAACTTTTTGAATACAAGGATTATTACAGATCTAAGCTCTATTTGTTTGGTGAATTCGTATCTGTCCTTATTCCAAATACCCTTTATAACCTCCTAACAAATGTTATAGTGGAGTATCATTAAGCAAAACCAACCTGGAAAGCTTTCATTATGTCTGGATCACTAAGCAACTTAGAAATGTCTGGAATACCTGCAGCTCCTCCACCACTACCTGGAACAGAGGGTTAAAAAACAAAAAATTTTTTTTGAATAGTATTTTCACAAAGTAGAGTCACAAGATATTTCCTTTCAGTGTACTGAAATAAAATAAATTGGGAAAATTGGTACTTTTATCAAGTATACAATCTTTAGTTTTTAAAATAGAATTGCTCATCACCATTACAGATTTATTCACCTGGGCAATTAGTTAAAATGTCTATATAAATACACCCGACATACTTCTGCAAAGTGAGATGACGACAATGCAGGGGCAATCGAGGTAAACACTAGAACTAATGTGGTTTGACACCCATTCCATCTGCTAACAATGGAACTCTCTTCACTGCTGAATAGACATAGCACAACTCAATGTTAATTATCTTTATCATACAAACTGATTTTTCACTTAAAGTTCGAATGAGAGAGACACTTAAATTTTTAACCCTGAGATTGTTAGTAAAAATGATCTTCATACAACACTAATACAAAAAAAATGGTGAATGGACATTTCAATACTACGTCATATAGCTACCAGTTTTTACTCCAGGAACTATTGTTTTTTTTACACCAGAATTCAAGTCATAAAACACCAGATGACACCAGAGGTTCGGGATGTAAAAACGACTTCTAATGTTTCTGTTTCTTTTATTTTGGTATTACCACTTTTCACTATTCATCAATCATTAAATATGTAACAGTGTAAACACAAATGTATAAATTTATACCTATCACATAATAGGAATTGTTTTTGAAGACAAAATACCAACTTCTATGCAGACCACTTTTTGACTATGAAAATAAATAGAACAGACTTTATTCCGTGTCTTGGATAGTTATCATTTGTACGTCAAAGAGCATATTATGTTGCTCCTGTCTTTAAATTCTGGAAACCAATTTCTGTTCACCCCCTCTTCAGTTATGCCTCAACTAATCGCTTCATCATGTAATGGGAGAAAAGTTGATGAACACTTCAACTACATCTATGAAAAGCATAAAAGAAATGCCGATGGTTCAAAGCAATAGTGGATGTGTGAAAAATGTTCTTATAAAGCAAGGGGTGTGTGTATATGTGTGTGTGTGTGTATATATATATATATCCATCCGTACAGACGAAAGAGCACAATCACGTCACTACTATAGCTGCAGAGGTAAAGGCTAAGAAAACAATTGCCAACATGAAAATAGAATCAATTGTCTCACAAAATGCTCCTCGATCTGTCATTTCCAAAGCCACCACTAATTTGAATGGATGTACTTTGACAGAATTGCCATTACCTCTTCAATGAGTTGCAATATTTGGAATTGGCAGCTCGAAGAAAAATGCTCCTGTCATTCCTAGAAACAATATGGTTATGCTATTCCTGACAAATATAGCAAACTTGGCTGGGTGATCAGTTTCTGCAGTTTGATAACGGTGATGATGATCCCTACCAAATTTTGATGTTTGCAACAGACGCTGGTTTGGACGGCCTTGAACAGATCAAGAGTTGGGCAGGGGATAGCACTTTTAAATGCAGTCCATACATTTACTATCAATTGTACAGCCTGCATAATTAAACTGACATCAACAGCATCCCAAGACTTTTCGCTTTGCTTCCTGATGAAACTACGACCCAACATAAGACTAGATACCATGATGATGGATGTCTGTCAACAGGTTCTCTACCAGTTTTCTTTGTGCATTGGTAAACATGTTGCTTGTTCCATCTTTCAGTGTTTACAGAAAGGCAGTCGATGCAGGCCTTGAGTCAAGATACCATCAAGACGATGAGTTTAGCTTAAAAATTAGATGTTTCTCCGCACTTGCCCTCCTTCCTGTTAGCGACGTCGTGGATGGTTTCGAGGGGCTTGTGGATGATGACGACGACGATGATCTATCCCAAAAAATTGTTTCACACTTTTGAGACTTATTACATGGGAGGAGAGTGAGGTCGGGGTCAGAGAAGATCTGTTAAGCCTGTTTCTCCCACTGCTTCCTAGAATGTTCATGCATGCACTGAAAACGGCCCATGTACAAACAACATCGAGGAGTTTCACAGCACCCTTCAAAAGTTCAATCACAAATGACCATGGACCCTGGTTACTGTTTTGAAAAGGGAGGCCTTGGCTAGGACCAAACTGGTATGCTATAGCCACAGAAACACTGATGCAAAAAAAAAAAAAGGGTGGGGAGCAGAGACATCAACCATTGTGTCACAAGTTTGTTGGATAGGTGTGTGACTCTGCAGACAAAATTAACTTGTGGAATTGCCCATAGCTTTAAAGAATTTTAAAAATTTTTGCCTTTGTATTGTGATTTTTAAAGCTTTGAATAATAAAATATTTTTAAAATACTCCTTTAGAACATTGCACCTACATTGATGCTAAAAGTTCTGAAGTGAATGAAAACTAGAAGCTATGGAACTTCTGGAGGTGTTGCCTGAGGTTTTTAAAAGATTTGAATGCCACAAGAAAGATTTGTATTTCATTTTCTGTTTGGCTTAAAAAATTAAGATTCTGAATATTTCATACCTGGTCACATGCAGCAACCGGGTGACGACAGCACAGGGTTTTCAGACAAAATGTTAACGAAAAGGAGCTAAAATGCTGCTTTGCACATGGCTACTCGGTGACGGATTTCTTAAAACATTTTTGGTACTCTGTGTTAAGAACGTTTCCTTTGTTGTTCACACACACACACAACAATTTTCTTGATTAAATATGAACTAGAATCCCAGCTGCCTGCCCTATTCATGTTGAGCCCCGTAAAACAAGGGTCACTTCACTGGCTAGTCCACAGTTCTGGCCGCCCCGCCATCGTTCACACCAAACCCACTCTTATACCGTTTAATTTCTTTTTTGTCACCTATAATATACATACATACATATATCCTGATGGAGACACTCACCAGGAAATGAACCCGGAAAACCACCAGGGAAACCAAATCCAGGACTGGCCCCAGACCCTGTCTGCTGCTGACTCTGCAACACAAAAAGCAGCCGGTGTTACACACTCAGTGAACCACCACTCAAGTAGAATTACTTTTTGAAAAGAAAAAATATAAGAAAAATTTAAATAAACATAAATTAAATTTAAGACATTCCTGGAAGAACACAGAACATAAAGAACGGTTTGACATCCAAAAGGTGGTTGGTGTATTTTTTTTAGTTGGAACTAGTGATAACAGCAACTCCCCACACCCAATCATTTTTTTTCCCTTTAGCTTTTACTTACCTCTTTTGCCTTCTCATATTCTTCTCTGGCTTTACGGATCCTCTCCTGTCTGTCTCTCTGCTCCTTTTCCTCCTGCCTCCTCTGCCTTTTCCGCCGATGCTCTTGAATCGCTTTGGCCTTTAATGTAAAAGACAAACACAAAGCTCTATCAGCCATCTCTTCAGGGGGACTTGCAGAGCGCAGATACCCTGTTCACCACAAGTGCAAAATCTCCGATTTCCATCGTTACAAGGCGAAAGACAACCAGAATCAAAAAATAAAAGAGTGACTTTTTTTCTCGACTCTCCAGTTAAATTTTACTGATTTCCTCCCTGACCTAATAACACAGTTTAGTTCTATTGATTTGCAAAAAGAACCTAAACCAGAATTTAAAAAAAAGAAAGACCGTCTGTCTGCAGTCTTAAATTTAAATTACACTACAGAAGATTCCAGATTAATTTTTGAGTCACACACTGTACATAACATACACAGATTCAGCAAAGTGATCAACTCAGCTGGCCAATTTGGAAACAAAGTCCACTACCTTCCACAAATTCCTGATGGAAAATTTTTCAGCTTGAACACCAAACAAAACTGTCATTAACACTGTATACAGGTTTCTCAAGGGGCAATCAATGTGTAGATTCCAGAAGCTTAGCTTCAGTTTCCTGATCTGATTTGCACAGCAATTAAACTTTGCGATAAGTCCCTTTAATTGATTTATCTCCTCCAGAACAGGTTATCTCTTTCTTTTGCTCTTCTTTCTTCTCTGCCAAGTACTGCAATGTACCCCAACCTGGCCCTCTTTACAGAAGCATCACCCATTTTGTGATGTGAACATTCGTGATTTCCAACCTCTCTCTGCTGATGCATTATGCTCCTTGTACAATGACTTCCTTATTAAATGAGGACACTTTCTACAGAGGCATGACAAATAGATAACAGCAATACCATTCTTATCACTTTCCACACTGCTGGGTAACTTTCGGCCATTTTATCACACAAAATTGTGTCTACTGTCACCTGTATAACTGAACCTACCTTTTGGTATACGATACAGACTCACTAAAGTCTGCCAGCACTTCACCACAAATACTTTTCAAAACTCTATTAGAATTCACAAAAGACAAGGTGGTCTGTCACTCAACAAGCAGTTTTCTCTTCTAAGCTATCAATTTGCCTTTGCAGCAACTTAAACAACAAAAATATTTTGCATTGACCCTTTTCCTAAATTCTAAGCCGCTCAAGTCCATCTTGACAAGCTGGAAACCAACTATTTATTGCAGCAGTACTCACTTTTCAAAAATCCATACAAGATCCCTTTTATCATTTTTAATACATCTCCAGCTAAAAATAGGAGCATGGCTTTGTCATTCTGGTACAACTTCAGGAAAGGCCAAACTTATTTTGCCAAAGTCAGTGTGAAATTCAGCTTCACTTCAATCAGAGGGTCTTGACAAACACCCATGGCAGCATCAAATGATTTTGTTTTTTCCTTTTCTCCTCTTTTGCTGCTGTCAAAGACTTACTAAACCAATCTACGAGAAACAAACTTAAGAAATGTACTGCGACCTGTCTCAGTTAAATTGTATATTCCAGTCACCTTGCTAAGACACCAATCTTGAGTGCATCAAAAACAATATGGAGTCCACGAGCCAACATTTAGAAACTTTCCTGTTTTATGTTCTATATCAGATTGTATTTAATCAAATGCTCTCCAGTTAACAATTGGCTTATCCATGTTAAGCTTTAACATTACTGTTCCTAATGGCATTTTAGAGCATGTGTAACTAAATCAGTGACAATTGCATGTCCCAAGAAAACAGATGCAGTATGTATTTTGTCTTCACCAGTTTCTTTCTTGTTCAATGATTCATCAGACAAAGGAACATAACTGTCATCTTTCACTTTATCTGTAAGCTGCTGCAGCAAATAAAGCCTTAAATTGTATGTTGCCTCATTTCTCATCTTTGCCTTGGCTGTTTGAAAACATGGAATAAAATAAAGCGAAAGTTTGTTCAGATGATCTGAAGGAGTTGCCATCAACCACCCCAAGACCACAGAATCTCACCATGCAGCTTTATGTCACTATTCGCACAGTTAGTCTTTGAAGCACTTGGGAGTCACAGCTGTCACTACCTATGGAATGTAGTGTTGCCTGCTCCATCATTTATTCTACTTATGAGTGCAGATGTTATCCCCCAAAAGCAGATCCTTTAGAATACGGCAATCAAAAAAAATTCACAATTTTCGAACATTCCAGCCTTGTGTTGTTTGATGATTCCACTAATCAAATATGCTTTTGATTCTGTTTGACTTTACATGGTTTCTACTTCCATGTTCAATGGGTGTAAAAGTTTGCATTTCAAAAATGTCTCATAGACAGCATTTAAGCCAGGCTTGAAAATCTCTATATTTGTCATCTTCAAGCCAAGTTTCATCAAAGTTTGTTTATCTGGGCATTCTCTCGCCTCCATGTGCACAGCTATCCTCCACTTCTTTGAAACAAGGAAAAAATGGCAAAGTGTGAAGCAAAAAATGTTTAAGTCAGGGGAACATAAGCCCTAGATCATGATTGGTTATCACCCCGCCAGCTCAATATTACAGCAATGTTGGCGCAACGATAACCTGGCTTCACATATTAAATTTATACAATGACCAATCATGATTATTTCAACATGGAGAAAAAAAAACAGAAACATTTAATAAAATTCTTAATTAAACACTCTTATTGTCAGTCTCTGGGTAACTTTTAGATGAATACAAGTGAGAAGTCCTTAATAATTCTGGGCAGTTCAGTCAGGCGCATAATTAGTGATTAACTTGCACTAAACACCTTAAAACACTTGTTGGCCAATGGATATCCAAAGAGCAACAATTAATTATGATTGATCCCTATATATTATTGTGGAAATGTTCATAGTGGTATTTTACTGATTTCTTTTTCTTTTCGGATGGCAATACTATCTAAGTTCTTTGAATTAACAAAAACGTACAATGGGGGACAGATTTTCCCCCCTTTTTTTGTTGTAAAACGAGGAATTCCCAAACTTTCCAGTCTTTCTTGATTTGTGAAACTCCTAGAAAGATAGAAGAAAAAAAAACAAAAAAAAAAAAACTACAAGATGTAGAAATTCAAAAGAATAATCCTTAGAAAGGCAACACGGAAATATAGCCACAGGGCGGTTTGTTTAGTCCATTATCCTTCTAAACACGTTGTTAAAAGGCTTAACCAAGTAAACAGACAATAAACAGTAACAACCACTGACTCCAAATGACATAAGGATGCCACCTTTTCAGAGGTCTTATCCATAGCAATGGCCCTTTAAAGTCAAACATTTCACGTGCTCACAAAGCATCAGCAGCACAATCAACAAACTAACGTGGCTAATAATCGCATCAGTCAAAGTGCTTTTTTCTTATGCAACTGAATTGTGTGTTTGTGTGGGGTCAAATGCAGCTGGCAACAAAGTTACTTTCTGCTGTTTTTAGTCCTGAAGCATCTCTCTAGATGCTTGATGGAGAGATAGACAGTAATCAGGTACCATCCGTTTTACATCACACAGGACCAGCACCACTGAAAACCACCATCAGAGTATGATTTTTAAATAGCAGAACTCTGAATATACTTGCTATAAAATTTCATAATACAGACAGTCCCCGACTCACATAACTATACACAAGTCGGGGATGATGTAAAAATCCTGTAAATAGGTACTGGTGATGCTAGCATGATTCTCTGGTTAATTGCTGCATTGCTTCTCAGCCATGATTACAATTGTAAAACCTGCAAGGATACAACACGTGAAATGCACCGCTACCTTTCTACGTGCTGGCAAGTATCCCCCCATAAAAATTGTTTTTTTTAGATTTTACATAAAGTCGGGGAATACGTAAGTCAGAGCCTGTCTGCATTCAAAAGCTGGTAGAGAAGTTTTAATGACAAAATTTCCAAGAAATGCAGGCCTTGTTTTTGGATGAGATTATTAAGTTCTTATTTGAAGCAACAGTTAGTCAAGCATGATGCAGTTCTTCAGATGAATGTCTGTCATCTCAAGTCCCATTCCACCAGCTGAAACTTCGGAACCAAGGCCAGATTAACAGATAAGCTAAGCAAGCTACAGCTTAGGGCCTCTAAAAGTTATTGACATCACTTACAATAATTTTTTTTTACAGTAAACTTTTTTTTTTTGATAAAAAACAATATACGTTTTCGTTGCATTTTACCTGTAAATAAGTTGTAATATATTTGATTATTTTGTACATTGCTTTTCATATTAAAATATATAAAACTGTTTTTTAAAATTTTTTTACGATATGGGGCTTCATGTTTTCTTAATCCGGCCCTGATTCGAACCTTCAACATTCATCACAGACCCTCTGGCATCTCGTCCTAGACCATCAACATCCGCCTCAATGTCTGATGATGCAACATCCAGACCAACAACACTGGGTTAGAATAATGTTTGTTAGGTTAGAGGAATGTAAACCTATTTGTTTGCATTTGATTAAGTACTCCAGATATGCAAAGTTTGTTTATACAAATTTTTGCATTAAGTACTAGTAAGAATGAAAAGTGAAATTAGAGGAAATACTCCGTGTGGACTGACTGGTTTACCAGCACTATTTTTAGTTTTATTTATTCATTTAATTCAAAACTATTTGCTTAACTAAGCAAAGTGGTTTTATCTTATCTTTCCATAACTAAACATGAATCCAATCACTATTTATGTTACTGTGCAATTCAGTCAGTTATGAAGATTATATTAAATAGTTAACCGGAACTGAAAAACTGAAAAAAAAAAATTAGAGCAGGTACTCAAAATAAACTAATTGCTGATTGGATGAAGGGGGACTGACTGTGTCAGCCAGCAGAGACAACATGGTGCTTGCTAGAGTAGCTCTTTGGCTTTATATCTTGTTTATGTATGCTAATTTCTCCCCGACCTTCCTGGAAATTTCTGCTCAAGGTGAGTTGAATGAAGATATCTTTAATAATCTTTCCTTCTAAAGAGAATTATATACAGTAACATATTTTAGAAATCACTGAGATAAGAAACTACTGGGGCCTAACAGATCAGATTTTCCAGCAAGAAGAATTTCTAGTAATCATACTTTCATTTTAAAAATATCAAAATTGCTTTTCTTAAGAAACTACTGGAGACCCAATAATTCAGATTTACAACTCATCCATTAATAAAGTTATATAATTCCGAGAAAAAAATCTATATTTCATTTTAATTAATTTATTTCCTTTTAGTTTTGGATTTTAAGAATTTGAAAAAAAAAAGAAAAAAGAAGGGGATAGTTTCACAATCTTGATAATTCTAAAATGCTCATGTATATAGATTTTCTCTAGTTATGTAGGTCCCCAGTTTTAACTGCTCTACCAATAAGCTTTAGTAGAAAAATCAATACAAAATGGTAGTCTAGATTATAAAATTATCCATGATAAAATTGTATTTTCTTAACTCAATGGGTCCAGTAGCTGGATACTGTCTGAAACAAATCACCTACACAACTAGCAATACAAGTCGGGGTGGATTATCAACATTTCTTTTTAAATTTTTTAAAAAGGGCTGGCTGTACTATAGATCCTTGAAAAGCTAATTCCAAAATGCACCTGAAAATGTACAAAAGAAGAAAAAAGCAAACTAACTTCATCTTCTACGAGTAATAAATATTCAATACATTAATTTTTCTACCTTTTCCCTTTCCTTTCTTTGCATAATAGAGAAAAGAACAAGTAAAGAAATCACCCAGAAAAAGAGCAGGGATCACATTGCTAGAATCCTGGATCTTAATGATGAAAACAAGAACAAATATCAAAACAGAGGTAAGGCAGTGTGACTGACTTGTGAAAAATAGAGAAATGAATCTATTTTTTATTCATAATACGCATTTTCTTTTCTTTATATCAAAACCATATTCTTCCTGGTTAACCTGCCAGCAAAACATGAATTACAAAATGATTTGAGTCCAGACTATCACCAACAACAAATTTCGGGTTTGAAGGTATATTCTTGGCATCTGTTGCCATGACAGCACTGGTAATGACGTTGAATTTTTGTTTTGTTTTGTTTTAGTTTTGCTAGTTTAAATTCTCGCAAGCAAAAGTTAGGTCAGTGTAAAATCAAACTCCATGTTCTAAATTGTTATTCTACAAGTCCATTTATTGTTACTACCACACACATTTAATCAAAAACTAAGATCAGATCCATTCTCTTGTAAGAGTTCATCTGTTAACTTTCAATAGCAAGCTTCTTCATTAGAAAACAGTCTCCCCTCTATAAATCAACAAATTTAAACACCCCCCCTCAAATATATTTCCATGTTACTTCCTTTGTAAATTATATAAAAAATTCAAGAGTGGATAATGAGTAAAATTACTTTTATTATTGAGCATTTATGGACCACAATGTAAAACTACAAAATAAAACATTCTATACTAGTTTGGTGACAAGTTCTGATGATCCTGCGGGCTTGTGCCACAAAATTTTCTACCCTCTGAATAGGTTTTTATTTCTTAAACAGTGAAATCTATTGAAAGGGAAGCTTAATTTACTGCAGAACAAATTATTATGTAATAACTTACCACTATTACCATTAACATGTTAAATTTAAACCTTTGATACTTTTCAAACTGTATGGAAAACACTAGAGCTCTCCTGGCAAGATGACCACAAAACTTCTTGAGCATCATAGCTGTAAAAGATAATACGCTACAAGGCATCTGCAAGGATACTGACTTCACGAATTTCTGAAAGTATCAACCTGAGACTAATTAGTTAACTATTTCCAGTATGATCTTGCTAACTTGTGATTAGTCATCTTAGTATTGAAACCAAATCATAAATAATAATGATATACATAAAAAAATGTTAATGTAGACTATTAAAGCAATAACATTCAAGAATTTTTTTTTCAGCTATCAGAAATCAATTCACCTACCCTCACCTGCTGATTTTCTTTCTTTACAGTGACTACTAAGCAAGAAATTTATGAACAAATAAGCCAGATTTATGAGCAAGCCATTAAACCAGCAGAAGACTTATTTAAGTTTAGCACATTAAATGAAGAAACCATTTCTGGTAAGTGTGCCCTGAGAAAACCTTCCATAACCAAATATATATGCTAAATTTATCTAAGTATGTGAAACAAAAACTATATAAATGAATTAAAATCATTATTACAGACATGGAAAATTAGAGAAGGAATCTGTTCCCCAATCCATTTTAAATGGTTCAGTAATCACTTTAACCAACCAGACCAGGACCATAGACTAAATCAAATCAGTCTTTAGTGTTGATGGATCTATCAATTCAAGAAAACACAGATCAGTAAATAATCTTTTGATCTGCCAGAAATATTGGGTAACATAGCATAGCAGTCAGTCAGTCTTAGGTAAAAGTGTTTCTGAGACCACATAACTAATTAAAAACAGAGGACCTTTGGGAAGAAATCAAATCATTTTTCAAAAACTTGCTTCACATGAAAGTAAGTAGTTACCTTCCAAAAACAAGTCCATTAGGCCCATCCTAATTTTAAGTGATGTTAGAAGAAATATTTCATTTACTTTTTTGTGGCTAGTCCACCATTTTGGATGTTCTAAGATTTCTGGAAACTCTGTACTTAAAATGACTAACTTGCCAAAGACAGGATCCAAACAGGAAAAGATTGGCATAACAGTAAAATGAAAGAATTACAGTGAATATCAAAACAGAAAATAAGAATTCTCAATCTTGTTAAACCATACCACCAGCCGTTGATGTTGCAAGGTCTGCTAGCAGCTTCCCCCTAATCTAGCAGGATAAATAGCCCATCAGTAGCAAGTGTAGTTGGCTGTGAAAACATCAATCAATTTAAGAATCATATTTATGGGTCATTTCTCTTCCCCAGACCCCTGTTGTACAAGTCCAACTGAACGTTAGATCTTTTAACACGATGCTAATATAACTTGACTAACTGGCTGCTATCAGAGGTAATGCACCAAGTGTATCTACCTTTTTGAACATGTAAAAAGGGGGAAGACGACTATATAAACTTATCACAATGACTCCTGGTACCACAAACTACTACATTACAACACATTCTAATGTGATCACGACCAACCAATATAAAATTACTCATCAAAATTCTCTATTCCTGTAGTAGTACAGAAAATGCAAATGCAAAACTAAGAGAAAATTCAAATGTTAATCGTTATACTTAAGTTAATTACACATGAATGCTTAGCAAAAATGTTTCAAAACCTTTTAATAAAGTTACTGTGAAATGTACCAAAAAAGAAGAAAAATGTACAGACAGTTAAATCCTGGTACAGAAGCCAGCATATCAGTTTAAAAAGAAATGACCTGCTAAAAACAGTAGTCACTTACAGCATTGAAAAGCAGTCTGAATAGATTAAATAATAAAAAAAAAAAATTAAAAGTGTAATTTCTAATTATGCAGCTGAAGAAATCAATGCCAAGCCAATGGTGCTGTTACTGGGTCCATGGAGTACAGGAAAGACAACATTCATTAAATATCTGTTGGGAATAGAGGAGTCTACGCATCAGTTACACTCAAGTAAGTTGGCTATACTATCATATAGGGTCAGCACGAAGAAGAAAGCACTCATAACGATGTCTTCATCTACAGCGGATATCTTCCATCTTTCAGGGGGGTCAAACACATTAAAAAAAACCCACAAGCAGTAGGCTGCTAAGTTTTTCTTGAAGAGATCTCACCAAAACAGGGAAAAGAAAAAAAAAAAAGCAGCTGCCTTCTGGTTAACCCCCCCAAAAATTAAGAACATGTTAAGCAAAATTTCCATGACTCAGCTTAAACTTCAAAAAAAAAAAAGGAGGCAATTCTCACCTGACTGAGCTTGAGTTCAAACATTAATCAAACAAAATTCAAGTCAACTTTCAAAATAATTACAACACTAACTTTTCCACATGGTATTTAGTTTTCTAAAAAAATATTTTTTATACTACTACCATGCAATTTTGTAATGTACCAAATTAACTTTACCTTAGAGATCGAAAGTGCTAAGAATGGTTACTTTGAGTGTGAACATCAATATTTAGAGCTTCATCTTGCAGTCAGATAGCCATCGGATTATTGAAGATAGGAATCTATGGCCACGTTGTCCAAATACAATGTTTAACACTCACTCCGCAGCATGCACAAATAGAACAACCCTTTTGTTACCTCTAGCTGCAGAAAATCCCATTTCCAATCAGTTTATTTTTGCTTTTGTCCTATGCACCCAATGATTTTCAAAACAAAAACATAGTAGGTTTCCCCACCCTCCACTTTGTCACGAGTTTGCATGGAAATTCCTTTTTTTTTTTTTAAATGAGAGCTCTCAGAAATGGGCCGTGAGACAAATGTTTGTCTGGGCATTAAAATAGTGGTAATGACAACTGTTAGGGTTTAGCAGCTAAAAACAGCAAAGAAAATTAGCCGTGCATTTATATACAATTTTACTCATTTTCCAAAATTTAAAATGGCCTCCAGCAGAGCTGGATGTAGTTACAGGACCTGATCCACTACAATACAGCAGCCTAATCCAGCTTGACTTAATGGTAAACAAGACAAATGTCAATAAGTAGTAAATATGTCTAGTCCACTTCAATTACTATTTCAACAAAACTATCTAGCATCATAAGATCTATAACTTACAAAATTTTTTTTTTACATATTCTTGTCTTTTTATTATGCAAAGGATTTTGAGACACACATCAAGAAACTAAATATAATGGATCTGGAAATATTTTCAAAAGCGACCAATTTCTACCTAGGAAATCTGGCTTAATCATCCAAAACTTGAAAACGACGACAAATATAGCCAGTGGTCATTGCCATTGTTTTTATAACTGCTTTCTTACAACAGGTGCAGAACCTTCTACGAAAGACTTTGTTGTTATCTCGCATGGTACACATTATCAAGAAGAAGAAGGGATGATCCTCACTTCAGACAAAACTAAACCATACCATCTATTACAACGGTTTGGTATGGTGAGTACAGTTGTCCCCCGGTATTTGCAGGGGTTACGTTCCTAGAGCACCCGCGAAGAGTGAAAAACCGCGAATATTGGACGTGGTCCATAAAAATGCCTATAGACGTCAAAATATAACATAACATAATAAAAAAATATAAGTAAATATATAATAATAATTTAATATAAAATACAGTAAAATGTACGGGTACTAACCAATAATGAATGATATTGATTGAAGATGATGATGATGATGAATAAGCTGTGCAGTACGATGAAGATAATGACTGCACAGCAGAGCAGAGGATTTAAAGCTCCTGGATTGTCATAACCTTTTTCTGGCGATTAGGTTCATTACCAGAAGCCTTAGAAGGTGCAGGGCGTTTGGGCGGCATCTTAGGACTTTAAGAAACACGCTGCGAAAAACACAACACTCAGAGAAACACTCGAGATAGCTACACACGGTAAACTGGGATGTTGCGGGGCTACATCTGCCTGAGACAGCGCCTCGTGGGCAGCAGCCAATCAGCAGCGAGGAGAAATGAATAATGCTCTTGGATTGGCTACTTTCAAACCTCCAGCCAATAGCGTTTATTTTATATTAATATTTTGCTGAATTTACGTTAGTATTCATATTACAAAATTAGTAAATTATATTGTTATTAATAATTTAGCGTTAAAAAGCGTGAAAAAATATATTGCCACGAAAAAAGCCATAAAAAATCGCGGAAGATATTTGCGATTCCGCGAATATGCGGGGGTTTCCACGAACAGTTATTAGTTAGGTTCTAAGGAAAATTCCGCGAATAACTGGGGCTGCGATTGCCGAACCGCGATTACGCGGTGGTCAACTGTATAGTAAAATCAGCTGCTAACTAAACTTCTTCAATAAGTCTATTTATTTTAAAAAAGGGAACTCCATACTTGTTTGATAATGAAAATATGTATCAACATTCCTTTATTATTTATTATATTATTAGGTTTATTAACAGAAAATACAATGCCTTTAACATTTTACATTAATATATATCAATGTGGCATAGTTATGCAGGGATAGAAAAATAATGCAAGTATACAAAATTCCTGCTGAGCTTTCACAGTAGCCCCTCTAGCTTTCCACATGGCAAGAAAGAAGTACAAATGCCTCCCCAACTGCGCTGGATATTCGTGTGTAATCGCACACATTGTCAGTGAAGTATATCCTAACTGTTTCTTTTTATTTTTTGGACTATTTTGGTGCTAGATTAAGATATAGTTTTCCCCTTATCCCCGCTTAAGTCTCTCATGGCATATTTTAGATCAAACTGCCATTGTAGATTGTTGGCAATGGGAACATGCCATTGGGAAAAAAAAATTTAATGCTTAACTGTTATTTTTTGTTTTTTTTTATATCTAAACAGCCAATATTGTAGTTTCTGAAAAGTATCTAAGATAATTAGCAATTATTCAAAAAGTGAAGAGGTGTCTCTTTCAGCTAGAATCAAAAAATAAACAAAACGTTAGGAATAATTAACAAAGCTATTAAACACAAAAGGTTTTAGTTCCAATGTGTAAATCCCTGGTTTCTCCACATTTCTAATGTTCTATGCAGGCCTTATTTGAGAAAGGATCTTAGAGAAAATTCAGCAAATTTTTTCCGGGTTTTAATTATTTGGAATATACTAAACTATTAAAACTAACCAAATAGCCAGATACTTAATAGAGATAGAATTGCATTGGTCTCTCTTTCCCTCCCTGTCCATCTGTCTGCATCCAGTTCCATAGGTTCACTGCCTCTTTGGAACCATTAAACAAATCATTTAGGGTTGGCAATCTGTGTACCGACAAAAACCTTTAAGTATATTCTTGGATTCTGCCTCCCCCCACCTTTTCTTTTTTTACTGATGCCTCGGGGTGGTCTCTTTTCCCAATTAAGAAAACGGGCAAATCTACGATAGTTCTCAAACTTTATTTTGCTAAGCCATCACCACCTCTCGCAGGAATTACTGCCAGAATTGTTGTTACTTGTGTTGCATTTTTTTTAAAAAAAAATTTACATCAAAGTATTCGGTGAATGGCTTCAGAAAAAAACAACAAAAACATTAAATCAGCCATGTTATTTTCATAGATAAGTTCTACTTTAAAATTTAAAAAGAAAATCTTAAAATTCAGAATTCAGGTTAGTGCAAGTGAAATTGTGATACAAATATGACCCACTTTTACATCAACATCATCATATCAAGGAAAAAATGTAGATTCTTATCACTTATTTCTTGTTTGTATTTTTTTTTTTTTTGGTTAATTTTCAGCATTTTATTGAGAGGTTTAAGGGGATAAAAACGCCATCAAAGATGCTTAAGCACATAACTGTTGTGGACACCCCAGGTATTATTGAACATAAGCAGTATCAGGAACGTGGCTATTCATATGCTGATGTGAGCAAGTGGTTCATATTCAGGTCTAGCATTATTCTTGTGATGTTTGACCCAACCAAACTAGATGTAGGTTCGGAATTAAATGACCTCTTCAGTCAGCTCAAAGGACACAAGGCAAAGATCCGAATAATCCTGAACAAGGCAGACACTGTATCAACACAGGAGCTGATGAGGATCTATGGAGCCCTTATGTGGATGCTGGCACCGTTAATTCATGTGGTTGAACCAGTGCAAATCTATGTGGGATCATTCTGGTCGAAGCCATGCAAAAGTAAAACTTTTCAAGAGCTGTTCATGCAGGAAGAAATGAAGCTATTAGAAGACATCAATCAAATAATCCAGAATCAAATCAAGAGCAAGATAGCAAAATTAAGAAAGCATTGTCTTCTGATAAGGATTCATGCAAAAGTTGTTAAAAGGTTCCTAGAAATCTACAAAGAGAAATCATCTTTATTCAACATCAATGGCAATAACCAATACTTGGCCAAAGATATTATATCACACCCAGAAAAATATAACGTATTCGATCACAGATATTTGGACATGAGCAAAGAGGACCTCCCAAAGGCAGCACTGTACCAGAAATTCTTTACCTCAAATCCAATTGAGGAGTTTCAGATTACCTCTTGTTATTTTCGTTTATTCTGCCAAGATTTCATTCAACCCCTGGAAAATGCCATCTCAGCAGACATACCTAATTTACTAAAGAGTTATGAAAAACTGAAGACAAACAAGTTCTGTGATAAGAACAGTAAAACCTGTAACAGCTAACCCTTCAGATTTCACAATAAAGCAGACATGTTACTCCTATTCTACTTTTTTTAAAAAAAAAATGCTGGTGATATCAGAAAGAAATGAGACAACTGCGAAGCAATACTTTAACCCTAGTGCTGCTGGTACTCACTATATTGATCCCTAGCCCAGCAGCAATTGCTTAGCATGCCAGTTGTTGATAGAGTAATCACCAAAACAGCAGGACTAAAGTTAATACATATGCAATCACAATATATATATATATAAACTTATCATAAAAAATGTTACTCTGTCCTTTATTTGTAACCTACAACCACAAGAACAAACTTGTGTCTACCGTAAGACCAATAGAAAGAAGAAATTCCGTTGTGTTTTGTCAACAGACTAAATTCTGGAAGATGTAATTAGAATATTGTGTAGAATGCTACAACCACTTTGCTAAGTCACCATTCATATGACTTCTCACATTTTGCATTATCAAGCAAATCCTAGATAGCACTGTGCTGGTGACAACATAGCAAACAATTTGCTTCGCAGTTGCGGTTTTTGTCTGTTTTTGGATACAAGCAATAGTTAATTGGTAATGAAACACAAGTCAATAACTCTAGCCTGCCCATATTGAAAACATATTCTCACTAATGCTAATGAGTGGTATTCAAAGAGAAATTTGACAGTAAAATTATAACAACAAAGATAACTAACTATCAACAAACAAAATAAGAAAATTCTTATCAGTGCATTTCCAACACCATGGTTTTCATTAAAAACCAGAAATCATTCAATCCTCTACCCACTGGCATTATAATAAACTGATGACTGTCTTTCAAAGGTGTGCAGACACCACTTAATGTAAAGAATTACAATTTTATCTGAGAAGGAATTTTTTATAACAAATGGTAAAAAGTGAAAATAAAAACTCAGTAACAATACATAATCAAAACAAATTACTGAGGACCCCATATTTTAGGTTGGTTGGTTGGTTAAATCCTTTCAAACACACAAAAAAATCTTAAACTCTCATTTTTTTTCATTATTTAAATCTTTAAATGCCCCATGTCATTCCAATAATTACTTCCAAGAAGCTAATCTTTGTATTCATGACTATGCTAGATTTTCTTTATAAAGACTTGCAATACTGAAGATTTACTTAGAAATACCAATTCAGCTACACAATGTGAGCAAGAATTCAAATGACACTTGTTTTATTAACAAACAAAAGAAATCTGTTGCTTTTAACCCTAAGAGTTTTACAACTACTTTACAGCAAGACTGGTAACTCTTATTGAAAACTTTGTCAGACATGTCAAAAGTAAAGAATCTAAACTAACCTACACTATGAAAACACTTGTTCAGACTGCTGTATGTAAGCTGTAAAGTATGGGTACAGAGGACTGGTAAAGTTAATCAGGCAATCAAAGGTTTGGCTGAGAAATATTGTGAAAACCAAACAACAATCCCATCAACAGAATGATGGTAGTTCAGCCCATATCAAGAACTCTCTTAGAACGATGAGTTAACCAAAAAAAATATAGCAACAATGTGGTGTCAGTTGGGTAACACCGACAGTATTCTAACAAGATATGGTAAATTAAGTCTTCTAATCTATACCATAACCTAGTCTTCAAAACAATGCAATGTTTTCAAAAAAGATAAAAAGCTAGTCAAAGTTTTATAACAGACTCTTAAACCATTGTCTATCTAAACTCAATTTTTCCTAACAACAGAATTAAACCTTCCCAATCAGTTCCTAACACAATTCCACAGCCACAGTAACTAATTTACCTAATTGTTTTATTTATGAAAATTATAATTAAAACACCCAAATATATCATAATAGAACTGATATTTAAAATCAAAACTTTTATACATTTTTAATGTTTCTTGCTTACAAAGTTGTACTGGCAAAACCTCCTCTGAAACACTGATATTAGATTCTCATAACTCAAAAAGCCAAGAGCTGCTTTGTTTTAACTTTCCTATACAGGCTAAACTCCAACCTAAAAGTAGCACCTGAAGAGTTACAGATGGCAAGCAGGTTACTTACATTCGGCGTCACCTCCTGGAGCATAGTGTAAGTGCTCTCGTCATAATCCAGTTTACAAGCAGTTGACAAATCTTGGTAAGCTTCTTCCCACTTTCCCAACATCCTGGCAACAGACAACAAGGCAGCAGTAAAAGATATACCACATAACTTTTAATAATAACTAAAGTAAGACTCTGGCAATGCTGCTAATAACACTGGTCAACAAATTTTTATTTTTTTTCTTTGGCAGACCATCTAGGAGTGTTTTCTGGGGTTTTGAAGGTCGCTGATTACGAATATAACATTGGTTTTGTCTGATTGGCTCTAGTTTAGAAGATATTGATAGCCTCAAATAAGCCTAAACTGCTAAAATTCTCCCTGAAATACTTCAATATAGAAGCAGTAAATAATAATTTTCTGATATTATTGAATCATTATAATGATTATAATCATTATAATGATTCAATAATATCAGAAAATACATAATAATTATTATGTATGTTGTGTTTTTAAAACAGTTTGCACATAAAACTAGGGCTCATGAAGCAGTTTGTTAAGGCGTTGAACAAAGATGGGGATTGCTTCAAGTACATATGCAGGCAATTTCCAGGTCTTTCCATCGAAAAAGCTAAAGGTGGCATCTTCGATGGACCTCAGATTCGAACGCTCATGAGGGATTCTGACTTCACTAATCATATGAACATGGTTGAGTTAAATGCTTGGGTGTCCTTCACAGATGTAGTGACAAACTTTTTGGGAAATCACAAAGCTGACAATTACAAGCAATTGGTCCGTAAGATGCTTACTGCATACGAAAAACTAGGGGCAAATGTGAGCATCAAGTTCATTTCTTGTTTAGCCACCTCGACAGATTTCCTGGTAATCTTGGTGATTACAGTGAGGAGCAAGGAGAGAGATTCCATCAAGACATCAAAACAATGGAAGAGAGGTATCAAGGCAAATGGGATGAGCACATGATGGCAGACTACTGCTGGAACCTTTTGAGAGACTGCCCGAAAGTTGCTCACAAGCGAAAATCGTATAAACGTCAATTTCACTTTTGTGAATAAAATATTGTTTTGTGTGTTCATTGTAACTAAGAATCTAGTGTATAATAATGCTTTGCATTAATTTATGATATATAACTGATTATGTAAATGTTTTTTTCCCTTGGAGAATTAAAATTCAGCAATTTTTAGCAAATTTTTTGTATATTCTCGAAATATATGAAAAGTGTTCATTTATTAATAAATGAAATGATGTTATATCTAACTTAACTTGTTAGATTGAGATTTTTACACTGTCTTTGTGGTTTGGATTATCATAAAAATCAATATCTGACATTTTTGCACTATTTAGCCGTTTTTTGTACGTTTAGTTATGGTCGCGAATGGGTGATTTCAGACGAACGACCCCCTGTGATATCTCCAAAACTAGAGCCAACTTGAAAAAACAAATGTCAGATTCGGATTCAGCGCCCTTGAAAACCCCAGAAACCAGTCTCACTTTTCCTGCCAAAAATATTGTGTTGACCAGTGTAATTGTTGAACTATTCCTACTGAGTCCATATAATATAGTTGAGCATGTGGAAAAAATTTACCTTAGAAGCGAGAGTAAACAAAATTATCAACATTTGCAATCTATTCCAGTAAATATACAACTTTTTATAAACAAACATTAGGCACGAGAGATCTTTGACACAGTATGCATTTTACAAAGAACATCTTAGAGAAATTATGATAGGCTGTTACATCTTCTATAAAGTAACAAAAATCGACTAAAGAGATAACTAAATCAAATCAAGTTCAGAGTAAGCAAGAAATATTAAATGATTCTGCTTACCTGTTTGCTTTACCTCGCCATTTGTAAGGCTGAGCAGAGTCAGGATTCAGCAACAGAGCCTGATTGCAATCCTGGATGGCAGCATTTGGCTTTTTTAACTGCAGGAATGTACTTAAAAAAAAAATCTAAAGATCTCTTCAACTTGTTTATAGCCCAAGTCAATTTTAACATAGCAAATACAATAATAGCTTCCTGGCATGCACGTGGAAGTAAGGAAAAGAGAAAACCAACAATTTCTTCATCAATTAAACTTAAGTTTAGGCTCAGAAAAAAACAAGGATCATTTTGCATCAAATCAATACATTTCCAATTTATCCCACAAAGACTATCTCTGATTTTAAAAAAACTTAAATTCTCAATGCACCTTTTTAGTTCAAACGTAGCCACAAAACATTTTATTGCCTGACTCCACCCAGTTTATAAGTCATGGCATCCTCCTCAATGGATATGCCCACTCTTTTGAACACAGAGCTGATCTCTCCCTTTAAATTCTGAAGTTCAAAATCACTAAGCCAATCATATGTAAAGCATTTTTTAAAACATTTCTGGTACAATAACTTCAAGACTAAAAAGCTTCTAACCTTTATCTCATGCAGGCCTCTGAGTAGCTTTGAGCCATCTGACTGCCACAAAAAATAGGGGTGTTATAGTCCATTTTTATCATGATGCAAGTTTTGTCCCATCGTAAAATACAAATGGCTCAAAGCTACTTAAAGGCCTGCGTTAGTAGCCAAATATTAATGAGATAGAGGCTAGAAGCTATTCAGACTTGAAGTCATTGTACCAGAAAAGAGTTAAAAGTGCCAAAAAATGTTTTACAAATGATTGGCTTAGTGATTTTATTGGTGAACAGAGGGAAAACTAGCATACAGACAAACAGCACATCAAATTTGTAAGAACTAAGTTTATTCAAAAGATATGAGCCTTCAAAGTTGGCTTAAAAATCATCACCACGACAAAAGAGCAGCACGGCCACAAGTCACAAACCAGGTGGCGAAGATGAGTGCTAAAAAGGTGGTTACATTTGACCTAGAAAGATGCTTTGAGAAATTTTTGGTTAAAATCTGATGTGTCACCATGGGACCCTAGGTGATTTTATTCAAAATTACCCACAAACAAGAGTTGCAACTAGGCTTACGAATACAATATATATGAAAAGTATACAAATTAACAAATGGAAGGAGAGAAAAAAAAATTTATTAAGAGATATATTCTTTTTGTTTAGCATCACTATTTTTCTTTTTTAGTATATAACATATTCTCTCACACAGTGCTTGTCAAAGTTACTGCATTATCAAAATAATTATGATTTTTTAAAAAAATAATTCAATGTTTAAAGATTTTCCTTTCTGATCTATCATTTGTGTACTTTCTTAACAGTATTTTTTAGTCAAAAGGATAGTTTCATCTCCGTAAGAAATCCTTACATGAGGTGACATTTTAGCAAAGGCCATTTGAATACTTAAAAAGGGGGGCTTAATTAATCATTATCTCAGTTTTACTGCATTTCCACAGTGTAACATACCAGGATCAGTCAACATTTTGTTTAAAAACATGGCGATGCAATAGTTTTATCATCATCACACACAAACACTACTGTGTATCACAAAGATAAAGATGACAACATCACAACTGTCAGTAGTGGATAAACAGTAGCTTGCAGTGACATTGCATAGTTTTATTAAATAACCACCAGGACCCAGAAGAGTAAAGCAACATTCTCCTTTATCAAAGATTTGTTTTTAATGAACTATTTTTTTTTTTTTTCAGAAGGCAGACATTCACCATCACCTTTATTTACAATAAATAATCTTTCCCTGTCACCTCCAGCAATGACCTCAGGGTGACTGTTGTAGAGTGCAACAATCACTGAATCATGGATTTAACTTAGCAAGAATCATTGTGGTTTGTACTAAGCACACTCCCTCAAGGCACTTGATTTACTATCATCATTATTGACAGTTTATTAGTTAACCACGTTACTACAAATGAAATGATGAGAACTGAGTTTCAAAACCAACTAGTTTCTGTAAATAACATCACATCAACAAAAAGGCAAGCTTTACCAAATAATTAAAATACCAATAACATTCTTTTGAAAAATACAGTAGAAATTTATTTGAAATGTCATCTTAAATAACTATATTTTGAAAAGAATTTTAAAAACCAATAAAAGTTAAAATACACTGATAAATTGAAATCTTATAAAATCATGTACTTCAAACTTTACTGACATCAACATCCAGTAGTGAGATACCATGAAAATATTATGCATCAGAAATTTTATTCAGATCCATTTCTAATCAGCAACAACAAAAACATTCAGTATATTTTGGAGACTAAAGTTAACGGAAAGTAGTCTTTATTTGGATGAAGACAAATGTTAAATGAAAGCGTAAAGTCACCTCACCTGGCTCTTTTGGCATAAAGTAGAGCAGAAATCGGATTCATCTTTATAGCTTCCGTATACAAAGAAATGGCCTCTTCATAATTACCTAGAAATTGGAGGACAGGGTTTAGTTTTAGCTAGTACATTAAAAATGTGAGGATATGTTAACTTATTTCTCTCACCCACTACACAGCATCTTAATATTTTTCTTTTTTTATTAAATCCCTTGTTTCCCATCATCCCTAACAAGCGAGCTGTAAGTTTAAGTTTTGATGCACCAATTCATAAGGAATCCACAGGAAATATCAAAGATTTTTAGAAATCTAGCCACATCTTTATATAAAGCAGAACATTTTTTTCATTTTACATTTTATCAAATACAATTTTGGTCTGTGAAATAAATAATCCTAAAACATAACAGCTGCATAAGTCAAAGAGAAGACTTTTTTTTTAAAAGAAAATTCTTAAAATATTTTTATAACGAATTCAAACATTATAATTTACTTAGAATTAACTTAGAGTCGATTTTTTTTTAACTAGGTCCACCCCTTCAATAAAAAATTTAATTAAAAAAAAAAATCTAAAGTTAAAATTTTGTATACTTTTAAGCTCTTTTGTCAAAATAAAGTAATCAATAAGAGATGGAGGCGATACAGGAATAGTTGATTAACCAAACACGAACCGGTTGGAAAGCATTTATCTACATTCAAATGCTGACCAGTTTCATAACTTCCCGAAGAAACAAAGGAAAGACAACACAAACGAAGATCTGCACATCTAAAGCCACCAAAAGAACTCAGCTGATGAAACAAACATTTTCCAGAAAAGAATAGGGAGGAGGAGGAGGAGTGGATGATTTACATATTTAGGTTTGTGTTTGGATTATTTACTTTTATTAATCAGGTAAAGAAATCATCAAGATTTTGTTCTTCTGGAATCTCCTTTCCAGGAACTCTTAGTCCATAGTAATTATGGACATAGAAGCAAATACCAGTATGGAATCTTGTGCAGCACCCACCACTTGGCTACCTAGAGACCACATCTGATAGCAGTGGTTTTAGAAGATTTCTAATAATCCCTAAGAGGGTAAAAAAAAAAGTTTTAACAGAATGACACTTACCATTATTGTAAGCTTCCATGGCAGCAACTCTTCTGTCATCTGACTGCTCAACCATCTCATCTGTGATATCCAGTGTCTCATCTCCAAACTCCTGCTGGCTATCCTCATCAGGTTCAATTACACCAGTGGTATCCAGCTCTGAGAAACAGAAACAACAATGTTAATGCTAAGACAAGGTCCCCACCACAACTAGATTATTTTACATTAGTGTAAGCCTTTGCTTTTGTGATGGATTTTTAAAATTTTTTTTATATCACTATCTAGTGTTTGGGAGAACTTAGAAAGTAAAAGTAATGCTTTACTACCTCCAACCACACCTGGCAGCATGGGCGGGCATTGTGTCTCTTAACCCGCCCTCAATGTAACAACCCCCTCATTTTATACAAAGCGGCCTGGCCTGGCCTGGCCTGCCCTCGTAAATCTCTCATTGGGCTTATAGCCCCCCCGCACCAATTTGTTGGTACCCAAGTTGGCCTAAAGCCGAGCTGGCTAGTCTGCATCCAGCCAAAGTCACTGTCTAGTCCTTGTAGTGTGCTACCACAGGCGTCGTGGTCTGAGTCTTTCAGTTGCAGGCCTCATTGGCATCAGCCAATGGGAGCACGGCTCGATTGTGTCAGACCCACTGTGGTAACAGTTTGAGTTCTGGCCCCTATCTTTCTATTATGATTTTTCTTATGTTGCTTTAAAAAATCATTGTGCCCGCACAAGAAAATTTAATGCCCGTTCAGGAATTTGTTTCTCCCACCAGTTCTGCCTCCAACCCTGTCCAGCAGCTCTGCTACCAATGAAACATGGAAACTGCTTCTCTAAATAATACATTACACATATCCTTGTTTTGTTTTCACTCCTTGCCATCTAAAAAGGGCAGGTATTTGAAATTAAATTGCCTCACATATCAGAACAAATGATGCTCTTTAAAAAGTTTATACTTGTAAAATGTAAAGTTATTTAAAAAAACAAATCCTCCTAACAGCTTATTTAATTTAGTTAAGAAACTTTATAAAGTTGTTAACACATCTCACCAACATTTCATTATAGACTCTTGTTCCATAATATCAAAAATCAGATGTCAGACATAATACAGGGGCTGAACATAACAGTATTTTTCAGCATATAAGTCAATACTTTTTTCTAAAAGGGCCTGACAAGACTTATACAGTTGTCCTGTGGTATTTGTGGGGGGTTACGTTCCTAGAGCACCCGCGAAGAGTGAAAAACCATGAATATTGGATGTGGTCCATAAAAATGCCTATAAATTCCTATAAACATCAAAATATAATGTAAAATATAATAAAAAATATAAGTAAATATATAATAATAATTTAATAAAAAATACAGCACACACAGAAACACCCAGCGAAACACTCGAGATAGCTACACGTGGTAAACTGGGATGATGCGGGGCTGCTGGGCTGCATCTGCCTGAGAGCGCACCGTGGGCAGCAGCCAATCAGCAGCGAGGAGAAATGAATAACGCTCTCGGATTGGCCACTTTCAAGCCTCCAGCCAATAGCGTTTATTTTATATTAATATTTTGTTTAATTTACATTAGTATTTATATTACAAAATTAGTAAATTATATTGTTATTAATAATTTAGCGTTAAAAAGCGTGAAAAAATATATATTGCCACGAAAAAAACGCCATAAAAAAATCACGGAAGATATTTGCGATTCTGAATATGCGGGGGTTTCTACGAACAATTATTAGTTAGGTTCTAAGGAAAATTCCGCGAATAACCGGGGCCGTGAATGCCAAACTGTGATTACGTGGGGGGGGGGGGGTCGACTGTATATGGAAATCACAATACCAGGAACACAGGACCCTAAAGTACCATGGGGAAATTTACATATGAATGTACGTGCGTGTGGGTGTATGCTGACTCAGATTCAGTTACTTCCCTTTTATTTAGTGCTTAGTGGGGGGGGGGGGGAGGACAAATATCAGTGTTAAGGGAGCTTCAATTCACCAAAGATGCAAAAAAAATTTATCAACCCTTACTTGAAAATGCCTGCTATAAAGAAAAGGACAGCACAAAGTGCAGCTTTTCAATTGCAAGTGGTGAATTTTGCTAAAAACAATGGTGGAAATATGGCAGCAGAACGGCAGTCTGGCGTTAGTGAGAAGTGTGGTCACGATCGGCAAAAAGTGAAGGATTCATTACAACACACTGAAAAAAGCAAACTGGTTGCAAAGCTAAATGATTCAACTTTTTATCTGATAGGTAAAAATCATATCAAACTGTGTTCCATACAGATTGAAGCTTAATTTTGCCTTCGTTCTCTTTCCTTCCCTACATCTCTCGCTTTGATGTTATCCACCACCGCTGTTTTAGAACCTTGACAGAAATTTCATACTGTTATTACTGTAGAAAAAGTACAATCGTACTATCGATTTGTGTGAAACGAAGGCTTGGAAAATGGGAAATTTTACCTATTCGACTTATACTCTGCTGATTAGCAGCCAGTCTAATCCTTCTTTGGTAGAACTGCACTAGATCAGAAAACTCTTCAAATTCATCTGACATCTGCATATTTGCATCCAAATAACTTAAGAGTTAATAGTTCTGCTGCTGCTTTTGTGGATTTTTTCGATGCTATGCATGTCACTCAGTAGGCTGTTTACATGGTTGCATCAGATTCAAGTGATCATAAAATCTGGAACTGAAACCTTTCTCTTGCAGTACAACCATCTAGCATTTCCATCTTAAAGATAAACATGCAGATACAAGTGTAGGGATGCCATAAACACTAAGCTTTAATCAGTAGCTGTATTAACAACTGATGCTCCCTCCACCTCTTGCCAATGAACTAACCGGTCCAGCTTATTTTTGCAAACCTTTCTTCAAAGCACCATTTGTGAAAATGAGCTGTAAATGGAGACCAACTAGTCACTGCTAACATCCAGTAAAACTTAACAGCAGCTATTACTCCCAGGACAAAGTTGGATGACGACGATGATTAAATAACAGTGATATAGAAATTTATTAAACAAAGGTAGTAGTAAAACCTAGAATTAGATACTTGTTTATTTATTTGTGTAATTTCTTAAAGCAGGTTGCAAATTCCAATGGTTGGATTGTCACATGGACTTGGTGGAATACTGGGTCCCCACACACTGCAGTGATTAAGAGCTCTAATAATTATAATACAGTTTCATGGACCAAATTATTGCCTGATTGATTACCTAAATCACTCTCTTCCTCTTCAGTGGGTTCAGGCTCAGGCTCAGGCTCAGGCTTGGGCTCAGGTTTGGGCTCTGATGCTGGCTGAAAAACAGTGTGAGAAAATGAAACATTAAAATAATAAACAATTATTCCAGCAGATGACAACAAAGAAATGTAAAAAGAGAAAATGCAAATTATAACAGTCCAACGAAACACTTTTTGACTCTGGGTGGTAACCCTACATCTCATTCTATGAAAGGACAAAAAGAAAAATCTCTCTTAAAAAAAAACAACTTATATACAAGATTTTAGATATACCTAGCACATGACCCCTAAAATTTGCCCATAAAGTCCACATTTTCAAATGACAGCATTGTTTTATCAAAAAGACTAATAAGAGAGACAAAAGCAATTTCTAGAATTTTACAATTTAAAAGCCTCTATTCTGATTATATTTTACTTATACCAAAGAAAAATTATGGCTTCCGTTATTGTAAATATTTTGAAAGGAACAAAATCTAGAACTTTATAGCACACCAATCAATCACATCCATTGCAATTTAACCAGCTCTCTCAACAGGTGTTACTGCATGGTTTCATCTACATTTTGTCAAATACAGGGTGCGGCAAAATGATCTGACACATTTGTATTTTTAATAAAAGCCAAAGAGAGTAAAGAACGAAAAATGTGTTTTTATTTTCGAAATGTACATAGAATGCCATTTTGTTTCATTTCGTTTACAGTTGCCGACATGAATTGGACGGGCGAACATCGCGCTTTCATCGTGGAAACCTTTATCAAAAACAACGAATCCGTAATTGCAACACAAAGAGCATTCCGTGTACACTTCAGGCTTGGTTGGTAGACATGATCCCGTACCTACTTGAAACACGATTTTGCTGTGGGTTACCAACTTTAGAGCTACTGGATCAGCATTGAAACGAAAATCAACCGGCCGACCTCAGACTGCCAGAACTCCGGAAAATGTGGCAGTGGTAAGAGGTTCAGTTCAACAGTCTCCACGACATTCGGCACGGAAACACGCCGCTGCTCTTAGCCTTTCCGATAGAAGTTTGCAAAGAATTCTTCACATGGAACTGCAAATGCATCCATACAAAATGATGTTGGCACAACAACTCAGCGAAAGAGACTTTAAAACTCACAGAGCATTATGTTTGGAAATTCAACAACATGTCCCCCGTGCAGCTGTTGTGTTGTTCAGTGACGAGGCGCATTTTCACCCGTGTGGCAGCGTGAATAAGCAAAACTTACGATACTGGGCTGAGAATAACCCTCGTGAGTCGCACCAACGCCCTTTGCATTGTCCTCGGGTAACCGTATGGTGTGCGGTAGCAGAATTTGGCATTTGGGGTCCTTACTTCTTTGAAGAAGACAATGTTACAGTGACTGTGAACTCTAGTCGATATTGTGTGATGCTAGACACTTTTCTGAAACCCAAATTGAATGAACTTGACGATAAGGACAATGTTTGGTTTCAATAGGATGGGGCAACAGCCCACACTTCTCGACGTGCGATGGGAATTTTGAGGGAGATGTTCCCCAGTCATTTGATTTCATTGCGTGGTGACATCGGTTGGCCCGCCCGATCACCTGATTTGAACCTGTGCGATTTTTTTCTGTGGGGATATCTGAAATCAAAGATATACACTCATCGCCCTCGATCTATTGAGCGATTAAAAGATGTCATTTGCCAAGAAATTGCTGCCATTCCACATGAAATGACCCGCCAGGCTATGGACAACTTTCGTGAACGCCTTCGACAGTGTGTGGACAATAACGGTACCCACTTGAGTGATTTAATTTTTAAAACCAAATGGAAAAAAAATGGCATTCTATGTACATTTCGAAAATAAAAACAAATTTTTTCGTTCTTTACTCCATTTGGCTTTTATTAAAAATACAAATGTGTCAGATCATTTTGCCGCACCCTGTACTTCATCTTTTAAACATTATCTAGATATACAGGCTGCACCCATTTGCACACACTACGTTTATATACCAAAACAATCAGAATATTTAAAGCTCACGACAAAGCTAGTGGAAGCTCAGTCATTTATTCTATTCCTGTTTAAAGAGCATGCTATGTAACATCAAGAACTAATTATATTTAAAACTGTACTTCTGTTCACTTTCAACTGGAGATACCCCCCCCCCCCGCCAAAACAGAATAGTGTCGCACAAACAGAAACGGCAAAAAAAAAACAAAAAAAAAAATTTAATGGGAAAAAATACAGGGTTTATTTTCATTTAAAACAAGAATCAGATGTAAATTTCTTGAACTTTTGGATCGGTGCAAAATGCAGACAATATCTCGACATTTAAAACAATCAAATTTCAATGAATGAAACATTAGTAAAGGCAAGAGAGAGAAAGCATCAAATAGTTATTTTACTTGCGACTGTTGCTGTGTGGTGCTGGATTGGTCTGGACTCTGAGGAGGAATGGTGGCTCCCATACTACATTAAAACAAGGTGATGCAAATTTTAGATTAATTACTGTCAAACCAGTGGTAGATGATGCACAGTAATCATCCATTCTCAGCATTTCCCCAATAACCATTAGAACTATGCCATCACCTACCTTTTTCCTTTTCAATGGCTTAAAGCAGTGCAATCTTGCAAAAGTGAGTTGAGTAGCATTTTTAGTAGGGTTATCATAACAGAAACCTTGTTTTTATCCAAGTGAGCTACATTACTCTTCCCAGAGTTGAAAAGCAACCTGTGCATTTATTCTCTTACTAGCCATCTCAAAATGAAACATCATTTGTAGATATTGGGATAAGCAGATTTCTTTATCCAAAAACGTTTTCTTTAAATTTTTTTTGCAAAGTAACATCCTTAATAGATAGCTGGTAAACAAAAGCCTACCATCAGAATGAAGCACTGCAGTTGGTTTGACCAACATCATCATAGGAACAAGTGATGAAAAACAAGAAATTCATACAATAAACAAAATTATTCAAATTTAAGAAAACAAGAACAATAAATCACAGAAAAGGTCAATATAGTGTTACATAGAAAGACAATAAACCAAAAACAAAGCAGAACACTAGTCTAGCTCATTCAGTTCTGACAATCACCACAGTTCGTGGAACTAACGAAACATTTACCTGCTTACCATCTATTCGAGATCAGACGTTTATTATGCATAGGCAAATGTATAACGTTACAGGTACATACCTTTTCATCCATGACCGAAAAAAATGGAGTTCAGGCTTGTGCAGAATGTCAGGATTTTGTGTGCAAGCCCTCACAAAGATCTCCAAGTTGCGCAGCTGTTCTTTAGGAAGGTCCATAATGGACAGGTTTCTGTTAAAGAGAAGACCTGTGATGGGTGCAATGGCTTTACTGAGGAAGTGACAGATCAGCATTCAATTATTGTGCTTTAGAAAAATACAAACACAGAACCAAAAAATGAAAGAAAAGACATTTTCACAGCAAAATAGCTGAATTTACAAGCATCTTTTTTTTTCATTATTCCACACAATTCAAGTTTTCTCTTAAAAATAAAAAAAAATTTCAATGGCTGCTATAAAACAAATGGCTAAAAACAGGGTTTATAAAAACAAACTCCATTTTGACTAGCTAAATTATATTATGGTTGTGTACTACTCAAGATTTAGCTAAAATAATGAGCATAAAAATATACATTACCTTAGACAGTCAGATTAGATAAGTTTATGGACAGATTAGTCATTCGTAAAATCATTTACTAAAACAGTGAAAATTGTAAGGCAGAACCCAGTAGGGCTAAAGGAAATTCCTGCATTAGGCAGGTTTCTGAGAGTTTAGCCTATTTTATGTCCTACTTACATTGTGGAAATGTCCACCACATTTTAATTATTTGGAAAAGAAAATGCACATACCAGTAACAGGTTGTTTGAAATGTAGGTTGGTCTTCAATTTGGAAAGATTTATCAAAAATCACCATAATTCTCGGTAGGCCTACAATATTAGAATAGTGCTGACCACCTCAAACTGACTGTTATGATACACATTTCTTCAAAAGTCCAGCAGAGTTGATTACATTGATTTTGCCCCACTCTGGACAACTACAGTTTTCTTTGATATCAAACATTTATCATCATTAGTTCAGAATTATTGACTCGCACTACAAAATTTTAGACACTGTATTTACTGGGTTATCAATGTGCTTTCTCTTCCATGTCTTTGCACTTCTCTCCAGTGGTTGAATAATTTTTCCTCCTTTTTTTAAAAAATAAAAAATCAGTTGGTGTATTCTATAGCAAACACTAGGCCCACATTTGCATCCTCCATCATAAGTTGCAAATCTTCTGCTTTCAGAATGTCATCACTTATGTTATGCAATTCAAAACCAGCTTTCTTGAAATATTTTTCAATTGTGTCTGACAAGATCTCTCACAGCTTAGGCTAGCCAAGTGATTGGTTTTGCCAATTCTGACACTCAACTACTGTTGGTCCATGTCTCATTCATTCAAAAACGTTTATGCTTTAAAGCAGTCAAACCAAAATTATTTCATTTCCACATTAGGAAATTTCCATCACAGAGGTAAAATCATACATAAACCCATATTTTATTTGCTTGGACTAAAAATGAGGCAGGCTTTCACCTTATGCAGTTTTCACTGTAATTAACAGCTAGCCAAACAATAAATCAATAATTAATTTTCCGGCTACAGAAGCAAAAACTACCTTAAAATAAACTACGTGTGTGCAGCAGTACGAAATGTTAATTTGAAATGTCTAGAATTATATGATGAAAATGCAGCAAAAAGAAAAAAAAAATGAAATTTGCAAGCACTGCATGAATTTAGTTACTGAAAAAACAAGTACACTTTACTGTTCTTGGACACGATGTTAAGGTTTTGATGAGAAGAAATCTGAAAATTAGAAATATTCAGTTATGCAAGGTATTGTAGTTTACTGTAGAGTCAGTTAAGTTCTGAAGCAGACCCATAGAGTCTAGAGACAGATCATACAATGAAAAATAACTGTCAACCAGTAATCATAGAAAATATAGAACAATGGAGAGGCCTTAAGTACATCTCATTATCAAGGATTTTTTTGTTTTTTTTTTAAAATTCATAGCACATAAAAATAAAGGAATGAACAGATGTTTCTTATCGCAATATAGCTTAATAAAATTTTGCCTGGTCTTATTTTTTGTCTTAATTTTAGTTTATAATATTCAACTCTGAATAATCTATGTAGGCTTGTACTCTTTTTAGTCTACATTAGTTTCTGTTTCAGTTTATGCATTTATACTATTTATCTAACCAAATGAGTAAATAATAATTGGCCTAGTCTAGTTCTTAAAGTATAAAATTCACAATAAATATTATTAAAATTTGTACTAATTATTTTGCTATCATTTCTGTTTAGTATTTTCCTTTAAACCAAAACACATCCTGATAAAAATTTTTTTTTAAAAATTCAAAAAAAATCTGAAATATACTGTATGATTTTTCCATAATAGAAATTTGGAGCCAATTCAAAAATAAAAACTTCATTAATGAATAACTAAAATTAGAAATCTTAAAAGAATTGCTGGCAGCATTCGTAACTTAAATGGAGCTGAGATATAAAACAGAACATCTTTTCTATTCAATTTTAATACTTTAGTTTTATTTGGTATGCTGAGTGATAGTAAAAAATTAAATAATGATATTAAGAAAAAAAGGACAAATTTAATTTAGTCACACCTCACTATAGCGAACCATAATTATAACAATTCCCCTGGATATAATGATCTTAGCAGCTGGAACTGTCATTGTTGCAATGAATTCTCCCCTGGCAGAATGATCAATGTAATGTCTCACCCTTTATATACAATCACTGTGATGAGCATCAAGTCAGGAGAGACTAACCCTGAACTGCAGGAGAAAGAATATACTATGGATTCTACTTAGATCAACTTCCTTTTCTTTGGCTAATGAAAATGAAATGCTAGTGTTAAAGTTAACTAGCTTTAATTTCACAGCAACTGAAATAATTTTATACCTATTTTTAAATATTCCATAGGATATCTTATGGCAATTATCACCTTAAACTAAATTTTTTACAGCTGCAAAGGGGGACTGCAGATGAGGAATGCATTATAATACAAGGAACCCGAGTCTTATTTTGGCACTGGACTTACCGGATGATCATCAGTTTTACTTAATATTTGAAAGAAATGGAGCATTTGGAAATGAAAGGCAATAATTTAATTTCTTGGTTTCCACACAAAGCAAAACATTACTGATCAAGAGACTCTCAGTTGCTGACTTTCCTTCCCGGTCCAAGCAGATCACACTACTGAGAGAGGGGGGGGGGGTGAGAGTGCTGTAGAATAAGAACATACCCTAGGTAGTAAGATAGTGTACTGTTTGTCAGTATCTTTAATAACACACACCATCATCCTGCCAGTACTTTCAGCCCGCCCCGATTTTCCTATAATCACAAACCCCGTCACTCTGAGAGGGAGGTAGGAGGCTACTGATCCTGCCCCAGCGTTATCAGCATCTTCTCTCCTTCCAGACAATTGCAGAAGTCCCGGCCCCCCCCCCAGTACCTCGCGCTGTACTAGTATATTTTGTTCCCCCCCCCCATCGGTGTGTGTGTGTCCGTTATACCGAGCAGGAGCGCCGTTACCCCCCCGGGGGGGGGGCGCCTGGAGACTCGGCCATTCCTCACTGGCAGGCGGTGGGGCCCAGACGTCGACGCACATGCACACAGAAGGGAAACGACGACAAATAACCGAAGGCTGCACGCAGCAGCAGCTTAGCTTTAACCCTGAACCCTCCTCCCGACCACCGTTTGCCGGCACAGATGAAATAACTGCGGAGAGAACTCACCCGGGGGAGTCAGAAGTTTCAACAACCGCCGATGCTAGCATGCGAGGAAAAAACTCGACTCCCCCCCCCAAACTCTTCCGCTGCGCATGCGCGAAGCTGCTCCCGGGCCGCTGGCAAAAAAAAAAAATATATACATATATTCCAGCAGCAGCAACAACAACAGCAAAAAAAAAAAAAGATGAACCAGATTTATTTTCAGACTTTTGAAACCCTCGACCAGATTCGTGGTTGCGGTTCTGTTTGAGATTTAACGTTAAAGTGGGGGGGGAGCGGAAGGCATTGTTCCACTTTCTAAGCGTCGGCACGTGCTAAGATGGCGACGACCAGTGTTATGCTTTCTGTGCTCGAAGCGACTCGGTTTCCGAAACTGTCTTTACGTCTTTGGAGAAGTTAGTAGTTAGGAGTTCTGTTGTCTGTTATCCAGCGCAGTTAGTGAAGCTTTCACGCGGCGCGTTTATTTAAGTAAACCGAAACCGGGTTATTCTTAAAACAAAACAAACAGCGACGACGATGTACCTGGTAGGTAGTGAGTGATGCCGTAGTTGGGTGGTACTGCTACCCTAACCCTGTAACCGCCCGCCCGCCCCTGGCACCTCCGCTAAGCCTCCCCCCCTTTCCTTCCAGCTTCTAATCTTCAAACTGAAGTCATTAAATATGGGAAAGGTAAAATTTTTTTTCTCCAAAAAGAACCCCCCCCCCATCCCCACAAACTGCGTGGCTGGAGATTGCTGATTCTAGGCGAGCAGATTCAGTTTCATTTTATCCATAACTGGCCAGCAACAGTTTGTCGTTGCATTGCTGGCATCACCTGTGGCGGGAGAAGCTTTTGGCAGCTGTAGATGTAGGGCATTTCGGCCAAAAGCGAAGGTGAGTTATTATTATTATTATTTTTTTTAAAAAAAAACAAAAAAAATAATAGGGAAACAGTGATGGAAATAGTTCCAGGATATTTCAATCCGCTAAGGATTAGCCACTTTGTTAATAAAGGAACGCTTGTGAATATCTAATTTACTATTGCATCTAAATAACTTTGTGCCCAGTTAGTAGCTAATGTAAAAGAATGTTTGAACTTGACAATTTCCTATATGACATATTTGACAGTTTCTCCAATGACTAAATCAAAGCCTTATGGAATTTGCTAGCTCAAAAGCTACTTTCTACCATAGCAAACCATAGTGGACATTTCCAGTTTAGTTTTTTAGATTATTTTTTTTTTTTCAGATACATGCAAATTTCATAATTCTACTATTAAATTTGAAGCTTCATATCTAGGTGCACCTTTTAGATTAAGCATGGAGTGATGCAACCAAATCTTATGACAGTCTAGTTAACAAAGGCAGTCATTAATATGAAGCACTTTAATTTCTTACCTTGAGGGGGGAAAAAAGATATTACATTACATAACAGTATGAAAACACGTCAAAGTAGTCAAGACCAGGTGATGTTAATGAACAAGTTAAGTACATTTTAAATAAGTGACCACAGCAGCATATACTGCCAACTTTTCTGCCATGTCATCTGTTGTTACCTTATAATTCAGACTACAATAAAACAACATGATTTCTTGTCATATCTAGTGACACTTGTTAACTAAGAAACCTTGATTGTGGAGAGACTACAATTTACCATCTGGCAAAACAACTATCTTTTTTAAGCTTCAGAAATACTTGGTTTTGAACTTATTATATTTTAAATATTAAATTTTTAGTTATGAAATGAGCACTAGTTCAGCTGGTGAAGTAAATGTCTTGAGGGTCTGACATTATTTGGAAAGATCAGTTGTATTATTCTCACAAGTAATTTGAAGGAAATTAAATTTCTTATGTAGAAGTCTTGTAATCATGTATTCTCTGTAGTTTGAACCTGTAGTTGCTAACTATTGAATCTCACCATCACAATCAAACCACAAAATCTGTGTGATTGATACAAATATAAATTAATTCTAAACATTTGGTTTAAATAGAGTAGGTGTGAGAATTACATATTTTTTTAAAAAATCCATTTTTCTCTCTCACTAATTTTAGATGAGTATTTTTTGAATTTCATTTCATTCATTCATTGTTATTATACATTTTTTGCAGACACATTGTTTTAGGCTATCAAAAAGGTTAGACCTCTCAGAATTGTTTTACACCTCTTATCAGCTTGATCTCTAAATTGCCTCTGTAGCCACTATACACTTATGTTTAGTATGGCTTTTGTTAGCTACCATTGTATGAACTTATTTGTTTCTAACTCTCTCTGTCAGGACTTTTTTTTTAGACTTTGTCAATGCTGTTTAGTGCATAGATTGTTAATGATGATTTTAACTTTAAAACCGGCACTATACAAAAATTGTCGCCTTTGCTGACTGGCACAGAGAACTAAAAAACAAAACAAAAATATCTTGTGCCACCTATTAGCTTTTATATAATGTCATATAAATACAATGTAAAGGTGCTTTTTTATGACTTTTTGCCTGTGCATGCTTCTGGATTCCAAACAAAGAAAAAGTCAACCAAACCTTGTTTCTTTCTGAATATTTGTGTTATGTTCAACTATTTAATGTTACTCAGTGGATCTGTAATATTTTGTTTCTCTCTCAATTTTTTTGCAGCATGTTTATGAAGATGGTCAAGTTTCTGTGGTCACAGTCTAGAGCACCTCATCATAACAGAAACTCCAGCTTTGTGATGGATAAAGTCCCATCTGATCTGCTTTGAAGTGAAAAATGATCTAATAATATTGTTTCAGCCGAAGGTTGAGAGAAAGTATTGCAGGCATATTTTGAAAAAAACAGTCTTTTCTTGGAAATTTTTTTAAGGGTCAATAAGAGCAAAAGAAAAATAGAGAAGGTTAAAGGTATGGGTGATTGGGTACACTTTTGTTATGGGGAAAAGAACTTAGGAATTAGCTAGTGTCACATGGTGTAGGTTCAGTTTCTATGTTCACTTAAATTGTTTTTAATTTGCTTTAATGGTGTTAAAGTGTGGTAGACATAAGTATTACAAAGTTTGCAGCTGATACTAAAGTTTGTTTGAGTCATTATTAAAGAGAATAAACTGAATAATTTATTAAATTTTTCATGAAAGTGGAAAAAAGAGTTTAATATTTAAAAAACATTAAAATTGTCCAAAACTGGTAAGAAAAATTCTAATTTTTATTTCAGTGAAAGTAAGTTGGAAAACAGTTTATGAAAAGGGTTTGGAAGTTAAAATTAATAAAATTCTTAAATGTGAAGATCCATGCATTTCAGCTACTGACAGAACTAGCAGGATATTAGGAGTAATTAATAAAAATATCAAGTATAAAAATAAAGAAATTTTAGCTCCATATACATGTCCTTAATTTGACTAAATCTGGAATCTTGCCATGTAAATAACCTGTACTTCTCTTGCTGTCTAGTTCATCCATTGCAGGTTCATTAGAGTTTAGAGCTGGAGGTTGAAGACCCCGAACTGTCATTTTAGAAGTCTCTCTTTCTTTTCTAACAAGGTGTGTATTGAACTTTGCTGTATGCTTCAGATCATCATCTCCTGGCAGGATAAACTTATCATCTATCAAACAATATCCTAATGAAATTGCATGAAGAATATTGTCATCCTTTTCTCTGTGTAAGACTTCCACCGTTTTTTTATCAAATCACCACTGAATTACCATGAATACCCCTTCCTTCCACGTTTTCATCACCATACTTAATTTTATGACAAATGCAACTCTACTTTTCTGTAGCCTTTCTTTTTAACATACTCTCATTATTTAGAACCAAATATTTCAAATCTCTTCTCACTTGACCAGAGTACATTGTGTCATTGGTCCAAGATGCAGTTCTGATGATGATTAGCTATGTGAAGTTTCTTTTTTTTTTTTCTGTTATTGTCTCTGCTTCACCAATTAATTCAACTTCTGTTAACTGCCTTTTGGTGGTGGAGATTGAAATGCTGACTCTTGTGGTCAAACTGCTTATTAAGAAAAAGATTTCTTTAGAGCTGTCTTCCCATTTTTTTTTTCTTTTTATTCTTCTACCCTTTAAACTCATGGTTGGCTGAGCTACTTGACCTCAAACAGTTGTTCTTACACCACTCATTTAACTTCATCGTTGTTAACAGTCGTCCTAATTCTCCTGTGGGAGTAACCATCTTTATGAAGGGCAGTAATGGATTAGCTTTGTTTCATACAGAATTTCGTTTTTATGTGCGGTTTTCACCTGACAAACAAAGCAGTAGCAGTCATTGATAATGTGATCATGTATACAAAAGCAATATGAGCTAACATTGAAATTGACAGCAGGGAATGATATCAAATTAACACAATAACAACTTGCTTTTGGCATGAAATAAATTAAGCATTCATATAAATAACATGCTAGATCTGTAATTATTTTAAAAGTTTGAAGTGATAACAATTAAGGTTTCTGTGTTTCCACACAGTCGTATTTTTTAAAGATATGTGTTGGAAAAGCAGATAACAGTTTTTAACACTAATTATGCATATTTTGTGAGTGATCAACCAAATGTATAGATGAATATAGATTCAATTTATCTTTCAATGTAATTTATGTAACTTAATTTTATTAGCAAAAAGTTTTTAAACAAAGTAGACTTGGAAGGTTAAAAAAAAAAAAGTTGGGGGGGGACTTTCCTATTAATTTACTTTCAAAACAATGAAATGGAAGTGTTTCGTGGGCTTTTTGAATGTTGGAAGGGTTTTATTGAAATGCATTTTTGTAAAAGAAACATAATGCCTTTTGGTTTATCCCAGCTTCTAGTTACATCTGAGGCTAATTTTATACAAATTGTGAAATGAAATATTTGGATTTAAAAATATCTTGAAACATAGGTTTGTTATGTTTAGTTACATTTGATAGACACCTGTAGCATTTTTAATACTTTTTTTCAAAAATAGATTAAACAAATGTTTGTTTTTGTTTTTTTTTCTTAGGTCACCCGGTTCAATTCCAGACTGCTAAGTTTTTACCTGTTCCCTGCTGTCATTTTGGTCAGCCAGCTTCCCAAACTCATCCTCACCTTTTAAAGGAAGGTGAAGTGACTCCTGGCATCACGAAAGTTGAGTATCAGTTGCGTCGAAGATTGTTGCTGCAGCATGCGATCCAGCAAATGCAGGAAGTTTCACAAAAAATTAACAATCACATCCTGATTTTTCCTTCAGCATCTGTAGTATACATGACTTATGACATTCCTTATTCCTTTCGTCAGAATACAGAGTTTTTGTACCTCTGTGGCTTTCAGGAGCCCAACAGTGTTTTAGTTGTTTATAATGACTGTGTGAAAGGGAAATCCTCAGATGGGGTTGGTAAATCAGCTCTCTTTGTTCCTAGGAAAGATCCTGCTAAGGAATTATGGGATGGTCCATCTTCAGGAACTGAAGGTGCAATGTTGTTAACTGGAGTTGATGAAACTTATAAAGTAGACCAGCTTGAATCATTCCTGTATGAGTATAGGAAGTCACACACCAAGTTTGTGTTGTGGTACAACTGTGTGAAGCCAGTTCTCCCCTATTTGCATGAGACTGTGTTGTCAAGGTTTGTGAAAGAGAGCAAAAACTGCCACACTGAGATGCCAAACAGACTGGTTCAGAAGCTTCGCCTCATTAAATCTGATGCTGAAATTTATCTCATGAAGAAAAGCATAGACATTGCATCAGAAGCCTTTATAGGAGTGATGAAGATGTCTTCTCCCCAGGTATTCACCTTAATTTATTAAAACTTTTAATGACACAAAAATTCCACTGAAAGTTGCTTTTGTATCTTGTTAGCAAACACACTTTAAGTGATTTAGGAACATCATAGCTTCTGATTACTCTTACTTTAAGAACCATTTAAACCTGAAATAAGATGATTAAACTCTCCAGTAGAAAGAAAATCAAATTATTACTAATAGATTGCACATGAAAGAGTGAGTTTGATTAGCAGAATACAGATCTTTTTTAATCAGTCACTTTCTTTTATTCATTTCCAGATGTTTTTTTCCTGTCTGCTAATCAAGATACATATAGCAGGTGCTTGTTACTGTTTTACTTATTTGTATTCTTGTTACTTTTGTCGTCTTAATCATTTCAAAAGAATGTACTCAGCAGGATGGGACCTAGAATGCTAGTGTGGCTTTAGAAGCAATGGCTGGCACAAAATATGAAACTTAAAGTGGCTGTGCATGGAAACTGAATCTCTCTTTCATTTGCCAATAATTTTAAAAAAAACACCTCACAGTAAAATCATTGCCATCTGCTTCTGAATTTTTAGCAATCAAATTAATACGGCAAGAGATGTAAAACTTTTGAAGAAAAGAAAATATACAGAACTCTGCCGGAAAGAAATCATGCTAAAACTTAACTTTCCTGAAGAAAAAAAAGTATGATAGCAAAAAAAGAATTAGCCTTTGATCTGCTTTTGAAGATTGGCAAACATTTAACCAACTTCCATTCATAGATAATTGTGTTTTCTAAGTTATTAGCAGATAGGAACCAGATTTATAATGTATACACAGCCACCTAAACAAAAGGACCTACATGGATGAGCTGGTATAGGAGATTGAGAGAAATCTCATCAACTGTGAAATGTACAGGTCAGAGAGATCCAGGACATCCACACTTTTACAAATTAGAATGTAACAGTATTACACCATATGAGGGCACAACAGATAGAAATAAATAAATAAATAAATAGTTGGAGAATTCAGGAGAACAAAGATTAAATAAAATGTACCAGTAATAAAAGAGTGATATTGCCATTAGAAAAATGTAATTTAAATGAAAAGTGTTGAGTATTCTTCATTTGGTCATGTTAAGTTGTTTCCCTCTATTTTTGATCATGTTTATAATAGGGTGAAAGTGCCTTCTAACTCTGTACTTGTTAATTAATCAAGATTAGGACCTGAATTCCAAAGGTTTCAACATTTATAAAATTTTAACACTTTTTTTGCTACTTAGGTCAATGAAGCACACCTGTATGCAAAGATGGATTTTGAATGTCGCATAAATGGTGCCGAATGTTTGGCCTACCCACCTGTTGTAGCAGGTAGGCAAATCAGAATAATAACTTAAATTATATTCAAGTTTTATTCACCATAGTAGTTTAGCTATTGTACTATTAAGCTACCTTAAACTTGGTTAATTCAGATAAATGCAAATATTATTCTGACACCATTAGTGTTGTTTCCCAACTGTGACAGGAGTCCTCATTTACTGTACCCTACTCACCTATTTGCTATGTTGTTGCCTCTTGGATATTGACAGGCACAGAACCAAAATTTACACTTTTTGTGTAAACTCTAACATAACAGTGGAAATCTGAGCTTCATAGAACAAGTAACTTGGCATTCAGCATTTTAGGTGCATAATTTAAAATGAGTCGGAGGGAAGGGAGAGACTTGTAAACTGTTGTGTGAAGTTACCACTGGTCTTCTTGTGTTATTTTATCCAGAGCCATAGTCCTTGTTAAATGGACAGATAATCTCCACTTGTCTCACACACTTTGCCATCTGGCCATGGTTGAAAGCTCTGAAGGAATAATCTTTGTTCCTTCATGTCTGCCTCTAAGGTGTACTACCATCTTGAAAAGCATAGCTATGTGTTTTTTTTTTTAATTTCCAGGTTAGTTTTTAAAATTTCCTGTTCTGTTACTAAAATATTTTTAGAAAATTTTCCCCAGTAATATAACTCATTGATTACAAGATAAAAAGCCATTCAAGAAGTTTAAATTTAGTGAAAATACTTTTTTTTTAAATATTACTGCATCATTATCGATATAATTAGTTTCTTTCTTCCTTTTTCATGTGTATCTCGACAGGACTTTGCTAACTTTGACCCCCCCAAACTTGTATTTTCTATTTTATTACCAGAAAATTAATCCATGTTTTAAAATTTGCATTCAATTGCACATTGAGTTTTCTTCTAAGCAGTCTCCTAAACTGTACATCTGAGTTGGACAAAATATGTTGAAGTGTATTAAGAATAATTTCTGTCTTTATTTTTCCATAGCAACTCTATATACAAGTTTTACAGTACAATGACATCTTCAAAACCTTAGTACAGAATAATTTTTTGTTAGTGTACATGGCTAGACATGTTCTCCTCTTGCCCCTCCTTGTGGATGTTCATGATTAGGAGCAATTAAATGTCTTCACAAAACTTACCTAGTAAAGACTAATGCAGGTAAATGTGCAATGTATATCTTTATTTTAATCAAAGGCAATGGTGGTGCACAAGCCCAGTTTTTCTCTTTTTAAGGTGGAAATAGGGCAAATATCATTCATTACATAAACAACAATCAGATAGTACAGGAAGGAGAGTTGGTGCTGATGGATGCTGGGTGTGAATACCATGGATATGCAAGTGACATCACTAGAACTTGGCCAGTATCAGGTAGATTTTCCTTCAAAAGCGATATGTGGCATGTAAATTAGTCAAGTTTTGTGAATAATATTTGAGAATAAAGTTATTAGAGTAACCAAAGGTAACTTCTGCTAGAACTCTTCTGTTTAGCTGTAGGAGGAAATGCACGCTGATAGACGGATAAAGAAGAGTGAGAAGAAACCATACTATTGAAGATTTACCAAAATGAGTCTGTCTCTTCAAAAGGTATCAAACTTGAGCCCTCTGCCACAGAAAGACAGAGGACTATATATACTTAGCAAACCAACAACCACAGTTAGTAAATAATCAGCTATTATTATGCCTAACAGCTTGGACTTCTGATTCTTCACATTTTTCCTATAATAATTTCTAATTTCTTAAAAAGTATACTGATTCAAAATGCTAGTTTCTGGAGAAGTGTTTTTCTTTATTTTTTAAATTGTTTTTATTTTTCACGTTATCTAGAGCATTACTTTCCTGAGGAGAATTGGGCTTTATATTGAATACATGTAGCTTCTGGAAAAAATCACAAATTGTATTTAGCCATATTTATGTTTTCATTTTACCATAAATTTCCAAAAAAAAAAAATAAATAAATACCCAGTTTGAATCAGTCTTGCTAGAATAAATTTTTTTATTTGCAATATAAATGGAAATTGTTTCAAGTAGAATGCTTTGTGAAGTAAGATTTTAAGTCTGTATTTGATGTAGATTTTCATTAATATTAAATCAGAGGGGTTTATTTAAATATAAAGTACATAAATTATGGTTTTCTTATACACACTTCTGGTTTCACTGCATGTAAAAGTTTGTTTTAATGAGTTACATGAATAACAGAAATAATAGAACATTTTCACATAAAAAATAAACAAAGTTCTCAATCACATGAAATTAAAAATGGGTCAAAGACTATTTGTCTTTATATAGCCTATATATTTTTACAACTTTGATATATAACCAAGATTTCAGTAAGTAAATGTCACCTTAATGTGAAGCATCTGTTCAGGAAAATAGTTAATTTTTTGTTGTTCTTTAGGTAAGTTCACACCTGCTCAGAAAATTCTGTATGAAGCTGTTCTGAGCATACAAGAGATGTGCTTGCAGTTGTGTACGCCAGAGTTCTCCCTGGACGAAATTTACACACACATGTTGGTCATGTTAGGAAAGAAGCTTCAAGACCTGAATATAGTCCCGACAAACTTAGATCGGGCTCAACTGTTGGCCGTGAGTTCTGAAGACATATATGTATATATATATATATATATATATGTATTATCACTCTCTCTCTTTCAAGCATATACAGTAAATAGTGGCAGCCTTAGAGGAGGGCAAACAGGGTAATCACCTGGGGGCCCCAAAATTTTGCAACAATTTTTGGGAGTTAAGGTTTTTTGCAAGGAAGTGGGTCAGTTTCCACGCATCTTTTTACTGTAAACAATAGTCAGTCCTAACTCTTGCATCTCAAGAACTATTTCATTTTAACACATGACTATTTATCTAGTTTCCCAAAAGATTATTAAAGAGAGCTACGATACAACTATGTTGTTTATGTTATTCATAAATGTTACCATATGTCAGGGGTTCCCATCCTGCTGCTCACAGGCACCACTGTGCTCTTGGACAGTCTGATGATGCTGAAGTTGGAATTTCCATCCTTATACGATATTGAGATACTTTTGTTGCAGTTTCGTCAATAGGACAAAGTGGAGTTGAAATCAAGTATGTTCAATAGGTTATCAAAATTAAATCTCTAAGGGGCCCCAAATTACTTTCTTGCCAGGGAAACCAACAACTCTAAGGCCACCTTTGATGTAAGGAAGGAAAGGTTGCATTATGTGAAGGGTTTTTGGTTAATAATTTTAAACTAATTGAGTAAGGATGCTGGAATTTACACCAGCATATGCCAAATTCATTATAAAAGCTGCCAATGTAAGGTAGAGTGCATAGCCAAAATGTAAGATTTTTTTGAGCCTCTATTAATGCTGATATCCATATTCTTAAACTCATTACATTTATTAAGCTAGGCATTATGAACGACTTGTGATGTCAGTAAACATTTCTCATTCCTATTATACTGAACTGTTACAAATGCCTGAAAGACACTCTTGTCCTTATACTGATTACTCTTATTTCTGCACATTGCTGTATGACTCTTTTTTTTTTTCAGGTTAGATAATGACTTTAAAAATAAATTTTATTGATGATGAAAGAATGCTAAAAGTGATGGTAGCTCCATTTTTTTTTTTCAGGTTGCCCACCAATTTTGTCCACACCACATTGGCCATTATCTTGGTATGGATGTTCACGATACTTCTGAGATGTCTCGAAGCATCAAGCTTGAAGCAGGGATGGTTATCACCATTGAACCAGGTACATGGGTAAAACTAGTCCTTAGTCTAACGAAGCAGAGCACAGGGACAGACAGACAGAAAAGGAAAATGAAACTATCGTTTATTTTGAAATACTTAGAAATAAATTAGTATTGTAAATACAACACTCAGATTTTGAAGTCAGTTAATGTTTGTTTTACAAAACAGTAAATTCTTACTGAAGTAGGTGAAGTAAAAGTATTGCAGTAGTCTCTTGACACAGTTAACAATAATAATGCATATGTGCATTTGCCTGGTTATTGTCATGGTTCACTGTGTAGAATTTTTTAACCAATGAAGAACAATCCATCAGCAGTTTCATTAAATATAAATCTTCGAAACATTAGATTTGACTATCATTCAATTGAAATGATATTTCAGTTACAAATTAGCAGACATCAAAGAATGTAGGGGTGATATCCTGAATGAAACAATAGAAAATGATGGTATTTTGATACAAATGTTTTATGCACAGCATTTCAGCTGCTTTATTTACAAAGGATTGAATGCTGTCTCTCTTCCAATTGCTTAAACTTAGTAGTGGTTCATTTTTTTTCTCTTAGAAACAAGTAAATCATTCCTAAAAAGTATTTAATTTTTTTGAATATCAGGAAATGTATAAAGAAAAAAATTATATTTGCATTCTCTCTTATTATTTTATAAAAGTTAGGAGTATAAATATCATATAATGCTTAGCATATTGCATTTAACTGTGCCAAAACAATTTCATCACATTCTACTTTGGGTTATAGGATGTTGAATGTAGTGTATCCACTTTTATGTGAAATGCTATGCCTGCATCTTCCCCTTGTATATACTGTTTGTTGGGTTTTTTTCTAAAATTTTTTTCAACCTATTGCAAATTCTTCTTCAGATTTATTGTTGCTATGCCAACAATATGTGGTCTAGTTATTAAAAAATTCTTTCACTTGCCTTGGAAGATTTTCTCTAATTTTAAAACACTGACTTATCCTTCATATTTGATACATCCATTAGGAATAATACTAATCTCTAGCCTTAAAATTTTTTTAATACAACTTCAGGGTTTTGTATAGCATGAATATTGTAGATGGGTTCTAAGTTTTGGTTTTGAATACTTGAAGTGCACTGCAAATTAAAATAGTGATAGGCATGTATAAACAGAATAATTTTTTATATCCCCACTTTTTTTTGTAAACTGACCATATTTATAGACTTAAAAATACTGTTGTTATCACTTGTTTTCTGTGCTGCTTCCTGATTATCTTTATGCCTCTGTTGCTGCCTGTCTTTGCTTAGCTTGCTTGCTCTAGCTCATTTGCTTTGTCTGTGCTTGTCTTTTGGTCTCTAACTGTAGCTCTCTTTCTGTAACTAGTAGCTTGTTCATTGTCTGTGCCTATCTCTAGCTCATTTGCTGTCTTTCTTTGCCTTGTTCAAGTTCCAGTAGTTTAACAATTCTTTAAATTATTGAAGAGAGACGAGAAAAAAATAGATTTTATATTATTTAATTAATCCTGAGACTTTTTCAAGCAATGAAACCTTTATATGAACTTAACTCTGTTTATTTTTTAGGGCTATACATCTCAAACTCAAACACTAGTGTTCCAAATGATTTTCGAGGTGTTGGCATCCGGATAGAAGATGATGTTTTGATAACTGGATCCTCCCCAGTGATTATGTCAGATAAGTGTCCCAAAACAGTTGATGATGTTGAAGCAGTTATGGAGAACTGAAGAATTGATGTAAGATTTCAACACCTGAAAGCTTTTGCTTTTTTTAAAAAAATTGGCATCAATCAGCAGTTTGAATGCTGAGACACAACTACTTCCAACAACACTATCCAATGATTTCTTCCCAAAACAGTCGCTCTGTTATTCTCATAGATCCTAAAGTCAGCAGGTAAAAGAGTTGACCAAGTTATTTATTTTTAGTAATGTTGCATACCAAGGAAAGGAAAGATGATGGAGCAGATGAATCATCAAGAGAAGCAAGTTTGCAATAAAAGAAAACAAACAAAATGCACTCTTTATTGAAAGAAATGTATAGGTTTAGCTAATTGTAAGGTTAATAATTCTATAAAAATAAACTTCAGGGATTATTCAATATACAAAATATGCAATTTCAAACCAAAAAAAAAAAATAAAAAAAATTGTGGTAAAAAAAAAAGCAATTTGACGTTTTAATTTTTTAAAAAAAAAACCAGAGATTGAAACATTAAGAATGTACAAATGTTCTTGTTCTGTCCATATAATTATTATACAGTTCCTTTACACAGTGATTTAGATTTTTAAAAAAGGAGCAAGTGTTAAAGATGCACTTTGATATATTTTCCCTGAGGTGCTCAGCGGCTGAGTTGTTGCTTTGATAGACAATTACATTGACAATGACTTAGTAGTAGTAAAACTGTAGCAAGCATACTTTTGAGTGGTTCTCTGTAAATATCTAAATATTTATTATGCTTTTTTAAAAGTCTAGTGGAATAAAGCATTAATATGTTTTGTTATAGTTAAAGACTTTTTCTTTTTAACCTAAGAATTTTAATGGAGTGATGAAATTTCTCTGCAGAAGCTGCAACAAAAGTATATTGCTTGAATGTATGTCTTTCATTATTTCTCTATGCAACCTTTAAACAGAGATAGGTATATCTTATTTGTGAAGAGAAAATGGAACCAAACAAGCACTCCGAACTGATTCATTTCTTCACATGAGATAATACAAAGCTTTACGTGAAAAGGCTAAAATCGTTGTAAATCATCAATGTTTCTTTGGGACTTATGTTGGATTTTTTTCTAATTTTAATGAGTATCTTTCATTTGTCAGATTTTGCAACTAAAATCCATGATAGATAATCAATCATTATTCACTCTAAACATTATTTTAAAGACTAGCCAGCAGCTGAGGCAGAAGGAATTGTGTTGTGTAAGTGTGAAAATGAATGAAACAATATAAGATGAGGTCCAGATGGCCACAAGATCCAAGTAGTTATGTATGAATTATGAATCTGGTTTTTGTCTTCTGATAATTTAGTAAACCTTTCCCTTTCCATTATGCAGTGCTACAAGAATATGCAATAAAATCCTGATCATTGCTGACTGCTTCTGAAGTCAAATTATATGGCAGATGAAGAAAAGAAATATGAAGGAATCAAAAGAAGTTGGCGAAGGCCCCCCCCCAAAAAAAAAAATGACGGGAAAAAGAATTAGCTTTGAATGTGCTTTTGAAGATTGGCAAACATTTTACCAACAACTACTCAGGTAATTGTGACTTTTCATTATCTTGGGAAGGTTTCCTAACTTATTGGCAGATAGAAACCAGATTCATGCTGTATACACAGGTACTTTAAGGATTGTCTGGTGTGTAATATTAGACTTTGACTTGACTAATTAGATATTAAAAATTGTTGGGTTTTTTTCTTTAGCATGAGGATTTTGAGATCAAGAAACACAAAATAGGTTCCTTTTTTTATTCAAAGGGGCTAATGTTTCAAATTTATTTATTTTTCAAGTTTCTACATATCACACACCAAATCTTATAAAGTGGCTAGCACATTGTAGACCGAATTATTTTGTTTTTTCCCAAAAAAACATTTTTATGGATATTTTTTTTTAAATGCCAAAAACAAAAACACCCTTGATAAGGGCTTAAAGACAGACAGACACAAAAAAATTAACATTTTTCTTAACTTCATACACTGTCAAAAAATAACTATTATTTGATTGTTTTAATGTAGAATTTGTGCTCAGTCCAATTTTACTAAATGTAATATCACAGTCTACCATGGGTTTCTGCAGTGGCAAGATTTTTAACATCGGACAAGAGCCTGTGCAATGACCTAACAGGTAATTACTAGTGGATTATACTTTGTATGTAGACTGTCCTTTGCTGTCAAAGCAAAGTGGAGTTCAATTGATGATGAGAGCAAATTTCAGGGTGTTCTCTAACTTTTGTAAGGTATATATCTGAATCTGAATGTTTAGTTTTCTGATTTGTTATTAAAACCTATCTGTGATGAAAAACAGCAGTTTCAGTAGATGGCAATGAAGCATTTGAAGATATAATGCCTATTCATAGATTATCCTAGGAGTAACAAGTTTTTAAAACGCCTTATATAAGTGCAAATTAAATCTAATTCTGAAAATAAATAATTTCTGAGTCAACCAGTTTTTTAAGCACACAATGTGAAAAACTGAATTGCAATGGAAGGAGAATAAAGTTACTTAAAGCAGGGAACTTAATTAATTCCACGTTATTTCTCAAGGAAAAAGATTAAATTTGAAGTCTATGGGAGATAATTTAGATCTCGCTGGTGTTGGTACATTATTAATCAACAAATGTTCTTTTGCTTTTGATGTTTTTATTCTCTTAACCTATGCCATAGCCATTACTGACTTAGTCTCTAGTGTGTGAATAGTTTGTTTTTTTTTTTCAAAATGGCTATTTTATTTTTTATAGGACTGAATAATTACATGGGAAAGAGGAGAAAGGACACCTGTTAAAATGGACTGCTATAACAATTTAAGAATCATTTCCCTTTGACTTTACAGCTTTGCAACAATGCAGCAAGTAAAGCAAGTGTTTTGCTTGTTGGACGGGGCCATTTGATTGAGAAGAAAACTGTCAGAAATAGCAACTGAATGAAGCCCAAGGACAGTGAGAAGTTATCGCTGTTAATGTATTTAAAAGTAAGATTTCGAAGTAAGACAGAAAGAATTGGAGATTAAGATTAAAGTAAACCATTCATTTATCTTAGTTATATATTTATTTATTATCATTTTCAAAATAATATATTGAAATTTCTACATACCGAGGTATAATAATTGCCAATAATGCAAAGTATCAAACTAAATCTGCATTCCATTTTAACAGTTTCTTTTATTATCCTCAAGGGTAAATGAAAAGTTTTCTTTTAGTTGCTAAGCACTTCGTTAATCGCTAGGTGGCGCTGTTAGTAGTCACAAGTTCAAACCACGGAAGAACTCTGGTGGATTGTGAGAGATCGCGAAATGCACGGATGCAAAAAGTGGGTTAGATGGTCGTGGATCCGGTATCAGTAACATCTACTGCAGTGTGAATAAAGTAACATCCACGATTCCCCCCACAAACTATCTAATCATGGTGATGGTTGAAAGGGGTGTGTGAGATTTTTCGGAACGGAGGCTTAGAAACTTATGATTTTAAGATGCTGGAGTAATTTGATTTTCCTTATTGGCAGTCTAACTATCAATTTAAACAGATTTCAATTCACTACGAGCCATTGTGTCTGTAAATATTACTTCACGATCCACCCCATAGTTTGTTTGTTTTTTTTTTCATTCTAGTGTGTGGTGTTTGTAACTTTTCTTCTAAAATAAAACGTTGTTGTTGTTGTTGACTAAAATGTCTCTTATTTTCCTGTGTAAAAGCTGTCGTCTTTTGACGTTGCTGGACACCAGAACACACGATCAGTCAGTCAGTCCTCGCCCTTTCACCTGTTCTTCCTTACCGTGTTATTGCTGAAGAAATAAAATTTCAAATCTTCTTGTCTTTTCTCCGAACGCAGTAACCTCTCCTTTGTAGCGGGGAGGAGGGGGGTTACTTCCCTTCACTGCTAAGCGACTAAAAGAAGATGGCGTCGTCTCTGTCGATCCTATTCTACTTCGCCTGGTGATCTCTCCCTCTCCCATTTTCGCGGGTCACCAGCTGCTGCGACCTTCAGACGTTTTTCAAGATGTCTTCGCTGTCACTGCGCCGTGGCTTCTCGGTCGGAAATCCCTCGAGGGATTCCGCCGGCGTTACTTCCCACACCCCGTCGTCGACGTCGTTGTCCCTCAGATCGATGCACAGATCCACATCGTAATTCAGATCGACATCTCCCCCGTTGACGTTCGCTTTCGAGTCCACATCGCCGCCGTTTCCGTTATCGGCCTCGGTGCCGGAAACCACATCGGATGCTTCGTCGTCGGGCGACTCCGAGTTCCCTCCATCCTCCTCGATCACTAGGTCGCTTATCGGCCATTTCTGTTTGTATTCGGCCGCTATTTCGTCCACCTGACCCTTGAAACTCAAGGTTTTCAGGCTCAGCTTGACCACGTGAGAGGACAGCACGCTCTTGAGCAGAAGCGGAACGAACCCGCCCGCCATAGCCGCCAGCGTCTGGTTGGTGGACGAGATGCCGTAGATGTTCCCGAACGCCATCACGACGATCATGACGAAGACGAGGAAGAGCACGATGGTGAGAAACTTCCCCGTGGCTCGCAGCAGGTTCAGGAACACGGGTCCGGGGCAGCCATACACGCGGATCTCGCAGAACTTCTGGAAAACCCGGAGCGGTATTCGCGGGGTGTCGTACGAATCGAGGAACAGCTGCAGGTGCGGTATGCTCCACCTTGGCTCCGATTTCTTGTGATCGAACGTGGTCGCCTTGAGTGGCGCCCCCTCGGCGAGGTTGACTTGGAAGGCGGCGTTCTCCTGAACGCTGGAGGGCAGGCACGCTATCTTCTGCACGTCGTCCACCCGCCCGATCATGTCCTCCACGATCGACTTGGCGAACGTTATGTAGTTTTCGTAAACATTGCTGTAGCAGTCGTGCATGTAGACGAACACCAGCAGCACCATGGTGACGTATTTCAGGGTAACGCCCGCGTTCACGATGATCCCCATCATGGTGAAGGCGCAGACCTCGATCACCAGGGTCACGCACTCCACGCTCAGCAGGACGAACGTGTAGAGTGTGGCGAGGCAGAACGTGGACGCCGTTACTTGGGCGGCGATCATCTTGATGCAGTGCCACGTCTTGATCTTGAAGCTCGCCGACGGCCTTGGCGCTGGCCGGGAGAAGGGATGCAGGCTCAGCACCTGCTTCCGGACTCTTCTGAGACCTCGCCTGATCCGCCGCGGTATGGTTTTGCTGATCTCTGTGTTGAGCGAGAACTGCTGCCGAGAGTGGAAGACGAGGCTCAGGGAGAGAAATACGGTAGGGATGCAATAGAGAACGAGCAGAAGCGCCGCGCACGGTAGAACTGGCAGCCAGTAGAAGGGAGCTATGGTGCAGCCCACGATACCAAACTTTGTGAAAGGTAGTAGTATCAGCCGCGTAATGATCTGCATGGCTGTGACAGATGATACCCTGCGCATGTCTTCCAGTGATCCCCGCGCCATATCTTTGATTTTAACTCGCACGGCATGATGGGAGAACGCCAGGATCAGTCCAGAGAGACGTAAAACACGTAGGTGCTGATGAATATCGGGTGGGTCGGCGAAAGATGCTGCAGGACGCTAGTCCGGTAGAAGATATACGGTTCTTTGAGTCTGAGCGCTTGGATGGCGATCCGTCGGAAGGACAGTTCGTCGCGTTCATAGAAATAGTAAATGAGCACACGGATGTAGTATGGAAGAGGGAGCGCCAGCAGGAGTATTAGTTTGACGAAGGATTTCATACAGAGGTGCCAGGACACGTTGTTTTGGAACAAAGAAAGGCTCCAGGATCCGTACACGCTACTCTCGCAGCATTCCGTGAAGGGGTAAATGTTTTTCACCTTGCACCGGATCAAGTTGTCGTACAAGGTCCGCAGCAGACCCGTGGGCGGCGCTTTCTCCTCTATTATTCTCTTCCCCTTCACTTTGATTCGCAGCTCCGACATCGATATCGAAATTACTTCGTCTCGCGGAAGAGTCTTCAGGCTCGCTTGGAACTTCCGCCAGTCGGCGATGTCCTTGCTCTTCAGGTAGTTTCTCGCCCGGACCAAACCGTCAGCGGAGTCGGAGACGAGTATTTTCATCTTCAGCGGCTCTTTTAGCTTGACGACGTATTCCGACGCCACGTAGGCGGCGTTGTACATGCTCTGGGGGATCAGCAGCGGAGAGAACAAGAACACCGCGACCTTTATGACGGAAATTATCCAGTAGAGGACCGATATCCACAAATCCTCAGCGAGGCTGTCGCAGGAGAGACGACCGTTCTGCTCCTGCCGACAGCAGCGGTTCGCAAACGTCGCGTAGCCATCTCGGGACTGGATCACGTGGTTGCACACGTATATCTTCTGCTCGGAGTACCGCTGGAGGTTCTCGAGCCTTTCCGCCTCGCACAGGTTGCTAAGGAGCAGCCTGCGCACGAGGTCGACCTTTTCGTTCGGACCGAGCTTTCTGAAGCACGTGGGCGGAGAATCGGTCAGTACAATGGAAATCGCTTCGACGCCGATCGTCAGGACGGACATGGAGAGAATGTCGTAGTGGAAGGACAGCATCAGCAAGGTACGACCGTGCTGACTGGCTGCCCAGTACCATACCCATGGCTTGTAGTTCTTACTGAAGCCAAACGGCGAGTGTTCTGAGTAGTTTGTAAAACTGACGTGCATCTCGAGCAACTTCACCGATTCATCTACCGTCATAAGGTAATCATTAAGTGTGCTGTCGGCCATCCGAACTCGGCAGTTTCCGGAAACGGACGAAGTGAAGTTGTGGAAATTCGGCTGGAAACCGAGGGTAGTTTGGAACAGAAGGGCTCCCACCAACGAAAGCAACATGGCTGAAAGCACTGTTTTTGATCGCCGCACTTTAAGAACGGATGTCGCTAAATAATCTGGAAAAGAAAATTGCCACAAGAATTTGAAAAAGTTAAATAAAATCTAAAAAAAAAAATAAATAATCATACATATACCAAAAGTTTTCCACGTTATTCGATTCCAATTATGAGGAAATATGAGAGAAAACAAACTAAATTGTATTAATGGCCCATCTTTCTTTTCTCGGAACAATTAGCTACTGCTTAACCACTAAACCAAAACTCAGAGAATTAAAAAAAATTATTGTGATAATTTTTGTAATAATTTATGTGCATGTACTTCATATTTAAATAGTTAATTAATTAAAAACTTTGTACAAATATAGAATGAATGTATTAGGTTGTTACAAATGTTTTGTCGGTTTTTACAGCAAAAATGAGACTTCAGATCAAAGTTAGTTCCATTACAATCAGTACACTTTTTCCTATGAGTTACAAGCGCACTGTTCAGTTTCTGAAGAGTCAACATGAGGACGAGCATTGTCGTGGAGCAGGATTTGGCCTCTGATTCACCAATGGCAGCGGTTGTTCGGAGAGTTTCTGATGAACAACGTTTAATTCACAACAGTACCTTTCAGCTGTGATGGTTTCTTCAGGTTGCAAGAAGTTATAGTGGATGACACCAGTTGCAGTCCACCAGACAGTGACCATGACCTTCTTTGGGTGGAGGCTGGGTTTTGGAATGTGGTTAGGCGCCTTGTCTCTGTCGAGCCACTGCGCTGATCGTTTGCGATTGTCTTAAACGGTTCACTTTTCACCACACGTAATGATTCGGTCAAGAAATGGGTCTTTTTTGTTTCTTATGATGAGCGAAGAGCAGATCTCCAACTGATGATTTTGTTGTTGTTCATTCAACTCCTGAGGCGCCCACCTGTCAAGCCTTTTCACCTGTCCGATTTCGTCAAGATGTCGGAAAACAGTTGAAGTGCTTACGTCGAGTTCTCCAACAATTTCTCGCACTGTTTTTCTTGGATCGGCTCCAACTGAAGCTTTGAGACAGTCGTCATCACAGCTGGAAGGATGTCCGCTACATTCCTCATCTTCGAGGCTCACATCTCCTGATCGAAACTTTGCAAACCAATGTTGTACTGTCCATTCATTTGCTGTGTCCTCGCCCCATGCTTGATTAATGTTACGAGTTGCCTCCCTCGCTTTGTGGCCCGGTTTGAACTCGTGAAGCAAAATGGCACGAAAAGCTTTTCTATCCCTGTTTCACTCGGAACCCTGAAACAAATATCCATTTTATGATTTTTAAAAAGGTGGGTTTGTATAATGTATGCCAAAGCACACGCTACAAAACGACATATAACTTATCTAAATACACCTTCACAAGCATGCAAAAGGCGAATCCCAAAGTAACATCATATAGAAACCGACAAAACGTTTGTAACGACCTAGTAGAAGGGGAGTTAAGAAGAAAACCCTATTGCTTTTATTTCCCCTTTTGGTGGCGATTTGAAACCATCTAATCCGACAGCTAATATTGCTAATACGAATTAGAAAGGAATTGAATTGGATTATGGTTTAATGTTAAGAATATGGAATAAATTACGATTGAATCAGTTTCCAATACTGCAGACTTCAGTAGTAATGAACTTGAGGCATTAACATATTTGTTAAAACAAAATACTTTGATAAATAGCATTTTAGTTCGTGCATTATCAAACACACAATGGGAATTTCACTCTCGTGGTGTGGGAAGGCATCTAAAATGGTGGCTCAATCGGTTTTCTGTTTATTACGTTAGATGGGCAGAAATCTTCGCGTTTATTATAGGATTATAAAGATCGGTCCAAGCAGTTCTGCTGACCGAGAGAGAGAGACTTGGTCGATGGAAACTGTGCACTAATTCACCCTTCACAAAACAACCCACCGCCTTTATTGTCGATTTATAACATGTTCAGATCGTTTCTGCCTTGGACTGATTCGTACGGAGGGGTTAACCGAGTTCTGAAAGCGACGAGCCTCTGGCTTAAACGATTTTCTTCCCAAAGACCCCGTTCAGAGCGCGTTCCCACTCGAACTTTGAACCGGAGCGGCCCTTGAAGCCCAGACCGACTGTCTGTCTCGGGAGATTTCTTTTAGTCACCGGTGACGAGATGTTTACAATGTCCTCGACAGCGAGGGGGCCATGAAAACTGCGTACACGGGGCACCTATGAAATGTAACAGAATACCCGTTAACAGCCACTTACAAGCGATAAGAAAACTCCCTTGCAAGTAGAAATGAATGACAGTCAGAACGCATCTTGTGAAAACACGTCTTCCTTTTAATTAAAAATAATAGGGGTTTTCTGACAGCTACTTAAGGAACCGGAATTATTTAGACTGCGGAATAGCCAGTTGTTTTAAGGGTCTTGATTTTCGCAGAATAGAAGCGCGTGGAAGCGTCACGAGCAGACGTGACGTCACAAGAAGAATTTTTTCGTGACTCTGTGTTTGTTTGTTTGTTGTTGTTTTTTTTTTAGAACAACGTGCTCTTTGATACGCAGATTTAAATTCCTTAGAAACCGACTTGGCACGGGACGAAAAGTCAACTACCAGAAAGAATCGGAAATCCGAGGTACTATCTTTCATATTTTATGCTGTGTAACTACCACGGAAAGATGGTATTTTCGTTCTTCGTGTCAGGCAAATAGAGATGAGCTACAGGTGTTTTCTCGTTAAGTATATGGCCGGTGTCGGTCCAGACTGTTTACCTTCCGCTGGAAGCTATTCGGAGTCTTTTTGGACCGTGGTATTTAAGCCATTCGCTCGTTTTACCTGCCGCCAAAAGGAAATGGACTTACTCCTCGAAACTGGCCGACGCCGGTCTAAAAATCAAACCGTGCACAGCGCCACCTGACGGCACGGATATCGCCGCCTTTAGTTCCCGGATAGACAGGTACAGGTAGAGTGGTTGAGATTGCGATTTATTTATCCGCCGGACGAATCCCTTTCGGGGCTCCGGTTTGAAAAGCAAACATCTGATAACAGGTTATAAATCGTTTTGTTGTTGTTGTTGTAAGGGCAGCGGGAATGAAGTCGAGCTTCAGGCACCAGTACAAACCAACAGACGACGGTGGCGACGCCTGGGCGCAAAGGTGAAACACGTGACTCTAGACGAACTGTAATTAAAGGAATGCGTCAGTTTTTCAGGTCGCACTGACTGATGTCCGTCGGGCTGGTTTCCTACGTCTTATTTCGGTGGAAGTTGAAAGGCCCCTGCCCTCCTAATATCTATCAGGTGTATAAGTATTCTCGCGTGCGTATAGAAGTACGACATACTTTCCGGCAGGGCCAACCCTGACCTGTTGTCCCTATTCGAAAACTCGCTTACCTCTCGTTGTTTTACTACTTTTTTGTTGTTGAAAATATTAATTTTGCACGTTAGACGTTTGACTGCAGGTTGTTTTTTTTAAAATAATAATATTTAAGGGTTTTTGATCGAGGGGACAGCCACAGACGCTTTCGGGTTATCTACACGACAGGTTTTTAAAAAAAATACCAAGGGAGATAACTGTGAGCAGCCCCTAAGTATTTTAGCTGCAGCTTGAGATTTAAAAAAAAAAAAAAAATGGTTATTCGCCAATCAGAGAAGTAATTAAATGCGTTCCGTTCTTTGGTATGGGGCTCGCGCGCACGATCATCGTGGCTCTGTCGGTATAGCGGTTCTACAATTGACAGATCTGACTGGCTCAAATCAGAGCGGACTTCCCATCCAGGAGGATTTACCTCCGTGGAGACTCTGGGTAGCAAACCGGTTCGCGCGACCGGGTGCCCTTCGTTGCAAAGGAAAACGAGCTGCCAAGAAACGGTGAAGGCTGTAGAATCACGCTCTCGTTTGGAAGCTTCCGGTACGTCAGGGTACTACCGGTAGTAAATCGAGCCGTCTTTCTTTTCCCTGAACCCACCCACCCGAGACAAAAGATGGGGTTGTTGGAGAGATCAGTTTGGAAGCTCGCTTTCACCTACGGAGACGGTAAACCCTGACACGTCGCGTCGACTTCGGGACCTAGAGGATTTGGAACAGCCGTGTTCAGCCATTCGTCAGGAGATTTCGGACATTACTCAAGTCAGGTGGAGACGAAATACTCCGACCCTACCGCAGGGAAGGAGGCAGGGTTTTCGCCACCGGAGAATCTCCGAGTGTGGTGGCAGAATCTGCCGAAGAGGCGCGTCTCCGTGGCTTCAGGATCTGCGGTTAGGCTCGACTCGGAAACTGGGGAAGGCTGTGCTAAGTTTACTAACTTCATACCGAGTTACAAGCGGAGGTTTGTAGCAACAGTATCCTCGTCGGAGACAGAAGCGATAGTGGGAAATGTCCGGTTCGGCGCAGATTTTGGAACAACGCCAAGAAACAAGAAAGCCAGTTCCATCCAACGGCGGAATTAAAAGTTTCTGAGGTTGCAAGCGGTTCGGTCCAGGTAGAAAGAGATCTAATGTACAGCAGAGAGATCGTGGCTGTGGGAGAAACGGCCTTGGTGGACACAGCGTTGGGAAAATTGGGTGGATGGATAGCGATTCTTTGTTAGAGGTAAAAACCCTCTCGAAAACCTAATTCGAAATTAGTGGCATGGGGTAAATCTTCATGCCCCAAACCTATTTGCGTAAGTAAAGATGTGGGCAAATAAGGAAACGTGCCAGCTATTCTGCTCAGGGAGTACGGTAGACAGTTGTGGGATCTAAGTTTGATACCCTGCCAGGTCCCTTATTTCGTCTAAAGACAACATCCAGGGAGGTGTTCATCATCAAGCCCATCACGAGATGCGTGCAGTGGATTAAGAGATTTACAGGGTCATTGTCGTCTATGAGGACCACTCTGGTCAGATTTCCTACTATCAGAGTTGAAAAGCATACAATCGAATCTTGGTGAGTGGTCGAAGCTGCGGACAGGCGGGTCGTGGCAGAGATGCCACCTTTGCTGACCCAAAAGTCGTTTGGAGACATCGAGACCTGTCAAAATCGGAGGACAGGAAGGTAGATCTTCTGGGGGTTGGGATGGGGTCGAAAATGACGAAAGGGCAGAGCCGATAGACAAGAAATGAAGGCGACGGACACTTTAAATGTAGACAACCCCCCCAAAAAAACAGGAAAGACGGAAGGAGAAAATAAATATAAAGATAGGAAGCAGACGGGTTCTCCTACCCCTCCAAAAAGCCCAAACAAACAGACAGGTTGGTAGAGAAGAATCAGCCTGATTTAAGGATATTTCGGGGAAAGAAGCGTCGACAAAGAAGTGGATGCGAGTGAAAGATCCGCTAGCGACATGGAACTAAACGCCTTTTTAGGTACCTACACTCTTTGAACTTAGATTTTCGACAAACGTCCCTGAATTATCGACTTTTCCAATTCTGATATAGATAAGTTATGAAATGTATTTTTCTTCAATATCATAGAGACCAGTTATAAATGTATTCTGATGTTTTCTTGCGCGATTTAAAAAAAAAAAAACTTATGCGTAATCTGCTTGCAGGAAGTACATCTAAAATAATCACTCAGAAGTAGACGCTAAATTCGCCCAGTGAAAAGGAAAGAAGCTCTTTAGCCTAGACGCCAATGGCCGCCGATGGTAGCCATACTCTTTCGCCCATATTTGGACTATAATTTCCTACATTTTTACAACGATAACATTGGACGAGGAATAAATACTAGCTGTAGCAGATCAACAAAGGTGCTGTTAGCCCCAATTTACGCTTTCAGCATATTAAGGGGACGTATACAATTCTTCATTGACCTCAAAACCGTTGTAGAAAATGAAAATAAAGTCCAAGACTAGATGGTATCCGCATTATTCAAATAGGTATAGTGTAACGACTGGAATAAATGGAGTGTACTTTAGCACTACAACTAATACCATACCCCCAAGAAATAATCCACAAGGCTGTCTCGTGAAGTGGTCACTTGATAGTTGGAGTCAACTTTAATGATAAAGAGGCCAGGGGAACTGGAAGTTAAACAATATGGTACATGGAATGCATAGAAGGCTTCTGGACTGGTTGAAGAGTGCAGGTATTTACCAATGTCTTACATTGGTAGAACGTAGGCAAAACAAAAAGCAAGTGAAACAGATCAGTATGGACTACTGCCAGACCAGAAACTCGTTTAGGTAAGTTAAGGGATTTGGTCTGAAGTGTGACTTTAAACTAAAGCTTAACCAAGCGGATTTACGTTCCGCTGATTCAAATAAAATCTATATGGATAATTAAAATAAACAGAGATAAAGTAGAAGGAGCCAGAATTAGAGCCAAATCCCAGGCCATTAACAAGGAGGGCGTAACAAAGTCTCTCTCTCTTTTTTTTTTCGCTGGCAAGAAAAAAAAAGATTAATAAGTAAACTTTTGATTAGCATAAAATCTAAGGACGATCGCATTGTTACTAACACAGATGATATCATCAGAAAAGGGATTCAGTAATATTAAAAGTTGTTCAACAGGGTAGAAACTTGCTCCCTACTCTCAGGACACACTTCTGACGAGTTTGGAAAATCAGTTAGATCCCCCAGATGCTGAGTTACGTGAAGAACTTCTAAACGTCGAAGAAATGGAAATTGTAATTCGGGAATTAAATAATGACAAGTTCCCATAGAGTGACGACTTACGCCAAAAATCCCTAAAGGGTTAGGACATCTTTTAGCTGGCGATCTGATGACGGTAACAAATACGCGTTCGAACAAGGGGTTCTCTCACTTAGGCAGCGCAGAACCATAGTAACCTTACTGTATAAAAAGGGGGACTGGGACTGTTTAGATAATGGAGACTTATTAGTCTATTAAACTTAAACTAAGATTACAAACTTATCAATAAGGTGTGAACCGGCGCCACTTTTGGTTTCACGCCCCAGTCGTAGTAAAAAAAAAAAGGGATTGCTCTTCGAGCTTTTCGGTGTTTGCCGGTACCCGGTTTCTTGGAGTAGTCACGGGGCTTTGGAGGATGTCAGGTACATTCTAACCGAGTTTGGCTTATCGCGGACAATATGCGACCAACAGCTCCAGCCAGAGGGGTGATAATTGTTAACCGTTTACCTCCCACGGTTTGCACGTCAGGTCCGTGGCCAACGAAGTTCTTTCCAGCAGCAGTCTGAACCATTTCGCGACCCTCCTCCACGGACACCTAACTCATCACAGCAAAGTCAGGTGGATGATTCCGCACTAATCGTCGAGTAACCTCGAGGGAGAGAAGGACGACGATTATCTTTGACAACTCATCAGCATCTCGTCTTTTTACAGCCCGTCGGGAATAACACAAATAGCTAAAACTCTCCAGGGTAACTCGCATCCCTCCTGCCGGTCTGGAAAGAGTTGGGGTGACCGGGTACCTCATAACCTGCTGCACTATTTTCATTGGTGCAAATAAGCCTCACGTATAAACAGCTACGACGGCCGAGCGCGGAATCGATCTAGCTACACCGCAACTTAGAAAAAGGAAACAGTGATCCACGTGTGGTATTGGTGTAATCTTATTCGTGGACGCAAACGCAGAGAGAGAGAGATGGTGAGAGATGGAGAGAGAGATGTTGAGAGATGGAGAGAGAGAGAGAGATGGTGAGAGATGGAGAGAGAGATGTTGAGAGATGGAGAGAGAGAGAGAGATGGTGAGAGATGGAGAGAGAGAGAGAGAGAGAGACGATGGTTAATTAGAGCCTCAATGAGAGTTTTTGGATGTTGCGGAAAGCGCCAAACGACATCTGTGGAACCACACCCCAGTGTGGGAAATAGTGTCCGTCAGGGAACTGCTGCTGGACCGGTTTCGAGGAGACTGGTAAAGACGCGGCGGTCTCTAGCTGCCCGTACACTTCCGCTGAACTCAGTCGGGCGCCTATCTGAGAAACTCGCCGTTGTTGGCCGGGTTATGACGGAAGCTAACTTGAAAATCGAAATTGGTTTAGTCGGGTTATCGAACTTGTTAATTAATGACGTGAACGCTGCGTCCGGTTCGGTGCTCAGAGGACGTGTCCGTCCATACACTGGAAGATCCTATTTAGGTAGATCCGGAGAAGGCAAGCTCCCGGTCGGTAATGTTTAACAAAATACCTTTATTTCGACGCGAATAATCCTTGCGGATGAAACAGAGAGGACTCAGGTTCCTCGCCCCCTCCAACCCCCCCTGAAATAATGAATGTTGGGGCAAAATCGGAAAGCCCGCCAACTCCATAGGAAACGGTTCGCCACTACACTACATCATTTTAGCCGAAGCGGCTTTAGACGCTATTTTCCGCGACTTTTAACCAAAGTCTGGTCGTGCCAGGCTCTTCCACGAAAGATGCGATGCCGAATTCGACAGAACGAGCCAAAGCGACTGATGATTGTCAAAATCAGAGCCCCAAGATGTCCGACCAGGAACAGGTGTTCTCTCTTTTTATCGTTCGGCGCTGTGGAGTCTATTGCGTGACAGGGGGTCGAAGCCTCTACCTCGGCGAAACTCGTAGAAAGGCTTCCAGAACAGTCGGTTTGACGTCCACAATAAACCAGTTCTGCATGTTTAAGTACAAACGTACAGAGTCTACGTAGACATTAACGTTTTTACCTTGTCAAAAGACACGGAACACCGGAAACTACTGTACGAGAAATATTAGAGTTTTTTCCCAACACCCAAGAAGTTCGAAGACATTTTTAGTCCAGCCGATAGAGAGAGAAACGTCTGTTTCTGAGACAAGTATCTGGATTAATCGCATCTTTTCTGCCTACGAGAGAAGGAACTGGGTGGACGGCGATCTCATAGCGCACATAAATGTTTTACAAGGGTGGGTAAGTCTCACTTATAAATAGCTATGATGACCGAACGTGGAACCGATCTAGTTCTGCACACCAGAGTTAGATCTTTCGTAGTAGAATAAAATTGTTTAACAACAAGCGGAATGAAAAGGAAACTTGTTGTTAAGAGCAATGCTACAAACGAAAGATTCACTAAGGTAGTCGTATTGGTAGGATAATGGCGGGACAGTGTCTCAGCTGGCAAAATGGATTAATGTGAAGAGAAACGTGGTTTCTCGGCTATAGAGCCAATATTTAATGCATAGATATACAGACCTCATGGAAAGAGATCACTTCGGTGGTAGTTGTGATCGCCTGGACAGGTATTTCATTTGGGGGACCGTACAGACCTGCATATATATGAGGGAAGTACCCTGACTGCAATAAAATATAAGGAGGTGATTCTGGATCCCTATGTCAAAGCAATACGCAGGTGCAATTGGCGGTTGGAGGGTAATTTTATTTTTTGTGGACGACGATGCTCGTCCAGGTAGGCCACCTATAATCGACCAATAGCTTCGAGGCCAAACCATCACCCACATGATACGGCCAGAACGTTCTCCCGAGCTAACTTTCGTTGAAAATGCTTTGGATGCTCTAGGAAGATAGGGTTCCTGCTTCCAACCCACTCCAAGAACTGTAACCTTCTATGATAAGCAACGGAATTTATAGCCCAGTCCTCTCTTTGATAGGGTTATAAACTGTATGCAACCCGCTGTGAGTCACGTGGGGCCACCAGCGGACTACATCCCCCTACTCAATGCATCTAATTAATTTCTGTTTGCATTCTCTATGCTAGAATCCCTTCTTGTTTTCTGACTCGGTCCTGTTTATTTTCCATTATGCCGCTAAAATTATTTGCAATTTGCATATTTCTTTGATAAGATTTGTATTATATGTAGATGAGTTTAATAATAATAATAAACGGCGAGTAGTGGAGAAATAATGTGACAGTTATGTTCACCCTGGAAACCATTAGCAGTTTGAAAAGGTTTATCGTCTTCACTGTCATACACCCATTTCTCGGCTCATAAGTCGAGGCCAGTTACTGGTTTGGATATTGAAAGTTCGGTGTCTATATTTAGTCACTGGCATGGCATCACTGATCATTAGGTGATCCCGTGTCAATTTGCTCTTCTCTCTGTGTTGAACAGCCTACTTTAAAAAGCCGAATCTGTGGGTTCTATCTATCGCCAACACCTTTGTTTGATTTTGACATATTACAGTACACTCAAATTCAGAAATTCAGCTCACAATTTCATTATTGACAGGAGTCCACAACCAGGTCAACACAGATGTCCTCATGTCCAGCTGTTCTCTGATTGGATAATATGGTACTTCCCTATGAGCCACCATGGTGAATACTGTACATCAGCAAAGGAGAGAGGGACAAGTGTAAGTACAGTGGCGAGCATAAGTTACCATTCGTTTGGCTTTTAGTGTCAGCTGTACAGTACTAAGTCCCTCAACATGCAGTACGTTGGGTTAGCACATATTTCTCCAACTTACCCTCAAAGTTAGTCCACCTGGAATTGCAGCCTCGACTCGCCTTCTGAGGTTTCTTTGTCCATAATGTATCTCTTTGCTTTACGCCAGTCGCTAACGCACTGCCTGCTGACACGCAGTTCCTGTGCGCGGCCATATTGCCATTATTTTCTTTAGTGAACTTAACAACTTCCAGCTTAGAAGCTGCCAGGTGTGACTTGTTTGACTTTACAGGAGGAATTTTTGAGATGATACAGATAAAACGTAATTAGTGAGTATGCGCTTGTTATCGACTGGACAATTTTGCAGGCTTCAGTGAGCGCATTGACGGTGAACTGATCACGCAACTGGGAAACGTTCTGGGCAGTAATTTCCCTGGTCTGTTTCAAAACGAATAATTGTCCACTTGGAGTATAATTCTGAGCCCAGAATTCATGGGAGAAAAGGGTATCGAGTTATACGCCGAAGAATACAGTTTTTTTAGTTTCTTCAGCTTTAATATTTTTTATTTGAACATTTTTAAAACTTTAGGACACAAAACGATCCAGATTTTTCGCTTAAAAAGATCGGGTTTATTGTAATTTCTAACGGTTTTGTAATTCAATGGAAGCAGTTATCACGGCAAATTATACCATCGTTGCCACGTTTAATTTTTCATTAAAAAAGAGAAGAAAATCCGGTTAATAGTAGGCCACTAGAGACTGTCACAAATCTTCTTAAACAATTGGATTTTTATATTGTAATCAACTGCCTTTTTTTAAAATGGGAATACTCTGAATAAAGGGGAATATTAGCAGTGCGTCAGAGTCCAGAAAATAGGCGTCAAAGATACCTGACATACTACTATTGTTTGTTTTACCGTCATCTATTGAAAAGTGATAATGATTTTTTCCCTAAGTTTTGAAATAATAATAATAATAATAATAATAATAATAATAATAATAATAATAAATATAATAATAATATTAATAATAATAATAATATAATAATAATATAATAATAATAAATTAATATAATAATAATAATAATAATATAATAATAATATTAATAATAATAATAATAAAATAATAATAATATTAATAATAATAATAATAATATAATAATAATATTAATAATAATAATATAATAATATAATAATAATAATAATAATAATATTATAATAATAATAATAATTAATAATAATAATAATAATAATAATAATAATAATAATAATAATAATAATAATAATAAACAAGTGGCAGCGAGGAGAGAAAATTAAATATTAAATAAACGAATACCATTTGACCAGAATATTGAAAGTAATTCATATTTTAAAAGCTCTTAAAATTACGTGTTCATTCAGCGGAGAAGAGATGCATGATATTTCCAACTGTCTGTCAAACAATATCATCATTTTCAGATTGGATGTTTATTTAAAGAAAGAACAAGCACGGTGTATTTAAGCCCAGGTGTACCTACCTTCGACTCGTCAGACTTCTCAAAGCTTGCATCCTGTCCTGTTCGTCATTCTCTATGACCCAGGCACTGTCCATGTCTACTCTATTTGCCTAGGTTTAGTTTCACCTGACCAATTTTCAAGCCCCAGGTAAGCCCCAGGTAAGCTAGTAAAGATATCCGTGTGCGCGAGTTGACGCAGTGACGTGTTTCATTGTTATGTTGTTTGCTTTTTTCTTTATTTTCTTTACTTTGAACAAGTTTTATTAGGGCGGGGGAACAAAACCGGACGACCGAAGAACGGCGTTATGAGTCCGCCGTGAAAAAATAAGTCCCTATTTGGAATACCAAATTTCTCTGCGGAACTAATGGAGGAAAATCCGATGTTTCAAAAGTGAGCCTGATTTATAAAACTTTAAACGCTTAATTTAGTCTGTTACCAGACCATTATTGTCGGTGGTGATGTTTTTTTATGTTGGTTTTCAAATTCTTTTTTTGTTTTAAATTAAAATTATCATTTTGGTTTATCCTCATCTTCTTTTCCCTACGCATTTACTGCGGGTGCCGAGGGGGACCCTTGTGACGGTTAGGGACCCGCGCAGCCCCTGTAGCGCGAGAAGTCTTCAGGGAAGTAAAAGAAAAAAAAACGGGGGTGGGAGGGAGAGGGGTCATCACAGAGCTGTTGACCCTTTTCTGACATCTATAGAAGCTGACCCGCCCCATTTCTCCCCCCCTATTTTTTTTTTATATAGAAGGTGTGCCCGCCCACCTGTTATTTACTAATATGTACTGATAACAGCCAAACGGATGGCGCAGACTTGAAATCTGCTTAATCACTCTCACCAGTCTTCCGATTTTGTAAAGATAACCTGCCTTAAGTCTGATATATATTTGATTGGAATATTGCAGTACGATTTTCAGAAACCAGGTGGTTTCAAAACTAATCAATCGGGGGGGGATAGTTGCATTATTATTATTATTATTATTATTATTATTGTTGTTGTTGTTGTAATTTTTGACTGTGCTTTAAAATATCCGACAATAATCCGAACACACCTTGGGAAAAAACGCAGCTGAGATCTTCTGAATACAGTGGAGATAAGCCCAGTAGTATATTAGCTGCAGATAACTTCTTTCCGCCCACGACGACCATGATCCTACCCGCTCTCATCATCTGCTCCCGGCTGGTGTCGCTCGCGGGTTCCCTTCCGAATCTTTACGCCCTATGCGTCGCCAATAATGCGTCTAAATTTGCTGCGTACATTCAAGATGTTGGGCTGGAGCCAGCGATCGAATACGGCGGTAAGGTTCGCTTAAGTCTGCCTCCTCTGCTCGCTTCTCTTCCCCGAGGGCCTCTGGTGAACAAGCCCTGGGGTTAGGGTCGTTCGTTCGCTCCCTTTATATATATATATATATATATATATATATATATATATATATATCTATATATATGTATGTACTCCGCCGCTGCTTCAGCGAGTCTCACCCACCTTGCAAAAAGAGATGGTCAGTCTATTAAGCGGTTACGCTTTTCTAAGATGATAGCACCGGTGCAAGTGGCCCTATGAATGCAAAAGATGGAGCTGCTGAGGTGGGTGGTGTTTTTCTTGTTTTTTTTTTGTTTTTTTTTACGGATGGCATCAGGTTAATGAGCCATGTCGGTATAACAGACGGCCAGTGTGATCCAGGTGTGTTATAACACGAGGCAAGACGCGAAATATTCACAGTTTGTTTTCTTTTTTAAATGGTCTCTGCCTAGAATTTGTCAAACCTCCTCCAACACCCACCACCCCAGGGGAAAAGAGAGAGTACTGACAAATAAATAGCATAAGTTTAGCTCAGTAGGTACAAACGACGAGAAGTCATCATGGCCTTCGTTATCTCCATCAGACATGCTATTATCATCCGTAGCGAATACCCCCCTCCCTCTCTCCCTCCTCCACAAATCCACCATCCTCGTCTTCTGTAACTCTACACCAAGAAGCCGGATGACGAAAACCGAGTCCCGCCTAACAAAGGCGGATCGCTCCAACCTCGTCCGCTTCAGATCCGGCCATCACCCGGCGTCACGCAGATGGTTGTTCCTAACCGGAAAAAGCGAAACAGACCGATGCCGTCTGTGCGGAGAGGAGGAGGAGGAGGAACATCTGTGGCTTCGGTGTCCAGCACTACTCACCGCCGGCTGGGCGCCTCTTTCGACGAGCTGGTGCGCCTCCCACAAGCAGCTCTAGCGCCTCTGAGGACCATCCTCAGGCGCCCGAGGCGAACTAACTAACTAACTAACAGCGACGACAGCAGCTCTGGTTCTCGGCCAAGAGCCCTATAAATCGGTGCGATTCCGGTATTCCCCGGTGTAAGCTTCAGGACGGGAGCCGAATTAACAAAGGGGGCCGGGCACAAAAAAAAACAGAACCCCTTTTTTTGGTCAAGGGTACCGCTAGAAAGCCACGCGGAACCAAGAAACAGCAGGATAGCTGCTAACACTTCCCTTTCTTCTAAGATGGTCGGTCGGTCATGGCCAGACGACGGCAGTGCTTTCCTTTCACCTCGAGTCCGGCCCCCCTCCCTGACATGTTTTTATTTTCCCGACCTGCTCCCTCCCCCCTCACCATCTCGCGTGGGGGGGGTCTAGCAGGGACGTTCGATCGTGACTTCCGGCGCCAATAAATGGTCTTGCAACCTACTCAGTATGCCATCAAAACGATTATATTGCTTAGGTATTAGATCGGTTTAGTATTTATAATACTATTGGGGGGGAGAGAGAGAGAGAAAAGAGGGATTTGTTATCAAAGTCTAATTTTAATATTCGAAACAATGACACCACGAACAACAGTTGTTTTCTCCCACCCCCCGGACCCTGGATGACGTAACAGTCTCCAGCCGCTGACGGATCAGGTCGCGTTGATGCCGGCCACCTGTTGTACCCGTCTGACTGACTGTCGTGGCAGTCCGCGAACCCGTTCGTGGGGCCGCGGGTAAATGCGGACCCCGCCATCAACAAAGAACGGAATTAAACCGAGACCCGTCCAAGAACTGACCGTCCCCCCCACTTTTAACAGGCAAAGGTAGCGGTCGACTTTCCCTGTGTTCGATGTTTAAAGACGTACTTACCGGAACTACTGGTGACCTCTGCTGTCTTTTCTTTCACCTGGCAGGGGTGTTCCACACCGTGTTCGCTCCGACCGACAGAGCCTTTGATGAGGCTTCCGAGGCCAAGAAAAGGTCGCTAAATGATACAGAGGAGGAGGTGAAGATCGTGACGCAGCACATCGTGACGGGGCATCTGTACACCTCCAACATCAGCTACTACACAGAGGTCGACAGCTGGGGCGGTGTGTTGAGGCTGCGGAGGTTCAAGCCGCTCAAACAGGTAGAGATCGAGAGCGAGACTCGAAGTTTTTAGCTCTGCAGTCACAAGCCGGAGAATCCTCTCTATCCAACTGGCCCTTCCGTAAACTGATTTCTAACTTATGATCTGTCAGTCAAACTGCATCCAACATTTTCACTTCACAATCTTCATTGTCTTCCCTAAACTAACAACTGGACGCTTCTATTGAGAATAATCGTACACGAGAACGCGTGACGATGATTCCATCGCAGGCCAGATGCTTGCTCAGCAAAGTCACGAAGGCATCAGTAGCAATTTTTTTTCCCTTTCTTCTTTGGCGCTAAATAATAGATCCGTCACGGCTTGGATCTGCACTGTTTACCATTTTAAATGGTTCGCTGAAAGTTGCATCGATGTGATTAATATCAAAGCGGACGACTGGTATTACGGGCAGTGAACAGTGCTAGAGAAGAGTTAAGCCGATTAATCAGTATCCGGACATAGTTGGATACTGTGGCAGCAGCAGCAGCACAGGAATCGCCAAAAGTGGGTGCGTTCCTTCGAATCTTTTCCAGTCCGGTCAATTGATTATGAATCCACATGATACGAAGCTTGCAGAATATGAACTAAAGTTGCTGGTCCCGGGGAAAAGTTCTACGGTTTACGTGTAAAGCAAAAGTTCTTTATTATGCAGGTCTGTTTGTTATGAACAAACTTTTAGGTTCCCATCGAGTAAAGCGAAGTCTCTGTGCTACTTTAAACATTTAGCAACGATCAACTCGATCCCCCACCCGGGTAAAACGTTTCGCAAGACATCCCGTGTCCCTTTCTTTGGTATATATATGTTCCCTGGTTTGGTTTATAGGACCAAGCGAAGGTGTACGTCCAGGGAGCCGAAGTTGTGAAAGGGGACATCCTGGGAAGTAACGGAATGCTGCACGTGATCGACAGCGTTCTGCCAGTTTACTACAAGAGCCTGCGAGAATTGTTAGAAACCATGGACAATCTAAGTTCGTTCAAACTGCTTCTTCTACTGTCCGGGGAAATCCATCTTCTCGAAAACAAGAATTCAGGTGAGAAACTCAGTCACTCCTTCTGCTATAAAGCTTTTATCTATGACTCTGATCCGAATCCGCCAGAGGACCGACTTCCGGTCAGAGAAACAAAAAGATATCGTCATTTTGCGCTGAAACTTTGTAACAACTCGTTAATCCGGACGATTTTTTGGTCCGAGCGGAAGCCCTTATAATCGATATTAGAATTGTTCGTTTAATCCGACCTCGTTTATCCGGATACTCCGTTAATCCGGACGATTTTTTGTCCGAGCGGAAGCCCTAATAATCGATATTAGAATTGTTCGTTTAATCCGACCTCGTTTATCCGGATACTCAGTTAATCCGGACGATTTTTTGGTCCGAGCGGAAGCCCTAATAATCGATATTAGAATTGTTCGTTTAATCCGACCTCGTTTATCCGGATACTCCGTTAATCCGGACGATTTTTTGGTCCGAGCGGAAGCCGTAATAATCGATATTAGAATTGTTCGTTTAATCCGACCTCGTTTATCCGGATACTCCGTTAATCCGGACGATTTTTGTTGTCCCCTAGGCCATTATCGCCCTCAATAATCCGGTTTTATCTGAGCAAAAGCGATGGATTATGCAGTAAAAAAAAAAATGTTTCCCGATACTTTACCACGTCCCACTTCCCCGGATCTTTACTCTTCTCCTCTCACTCGCTGCAGCCATCCCCTCTTACATCAAGGGGACGTAAGGCGAGGATTCATGACGAGCACCAGTTGCTGCTCGTAACCAGGAATCAATTACTCAGCTGTCCCCACCCGATCTGCGAGCCGCCGAGCTCCCAACCTTGTGTCGGACCTCGTCACGGTCTTACCTCCCTCATCTACCGCCAAGGGAGCACCAGCCGCTCCTCCCGTCGAGTCTGCCGCCCGCTGCCCGCACGCACCGTTCGCCCGAGTAAACTGCTGATCCACCCGAGGGCGCCGCGACGGACCCCTAACCCCGCACCGCCTCGCCTCACGTCCCACTCTCTCGGAGACGACTGCGGCCGTGAAGATGTCGAGGCTGCCGCGTTTGGATGCTTCCCCGTCCAGGGTCGTGCAAACAAAACAACAACAACAACAACAACAACTGTCCCTATTTGCGGTGTTCGGTTGGCTGAGAAGACCCGACGGTTCCGAAAGTAAGACGAATGTCGACCCGAGAACTGTCTACTTCAGGGCGTCTTCAGGATGGCCGACCACGTTTCCGGGAACGCCATGGGTTGAGCCTTCAGAAGGCCACGGGAACCACAAACACACGCGGAGGCTGGATGGATGCAGAGAGAACTTCCTCGCCTCCACGCCGCGCTCCCAGTGCGGATGAGACGGGACTGTTCTGCAACTCGTCGCCTGACAGAGCTCTTGCATTCAGAGGAGAAACCTGCCATGGCGGAAAACGGAGTAAAGAGCTGCAGCAGCCGTCGGTTACCGGGAGATTTCAAGAGACACGTTGCTTCAAATATGCGAAAACTCTACCATGTCTCTCCGGGCATTCAAGAAATGCAGGGACGAATACGGTGCTCTTCGCTGAATGGCTCCACGTTCTTGATGCAAAGATGGCTGCAAGGACTAGGAAGATGGTGGCTTTCGTCGACCAGTGGTCCAGCTCATCCCAAATTAGAGCTCCCCAGTGCGCGATTACTATCCCCCCCCGGCCGAATGCAGCAGTCCGTGTACTATCGCTTCGGCGAAGAAGGTTTATCGGGCTCTCTGAGCTCGAGACATCCGATTGCAAGCCACGGAATGTTTCAGAAGCCATGCATCACCTAACTGCAAGCTGGAAAGGAATTACAGCCACGTCAGCCATGCCGACTTCCTCCACGTCTCTGGGGCCGAGTCGCGGAGTGGGTCTGCAGCAGAGCAAGGCCCCTTTATGGATGGATGACGATTTGACAAACGTGGAAGGATCTGTCAGCTGAGGAGGTGGGAAAGAGTGGGAGCCAGGGAAAAGAAGATGAGGGTGAGGATGACGGCCAAGGCGAAGAGCAGGCTCTTGTATCCAAACCGACGAGGAAGGAAGTTGCCTTACTGTTGGGAACACAGAGCTCTGTTATCCTTGAAAAAGCAAGAAAAGTAAGTAGAAATCCCGTCTGTCACATTTTCGATAATCCGGACAAAATCGTCGTCCCTTGAGATCCGGTTTAACGAGAGTTCGCTGTATATATTAGTAGCCATGACTTTGGTCGCGAGGGTAATTTTATTATCATACTCTACATCCCGGCAAAGATGCTGGTACCTCCACAGTTGTCAGCGATGCCACCAACACCCGGCTATAGCGAGTCGTCTCACCGCCAGCAGCCCATTGGTCCCGGGAACTCAAAAGCCCGAAAATCGTCCAAGTGCCGGGAACAGCGGAATTAAGGTAGATGATGTTTCTACTCTGGCTTCTTCTGTCTCTTCCCCCAGCTCACTTCTCGCTGTTCGCTCCTTCCAACGCGGCCTTCAACAAGTTGAGCGACGCGGAATGGAGGATGATGCTGAGCTCTCATTCAAACACGAAAGGTAAAGAATATTTCGGTTGACCATTCCTCCCTCTGGAGTTTCGACTTATGAACTGATTTCTGTCGCGTGAAATGTTCAGACCCTGAAGATTTTGACAGGGCGACCGCTGGGGTTTATTTAACCCCTGATGTTCAGCCCTGTTTATGGGTCCTGGGTTAGGGCGAGGATTGAAGCAAACCCTTATTTTAAAGTAAATGCATAGTTTCTCCACTTTCTTTTGCCCCCCCCCATTTCTACCAAAATACCCCCAAATATTTATTGATGAACCTTTTGGAATATCTAGATTTTTGGGTATATATCTAAAAACAAATAAAAAGTGGGAAATATTTTTTTCTTTTTCATTCTTATCTCAGTTACTTACCTGTAAACCAAAAGATAAAGTCCCCCCCTCTTTTTTTAGCATTCCTCATCAATTTCATAAAGTATTATTGTTCTTCTCAGAAGTGGCTGACTACCATATTGTGTCTGGACTCTACTACAAATATCTGGTGAAGGCACAACTGAAGCTTGCCACCCTTCTTCCAGGAAACCATTTGTCCATCTCCCTGAAAGCAGGTTGGTTATATTCCATCAAATGTCCGCATCTTTCAAGCTTCATAACATTCTTTCGCGCCAAGGAGTTGTAAACATAGACGTATAGCGCAACAAAGTTATTTAGGTGCAATGTTCCAACAGAAGCTGTGAGCCATAATGACCATATGTCTTATAATTACCGGTGAAAAGTTGTCAGAAATATTTAAGTGGGCCCCATCATGTTTCTGGGAAAGGGCTTGGATTTTACACAAAATTAATGGTGGGACTCGTTCAGGTCTAGTGAAAGGTTAAAGTCACCATTCTGCGGTTTTACATGATTATAATCACCCAGAGATTAATGTTAATGTAGAGCAAAAAGAAAAAAAAAAAGTACTAGGCAGGGATAAAAATGCTGCAGCCTGGGTGACGTTTATTCAAACCCCCTCAAAGATGAAGAGAAGCATTATGAAGCCATACAAAATCTAGGGTTCTGTCTCTATTCACATCGTATAATAAATTACTGGAGAGTATTTCTGCAGTTGGTCTTATCAGAAAACAGAATCTATTTGCAAAGGCGATAGGATGTTAGGTGTTCTAGAATTTGGCTAAAGGTGTAGTAGGAATTTTATTCCTAATTTCATTGTTAGCTTTTTTATTCTTCAGATAAGTGAGTAAAAATAAAACAATAATTTAAATATTTTTTATTTCTTTTTTAAGGTGAAGTAAAATTAAATAATGCCACTATTAAAGAAGCCGACTTGGATGCTGACAATGGCATAGTGCATGTCATTGATGAAGTGTTGATACCCCCAAGCATCAACCCAAATATTGTAGGAAAATAAAGATTTTATTTTCTTCTTGATTTAGTGAAATAAAAGCATTGCAAGTCATTGACAGTAGTGCTTTATCGTAATACCAGCCTTTCTAGAAAGGTGGATATAGATCTTCTCAGCAGTCTTACACCCAACCACCTTTAGCTGCCCCCAGAACAGAATCTGTCCCACTTCCTCATTCATCAACTGCAGGTAATCTCGTTTGGCAGCATTTTCAGGTGAATTCTTTTATCCTGATCTCTCTATTCCATCAGAAAGATGGCAATAGCTTCTCGATTGTGAATCAGATGAAGCATTTCTCCAGATGGAGGTAACCACCATTGACAAACTTTTGGCCAGGATCAAAACAATATTCTGGTTAACAGCAAATTCTTGGAGTGTGTCTTGCCTGCACAGGAATTTGAAGTGTTCCAAATCCATTTTTATTGATTCTGCCCCCATCCAATCATGGTTTGGACTAGAGCCATGTCTAGGCCAATAAACCAACCATGAAACTACTGAGGCAGGATTCTTATAAGGTGCAATGCTTCTCGAATCTGGGGGGCTTTCAATAGTGTGTCAGCATTTTTCTCCACGAAAATACGATAATTATACACAACACGATTCCATGAATTCACAAAGCAAATATAAATAAATGATGCTACAATAAACATATGACACAATGTGTCACATACTACTTCAATAGGCACAAAATCTTTGCAATACCATAATGCATACTATAGTTATACCGTGCATGTCTACTGATAATTTACATGAAATCCTGCAACTCAGTAATTTGGTGGCACAGTAGTCCAATGGTTAGTTTGCCATGATAGAGGAAGCAGCTCAAATTTGTGAATGTCCCTGGTGTTTCTTTTTCCCCACCTGGAAATGAAGAGTTCTAGCAGGCAGTTGTGTAATACAGTGAAGTGATTGTCAAAAATGGTTGCTCTGTCTTGGCTCAGTAACATTAAGGTGAAAAAGAGATGGTGAATAAAAGAATTAAGTTCTTTTTAAATCTGTAATAGGGTAAAAATGGGAGTTGTTTTCCTTTTATGAAAAATGGCAAACTGCATATGTAAAGTCAGACAGTTATTCACTTATGAATCAAAGTATAAACTTTGTTTTCATCCGGTCACAGAACCACGGCAAGTAAACAGACTGTGCACAGTCTAAATACTGCACACTTTTGAAAATGTTTCCTGGGATGGTATCTTTTACTACTAAAATGGCTTCTTCTTATGACCTCTTCAGTCAAACTAAACAATGTCCTGTCCTAAATCCAAACCTAGATTCTGTTTCTGCTCAAAGTACCCAACTTTTAGTCTTGGTAGATTTAAGATAATACGCTATTATATTGTTGGACAAGTTAGAAATCTCAAGTTTAATATGATCCAGCTGAAGCTGCTATTACCCATATCCAGATATTAAATCTCTGGAGCACCCTCAAACATGTTGATTAATATCTGTGTTCTGAACACCACCACGTTTCAATATTTCAGAAAGCCTCTGTTGAGAGCAATTTCAAGTATCTCTGAAACAGATGCTAAATTACTGGGGAAATAGGAAAAAACAAAACTCTAAGTTAAACTTTACTGTTGGCAGATCCTAACTAGGAAACAAACATTCGTTTTTTTTTTCTTTTCCTACAGCTGTTTTAGAACAAAGCTGATTCTAAAAATAGAGCAGAGAGACATCAATCATCATTTCTGGTTGTATAGTCAACCAGCACATATATTTGGAGGTAGGGAATATTGAGTTACTCTTCCTGGATAACCTGAAAGTTACTATGGGAATTGATTCATTAAAACATGAACATTTTGCTCTCATGGTCATCAAAAGCTGCTGACATGGAATAAGGATAAAACTTTTCTACATACCAGATAAAATCCCATTTCTTTGAGTTACTAAAGATGGGATTTACATATGATTAAAGACATGGTCCAGTGGTATATCCAGTTAATCTAGTGCCAGTAATTCTTTTAGTGAGTGCATGACTAAAGAAATGTGAATTTTGTCAGAATTAATAATAATCTGGGAAGACACAACCTGATGGTTTCAGTTCTCTCCCTTGTTTTGTTTTATCCTCTTTAAGAACACACCTGAAGTTTAATACATAATATCACCACCTTAAATATGGGTGGAAATCCAAAGCATATAAACTAATCTTGCCAGATCTCTAGCAGCAAGAGCATGTTGTAACAAAGTCTCCATCACAGACAACAGCAAAACTGATACAGGTAGGTCATAGCTGTGGAAAATACAAGGTAATAAACAACCCTAAAATGTAGAACAAGTCTTTATAAAATCAATTTATTGTTTCATTAATTATCTGCATAAAAAATAAAATGCTAATTTATTATTAAAACCAGCTACATGTAGCTAATCAAAGTAAAAACAACAACAAAGTTATTAAAATGTCATTTCTCATCTGTTAGTGTTTAGTATGAAGGTCAAATCGTGAGTCATTCTCAGATGTGCTGACACCACCACCACCACCACAAGTCATGGTGGAAAAATGCCCTAGCAACGTGGTTAACTAGAGAACAGGGTCAGCGAGAAAAGTGGCCCTCAAATTACTATAGCAGAACGTGTATGAAGCTGTCAGTGTCTGCTGCTGTTCACAGCAAGCATTTCCCTCCTTCGTTTTAAGGGTAGAGCATTCAACCTTCTTGAAAAAGATTAAGCATCTGGATTTTGCTGAAAATTTAAGAGACCATTCCACTGTCAGGAAAAGAAACATTTGAAAAAGTGGATTACCTAACTGATCCTAATTAAGGATTAAAGAAGAAAAAAAAAACCCTAAAACTGTTGTAATCGGAGTTCATATCTGCACTTATTTATTTACAAGATACTGTAAACAATGTTAAACAGGGTATATTTATTTTCATTTTCATGGGTGTAAAGATGGAACTTAGATTTTCTTATGTAGAAATCGCAGTAATTACATGGCTTACAAAAGAAAAACTATTTCAGTCAACAATGCTGATTAACGCTCCAATTATACTGAAAATAAAAGAATTTTCTAAAGTCTAGATCGGACTGTAGTCGGATGATTTACTATAAATCTGATTATACTTGGTAAAAAAAATGAAAGTAGTTACCAAGTAAACAGAGAAGTTTCCAGAGGTGAACTTTTAAAAGTCCAGTCTCATGCCTACTGTTCACAAATACCATACTACAGCAAAAAAAAACAAACAAACAACAATTTGACATCACCTTCATGCTTTATTCCATTAAAAAACTATTTTTGTAATATTGTTTCATTACACAATTCGTGTTACAGTTTTGAGAAGGGGGGGGATTGATTACTAAGAGATCCAGAAATGCAAATTAAAACTAAGCAATTGGAGGTGTCCCTTAATACCTGGATGCTAAACATTCAGATCTCTTAATCTCACTAGGGCACTTGCAGTTTTCCTGCAGCTCTTAAAGTGTCCTCAGTCAACCCTCCCCACCAGGCTGTTCCTCATTTTAAAAATGTTAGCGGCAAATATCTCGTATTAGAATGATTCTACTTGAAGTATGACAATAAGTACGAAAATTCAGGGCGGTTAGATCGCTGGGAATGGGGGGAGAAGAGACTTCAAAGAGACGTTGACCAAACAAACGTTTGTTGTTTGCAAGAACTGCAACTCATCAGAGAAACAATTTCTTTTTTAAAAAGGTTGTCCTTATTCTGCTTGTTTTCGACCGACTCAAGATTTATATTAGCACAATTTAAAGGTTGTTTAATCTAAATTCCGTTTGTCATGCTCAGAGAAATGTATTTGCTAGTTAACAGTATTTGCTCAAAGTAGTTTTTCTGCTTTAAGTATCACATCAAGCTGTTAAAAAACAATTACACCTCAAATGCCCATCCACCTCAACAAAAAGAAAACAAACAAACAAACTTGCACAGAATTGCAGATATTTATTTATAAAACCAGATGCAAATGAAAGAGAAATCTCTGAAATAGGCCATTAATGTAGTATACATATATCATGGTGTATAGTGATTTGTTGCTGTTTTATATGACAATAACTTAAAAAAAATATATACTACTTCAAGTTCCTTCCAGTTTAGTCTTCAATGCTCATTTTCTTAAGTTCAGGATATCTGGTATTGCAATATTGTGCTGAGATACAACTTTAGACCATTTTGTGAAATTGGTCTTATTTATGCATTAATTTATCTCAGACCTCTCTCATATTTCCAAAGATTTCAAGGCCATAATTCAACTCTTGAGTGAGCAGTTTTATTCTAGTTAATATGATTAGCAAACAGTGGATATTACTAATCAGTTCCAATATAATGGTTATTTCTCATTTCTCTTTTATTTGCTTCTGATATTTGCCAATCAGCATTTATATTTTGTCCTGAGCATTTCTTGCTGAGAATCAGACCAACAAAGGCTACAAATTCATTACTGCTGGCTAAACAAGATGATCATGTGTTTTCACTTATGAGATGGCAATAACGACACAGCCTAAGTTCCTTCTATTCCCAGTCAGATAGGATACTATTTCTTGCTAATGACACTGTGAACCTTGAAGCAATCTAGCCATGTTGGCAGCATATAAAAAAAGTCTATCCTATAACCTGCAAATCTTAGAGGGCTCACCATTTCAGTATCAGCTGGTAAGTTAATGCTCCTGACTTTTTATTATTTAACTTTCAGAGCCCTGAAATGTTTTTCTTAAAAAGACTATCTGCAAAAACAAACCGTATATATTTCTTTAAAAAAACCAAACATGTTATATCAACAAACTTAACCCCAACAAGGAGAGATAAATAATCACTGTAAATATTATTATGATAAGGCCAAAATAATTCATAAATTCATGCTATGTTATTTACAGGATAAACAGTAGTCATTTTATTTTTTCAAAGATAAAGTACAAAAAAATTTTTAAATATATTTTTTAACTGTACATTTTTCCTTTAGATGCTTTACAAAAACAAATAATGTAATTTGTGACAAGCCACTGAAATATTTTGCATGAAATCAGATGAAAGATAAATTATCTCCCCTTCTTCCATGGTAGAGAATTGCATATTTCTCATAGGGTAAAGTAATATAGGAAAAAATAATTTTTTCTGCAATAGTTCTATATAAATAAAGAAATCACTAAAAAAAAAAAAAATCTGTGGAAACCATGTTGGAAAGAACTCTAGAACTTAAATCACGAGAAAGCCAAATCAGATAAAGTGGGACTGATGTAAGATTATTGGAGACATTAGTAATCAGTGTTGGATTGTGTGTTAGCATTTTTTGTAGCTGATACTGTGATAGGGGCCATCGTAAACTTGCCGCCAGCAACCACGTGGTTGTGCCATTATGCAGAAGACCATCTTTGTCCTATACAATAGACCCAGCAACAACCACAAAATGACAAATACATGTTGAGATCAAGAAAGGTATTTGATTTTTCTCCAAGCTCCTAAGGATGATCTACGAGAGAGAGAGAGAGAGAGACAGAGAGAGAGAGAGAGAGAGAATGATATTTACAGGTGTGTACATGCACACACCATTCCCACAATGCCAGGTGGGCATGAAAGTCATGGATGGCAGAGAATGTGGATTAGTTTTCAGATTTTGTTCACCACAAGTCCACGTCTCTATTTCACTGGCTTCATGCACCATAGACCATCATTCAAGTAATGTAGGTTCTCTATTCCTATACCTTTGTTCTTCTCCAGTCTGAAGTAAACATTTGAAAAATACAAACAATTAAAAATACATCAACATGAACAATAATACAAATAATGCTCCTAAATTTTAAAATTACCAGATACCACTGAGGCTGCCATATTTTTAGAACAGAACAGAACATACTGGTCTGTTAGAGATGATTAATCATGTGCAACATATTTATACTATTGGTATTCTGTACTCTAATTTTTAATGAAGAATACCCTGTAACCTTTTAAAGTTTAATCATTGTTAAAGAACTTTGACAAAAGTGTTATTTGCAAACTACCTCTTGACATTAGCTGCATATTACAATAACACTAGCTTTAAATGGATAAAATAATGATTTTGCTAATAATAGTCACCTAACAACTTCAGCATGTGACCTTGTCTTGCTTTGTCAAGTGAAATTAAGACATCAATTCTGTAGTCAAATGAGGAGAGGGGAGAACAAAACAGGACAGAGCCTATGAAAGGTTGATTTAAATGTTTCTATAAAGAGAGGGCTGGATAATATAGAAGATGAGAGGTGTCAACAGATGCAGCTGTTTCTACTATCCACACCCATTAATATTCTGGATTACATCACCTAATAAGATGATTAAAGGTACACTCAAAATCTCAGACTTTTGTGAACTGCCCCTGGGAGTAGAAATCTGTTTTATACCGATAAGAGCATGTCAGTCTGCAAGAAAGCACATTGCCAAGTAGAATTTCTAATTTATAGAAAATGAACTAAAGCACAAGTCATTGATGAGTCAATACTTGCTTGGAGAAACAACAGTGTCATTAAAAGCAGATTCTGCAGCAACTGCAGTTTCCATCCTAGTTAAATTCCCACCTGCACTGAGCAGCTTTCCATCCGAGAACATTACCATGATTTCCAACTTTCTTGAACAGACTAATTAAAAATACAAGCAAATGAAGTACACCTTGCCCTAGTAATTGAAGTGCTTCATATTGCAAGCTAAAGTGAACATACAAAAATACTTACATTTCATCAGTTGAAATTTTAGTTTGACCTATAGCCAATGCATGCTGCTTTCCTTCGGCCATAATTGACTGAAATGGTAGCTGGTTAAGGGATACAAAAAAGGTACAGTGTGACTGATTTTGTAGCGTTTTGCTTCATAATCACCAGAAAGTCTTTGCACATTTATACTCACAAGGAGATACAAGATGATGACATATTCACTATAAATTTTATCAATAAGAGTTATTTCCCTTATAGGATTTTTTGCCTTCATTTCAGTGGCAGTATTACATACATGAAGCAGCATATTTAAAATTTAACAAAACCATCAAATAAAACAACTAACAACAATGAGGTCCACCCAGCTTGGTTGGGGAAATTCTTAATTCCCTTTAAAAATCTGGAGTTTATAGTAATCTGCAGAATCTCAGGGTGAGAAGCAAACATTACAACATAGATAATTTTAGTAGCCAATACAAATGAAATCTAAGAATCTCACTATCCATGAACAGGCTACCCTACAACCTAGTTGTTCATCCTTGCAAGTATCTCAAGAGAAATGCTGCTGCTTAACTAAGCAAAACAGTTTCAAATGCATTTTCAATGAAAATTAGATAACAATAACTTGTCGGAGGCAGATCGTTTTTTCACACGTCAATACGACTTTGTTAACAAGACCATTTCACATTGTTTAATTAGCTTGATCAGATGCAGGTTGACTGATTACAGAATTCTGATTTATCATCATCCCTGAATATAGTGGAATAACTAAATTTGGCCTAAGTTTCTGCAAAAGATAAGACTACATACAACAGTCAGAACAGTAGACAGTAGTCATCCTGCTCACAGAATTACACAAAATACCAATAATCATAAATAAATGAAAAAAAAATTTAATACTAATGTAATATCAGATAGCTTTTTTGTTGGTCTATCCAAAACTAGTTACCCAATAAATAACATGAAAACAGAAGCAGATTAGTTCGGAAGCATGTATGATAGTACTCACAAGGTTTGATAAGGGAGATAATTGAGTAAAATTCTTATTCTGTAAATGGCTAAAAAAAAAAAAAAAGCTGTGCACAAGCAAAGTTATGGACACAAACAAATTAGCCATTGCATGAAAGCAAATGAACAGATTAAATGTGTCCCTAGTTAAAAAAATAAAAATAAAATTGGTTTAGTTTTAGAAGATTGGAATGTTATTAGTGATGTGTTATTCTCACAGTAAGTGGAGGGTATTTCCTAATGGACCTGTGTTTTAATGCCCTTCCCTGTTGCTATCATCTAGCTTTGGTTCTGAGGAAGACGACTGTAGTGGAATGTACTGATGTTTATATGCAGATGCTGTTCTGCATTGGTTGAAAAAAACTGTAACAAAACCTAGCAACCAACAGGCAGTGAGCAAGCCCAAGACTAGTTCTGCCTGTTCACTAAAAATTAACATCACTCCAAAAGTCATTCTTTCTCAGCACCAAATCCCAAAGAAGGCAACAGCAAAATATTTCTGAAATGTACGTTTATTAGTTCTGTTACTAATAACAAAAGAACGAAAGATGCCATTTACTGAAAGCAACATCCAGTTTTCTTTTACCATAAAAAGTCTAACCTGACCACATCAAAAGGATACAACGATGCTGTCTTTGTTTACCTGTGTCATTTTGGCTCCAGGTGATGTCAGGCCAGGACACATGATGTTTGCACCGCTGAGCACAAATCGTATTGCACCTTTGTCCACTTGCATCTTTGGAAGAATAAAGGGATCTACAGAAAGGTGGAGACAAGAAAATGAATAGTGGAATGAAAGAAACTAGTGTTCAACAATGCCTTCAAACAAATCTTGAATCTTTTTATAACCATCTCAAATATATTTAAGGCAATATATAATCTTAAACGGTAACCTTCATCTATAAAGCAAGGAAAGAGTTAAAATATATATATATATACTTTAGAAACTGAAAATATTCCAAAATAAATTTGGCTGAAAATACTCACATTTATGTATTAATTTGAGCGTTGGTATATAGGGGCCATCTCTCTGTTTGAAAAACAATATTTCTCCACTAGCTGAAGCCAACAGTTCTATGTGTTCATGGCTACAACAGATAGAAAACCCAAAATAAATAAAGTAAATTTTTTTTCAATTATCAAAGAGAAAGAGTGATCAAACACCTGCTGCAGAGTCAACAATGGAAGCATAGAGTGTACATAGACACTGTGTTTCAACTGTTCTGCCTTTTTCACGTAAACGTACACTGGGAGAAGGCCGTTTGATACAAGGCCCAGTCATGTTGTTCAAGTGGAGTACTCTCTAGCTTTTGTTTCAGTTAATTTCTATGCTCAAAATTGTGAATCATTCTTAAAAATATTTTTGTTAGAATTAAATGTGTGTGAATTTAAACACTGAAAGTACAGATTCTCTAAATTCTTTGCTCCACAATGACAACTCTGTCAAACATTGATATTTGCATGAAGATGCCACTGAGCAAAAATTAACTTCCGTGTAAATTAAAATATTCCTCTCTGCTGGAAATAAAAACAAAAAAAACAACAACAATTAATTGAAAGAAATTTAACAGTCACCTTAGGTAAATGATATTTTTAAAAATAATTCTGTGAATAACTACTTTAAACAAACCACTTCGTTTTCCGCAAATCACAGTTATCTCACCTTGCATAAAATTTAATGTTTTCCATTTGCACGAGTCCAGGTTTTAAATTAGTCCCCTGACCAATAATATTTCACCTCATAACTCGATTAGCTGACTTGTACAGAATACAACAATGAGAATTAACTTACCATTTGACAACTTTTAAACCCTCTTTTTTTGGTATAATTTGAGTTAGGTATTTTTCTACAAATGGATATTGTTCCTGAATGCTTAGTCGAATTGTCCGCTGCACCGAGGATTTTGCATTGTTCACACCAGATACCATCTCTTTATCGGAAAATCTTAAAATACAGGGAAAACAAAGATGCTACAACAGTGTATCCACTTTTTATAGTTGTACACATGCAGATTAAACAAATAAAAAAAAGAAAAACACCTTGTTCACATAAAACCCTGAGAAATAAATCTTTCACAAAAATTCCTTATTTAAATCAAAACTTGGCAAATCAATTTCACATTAAGAAAAATTTAAAAAAAAAACAAGAAGCCTCCCTAGAAACAGCAATTAAACCATTATTCACGAAGCAGATAATTTACAACACCAGTGAAATTCAATTTCTGATAGAATGCTATAATAATCAAGGAAATCTGTTATAAACTAGCCTAATTATGAACATCAAATAATTTAGATTAACCTAAATGTAATGTTAATTAACTTACTCCATAATTGAAAATATCTCTGTATAATAACTTATGCATACTAAAATCTCTATAAAGGTAATAGCTCCCATGTCAAGAAGATTACCAATGCATGAGAAGGATGCAAGCCAACAGATGGAATGACGCCAATGTGTGTGTGTGCTGAGCAACTATTCACTGAGCCAACACATTGTGCAAAAAAGTGCAATACTGAGAGAATGTCAAGCCAATGTTCAACAAACCATGATGAGAGAGATAAACCTCTGAGTAAATCATTTAAATAGCCAATGCATCAAATGATAAGACAAAATGGCAATTGAGAGAGAGAGAGAGAGAGAGAGAGAGATGTTGCAAAGCATTCAGAAAGGCTCTGATTTGTTCACTCCAACTCAAACACATAACATAGTGCTAAAATAAAGCTTGACAATGTTTAACAAAATATTCCCTATATGGATTTGTTAATTTGTGATTAGTAATTGTAGCATTGGAACCCAATCATAAACAGCAGTAATGTATTAAAGTTGAGAGAATTCCAGTGTTCTTTTATGTCATGTAACCCTGAATTAATACCAAAGAAAAAAAAAATACAGCATATAATCAAATAATTTTTTTTATTTTTAAAGAAAACCATGAAAAAAAATAACTTTGGCATTCCATTGTGTATTTTCCATTTACTTTTTTAAAAAAGCAAACCAGTTTTACTCATATTACATGCACACACATTTGGGAGAGGGTATTGTAATATATATTGTATGAATTTATTGAGGATAAAGCATTTCCACACAATTAAAACTGACCAAAAGTTTTGATGCATTTAGTGACATTATAATAACAAAGTTACTACCTACATACTATAAAGTCACATAACCTTTAGTAGTCAGCATACGACTTCCAATGGTTTGCACTACAGTATTGTAACCCATTTCATACTGTTCACCAGATGCCAAACACTCTAATGGCAGTGTAAGTCCACTCTTCAGTCAAGGCTTGATGCATTTCAGAAATGGCACTATACTCTGTGGGGTTTAGGTTGGGGAGAACAAGGCCACAAAAGATGAAGACGTTGCATATTTTCTTCTGGGGTTTATGATTATTCTTGCATGACTGACTCTTGCATTACTGTTCATGTAGCCGAACTGATCACCAAAGCTCCATACAAAATGGTACAACATCTGGGGTCTAATAATCTCATCCAAGTAACACCGACACTTTAACAGTCGCATCAGCGAGAATTCGTTCAAGCACCAAAAATTAGAACAGTGCCAGTCCCTCACTAACACATTAGTCAGCATTATGTTATTACAGCTAAAAAATGTAAAAGGTCAATGGTAAAGGACAGATTTACTTTCATTAGAGGAGAGAACCTAGCTCCAGTTCGTCAAGTTCTAGTCTCCAAACTCACCCTGCGGTCTGCTGGTGTTGAGGGTGCATGAAATACTTGGTGTCTGGTGTGTAGCCACCTTGTACATCTGATCAGCAATACAGTTCCAGGGATCTGTTGCAATTCATCCTGGATGGAAAGTGCCTTGATAGTGAGGTTATGTTAACCCAGATAGGTGATGTAATGTTATCATGATGGTCAGTAATGTTGTGATGACCTATCAAATCTTTCATGAACTGTACTGGTCTCTCTGTCTCCCGCTAGTTTTTTTTTACCAAGTTCAGTTGCCATGTCTGATTACTTCCAACCTGAAGCCCAGCTAGCTGTACATTGTTCAATTTCTCGAACCATTGTAGTCTCAATGTTTGACATCTTCATTAGGTAAACTTTAGTAACAAGTTTTACACTTAACTTTGCTGTTGTTGTGCATATTTACAATCACCTGACAGTGATATGACTTTTGCAGTGAGACAAAGCTACATGAAGCAATAGAATTGCCAAATGACTCAAGCCTTAACTTGACAGAGTTGAATGATCACACAACACTTTCTACAGTAACCAAAACAACTGTAAATAGTGAAATGTCTCTTATAACATAACTCATTTTTGTTCAGTACACATATATTACATATCTAACTATCCCTATTATAATACTTACCCCAAGATTTTAGAGAAGAAACCAAAAAGAAAAAAGGAAAAGAATCTTAAAACTTTAAAAAGTAGAAATTTTTGTTTTATGTAGTAAGAGACACACATACAGTCCATCCATCTGAAAAGTCATTTACACAGATCAGCTATAAGTGATGCTTTGGAGAGAAAGAAAATGTAAAAAAACAAGCAAACAAACATAGGATTTATTTTAGTAAATGAAATGTACACATTATACAAAATGTAGACATAATAAAGAATGATAGGTAATTAAATTTGAAGCGGATTTACCAACCAAGCAAAATTAGATACAATTTAAGGGGTCACAAATGTAAAACTACAAAAAGTACTATAAATAGCAGGGTACTCAGTTTTATAGTTAACAGAGAGTAGATGAGCAAGATAAACAAAGCCTCAGTAATACTGTTAGCAGGGTTATAGTGAAGAACGAGTGAACGCTTAGTGAAATTCACATTGTGGTTAGAGAGATGGAACCAGGAAAGCACTCACCCTCTTCCATCATTTATCATGTTGGCACATCCTAACATGGAAAGCCATTTATAAAAGTAAAAATGAATGGTGACCAAAATTCTGGTGACACTACAGGGTCAACATAGAGTTTGTTAAAAATGATTTTGAAGGATGCAAATAATTGAGAGTACATTACAAATTAAACCTGCTAAAGCACTTAGTACCTGGATTTCACTTTTGTTATTTATAGTGCAAGCAAAAACAAAACAAAAAAAAAAGAATTGCATACTGTAATTTTGAAAATAATCTCTTATCTATCAGAAACATATTCTGCTTAATAAACATGTAAAGGTAATTATTCTATGTACACTGTTAAATCATTAAATATATAATGGTAACTGAAGTGTTGATAAGGCCATCCTCCAGCTTATATCCAGAGTTGATAATATAAAGGCGGCTTTAGCAGATCTCATTGTTTCATTTATTGGAGTGTTCTAAAATGCTATTAATCCTCCACCATACAATTTGTTGTGTGCCATATGAATTTGCCAACATCTTGTAACATTTATCATTGATAGGCACCTCATACAAACATGATGCCAAAATGTACTTTACAGTTAATGATCATTCAATAAAAAATTAACCTTTCCAAATACAATGGGGGGCACTATGTATGTATACTATAGAATCCTCAAGTGAATTTAAAATTGTCTACAGTTTGTGTATCCAACAGATGGCAACTCCACTAAATATATTTCTGTAATGCTTTTATGAGATTATGAAAAAATTGTGAATCAAACAGACACAAGATTAAAAAGTGAGATGATACTCTTGTTTTTTTTCTATAACTAAAAATGTCTGATGCTATGAATAATCATTTTTAAAAGTTTTACTAAAAGATGATATTCATTTAATTTCTGTGATATGTTCAATTACTGTAAGCTGTTATAGAAGACCAGAACAGGTCTAAAATACAAGTGTTCCAAAATCTTGGCATTTGCTTTTTTTTTTCTTTCAGAAAAATATGCTATTACTATAAAGTACACAAAAGGTGTAAATAATGCAATAACATAAAAGATCCACTGCTCTCTGATGTTCAATAATATGCAAACAGTCAAGAAATAAAGAAATCAATCATTCTTTTGACATTCGTCAATACTGAAAATGTACTTTTGCAACTTTTCTGGAGCATGCAGCTAATGATGGTAATACAAAGTTGACATTCACAGGTTAGTAAAAGGTGGTCAGATGTTACATGGTGACGACCCTAAGCACCTTTTTATTTAATGGAATCCCTCAAAATCAACTATTTTTGCACTTTGTTAACTGCTTATAGTGACATATACTGTTTAAATAAAATAAGTACTTATTTTGTTAAATAAAAAGATAGATTGATAAATATGATATGACTACACGAAGTGTTAAATTCTATCTGGAATATGCAAGTCAGGCAGTGTCAGCAGGTTTTCAAGGGAGGGTCACGAGCTGTCTACGCTAAGCCAACAGATTTTTTTGCTCTGGAGTACTTGGGGTGTCTGAGAAGTGCACATATTGCCTGAGTCATGAATTCCTTTATGTTATAGAGTATAACACACGAAAAAGTCAGATTATGAACAATAAACTGTACAAAGTTAAACCGAAATTCTATAGATGACAAATAACCTCCTCCATACAGCTTGAACCCAGTATTTTCCTCAGTAAAGTGGGTTTTCAAAATTCCCATTCCTTTTTTTTTTTTAAACTCTTGAGAGGATAACAGAGGGTTGTGGTGAGCAAATACCTCGATGGTTGGGTAATCTGGTAAGTCCAGTTGAGAAACACTGGTTTAGAGCTATTCTATGGTAGAAGCAGTGGAATGGGTGTTCTTTGAATTTGCAAAGTTTTATGTATAGGATGTGAAGCTTAACTATAAAAAAAACAACAAAACAAAACAAACTATTTCTGGTAGTAATCCTGATCAACACGCAAAATTCTAGAGTACTTTGCGCCAAGCACCATGATCTGAGGAGATATTATGGTTCCTAAGACGAGATCAAGCAACTAAGGAAATTTCTCATTTATTCCCATTTCTCTTTAGCAACAGGGGTGGCTTGGGAATTACAGGGTTCAACAGCTGTACTTAGGAGTTTAAGAGCAGACTCATCATCCGTCCACTGCTCGCGAACATACTGCATACAACCCGCGTAGCACGGATCGAGTCACAGACAGACTAATGTAGCAGCATCGGCCTCCAGTCGGCGGGACCGACGGGTTCAGCAGATCTAATCCCCACCCCGCGAAAAAAGAAGAACAAACACCCATCCCATCCACGAGGTGGGTGCGACAGAGGGATGAACAGATGAGGCGGCGGGAGAACATTTCACGTTTACTAAGATACTCACTTCTTGAACATGGTCACCCAGTGCGGTTCAGCGAGCGGAAGTTGCACATGTACCGAAAACCAACTCGTAAAGCTGCAAGGCGGGAAGAAGAACTAAAACAATTTTTTTTTTTGGTTTTTATAAAATATAAGATGTAAATTTACCTGTTTAAATTTTTGTCGTTCATTATTTAATTTAAAAAAAAAAAAATGCATGACTTCGATGTAGATTCGTCTACCGGATGTTATTCATTTATTTACGACTATCGGAACTGAGTATTGCAAACCAAGATGGCTTCCTCCGTGTCGTGATTCTGTTTTGTTATTTTATTTAGATTCGATATCTGACGTATTCAAACATGTCCAAATCCGTCCAAGTGCCGTGATTGCTTTTGTTTATAAGTATAAGATATCACCGAATTGTTCATCATGCCTGGGGGATCCGTAAATGGCAGGCCGTTTAGAGAGAATCCAAATTCCTATATTAAATCCGGAGTTCCTTGGTAAGTGAAGAAGAAGGAAAAGAAAAAGAAAGACATAAAGTACCCGACTGTAAGTAGTGTAGTGGTGGGTGAAGGGCAGGGATCCTGTGAATTAGTTATCTCGTTAATTTCTAAGCTTATGTGCTGAACTATACTCTACAACCTACCGTGGAAGAGAAGATAATTCCACACACTGGCGACCGTATTACCGAAGAACGTGAAGTCTGTTCCTAAACTTAGAATTATCTTTTAACTCAATGATCCCTCCTAAAAGAGTCAAGAGGCTGGCGTAAGAAATGCTTCATAATATTTTAATAGTGCTTCAGACCTAAAGCTGCCCAGCGTACTTCACAACGTTCCTACAAGCGCCTTTATCTTTCTTTGGGCTGTTAAGGAATCGCTTGTTGTGCCTAGAGAGCATACCAACAAACATGCCTGTATTGGGCCAATGCTGGCAATATACCGTTTTGTACCGGCACCGTTGGCCCGTTACACAGGTCATTGGGCCAGTACTGGCCCATTGCTGACATGTTAATTGGGATGGTGACTTGGGGTTGTTAGATCTTCATTGAAAATCTCTGGCCCTAAAGCTTAGACTTGTTAAAAGACGTTATTTAGTCCGCTATGTGGCCCCAAGTGATTTGATGGTCTCAGCTGTGTGATTGAAGTAGACCACCTAGACCAAATACTTTGGTAAACTCGAAAACCATCACAGTACGTGCTGCTGCTGCTTGTGTACTGTGAGATCGTTACCAACTTGTCTTGTTTTTTGAGAGGAGTCTACTCAGAGTATATCTAGAAATTCACTGATGGCATCATGCATCATTCTATTGATACTTTGATAACCAAACACTGGTAGACCTGCTACTTTGGTTTCAGCAACATACATTCAATTTTTGAATGCCTAAATTTCTAGCAGATGATTTTGTCTTTGGAAGCAGTGGGTCTTCCTAACAACAACAAGAAAGTACTGGTGCCTGTTGCATTTGGTTCTCTAAGTTGGTCAGACTTGGTGAAGGCATATATTTTATACATTGGTTGTGGGGACATTTCTCAAGCATTTGTTCTTTGATTGTCCAAAGGTTTTGCCAGTGCAAGATGTTGTAGTGTACAGGTAAATCTTTAGTGGCCAACTATTATCCTGTTCTTTGTCATTTGTGTTGTTTAGCAACATGTCTATTTTTGTTTATAAGCAAGTCTTGCATCAAGGTTTTTTGCTATCTTGGTTATGAGGTCTTGGAAGTGCTAATGTCAGTTAGTCTAGCAAGAATAATGTGCCTCTGATTTGTCCAGATTGACATGAACCTGCATGTTTGACCACATCCTGCAGCGGCATGTTTATTTAGAATATAAAGGAGCAGTCCAGCACAATTGTTTTTTGTTTTCAGTAGCTTTGGTGCCAGATTAAGTTTTTGGATACTCGATTAACAGCCAATTTGTTTATGTTTAGTTGTATGTTTTTCTTCCTGTCTCTACAAGTAGCATTGTTCTAACTCCAATTTGGCACTGGATTTTTCTAAAGTACTGTGAGTAGCCATTGTCAGTGCAGTTTTGTTTCCTTTTGTGGTTTTCAATGGATTTTCTCTTTTTTTTGGTCTGGGAACACTTCAGTTTCTGCCATCAATATTTCATATACCATGGTTCATCCATGAAAAAAGTTTGTGTGTGTCTGTCTGTCTCTGTCTTTTTAAGATGACTGGGGATGTAGATAATTATTGAGAATTCCTTCCCTTTTGTACATAACTGTAACAGAGCCAATCTCAATATTTCCATTTAGCATATGCCAGAGCTCCCTGAACCAGCTACATACTCTCCCTAATTTTTTGAGTATGATTTTAATACATGCCTTTTATAATGGAACCTTGATTTCTCTGCTTTTATGTTTAATATTCAACATCTCCAAAAGTTTGTTTGCTTTTATAGTGGTTGCATAAGGTCATTCTTATTTTGAATTTAAAGAAATAGAAAGACAGATGTGGATTTAGTTATTTTCTTGAGAAATTATACTATTTCTAAATCTGTAATCTGCCCCCTTGTTGTTATGTCCAAAATATATGCATACACATTTAGAGAGTATCTTCTAAGTTGATGGCCAATATAAAGATTTTTCAGCAATTGCTGAATTTACAGTCTATCCTCTCCATTGTTGAATCATCTGCGTGCCTTTCTGTCATAAGCAAATGTTTAATAACAGATGCTACTTTGTGGATACTATTAATAAAAAGCAAAAGAAAAACACCAACAACAAAAAAGGACTTGACTGAACTTTTAGGCACATACTTGTGAAATTTCCATAGTGCACCCATTGGATTAGATTTGAAATTAAGTTAAAGAAAACTCTGAACCATCTCATTTTATATGGAGAAGAAAGAATATGGGCAAGTTGTTCCTTTGTTTTGTGGAATTTTATATATAATTTAGTGACTTAGCATAGTTTTAACTGAACTTGGAATCTGAGTTCTGGCATTGATTTTACTTGCTTTATCTTGTAGTAATCCTTAAGTTAATGAGAATATATATGAGGATTAGAATTCTGTAGCTTTGCATCTGTACTTTCAATTTTCCATATTTACCAGGGTACATTGAATTGGAAGTATAAAACTTGCAGGTTATATCCTCTCTGCCCATTGTCCATTTAATGCCTAAGCTAAGAAAATGCTTGTACCAACTAAACTAAACTAAAGGCTACAATTTTGCACCTTATAGTAATTCTTCACTTTGTTCTGTAGTGGAAATCCAAAACGATATGCAACAAAGGATGTCATTCGCATGACCTCAGGTGTTCATCCATCAACCAGGAGTTCTCTGAGTGGCCCCGCTGAAGAAATTGAAACAGAAGGAGAAAAACAACTCAAAGAGTTGGCCAGGAAACAAATAGAGACAAAAATTACATTGGATGAGTGAGTATTGGCTTGAGTAGAGGACAACCTAGTTTTAACTACAGGCACTTATAGTTGCTTTTTATGAACAAAAAGATGCTATCTTCCTGTCTTTGGCCATGAACCTTAGTTCTTTGCTTCTACTGATATTGTAACAAACATAAAAGAATTAAAAACCCTCAATATTAAATGTGCTTTGTTTTCATCTGAAAAACTTTGGTCATGAGAAAATACAGTACGATGAGCAATAGAAAGTGCTTTTTTTAAAAAAAGTAATTTTAGATGCCACAGTGATGAATTTACAAATTTAAACTGTATATTTAATTTCAGGGGAATGTTGCTGTTGGTTTTAATTAAATTACTTTTTTGATGTGGCATCACATTGTCAGTTATTTAAGTTTGTGAGCTTGCTTATTGTTATAATTACCTACACTGTTTGCTAGGAGATGCAGAGTTGTAAGTGAAGAGGCAAAAAAAAAAGAACACCAGTCTGAGACTCGATGAAATATAAAAGAAAATGTTTGTTAATAGCAGGTAATGCTTTGGAGATTCGTTCCTTTGTAAAACAGAGGTGTTACCATGGTTTTATGGACAGTGGTAATAATACAGTTAAAAATATTCAACAATGAATTTAGAATTTCACCATTTTTTGGCTGAATTTTAATGTTGCAGAGAGATTTTAAGAAAAGAAAGATTGTGACTGAAAAAATAAGTGAAAGAAATGAGTTGTCGTTTTTTTAAAAATAATGTCAGGGTCTTCTGCATTGATAGGGTAACAGTACTTAGTGTTTGATTCTTCTGAAAATAATCTTAAGATGTTATTAAAAGATCTGTATGATTTTAATGATTCCCAGTCCTAATATTTACAGGCTGATTTTTCTGTTTTGTTTTGTTTTAGACAATTTTCTCGACACAGAGTGTTTACAGAGAAATTTGTACGGTGGCCATTAGCCAATGAACTGAAAGGCACTGTCAGCTTGAACAGGTATCTGGACATTACGAACAGGGATGACTATGAGGAAGAATTGAAGATGTGTGGACTGACAGATGAGGAAATATCCCACAAGTTGCAGTCTGAAGGATTACTGCAGAAATGGGTATAGTAGAGGCAGCAATTTTATGTGAAATAGTACTTGTCATTGCCTGAAATGAGGAAATTTGGCTGTCAGCAGTAGGGTTGACGATTGAGAAACAACACTTTGCAAAGATCCTGTGGCTGCATGGTCAGCTCAGTACATCATCATGTTGATACTAAAGGCTTTAGCTTTTACAAGGAGGTAGGATACCATCATGGCTTATATATAAGGTTCCAAGGGAGAAATGTGTCTATTAAAATGATTTTTAAACTGATCTACACTGCCACTATCAACAGATGTCCTTTTAATGCCAGTTTTATTGATTCATGTTGTGTGCTACATGCAGAAATGGAAAGAAAAACTAAATTAGTTCATGAAAAAGTAAGCCTTGCATATAAAAAAAACAAACGGGTGTCTTCACCGAGGGCTTTGTATTGGGCCATGATGGCTTCCTTCCTGGACCTCTCTGTTAAAGCTGAAATCGTGAGCACCAATACAATGTTTGGTAAGGGCCATAGTAAATAAAATTTGACTCTTTATGATAACTTTATTTCATATGTTACTAAATTTCAATCTTTACAGTCAGCCATACAGTTGGTATCATTGGTTTAGCCTTTTAGCTGTCTTTTGATCTAAAGAGGATTTTTGTCACCAAATTTGTGTTTGAAGCTTTCATATTAACCTATTTATTTGAATAAATGCCAAGCACTGGTCAGAAGCAGTCTCCAGCAAGTATAAAAGGTTCGTTGTGGGTGGTTAACTAACATCATATCTAAGGCAGAATTTCAGCTGACATCAGCTCCCTAACCTAGGTAATCTATTATTTTAAAAGAATAGATATGGGTGGCAAAGATATGCTTTTGAGTGACACTTGAATAATTAAAAAATTATATTCAGTTCAAAATGTGTAAAATCCTAACTAAAATAATTAAATTCTAATTAATCATAACATTTCTCTTTGCTATTTTGTTGTCATTGTGACTGGAGAGAAAAGATGAAGTTGGTGATATTTAGTTCTTGTAATGCCCATCCTTATACTATTTACTTTTGCTACCTTCAAATCATGCCTTAAGTTTACATATGCAAGGTTTTTAAATAACAGTTGTTACCCAAACTCTCTCCCTCTCATGATAAGAGGAGCAAGAAGGGTGGGATACCAAATTGCACAAAGAAATCCTTGATTATTTCTATCAGTAGTGTCATACATGGTTAAATTCAAATATCAATAAACAGAAAAGCTGGAGATGCTTAGCTTGGATTTGACAGGTCACTGCGTGCTCCACCTTCTGATTATGTTAAGAAAGTAATAGTTGAAATGGAAAACTTGCATAGCCAAACTGGTTGGGAAGAGTGAAATCTTTTGCTGATTTGACCCTGCTGTTACCATGATGATACATCATTTTTTTTACCATATTATAACACTGCTCAGTGTTACATGGGAACATTGTTATTTCTTGGTAAATGTTTAAAATGAACTAGTTCTTGCTTGCTGGCATGTTCTTTTGATTTATATTTGTAATTTGGTGTGTTGTACATTACAGGCGGCTAGACAGAGCAAATATGGTGTTGATCCAATCATACAGCAACAAAGGCTGAAAGAAATTGAGAGGAAGATTCAAGAGAAGTCATCTGAAAGCAAGACAAACAGCTTTTCTGGTGCCAAGTCTGTGAGCAGACATGAAATGGAGCTGGAGAAAGTCCTGATGGGTAATCGGGACAATGCTAAACTCCTTGGCTGTCTCCTGACTGTTGACAGAAAACCAAGTAGTATTGGGACAGCTTGTAAAGATCATCCAATGAATCACATCATGGAGATATTGGAAATGGTTACCAAAAGAAGTTATCCCAAGAGACACCATAAGGATGCTTCCTCTCCAAACAAACGGCAAAGAGTAGCTGTGTCCAGGTCTGACAGCATAAGTCAGACAGCTGAAGTAGTTCAGAACCTGGATGAACAACAACAGAATAGTGTGCCTGCTGGTTTGGAAGCTTCAGAAAACACCAGTGGCATTGTATCCGAGTCCTGTGATTCATTTACAAGTGAGGAAAAGGATAAAAAAATGCATAGTCCTCGACAACTGTCTCACAAAATCATTCCTCTCTCAAGGGAGGAAATTAGGAAATCTTGTTTAACTGTAGAGGAAATAAAAAAGCTGCCGCATTTTCAGAACTATGATGCTGGAGAAGTAAATAACGTGAGTATCTTTCTTTCCTTGTTCCCATTATAACAGAAGTCACTTTTGGCTAGTAAGACACATTTTTTTTTTTTATTGTCTCACCACATTGCTAAAGTTATACAAAATAAGACATCAAAAGAAGAGAATGCAATAACAAAATGTATTTATCAAGTTTTCAGATTATAATTATTCAAATTTCATGAAAATAGCAGGAACTTTTGGAAATGGAAAATTCCATAATCACCAGGAGAAAAAGCTGAGTGGTGCAGGGAATTCAGATAATTAAATGTAATTATCATAGAAAGGATTAGTTCTTTTTTAGGCAGCATGAGATATGGAATAGAAAATCTAAATATTTCTGCAAGCCTTCTGTTTTAAATAAACAAAAAATTAAATAGAATAGCTGCAGTGTGAATGTGCACATCTTTTGTTGCAAATTGCCATATTGAAACTTTAAATTTGGTCATCATTAACATGTAAATGGAGTATATCACAGATAATTAGGATTACTTCATATCAAATACTTGATTAATGGTGAAGAGTTTGCATGACAGCAGAAGTTATCAATCGTTGACTAAAGAATAACATTATTAATTGAAGTTTGCTTTTTCTCTTTGTCTATATGATTAAGTATGGGTTATGTCATGCTTAAGTATGACCATCTATGAGAAGTAGACTTTATTAAACCATATTATTATTATTAATTCCTGACCATGCATCTTAATTTATGGCATTAAGATAATGTCTACATCTTGTTTAAATTTCAAACTTTAAATTTGCAAGTTATTGTTCATTGAAGAGTTACACTCCTCAACTGTAGTTCATCCTTTCTGTTTTTTAATCAAGTAGATAAGTTTTTTTTTCCCTTTATTCTAACTTTACTTAATACTGCACAAACAAACCATTATCCTGTATTTTGTGCTAGAGTTTGGTTTTTTAATGTTGAGAATGAATTCAGTAGAATTTTACTCATTGGTTTTGTTTTCTTGTTCTCTCGTTTCTAATGTGCTTATTTTTTGTTCATGAAATTCCTTTAAATTGTGGACTAAAAGAAAAAAGCATTAACATTTCAGACACTGAGCCTTAAAAATACAGAAATTGTTATTATGATACAAATTTTAAAAATTTGTATTTAAAAAAAAAATGGTTGGCTCCATAGACTGCAATTAAAGTTATTGCTTTTATAGTTAAATTAAAAGGTTAATATGGACATACTATTCTATCAGTGTCCACTTGGATTTTCAGGTGTTGTACTTGAAGAATCTCTCCAGTAAAATGTCAGAAGCTGACCTGGTGTCTCTCTTTCTAAGATTCCAGAAGGATAATGACAGACCAATTTTTTTTAAAATGCTGACAGGGCGAATGAGAGGACAGGCTTTTGTAACCTTTGACAGTAAGTTGTTTGAACATGGGCTGATTCTATTTACTTGGTGCTAAATTTATTTAAAAAAACAAACAGCAAAAAATACTGAGTCTCAATTACCTTGCTTACACACACACACACATACACGACAATCATTAGCTACTGTTTACTTTAAGGTGCCATGACTAGAAACATTGTGTGGTACTACTTGTTGGTGGGGGGGTCACCAAGTAGAGTATTTGTTGACTCTCTACTATCTTTTGGATTTCCAAAGGAGGATGAATTCCATTGAGGAAACCCATGTGTAAACTTCAGTGAAGAAGTTAAGCATGTCTGGTTGACCAACCTGTCACCAATTCAGATACATCATGGCTACATTTACAAAAATCAACATTTCAATAGCTTCATCTGTCAGATTTGTAACCTCTGGATTACTCATATAACATCATCACGAAGACCATAGCCATTAATGCAGCAGTGCCACCATTTAGCCAAAATGAACTTTGGATACACCAGACTAAAGCCAGGGAGAAATTTTGAGCATAATCTTGAGTAGATTTCCAACTTCTGCATCTCACCAATGGAATATTTGAGATGGGCTGAAACATTTGGTACAGCCCATCATTATTAAAGACATTGGACAGGAAAAAGATGTGATGGCTCAACTGTACCATGACGCTGCCTTTAGATTAGTCAGCCGGTCATTGCAGTACATGCCTGAACAGACTGGAAAAGTAACTGCAATGTTCACTTTGCTGGTAGACCTCAACATGTTGGACACATCTTGACCATGCAGTGGTGCTTTTAACCATAAAGTCAATCTCAAAATATGCTTTACAAAACCATTTACTTGCAAACAAGGAATCACCATGTCAAACAAATCCATGAAACATTTTGCATACTTAAAGCATTTGTGTATGCATTCTGTCAGTAATTTAGTAAACCCCAAAATTGCAATGCTAAAAAACTCATTGCTTCTGAGTGAGTGAGTAAAATGTCTGCCAATCTTCAAAAGCAGGAGTCAGGACCAATCTGTTGTTTGCACTTTGGGTGGGGGGAGAAGGTTTTCAGCAAAATTTCCTTTTCTGTTTTATTTAATTGCAAATTGATTTGGAAGCGATGATCAGAACCTGATCTAGAGTTTATGGCAGCAAGTAAAACTTGATTCAGATTGAATTCACAGCCACTTTAAAAAGAAATTTTGGATTCATTTGACAAAACAAAATCTATACCAATCTTCTGCACCTGTTTTCTGGGGCGTAATAAGTAAAGAATTAAAAGCGATGGCCACAAACTTATGAGGAATAATAAAGATGCTGTCAGTTATAGGATGTGCAAAGATTATGAAGTTGTATATTATCAGCGGGTGTAGGTACAATCGTCTAAAGCGCTTTGGTCTAACAGCACTCCAAATGTGGTGTGCTAAATGTTGATCACAAAAGGATGTAAACAGCAGTCATGTGTTTTATTTATTCCATAAATTATATGAGTATTTATTTTTATAGAATAAAAGCAATTAAAACTGGAAGCAAGTAAAGGCAATTTAAATGCAAGTGTCGAGTTGCTCAGTTGATATGAAAATGTTCTTTTGTAAAAAATAAAATCTCAGAATTCACTAAAGTAAACTAATCCCCATTTGCTACTTTCTGTTTTAGATGGATTAAATAAATGAGTTGGAAATGCTGTGGTCAGTATACAAAATCTCATGATTTCATGACAATTATCATTCTACTAAGGTTGAATCGAATTCATCAATTGTCATTAGTTTTTAAAAAACTGTTAGCTTAGAGCTTGGCCAAATATACACAAACCCTGTTTTAACAATATTACCCCTGCACTGTGATTAAGTGCTAATCAGTCAGTGTTTAAAATAATTTCAAATTAGATCAAATGCTTGTAGACTATTGTGCCTCTAGTCCTAAATGCTTTTAGACCAAAGTGATTTAGATGAAAGTGCTGTATCCCATTATCAGCATGGGTCCCCCTCCCAAGACAAAAAGTGGTATATAAATAATGTATGAAGGGAAATATCTATTAAGTATAAAATCTCTTACATGAACTGCTGATTGTTTTAATGTCTCCATTATTTCTTTTCAGGCCCACAGACAGCACAAGCTGCCTTGGAGCTAGTCAATGGCTATCAGTTTAAAGGAAAGCCAATAATTATTCAATATGGAAGAAAAAAAAGCTGATGATAAATGTTATATTTGTGAGAATTGTTTCTTTAAGTCTTTTTTGTGAGCAAATGAGATAGCTTGCACATTTGTGAAAACTGAATACATTTTCACAGGTAAAAAAAAAAAAAAAGTAATTTTTTTTTTGCATTGGGTTGAATTTCCACTATTTTTTATATTACTCTAACATACAGGTAGAATTGGATAGTCTTTGTGTTTGGTCCAACTTAGGGTATCCATGCCATCTTGTGTTGCCTACAACGTTTAACGAATACCTTCAAAAAATGAGAAATCAGTATTTGGCCTACCATCATGTGGAGACCATACAGAGTCCAAACAGTTAGGCATCAGTAAGGTTCTCGATCAAGTAACAAAGACAAATACATTGCATCATTCTTTGACTAAAGTTTGTAGCATTTACAATATCTACAACAACACGTGTGTGTTATCACAGACTGGACATCCAACATGGTGGGCAACCTTCCAGGCTGTAATGGGGCAGCTGTAATTTGTATCTGGTGAAACTGCACAATTGTTATACACACAACTGTAAACTCTGACAAGTCTGAACACCCACAGCTTTGTTGAAATATTAGGTGCACTGACTGGACTTTTATGCTGACAGCTTCAAAGGGATGCAGGTAAAATGGATTATTCCACTAGCTTAAGAGATTCATTTTAATATGGCAGTACACTGATATAAATTAATTTTGTTAAATTATGTATGATATTATTATGTTCTTAAACATCTAAACTTTAAGCTGAATCTGTGTGCACATATTATAATTTTTGTCTCTATTTTGCTTGAAGAAAAAAAACTTAAAAATGTTTGTTGAACTCTACGTTAAGAACATTTTCTTATCATTATGTTCTGATTTCACATATAAAGTAGAAGACAGATTTCAAATGTAAAAGACAATTTTGAAGTCATTACTGTTATAAATAGATTTTAAATCCCCCCTAAAATAGATAATGATAATTTTGTAATTAAAAAAGAAAAAGAATTCTTCATTTTCTGTGTAGTGCACTAATAGTCCTTACACTTTTATTCTGGATAACAAGGTGAGCAGAACAAGTTTATCTTTTAAAAAGTAGTGAGTAGATTTCTCAAGAAAACCCCAAAACATTCAGTTCTTATATCAGGAAACAAAAACTGTCAAATTGTAGACAACATTCTGCTCACTAGGCCAATTAGCTATTATTTACAATTCTGAATTGGTTAAAAGACAAGTAAATTAAACAAAGTATGTAGAAAGCTTATTGTTTTCCATTCACAGAAAAAAGATTTTTTTTTTTTGTTGTCTCTGAAGTCATTACTCAACACATTTAATAAATGATCTTTCATAACTTAAGAGCACACAATCAAGCATTTCTGACTCTCAAAGACCTACTGGGCTATTTGTTTACCAACATTTCTTTACTTATCCTTTGGTCTCTGACTAAAAAATGTCAATTTCTGTAGCTTTTACCATCTTAGTTCACTCAGAGAGAGATTAGAATGACTGGCTGGAAACATGCTATTTTAATCTCTCAAGCTATTTGTCCAATCAAAAGGTTTCCAAGATTCTGCAAATTTTAAAACCTTCTGACGCTGGTCCTCAAAAGTCTCTTTCAAGGGTTTCCGCCACAACCGAGGCTCTGCATCAACCATTCCACCAATGATTTCCTGTAATTACAGTTGTGGTGAAAAATGTTACTTCTGACATGTCTAGACTCTTACAGCTTTAAGACGACAATTAATTAATGTCTCAGATGCCAGCTATGCAAGAACAGGAGGTTACTAGTGCTGCATCATTTACAGAAAGAGAATTTTTTCAGGTATTTCCCATCACTTAACTGAACTAACTAATAAATCTACATTTTGGTCTGCAATGATTCTAAGTTGTAGTAGATGTTTTTTCATTGTGTGTTTCTATTTTTGGATTTACAAGTGACTTGAACTGGTTTTGAACCTATGATTGATTAGTTTGCTTTGTTTGCAATGTATTTTTCGACCAATGCTTTAGCTCTCTGCATCATTACATCTACCCTACATCTAGATGGTTGGATTTTGTAACTACTAAATTAAATCCTATTATATAAGATAGATTATCTTCATATTACTTTACTTTCTGTAAATAACAAAAAAATGGAGTGTGTGGGTTTGGCTATTTTCCATCATTTCATTAGTAATAAAGTGTTTTGGTGATCTTTCCCTGTCACCTTTATCGTGGTTTGGCCTAAAGAGGGGTAGGACTGTTTAACATGCTGTAACATGGTGACAGGTAAAGATCTGAAACATTCGTTAGTTACTTAGATTATCTGTTTAAAAGAGAAAGGAATTTCATGAAAAAGATAAATCTACTCTATTAAAATACATGACTGTACAGTTTAAAATGGAATAAATTCTATAATTAATGTTTGTATGTGTGTCTAGGTGTGAAAGAGGGTTTTGTCGTCTATTTAATTTTGATGATTAGGATGTTTACCCAAAAGATTTAAATAATTAGATTTTAGCCATACTGAAAGTTTTCATACTGCCTAAAGAGATATAGCATGTGTTTTGATTAGTAGTTCCACCAAGACAGGAAGCCGACATGACTTATACAGGGTTCCTATGGAATGGAGATGGCCATCAAAACAATTCTTTAAAAGATTAACATTAACCATACTCACCAGTTGCTGGAACTTTGTTTAGTAAGTTTCCCATACCAAGGTTTCTTCTTTGTGTCAGCTCCATAAGTTTTTTCCTACAGCTAAACACAGTAGTTCTAGTGTGGATTTTACCAGGTCAGACTGATGAGGCACAGGAATGGTAATGTTTGTTAACTCTAACTGTGGCATTATGTAACCTCATTAAGTATGTCTATTGCCTAGACAATGATGCTTGCAGATCTCTATAATATTTTTTTAACTTAAATGTCCTATTTGCAATCAATTGTTCGCAAAGATCATCCATCAAAAAACATATATACACACACATATATGTGTGTGTGTATATATATATATATATAAGGATATTTATTTATAAATGCACTATTCTTAAATGGTTTGCTTACCTTTCCAAAATATAAAGGAAACTGTTTTTCATCTTCTATCACATGAGCAAAGCCATTTTGCATGCCAAAATCAACAACGCAGAAATATGGAAAACCTTTTGGTACCTTTGGGAAACAATTTAATATTTATATAAATATTTTTAAGTCAAAAGTATAGTGGCATCTATTAAAGCCACCAATCTCACAGAATTTTGAAAATAAAATAATGTTGGTATATCTTTTATTTAATAACTTTCTGATGAAGTTCACTAAAATCTAATCTCAGCAATCACTGCATTTTATTCTTACTGCTTTTGTATCTACATAAAAAAAATTAACCACTTATCTGGTGTGAATTCCAATTTTTTTGATTAGCATTTTCAATTTCACACCAATACAAAGAAAAATCCTCAAAGTTATTTTTTTAGTTATTTGCTGTACTTGTGCAAGTGATACAATATATTTCTTGTATACACGTAAGAATTAGTGCCCTGCCATAATAACTAGGCCACTTTACAATAGCATGTTTGTTTGTTGTAGAAAACAGCAAATAAAGTCAAGCGATAAAGTGAAATTCCTTGTACTGGTACTTGGTCATGCCACATTTTGTAGTGTGAAGGAACACATTGAACCAGAAGAATTTTGTATGGTCTAGTCTAGGTTGCTCTCAGCTTTTGATCCAGGGAAGAAGTCAAGTAAGTCAAGTGCTCTAATTACTCTTCCAGACTGATCACATGAGAAGCTGCCATCTTGAAGAATACAGGCTGGGCACACTGGTGGAAGGTGCATCTTTAAAATGGTAATGTGCTTGGCAGAATTGAGATGTCTGACAAGCACAAATTCTGTCCTTCCAACATGCCAATCCCACCATTCTTGACTGGGCAGACAGTGGGTTTGAAGATTTTTGTTAGGTCTTCAGGTGGGAACTGCTGAAACTCAGAGTCAGAAGAATACACACCACCACCAGTACTTGAGGGGCCAGACATTGCCGGGCCAGATGTATGACCTCTTGAAATGTTTTATTCTTATTGGTCAGTTCTCATATGCTACATGCCCCTCTGCAGTTAAGTTGATGATGGACTGGCTCATTTCTGTTGCATGGGTAATGTCAGCAAAGAATCTCGATGTGTGTGAGAGAGAACATGGCAAGTAATGCATGTTCTGGATCTGTTGACAGATACTGAATGGCCTAGAAGCATGACCTAAAGTAAGAGAAATATGGAATCTGTCTGCTTGTGGCATGGTGATAACGTACCCTGGTTATCTGCTCCCCTAGATGTCCAATATATATACTTAAACATGCCTGGAATATGTACATTTTGGCCAGATACATTCATTTATGGGGTGACTAATTAATATGGCAGGACAGTAATAAAAAATAAGTGGCTGCTTGATTTTATTTAATACAAGCAATCATTCCAAAGAAATTAATTATATAACAGAAACACTTTGGATCAAAGTTAATTAGTCAAAATAAAAACAGCAGCAAAATGGTTCTGTTGTAGATAAACTTTGAGAAAACAAAATGCCAAGATCGACTCACAGAATTTCTAATGCCTTTTTTCTTCAAGTCAATTAGTCTCTTGTTTTGTGCCCATTCGACATCTGACTCCAGTATGGCTTTCTATGAGGAAAATGATAAAAAGCTTATCTTTAAAAACGAAAAAAAATACATAAATGGAAAATGGTTATAGACAAAATGGGAAGGAAATCAAATAATTTGAACAAAATTTAGTCAGTATTGATTCATGTACACCTATTAAAGCAATGCATACTATAGTAGGGTATTACAAGAGAGCTTTAAATAAGAATACAGTCAAAAGGTAAGCAACTCCCTGCACTCAATGACCATAATTAGTTCTTGTAATGTGTGACCACTTACCTATCTGCAACTGGTGATCATCAATGATCTGTTTGAAATAGCAAATTACCTTTAAGTGGTCCACCTGGCATTTTAAACCAATTTAGAATAAAGGTTACGATATTTGATATTCAATCCAACTTTTCCTTTGATTGGTTGTCATGGTAACCTTACAAACTCATTGCATATGCAAAAAAAAAAACAAAAAAAAAAAACTGGCAGTTTTCTCCTTAACCAGTCATCAAAAATTTAATAATTATATTTTTTTAAATTCAAATAATTTATTTGAAGGTGACATCATAGGGATTTTGTACATTTCTCGTTTTTTTTTTTTAAATTTTTTTTTAACATACTCCTATTTTTCCTATGACACTGCATTAGGCAGGTTATGCATTTCAGCATTCACATAAAAAACTCAAATGAAAATAACAAATACCTTCAAATGCCATATTTGGGAAAATCAGCTATAATAGACATGGTGCCAATGAATCCATATTTCCTCATGTTCCTCATGTTCACACACTTTTGCTATAGCAACCAAATAACCACAAGAATTGTTAAAATACTGTTTTGTTTTTTTCCAATCCAAGAAGGTCACCTGACCCTAACCAAGGTTTGCTACTTGTCAGTTAATGCAGAGCACTTAGTTGCGATTGTCATAAACAAAACCATCAAGCTTATTTTTTAACACTGTTAATATTTGTTGACCTATTCATCAAGGTATATTACCAGCCAACAACCCTAACCCCACAAATTCTTAAGTTCACTGTAATCTGGACTAGATAACTTTACAAACATACACATTAAGTTGTGTGTTTTGACTCAAAATCACAGGAGTGACTGAGAGCACAAGAGCCTAAAGAATAGCAGAAGAAATTAGCTTCTGGATCATCCAAGTTTAAAGTATTTTAATGAGAAAGGTTGATGTACTTTGCTATACTAATGCATCCAATTACTAAAATTAATATTTTGTTATTTAAGTCTACCTGAATGTCTCTGTACTTAAGGCTATCAAAGTCACCTCAATGTAAACGAATTTATTATTTATATGCATGTAAAGAAAGAATATGTAGGTTTTATTAAAATATTACAAAGATAGCATAAGCATTTAATGTATTTGAGGATACAGAAATTTGGCAGTCCATCATGGCTTACCTATCCTTTAAGAGGCAGCCTGATTGGTTCATAAGTCTCCTGTGTGAATAGGTCACCTAAAACGTGCTTGAGAGTACTTGCCCGGGGCATTACATTGTTTGTTAATGCTGTAGCTCAGCCTGACCAGAACCTTTGAAATTTTTAAAAATCTACCAACATCAATCTGTCAGGCCCAACTCTGATGTCACACAAGTAAACAGCCTTATTCCAATTCTTAATGCTGACCATTACCTTGAAGAACATTGGAGCAAGAGCACCATCTTCCCGATTTACTGGGATGCATTCAATGCAGGCATGAGGGAACCTCTTCAGGTGCATGCTGGTCTCCATAAATATCACATCCAGCTTGAGCATTTCAAACATCTGAACCAGGCACTGGCGGAATGTCTGCCAAAGAACAAAAACTTCTAGACGGGTAGTTCAATGATGATTAAAAGGTGACAAAATGGACTTTTATAAGCAAGTTTACTAGATAATAAAAACAAAATATGACACAGGTCCACCAAGATGAGATTTTTTTTTGTTTATTTTTTAAATTGTCTTTGCTACCTATAGTGTTTGCTAAACTGTTCTTTATAACAGGTGATTTGTATGATACACAACTTATCAACTGATAGAAATTGTCTACAGTCGACTTCCTACCTTAACTATAATGGCATGCTACAATGGTCTGTGCTGTTGGAGACTGGGTGCAGTGGATAATGTAAAGGGAGGGAAATGCTCCATGCTGGATGTCTGAATTCATGAATCATTTGTGTACTTTAAGTAAACTCCCTGTATTTAAAAAAAAACAGATTTTAGGCTTTTGACCTTTCATTTGCCAATGACCAGAAAAAAATAAAGAAAAATATCCAACAGCTGCCATGCTGGGAGGCTAAGTATTTTTAAAAATCCTTTTCTAACTTAGTTAAAATTTTTCTTAGAGTGCAGAAAGTTCTGCTTACAAGAAATAAAGTCTTAAAATCTGTATCTGACAAGATGTTGTGCACAACATGAACAAGAAGTGAGTGTCTTAAATTAGCCATTAATTAATTTGCTTATTATACACATTCCTTTTGATTATACTGGAGCAAATAAGTGAGTTTGTGATTTAATCAGATCAAAAACAACATAAATTTTCTAAAGAAACAAACAAAACAAAAGTCACATCATTTGAAATTTAACATTTGTTTAATTTGATACCTTAAAAAATTCTGAAGGAAGAAACAATTTAATACATATGCATATTTAACATGTGCCAAGTTGACTAAATCTATACAGTAATAGAATCAGAATATGCCCTCAACTCTGAGTATCACCATTACCAGCTACACTTAGTTATGAGTTTTGGAGGTTACAATTTTGAAAGAAAGTACCGAATCCCATTTATGGTACAAAGCTGTACAAATTGTTAACTAAATCTAATGTCATATTTTAAAGCTTGTATACATACTCTTAGTGTCTTCGAATACTAGAGAGAATACACCACTAAAGAATCTACTTTAGAGTCTGTACATACTATTATTTCTTGCCAAATATCTTCATCCATACTGGTACTTGCCGACACATGTTGCATGGGAACAATAAAACAATGTCCATCCGTGAGAGATTTGCAGTTTGGAAGACACAGATACACCTGGAGAGATAGTGATGAAGTTAAATTTTACACAAAGATAATTAAACAAAACTTAAGTTCACCTACAAAGAGATCAGCTTTAATCTATATACTATGCACAAAAAAGTTAGGAATACTGAACTTTCTCCATGCAAAATTTTAAAAAAATTACAATTATGCAGATGTTTTCTTGCATAGATAATCTACTGTTTATTCAGAATCAAATTGTGTGCAGTTGGTTGATCACATGTATCTGATACTACAGCTGCTGAAAGTGGTCTGGCCTGCCACTCTGCTATTGAAGGAATGCTACGGACTGGCATTAAATAAATATAAACAGAATGTCAGGGGTAAAATCTGGGATACCTTTGTGCCAATGGCTATGATCAGATGTTTGGGAACATGCTCAAAGCATTTCTGGCATTTCTCCATAGCTGAGGCCAATTTTCTGTGCTCTGCAAAACAAAAGTGAAACACACAGTTATTACTTCACTTCACAAGAGGAGAAAATAATAAAATATGTTATTTCCCTGAGTGATAAGGTCTCCTGACTGATGAAGAACCCTCCCCCTTTGTAAGGTTCCAATCTATGCTACACTATAGAAGACCAATAGATTTTCATGATTCTCAAGATTAAATGTTAAGCTAACACAACTGATGCTCCAATATTTGGTATAGAATTTCATGATCATGAGACAGAATGAAGACAAATGGTTCTCAAGGATATACAAGTTAGTTACAGTATTTAAAACAAGCAAAAAACAAACCATCACCAAACATTTCCCCATCCACAAGAAAAAATTTCTTCAGGCTTTACTGTATAATCAAGTCAACACATTCTCACTCAGTCCCTAAAGCCTGGAAGGGCTAACTTATTGATTACATCTAACATGGAAAGAAATTCCTTTTGTATTGTTTGAAGAAATTAATATTTTAAAGTTGCTTTTTTACTTTTTTATTTAAAGATCCATGAAAATACATTAAAAAAATAATTAATTCAAGAGATAGTTTGTATATTAAGTACACTTTATTACAATATCAGTATTTAGCATGACTTTTTTTTTGTAGAAATGCCTGATTTGAGAGCTGACTTAGTCTGAGATGTGTCATATTACCAGGGACGTAAATCAGAAGTGGTGCATCAAGAAGTACTTTTGAAGAATCAGATGATGAATCCAAATGTGATGAGAATTGCTTCAAGTGTTAGTGATGAAGATGATAAACACCAAGAACAAACAAACCAAATCAAACCTCAGTTTGAGCCGCACAGAATGTCTGATAATAACTCCATTGCGGGAAGTCAGATCCGCAAGAAAGTTAGGCGTATGACTTCACTTTATCATTTAATTTTAATGTTCTTAACACTCAATTACTTTTTAAAATCCCATGAAAGAAAAGAACTAAAACAACAATTTTTTTTGCTTGGTCGGAACCTTTACTAGAAGCAGCACAGTAGGAAAACATGGCATTATAAAATCAGGACTGACTGTATCTTTACACGGTGCTGCCTTCCCATCAAATACTGTGAAGAGACTCAGTTTATTGTATAAATAACTGAACAACCAATTTAAAATCTATCTAGCGATCTGCAGTATAGGCTTGATAATGTGAACCTACTTCATTTATCATCATCAGAATGAAAAGATGTGAAATTTGTTTAAAGTTTTTACTCCGAATGTGGAAAGCCACAATCCTTTGATAGCTAAGCATCATTTAACATATATTCACTCATACACGATATCACGGAAAAAAAAGTTCAACAAAACAAAGTATTTTGTAGTGACAGATGGATGAAGACCTACCAAATATAGCCCGTGCTTTCTCTAGCTCAAAGATCTTATCTTCTGATTGCTCCTTCGCTGCTCGCTGTGTGAACATGTCATCTAACTGGTAGTCATCGTCAGTCTTTTCCACAGCCTGAACAATCAAAAATGCTGTGGTTAAAGCACAAGAGGTCTGCACAAAGACATGGACATCTTCCTATGTTGTCAAGGCAGTGCACTACACTCGTCTTCTATACTATAAAAAAATCTCATCTTTCTATGACGGTGCTCTTAAACTATACTATTTAGTAGAAGTTATATGAAAAATGGAAATGTTAAATCAGGATTTTTAAATGAAAATTGAAAATTTCTGCATTTTGACAGACTATGCATACATGAGAGCCTTCCTCTCCACCTGATATACTGTGGAGAGAGGATGGGACAAAACTAAATGAAATGTAGAGAGTTGGGGACATCTTATGACAACATATTGTTGAATGCAACTAATATTATTCCACTCAATTTCTTGAATGTCCTTGCTCTCATCTTTTTTACTTACTACAAAATTCATGTGTGCTGCAGTACCTACAGCAGACAGAACAATTACATAATTAGTATTTCATAAATCAATGCATAATTATCATAATTTTCGACTTATAAGTCAATACTTTTCCTCAAAAATTCTGGGCTTTCACTTGCACTCAAAACTGACTTATCTGTGAATAGTCATCAGAATATATTTAATGAAAAAAATAAAAATGACGAAGTGTGTTTTCTGAAATAAACTGTACAATTGTTCATCTGAAACAGACTACAGAAATTACTGCCCAGAACGTTTTCCAACTGTGTGAGCAATTCACTGTTAATGCGCTCACTGAAGTTGTGAAATTATCCAATCAATAACAAGCGCATGCTCACCAATTAAGTTCTCTCTATCCTTTTAAATTCTAACTGTATGTCTAAATATCCACAACAAATCCTCATCTCCATCTGAGAATTCCTTCCATAAAGTCCCATAAGTCATACACACATCGTTAAATTCACTAAAGAAAATTGTGGTAATAAGGCAATGCACAGGAAATGTGTTAGTGACTGGTGTAAAGCAAAAGGATACATTATGGACTACAAAGAAATCCAAGAAGGCAAATTGCAGCTGCAATGCTAAGTGGACTAACATTGAGGATAAGTTGGAGAAATATATGCTAACCCAATGAAATGCATTTTGTGGACTTAGTACTGTACAGCTGACACTAAAAGCCAAACAAATCATAACTTATGATCGCCGCTGTCTTTACATTTCAAGTTATGCATGAAGATCTCTGTTGGCCTAGTCGTGAATTCCAAATATTGGACAACTTGAAACCAAGCTGATTATCAACTCGTACTGTCAATAATGAAATTGTGAGCTGAATTTCTGAATTTGAGTGTATTGTAATATGTCAAAAATCAAATAAAAGTGTCGATGATAGATAAAACTAAAACATTTGGTTTTTTAAGCAGGTTATTCAACACAAAGCATAACACAGGATCACCTGATGATCACTGATATCATGCGGTAACTAGAAAAAAAGACAGGGCTTTCAATACCCAAACCAATAATGATGTTTTTGGTTTGTTTCAAATCTCTCTCCATGATTACAAACATGCTGAAAAACTATTTCAACATCCTGCTTGCCAGAAGATTGTCCCACAAAGTAGTGAAATGATATGCACAAATTCAAACAATGATGCGATGTAATGCAAAAGTGTTATGAAGGATTTGACAAATTGCTCCGACTGACTGAAGGTTTGGGTAACTACCATAGTTGGTCTAGCCTCGACTTATACTCCAAATTGAGTTACCTATGAATGAAGGGTAAAAAAAAAAATGGGAAAAATTAACCAATTCAACCTATACTCAACATCAACTTATTCTCATAAAAATACAGTAATTTGAAATTTTTACGTAAAATGGAAGCCTGTTGGCATTATGTTCTAAAGAGGAACAGTTGGTTTATTGATTTTTCCAGTAGTGTCCGATTCTTGGAAACCAACAAACATGGCACCATTACATGGCCAAAATATTTATAAAAATGACTCTGCTAAGCTAAACAGATCTGTGGGATTTACTGCAAAAACTTAAAAATAAAAAAAAGAGGTAGGTACTTACCCTACCTGCCAGTCGTGCAAACATCATGTTTTGATCTTCTGCAGTGCCCATCTTCTCTCTCTCCACCTGCATCACAAAGCAAGAAAGTTTGGTCAGAGACCTACTTTTGTTGCTATTGTTGTTTTAGCAGCTTTCACGAAAGCAAACATCTAAATAATCTGTTTCTCTTAATGTAACAAAAATAAAGTCTATTCTACTTGAGGTTTGATTTTCTGATGGGCTAAAAGTGACAAGAAGCCAACAGAGGGCACAGATATTGGAGTTTCTGACCCCACAGCTTCTGCCAGCACAGTGGTTATCATCCTGCATATATTTTGAGGCAATGTACTTTTCAACTCCTAATATTCTAGATATTTACAGAAACTCACCAGTGTCACTACTAAACGTTTCAGCCTTTTATCATTCTACTCTATGCTACTTCCAACTCACTACCCCCAGGATAATTTTTTTTTTTTTTATAAAACCACTGTACATAGTGAATTATCTATTTTTTTTTTAAGGAGACAGGAAACCATCAAGACTCATGCAAGGGCCCCTAAGGAAGAGAAGACATGGCTTTGACTATGATCCTTTAATTAATACTATTACAATAAACTACATGTCAGTAATTTATTCTACTTATTAACAATTTTATTACTAAAAAAGAAGTTTTCTATTATCTGATGGAAACTTACAATGATCTTAGTATTCATATATGTAGATCCTTATTAAAAAGAAAAATGTTCGAATCTTACCAAGCTTGTAATTTACGACTCCCAGCGTTAAAACTAATGCTGTCCACATCATGTTACATTATTTCATAAAAGCAAATGCATTTCCTTCCCTCTGCTTTCTATCTGGCATGGATTTCTTCTAATTACTATCCCAGCATTTTACCAAAAACACCAACAGAACTCACACTATCAGGTGATCATAAAAACCACCAAAAGTTATATCCAATATATTAAAATTTACATGCATACACAAAACCAAAGAATGTCAAGAAAAATGCATTCATTCTTTGATAATATATCAAATAATTAACCTTAAATGGTAGTTATTCTTGTACATGATAAAATAAATCCAGAGATGATAAATCAGGATAGTTTGGTGCTTAGCCAATAATTTGGTTTTCTTCCTCTTCTGTACCAGCCAGTTTCACATGGTTTCACCTGACTGAACGCGCTGAGTGAGCAAGTGGCTAGAGTTGGAGACACCAGACAAAGGATCACTAGATGATCACATTTCACTGTTTCCAACTGTTTCATTCATTTCCTAAATGAATGTCATAACAAACAAACCTAAGTAAACCAGACAGACTCACCAGAGTTTTAAAGTCAAATTTATCATCATCATCAAAGTACTTCTGTCTCTGGCCATGTTTGTCGTGGGTGCTCACCTGCCAAATATTAGCATCTTAATAAGAAAACAATAAAGTAAAAATTTTTGCAAGAAACTTATAAGGTAATTTCCACTGCTCTGTTATGTCACCAGTCATACATTTTTCAATTAAAAAGGAAGAACAATCTTTACAAATATACAAATGAAAAATGGTGTTCATGTAATGCCATTTTGTATCTAGCCACACAGAAGAAATGATCTGATAATATTAAGGAACTCCTTATCACACCAAAGATAAATAAAGACCTATCATTATCACCATCAGCCTAGAATATTCCAAAGCAGCAGTTACAACCTTTTTTTTTAAAAAAAAGAAAAGATTTGCTCTCTCAGATTTGCAGAACCAAACTTTCGCATTTAAAACACAAAAATTAATGGTTGATGGGTGGTTTATAGGAATGCGTAATGTGCTTGATAATCATAGACAATCAAAGTAGAAAGCTTTTAAAATGTAAACGATTCTCCTTTAGTCTGTTTTTGAAAGCATTTACCCATATACCGCTTCCACAACCCAATTTAACAAAGAATATCTGCCTGAAAAACTACGTTTGGTGAAGAAACACTTCCTAATGTCTAGGCTTGAGTGTTTCTTAACTATCTCATATCCTCTAGTAATATACAGTGTGCCGCCACTACTATTGAAAAATCTCCATAAAACAATTTAAAAACTTCTAAACTAGACAACTGGAACTTCTTTAGTCTTTCTTCATGACCAAGATATATTACTGTACTAGTATACCTTTGAATTATCCACAAGATATTGATATTCTTTGAATAATGTAGCTCCATGACCAAACTGCATATTCAAGAAGACTAACGGTTTATGCAGGTAAAACTAGAATTGCTGACGTTTTACTATTTCTAATGTCATGTATCATGCCAAAGACCCCATTGATTTGAGACAAACTCTCACGTTACTGTTGATGTTTTAAAGTTCTATCTAAATCCCTTTTCTCTTCTACCATGGCCATTGTTACACTAGTATCTAGTTCATGTGATTAAATGAGTTCAGTCTGTCAAAGGCTAAGACATCAGCATTTAAGAACACTAAAGGTCATTTGCCATGTTAGACTAATCCACTAAATGGTTTAAATCAGGCATGACACCTTTGTGGTTGTTAACTCTACCATACGGTGCAGTGTTGACTAAGAATCTTATAATGTTTAATGTTATTAGCAATTCCAGCATCAATATTGTCTGGGAGGTGGATGACTGCACAACCATCTCCTATAATTTCCTGGTGTGCTTGCTCCTGACTGGAATTCATCAGCAGTGGAATGAAGCCCAGTCAGGTTTCTAATCCGAGACCTATCACCCCAAGGCCCCTGTTGCCCATGCGGTGATGCAAAATCAATAAACTATTGTGTTACCTCAGGTAGACGGCACAAATTTGAATGAGAATCACCAGTGAGACATTATGAAGTACACAGGCTAAAAGCACACTTGTTTTTTTTTTAAAAAAAAGGAAGAAGAACGCGAAGACTAAGCGCTACCATTTCTATATAATCTATGTCCAAATGAAGCTATGAATATCAATACCAATAGATTTTTCAAAAAATAAAAGCATAAAAACAGCTTTGATTTGTCAAAAAAAACAAAAAAAGGGGGGATGTTGGCTAAAATATTAAAATGCAATTAAAAAAAAAAAGTTTTGAAGTGATAGCACGACCCAGAAAAACTGATAGTATACTGGAAACATTCTGGCCATTAAACATCTTTTGTTTTGATAAATCCGAAGTATTTTAAGTTTACTGTGGTTTTTATTTCTCTTTCAGCTATAGAACCCCACAAAAAACCCGTAACACTTAAAAAAACTAACCTTAGAACCCCTTTTCCATAATTTTGCCCGCTACAATAGAGAAACCATACTTACAAATTTTTTTCTTTTGTTGCAACTCCGAGAGTCTGTGTGGTTAGGGCTGGCCAATGGCCAGGTCATGCCACTTCTGTTTGTCCTTGTCAACAAAATTTCCTCCTGTTTCCTGTCATCCTCCCTCCTCACTCCCTGGGCCGAGCTGCTTGGTGGATGCTGCTCTCTGGCCACACGTGCCAACTCTAACTCTGCCTTCAGTTTAGCAACCAGCTCCTGAAAGTCCAGAAGTAGCCACCAGCAAACAGTTCCAGGATAAGTTTAAGGGAATTCCAGAAATCCCAGTACTAACACAAAGGTTCTCCTCCCCCCCCCACCACCATTTTTTGGGCAAACATCACAACAACAACAAAAAACTTGATATCATCAAGGATGCTTGTTATTCTGCTCAAACCTTGAATCAAGTTTTTTTTTAGAGGTACAAATTTTTTTTTACCAAGCACAAACTGTACTGGCTTAGGATACACAGATCAAAATTACCACAACATGATCATGTTTAAACAACAAAATGGTTACTATTTACTTTTGCTTTCTAGAAATCTAATAGTAAATCTTAAAATATTTCCTTTTCTACCATTATCATACTTCTCTACTCATCTTACTGTTATAATAAACATCGCAGGCAGCCATAATGAATAAGGACTACTATGGTTTGAGACTTTACATTCACATGAATCTGAGATCAGCACTTGACACAGGAATAGAAAAATATCTGGTACTCTTAGAGCGCTGATCCCAAACCAGTCCTAGATCAGCAGTGTTGAAAAATACTAGCAAATGAAACTGGAAAGACTAAGAATTTGGAAATGATAGATTAGAAAGCACCATCAACTTAGGATACTTTAGAAAATCAATATAAATCAAACTTTTTTTTCTTTTTTAAACACAAAACAAACTGCAAGACAAACCTCATCTTCCATCAGTTCAGCCCGCAGGATTTTAGCTCCAAGCTCATTCATCTGTTGTTCTGTTAGCACCACAACTTCCTGCTTTTCCACTTCTGCTTCCACCTCTGACTCTGAGCTGCTACTTTCCAAGCTGCTACATGAATCTTCTAAATTAAATAAAATCTAGCAGTAGTTATGACAGTCAAAGTAGTCAGTCATAATACCTCCAACATAAGACTTTCTGTTGCACCAAATTTACTTTCAGACTTTTACACCATAAAAAGTCAGATAACAGAATTAGGTTGGGAGGGTTATGCTAATAGCCCTTAAAAAGGATCACATCAAAAAGCAAACAAACCTGATGAAAATCTTCTCTTTTGCATTTCTGGCTCCTTAACAGATTCAGCATTCACCCTCTCTTCATTTTCCACTGGTTTCTGGAAGCATTTTTTCTTCCATTTTGGAATGTAACCACTTGATTTTGAGAGTGAAGTGACTTGGCATCTTTCATTGTTCATTTCTCCAGGTTTCATAAACCGTCCCAACGTTTGCAGAGACTGGTGCCTCAAATCTGAAGAAGTGCTCTCACAGCACCTTTTTATGGAGTTCATTCTCGAACATCCTTCTGCATCCCCATATTTCTCCACTGAAACATTTTTTGTGTGTGTTAATCTCCTACCACCATCATTGTATCTCCCAGAAATTTTGCCATGGGAACGTTTATCTGAACTCTGCCTTTCATTAGTTTCATGCCTGTTGACCTGTCTCTCAGGATGCCTGGAATAATAATTTCTCTCTTGCAATCGCTCATCACTGCTTCGTGACTTCTCTGCTTCTTTCAGCATTGATTTGAGCTTTTTCAGAGACTGAAAAAAAAAAGAAAGAAAGAAATGAAATATATACATACATAAACTTTTTAACAATAAACTTAATACTAATAACAGATTGGAGTTTCTTGTTTATGTGTTTTCTAATTACTAAACTGGCTAACCAATAAATAATGCGAAAACAGAAGTGAACATTAAGCAGATAATTAATTTGTATGAAGAAAAAAAGAAAGATTAATTTAAATTATGAAAAAAATATGTATTTTTCGTGTGCCTATGAAATGTAATCTTCACCAACTAATCATGTGGATTTCCTCCCCATCTCAAAATGAAGAGTTCTAGTGGGAACTTTGCAGTAGATGTAAGTCAACTTCTGCAACTTTCTTTTTGCCTTTGCTTGGTTTAGGAAATGAATTTAGGGTGTTTATTAGACTATGCCAGCAGAGTTTTGAAGAAAAATGAAATGGTAACGATGAGAGAAATAAATGACACTTTTCAGTGATTACACTTGCATTTTATACAAAGGATAGGGAAGATTACCATGGATTAAAAAAAAAAAAAAAACATTTTTATGATTTAATTTTGCACAAAAGTTAGACTATTAAAAGAAACACCAACAGTTTGAGATTTACAGTAATATTTGTTACCTTGGTTGTTTAAAATATCATCATAGTCTTGGTTTTTAATATCTATAGAGTTTATGCAAAGTTTCTAATCTGAACTAAAGAAAGATATTTATTTTCAATATATTAAATCCAAACCTTAGTATAAACCATTGCATAATAATTATATACTGCATCATATTAGATAAACAAATTTGTAATACTGACTGAATTAGAGGATAATAACTCACAAAATAAATACAATAATTGAATATTAAAGGATGGAAGGAACCTGATCTTTGATATAATTAAATACTTTTTTAAAGATAAAATCAATAAATTTTAATTTATGCTCACTTACTGACATGTGGTTAGCTAGATAGAATTTTCACATCCAGATAGGTGAGAGGTAAAACCCCTTATAAATCTTAGGTTTTATCAATGTGTCAAATGAAAATCTCAATATTTGAGGTAGTAAAGTATGAATGACCTATCTGTGAATAGAAAGAGACTTCACAAGTTAGCAGTGGAAGGGAGACTTTTAAGGAAATAACTTAGAAGTTGCTTAAGTGCTGACACCGGCATGTGCTTTTAAAGAATATAGTTTTTACATTTTTAAAAATTAAAATACCATCAAAATGATCCACACATCCTGATATTGATATTCTAGAAATATTATTCTAAGCTGCTATTACCATAAAAACTATTTCAGAAAGAATATAGACCCCCCCAGAAATCCCTTGGCTTATATACTTACACCCCAGCGTTCTGCTGCCACTTCTTCTAGGCTGCGTCCTTCTTCTGCAGACTGCTCTGGCATCGCTTGTAAGCCCTTTGCAGCCAAGCGAGGCCAAAATCCGCAATCCTGCTTTTACTTGGTTCCACTTTCGTCTCTTGGTTCTCTTCAGGTAAACCATTCCCACCATATTTCCAGTAAGGGTTGAGTTCCCGTTCATGTTGCCCTGCCTAAAGAAAAGCAGCTGTTTATGCTTTTTTCCTTCTTTTTAAAAAGATATTTCTTGTGTTCTGTTCAAACTTGAGAAATCTTTATCAGCCCCCAACCTTTTTTTTTTTAGATGGGGATTAATAGTTAATACTATTTTTATTTTTAACATAATAACTCATATGCACAATTTAAATTTGAAAGTGAACCAAAATACAAAAATGGCAGGTAACATTCAAAACCAAGAAATGCCCAAGAATGAATAATCAGTGTGAACAAAAGAAACCATCAACATAAAACAGAAAATGTGCAAATTAAAAATATTTTAAAAATTTGTACATTAAAAAAAAAAAGAATTAATGGAGATGTCTAATGTATTTTTCATTTAATGATCCTTGAAAATTATAAACACAAATATTCAATAACTTTTAGTTTGTAGAAGACCTGCCCATAATTCATGGGAATTTTAGTAACAGGGGCTAAATGCTACCTACCCAGCTGATGTATGCAGCCAAACAGAACACACCTAGGATATTTTATTAAATGTCAGGCCTATCAGGAACTGGAACCTGATCCTTAAATGAAATTAAAAATCCAATTGGGTACTTATACTGAAAGAAAATTTTCAAATCCAAAAACAGATGCAAGTGAGAAGAAAAAAAGACTACTTACAAGAAGACTATCTGAATGGAGTGATAACCCAAATAAGGGTGACTTCTTGGATCTGTTATTAATGCTGGCTTATTAGGCTGCAGTCTCAACAAAACCTTACGCACACAAGCGTGAACAACAGAAACAGGAAAGCTGTGCAGATTTAGGCAAATCAGTGGTACATTAAAAGCCTCTGTGATATACATAAAAATTTCTCAGTGACAGTACACTCGAAAAGAAGAAAAATGTCCCATGAAAGTCCTGGTCTTTGATGCTAACCGGTGAAGCAACCAGTTAAAAAATTTTTTCTGGAGAAATTCCTGAATAATGGTTGAAGAGTGAGTTACAAATCACTGATTATACATATTATTCCTAAATGCTAGATATTACATAGTGCATTATATTAACTTAAAACACTACAAACTGACTTAACAAAAAAAAAACAAATAATAAAGATACAAAACTCCTGACAATTTCACATTCAAATTATGGACAGAAATGGAGATGAAATCCAATAAAATGTTCTTTGCTCTTATTTCAAACTCAGATCAATGGAATTAAATGCTAACCAGCCTGTGCAGAAATAATGATTAACTAACAGAAAAACAGCTGTGTCCTACTTAATGTATTTCCACAATGTAAACATGACATTTAGATGTTTAAAACAGAACCATAATGTCAAAATGCCAAAATTTCATTTACAAGAACACTGCACAGAAAACCACTAATTTGCTGTTGAGAAGTGGTTGGGCAACCCGCTCAGATGTAAACACAGGATCCATTCATCTCATAATCAAGATGAAAATCACTGCAACTGCAGATGTATACAGCCAGCCAGGTTAACAATGGAGGTTATCAAGCAAAAATTAAAACGACAAAATTACCTGTTCTACTTTTTCTTTATTAACACCAGCTTCTTTCTTCTCTCTCTCCTTAAGTTCTTGGCGAGTCACAGCTGGCACAAAGTCTGTGCAAGCTTCCATCCAACTGTCTCTCTGGAAACAATTTCAAATTATCATTTGTAATTCAGTAAAATAAATTCATCTACCTAGCTAGTATATGATAATCCCCAACAGAAAACTATATAATTATCCTTTAGCATTATAACAGCTAATTCAGCATAAGTAATTCTGTAATCAATCCAGATATAAACAGTCCAAACACCTCTACTCTGGTTGAAAATTAAATGAGTTAGTACATCAACTATTTTTTCTATAGCTAGTTTGGGTACTAGCTGTTATACTAAGGCCAGATTATAAACTAGCTCAAGTTACCTGATGGCTTTATTATTAGCAAAAATAGTAACATTAACAATAGAATAAATTAATTATTATAGTGAAACAAGTTTAAATGTCAAATTAATAAATATAAGTGGTGTATCTTGCATAAATTAAAATTACTTCATATAAGAGAGAGAGATCTATTTTTCTTGACAACATGACTGCCTTAAAATCTCTTTTCAAGATTCATTATTTGTATTAACTATAATGGATACCTCCAGATACGTTTAACAAAATCTGTGTCAAATTTTAAAAATAAAATTAACAAAAAGAATAATATAAATATGGTGACTGTCCTTTTTTTTAGTTTGAAAAATAAATTTAGTGTTGACAAATACAAAATTTGTTTGGTAATATTTGTTGGTTATCTTTTGTAATTGTTTTGCTTTTTTAAAAAACAAACAAAGTTATACAAATATATGCACACTGCATCTCCCTCTTTCTCTCCTTTTCCTTCATTTTATTTGTCTCCTTGCATTACCACCACCAATGTCTGACTAGAAATCATTCTTGCCTGTAGTGTTGGTCCTCTGATTATGCCAGGATCTGTAGATTTTTTTGTTGAAATGCCTGTTTTGTCAACTACCTTCTCAACCCATAATGGTTCAGCACCAGAATTCTGAAAATGATTGATAATTATTCATTTAAAATCATATTTGCTGGCCTTATGGTGGCAGATTAATTTTCACACAAATCAGATAATAGTTTATATATATGATAAAATTTCATAATAAACTGATGTCACTTAACATTTTTTCAGTATTTAATGAATAAACTAATTTTACCTGGAATAAAAAGAAACTGGTAAGATTTATAAATATGAAAAAACTTAAAAAACAAAAAAAATTATTTTAAACTTCCTTTCCATTAAAATACCTCATAGAATAAATATCACTATACATTTATGTTGATTTTCTAAGTCAGGGATTCCCAACCGGTGGGTCGCGTAGCCGTGCTAAAAGTGGCTTGGGATAATATTAATTTCAACTCATCAATTACATGTTTTATGCTCTTACATTTTTTTGTTTTTGTTTCAGTGCAAAAAAACGTGTGTTACAGCGGTTCAATGTCATTAGATGATATTGGGGGTGTCTGTATGCGTGCCTGTGTGAATGTGTATGTGTATCTGCAAGTGTATGTATGTGTCTGTACTAGCGAGTATGTGAGTGTATGCGCATGTACATATGCTTGAGTGTCTGTTTAGCTGTGCTTAAGCATGTGTGTTCAGTTACTCGTAGTGCTGTAGCATGTCCCGTGTATGTGTGCGCGCGCTGTCGACACGTGAGTCGCATGCTGATCACGAAGTCCTTCTTTTCTACACAGCAGTACGTTGGTTATCGAAAGGGAACGTTGTTAATCATGTCTTCAAGATGAAAGATGAAATAAAGCTATTCCTGGGGGTTCAAGAAAAGAAAGATCTTGTAGCTCACTTCGAAGATGAAGCATGGAATAAAAGGGTTGCGTACCTTGCCGACATTTTCGACCAGCTGAACAAGCTAAATTTGAAGCTTCAAGGAAGTGAAACACATTCTCCTTTTTCAAGATAGTCTCCGGGCCTTTGTTTCCAAACTGCAGAACTGGCGTCGGAAAACCAATCTTGGAAACATCGCTATGTTTGAAAACCTTTGTGGAGTGATGGAAGAGTCTCAGGTCCAACTGGATCAGTTCCTCAAGGATGAGATTACTGAACATCTTCAGTCTCTAGAAGAGGAATTCCAGCGATACTTTCCTGAGCTATCAGAGGAACAGGAGGCCCTGGTAAGGAACCCATTTTGTACTGCACTTGATGTATCCAGCATCCCAGATGAGATCCAAGATGAATTTCTGGATCTAAGGAACAACTCTCCAGCTCGTGATCTCTTCAAGGTGAAATCGGTGACTCAGTTCTGGTGCGCTATGTATCAGTCATAATCCAAAGTCAGTATGATAGCCTTACGTGTCCTTCTTCAATTTGCTTCTACCTACCTCTGTGAAGCAGGATTTTCAACTCTTGTCAATATAAAAACGAAGAATAGGAACAGATTAGATGTTGGAGATGACATGAGACTGGCTCTAACAAACACTCTGCCACGAATTTCAAGGCTTGCCACTCAAATGCAACATCAGGCATCCCACTATCTGGGCTGGATAGCTGTTGAAACCTATGTTGATATTATTGTAAGAATAATTGTGTTCTTTTTGTGAATTAAGGTTGGATCAATGTTGTGATTTAGTTTGCTAATAAATAATTACAGGATTCTTAAATAAATTTGTTGTTAGATGTTTCTTTCCCTCTACTTCACAGAAAATAAAATGTAAATCAAGCTGCTGATAGTAGGGGGTCGCGTGGGTTTCAAGTTTTTGGGTAAGGGGTCGCGTGGGTTTCAAGTTTTTGGGTAAGGGGTCGCGAGTGCAAAAAACGTTGGGAACCACTGTTCTAAGTCTTTGACTCTAAAGTAAAGTGTGTTCAAAAAAAAGGGGGGGGAGCAAAATGTAAATACATGGTTTTAATGTTGAAGAAAGTTACTAAAGCATATACTTGATATTCCATTCTTCAAGTACTCTTAGCATGCAATTTCATAGGATCTCAAGAAGTCAAAGTTGCAGATTTTGAATGTTAAAGAAAAAATTTTAATATACAATGGATTCCACTTATTTATCTTACTGAATGCAATATACATTTAAATAAGAAGACTAAATCCTACACTTAAGGATATCCTGGACTCTTTGTTTCAATGAGAAGCTGTGCCCCATAAGAGTTCATAACTAAGATGTGGTCCTTACCGAACTTGAATCACTTTCATATGTCTTTTTCTTTCCTTCCCTTTTCTTTTTCTTTAATTTTTTGTGTTTCTTGGATTTAGACTTTTTAATTTCCTGTATAAATTATATGGGTATTTTTCAGTAGTTGTAGATTCAAACAAACAACAGAAATATAGTGAAATAATACTAATCTAAGCACATGAGAAACTCAATTAAAAAGAAAAATAGAAACTTTTAGAACTGATAGATTCACATTAATTTTCATTTAATATATATCATGAGTATTGAGACAAAGTCTTCAGAATTTTTCTCTGAGAAGAAATTCACAATGAAAATCTTTAAAATGATTTTTAAAGGAAATTAAATTGAAGGTAAGTTGTGAGTTGAATGAAAGCAATTTAATCTTTACAGTTCAGTGAAGTACATCAACTTTAAATTTTCTATAAACAATCTATCAGAATAAATTTGTATGCAAACCATAAAACTTAAATAACAATGAAAGTCAAAAGGCAAAGTTTTTTCTTGGATTTAGATAAATTTGGCAAAATTTTTAACAAGCAAGTGAACAAATCAACACTTTTTTCAGCAGAATTCATACATTTAATTATTTTTTATACATACTACCATAAAAATAAACCACACTGCATTAAGAAAACAAACATTATGCTCCTTGATTTTAATACTGCCAATGCAAGAATATCCGAGTTTTACTTATATAAAGACCTTAAGACAAAAAGATTGGCTTTTACATCTTGTGCATACTGATGAAAATAAGGAAAATTCTGTTTGTAAACTAATTAATATAAACAAGTAAAAGTTTGACATCTATAATAGTCTAAATATGATGGAAGTATTATAATATACAGACTGTATCCAGATACCCTGAAGATTAGTTTAAAAAAGAAAAAAAAGGCCACATTTTTTTCAGATGAAAAGTTGTAAAACTAATCATTTCAAATATTACCTAAATAGAATATTTTCACAAGCTTATTGATATGTATCTTAATACAAAATATTTTTAAAACATAAGGTATAAATTAAAAGACAGATGTCACAAATACCTTCTGCTCTTTGTCTAATCTTTCCAGAACCATTGGTAACATCCATGTATCTTCACCCCGTAATTTTGCCAGCTCTTCTTCTTTCTTCTTTTTCTCATACTTCCTTTTTGCCTGATGAGATGAAGTTATGAAAAGGTGAGTAAACTAGGGCTTCCTTATTTGGAAGGTAAATGCAACAATTTCATGTTAGCATCTGAAACTATGTTGGAATAAAAATCCCAAGACAGAAACTTACATGGCAAGTAAACATTTCCGACCAGTTTTTATTTTAGATCTTATTAAGTTTATTTTAATATAAAAAAAACGCCAACACTGATTCTTTAATTAAGTTGAACTAGTCTGTCATTGACACTGCCAGGTTCCAAACATGGGACCCCCCCCAAGATAAACTTAATACACTTAAGAATGGATAGAGTTTGCTACGTTCAGTACTTAACAACAATGAGGTTTTACCTTTCTTATAACTTTCTCAAACCATACTGGAGTCAAAATTACAAATCTTGGAGGAACATAACGAACGGTAGCTGATCTTTAATGTGGAGTTCGCCACCGTCCAATTCAGCATAAACTGTACAATCCAATGGTTATCGTTCAGGTCAACAGGCGGAATTCAAGCTAAAACAATTATATATATATGTGTGAAGAGAGAGGGAGAGAGAACGTCCACCTACTTTCTCCAAGGCTTTTTCCCTCGCGTTTTGTCGATCTCTTCGATTTTCTTCCAACAATTGCGAACTTTGGAAAGCGATACCCTCCATCTTGATTATTTACCTTGGCGAGTCTGTTTCCGGTAGTGAAATTTTACGACACTGGCCAGGCTCGGCACCGAACGTCCGAAGGCAGAAATGTTGTTATAACAACCAAAAAAAAAGAAACAAACACCAGCGGGTTTCCCCCAAAAGGAATCGGATTTCACAGCGGACGAAGCCGAATATAAATAAGACCCCCCCCACCTCCATCACGTGTATCGGAAGTGAGGCGGTTTCAAGCGCGATGTGACGAAAGAGAGAGAGAGAGAGAGCCTCGGGGTAGGAGGAAGAGGCGGAGCCGATGAGCGACCGCGACTTTTCATGTCCGAAAAGATGGTGAAGTTTAACTACGTCGTGGACGAAGTCGTCCTCTGCTTTGAGCCGGATTCCACGAAGGCGAGGGTCCTGTACGATGCCAAGGTTAGTAGAAAACAGGGAAGCCCCCCGACTCTCCCCACCCACCCAGTTCCGTCGTCTCCTCCTGGCTCCGACATCGCCGGACGGCTGGTCGACACGCCCTCATCATCATCATCATCATCATCATCCTCCTCCTCTCCCTCCCGCTTACCTGCCCCCGTCCGATCACCTGGCCGGGGGTTTTTAATTAACGAGAAGACAATAGGCTATCACGAAAACAAAGGTAAACAGCAGCAGCGTCCGTCTGTTGCTGACAGCTCGGTACCTGCCCCAGTCTATTGTTCTCGAGTGTTGTTTGAATTAATAGGTTCATTATTTTCCTCCTCTCCCCTCCCCTCCCCTGTTTTGTTTGTTGTTTGTTTGTTTGTTTCATTTCATGGCGATGACGAAAAGAGGTTGCAGAGTTTATCTCCCCCCCCCGAACATCCGATCCAAACCACCCCCTTTTCCATTAAAAGTCCCCTCCCCCCCTGTTTTTTACTCGTTTATTAATTAATTATTCAAGCCTCCTAGCATAGAAGACTAGGAACAACACCTGGCATTGCCCCCGTCATTCTTATGCTAAGCAGGCATTGTACTGGGGAAGAGGCCTCAGGGGAATCGCCCTCAGGCTGGACCCCTTTTAAGGGAAGCCATTGTTCGATGGCAGCGCTCCGTAAACATCCGTGAGATCTGCGAAATGAGGGGGGGGGTGGTTGTTGTTGTTGTTGTTGTCGTCGCTTTCTCACGATACTATGGAAATGTTCTCTATTATCATTTACCGGATAGAAAGAGGGACGGTTCTGACTCCTACCTGAGCAGCAGAAATTAAAAAAAAAAACAAACCAGGGGCTATTTTTTTGGAAGAAAAGGTTTGGGGGGGATGGAGCTTGAGAGCTAAAGCATCTGTAACCCTAACCACCTCTTTTCATAGGCATTTTGATTTCCATGGTAACGAATTTTCAAAAGCTGTTGGCAGGTGAGCAGACAGTACATCATCTTGAGATGAATCTCATGCTTGATGGAAGAAAAGTGGATGGGGAGGGGAAGGAGATCTGGCCTAGAGGGCTGAAGAAGACATACAAGGAAATGTTATGAGGGGGACATCGAATGTGGTATAAAATATTATTATTATTATTTTTTAAATAACATTTATTGATATTTAAGTTGGGAAAAAAATAACAACAACAAACTTATCGCATCAGTGGGGTTCTGAAGATGGCTGTGGCAGTAGAATCTGGACTCGAGTTAATTAAAAGTGAAATTGTTTGCTCGGTCATTTCAGAGAGGCCCTCGCACAGGTAGGAAATATAAAAGGAAAGGCTATATGTTGGTGGGTTTTTTTTTTTTTTTTCCCCCCTGGCCAGTCTTTATTTTCTGATCATTGCTGAAGAAAAAGTCAAACTGACGAACATGTGGGGGTTGTCTCTCTCTGTTTTTTTTTTAGCTTTACTTTGGAAAAAAAAAAGAGGCGAGGCAAAAAGGCTGGCATGAATATAACAATGATGCTTGTCTTTATTTATTATGATTTTTTTATTAGAAAAATTAAATGCTCTAAAGTTTGTAATATTTACTAGGAAAAAAGGTGAGTTAAAAATAGCATAATGTGGTGATAATTTATCAAAACTGATGCATCTTTGGCATTAATGAATTTTTTCTTGGTGGGGTGGAGCTCCCTAGACTAAGAATTCTGTGCTTCATTTATGGAGGAAAAAGTCACCTGTGGTTCCATTTTTGGTGACACCACTTTTGTTGAGTTTTATTTACAGTGATAGATGGATACTTTCAAGTTTAAATTACACTCTTTTTCTCTTATTTAAGAATCCAGGAGGAGATAACCTGTTAGTGTTTAGTTGATTAGTTTCAGGAAGGAGAATTGACCCTCTGTATGATTCTTGAATTAATTAAAGCTCTATTAGCTTACACTTGGTGCCTTATTAATAATTCTCTTACTAAAAATAAGTGTTGTGATTATTTCCTGCTGGAATCTTAGCTAATTTGCAGTTGTAACTCGCAGTAAACTTAGTACATAAAGATAACATTTGTCACTGTCCACTTGTTTGAAACTAGTATAAGTCTCTTAAAGTCTAAAATTCAAACTTGGTAGAGCTAATATCTATAATTGTTCAACTTCAAATGGTTAAGATCTAGAAACTTTTTAGTAAATCTATGCTGAAGTGTTTTTAATAAATCTATCTTTTCAAATAATAACTCCTTCCCTGCAGAGCATATTTATGATGTTGATGAACCAGGGACTTTTACAGTGAAACTAAAACTTTTATTAGGGATTAATATTCATTTAGACTGTCAAAACTCTTTTTATTTTTAAAAAAATTTGCTTTTTAGCACACGTTTGCTTTTTGGGGTCTTAAAATAAAGCAGTAAAGCAACATTTTAAACCCAATATCTGATTACAGTAAAACTCAATGTCATCCATCTATATGACTTGCCATCCTTAGGGTCATAAAAAACCATGCATTGTCTAACAAAAAAAAATAATCTGGTTTAAGATATGTTAATTTGATACTGTGCTAAATCGGTATTTTAAGAGAGAGAGAGAGAGAACTGTCCTGAATAATCATATACCTTTGCTTATGAACAAGAAAGACCCACATAGTGATCTATTTGTCATACCTGAAGGAATGGTATGTAACAGGTGTGCCATGGAACTAAGACTATTTACCTTTTGAAGACTGTAACCTTACATAAATGTAAAGAGTTCATTAATTACTTGGCATCTGTTGAGCCTGATATGATATTTTATTTTTTCTAGATATCTGTTAAATTAAACTTTTATCTCTCTTACTCAGTTAGCCATTTTTTAAAATTTTTTTCCTCTATTAAAAAACAAATTAAAACTCAAAGTGAAATAAAAATGTGTGAAAATTTGTATAAGAATTCTCATAATTTGTCTTTTTTAGGTCCTAGAAACAGCTTACTTGAGAGACAGAAATGGGCATAAACAGCCTGCTTACAAGATACATTTCCATGGCTGGAACAGCAGGTACATTATTTATTATAGCTAGCTAACTTTTCATTGGTGGATGGAGGTTTTTTAAAACTTGGCAAACTTCAGAAGTAATTTCCTGAATTAGCAAATGCTTGAATAGAAAACTTCATTTAGACAGGAATCGTTGTTACAAGCATCACAGTTCACACATGTGCACTTTAAAATGGAATATTCAACCACTTATTAACCGTTATCCTGTTAATCCTTTAACCAGCATTATCTGGGGGATTTTTTTTAAAAAAAACTTTTACAAATTAGTTGCTTAAACAGACAGATTTTGAAATGCTTGGAAGTTTCAAGGTAGCAAAGCAATACATTTGTTAAGAGTTTGATCATTTGCTTATTTTGTCTCTATTTTTAAAAAAAATCTTATATTGAAATGTAAATAATTTGGCTGCTTCAGAGATTCAGGGTATTGTTTATATTCATACTTTTAATTAGACTGTTAATGATATAGTGTTGAGGCTGCGTTTTAATGTGAGGATGTTTTCATGCTGTTGACCGCCATTTAAAAGTTGGCATTTGATTTCAAACTGTAGTGGGTCTCCAGAACTTCCATGGCTATGTTTATCAGCATCCTCACACGATTGATGGAGAAGCTTTGTTTTAATTGTTACGTGTTTTTTTTTTTTTTTGGTTTGTTTAATATGTTCAAACTTGTGTGTGCGAGAGAGAGAGAGATTTAATATGTAATAAAAAAAAAATATAGTTATCTGGATATTTGACAGATAAATGCAAACACATTTGTAAAACTTTTCTTGTACCTTGGCATCTAGGATAAAAACCGCAAATAACCTTGATTTTTTTCTCGTCCCTAGCGTACACTCCAGCAAGGCAAGGCTAAGTCTATGCCACACCCTAGCCCTTTCTTCCTAGCTGCTTAAATCCTTGCCTTGGATTAAGAATGGATTTATTCATTAGAAAGCCTTGTATATTGCTAATCTTTTTGAGGATACTTTGCTAATTTGCATTAGAATTTGCATTTTCAGCTGGGATCGAACTGTTGGTGAAGTTTATATTTTAAAAAGTACAGAAGAAAACAGGTCACTGATGAGGAAACTGGCTGAAACAGCAAAGAATTAGTAAGTCATTAATTTTTCTAATTTTAAAATTTTAACCATTTGAAGATGGACACCTGGAAGTGGTACAAAACAACTGTTTTACCATCATGTTGCTTTATTGAAAGGTCATTTCTGATTGCTCCACGTTATTTATAGGGAACTATTCGGCAGGCTCTTTTATGAGGCCAATGGATTGGCTGTTGCCTTTTTCGCTTACCAGCTTTGGCTTGATTGATTGGCCCTGTTGCTTTTAGAGGTTTAAAAGAATTGAAGAATTTTAAAACAGGAATGAGGTATTTGTGTTTAACATCCAACTTTTGAGAGGTTTTACTAGTTATCTTAGCATCTGGGTTGGTCAAAATGAATACTCCTGTTTTTTTAAGCCCTGTATTTTTCTCTTCTAAAATTAAAAAAAAAAAAAAAAAATTATGCTTCATGAAAACTGCTGAGACCTTTTGTATGCAGAACCTGCTCAGATATTTGGACCTCATCAGGGCCACTTTGATTATCAGCATTGCCATAACAATGTGGCTTTGTCATAGCAGCCAGGCACAATGGTTTAGAGTGTGCAGGAACTCTATATTAACTTTTCTATTACAGGCAAGCAGTAGTTTTCTTTCTAGTGCATATACATGAAGTAAGTTTAATAGAAAGCAAAACAACCAGACTAGATAACAGTTTGTAGCTGATTCGCTGGTGGTAATATACAGCCACAAGTTTATGATCATGCCTTAATGTTTTATGATCACTGTTGTTTACTAAATAAAATTGAGAGGAAACTTAAGTCTGTGAGGAAGCACTACATATTCTTTAAATGTTGGGGGTTTTTAAAATCACTTCATTGTTACAACTACTGGATGTTGACTTAGAACTGTTTGCTTTTCATGATTCCATCTTTTAAATCCATAGCAGCTTTCTGTTGTTACATTATAACTTGCAGCTAGCGAGCTCTTCTGGTAGTTAAGAGTGATTTCTTTAGCTGCATATAGTTTCTATGGTGGTTGTGTGTTATGATATTAGGTTTTGTGGACAGTTACAGTTGGTAGTGGAAACACTTTAATTTAATGTTGCTGCACCATATTGTATCTAGACACAAAAGGTCTGGCATTTGTCGTTTTTTTTTTTTATATTAGTGGAATCAAAGGACTTTTATACAAAACCATTTTAAGTGGGTAGATTAATGTTTTTGAGTACTGTCTGCTGTAAACAAAACGTTAATGCTAGAGAGGAGTGTTTTGGAGGGGTCCTTTCGACAATTTTAGAAATCTGCTCTTTTTAACTGTTTTTACCTCTTCAGTGAAAAGCCAATCTCCACAATTTTCTCACGTTCAAGAGTTTTAATTTGGTTTGTTTTTAGCAGGCAGAATAAGACAAGAAAGAAAAAGATAGATGACCTTTTAGCTAAAGCTTTTCACGGTCAAACCCCCATATTTGAGAGTGGATCTGACTCTGAGGAGGAACACAGAGGGGACAGGCCGGATCAGGACCTGAGCAATAGCCATGAGGTGGGTGACAGGTGTTCTAATGAACGGATCAGTGTTTTAATGAATTTCTTCATGTGATTAAATTATTTTAAAAAAATTATAGAACATGTATTCTATGAAATAGAATTTGAATTATGGCATGGCATTCTCAAATCTGAACTTTTAATTTCTTTAGTAATTGCTAACTGTAATCTCAGCTTTCACTTTTTTTAATGACTGTAAAGTTTCAGGGCCATGGACTTTTCTTTATTATTAGAAGGCAGTTTGAAAACGTGATGCAAAGACACTAAAATCAATTCAACTTTCTTATTTTTTTTGCCAATCGAACAGCAGACAATTTGATGTCATGACTTCAGCGGCCTCACACGTCTGAGTCTTAATCAGTGGCTGCTGGATTAGCAAGTGATTGAATTTTTTTTCTTTTCAAATTCAAACTTTTACCACACTAGATTTTTTTTTTTACATTGAAATATCCTCTGCTTGATGAATTATGGTCACTAGAGTGCATGCACATGTGTGTACATACTGACATTTAAAATCATAACTCCACTGTACAAAAACATCTGCTTCTTGCTTTTCAACACTTCAGTGGGTTTTTATAAATCATGTACCTGAACATAAAAACCATAGATTGTTGTTGTTATACTTAAAGCTGTTTGCATAATTCTAGATCCAGTAAGTTATTTCTATGAATGTTAAATTAACACCATGCTCTCAGTATGAACTGAATTTATCACTCATTGTATGCTATTTGTCACTACTAATGTGTATAATTGTTGCCTCCTGGTTTTTGTATAAATGTTAATGGGCTTCATTATTAATGACTGCTATTGCTTTGTTTGGAAGATCAAAAAAGAACCTAAAATGAATAAGGACGTTAATTATTGGCTTTCTAGAGCTGATTACTTTAAAGGAAAATTGTTGAGTAAGTTGGAGTTACATGGAGTGGTATGTAAACAGCCATTTATAGAATGAAGTTGGCTGTATTAATCATAAACTTGAAAGGCTTAGAGAGGGAAAAATCCAGAGAACCCTGAGATAGGGCTTGCTTAAGACTTTCAAACCAATAAACTTTCTTCACAGATGGTCAGTCAATTGCTGATCTTGACTTTCTTTTGCCACAGTAAACATCTGAACTTCTATCACTAGAAGATGGTTAAGAGTTTGGACTGACTGCTGAATAGCAGCCAGAAAGCTCTTGCTAAGACAAAAAGAAAAGAAAAACTTTACTAGAGGCAGTGCTGCCATGTATTGTAGTTGAATAAGAGCAGGTTTCGAGTGATGGCAGTATGTTAGAAGAAAGGCCAGGGGAAAGTGTAAGGGGAGCTGCATTTGTCTTATAACTAAGTGTTGATGGATCTGTGAAGGTATGGAGTTCTCATGGTTATTCAGCAGGTGATTTGATAAAAAATGTATGACATGTTGACAAAACAGATCACAAAACTCTGGAATGCCATACAATTTCTTCAGGGAATAGTTTCATAGCTGATAGGCTTATAATACAAAATATTATGTTCCAAAGCACACTGCAATGTCTTGTAGGAAAGAGAGTCAGGAAGTAAAACCTTTCCTTTTTTTTTAATTTTGGTCAACTCTGTCTCCAGGTCTAACCCCCCCATTAAACTGTTAGAGGAACTAGATCAAAGAGCCAAGCATTTATGAAACTACTTTGGAGAATGATGAGGGTTACTTACAAGGAAATATTTTGAGAGGTTACAGAGCAACACTTCCAAAATGTATGCAGCAGGCGTTCACAGGAAAGGGATTTTTTTTTTTTATGCTGGGTACATTATTAGGTAACATTTCAGCTACTGATATTAAAGGTGTGGTTGCTTAACACAATGAAAAAAAAATTCATGAACTTGTTTTATTTTTGGCCTTCAAAATAGGATCAGAAAAGAAAGAAAATAGTTTTAAAAATTTAATTAATATTAAAAATAACACCTCAAAAGAACATTCTGTAGTGATTTGTATTTATTTATTCTAGAAGTAGTTTTATAAACATGTATTTTTCTAGACTAATACATTTCCATTAAAACTAAAGTGTTGGATAGGACATCCTAAAAAGTATTTGACATACAAAAATGTATATTTTAAAAATCTCTTGTTACCTTGAGTCTGGTTGTTTAATAAATACTTCTACTCTTGTGTGTTGGGTTTCAGTTTGACAGAGAACCCATTATTGAAATAGTCATTCCAGATGTTCTGAAAAACAGGCTAAAAGATGATTTCTGTGCAATCAACCAAAAAAGGAAGGTGAGTTTAGATTACTTGATTCTTAACTTCACTATCATTTTTATTAACAGGACAATAATTTGCAATGATGACTCTTTAATGTGAAAATGAGTTGATGCATGACCTGGATGGTTAATTTTTCACCATTAGTTCAAAGATCATCAGTGGTAAATTCATCTTCGGTAAATGATGTACTGGTCATCAGATTAATAGAATTCAAAGCCTAATGACAGTTTGTCTCTGGTTTTATTTCTAAGTTGTTTTTGATTGCTTGATTGTAAAGTACTTCCAACAACTTTACACTTACTTTTCATCTAATTGTGCTAGCACAGGATCACTTAAGCCACATGTAATTCTTACAAAATCTAAAACTACGTAGCAAGCATATAAAGTTAGCATAAACGACTAAGCCTATTGTAAACCAAACCAAATTATATAATGGAGTACAAGGCTGCACAGAGGGAAAGATTGATTTACCTTCGTTGCTAGCTGGTTAAACAGAGAGATGATTTATGACTGTACCATTTAAACTGATGTTTCTTTTCATTTGAAGATGGATTCAACTAATTATTTACCAAATAACAATTTTACTGGTATATTATTTGAAATTAGACAAAACTTGCTATCTTAACATTACTTCAGCCATGTAATTTAGAGCTAAATTCTCCTTAATGGACCAACATCTTACTAGTCTCCAGTCAACACCAGTTTTCCCTGCAGTAATTAGGCAGCTTTATGGAATTTGCATGGCCACTTGAAATCTGGAGTTTGGACTTATTCTTTGAGGGATGAAAGTAAGTTTTATTTTAGTTGGAAGAAACATTTATTTTCATAAATGGATATAACTTCAGTTATTTCTTAAAACCATAAATATGGTGAATATTAAAAAAGCACAAGAAAACACTTACCAGAAAACATTAAGCAACAGATTTTCAGAGATGGGTGTTTATGCTGAAAGCATCCAATCAATCTATCTTTTTTTACCTGGATTTTTCTAGGCTAAGTGGCCATTCTTGCTGTCTGAGTCTGGTTTTTATGCTGATAATTTAGAAAACCTTTCCACCGTGCAACACTATGTAAAATATTAAGTTCCACTAATTACTTTAGCTTGTTTAGCTATCAAATCAGTCTGGCAGCTGAAGTAATATACCGAAAGAAAATACAATACAAAACTTAGCCAAAAAGAAAGAGAAAGTTTGATAGCAAAAGATTCAGCCTTGATCTTTCATTGAAGACTGGCAGACATTTCAGACTTCTGCTTGTAGGCTTTTTAGTGTTGCATTATGGGATAATTTTCTAAATGATCAGTAGATAGAAATCAGATTTAGATTTGCCTGAGAAAAATATTTGTCAGTTCTGATTGATCTTTTGACTTGTCAGATTAACTTTATGCTTTGTGCCATAAAGACTTACCAGAAACCATTGACCTTCCATCAGACAAAAATTGGTTGCTCAACCTTGGGTAACTCACTTATGTCCAAGCACAAAGAAGTGGCAAAATCCTGATTCCCAGCTGTTTGTTGTTTTTTTTCTCCTCCTCACTGTTGTTCTCTTCACTTTAGGATTTGGTATGAGATTTCAGATGTGCCATGGCAATGAATTTTCATTTTGCAGCTTTTGAAGCTTCCAGCAGAACCAAATGTGATATCTGTCCTCGAAGGTTTTGTCAGGAGTTTCTCCATGAATGTCTTGTGTGGGATATCAGAGAAGCTCAGTAGTGGGAGTGGCTCTGAAAGAAGGTAGGTCCCTCTTGGCTGTGTGGGTTGTATTATTTTACTTTAGAAATGAGGATTTGCAGCATTTGAGGTAAGTTTTCACTGGCTAAGAACAATCTTGTTGTGCCTGGGTCTGAAATCTTGTATTTATCTGAGAGAAAGAGAAAACCGGAAATAATTGGTGTATGATGAGTAAGAATAGATAAAAGGCCGTTGATAAGTTTTAACTCTACTTTTCACTATTCCAGAGTTTCTCTGGTTTGATTTTCATTGCTTTAATTCAACAAGAATGTGACATATTTATTGTTCTGTATGCCTTTTCCCAGTAGAAATGTTTTATTTCTATCCAAGCACATCATTTAGCATTTATAATGGTCGGAAGTAGTTAGACCCTCTTAGCATTCACTTGCTACTGTAGGTCAGGTTGTACATCGGTATCTCTGTTTGATCATTTTGATCCCATACATGTCCAGGCCATGCTATTGTGGTGGTTAGATTTTTCCTCTGGTGCGTGCACCACATCCAGCCAATTTGGCACAGATTTCTTCCCACTGTGTTCTGGAGTAGATTCTTTTTCTGCTTGCTTGGGATGCCACACTACCAGATGTGCAAACTTTTACGATTTAGGTGTAATTTTTCAGATTTTTTTCTTCTCTAAAATTTATGCCTGTATTTATAATTTTTATGCAAAATTCTTGAAAATTTTGGGTCAATGAAGAAAATTCTGGAAGTAATGCACTGCTCTCTGCTTTGCATCTTTCAAGCACTTGAAACAGTAGATTAAAAAAGAGTGTAAGTAATCTACACTAGGGCATTTTAACGTGTATCTCTCTGCTTTTTTTTTAAAAAACATGTATAATCCTGTGTGTTCCGGTTTTTCTATACACCCTGTAGTAAACATCTAGTTGTGAGTGAATTATTATAAATTCCTGACATCCACTGATTATTAGAGTAAAATGGCTGAAGAAACAGGGTTCTGGTTGATCCCCGATGGATCCAACAAAGAAAAAGGTTTATAGCAAACGGAGCCCTTAATCAGTAGTACTGTGATTAGTAAGTATTATTGAAACATCATTAGTAGCGAAATCATTTCTCTCTTGCAGTTTTCCCGTGTCCCAGCAGGGATTAGTTAGTGTCTTTTTTTTTGGCGGAGGTAGGGATCATCACAAGGTAATGTTGGCAGGTCGACACTGCTTGCATCCTACAGTGAGCACGAGGCTTGTTGTTGAAAGATAGCAATGTGTTACGAGCCTGATTGTCTGTGATTACACCTCGACAAAGAATCATGACACCTTAAAACTTGGATCGATTTTGGGGACGTTCTACAAGTTAATAGTTAAAAATCAGACATGCATAGATAACAAATACGTGGCTGTAGGTAAACTTCTGAACTGGCAGTTAAATAGAATAAATGCATTAATGCTGTGCACTACAAAATTGGTTTTTGCTTACATTGTTTATATAACAGAATGGCTTGGTTTACCATCCATGTTTGTCCAGAAATACAGATTATCAGATTGTTTGAACTTTAATAGGTATAAGTGTTAGTTTTCTTAGATTACTGTATTTAGGGTGTGATTGCATTTGTTTCTTCATTAAGGGCGGGTGCTCTTACAGGCTAAATTAATGATTTGTTTTAAAATGGATTGGTTTGTTGGAAAATTAATTTAAGACTACTTCATGTTGCATAATAATAATATGAATTTATTTGTAAATTGAAAGTACTAGGCTTGTGCTTCACTTTCATTTTGTTTAAATTTTTTTTTGGTACATTTTGTATAAGTTCCTGTTTTCATTTCTTTTAAAATTAATTTTTAGTAATTTATCTTTTATTAGACTTCCTTTGTCTTACATTAGAATGGTTGTTTTTATTTATTTTTGTGTATGTATGTGCGTGTATATTTCCTTGCAGCATTCCATTGTGCAAAGAAGTAGCAGATGGCATCAGAATATGTTTTGATTTTACCCTACCATTGGTGCTTCTGTACAGTACTGAAAGGGATCAGTATTCAAAAGTAATGACAAACTGCAAACGTATCCAGCTGAAAAAAAACAGGTAATTTGGATCTGTCAAGTTAGCAATTTTGTGATATTGTTAGGTGAATAGTGGACGTACAACAGCATTTACAGTTTTTTTTGTTTTGATATTTGTGTATACATTTATATCATAGTGATGCCTGAAAACTTCAATAACTTTGCTTTGGCATGCTAAACTCATCTTTAACAGGTTATCAAGGTAAATATCAGTAAAATGCCATGCTGTTATTTGTTAATATGCACGCATGTATTTTTCTTATTGCAGTTCTGAAGTACCAGATTCTCCATCTGGCTACTTGTCAGCAAGCAGACATGCAGTTTCTAAACCGCTGCTAGATGAGCCAGCCCCAAAGTTGACTAAGGTTTCTTTCAAATCGCCAGAGGTTCAATCAAAGCGGATTACCCGGCAAGCATCGGCTGAAAGTAGTTATCAAGCTCAGGACTTGACAAAACCCAATCGATGCATCTCACAGAATGCCCATAATCTTTCAAAGTTGCATGCTTCGGAACTCAAACGTAAGGAGCTGGGCAGGCGCTGTCAGGGTGTGAACGCTAATAATAGCACTTCCAAGTCTGAACAGGGGGAGGGACTGCGAGTGGAAAGCATTTTATCATCTTGCATCACATTGCCGCCACCACCCTTACTTGTTTCAAATTCAGGGCAATGTTCTTTTCGACAAGCTGCTGGACTGGCAAGTTCTCAACACTGTTCATCTCCTGTTGGGATAGAGGATGAGCTATGCAATAAACCTGGGGATGAGGATATAACTGGTGTGTTGTCATGGAAACTGCTGCCTCAAGAGATCTGCAAACAGTCTCCTCCCCTGCCGTCTGTTGTGTATGGACCTCAGCACCTCCTGAGATTGTTTGGTGAGTATGGGACTGTAGCAGTTGTAATCTGAACTCCCACATACTCCAATCTGCATAGTTATTAACCCAGCTGTTTGTTTATGCATTTCAGACACGAAACTTTTTGTCAGCAGAATTCTTTCATTTCCGTGCCATTTTTTTCTTTACTTTTCATCAGCTGTCTTGTATGTGTTCCAGCTTCCTTTTGTTTCTTTTTTTTGGAAACTCCTGTTTCTGATGAAAACATGCACAGGAGCAGTTTTCTTGGTACCAATGAATGAAGTTACTATGCCGAAGATGCCAGCTTTTATCAAGGAAAAGAAGCTGGTAAAGGGATTTGTAACAAATTTATTATCATCAGCCAAAAAAAAAAGAATAATTATCTACATTTTTAGAAAGGCTATCAGAAAGTTGATACTAATGGTAAATCTTACTGTGAGTGGTGGGTGCTCTTTTGTATTAAAAACAAAGAAGCGAAACGATCAGCTGCTTACCAGAAAAGGTATCTACCGAGGACTCATCAACTAAAACGTGGATTTGGCTAGAAACAGATAGGAGCAACAAGGAATATCTGGAAGGTACCTAATAGGAAGCTTGGTGCAAGGGGAGCGTCATGAGAGCGGGATAATGATCAGAAATGAGGCATTACCAAGCGACAGTAGCAAGTTTTCAAAAACAAAATAAAAAATTTTTTTTTAAAAAATTGAACGCCCAAAACCACGTGAATCTGTCTTCCCATGTTTATTTACAAACTATTACCTGCCAACTGTTAAATTCTTAGTTAGTCTTGAGCGCAACCCCAAAATAGGGTTTCAAAAGATCCAAGACTGTCGTTCTGTATGTGCGTCCATGTTTGTTTACAATTTCCTTTAAAAGAAGTACTATATTGTGAGAACCACCTCTGAGATGAAAGACTTCTAATGACTAAAAATTTCAAAAAAAAAAAACAGAATACTTGTAAGTATTTTTTAAAATTTTTATTTTAGTTTTATTAATAAATCTATAGTCTAGAACAAACTTCAACCTGAAAACAGCCTCTGTGTTTTTTTTTTTTTTTGTTTTGTCTTGTCAAACATTTTCTGATAAGCAAGCCAGTGAGCCTTGCAGTAAAGATTCTGGGCTCATGTCTGCATGCTACTATAAAACGGCCAATAGAACTGTTTTAAATTTACCCGGCAAAACTACGAGGATTGTACTGAAAGTGAAGAGCTGTGAGAAGTATGTTTATGGGAGTGTGGATTGATCTTGACAGAATAATACTGTAAATGTTCCCAAGATCCAGTAGTCTGCAAAAAAAAAATTGGAAACAAATCTATGGACCTACTATCAGGATCAATATCCATACACTGTAAGTATGCATGTGTATTAGAAAGGGTTAATCACAGGAGAGAAAACCCACTATTGACAAACCTGTGATTTTATTCTCTCAATATAACACCATGAAAATGCTAGAACAAACCAGAAAGAAAGTGTTTAAATCAGTTCATCTACATGTTTTGTTAGCAGGTGTCATGGCACCTGTTGGTCTGCTGCCTGAATATGGCTTGGCTTCTATGTAACTGTTTTTGCGTTTGAAATGTAAAGAGAGTTTCGCACTTGTATAGCTGATGCTATACTCTCCAGATACGTGATTGTTTTTATTTCCCTTTTTTTTTTTAAGAGCTTACACCTATTTTTGTAAGGAACCCTAGCACAGGTCTTTTGTTTTAATACCATTCATTGTCAAGGCAAGATTAAATCACAGGTTCCTATGGATAGGGTTTTCCTGTTTTAATTAGGATTCAGTATTTTCAGTACATCCCCTGTAGACAACCATGCCATTATTATGCAAATTTTAGTCATGAAATTCTTCATATGTGAAAGCATTGTATGGTTGATTTGCTGGGTCTCTGGTGTAGCTGTTTATTCTCTGATGAAGTTTGGTTTATTTTTCTTTATAGATTGTCTATCTTAAATCTTATTTCGATGCAAGAAGCATTGTAGTGTGGGCAATTTAGGAGAAATGCAACAAAAACACCCAAGATTATCTTTTAACTGCTGTCAACTGAAAACTGAAAAAAAAAAAGATTTTGAAACTAAGTAAATAAGATGATGCAGGTCTTCTGGGAACTTTCCCAGTCCTCTCTCTCTCTCTCTCTCTTTAAACACCAAGAAATGTAGCAGGGATTCTGCAAAATGATGGTGCACAATGCTTGTTTTTGGAAGTGTAGTATATCAGCTGATGAGTGCGTGGTTGGTTCTTCATTCCCTCACAATTAGGAATCTGGTTGAAATCTATTAACTGTTAGTGTCTTTTCTTATAAATCTTTTTGATAACAGCAATATAACCCTGACAAAACCAGGTGGATTTCCCTTTATTTAAAAAAAAAAAAACAAAATTTTTTTTTTTGTTTTTGTCCTCAGTCAAATTGCCCGAGATAATAAGCCGAATGCAGATGCCAGCACCCAAGGTAACCGTACTGTTGACGTATTTGGAAAATCTGCTAGAGTAAGTGAGTTTTATTATTATGTAAAAAAAAAAAAATTTTGCAAGATATATCATTAGAACAGAATCATACTCAAGGCAGTTATAACCCAATTAAGACTTTAATTAAACTCTAGGTTGATGTACTGTTTGTTGTAGTTTCTTCTCCTGTTGTTAGATTTAATTAAATGTGATTTAGCTTTAGCCCCCCCCCCCAAATATTGTTTACAAACGAAAAACTACACACGAAGTTCAAGATTTTTTTTTTTGTTTTTTTTAAAATTTGGTACTTTGTCTTTTTTTTTCCTCTTTATTTCTAAAGATCAAAAATACTGATATTCATGAGTTTAAATAGGTCTCTAAAGACAGAATGCTTACTTTTTATCTGTCACCTGATTACTTTGTAGCAGTTCTCTTCTCAGTGACCATAGGAGAGGTGCTGAAGTTGTAGTTATTAGATGGAGGCAGGAATCCACCTTGGCATGCAACTGTGAACAGGCACTACTATGTGTACTTTGCTACTGAGAACCTTCAGCTTCATGTTGAGAACCTGCCAGTCTACAGTGTGGCTAAGTGGCTCTTTCCCCTGCATTTTCATTGAGTTGTTTGGGAATTTGTGGATGAACTCTTCACTGGGAAGTGGATGGGATGATGTGCAACAGTTGAATAACACCTGCCACACACTTCAGATCTCACCACCACCAGATTTTTTCCTGGGATTGTGTGTTGAAGGTGTATGCCATAAAACCAGCTATCTACTGTCCATAAACTCTGTCAAGGAATTGTTGAAGCATCAACTATTCATGAAAACAGCTGCTGCACGTTGTTCCATTGTCAGATGCTGTAGTGCCCACATGGATACTACTAATGGTGGAAATTTTGAACACCTATTGCAGTGTATAAAATTTGAGGTGTCAGAACTTTGGCTTTATAAATAAATCTAGCAATGTCTTCGCTTACTAGGCTACAGAAAAGTATATACATTCTTTTTGGACACCCTGTAGTGGTTTGCCTTTCTGAATACTTAACATGCTTGATAACAGGAAATATTTCAACACATCTGTATTGAACTATTCCAGGAATTTCATAGCTTAAATCTTGCATCCAGATTTGGATGACAGTGACTTGTTACCATTGTATGTTGTAAATGTTATATTAGTATTTGGAGAGAGGGAGAGAAAGATTTTTTACTCTTAAAATTTTCACTGTATTACAGCTTAAACCCACATGCCTTTATTTTTTTTTTTTTAGATACTTCACAGATTAATCATTATTATATTTATTGTCTATTTGGAGGAGATTATAAACTAAGGAGTAGACAACTAAATTTAAATAATTTCACACAATGTTTATCTAAGCAAAATGTTGGGCATAGGATTAACATTTACTTGAGCGCCATCGTCACTGTGCTAACAGTAAGATTAGTAGTTATGTTTAAAATTCGAAACTCTATCATCAGAAGTCCACAGTTGCTGGCCACATTGCAGAAGCATTGCTGCAAATTAAAGATTTCTGTATATTTTAAAAAATATAGTATTTATCGTGCTTTGGCAAGCATCTAAAGGTTCCTAGATTTGGAAGGATTAGGTTTAAAAGTCAGCAGTTCACTAACTAAGATAAAAATGATAATTTTATTTTATTTCTTGTTCTAGGTACATGGCATCGAGGCAGGAAGACTTGTTCAAAGACTCAGCATACATAGATGATACTGCGTAGTTTAGACACTTGTTGTTTTCACTGTGGCAGAACGATTGAACGACTAACTTTGTACAGGAAAATGTCAGATCCTAAATTTATTGGTTGAAAAGTTGAAAGATGACAAAAGACAAATTTCATCAACATTATTCCGTTTATTTGAACTTTCAGTAGTATTTGAAAATCAACAGCAGCAAAGTCAATTTTGCACACACATTTTAAAAAAAGTACAACAGAAAAATTTCATTTGCAGGGCTTGAAATTAGCAGCCAACACAGTACAGCTGTGGTTACCAGATCTGCCTTCACTTTATTGCTAGAAGCAATTTGATAATTTCTGAAATTGTTCTCTAAGTTATACTTAGTTTGCTTTTTTTTTTTTTTAAAAAAATCCATCTGAAAATCAACTATGATACACACGGCAATATCGATTCACATGAAATATAAACCTGCATTTAGCATTAATTGCGAATAAAGATATGAGACAGTTGAGGAGTCTATAAAGGAAGCTGCAGAATTGACATTTTTTATTTAGTGCTGTGCAGATAAGATGTTGATCTAATTATTTAAAGCAGTCTTGACTGTCAAATGTTTTTAATGTTTTTCAAGCCTGCTGGTCAATTAGTCTGCCAGGTTAAAAAGAAGAAAAACAATTTCAATCATCATTTAAATGAATATAATTCCTTTTGTTTATTCAAGTGATAAAAGGGTGTTAAGTAATTGCTGTTTTTGCTGAGCATTTTTTAATTGACTGCAGAAATGTAAAATAACATGAATTTTTGATACGATCATTTACTGTTTATTTAATGTTTAGTCTTTTTGCAGTATTATGGCTTTAAAGAAGCACATTTGTTATTAATGTTTATAAATAATGGTTCATCAGTTAACCAGCAATCTGTGGTTCAATTTATATAATATTATTTTTACCAAGTATATTGCTTTAGCCACTTGTGACTGATAGTTTAATGGCAGTTAGATCCTACATTTGTAAATGTCTTTGGTCTCAAAACTAATTTCTTAACTACTACACAAGGAGTAATTATCAGATTTGACAATAGAATAAAATCATAAATGCCTTGTGCAAAAGGAGCGAAAGGGTGATAGCGCTGATTTCTTTATCTTGTGCAAAATTTCCTGTAATTTCTTAAAATATCTGTAATTATAAAGTGCTTTAGTATTGGATTCTTTAGCTTAGGGGATAGTGGATCCCTTTTATGCTTAAACAACATACACACCTGGTTGGTTTTCATAGTGAGCATAATGTAACTTGCGTACAGCATTTTTTGTGCATGTCAAACAAGTAGTAGTTATCGGTCTGCTAAACTTATAGGATAGAAATCATCACTTTCTGGAGATTGTGTAAGTCACAGGTGCATCCCATTCAACAGAATAGGCAACATTGGGTTTCATCAGAGAAAGCCTACATATGCTGACCAGGATTGGCAACATTAAGATGTGGATTTTAGTCCAGTGGTTATTTGTATTTGGAGCTATTTCTAAAATTATTTTGATGTCAGTGCAGTAAACTTCTAAAAGGGAAGATCAGCATGGATCCATTTAAATAAGAGTTGCAGATCCATATTTGCATAGCTTTAAAATGCCAACCATTTGATAAAGCAGCTGCATTGTCATCTTTAATTCTACTGTACTATAGGGAATGTCTTTTATTTCAACAAGTAAAAAGAGTTTAGAGCCATCAAATCTTGGTCTTTTACATAAATGTGTGCAGCTAACTACAAATGATCTGCCTTTATAAAGTCATTTAGATAGATCTTATAAACAAACAAAACTGTAAATGTGATAGGGAGTTACTGTCTTACTATTGTAGCTAAAAACAGAACATTTTTGAAATTCTTGTTTGTTACAACAACTTTCATCATTTAGACAATGCTTATCTGTAAAAAAGAAAACTTCATATTCAATTATATTTGCTATTTTTTAAAAAAAAACTTGTAAAAATCTATTTTCTTGATGGATTGGTTATCGATCTCAATGGTCTTTTTGTCATTTGCTGTATTTTGTCTCCATAGTAATGTTCTGGATCCCCTATCGGATTGCAGATTGTTACAGTTTTAATCTTTCTAAATTAACAGACTGCTCAGCTGTAGATTGTATTATTTTTCTATCTTTTTTGCCTTACAAAATACAAGAGGAAACAAGAGAGTTCTCCCCCCTTACCTTCTTAGGTAAAGTTAACTGATGTTTCGGTCAGCTCAGTCATACCGGTGTCTTTGAAACAGATTCAGTCCCAACTTGGTTTCTTTTTTTTTTTTTTTTTTACTCCAGTGTATGGTTATTATTTATTTTTTCATAATTTTATTTTTTTTTCTCAGGGAAATTGTATGGCATGTCGTATCATCATATTCTATTTTTTAGTATTTAAATCTTGGAGTTTAAACAATGCTGATTATAAATTTTTTTCTCAGAAATAAAATGAACAAAATGGCGCTCATCTCAAACGTTCATGGTATTGGTGATTAAATACCTCCACTGGTCCAATCTCCCACAAACAACTTTGACAGGTGAGCAAGATAGCATAACATTGGGACACCAAATTTAGGTTTGTGGATAATTGTGAGTTGATACATATCAAAATACTTCTTATTCTGGATCGAATGCTATGTACACAGAATAAATGTATTTTACAGTAGCTAATAATCAAGTCTTGCACATAAAAATTCTTTGCCCGCCAGCTGCCTTTCCAAGTTCAGAAGCTTGTGATCAACATTAGTGTATACTTTCTTCCGCAGTGGAACACAGCCCAACCTCAGCCTGCACTATGCTGAAATGTATGCTGGATGTCTCTGGAGATGATTTTAACTTCTGTGCGCTTATTTAAAAATCCTTATCTGTCTCAAACCTGTTTGAGATATCAGTAAATTCTTTGGCTGAGGTGGATTAACAGGTGTGAGGCATTGGGTCTCACAAGTTTGATCACTTACAACTACTACTTCTGAGTAATCACTTATCGATGGGAAACACAAAAGAGAGTTAACTTTGCTATTTTATTTGCATGCATAGTGTAAAACTATACAGCTCTGTAGATTCAGGAGCAGGGGGGTGTGTTTAGCTTGCCTTTTAACCTTCAGAGAGTCTTTTCTTGTTTTAGTGGCAGCTTCTGTCCATCCATGTAATAAAGGTTGTATTTCCTTCCAAAAATGAATGCAAAACCCAAGATAGTATGAAAGGTAAATAGAGGATTATCTATACCTATTGGTCAATGAAAAGACATTGCTAGAAGCCACTCAGATCAGCTCTCAATTATTTTGCTTGCTATCACATGAATGTCTAAAATTTTCATGTCAACAAGTACAGATTATTTTTTTGGATTGATTGTGGGGTAACTAGCTTAAGGTGCTATTTGGAGTTATTTCAACAAAAAAAAAAAAAAATTCCAATCCAATTTTCTTATTAGAAAAGAACTCATTTCCATCTTCCAAAGCAGTCACAGTTCAGAGCAATTCATTCATTTGCATTAATACTGATAAGTTTCTACTCTATTATTATTATTAGGTAATGACTTACACAGTGATGTTGTGAAAGGACTAACCTAATACTCTAAATATTTGTACACCACATTTAAAAGAAGAAAAATTCACATTCTAACATTAAGATTTGTTCTGACTTTGTTTTTTCCTGATCAGTTATTTGTAATATCACAACTTGGACTGGTAATGTTAATTGTGGCCAAGATTTTCAGATATTTTAAACTTTTTTATTGTCTGATAGTGGAAATTGAAATTGAAAACAAAACCATTTAAATCAAAGATTTTTCTCTATTAAACAAAAAAAAGAAAAAAAGATGGAATATATATAAAAATTGGTAATTATTCTTACATGAGAATTACAATCTGTATTTTCTAGAAACCTAATTTTTTTTTTACAGTTCTAAGGGGCATCTAAAATGTACAGAGTTTGTTTCCTGTAGACTGAATATTTGGAAAGAACTCCTGGTGTTTTTTTTTTTTTTCTGTCTTAAATGACAGTTTCATCTTTCACATTAAAAGTACTGTCCCAACTTAGCAAAAACCTATTAGAATAAATGACTAACTGCATTTGGTGTTAGGCTACTGACTGAACAACAACAACATAGTTGACCAACACCACAATAGAGCAGATTTAATGAGCATGTTTCATCTCAATAGGTGGTGGGTTTTTAATGTGTGCACAATGGGTCAGATTGGAATCTAATTACTTTGTTCTACAAGTGTGTCCAAAAATATGTAGCTTACTCTGAGATTCACCATTTCAGAGGCAAGGAGTTGAGATTTTAAATTTCTTTTGCTCTCTGCCCAGTTCTAATAAGTTCTGCAGGGTGACTATTTATTGTCATATGTAAGAAGAATTACGTGGTTTAAGGCGGCTTTGCGATTTTCTGTTACACGGATGGTGAGGGTCTTGGGTGGGGGGAATTTGTACTGAATTTAAATTTCTAAAAAAAATATTACATAAAATAACTGACTGTTTTTATGTGAGATAAAGAGCTGAAGTTGAGTTGCTGAGCTCTAACAAACTGATGAAGAGAAAAAAAAACTTCTCTTTTGTAAGCAAGAATTTTTATTTGTGCATTAAAAGTTGACACTGCCGAGATAAAGTTGTTTTTCAATGAATGGTTTGGCTTAGTATCTAATATAAAAGAAGAAAAATCCCAGAAGTATGAACGTACATACACTGTCATTCGTGCATCTCCCTCATCTGATGTTTACACAGTAGCTGCCTTCATGGATACACAAGAAAAAAATGTAGCATGAGAAAACCTTATTACTGTGGTAGGATCAAATTGTAAGTTCATTTTATTTTTTAAAACAATCCTTTCAGTTCCAGTGCATTTAGAGTTCATTATAGAGTACACCTGGTTGTCTAGTTGTGCTATATATTACTGCAGTGAATAGCACTTTACATACCCCTAATTTCCTGGAGTTTGCTGAGTTTTCTTAGTTCATTCTAATAGAAAGAGAGGTGTAGCTTTGAGTGGTTTTACTTCAGTAAAACAAATTAGTTTTTACTTTGGTTAAAGTGATGTTGCCTAGAACAAAGATTGATGCTGAAACATGACAATTTATATATATATATATTTCTGTTTTAAAGAAATTTTGTATTACAGGATAAATAAGCAAACAGTCTGTTCTATGACTGATTTCTGATGCAGGAAGCTGGATGGGGAGAAGTGAATAAAATCAGTCTAGGGAAGTGTCACAAAATCTTTACTTTGAAAACCAGAAAAAATATTTTAAAACTGTTTAGGTCTTACTTTATTAACTGTACTTACAGTATTGGAAATGAATATGCAAACAAGAAAAATAAGAGAGGGGGTAATGAATTGAAATGTCTACATTATTTCATCACACGGGTGCAACTGTGATTGGTTTGGACACAAGAAAATGATTTATTATCAGATAATTTTCTTTAGTAAAGCATGTTGAATGAATGATACAACTTCCAAGGGATATTCCATGAGACAGGCTGTAGCTAAACTCTCATTAAATAATATCAAACAGTTGTATTGTTACCAGTTCCAGATGAGTGGAAATTCTGAATTATTCCAAAAATGATGCTACATATCTATGGTTATTCTCCTTGTGAGACAGATGATCATGTAACTAACCCATCTCACTAAATATAATACCAAAAACTGGAGAAAGAAATCAGCACAAACTGGTCAGAAAGGATACACTTTGAAACCATTCCTGAAGAAAGAAAACAGAAACAAAAGGATAAAGTGAGAAACAGAACTGGAAACTCCTGTTTGTAAGTGAATCAAAATTTGAGTTATTCGGGTGGGGGGGAGAGATGGTCCATGGTGGTTTGTTTGATGGTACAAATGTCAATGCATATCTGAATGACTGACCGATTTGCAAACAGGTTGGGGATATTTACAAGATTTAATGCAAAATATAAAGCAGGTCCTCTTATGCAGTTTCATCAAGAACTTGGCTGATCAGAGTTTTTGTTTTCTTTCTCCCCAATGAGACTGATCTGAAGCACGAAGCAAATGTTGTTAGAAATACTTAGCATCTGACAACCAACCTCTGCACGAGTCTAGTCCCAACATGAACATCACAGGTAGGTGGTGTGTGTGAATGCAGAAAAAATATAACACAATCTTATATAAACTGGCTTTACACAATGCATTGCACTCAATGCCAGTCTGGAATACTAAGGGTTTTCAGTACTTTGCATGATTTTATTATATTTTTGTGTTTCTTTAGCTACTTTTTCACTTTGTTGTCACTATTTCTTTGCATAACAAAGAAATGAATTTTCCCATTTTACTTTAGATTTTCAAATTTGATGGTCGCATACTTTCTAATATGCATAAAGTAAGATTTTATTTAATAAAAAAATGTCTCAAAACCTGCTTTTAAACCCAGAAAATATCTAAAAGATAAATTTTAAAAATACACATTTAGGCAAATAAAAGTTAATTTAATCCATTTGTTTTTATAGATAAACTTGGAAGTAGAGTTAATGCATTATTGCAATCCAGCTTTGATGGCTTTCATCAAAGGATATTTGATGCCGCATATTCCGCTGAAATCATCTAAGGCAATGGACCACACAGAAATTCCACCATATCCTCCTTGTTTCACCCATTTAGCCTTTAAGATAAAGAAAAATTTGGATTAGACTACTGTGCCATAACTACTATAAATAGTAATCATGCATCATTAGTTAAACTTCTTTTAAGAATATAATAGCTTGGGAAAAGTTGAGATAGGATGGATAGTTGTGTATCACTCTCTACAATGGAGCCTATACCAGTGAGGTTCCATAGCTGCTAGAAAACACTGCCTATTTGGTGTCAAAAGGGGCCTCTCACTTCTAATTTCAGCAGGGAAATCTCTAGTGGAACTCCTCTTCAGGTTCAGATGTGGGAAGAAACCCACATGGCTGGCTGGTGAGGGAAGTATACCATGGAGGTGCACAAACTGGGAACCTTAGCCTCAACAGTTCACTAGGCTGCTCATGAATAATTAGTAATAACCATAATTTTAGTTCTAAAGAATCTCTGGTTGCCTAATTTAGCCTGCTTAGTGGTATGACTGAACTTCATTAAACAATTTTTTTCATAAGGATTTAGATAAATTTTCCAATACTAGTGGCTCACTATACTACTGGGGAATGTATATTCTTAAGATGGAATGCTCTCTGCTTTGTGTGCCAACTACCTGGAATACTTTGCCAAATTAGGTAGCAGAGCAAAGACTACAGAAACACTTCTAAAAATAGAATGGATATTTTTTTTTTTTACGAAGGGTGGTTTATAAAAGTTTTAAAAACTTTCTACCCTCTCTGACTATCTATACCTGTTCTGCGTGATTACCTCCCTTTTACAAGAAATTAGAATAACATAATACAGTAAAACCTCAATTTAACGGACTAATAGGGGTGGAAAGGGGAGCCTGCTAATTCTGGACATTAAATCGAGGTTTTACTGCGCTACGAATTTCTAGATTGTTTTGTTTTATCAAAAGTTTTAATAAAAGGGTACGGTCAAATTTACAGGTGCAGGTGGATCTCTCACCTCTATGCATATAATTTAAAATTAGAAGGTTTGCCATACTGTAAAAAAATCTTAATATAATTTCCATTTTCATAGATTTACTAAAAATTTTTGATTAAATATAATTGATCGTTATTTTTGGTTGGTTTTCTTTCAATTAACAGTAGACTTTAAAACACATCTATACCAGCTGGGGTACCCAGTGCTGCATAAGGGGGAGGGGATAGCTTTAGGCCAACATGTAGCAGCTTAAAACTTAGCCCAGATTCTGAAGTCCTAAACCCAAAATGTGAGGCCTCCAGGTGCCAATTTGGCCTTGAAAGACTAACAAACGTACAGACATTTGAAAATATGTATTAGACACTGTTTTCTTTTTTGTGCCATTCTAAAGAAATGCTTTCCATGCTGATCCAGCTTAGGGGCTGGTCTAGGGTGGGAATCAATTGCCAGGTGCTTATGAACCCCCATAAACAGATTTTTTGCAAATTTTTCAGGCACGCTACCCCAATAAATCCGATGATAGAGAACACTGCAAGCTATCATCAGATAATGGGCGAATTGTGAGTCTTTTGACTACGCCAAGCTAAGCTTATTCCGGCAGTGATGAAAATTGGACATGTCTTCAAAGTGAAAGGCAAAGTTTTCTTGATTGTCACTACAGCAAGACGCAGTGCGATCTGGAACTATTTCAACCAGCGAGTCTCAACCAAATCAGTAATTAGACATTTAATCATCAACTCTAGCCATGATAAATGCCTTAGTCTGGTTTTTTAAAACCTTTTTGTGCATATATCATCATTGTTAGCATACAGTGTTTTTACTTTATAAACTGGAGACTGTTGCAAACCTGATCCATGGCATGGAGTCCAAAATCATTGTTTTATCCGCTGACTCAGCCTCATAAACAAACAAAATGAAAGATAGAATTTTACTGCTAAAAACCATAATATAACGATCAAACAATGCTTAATATGTGGACTTGATACTGTTCCTAAAAATTTCTAAATCTTGTGAGTGTTCTGACTAGTTCTTCAATAAAACTGGGTAAAAGCTACTTTCTCTCGGATCAAAATGGTTGTTTCCAATGGTTACCTTGTTAGTGAGGCTTTGTTCATTGTCATAACCAATCCACTGGTCTCCTTTTACCTTGTATGGAACCTTCTGATCATCTATCCAATGGACTTTGGCAGAGTTGTCCATTGTACAAATCTGTAACAGTTAGAACACATTTAATCTTTTTGAAGTTTCAAACTAACTGAAACTCTGAATTCTCGAACTGGAGAGTAATTTCAAATAATTCCATCACCTTAATTGTCAGTCAGAAATGTTAAAAGTTTAGTTATATTTGTGAACATTTAAAATTGACAATTCTCTCACATTGGCCATTTCTGTCTGAATACAAGCACTGTGAGACTGAATTAAATGCTATAGTTAACCAAGTAGCTACAATAATCTGTGGAAACAAGATCAAATTGTGTGTGGCTACATACATCATAAAATTTCTTGATGGGTTATAAGCTTCTAAATTACCATGGTAAAATAGAAACAAAAATCACTATTGAAATATATTGGCTTGCTCAGCTTGTGACCATTTTAAATAACAGTGCCTTTGAAGATACAGACTTACATTTTAATAATTTTTTAAGAAGACTACCATTTACCCCACAATGCACTGCTTGGTTGCCATTTTTAACGATCAACTGAATTTATTACCTTATTTTCTTTAGATTTCTGTCAAAGTTATTTTTGCTGTTTGATATTTGCATAATATTACATAATTATTTCGTAACATTAGACTGTTGTGAAGGTCATGTATGATAAGCTGCTGCTGCTACAGTTGGTAAACTCAACATGTACACCATTAGCAAGAATGGATGGTTTGATTATTTCCTGTGACATGATTAAATATTTGTGGTTTGTGAAACCTAGCTCTTTTTTACTACATTGGATAGCTTCAATGAATTTGTGAGCACTTTACTCTTCAACTTATTAGTGTACATCGAGAAAGAAGCCATTGAACATTGCAAAAACATGTGTAATTTTGTTGTTAGCACATGTACTACCTATTCAGAATGGTGACAATCCATTTCATGCACCACCAAAGTTTTTGTGTGTACCTGAACTAAGATTGGTATGCATGCTTTTCAAATGCAAGAGAACGAGTATTAATTTAATAGTATTATTGCTGATGCTAATTTATACTGTACTTTAGCAGAATTGCAGTGAAATACAAGATGATTTTTTAGATTGCAAGAAACAAATCCCTAAACTATTTAATATATTTATATGAATAATTTCCCACTCTCTTTTTGACCTGTCAAATACTGGTCCAAGCTGATTACTTAGGTGATTGACAAAGAACCACCTCAAATAACCAGTCTCTAATTATGGACAAAATTAATGACATCTCCATATTCTGGTTCATTTATTCACCAGATTATACATCTGTATAATGCAGATTGGTGCATATTAACTCATCCTTGCCTGAATGGAGCATCATCTCCATCAGTATTTTGTGAATTTTCAGTCACAATATGCTTACGCATCAGTGCTTTTCTTAAAAGCTGCAACTCACGAAAGTTTATTTTGTTTATTTAAAAATCTTTTTTCTTTCAGAATTTTGTTGCATGGTTGCATATAATAAGTATGGGTGTCCAGTTCTCACTCAGGCCTCGTATCTAAGCACTCAGAACAACATATCAACACAATAAGTTTATCTAAAAAACACCTCACAATGAGGGCTTCGAATAAACTTGGAGCTCAAAATAAAATCCATCTTTTTTTGTGATACTGTGTGACTGAAACTTCAAGATCTTTTTTTTTGAGATGATGTATGAAATTAAAGAACTCTTGTTTAAATTTAACTTACTTCAGTGCATGCATGAAATTGTGGAGTTATGCATTAAAAAAGATACAGATTGGCATTGTTCAAGGAAGTTCATCAATCCATACCTCAAATAGTGACTCAGCCCTATTTGGCCATCTTGAATGTTTCACATAAATGCCTTGGAAATAATCCAAATAAATATTTTTTTTTTTTTTTTTAAATTATAAGCTCTGTGCACAGTCAAATGTTAGTAATAATTCTTGTTTGGAACAAATTTTGAGAAATTACTAGGTTATTAATAAAAATTAGGTATGAATTGTGACTTCTTTTCAAGAACCTAATTTAATATTTTAAATTGTCTTCCAGAATAAGATCCACATAAATATTTTATAAGAAACTACTGTTTCCTTAATTTTGTTATAATTTATTGTGGTGCTACACATTTCTTAATTTTAAAGAGTTAATGTCAACAGTAATTATAAAAGTTTGTAATATAAATCAATATAGTTAAAAAAGAAAGAAAACAGCTTTAATAGATCATTTTCTTCTTTACTTTTTAAGTATTACTACAGTTAATTCAGCATCAGTAGTTAATCCAGTTACAAACAATCCAAAAACTTCTACTCTGGCTGAAGATTAGATGAGTTATGTCAACCATTTCTTTCATGGCTGGCTTTGGTATCAGGCGCTATACTAAGTGCCATATTATAACCTTTCCTTCCTTACAGTATGGGTTGTTATTAGCAAAAATAATAACAAGTAGCAAAAGAATTATTAATGAATAGGATAAATGGATATTTATAGTACAAACTAGTTTAAACAAATCTGATAGACAGTCCCAGGTTGGTGGGGTGTTTCTTGTGTAAGTCAAAATTATTTAATGAGTTCCAATAGCAACTTGTGTGAGCATGCATGAGAGATCTTGACAAAATCACTGCCTTAAAATCTCTTATTCAGGAATCATTATTTATGATACCTATAATGGACACCTCCAGATGTTTTAAAGTCTCCAAATTAAAAAAAAATAATAACAAAAAGGAAAGATAAAAATACACTGGTTGTCCTCTGTGAGCATATTTAAAATGCATTGCTTATGTCCAGTTTCTTATGTTGTACTACAAATATTTTCTTTTTACATTCTTAGACATCCTTTGAAATTAATCTACCCTTGAAAATATATAGTAAGTTCCAGTGACTGTGTGTCCTATCAGGAAAAATGCTAGGTAAGAGCAACAATTGAACAAACTTGTTTATATTAAGAGAATCCTTAATTAGAATGGTTTCCAGAGCAGCCTCCACCTTATCAGGCTATATTCTCCAATACCCCTACCTACTGTATTAAGGAGAATGTAAGTATGGAAGAGCATTTCCTAAACCCTTGGAGTCTTCTACAAGCTGGGTTGACTTTCCATCTCCATTAGGCGATACTAAAATTTTCACATTAAAACAATCATCTTCCTTCAGATGTTATGAGCAACATCTTTTCTTCGTCAGAAACCAAAATTAGATACACTACTCAGTGTATAAATGAGGTGAATGTCAAACAATACTTGCCACCATATGTTTTTGGAATTGCTGTTTCAGATCATTAAGATGTACGTACTTCGTAAAATGCCAAAAATCCTGCTTCTTTTGTATAGGCTCCCCGTGTTCCGGGTCCAGAGATAGGAGCTCCCAGCCCAGTATTCTGAGTGCTAGACAGTTTGAAGGAACGACCATAAAGAGCTAGCCCAACATTCAGTTTGTTTTTGGGAGTACCTTTTGCAAGATTCCAATACGAGACACTCCACGCCTTAAGGGAATAAAAAGACGAGGGTAAAAAAATGTCAATTTGTTATAAATAAAAACAGTCAATACTGTTGATCAAGCAAAAGATAGACTATCTATTTGCACATGGTAATGAGTGGCAGAGTGGCAGTAAATCTTTGTTCTTTAACCAAACCATCTAAATTCTACAATTTAATGAGAGAAAAAAGGACTAATTTTGCAAGTGGATTAAGATTGAAATGTTATTTAAATACCACTGCAAGAATTGAAAAACCATGGCTGGTATATGACAAAGCTGCCTTTGTAGAGTGTCCATGCCTTACAACCGTAACTCTATTTTTTAAACAATATATTTTAATAAACCAATTATATATATATAATATATAGAATAAATTAGCTGTTAAACATTTCTAGCACTTTAAAGTCTATACTTCTCCACCTTCCCAATTCCAGTGGCTAAATAAGCAAACCTCGTTTCACAGAACTAGATACAATGAGCAAATCTTGTTTTTCTCTGACAAATGTGCAGCATTACCATATTGAGATGTCTTGAAGAACCTGTTTCTGTAGAGCTAGGAAACAATGGACTGTTATGTCCAGTCACATGTTCCCAGCTTCCATGAAGATCATAGCTCATCACAGTAATGAAATCCAGATACCTGAGGAAGAGAAAAAAAGAAACATTCTTCTAAAAAGATGTGTGTAGTATAATAGATGAGGGAGGGGAAGCTCACATCAGCTGGCTAGAACAATGAGGCACAATGCACTATTATGAAAAGTATAGAATATATCAGCTGACCAGCGAGCCACTGCAAAAACTTCTCTTATTCTTAAGAATTGTGCTTTTATCTGGACATGTTTGACTTACATATATATGTCTTTTTAAAAAATTTCCTTATGCATGTTATTTAACCCTCCATAATAGAGGAATCTTTGGTATTGGTGAGATCTGAAGAGTGTATAGTCATTACATGCAAAGTCTACTTTGTTTTATTAACTCAACTAAAATTCAAATAGGAGTAACAAAGATCATAGATAGTTTCTTTCTGATCCAGTTTTACTGTTGGCAGATTGAATCCCCTAAATAATTGCAATTGGAAGTATGAAGTTGACTTCACACATTACTCATATGGCTACCAGTTCCTCAAGACCACTTTTGACTGATTACATGAACACATCAGTTAGTGCAGTGGTTTTGCTGTAACTCTGATTTGTATTTGTCGTGTGTTCTGTGGACCTTTCCTTTTGTAAACCTTTGCTAGTGTATACTGACTATTAACTGTTTGAGGTGAAGGGAACAAAGTTTATAAAGTATGATTCAGCCAAAATCTAAACGTTTCTAGGAAGTTTGCTTATCATATGCAGAAAGTCAGTTGACAGTATATGTTATCCATCTTGTTGAGAATATATATCAAAGCCATGCTAAAGTCTGCTATCAAAACGTACAGTTACATCAGGCAGATTGTTTGAAAATCTTCCTTAGAATACTTTAAAGAAAAGAAAAAAAAACACTAGAAAGGCTTCTATGCAGAATTAAAATACTTCTACCATTTAAATTTGGCAAAATACAATTAACTCTGTTGTGTTGTAGTTCTGAAGAATTCATACGATTTTGTTCATGTGAGAATTTCCGATGCCTCATCTAGTCTGAAGATGGTCCTATCCATTTGAAAAAAAAATTAACAGGGGAGATAATTCATCTGAGTACTGTTCTGAAGCAAAGCAACAGTCTATTTAAACAGGAAATGTGTAAAGCAGCATTGTGGGGGGGGGGGTTACGTTTGGGTTCGAGGTTCCAAAGCTGAATATTTCTAAATCTAAGTTTGCAGCACTTTTGCTATTGTCCACAGAGATGTTTTCATCAAGGACACTACCAACCTGGGTGTACGCCAGCAGTCATCAAACCCAGAACACTCAGATGACAAGCTAGCGCTGGTCAAACTTTTCTGCGACTACATATTAGCAAATTTATTGTCTCAATTGTAACAAAAATGTTTTAAACTTGCTCCACAGAATCTGTTTATGAACTGCTGCTGTGACAATTCACATATACTACCTGTAAAATGTTGGAAAGTTTAAGTAGATGTGTGACTACTTACCTGTACTATGAAGGAACTGTTCATAAAAGTTCTGGATTTATTTCTGGTTTGTTGTTGAATTTCTTAAAGGATGTGATACACTGCTTGTGTGTATGCAACTGTTTTCTTTTAGGGTTGTGACAGACTTTCCAGAAGTTGTCTATGGATGCTAGACTGGACCTCTACCCTATATTTTGTGGCCCACTATAATTTTCCTGTTATTAAGATCCTTCACTCAGTGTCTGATGTTTTTGATTATTTTCTGTTGTGATATAGAGCTCCGATATAGAAAACATTTCTCTTTTTTGTGTTTGTTTGATTTCTTAGCAAAAAAAAAAAAAAGGAAGCTGAGAGCAAAATGAGCTGTCTTACTGTGCAAGTTTGTGGACATCATAGCCATTGTCTATCTTGGTTTTGTCTGGTGAAACAGCCGCTGTCAGCAGTAGCCGCGCCTTGCCAGTCTTTTTAGCTTCATTGTCAAATTCAATCCGCGTTTCCTTGAAGGAATAATTTTAAAAATCATAACAATTTCTATCTTTACAAAGCTCAGCATCTTTAGCAATTTAGCACGTTAGACTTAACTTCAGAAATACTGTAGTTTTTTTTTTTGTTTTTAAGTTTTAAGTGTTTGCTGGTTCTTACAAGCCATTCTGGATTTTAAGAATCTTAGGTTAAAAAGTTAAACCATCTCTCTCTCTCTCTCGTATATATGTACAATAACCACCTTAACTAAAATGGTATCTTTTCATTCTTAAGGTTTTAAATCAAGGGTTAAGAATAATGTTTTAAGCGCAAAGTCCAAAAGAATAGTGGTTTACCATAACCAGAGATGCAAATTTAGCTTTGTCACTGAGTGGACTCCCTCGAGTAGCTGGATACTCCCAGTCAAAGTCCAGCCCATCGAAGTTTCTGCTCCTCAGAAATCTGATGGTTGATATAATGAATTCCTTTCTGGATGCTGCTGTAGCCACCATGCTGGAGAAACCTTTGGATCCAGCACTCCAGCCACCCACAGCCAGCAATGTCTTGAGCTTTGGGTTTGTCTGCTTGTGTTTATTCACACGGCTGTATCTGTTGGCATGGAAAAGTTAAAAGTTTCTTTACACAGAAAGTAGAATTAATTTGTGAAGTAGATCCAAGTTTGCCTGAGAATGGGGGAAGGGGTATTACTTCTGTGATAAATTGCTGGATGCTAACACGGTCTTCTTAAATATCATATAACCAAGTTACTTTAGTGAAAGATGAGGAATTCTATAATCAGTAACTTAAAATCTTTGATAAATGTGACAATGAAATTAATATTATTACTGCACAAATTATTTCAGTACTGAAGATAAAATTCTTCTCATTTTTTCTAAGAACGAGACAGACAGAAAGAAGAAATTTTTTTTGTTTTTCGAAAACAACCTAAAGCCAGACATATTGAAGATGTAATGCATGAAGTGATCAATCTAGTAGTCAGAATGTAGCATGTTGAAAAGATTTGTTCATACTGTAATTGTGCCCCTTATCTAGAACACTAGCTGGACAAGGCACATGTTACCAGGAAAGTACTTGGTGCACTCTGAACCTGCCAAAAGTCACTACTAATAATCGTCATTTTTAGATTGAGGAGGAAACTCATACATCAAGCTGGTGAAGAGAAGAAACCATGCCAGGGAGTTTCCCTGAAGTAAACCATTCCTTATAGGAAATTAACCTAGTCTTTTAACCTTGGCACTCTAGTGGACTAACCAAATGGACTACAATGCTGTATACCTCCTTTCCATTGAAGGTCATGATCTGCAAAGAATCAGAAAATAAATATTTTACATGTAGAATGGATTTTTACTATGACATCATATAGCACATAGCAACCCACACTGGTTGAATCCAGCATCCATCATTCTGCAGATGTAGAATCTTTGCTGTGGTTGTAGCATGTGGAATGTGAGGGTTTATGGCTATGGTTTCAAGTATCTTGAATATTTGCCAAACTTATCATGCAGTAACAGCAAATAACTTAGTGTTGGTGGACATTTTCTAGACAACACTGTTAGGGTAATTAAAAAAAATCAATTTTAATCATGGTGGATAAATTTCAAAAGTGTTTATCTAAAAGAGATGTGTACTGAATTTATCACTTACAGTCCTTCCATATTTGGTGTACTTTCATCATTCCATTCTCTTGCCTTTAGATGGTTGCCCTTTAAATCAGCAAATGCATATATGATATGGGTGCAAAATGTAGGGTCAATATCCTCAGGCACAAACCTCCCAGGTTTACTTCTGTACTGGGACCAGTTTGTAAAATAGCAGACACGCCGAATCCCACCTGTAATTAAACATGAACACATTCTGTTCCATTAGCCCAGCTATCTGAACAAAAACAGATTTTATTTGTTCTGATAATGTTATTACCAGTATTACCAACAATCTTCACTGTTATACAGTAATCACTTATCATATGTAGTGCAGACATGCCTCTTTTTTTTTTCTTTTAGTTTAGTTTAGCAGTAGCAAAAGGGCAGGAAGCCATTGATCTATACAAGGGCTGAAGGGAAACCATCAGTATCATTCTTACTTAAGGAAAATATTATGACATTAAAAAAAACTGGAATTTTAGCTAATTCATAATTATTACTCCTAGTAACTATGGATAACCAGAAATATTTCTCCTTTTCCACTCTCAAAAACCCTAATTATTTCATAAACTTCTTAGATATTTAAAATTAAACTTGTTCGATTTAATATTTTAAATTATTTAGCTATTCAGATTTAGTAAATCCATGCTAAACTGATAAATTGATATCCTTTCTCAAATAAGGGCTCCACACCCTCAATTTATTTGAGATGTGGACAAGTCATGGTTTTATTCAATGGAACTATACTCCAGCTTCTCACCCCTAACATTGTATCTGATTTGTTTGCACTCAAAATGCACTGCTCCTCACATTTGAGGTTTTGGTTAATAATTATCATTAGGTGCTTTTCTGAAACTACATTTACCAGTTTGGTTGGTGCCAGCCATATGTGACAGTTATTGTAATTCTCTTATCTGTTTGTTCGGATAATTTTACATTTTTTAGTATTAAATTCCATTTTCCACTTAAATGACCATTTACCTTATAAAAAAAGAAAGAAAATCTTGGAGAACAAAAGGTTAAATAGTATCAGATTAACAAGCAATTAAATATTTGTGTTTGTGCGTGATTTTATTCATTAGAAACCTGTCTTTTAAAATTCTAAGCATCTTTCAAAAATTTGCTATAACTAGTGTTTTATTTTTTCCCTTTTACCCCCCACCCTGCAAAGTGGGGTCTGGTATTTTGACAAATTGAGAAAAGAGATCCATATTTCTGAACAGCATCTTATATAAAAAAGAAAAAGAAAAAAAGATTGGTTGTAAATAAGAAATATTTTAAATAATTTTAAAGAATTGGCTTCCTACCTAACTATAACTACTCTATTAAACTAAATGTATGTATAAAAAATAGATAAGTGATATCATATCAATATTTTTGAGGTTGCCATCTATTGTATTAGAACTCTTTTGGAGTGAGAGTAGAAAATGACCATAGGAAAACCATCTTGTACTACTTACAAATTAAAGCCATAGAGCAAATTATCTTTCACAACTATGACATCCATAAATTTGTTTATGGTCTTCTTGACAGGAGAGTAATGCTATTGCTATACATATTTTTGTATCAAAAGTTTGATTTTTTAAAAAAAAGTTTATTTATGGAATTAACTGTTTATTAACAATTCCTTTTTCAAGAAAATTCAAAATAATTTACCTGTATTGCTGCTACCAATGAAAGAAGCCAGAAAAATTACTCCAATGATGAAAAGCATAATTTTTGCCTAAGGAAAAAAAAAACAAGAATTAAAAAAAAAAACAAAATCAGCTAATAATAGGGATATTCTAGGTAAAATATTCCAAATTAAGGAGAATACAACTCAGATAATTTTAAGAATTATGAATAAATATACTGCATTTGCATAGTATTGAATAAATTCTATTCTCATGACAATATCTCAAAAGTAAAAATTCAAAGTTTTTTGGTTAAAGCACATGCCCAGTCTGAGAGGAAGGTTTAGAAAACTTACACTATTGCTCAAAAGCTTTGGTACACTAGATAAAAATAACATATCAATAATTTGCTAAAATTAGGAATAAATATGAAATATTGTCATTTTACAGGTTAAACTTTATTTTCATGCTAAACTACCCATTGTTTTTTTTAACAGCTTAGCAAATACCTGTCTTGAGTAATTTATTTAAATATTCTGCTAAAAGAAGGCATGACCAAAGCTGCTCTGTTGTACTAGTTGGTGGTTTGTTTTTGACAATTCATTTTAGTTTATCCCTGACCAACTCCATGGCTTAAAGAACACTGAATTTGCTGGCCAAGGTTATAGGTGTTGCAGTTTCATGTGAAAATGAATGTCAGTAGGACCAGACAGTTTTGAGTTTGAGTTCCTTTGTCCCTAACACTTTTTTCCATTGTTTAGCAGTTCATTAAATATGTTCTATGGTTCCATTCAATCAGCTGAATTTGTTCTGAGTCTTTAATAGAAGCTCATGTGTGGGCTGAAAATTAGACCAGTTCTACACTGGCAGGTTCATCCCTGTAGGTATTGAGTTGGATGGTGATATTTGGTACAGCAAATCTTGTACATTTGTCCTTTTTTTAAAATAATATTTTTTCTTTCTTTCTTCAAACAATTGTGGAAAGTTCATTCTTGTTTTTATCTTTCCATTAAGGTTACCTTGAATACCTTGTAAAGAAACATTTACTTGCTCAGCAATTTTTTCTCAATAGATAGCCATCTTTTTTCAAAGTATGAATGGCATGTTGTACAGCAATATGATTTTTACTTTTTAGTTTTAGCTATGTAGTTATCTCCCTTATTTGTTCACAAGCCAGGGAGTAGCCAAATTGAATGGCGGTGTACTTATATACTAGTCAGCAAACAACTGGCAGAATACTGTTGCCTGATTACATAATAGCCAGTCAGATTCATTAACCAATAAACCATCCACAAGTTCACAATTAGCCATTTATCATCTTTATCTGTAAAATAAATTCATTGTGGTTAATTATCTATCTGGAATAAGGAAGGTAATTTTGTAATTCCAGTCGTAAAAATCAAAAATAAATTATTAGAAATGTATTATGCAAATTATAAACAGCTCATTTGAAATATAACTTTAAAAAAAAACTGAATTATTATTGATATATATTTGTTAGTAGAGAACTCCAAACTGTACTCAAATCAAAAATATAAAAGTAAATTAGTCAAAATTATTTATTTGTGTTACTATTTTTTAAGCAGATACAACAATTGAAAACTAATACTTAGAAAAGGGTGTTTCTTCAGACCACAAATATAAATTATATTTAATATTTGTTATCCCTCCATATTTTTCTGAAAGTTTGTGAATAAACTCAGAGGCATTTCATACCAAATCTTTTATCACCTGCTATAGGGTACAGGTAATAACAGTCTTCATTAAATACATTTGATCTATGTATTTTCATAGTTCTGTTATACTGAGCTCTGAGAGGGCCATTCTAATTGTTTAAGGGATCCCTGAGAGTTCCTGTTTTTATTCTAACTAGAACAGGATTTCAGCAGTGTGGCTTGGGGTCGTTAACATGTTGTAAAACCAAACTTCTGCCTGTTAATTTTGATCTAGATAGAACTGATGAGAAGTTGCTTGTAATCCCTGGTAGATTCTTTGATCAAGCAAACTTCAAAGCAGTACACATCTACCTCCATCATGAATGTTGGCATTACACACCGATAGATAAAAGTATCTTTCTCAAACCCCACCGTTCATGCAAAATCTTTGTTTGCATCCTATTACTGTGAACATTGACCTATGAATAAATAACACCATTCTCCAATTAATAGATGTATAGGTGTTGAATGTGCCAATTAAAAAATGTCTTTTTGTGGTAAAGCTTTCTGAGCACTAACTCTTCCCTAAGACCTCATTCACTTCTTCAAACTGCCCACAAACTAACATCACATTTTTATTTTTTCTTAAAGTTTATTTGTCAAATACTTCACTTGTGAATTTTAAAAAACAATAAATTAATATAACTATAGGTAAGACATAAAAATGGGAAATTTCAAACTGTATCAAAATAAGCTGATCAAACCAGAAGAATTATTCAGACTTTTTCCTAAAATTCACTCATGCATGTGGTATTCATCCTAAAAAAATAGATGTTGAAGCAACTGTAGAGATGAATTATCTCCACCTGAGTGGGTAAAAATACCATAAAAAACCAGTAAGTCGAAAGTTGTGGTAAGTTAGCAATCTGTTTTAACATACCATAGATTCTAAATATATTTTTTAACATTTTCATTACTATATACCTGGTTTCATGCAGGACAGGAAATGTGTAATACACCTTCACCTTTATAGCATGGATATACATCTTTAAAAATCTTTAGAAGCCACAAAATAAATTAAAATATTGAAAAGGTTCAGCATAAATTCTCTAGAATGGTTCTAGATTTTAAAAATACTACAAATAAGTGTTTTTTGAGAATTAATATCTATACTGAGGGCCATAATTACAAATTAATTAAAATATCAGTAACGAAAATGCATATGCCTGGATAAATTACTAATGATGTTGACCAGAGTGTAAGTGTAACTCACTTAAACAATAATACTGATATACCTATCTTTTCCTTAGGACCACTGTATAAGCCATGATGGCATTGGCAGAGGGTAATTATTGTAAGCAAAGAGAATCGGAAATGAATGGAATAGATTGCTGGCAAATGTAGTTGAGAGAGATGGTATAAATCAGTTCTAAAATAGTGTTAATAAATATTTGTCATTGCTACAGCCTCTGATAATAGTAACCTTGTAATCACTAACTGCTCTATTTTGGTATGCAAAACTAGCAACAGATAATCATACACAAAAACTACATTTTTTCTTGCTCTTTCTTTAAACATTTTGCTAACAAAGTTACCAGATTAAGAATACATTAAAACTTTGTAAAGATCAAATATATACTGCAACAAATTTAAATGAATAGAACTTGCCTGTATGGAGATTAATGTATTTGCTTAGCAAAAAATCAATTCACCTCCAAGAAAAAAGGGAATATTACTCTTTAAATATCAGAGGTCATGTGAAGAGACAGATGTGATTATTTCTTCAAACACTGATAACAGACAGATTATGCAATTTATTGGGTATCTTGCTTTGTTTTGTGTTCTTAAAGCTTTCAGAAACTTAAACACCTTGATGGGATTTTTTGCATTCTCTTTTAATGAATAATAGAAATAACAGAAACCAAATCAATGCTAAAGTTCAGTCTTTTCATTGGTTTTAAATGTAAGAGTGAAAATCAGTAGGGAAAGAGTGCTACAGCTGACCTTTTGACCTTAGTTTAACTGTCATTGGGGAATTGATGCCATATGAGAATTTTCAGCAGACCTGTAATTTTCCTCAAAGATTTTATTTTTTTTTTTTTTATTACCTGCCTTTTGCTCCCCCAAAAACATTTTCTGTTCTTGTCATTTACTGTTTTATGAGGGACTTATAAGAGGCAGGAAAGGTGGGCAAAGATGGTGGATGAAGAACCTGCCATTAAACACCAATATTTTAGCACAGCACAAAAGTCTACCGCAAGCTCTTTTGGAAGAAGCTAACTAACAGAGTTCTGTTGCTGTTACCATTTAGATTATTAATTTTTTGGGGAGTCTTTGAACTGAAGTGCAAATGGTTTTAAAAAGCAGAGATCAGAGACTGGACGGAGCAGATTAGCTGAAAGCTAAATCCAATCCTGAGCACATCTGCTAAGTATTTCTATTCAATTATAGTAACTGCAATTGTCTTTTTTCTGATTTCTTATTATGATTTCAGTTCATTGGAAAATTCTTGGGGGGTTGGTCTAACTGATTCACCTGATGTAATGCATATTTCTGCTTGTGTAAATGGCATCACTAGGTGCAGGAGAATAGCTTGAATTTATGCTCTGTTTTTAAAAGTTTATCCATTACCAACAGACACCTGATCTCACTGGTAATCTCCAAATAGGGCAGAGTCAAACATAACCTGGTGACTCTGCAGTTTAAAATGGAATTTCCTAATTGAATAAAACAATACACACTTTGGAAGGTTGGCAGGTATGTAATAAATCTAGATTATGAATGACATCTTTTATCAACATCAATAATAGGCGTTTAGACAAAGCCTGGGGAAGATATAACCATTGTAATTAGGCTTCAAATTTACATTAGATTTTTTTTATATATATATATATATATATATATGAAAAAAAATCTTCCCTCTATTAATTGAGGTTCAGGACATTTCAAGATTGACATCGGGATTCAGAACGTTGAAGCTGCCACTTTAGCCAGCCTGTATAGGAGAGCACTTGCTGCCTCTACTTATGCGCTCCTTACCCAGTGAAATTGGCACCAACAGTGCTTGTGAGGAGGAACAAGTCTGTCTGTCTGTTTTTCCCAATAAAGACAACTCTAGACAGGATGACTGTGGCAGTGCCAATACCAGAAATTTTGTCATGCACTATTAACAATGCTATGACAACAACATCTTTGGCATACACTCTGCCAATACTTACTGACATGCCAGATATTATTCACTCATGTCCATTCACACACACTCTCTCTTTCCATCCATGGCCTTAAGATGGCATATCTTTTTCATTTCTGTTTTTGTAATCTAAATTAAGCAAGTAGGTACATAACACAGGCAAAAAGAAAAAAAAAACAAACAATATGTTACAAATTTAATTCATATGATTTTTGCTAACATAATAACAAGGCTGCCAGGTTAATGAAAAAAAAAAAATAGCAAGCTTATAATCAAGGATGTATTTGGGTGTATTATCTTTTTTAACTTGGTTTTATTAATCATGAAAACAGATGCAGTTGTTTTTATGTCAGTTACAAATGGTGTGTACTACAGTTGAGAAAAGTCTGCAACTTGTAAGAATGCTTGATGAACTCCAATTTTCAATGCTGGATTAAAGATAAATGGGAGATAACAAAAACCAGGTGACTGACTTGTAGAAAACTCATTCAAATCTTGTTGTTTCCCATATGGTAAGTATGTCTGACAATTTTTCCTTTTATTTCTTATAAAAATTATACATTTTTTACAGTTCTTAAAATAATTCAAGCTGTTAATTTTATTTTGTAGGCTGAAGATTTCTCAGTAATTTGATAGAACAGACAGATGAAAGCACACACAAACACACAGAGTTTGAAAGGATACAAAAACAATACATTTTCCACCACAAAATGGCTTCTGAATAATGGCCACTACTTAGAATTTAAAAAAAATTCTTACCTTTAATCTTCAGGTTCATCACCCTTTAGGGTTTTCAAAAGGTGAGAAACATGCAGGCCTCATTATTCTTCTATCACCCATCTGATGGAATGTATTGAGAGATGGTCAGGCTATTTTTTTTTATGTAGATTCAGAAAACTACAACTGCTTATTGTGCCCTGACCTGCATGTTACTAAATAATTCAGCTTTTAGCCAATAAGTTAAGGTTCTAAGGTTTTGGATTTTTTTTCCTTTTAATACACAGATGTGTTGTGAAACATGTTCTAATCTTTCATATAATTACATCTACAACTTAAAAAATGTACAGTTATTAAAAAGTTTAATGCCAGAAAACTGATGGAAATCTTTCTGGAAGAGTTATAAAAATTTAATCAAAATTTCTCCTTGACATGGCCATGATAATGTTCAGGTAGAGCAGGTGGGAAAGGGAAGAAACTTTTCCTGCTTGTTGATGGCAGCATGATAAGGTATTATAGCCTGTGTATTTATTTGTCATTTTTACACCAGTGGCAGTTAAAACAAACTATAGAAATGACCATTTTAGCTGTATGACAAATAAACAAATATCACAATGTAATTCATAAAGTTAACTAAAATTTCAGTCAGTAGCCCATTAAAAAAAATATCAATTAAGAAATAAAACGGATATTTCTTAAGTCAAACAACTCAAAATTTCTTTTAACAGTTGATGTTATTTTGCATCCTGATTTTATTCATTGTCGTTTCTTTCTCTTAAATATTGTAGGTAAATTATTGTGAATTATTTTAAAAAGCATCCGTATAATTTTCATATATTGTTCATGAGCATATACACAAGTCAGCTGAAGAATATACTTTAAAAAAGATAGGAGGTAATGTTAGTTCAAGGGAGGCTAAGAGAATGTGGTCTTCAGGAACACGCGGCAGATCAGCATTCATCACTTCATTAATCAAGACATAAAAGAACTTTTATGAACAGTTCCTTCATAGTACAGGTAAGTAGTCACACATCTACTTAAACTCTCCAACATTTTACAGGTAGTATATGTGAATTGTCACAGCAGCAGTTCATAAACAGATTCTGTGGAGCAAGTTAAAAACATTTTTGTTACAATTGAGACAATAAATTTGCTAATATGTAGTCGCAGATTAGTTTGACCAGCACTAGCTTGTCGTCTGAGTGTTCTGGGTTTGATGACTGCTGGCGTACACCCAGGTTGGTAGTGTCCTTGATGAAAACATCTCTGTGGACAATAACAAAAGTGCTGCAAACTTAGATTTAGAAATATTCAGCTTCGGAACCTCGAACCCAAATGTTACCCCCCCCCACCACAATGCTGCTTTACACATTTCCTGTTTAAATAGACTGTTGCTTTGCTTCAGAACAGTACTCAGATGAATTATCTCCCCTGTTAATTTTTTTTTCAAATGGATGGGACAATCTTCAGACTAGATGAGGCATCGGAAATTCTCGCATGAACAAAATCGTATGAATTCTTCAGAACTACAACACAACAGAGTTAATTGTATTTTGCCAAATTTAAATGGTAGAAGTATTTTAATTCTGCATAGAAGCCTTTCTAGTGTTTTTTTTTCTTTTCTTTAAAGTATTCTAAGGAAGATTTTCAAACAATCTGCCTGATGTAGCTGTACGTTTTGATAGCAGACTTTAGCATGGCTTTGATATATATTCTCAACAAGATGGATAACATATACTGTCAACTGACTTTCTGCATATGATAAGCAAACTTCCTAGAAACGTTTAGATTTTGGCTGAATCATACTCTATAAACTTTGTTCCCTTCACCACAAACAGTTAATAGTCAGTATACACTAGCAAAGGTTTACAAAAGGAAAGGTCCACAGAACACACGACAAATACAAATCAGAGTTACAGCAAAACCACTGCACTAACTGATGTGTTCTCATAATTTAAGATCACAAGTTCTCATGGATCAGCTGACCATCTCGTGGGATAGCCAACATAACTGCATCTTTTGTCAATTTTCCCCCCTTTACTATAATTTCACGTTTACATATTTCTCTACCCCTAGAAAATAGAGCATTTCACTTAGCTGTTGTTTGTTTTTAACCCAAGCACTCCTTAAATATTCTATGATAAGATTGAGAAAGAGAGGGGATATATCTTCTGGAATCCTGATTAGATAATTGATGACTAAGGGTTTTGAGTGATTAACTGAACCTTTCTTCCTTATATTAGCACTTATCAGATTTCTGGTCCACATGGGAGGTTCTCATGCCATAAAAGATTATTTAAGCTAACATCAATGCATATTGCTTGAAAGTATATGAAAACCACTTCAGGTAAGTGAAACAGAATCTACCTTTTCGTCTATCAAAGAAAAATAGACAAACAAAAAGTACAGACTGAAAGTGGCTCGTCTGACTCAAAAATTTATGCTGCCATTTATTTAAAATCCGAGTTCATGGATTAGAATGGCCAGGGCTTCGCCGCTAATTTTGAGGAAACTGGACATTGAAATGTCAAACAAGAACCCATAAGAGTTGCTTTCAAGGGTAAAAATAAAACTTTTCTATGCAAGCAATAATGAAAAAAAGGAGACAGACGTAAAAGGGCCATTTAATTGCTCATACACAAACATTGGACAGCTATAAAAAGCTATATTCATTTTGAAAATTATATATTCATTGGACCATGATTACACAAAGAGAACAACACAGTTCTTGTTTTAAGTTATACTATTAAAAATTGCTTAAGATCAAGAAACAATAGAATCAATGTCATAATGTCATTTGGTACAATAAGTAAAACAAAATTTGAATGTGTATAAACTATAAATTGAAATCACAATGGGTCAACAGAGGCACTCCTCAAAATAATGATTTTTAGTTATCAAGAACACGTGTGCAAAGATCTAACATTTTGCTCCAAAGTGGCAAATTCCTTTCATAAATTCACTCAGAATCTTGTATGAAAGCTTCTAGCATGAACAACAGTTTGGGACCACTGTCTCATGCTCCTGATGAGTCTTTGAATGTTGATGTTGGCCAGATCATCCCATTTCTCTATGAGTGCATCAAATTCTTTTAAAGTTTGTGATAGCACAAGGCATCTCACAATTGCAGCTTAAAGCAGGTTTGAAATGTTTGACTGGGATTAAAGTATGAAACATGAGCTAGCCAATCCATATGAATAATTTGCCTCCTGCTTCAAATAGTGTTCAACTATTTGAGAATGATATGAACAGACATTATCATCCACGAAAATGAAGTCGGACCCAATAGTACCATCATAAAACCTCACATGCATAAAAGGATCGCAGCCTTGTACCTTAAACCTTCCAAGGAGCTACTCTGGAGTACATGAAGGTTACTCATGCTATCTCAGATAATCCCTCCTACACTAACAAACCACCTCCACAGTGGTCATGTTCAACTTTGGCATCTTGAAACCTTTCTTAACCATATCCACACTCTGGCGCTTCAACCTGCTAAGTCCTGGACAAAATTGGACTTGTTTATGAAAAGTAGAGAAGAGTCCAATCTTTTGCAGTCGACCCTCAATAGTTTTACTGCTTAGTTCTGCTGTATTCTGTGGTGGCCCATGGTTAGTGGTATGCAGATATACCCCACTTCTTTTACTGCATAACATCATCTCAAAGTCAGTTATGTGCAGTTTGTGTTAAGACACTGATGTCTTTTTGTATACTGATGGTCCGATTCCAACCGAGTTTCAGTCCAAAAACAGTTTCTTCTCATCTGCAAGACCAAACTGGGATCCTGGTGATGTGTCAATGACTTGGATCAGTCCCACCATGTAGTCTGGCAACATTACCAAAAGTATGCTGCTGTTGAGAACTTTTCAAAGGTATTCAATAAAATTAATATACAGCAGGAGTGGGCAAACGTTTCTCCCTGAGGGCCACATGAAACATCCGTAAGGCTTCAAGCAGGCCGCATTTGACAAAAATACAATTATTATTCATACAAATGTATTATTTAGTACACAAAGAAAGTAACAGATAAAACTGAATTTAATGTTATGTTGCTTCATAAATGTTACTGAACAGTTAAACTCTTAATGAGATTTATGCAATTGCACACAATCCTGCATAAGTTTGTTGTAGTCAAGATTCAGCATGCTTGTAGTTATACGCAAGACAGAGTGCAAAATTGAATCTGTTAGAAGAGACCTGTTCTTTGATTTGTTAATATTCATACATGAGAAAGTCTGTTCACAAATATAGGTTGAAGCAAAGAATGCACACATTTTTCTGGCAAACTTTTTCAAATTACCAAACTTCTCTGTACTGAGTGATGCATAGAATTCAGTCAGTTTCATATTCTTAAAACTCCTTCAGAGTATTTTCTGCTTGAAGACCAATTAATTCCAATTGGAGATCATTTGACACTGCTTCAATATTAAATGAAAATGGGTACCTCAGCAAACTGAACTGATCTTCCATAGATTTAAAATCAGCAAACCACCTTTAAAACTCATTTTTTAAAGCAGATACCTGCTGACTGTATTTCTCTGAAAAGACTTGTGAGACAGTGTGTGTCTGTAACAAGGAAAATGCACAGAGTTCACTCAGTTGTTTGGAAAAGAGTGCTAGTTTCATTTGAAATAATATAATTTTCACAAACAATTCATGTGCAAAAGCACCCTTTGTCTTGTAACTTAATGGTCAGTTCATTTAGTTTGTCAAAAATGTCAACTGTGAATGCTAAATCGCACAGCAAATTCTGTCTTTTTCATGTTACTTAAAAATTCACAACTAATGTTCTTTATTTCAAGAAAGAGCAAAATTCCTTCTCTCATATTCCACACTCTTCTCAAAACATTTCCCAGGCTTAACCAACGTGCATTGCTATGATACAGTACATCTGAATATTTACACTCTATATCATCCAGCAGATTTCTGAACTGTCTGTGATTTAACCCCCTGGCTCAGATTAAGTTAATGACATGCATCACAGGATCAATCACATATTTGAAATCTTTCCTGGTGAATGGAATGGAATGATAACACAGTGTGAAGTGGATGCTCACCTTTCACTTTGTCATCATGCAGCTTTGAGGCCAACATGTTTTCCTGTTAATGCAGGCGCACCATCTGTTGTAATGCTTGCAAACTTGTTCCAAGGTAAACCAGATCCATCCAAGCAGTTTCTAACACATTCATACAAATCTTGGCCAGTTGTGGTGTCCTTCAACGGTTCAACTGACAGAAACTCTTCAGTAATTGCAAAATTATCTTCAATTCCTCTAATAAACACAAGCAGTTGTGCTGTATCTTGTATGTCAGTGCTCTCATCTAGTGCCAGTGAGTATCACTCGAATGACTTGCCAGCCTCAAGGCTGTTCTGACAGATTCTGCAAAATCGCATTAATACGACGAACTAGTCCTTTAAAAATTCTGCTTCAAAAAACGCTTTATGTTATGTTTTACAAAAAATGTTTGTTGTTGTTTTAAACTTCTCAACATGTCATTGGCTTTTCCCTATAGTTCACTTTCTGATAAATTACTTCCAAAGTTTCTGTGCTAGTCTGAAAAAGTCTCTTCAAATTATACTCCTTAAAAACAGCAACACTGTTATGGCCTTAGGCACACTGCTTCACTTCTAATATTATTAAATAAATATTTGTATGTCCATTTCTTGTTAAATGTACAGCATTCATCTTCAATTTTCCATATTTTTGTAGTTTTTTTAGCACTCATTTTTAGGATAAAAAAATTTAAAAATATATGTTGAAATCTCATTATAGGCTCGTTAAGCTCGTTATTCTGTGCGAGAATGTCTGGGATCGCACAAATTGACATCGCTGAGCAAGAACATTTGCGGGCCGCACAAATAGACCTCGTGGGCCATGGTTTGCCAACTCCTGATATACAGGCTCCGAAATCAATGGGAGGATTCTAAGCAGTTGTTATTTAAGTAGAATAGCATGTTGCTTTATTCTCCTAAAGAATACATCCCATAATGGACTGGCAAAAGATTGACTGAAAAGATTAGTATGATGCACTACCAACTTTCAGTGAACATTAGGCAAGTTTTGCTGTCATACAGCATATTCCATTCTATATCATGGCATTACAGCATCCTTATTTGAGTGGATTTTTCTCACACCCACGTCCATCCATTTAATGTGTACTGCTGCCATTCTGACTTAATAGCCAATAACTAAGCAATACTTACCCCAAAAAATGCACTTGGTGATCTGGCACCTAGCAAGCCCAGAACACCCGCGGGCTTTTTGAGGCTCTGTATCTAGAAGTTTTCTTAAGTATGTCATCCTGACAGCCAGGTTTTGAGGCAACTAATTTCCACACTCGGTAAGGCATGTTAGGGTTTATCTTTAACCAGTACAAACTTAGCATCCCAGCACTGATGATCTTCCAGTTTGATGTTGAGCTATTGCAAAACTACTGCAATACTGTCCTGACAAAAGTATGCTATGATGAAATGCCCTTGTGATAGCCCTCAATTTAGAGCAGTGTGCATCAGCTCCCTGTGATCAGATGACGCAGCTCTGTATAAACTGGGGGTGTGTGTTAGATGCAGCTTCTTGTCAACTCTTCCTTCCCTAGTCTAATTTTTTAAATATAATTTAGGGATGCTCAAAGTATCCTGATGTGAGATATGCCTTCTATAATTTTTAACCATGTTAGTTTTTAATTAAAAGAACACATTCTAGTTAATAAGACATAGCTTGTTCCATAATAAATAATTAAAAAAACAAACTTTGTAAAGTATCACCATTATAATTAATTTCATGGGTATTTCAGTAAAGTGTTGCCTTATGATTCTGGCTCGAAAAGTACTCTCCTGGTCCTGGAAAGACTCCACACCACCAGGGAACCCTGCTAACCATTTGTGTAGTGCTGCAGGACGTCCAGTTATGCCATGAAGCCGTAAGGTGGTGGATATTCACATGGATTCTGATATTGTTATTTTTTCTATTCTCACTTCAAAAACCAAAATTATTTTTCTTATGCATTAGAAACTTTATTATCAGCAATTTTGGCCTTCAGACCCAGGCACAGATAATAATAATATTTGTTAAAACGAAATTTGTTTGCATTTCTCTACTCTGTTTTAACTGCATTTAATAACTAAAGTTATTAATTGGAAACAGAAAGAAAGAGGAGGAAAAACCACCATGGGAGTATTTTCCCAGACTGTCTGATTATACCATGTTAATTTTTTTTTATTTCAGAAAATGATTCTAATTGTTGGTGTTCTCCTACTTGTTCCTATCCTTGGCAGTGAAGCTTCAAGTAAGAAATATCTTTGAATGCAAACCCATTACTCTTTCTACAGAAGCACTAAGCTGAAGATAAATACAGATAAGTTTTCTTTAGCTCTGCATAATATGAATTTTCAGAATTTCTAAAGCAGTAATCACGCAGTCAGTAAGAAATACCTAGGGTTGTTGGAGTTTACAGTACATTATCAAAAATACTATAAATGATCAGAACAAACTGGTGTACTGTTAGATATTGTAGACCCTCAGGTATAAGAATTATTGCAGGGAAACTTGTGAAAAATGATCACTTAGATCTTATGATTGTGTAATGTCACAAGTCTTTGTGTTATGTTAGTTACAAATGGCATCAGGTGGTTGAAATTCCTAAAGATTCCAATGCTTGTCAGTCAGTCAGCCAATTATATCCAGGTCAGTGATATCACCAACAGGCATGTTTTGGCCCTACAGAACAGGCAGTCACTGCTCCAAAAATGCAATAATACTTGCTAACGATACTGGTGTGAGGGTAAAGCATTGAAAACTGATTCTTCATTGCAGGATCTCATGTCTATTTGTTGGTCTTCCTTTGAGTAACCATCATTGCAATACTTGACTAGTCTAGGCAAGATATAACTACCATTTAACAAGGATTTAGTTATGTTCTCATGAAGCTCAGTTAAATTTGGACTTCTTTGATGACAGGTTATTTATATGGCCACATCATGGAGGACACTATACTGTTTTACCAATGGTTTCCAGCATAATCATTATGATAGTGAAAATTTAATAGCATGGGGAGAGATCAAGGCTAGTTCAAACTTGCCTAACTACTAAGAAATATATAAATAAAGTTGGAGGCCAGTTGTCCTTTGTCAACAGCTGGCACCAGGACTTATGTTTGATGAGAGCTAAGTCCTGACTGTGTCCCTCAGGGCCAACAATATCACTACAGTGGACTAGCCACCCCAAATTTTTCATTGAAAGAGTATTGCTGGAACATTCTTGGTATATCCCTAAGACTTAGGAATCATCCTCTCCAAATAATATGGGTATGGCTTTGACTTAGTAAGAGTTGCAAGCAATAACATCTTTCATTTTAAGCATGTACAGTTAATCTTCCAGTCATAGAGTCTCTGAAGTGGCTACACCCAATACTGACTAAACTGATAATCATGTGACCTTTTTATTTTTTACTCCAAAGGGTCCCTCGTGCAGATTATAACATCATTCCACCTTTGACATATTAAAATAAAATCCACAGGCTAATTTGTCTATCATATAAATTGGTTTCCTATAACTTCCTGCTCACATTGCATATTTCTTTACAGATGAAACTAAATGTTAAATTCAAATATTAGATTTTCTCTTTGCTGAGCACACTTGCCAATGTTGGTAAATTTTGCATTGCTCCAATTTGACCAGGGCTGAACTTACTTAATATTTCAGGTAGACAACCATCACTTTGACAGTTATGGATGCAAAAATCAAAGAAATTTTATAGTAAAAGGAAAAAAATCAAAAGCATAACAAAAAATGGAAGCAAGTCCATGTTGCCACTAAATGTACTGAGAACTATAATATTTTTAGCTGAGTGAATCTGTATTTCAGTAATTGATTTTAGAAGCACAACTTATTTAGTTACCTGAGTTAAGATATATTAAAAATCAGAAACAAACAAAACAAAAAAAAAGAATACTTTATAAAGACAGGAAGTGAATGTATAAAATATAAGCCAGGATGAATTCATGACAAAAGGAAATGAGTTTAATTCCAAATGGATAAGAAAATGCATCTAAATTCTTTAAGTTTTGTGCAATTTCTTCCAAGATTCTGTCTGCTGTGATCTGTTTTTATGTTCACACTAACAATGTTTATTTTAATTTCTTTATGAAAATACCTTCTACATTTCTTACTTTTGAGCCCTGGCTATAATCTATTTACCATCAGAAAACAAGTAAACATCAAAATGGCAGATGGCATTTACTAAGTTATATTGTAATGACTAAATTATATCTCAATGAACCTGGTTGAGCATACAAAACCAATGCTTGTACAATATAAAACATCTTGTTTTTCATATAGAACCAAATTCGAAAGAAGTGATTATGGCGTAGATTGTTTTAGAACCGTAACAATCAACAAAGTTGAACATATGGGGACTTTTCTTTTTAGGTGGACTTAGACGAGTGTGCTACTACACAAACTGGGCGCAGTATCGGTCCGGGTCGGCTAAGTTTTTACCACAAAACATAGATGTCCACCTCTGTACCCACATCATCTACGCTTATGCTAAAACGGAACACAATAATCTAACGGAAACTGAGTGGAATGACAAAGCTAAGTACGTACAAACAGTAATAAATAAAATGTTGCCATTTTCGCAGGAACTTTACAGACTTAAGGATCTCAAATTAGGACCATTAATACAATTTTTTTTTTCAAAAAGAAAAGTAACAAATTTGTAAACTTTATCCGTAATAAACTTGTGTCAAAATTAATATTTGGTGCTACAAGGAGTGCAATGTCAGGTTTAACATTTCGGATGCTGACTTTGTAGTTTAAAAAAAAAAAAGAAAGAGTAAGCACCACAATCCTTAGAAAATTGATGTAAATTTAAATTTAGAAACATCAATATTAAGCATACATATATTTAAACAAAGGTGGGTAAGATAATTTAAAAGAATTCTCTGGGAAAATGTTTTTTTAATGAACAAAAAAAAGAAATTCATTCAATATTAACCAGAGTCCTGCCAGCACTCACTATATTGATCTCCAGTGGCAATTACTTAACATGCCAGTCATCAATATAACTTTGGATGGTACTGTTACAAATAGTGGTTTTAGCCAATGAAAAAATAAGAAATTCATTTTTTTCTAAGACTATTATGATGTCAGTTGCTGCTGGGAATCAATATAATGAGTACCGGCAGGACTAGGGTTAACTAGGTTTCCATGAATGGTTTCCACAAAAATTGTTCAACAAGAATTAGCACAGTTTTCTCCTTAATTATTCATAAAATATTCACAGATATTCAGTGAGCATGCAAGGTTACCATTGGTAGTCACAGAAATAAGTTACCATGAACCAATGTTGGTTAGAACATCAAGTAAATCAGAGAGCTTGTTTTTTTTCTCTGTTTGATTGAAATTCCATATCTGAATGTTTCCTCAGAAGAATTTTAGCAAGACTTCTGAATGTGAACTAAGAACACGCCAGGAATAATTAACCGAAACCAAGATTCGCTTGAATGTTTCTAGCTTTTAAAGCATTTATGATACACCAAATGGCTGAAAATATTAGATTTATTTGATGTGGGTATTAGATGTTTGAGATGAGATGAGATGGGGGGAGACTTTCAAAATAATTAATGTTTTTTTTGATGTGTGGCCTGTTGCCAAATTCTTTTGTCTAGAAATACCAAAAATGATAATATAAATTAGCTTAAGTATTCACAAGATTTAATGTAAGAAAGCATAATTTAAAGCTATATAATTTTAGAGAAACAGAAAACCAATATAGTGAGCATCTAAACCAGTTCAAAGACCATCCTCCCCCAACCTGGCGAGTAAAGTTACGTAAGTAGTAGTTCTACAGAATGGTGATATAGTCATGCAGAAGATGGTTCCCTTTGTGGTCTTCCTCCGGCGTTCTAAGCTGCTTGACGTTAGCACTGGTAACTGCAGATTTCAGGGGTTTTAATGCTACTACAACTGATAGTTTAACTATGACGGTAACAGCAGTAAACAAACTCATTTCTCCCTCCCAGCCATAAGATTACTGCTGTTGTATACTAACAAGAGCACCTGTGCAGAAATCCACTGATTTTAGTCTTTCTGTGAGTAAATGAAGGCCTGGAGATATTAACAGTAGCAAAAGATCATTTATTTAAAGTTATTAGCAAGCAGAAAGTTCTATGTGGGGGGAAGAGTTAAGGCAGGGCTTTGTGTTTACTACACGTTAGGTGTGTACATGAAGCTAAGATAATGCAGCCCACACAGGTGATTCAGAAGTACTTACAATCAAAATGCAGAGGAAGCAACCAATGCAGTTTGGTAAAGAATAGATGGAAATTTTTGACAAATTGTTTTAAAAAAATGTATATATATATACTTTCTAAACATGTAATTTTTGTTTACTATGGGTTCCAAACTAATCAGATGACATTAAAAAATTATTTCTAAAAGCTTTTAATGCTAATATTACTTTTCTCACAAAAAAGGAAAGAGAAAAAAAAAAAAAAAAACCTTATACAAGAATTTACTGCCATTTAAAAATAAATGTCGACCTTTACTCATTCACCTAATCAAAACTTCAAGGGCTATTAAAGCAGGGCTGCATTTAAGATGGCTTCATCAACGTGAAGAATGAAGAGGAGGAGGAAAAAAATATATTATAATAGACGTTAAGTCTGATTTAGAGGCAGCCTTTTTATGTATGGCTGGAAGAGTTTGCAGTGAAGCTTGTTAAGAGTTTTTAATAATGATAAAGTTACAGTTTTGAAGCTTCTTTATTATCACTGTGGTAACATGAAAGTTTATTGTGCTACGCTGTCTAGTTAAGAAAAGATAGCTGAAAGTATCCAGGTGAAGGTGATGATGGTGATTTGGTTTTCATATACTCTAAATAGTCATCTCTGAACAACTGGTTTGTGTCCTTGAAAAACTAATTTGACTTGGAACTACTAACATGCATCTGTAATCAATTAGTATATTTTTTGTGTATTATTAAAATGATGCATGTGATTTGACAAATAGTTTGCATCTTTGTGCTTTTGAACAACAAAGTTTTTCTTTCTTAACTAGTATATTTGACCAACTATATATATATTTTAGCTCACTTTTTTCTATCTAATACAAATATTTTGTGTACACTAGGTATAAAGAAGTCATATCAATGAAGCTAAAGAATCCCAAGCTTAAGATACTTTTATCTGTTAGTGGAACACCATCTCGAGCAAAGGCGTTTAGTGGTATGGCATCCATGAAAATGCGCAGAAAGGAGTTCATAGCATCAACAATTAGTTTATTGAGAGCATATAACTTTGATGGATTGGACATTGCATGGCAGTTTCCTGGCCATGCAAGTCATCTGGCTGATGATAAAGTGCACTTCAAGCAACTTCTCATGGTAAGAAAGCATAGTTTCATCTCAAGCATCTGGCTGCTTTTAATGTAGAATCAAGCATTCAGCAACAAAAGTTTATTAAAAGTAATATAAAAAACATTAAAAAAGGAATTTTCTACAGTATTCCTTTGCCTTTGATGTACAAATTAGAGACCAATTAAACTATTTTTTTTAAAATGTTCATCTATACACAAAAACATTTAAAAAATAAAAAGAACTTTGTAAATGGGGTAAATCTGAATATTTTTTTTGTTAGTTTTTTGTTTTTCTATCTGGTCTGACACTTGCTATTATGAAGACATTCTCTTTATCATCCTCAGTTGTAGAGTACAAAATTCTTATTGTCCTTCCTTTATTTTGTTTAGGAAACGAGGCAAGCATTTGATGCGGATGAACAGATGAATCTGAGACCTCACCTGCTCTTAACGGCATCCGTGTCTCCATTGCAGAACATAATAGACAGAGGTTATGATGCCAATGCATTTAATTAGTGAGACAGTTTTACCTTCTTTGCTTTGATATCTTATAAATTGTTGTACAAAAACTTGTCAAAGTCTGGATTCCAGTTAGAATATTAAAAAAAAAAGAAAAGGAACTCGGACTTTGCCAAGGTCAATGTCTAATTTTTAAAAGAAGTTTTTAAGTAAAGAAGAAAATCGATGAAATTACAAATTACTTTAAACAAAATAACAAAAAAACAACTTGCAAAGTTTATCAGACAGACGGACAAAAGTCATATCTTGATTCCATGTGAAGATATCCTGTCCTGGACATGTGCACCTTAGCTACCTTGTATTGCTTAACAATTTTCAAATGCTAAAACTAAAATCAGAAATTTGTAAGAAACATGCTGTGAAAATCAAAGTAGTTATGGGTGGTTAATCATTTAAAGATATGGATAACTGACAATGTATTTTAGCTAATCATTTGGCTAAACAGTTTTAGAAGCCATCTCTACATCAGAGTACCTCGATTATAACAAACTTTTTAAGTAGAAAAAACAACTGGGAAAAATTAGTTACCTTTAAAAATCAAACTTGTCAACATCAGACCAGACAGCACTAAGGTATCTTTGTGCAAAAGGACTGCAATCATGTAGTCTCTATCCTGTATCCAAAAATTGTACAGTGCAACATCCTCAATAATGACATCTCTTGGCATGATGCTGACACAAAAATCTGGAAAGAAGATCCACAAAGAAAACAGAGTACAAAGTGCTTCCTAGTTTCAGACCTCAACTGCGATATTCCTCTTTATACACATAGTGTATCTTTACAAAGAGCAATAGATTATACGACATAATCTAATTGAAACTTAAAGAGAAATCCTGAACACTTCTCCCTTGCAAAGGCCGAGTAGGGTGTTTTCCTTTATATTTCATCTTTTTCAGACAGAAAATTGACAAATTTATTTGAAAACTGCTCACTATAGAAATAAATTAAAAGACATAAGAGCTAAAGTAAAACTACTTATGGAATATATAGTATCAAAGAAACCAAAAAGAAGAAAAAATTCAAACAAATTTTCAAAATCTGTTTAATAAACTTTTCTTTTGACATTTTAACTATCTTCACAAGAGAGAACTATTGCCACAAAAATCAACCCATTTCTTAAATATTAAAATTTTATGTTAGTTTGCATCTATGTAAAAACAGAATATCGGCACAGCTTTTCTTTAAAATAATACTAAGTTTCATTGTTTTCCAAATCTGGAAATCTGTCTATACCTAGCTTTCGTCACTTCAGTGAATAGTATCTTCTAATTTTTATTGTTTTTTTCTTTTTACACAGTTATCTGGATTTCATCACCATACAGAGTTTCACATTTCATACGGGTACTGAATCTGTGTTAGGACATCATAGCCAACTTTATCCTAGCTCTTCTGAAGTTGGCATCAGAAAACACCTAAATATTGTGAGTAGCAACCTGTAACTATGATGATGAATGACAAGTGAGAAGGCTTCTATGCAAAATGTTTGATGAATTGAGTTCTTACTTGACAAACTGTAATTTTGTGTGTTTAATGATTTATGGATGAAGAAACCTATAGAATCAATACAGAGATGTATTTTTTAATTATTTTAAAATTATCATGGAATTGTAAATAATTGTTTTAAAAAAGGAGATAAATGCTTTCAAACAAAAAAAAAGCTGATGGTGGATAAGCAGAACATTTTAACTGCATATTAAGTACTTTGTTATAACTTGAGTACAGAATTCCTTATTTTGTTTTAAGTAACCCAAACTGTGCATTTTAAGACCTTCCTTCAGTAATGGTGTAGTGTAGAAAAGCAATGAAATCTTAGATTTTTTCTGGTTTTTGTTGGATTCATATGTGGAACATTTGCTGTCAGACTAAATGGAAAAATTATTGAGTTAACAAGCATGAAGTAGATATATCCTCCTCATGAACAGACTTTTTGAGCTCAGACATCCAGATATTTAAGTTGTGTTTGTAGACTTGTTCACAACTACACTTAATAATTAAAAATCAGAGACACATTTGGCATCTTTTAAATATACAAATAAAGATCTCAAACTCTGAGCCATCAGAGAAAAGAAAATACCAATGTCTTGTTTATTGAACATTCCAGAGATTTTATCAGTAATTCCTGGAATCAAAGGCAGTGTAACATTTGATTTGAACTTTTATTGGTGGACTTACTCATTCCTTCCACCCCTGTCTCTCTCTGAGAGCGAGAGAGAGAGACACACACACACCACACACACACACACAGACAGACAGACAGACAGACAGACAGAACCAACTCAAAATTTCACTTTCAGTAAAGGTATGCTCAATTAGAGAGAAAAATATAAGCAAGTTTTGATGAGATATCCCTACTTTGTCTGGTTTATCCTGCCAGTTGCAGTAAAAAGAAGTCACTGAAAAGTTAACAAAATGACCTGCTCAATTCCTAAACTGTGTCATGGATACTGAAAGATAACACAAAGTTATTAAAAAGTAGAAGAATAAGTAAATTTAAGTACATGTGGATTATTACTTCACAGTCCATTATTGTGGAACTAATCCTCCTTCCATATATCACCATTAATTCTTTAAATAATAAACCCACATACTTGGAGCAAAACTGATTAAGTAAAACTTTTCAACAATGAATAATGTTAATAAACTAATATAAATTTATTAAGTTTCACAAAGAGTAAGTTTGTAGTTCAAAAATTCTTTGATAAACAAACAACTTGTACAGGGATAAATTATTTGTAAAATGAATTCAGTCTCTTATTGACATTATTTTCCATATGGACATTTTGTCAGAATGATTGTGAAATGTACATCTTGTTGCCCCATAGGCCTTTTATTTACTTATAAATCTTTTCCAAAACTACACAGGTAGAAACCGAAAGCTTACTAGTTTAAGACTTTTTTTATTGTAAGTTTAGTATTTGTTTTGCTTTGCTGAATTGTTTCAGGAATGGGCAGCCAATTATTGGTCTTCTGTGCTGGGCATCAGCCAGAACAAGTTGAACATAGGCGTGGCAACATATGGCATCACCTTTACCTTAGATAATATATCCAGACATAACATCGGTGACCCTGCCCTAAGACCTGGAGTGATGGGCAATGCTACCCGTTTGGCTGGATTCTTATCATACTATGAGGTAAAAAAAAAAAAAAAGAATATAGCATCTGAATCTAGATCTTTATTAAAATTCTATGCTAAATTTAAGAGGATAACTTATAGAAGATTAAATGAGAATCTAATTAAGACATTTAAAATTTCAAAAAGTTAAAAAAAAAAAAAAAACAGGTAGAAGTGTCTCAGTTTTTGAGATTTTTCTTTAGTTATTTTATGCTTACAATGCAAGCTGACATTTAAAAACTTCATCAGCATCACAATAAGCTAAACATTTTGGAGATTTTAAATTAATAAACTGAACGTATTGAATGATTCATCTTTTGAAATTTTCCAATGGAGTGCAGTCAATACATAGTTTGATAGGATGCTGGTAAAAACAAAAAGATTATACAGTAACATGTCAATAATTTGGCAACTTTTTGTTACAGTATGCTAGTATTTTGTGGAAAATGGCAAATTACGACAATAATAGATTGAGCTACTCTGTTAGTATTTGATGAATCCACCCCTGATAGCATGAAAAACTTCTACCCTGTTTGGAATTATCAATATTTGGTATCATATTCTGATCCAGATTCCCCCATATTAATGAGAAAAACCTTCCACTGATTCCATTATACTGGCAAGATATAGATTGGAGTTCTCTTAGCTGATGATCCAGATGCTCCCACAGGAGCTCAATCAGATTCATATCAGGTCCTTAGAATACCCAGAAGTTGAATGAGAGGTTTGGCATATAGTGCCATCTCCATTAAGAAAATGGTCATCAGATCTCAGTAGTCCTTTTTATCACAATGATAGATGTGCCTTTAAAGGCAATGTACCTAGCAAAACTGACTGAGCTGTCTACCCTCTTCCAGCATGTCAAATTGCGGCCCATACCATAACATTCCCATCTCTATATTTGATAATAAATCAAAGACACTAAAGTTAAAGGTCTTCATTATGTTTTCTCTAAGCCCAGGTGTGACCTCCAACATTAATTGATGAAACCTGGACTTATTTCAAGAGCGTACATACTGCCAATATATGCATCTTGCAAACATGTTCACTGACAAGATTTTTCAAAGTATTTTATCCCTATTGGCCAGAAAGGGATTCTTATTGCTACATATTCTCTGTAGCTAAGTCAATGGGAAGTGATGCTGGATCATTTTATTTTTTGGCTTATTTGTTTTGCATTAGTGGTGTCAACAAGAATATTTTAATGGTGAATGCCGACATAGTGAGTAATGGCTTCTTGTGGTATTATTGATAAAAGCCCTTCCAGGTAGCTGTTGTAGCGGTGACATTCACCTCAGTAAACTTTGTGACAGTATTAGCCAAAAACCCATGAGAAATATTGAGATCTTTGGCAATCTGTGAATATCTCTGGCCGCACCATGAATGGCATTGTGGGATATGCCTGTTTCTGGAATAGTATATACTCACCATTAAATCCAGTATAGATAGATTTGTTCATGAGGGTGACTTTGTACCTCTCTGTGATTGCTTGAAACTGTAAATGTTAATCAAATTGCATTTGCACAAGATGATCTAAAGAGTGGTCATTTACAAAGTATAATCAACTCTAAACATGATAAGAATCATTTTAAATACAGCTACAAAAAATGTAGAAAACCAAAGGAACAAATGGATATTAAAAACAACATATCAAAATCATAAGATAACAGATAAAATCATAAACCCTCTTTTAAATAATCATCCTATAAGGTAAATTTTATAAAACCACTCTATGAAGTGAGGACTAAATAGCATAAGAAAATTAAAACTTGCTTACATTTTTTAGAATAAATAAGATACTTACATATCTAAATTTTAAAAATCTGCCTTCTTTTCATATTTGATGGGAAAAATTATAGATATTAATCACATTCTTCACTTCCTGTTTAAAATCAGTTTTTATATTGGGAGAGGTTTCCTTGCTTAGCTACACGAGACGGGACAAAGTCATTAATTTTCTTACAAAGCCGTATGCCGAAGTTTTTATAAACGATAAGGTTTTGGTCCCATTCGACTCATGACTGCTTTGATTCTTGCTGTTGATGCAAGTGCACTTTAAAGCTTTTATGGAGCATTGAAAAAAAAAAGGAAAGGAGGGGTTAATGGGGTCCACTTTTCTGTGAGCCAGGTGAAGACATTTTCTTTTGTTGCTGCTGCAGGTTTCTTTTACAATGCTTCTGTCATTAGCTGAAGCCGTTTCTCTAAACTTCTTCACCAGACCCTTTCCCCCTCCCCCCAACTCCCTTAATGGAGATTCTTGCTGCAATGCACCCTAAAAGCTTGTCTCTCACTGCTGCAGTAGTTGGGGGTTAGTTCAGCAAGCCGCAAGATGCGGCTAACCTCCTCCATGGCCATCGCCATTCTGGTTTGGCAACAGCATACTTAAAAATGGATCAGTGAAAAAATGCAGGCAGGCAGGCAGGGCTCTGGGATGCAGATTGGGTTGGCCACATGATGTGACAGGTGATCTCTGTGACACTACACAGGTGTATAATGCATATATACTTCTGACAACCAAGCGGATATGATCTCGACAAGCGGTGGATGGATGGGTGTTTGGTAATTGCATGCTGAGCTGCCAGGGTCCTGGTTTGATGGGCCCTGGCTCTGGCCCCCGTAGCTGCTGTACAGAGGACTTCATTTTGGCGAACGCTTCACGAGTTGACTGTCTCGCCTCCTCCTCCTCCTCCTCTCTCTCTCAAAATCTCACGACAGCAGATGATTTCTTCCAGCACCGCCGCGTCCCCACCCAGGGGCATCATCTTGGAAGGCGTCCCCCCCCCCTCCACGGGTCTCTCGTTAACCCCTCATCGGCAGCCGGGTCTCTCTTCCTGCTTGCGTTAGTTCTTGCAAGTCTTCGCCGGTAAGTAACTCCCCGTGAGAGTCGGGAAGCTCTTGCACATCATCATCGACGTCCACTTCATCGGATCCTACTCCCCCCCCCCAGCCTGACGACCTCATCGCCTGCTTGTTTAGGATGGCTGTCAGGGTGGACCGAGCCACCACCCCCCCCCTCGATCCGTCGTATGGCCTGCATCTTTACATCCAGCGAGACAGACGCCGGCCGCTTCCTTTTTTTGGTGGGGGGCCCTCCTCATCCACCACCCGATGGCTGCGCTTGGCTGGCCCAGGGGAGGGAGGAGCGGCTAGTGACGAATATTTTTCAGTAGAAATGGAAAATGGCGAGATACAACCCGTATGTATGCGCCGGGCGTTAGGCTCGAACCGGATGGCGGGTTTCTTGTCGTTGTGTTGTTGTTGTTTTTAAAATGGCGAACTTCGTTCTGATTGGCTGAAATCAAAACAAGAGACTATGGCGGCGGGTTCTTGCTGGATTCCGTTCGTTTCTTTTAAAATTATCTTTTAAATTTCAGGCAAAAAAAAAAAAAGATGGTGGGGGGAAACGAACTTCGCAATAGGGAAGCTTCATGCGTACATCCGCTGTACTCTAACAAATGTGGTAGCGGTATTTTGGAGAGATAGGTACACGTCTGGCAGGCCGCCATACTGGCCAGGACATTCATTGTTCAAGTTTATCAGCAATTGGGAAAAGGAGGGCGGGGGGAATTCCTGCGGCGAGGGGGTGGGGGTTGTGGCCGTAGCAAATGAGAGAGAAAGGCAGTTACACAGAATGGTAAAGTCCAACCATCATCCAACAGTAGGCCGATTGACGGAGACATTCGGTGCTAGCCGATCCCCACGCCTGTCCCCCCAGTCATACCTTCAACGTAAAAACAATGGTCTAAGGAGGACTGGACTGGTAAAAAATGATGTGATCAGATGGGCCATGCTTTATCCTTTTTTTTTGGAGCAGATGGAAGAAAGAAGATGCAACATGGATCACTTGACCTACTTCTGTAGTCTCAACTGTCCAGGCCAATGGTGGTGGAACCATGGTTTTGGGACATGTTTTGCCGGCATTCCCCCAGTCCTTTTAGAAGGCAGAATGAATGTCAGAGCCTATCTCAGCACAAATTTTGATCAAGTGATTCCAAAGACTCTGATTATGATGGCTACTGATGCTAATATTCCCATTCACTAAGCCCACGTCATACATTCATGGTTTCAGAAACATGATGGAGAGTTCAGGCATTTCCCATGACCGGCTCAATCCCCAGATCTCCATTCAAGCAAGCATCTCATCACAACCCGTTGCCTGTCTGGCTCCATACATTGCAAACAACGGTGTTCAATGAATTGGGAGATATCTCTGAGGATACTTGCTCCCTTGTGGATATGCCACACTGTGTCGTCATGGCTATTATATGGGCAAAAAAGTGGTCTAATCCATTATTAGCTATAAGTCCTAATAAAGCAGCTAGCCAGTGTATGTTGTGTGATAATTGTAAAATTGCTCATTTCAGATTTACAGTTGAGATGTCACGCTCAAGCACATAATTACAATTAATATTTTATGTAAAGAGAAACAACAACAACAACAAAAAACACGTAATAACACATCTTTTAGAACTTTTGCAATCCTGGTATTTCTTAATTTTTAAATGATTTGATAATCTGAACTAAGTGCTCTTTTTCATGTTTAGCATTCTTTTTTTAAAAAAAAATGTAATGCTGCATCAGATTTTGGATATTTATTACAATTTGGTTCTTATCTCTATTGATTTTTACATTATTTGTGTTTAGTAATCAAGGCTAGGTTAAGATCTTAATGTGTAAACTGATTACATACTTGTCTAGTCCTTCATTTTTCAAAAAAAAAAAAAACAGTTTCAAGAATGTAAAGCAAATCTAATAAAAGAAATGAAAATAATTTACTTCCCTTCTTTCAAGGTGGTAAAAATTTCCTTTTTATAGTGTACATAATTTATTAACCATTTATCTGATACTTTTGATCTTTTATCACCCAGTTTACTGTTAAATATAGAAATCTGAGTACTGTTTGTTTAATACTAGAAAATAAGTTGTATATTTCACTCACAATAAGACTATGTAGAATCTAAAACATTTTATTAGTGATTAATTTAAAAAGTTTCCATAATTCAACATCATAGAAACCAGTAAAACTGAAGTCATCTGATACATTGATCATCATAGAAACTTCTCCAAAGTAAATATTTTTTTGGTGTTTTAAACTCCCATGGTCTGTTAAGGATAGTGTAAAAAAAACACAAACAGCCTGTTATCTGACTTGCAGATAACTACCTTTTCCAGTTATATGACTTTTTTCAATAAGCCAAGATCATTCTCACTTTTGGATATCAAACCTTTGTAGTTCAAAAGTCAGTCACTAGGGGAACTTTATCCATTGTCTGCACATGCTCAGATCACTTCTTGTAAGATGGCTATCATCCTTTATATTTCTTGCTGGTTGAGTGGTATTCTTTCTTGCTAGTGATTTTTGTCATTGATGCTCATTGTAATCTTTAATATGTTGTCTAATAATAATAGTTTGGCTAGTGCTTTGGAAAGCAGTCAAAAGAATAGAAAGGGAATAGTTCCTACTATTGAGCAAAACTAAAGAAAGAACTAACGTGTGGTAACTGCTGTAGGTAAATCAAGACCATGTGATCAAACTAGAATGTGATACATGAAAGAGCCAAAGAAAAAGACTTCATCTACTCTCCAACTGTAATAACTTACCTACACCTGTGAATTTCTAGGAAATTTTTATGGACTTAAACTTTTGTTACTTTTCAAACACGCATGAGTGATAACAGCTCTTCTGTCAAGGAGACCACAAACAACTTTGTGTGCATCATACTTGTGCAGTGATGTATGACATTTGGTTTTGAATCATACTTAGAGAAGGTGATGAACACTATGGCATTTGTACCAATTCTGATATCACTACTTTTTTCTAATCTTATTTTGAAAGAGAAAATTGAAAGAAAACAACAAAAAATACAAAATGACAAATCCCCAAAAGTATCAGTATGATTATTATTTGCATTTGATAATTTGCAATAAGCAGTTCTGCCATTAAAAATTATCTGTAAATATTAACAACACAAAGTTAAAACTGTTTTTTAGCACAACTAACTTTTTTGCAATAGTTAAAAGAAATAATCTTTACCTTGACAATGTGTTTAAATTCATTTATTTCAGATTTGTAAAGATCTAGATAAAGGCTATACATATTGGCTGAATGATGCAGAAGTCCCATATCTGGTTTTAGGAGACCAATGGATTGGCTTTGAGAATTTCCGAAGTCTAAACGTTAAGGTCAGTAGGAATCTACACTAGTCAGTCATACGTAACTACTACTGATAACTTAAACATCACAACTATTTTGTGGGTTTCCTGCCTTGTCACATTCACTATTATGAAATTAATTACTAAACAAAAGATGTTTGCTAGTTTGTGAAAGATCCATCTACTTTTAAGCAGCTTCAAATTATAAAGGAAGTAAAAGAAAATCTATATTTGCATGTGTATACAGTAAAAATATCTCATTCACCTATTACAAATAATAAAAACCTTGTAGTGACTATAAACTGTATATTCATTTTTCAGTTCTACAAATACAGATTACAGATATTCTTGTTTATTGACATGGTGGAAAACACTAGGCACAAAAAAAACTCAAAATTGTATGCTCTTGCATACATTTTAGCATGTTATTCAATACACCATTGGCTAACCTTTGTCTCCAGTTACAAACCAACAGTATTTATACATACTGCAAACAAATTTTTGGAGTTTCCCAACACATGGAACAAGATACCAATTCAATTATTACCTTGATAAAGTTTAATATTTTGCTTGATCTCTTTTCAATAATTGAACTCATTGGCTTTCACAAATTTACAATGACGTTTAAATAAGGCACTTGATCAGATTAGGCTGCATTCATCTTTGAGCTTCTTTTCATATACAGCCATGCAATGTAAAATCATGATTTTTTAAGGATGTTTCATGCTATTGATACAGTATAGTAACAGTGAACAATTGTCTTAAACCACAACAGACAAAAAAACTGCTGCAGTTTCCCTGTACATTAAGTGTGCTTTCATTACTGCTTATGACACCTTCCCACTGTTAAAACATCCAATGCTGCTGCTCCATTGCTCCTCCAATCACTGGAGACATTGCAGTTTACTTGATAATGGCTTGGACTTCACTCTGCATCCTTGTGGTCCAACTTTGAACTGTTTCTTCATCACAGTTGATGTAAAAAATCAACATAATAACCATCTTTCCGTATTTTATGCAGATCTAGTGCCACTTATTTTTGTTTGACTTTGACAAATGGATTAATATCTTGTCCTCACATGGTGATAACTTTATTAGCTCACAACAAAGAGAGTCCACCATGTTTAAATGTTCTGAATCTTAATGGTCTTTAGAACAACACTTTTGCTGTGTTTCACCTATGATTAAATTTCTTCTTATGAGGAAAAATGATCTCCAATTGCTTTTAATATTACAAAAACTCTTACCCGTATTTATACCTATGGGTTGTATCCTGACCTCTTTCTGCCATAGATCTTTATTTACAAAATGGTAAGAGTCTGACTAGTCATTTAAACAGCTCTTCTATTGGTCATTAAAATGAATTCTGGTTCCTGCTTATTCTGAATCAATCTATAATGGTTTAGCAACTCATTTTCCACTGCAACATATGCATGATATTTAAAATATTTAACTTTTTAAAAATCATTTTATATGAAACAACTTGTCCAATTATGTAAAATGCATTTTTAATTTAAGAAAATAAGTTCTGTATTTTATATTTAAATGTTTTTTCTTCATTTGTAATAAACAATTTTTTTTACTAACAGCTTACTATATATTTAAGATTTTAGATAAAATTTGTCATGTATACATTGTTCTGAATGTGTGCTGAGTTTGAACATAAAAACAACAAAACACAAGGGAAATTTACTTTCATACTTTTGCCAAAATGACACAAATGTTTGATAATAAAATTATTCTTAATATTATAACTCTCATCTTCATAAATAGTTTACTAAAATTATCTCTTTAAATTGGAATTCTATACCTTTTGTTCAAGTAGTTGGATGCTTCCATAATTACATTTTTAAAAATTCACCTTTATACTTAATGCAAAATAATTGTGCATAATCACAATATTTTAATATATTTTTTAAAAAATATTTGTTTGTCTTGATTAATCTTTAAAAATTAAAATATGGTATGAAAAGTTGTTTGTGTGTGTGCATGGTTATAGTCTTTTTGGCAATTCATAGTTTGATAAATGTTTAACTACAGGATGGAACAAAAGAAAAAAAAAACTATATCACAAAGCCATCTGCTTGAAGATTTTAGGGGTTAGCCCTGAATCTTTAAACTTCTACCTAGCTATCATCTTCAGTGATATAATGTTCAGCCCTATTTACCAATGTCTTGAGTACCATTCCCCACCTGTTGGGGTGAGATATGACTGATGACAAACCCTTTGATTCTTGCTTTGTTGTCGCAAGCTCACTTTCTAAATTTTATGGAACAATGAAGAAAGTAATTTTCACTTCTTGTGTGCAGATAAGGTGTTTTCTGTGGGATTTTTCAATGGCTGGAATTGTATCTTGGTTGGCATCTGCTCTACTAGGGCATATTTTAAAAAATTCTCACTAGCTGAATCCATTCCTTTATACTTCATCCAATTCTAAACAGAACTGCTGGATAGTAGACATTCTTGTTTTAATGCATCTTAAATTTTTCTTTCACAAGGTTAACCAACTTCAATTCTGATTAACCTTTGTCTTGATCATTGCCACAACAGGTTGAATGACAAAGCAAAAATTCAAAATTTTTAAGAATACAGATTTGTAATGCATTTCAATCTTTTGTTTTATCATTTGCAGTAAAATGGTTATCACACACTGAAATATCTTAAGGACTTTATAAACAATATTCATTTATTTTATACACAACACAGAATGACTGACTCTTAGGCTTAAATACTCTTAACTCCAGTAAATGTTTTCATGGTAATTTCTTATCATTGCACAACTTACAGATGATCTAGATACAAGTTTTAGTAGCTAAGAAAGTGAGCAGCAGTTTCCGATTTCTAAAATAAGTATTTTAATTTTTAAAATACTATTTTCTAATTACTTTTTATGCTCAAATAAATGCCCATTCCCTACTTTCATCCCCCTTATATATGTATATAGAAAATCCAAAATAAATCTCTACCCCCTTCTGCAAATGGAGGAAGCATCATAGTGTCTCCATGAGACAGAAAATTGGTGCACACAAATTGCCTCAACACCAGATGGACAAGGTGGAAACATCCCACAGATATGCTGTTAGAATGTGATGACTCATGAGTACTCCATTGCTGATATTGGAAGCATGGATGAGACTTCTGTCTATTTGGCATGCCAGGGTGACTCTGCCCAATCAAGAGTATGTTATGCTTAGCATGATGACGAATGGGAGAAAACTATTCCTCCTCTGTGTTGTTTCAAAAGGAAAATAAGAACTATGTTGTTTCTCATTTCTGAGAATCAGAATGAGCCCAAATGATTGGCTAAATGAAGCTGTTTCATACTGGCTACAAAGCATGTGGAGTTTCCATTCCCAAGGAAAACTTGTTTGAGACTTGGTTAGAGTACAGAGTACTGAAGCAGTAAAAGAGATGGCAAGTTAGTGTATGCAGGGTGGCTGCAACTCAAACATTGCATTGATTTTGTGTGTTAATCATGCACCTAATTTATACTGGAACCAGTCAATCAAAAGATATTCAAAAGTAATGGGATGGCTGAATAGTAAATGGATGGCAGGGACTTGAGAAAACCAAAGCCATGCCTCCTCCTCCTCCTCCACTGGGTCAAAATACACAAAATTCCTTGTCTCCTGATGTGATCAAGAAAAGTTTTAAGATGGGCATATCAGGTGCTTTAGCTGACACAGAAGAAGACATGAATTCTGATTCAGGCAACAATAAATTGGAGTTTATAAAATTCATGTGGCAGGACTGCAAACTTTCAGACAGAAAGCAGAGAGTTGGCTGGACATCACATCAAGGATAAAGAGTTAGAACAACAGTGTTATTCACTAGGAAACAATCAATGACTAGTTTGGATGCAGGAAATTTTTAACAGACCTGAAACTGTAATAAACTGTATTACGTTTAGATAAACATTTCATTTTAAAAATGTTGCTTAGCATTTTACAATACATTATTTAAAATGCAAAATAAAAACAGTCATCTTATTAACCTAACATCTTTTTTGAAGTGGATGAAATCTCTCAGACTTCCGTAATATTCTCTCATTATCAGTTTGCTTTTTTGATTGAGCAGTATAAGAAGCTAATCTAAATTTCCATTGGTAATCTGTGTTTATTACTTGTTTTTAATGAACTTCAGTTTACTAAATGTTGTTTCCAGAACTCAAGTATCTCCTAATTTTAAGGTTTTTTTTTCTTTGAACCTCCTTTCCAGTGCTGTGATTTTCTGCAAGTCAGTTAATCATTTTTGAAATCTTTTGCTTCAGGTGCTAGAACACCTTGCTCTGCAGCATCTTCAGGTTTGATGTTCTGCAGATTTTGAACAATGCAGAATGAATGATGAAATTTTCGAAAATCCTTGAATCTGAATTTGATTCCTTAATGTGAGCATATTGAAATTTGCATGAATACTTTTTCCATCAATACATTCATCTGGGTTTTCCTCAAGATCAGTTTGAATGATATTCAACATCTGAGTCACATCTGCAAGAAAAGAAACTGTCAGCTATCAATTGAAATTGTCTAAGATTTACACCATATTCTTTCAGAAATAGTTTTATTTCAATGCAAACATTGAAAAATCTATTCAGCACATTTTCCTTACTGAGCCACCAAACTTCCAAATGATAAAGACATTTTCATTATATTGAATTAAGTTCTTTCAAAAACTAATGGAAAATTTGATGATTGAGCTCTTTTGCACAAAAGTTGTTTACAATGTGTACAATCTTTTGTATCAGATTGCTGAAATCTTGATTTAAAAAACCTTTGATTCCATATTTTCTTAAAGCAGTATACAATAATAGCTAAAAAATTTCAGTGTTAATGAGATCTTTCTTCAGAAGAAAAACAAAAACAAGATTTCACTCTTATCATAAAGGGTCATCCATCAGCTCATGCAGTTATTCATTTATCTAGGTAAAGTTCATGCTTTTCTAAAAATGTCGTCACATTTTCCAAGTAATCAGTCCACCTCATGTTTAACCAGTCATTGGAATTGTTGTTTAAAATTCTTATTTTATGACTCCCTCTTTTGAACAATGCAGCATGAACAAAATTAGCTGTGAAGCTGACCCTAGATCTGTTAAGGAGTCCATGGCCAGGCCAAGACACATGCATCCTCTCAATTCAACGATCTCCGCAGGAAACAAGTGACATGACAAACCTGTTCTTCTGTCCCAGGCAGAAGCAGACAACTGCAGTTTCCCAGTTTCATCACTTATTTGTTTATTAATCAGGAAAAATTCTGAAATAAAGTAGCAGATGGGTGTGATATAGTCATTCACAATCTCCGCATCACTAAACAGGTTCATTCTTCCAGGCCAAGATCTCAGCAACCTGATACATTGCCTTTGTAGTTATTTTTATTTTGTTCATGGTACACAGCCATGTGTGTTTTTTTTCTTTTTGTTTGCTTGGTGGATATAGATTCTTTCCAAGATAGCAGTTTCTCTTCTCTCTCTTTCTCTTTTTGTTTTTTGCTTATAAAAGAAAACTACTCTTGAAACCATGATGCACAGTACCATGATGTCTGTTGAAATTGTATCACTTTGGGATATTCGCCATTCCATGAGACGACAAGACACACGGTCAACCCTTCTTTCTTGCCTCTTACACCAAAATCTTACTCTCCCCCCATTAATCTTACAATGTCCATTGCTCTGCAGCTTCTACTACTGCCACCACTTTTCGTGCTGCTCAACTAGCACAAAACTGTGCACTGTATGTGGGAGTGTGCCAAATGTTCTTACAGTGATTTTGTAAAGGGTATAACCCTTTTGATTTGTGCCCCATCCATTGTTTTAATTTCCATTGACTGTTGCCGTCTGCAGGTTGTTTTGAGTAGATTTCTGCTTATTTTAGCTCCAATAATCACCCCAACCCTCACCCGTGAAATTTAGATGAGTTCTATAACATACACTCAGGGAACCAGATTGGTACTTAATATAGGATATTTTGACAGAATTTATGTGTATTTATTTTAAATGCATTATTATTTTCTCTTAAGACAAACCATTTGATTTTGTTAAACTTGTTCAACAGTGCATGTTAACTCTCCCTAAAGTTATTAGTTACAGAAAATCGCCCATTGAATTGCTGGCTAAGTTGTCTCCCTTTTCATTCTTATTTGTTAAAGGCCAACTGGATAAAACAGACAGGCTATGGTGGAATTGGTATATGGAGCCTAGATTTGGATGACTTTAATGGGATATGTGGAGGAAAAAAGTACCCATTGATAACTGCAGTGTTAAATGCGCTGAGATGATTGGGAATCATGTGAGTGCTGAATTTACAGTCTTTATAACAAGTGAAAATAGAAGAACTTACATATTTTACTGTTAAAAAACAAAAAAAAAGGGGGGAAACATTTTTTAGTCAAAAATGTATTCTTTTTTGGTTTTAAATCCTTGCATATGCATGTCAGGCCAGTCTTTACATTCTAGCAAAGGCTTTTCATTTCTAACTAATCTAAATACTTTGTCTTCTTTTTTCTTTTTCAAAATTTTTTTTTTTTTTTATCTTGAATGATGTCAGGTGACACAACTGTAACTATGATCTGACAAAAACTACAGAAAGTGGACCATAAAATGCCATCCCTTCTTCGGGACGGTACAGTAGTCCAGTGGGCAACGTACTAGACTGCTAAGGTCAGGGGCCAGAGTTTGAATCCTAGATGGGAACAGCTTGTTTTGGCATACCTTCCTTCCTTCACAGTCTTCATTCTAAGCAGCCCATGTAGGTTATCTCTGGATGCTCTGATTTTATCCCACATCTGAAAATTAAAATTTCTAGTAGGGACTTTTGGTAAATTCATTAGGTTGGTCAAGTTGGAGTACACCAGCCACTTCTGTACAGGTGTCATGCACCCCATCTTTTCTCATTGCACTAGTGTTCCAGATGGGGAGCACATCTCTTAAGAAAACTTTCACTAGTCACATCAGCATTTTATGCTCGACCTTGGAATAATTAAATTAAATTAATGTCTGAAGAAGTTTTTCAACCCATATAATTTAACATTTTTAATTTATTTATTCTATTTGTTTTTAAAATAGGAACTTTGATCCTGCAACAGGAACTAAAATAAAAGAATGTACACAATTTCAGTTCCTGCCATGATTCATACTTCTTTAAATTTCATCATTTATTTTAAATATTTGACTTCATGAAAAATGTTTTTAAAAGATGCATCACAAAATGTGATATATTGGTTTCGAGAATTGGAATTTATTTTTGGTTGTTTGCTGTTTAAATAAACAATTTTATGATTATGATGGTCATTACTATAAATTTTTAAAATTATTTAACAAAGAAGGGCATAATTTCCAAAACAATGTTAAAACACAAAAACCTGGCAGGAACAAATAGAAATGGGCTTTATTTCTCAACTGTATGGCCACAGATGAAATGTTCACATTTTTGAAAGAAGTTTAAATTGAATTCATTGATTTTAAATAACAAAAGAAGCAAATAAAGTGGCCGTTTTAAACAGCGGAACAAATAAACAAACAAACAGAATTAACTGAAGATAAAAAGTAGATAAAATTTGGATCAATAAACGATGACAAGGCGGCAATAACACACTTCACACTTGATAACCAAACAGACACACTACCAGCCAGAAGACTATGAATGTCGAACAACTTGGTCTGAAAATAAACTGCAAAGTTTCTGGGAATAGCAGTGAACTGACATCTGACCTTCAGTTCTCACAGCAGCTGGCATGTAAAAGAAAAAAAATTGCCTACAAATTCAGAAACACCAAGCGGAGCAGGTTGCCTACCATCAATGCAAAGACTGTACAAATCTTACGGCCTACCAAGCATGGAGTGGAAACTTCAAAAAAAAAAAAAAAACACCCCTGAAATTGCAAAGAATCCTGTCCCTTATATAGAGGGGCAACGAAGGAAGGTTTAACCCTGTGTCTCCAAATCAGACTTGACATCCAAACTGCTGCCTGCTAAGAGAAACTCCTCAATTAACACGATTGACCATCTCGCAGAACAGATAATTGAAGGGATCCACCAAACTTTTGAAGATCATTCTTCAGGCGAAGAACAGAGAAACTAAGGAACAGCATTAAAAAAACAAAACAAAAAACAAACACAGAGACTCCACTCTTCCTACTTCCTGGATAATTTTACCGCAACCACGAGGACTTGTCTCCCGTCTTAGTCGCGCAACAAATATACAGCGGTTGGTGCAGGGGACATAATTAAAATAAAACTTAAAATTTTAACTCAAATTAGAATATTAGAGCGAAAGAATACAATTAAAATAATAATAAAATTAAAATTTTTACTACATGTCAATTAGAAAAGGAAATTAACTAATAATAATAATTAGTTTTTGTTATAAAATAAGAAATTAGCGATGTATTATAAAAACTTTTTTTTTAATACTGTATTTTTTCTGGATTATTTCCCTTATATCATTATAACCGTATTTTCGCCCATACATTCTGCCCACGTATTTACTCCATGTAGAATTACTCCGCCAGGTTGTGAAATGCCCCAGACACCTCTCGAGGTGCCCCAACGACCTATGGGTCGTGGAACAACTGAACTAAGAACTGCTCATTCTGTAAAAACATTCTGACATACCCCGGATCAACCCTAACCGACCAATGCTGTAGACTTCATGGAAAACATTCAGCTTATTCTGGTATCGTACGGCAACAATATAATCTGAGTGGGTAGCAATGCGAAATAAATCTGGCCCATTTAATAGGCGCAGAGACTGACTAAAATGCCAGATTACTGTCAACAACAAGGTGACAACTAGGGGTTTTGGCCAGGCGATTCAATTTCCAGCTCCCAACCTTTTAATAATCGCTAGATGAAAGGTTGCCTCCCCTCGCTTCGAGGTGTCGGCCATTCTTCCGAAAAATGCTAAAGGAATGGTCAGCGGACTTTGCTTGCTTGCTTTAACACCTGCCTGAAAATCTGGACAGAGCAGAGAAGTGCTACAGAACTCGGCCGGCCGTCTCTCCTTTAGCGCCGATGGGGGGTCTTTGACGCGAATTGTGCAACTAAAAAAAAAAGAGATCTGATATAGCCCGCCCCCCTGCGGAGGTACCCAACAGAAAGGTAGGGGTTTGTAAAAAATACGCTATAACCCGCGGGCTATCTTCGTAAAAAAAATAGGTAATATTTTTAAAAGTATTAATCGGCATTTTTGGGGATTGGCCAAGATGTTATAATCACTACTTTGTTAATTACTAGGTAATAAGTATTTAACAAATCGGTGTGATTGCAAGAGTTCAACATAAGCAATTCGTCTGTTTCCCGTAAAAATAGGAATTACTTTTTAATTTTAGCATGAGTTATTTCCCTTATATTTGCCAATTTAATTAAAGAATTTATTCTTATAAATTAATCCCTTTGAAATACAACAAAATAAAACAAAACCTTTTATATACGTAATAACTCGTATCTATTATTTATTTAGATAAATTAACTAACAACAGAAAAAAGAAGAAATCTTAATTGACGCACGATATAAATATTAATTATTTTTAATATGGTAACTATTCCCTCCCCTACACACAAGTCATTACAGAGAAAACTTGTAATATATGGGAGATAATGCAGAGCATTAAAAAAATGGGAAATTATCTCCCATGGAGTTATGTTTCATCTAATTTCGTGGTATTTCCGTGATTATATTTACTTAATTAGTCAAGAAAAAAAGAACAACCTATCTTTGCAGTTCTTTTATTTGTCAATACAGTAATCATGAAAGCCAATACAATTTAAAAAAAAATATATATATAGAAGAAAAGCTTTAAATTTAAATCCCAATTCGTGTTTGTCTCTCAATATAACCAACCGCAACACAAGACGACAGTCCACTGGTTAGAGTCCCGTGCGAAATAGCGGAGTCGCTGTCCACGAAATATTTGATCGAATTAAGAACTGCGGCAGTTGGACGCTGCCCGATAAATGCCGATCTTTAAAGTCTTCCAGAAAAAGAGGGAGATGTCAACGGTCGGTCAACCAGACCAATCGCACTCCTCCCACGTCAGTCTTCCTGGCGACTTTCCGAGATGTGTTTCTCAGGTGCCCAGACTCCATTCACGTCCATTGCCCCCAGCTTCGTCCGGTCCGCCTCCTGTTGCGTTCGATTTGCGGGTCACAACATATTCCTGTATCTTTTTTCGACGCATACACGTGTCAAACCTGTGGCGACACCTATCGGCTGACACTTCTTTATTAGTAATAATGATATCGGGTTTATTACATTTGAAAGGTCTGTCCATGTATTTCGCTGTGGTCAGGTCCTGGTTATGCATAGGTTTACGTTTAACCAGTTATCTGAATAATTCATCTTGCAAAGCTTACAGACTGCTGCTCACAGTATGCGCTCGATTACATTGTTACGTCCCAGATATTATTATTATTATTATTATTATTATTATTATTATTATTATTATTATTAACATAAACAACCTGCTTTGTTTTTAATGATAACGTAATGAATTGCCTAAGTGTATTAGTCATTTGTATTCAAATTAGTACATGTCCATATGCAACACTGTCAACTTATACTACCAACACCTTTTCTTTCATCAATGCCCACAACTAAATTTCGCCATTACCGTTTCCATTGTCTGTCCCCTTTATTGATTTCAATGATTAACGAGGAATTTCTGTTACTGTAAATAGAGCAACGAAAACGGCTCAGAATCTGTACAGCACGCGACAGAGTGTGCAGTAATTATGTAAAAATATACAAATGATTCATCCAAAAGCCATCGAAAATTTTGGAAATCGTCATCCCCCCCCCTAATAATGCATTAATTAACGGTTGTATTCTGACAAATTGGAGCTGTCTTCCTCGAGAGGCTGAGAATATTTTAAGGAAAGTGTCACGTGTTTCCAAGCCAGTCGCATGTGAGGGCCCCTTTAAGTAGAAAACGGCGTTCCAAAGGGCGGTTCTGTAAAAAAAAACACAACAGATAACGATTAATTCATTTGGTGGCAAATATTAACCGGAAAAAAAAAAGAGAATTAAATCTTTCTCTTAAAATTTGTTTTCCAGATGTTAACCTGAGAACTTTAGGAAGAAGTTCGCAAACGGCCGGAAGACGAACCTCGAGCCTAGTCTTGACCCGGAAGGTCGGTCGGATCACGTGAACTAGCAACAAACCAGAAAGAGGCTTCGTTCGTTTGGACAAAGGGAGAAAAAAAAAGCCGATTTAATAAGTTTCGGAGAAATATAATACAAAGGGAAAAAAAAAATATAGTGAATCCCAACTATTAGCCATTTGTATTATGAGACGCGGTTTTTAAAGGGGGGGGGGAGGAAGAATAAATCGATCATTTAAAATAATCTCGATGGCGCAGATGTTACAAGAGAAAGGGATTCCGCCGGAACAGCTGTGATGATGCTGTATGAAAATTCAACAGATAAGAAGCGAAACCGTCCGTCTTCTGCCCACCTTAAATGAAAGTTTTTCCAGCTTTTTCCTCCTTTTAGGTTGGTGATTTGAGTTATTAACATTTCGTTTTTCTGGGCTTATCGACAGACGTCCCTTTTTTTAAAAAAAATCGTTTCAACTTTATCAAAAAAAGAAAAGAGAGAGAGAGATGACATCAGTACAGAGACAGACAGACAGACATGACATCAGTACAGAGAGAGAGAGAGAGAGATACCGGCGTCTAATTGTCGACTGGGATGGGGAGCCAACCGAAGAGAAAACGTGGAAGAGCGACATCCATCTAATGTAGAAAGGGATGCGTACGTACGGAGTAGGACAGGTTGTGGAATCCCATCGAGGTCGCCGATAGCCATGACAACGCTGCAAATATATAGCACAAAAAAGGGGTGGTGGGAGCCCGTAATTTCATAGAGTACAATCTGAGTTTGGTTTGTACACTGAAAAGTCCGTTGAATTACATGGATTCAGTGTAACTTTATACACCGTCTACTGGTCGGGCTTGTATTCTAGGTGCTTCACAATAACTTTATTCAAAACGACTATAGCGGCATTCACTGTACACGGAAGGATTCGTCCTCTGTCCTCGGGGGCTGACATTGAGAACTAAAAGACTACCCACCTGTACGTAGCATATATAAACAGGTAAAATGGTTTGTTTGTTTTGGGGGGGCTCTTCTTGTCTGTCTTTGAGGATTAATTATGGCTGTGGTTTACCGTAAACTTGCACCACGTTTCTTTTTCCGAAACATTCGTTAGACGGTGAAAGCGAATCAGGCAGAAGAGGATCCGATTGCAGACCGATCGATTTATGGAAGGAAAAATGAACAAAAACTGGTTGAGGTGGAGACTTACGCTGCAGGGGGTCTAGACGGAACAACAGCAGCACGTGAACACTGCGGTGATTATCTCCTGGAGGGAGAGACTAGAAGAAAATCTCCTCGGCTTGAACTCTTCGATTAACTTTAAATCCTAAACTGTGGTGATGCTGGGCACCGACGTTAAGCCTCCTGATTCCCAGAGTCACACCTGCGTTAGAGATCGGGAGGTGGCGGGTGGAGTCGAGTCCACACCTGACCCTACCGCGTCGACGGGCGCCGTTCACGCGACCGCACGAGTGGGAGTAGAGCCGAGAGCTAACTCCCTCCAGCTTATGAAACCCGCGGGTTACGCGAGCTAACAACAACCGCTCCACACCTGGTCGCACGAGCCGCAGGCAACCCGGTCCACGCATTTGTTACCGATCTCCCAAAGGTGAAAATATGGTTTATTCCTGGATTCATTAACGGGGATTACCACAGATTTATTCGGAGTGGCATTTTTAAAGCTGAAAGCGCGAAAAGCTTTTGTTTTTTTTTCTTTTTTCTTTTTAAAGTTAAAAAAGCGAAATTTTCATATTCTACTTTTATCTATATTTTCCTCAGATCTGCTAAATCTCTCTCTCTCTCTTTCTCTGTCTCTCTCTGTACTGACGTCATCTCTCTCAGTCTCCTCTGTACTGACGTCATCTCTCCCAGTCTCTCTCTGTATTGACGTCATCTCTCTCAGTCTCTCTCTGTATTGACGTCATCTCTCTCAGTCTCTCTCTGTACTGACGTCATCTCTCTCAGTCTCTCTCTGTACTGACGTCATCTCTCTCAGTCTCTCTCTGTATTGACGTCATCTCTCTCAGTCTCTCTCTGTACTGACGTCATCTCTCTCAGTCTCTCTCTGTATTGACGTCATCTCCCTCTCTCTCTCTGTACTGACGTCATCTCTCCCAGTCTCTCTCTGTATTGACGTCATCTCTTCAGTCTCTCTCTGTATTGACGTCATCTCTCTCAGTCTCTCTCTGTACTGACGTCATCTCTCTCAGTCTCTCTCTGTACTGACGTCATCTCTCTCAGTCTCTCTCTGTATTGACGTCATCTCTCTCAGTCTCTCTCTGTACTGACGTCATCTCTCTCAGTCTCTCTCTGTACTGACGTCATCTCTCTCAGTCTCTCTCTGTACTGACGTCATCTCTCTCAGTCTCTCTCTGTATTGACGTCATCTCCCTCTCTCTCTCTGTACTGACGTCATCTCTCTCTGTACTGACGTCTCTCTCTCTCTCTCTCTCCTTCCCTCTCTCTCTGCACTGACGTCGTCTCTCTCTCTGTACTGACGTCATCTCTCTCAGTCTCTCTCTGACTACGACGTCGTCTCTCTCTCTCTCTCTCTCTCTCTCTCTCTCTCTCTCTTTCTCTCTGACGCACACACACAGACACGGACACGGACGTATCGCTAGTGGCAGAAAAACAGCAGCAAAGTTTTTTTTTTCAGTACGAATTCAAATTTTCACTTTGTCTCATCAAATCCCGTCAGACATCGGGACCAGAGAATTCTGACGTCAGCGGCACCGAATTCCGGTATTGCACTGGGTCTTGTGGAAACGACACCATTCGGCTTCTCGCTTATCAGGAATATCTGGCCTGAAATGGTGAAAATGAAGGATGTGACAAGAACATATTTCTGAGCCGGGACGCAAGAGAGACAGATGACCACTAATTAATGTACGACGGCATTTCGCCCGTCTCCAGCCTTTTAGGAAATAGATAATGGAACTGAAAACAATATGTCTCTTGGTAATTGCCACTTCGGCAAAATAAATGGCTGCCAACGTCATGTCAATAGAAATGGTCAAACATTCGTCCCTCGTGGGTAGCAATTAATGCAGCCTGGGTTTGTCGTGAAATATTGATACGTTTTCTCCATCAATTCAATATGACAGAATACATGATTCATTTTATTATTATATTTCTTTACCAGAAAATTTTTACGTCCGGAAATCTAGATGTTGAACGTGTAAATGAGCTTGAGTTGAAAACTTATTGTTGATAATGATGATAATAATAATAATAGTAGTAGTAGCAGGAATCTCCCCGTAACGATTTGAGACTATATGTGCATAACTAAGCCTAACCACAGACTGACATCTATTAATTTAGACGAAATTTAGTGAAAAACTTAACAGAAAATGTGGTCAGGGGGGCTTGAGGTGTTGATGGTGGAGTGATGGTTACTGGGAGAGAGAGATGACGTCAGTACAGAGAGAGAGAGAAGGGCGCTAGGGTTTTCAACGTCACCCCCTGTTATCTGATTCAGCAACTGCTTCAACTGGAGATAAAAGGGGGAAAAAAGCTTGCCTAGATATTTTTGGAAAGATACCAAATTTTGGCTACGTGACACCTGTTTTCTCCCTCTAAAGATTCCTGTAGCCATTTGAAAAAACATATGTAGGCTCTCTAGAGAACTCGGGGACACATTCACGTCTATCTAAGTGGTCTAACACTTCTGCCAACCTCTTGCTTGTAAAGTGGCGTGTGTGAGTGGATATTCTTGCCCTTCACAATGTGACTCCAGCAACTGAGCCGCACCCTGTTCTCCAATTTCTCCAAAGCCATCAATCACACTGTCTGGATCTGGGGCATTGTTTCTGCCTGTCCAGAATCTGAAAAACCTCCAACAAGCTCAGGCCACATTTTACTCCAAACATTGTTTGGACTTCCTCCCACGACATAGCGACGTTGTCCTCAGCTTCAGTATTATGCTACAAATTCCCTGATCGAAGGTTTACCCTCCCAACCATCGAGGGATGTGTCTATAATAATAATAATAATAATAATAATAATAATAAATAATAATAATAATAATATAATAATAATGGGCCAAAGTCGAGCAAATTTTAACTCATTTACTTTGGCTGACTTGACTCGCACGTGATCTTTGCAGGCACAGATATTTAGAATTATTTCAAGAAAGATTTGAAAAAAAAATCTTTAATGAAAACCCAAATTTAGGGTTACGTGACGTCTCTGTTCTTTTCTTACTATTATAAAACAACAAAGTTTTATTTTGATTAATATAAAGACTTATATGACCTATAATATATAATCTGTGAGAAGCAAAAAATACAGGTATTCCAGTTTTTTGAAGTAGACTTTTGCTTGGATCTTTCTCTGCCTACGTTTGGCACTTAGACTACAACCTAGAATTATGGGTAATATTTGATTTCAAAGCCTTTATATTATTATTATTATTATTATTATTATTATTATTTTATTATTATTTTATTATTATTATTATTATTATTATTATTATTATTATTGTTATTGTTATTAATTATTATTATTATTATTATTATTATTATTATTATTATTATTATTATTATTATTATTATTATTAGAAATTCCGTCAATTAATTTTTTTATGATCGCACACTTAAGACATTTCCGAAAAGTCCTTTTCTTCCCGTCCTGCGATGTTGATCAGATCATCAACTAATCGATGTAGAGAATTACGAGAGATCGATGGCCTCCAAACAGTTACGCTCGACGTGCTTGTTGTTGTGCCCAATCTACAGAATCGGACAAAAATTCCTGCAATGCCTGGAATAATTCCGATTACTTTGCATAAAGTCTAATCTTCGTAATGTTTAATAATTTTCCGCTTCTTTATGTGTTTTATATTGTTTAAATAACATTTTAAAATTGCCATTTGTTGATGTTAGTGGATTTATTACTTTGCAGTCGCATTTCCACAAGAAATCCCAAGATTACGGTCGGTGTCTAACACCGACGCCATGCCTACAGTAAAACAAATCTTAATTGTCTTTATTGTGATCAAAATACATTAAAAACAAACAAAAGGGTAATGCAATAATTTTGGTCACCAGTGTAGTCATAAATATTAATTGTCTATCCATTCTCGAATCTCTGGAAGACAATTAAGCTGGCCGATGATAAGAATTAAAAAAAAGGGGGGTATACCGCTGAGTTAGGCTTTTCATGAAACTCTACACAAAAGATATTCATCGCATCTTTAGTGCGGAATTCTCAGAAAAGGGAAAACAACGCATGGTTTTTAAAAAAACTGACGACGGGTTGGCCCTCTTTTGTTCTTGATCTCCATAAATGATGTTGTGGAGAGCGCTGACCTTGATAGATCTTCGCGGTCGGATTAACAACCGGTAAAAATCGCACTGGCCTTTCGGATAAAACTTGAACGTTTTATTACAAGGGGTCGGATGAAGACCTAAATTTATTCAAACAGAAAACTGAGAAAATGGAAAACGTAATTATGTCGGGGAAATTAGAAGAAAATAAAAGAGAGAGAGAGAGAGAGAGAGAGATTCTTTAGTAATAGAATTGTAAATAAATGCGATAAATCTCCAGCGGTGTCGGGTTATAGTGACGGCGGTAAGTTGGTTTGTAATCCTGTTGGTTCGCATTCGTACTAATTCCCGTGGTCGTTATGGTGGATGGATCCCTGCCTGGAGTTTTTGTTGTTGTAATGACTAAGCTGAACTTCAAGACGGGTATAGAGACCCGAATTCTAGTCGGACAGGGCTTGAACGACGATCTCCGACCAACCAAACCCGAATTCAGAAGACCAGATCCGGTTCGATAAAAGGAAAACGGAGTATGCGGAAGAAACATACTGAGGCGAGATGAAGCAAATGAGGTCAAGAAAGCGCACTACAACCCATTTACCGTTGAGCTGCATGAGCACCGCCATTCTATAACTGGCTTCATTTTGAATTTAAAGCTCCGTATCCATAAATCCATAAACAAGGATCTCGGTGAATGAGCGTTTTCGTTCGCGCACAGTCGACGCGACAAACCTGAGACAATAGGACCTGGCTGGTCTCACAAGCCGAATGTCGCGGATTTGACAAAGTACCGGTAAGGAAAACAAAAAAAAAAAAGAACGAAAGCAGTGGCTGCCTTTATTCGCAGGACTGTACAGTACTCTCATAGAACTAAGTTGAACGGATATCGGTCAATAAGCGATTAACCCATTTCTGCTTTTGCACTTGGCCGGCTGCTTAGCTCTTTTTGAATAATACAGAGAGAGAGAGAGATGACGTCATGTACAGAGAGAGGTCCGGTCGTTAACTTAAAACCGATCGACACGAAATAATTGAGTTGGTAGAACGGTTCGTAGCCTGCTTTCCTTAGGGGCTCCCTGACGGAATGCGATTAACGTTCTATATACACACGCATGTATGCCTGGTTATCTAGTTGTTACGAAGCTGTTGGGAGAAAATTACCCAACAAAAGAAGAAGGAAAATAATTTCTGTTATCGCAATGACGAGAATTTTTCTTTTCTCTTTTCTCGCAGCCTCACCGTCGACTGTCGTTCACGGACGGAAGTAGTTTTGACAGCGGTTAGGAAACCACAAACCTCTCTCACACACACACATAAACAGAGAGAGAGACGTGTCCGAGGACCGCGGCCACAAACGGTCCGGCTATAGGTTAGGCGAATGACTGCTCGCACCTCATCCGGTCTTCTTTCTAGATGACGTCACACAGAAGCAGATTCTGCGAGAGAAAGTGCGGAACATCATTATTTCTTTGTTCTCACAGACTTTTGACAGTGGTTTTCCATCTCCCTTAATGACTCACATAAAGAACTAGATCATCCTGACATATATTATCCGCACCACGTAAAATGCCACGTGCACAGTCTTTTGTCTTTCTTACGTCAATCATCGGAGATACTGTGGAGGTTTTTGCGCCGAGTGTCACGTGTTTCTGGTGCTTTCAGTAAAACATCCGCGTCAGGGTCGACGCCTCACCCGCCGGCCGCGACCTGGGCGAGCACGGCAGCCATTTTCAGCCCAAAACAGCGTCACCATTGATAAAAAGGGGGCAGGATTTTAGTCGTTTACATTAAAGTCTCTGCCAGACCCTGAAGAAAGGAGTTGAAATGATTTAACGAGTAAAGGAGTTACACAGAAAATGCTGAATAATAGCGATTATTAAGTATATATATATATATTAATTTACTGATTAAAAATTCGATCTTCTGGCCACGTTTCTTACATGCTAAAAGTGATGTTACTGCTATTGATTCTGCAATGAAAAGGTTGTCAGTATGTAAGAAAGGTGCATGCTCGGAGCAGCCTCAGGGTTTGGTTAGGCATCAGTGTAAATCTAAGCAGAACTTTTGCAATCTTGTTTAATTAGATTAAAAAACAAAAAACATTTCGATTTTCATTATTCAGACTTGATATTTTTAGTATTCATAAACTTTATTTTAGAAATGTTTTCTGTTCTTCTCTTCTTTTTTCTTTTTTAAAGTCTGAGAAGGGAAACCAAGGCAAATATGAGAGAGCGAGAGAGAGAGAGATGACGTCATCACAGAGAGAGAGATGACGTTATTACACAGAGAGAGATGACGTTATTACACAGAGAGAGATGACGTCATCACAGAGAGAGAGAGAGAGGCAAGGCGATGGTGGTTTGGAGACATGCGTACACAATACTCGCCATTCTTGACCCATGTCTGGAATCTGACATGGAGGAAAGAGCAAGGAAATTCTACGTCGCTGTTGTAAAGCCGGCGACTAAAATACAACAGAGTGTGATGTGTTTTTTTTGTTTATCTTCCAGCCTCTACTGTAGCAGCGAGACTGTAAAACGAATCCAGCGCGGAGAAGTTACTGCGAGAATTGATTTGTCGGAAAGTGCGCGGCGCGGTGTTGGTTCGGCTTCATTTCTTAGAAACTAATGTCTTTCAACAATCGCGTATCGCTGTAAAACGAAATCTATAAATTCTTTTTCTAGATAAACACCGGTGCCAAGATCTGAAGGGGAAAGCCAATGCAGCCTGGGCTAAGCATTGATAAAAATGAAACAACAAAAGCTTGTCAGGGAACCCAAAGTACGGTTCCAGGTGCGTTTAAAGCTGCTTAGAACAATAAAGTCCACACAATCAACAGTGTGCATCACTATTATTTAGGATCTGGTTTCAGTACTAAATTTACTTATCACAGAGTATCAGAATACCAATAAAATAGTTGATTTAATATTTTCACATCCACACTTCGAAGACGGCCATCTTGTGTTAGAAACTTTTCTGAGTGATGCTATCAGGGTCCATATAAACGTCGTAAACTCACCGTCTCGCACAGCTGTAAGGCGTCCAAAGCTGTTTGTACTCTTCTTGACAGGAGAGTTATGGCGTCACCTATAAGTGCGTGTTTGGAAAGCATGAAAAGTTTACCATTACCGAAATTTCCTCCTTAAAATGAATTATATGTTGTGAGTTATTTTTTTCTAAATAATATATATATATATATATTGTTTTTAGCTTTCCAGTTTATTTTTTCATGGCGTCTTTGAGTCGTGAGGAAGCAGCCAACCGAGGGTGGGGGGGCTTTGAAAACCTGCAGCGATTCGAATTGGATCTTTCCAAAGACTTCGCAGAAACCGAAATGAAAATAAAATCATGAAAAGCGCATAGTAAATAAATAAGTGGACAGTGGTTCCTGAACGATAACATTATCCATTTTCAGCTGACGAAGAGACAGCTAACTGCGATACCACCCACTTTGCGGACATCAGCTAGACGCAGTACAGGAAAGGCCATCTTTACCGCGTACGCGCTGAGTTGCTATCTTCTATATCTAAAGTCACGTAAGAAAATTGTCTTTTGGTATATATATTTTTTTAAATCACCGATTAATGACGAATTAAAGATGACTTTCCCCTCCACCGCTACTCTCTTTATTACAATTCTGACCACCCAGCCTCCTAAGTCCTTGACACGTGCTCCATAGGTGGCAGCACCGAGGTAGTTCCACTAGTTAGAGCGAGCCCCCCCCCCGCGCGGTGAGAGTCTGAGGGTGGCAATCACCGCGACTCTCCGTCTGATTGCCTTTTAATATCTTTAATATAAGAAATATTCAACTGCTCCTCTCGGGAGAACCAGCGGCCTTTATTTAATTTGCAGAAATAAAAGTCATTTCGGAGAGTGTTCCCCGTAGCCTTGTCGCCATATTAATAAAGGTAATCTGCGTTTTCGCCCACGTCATCAGGGTCGGTTCCAGAAAAGTGGAGAATTGTCAGCCGGCAGCCTATTGATTGGCGACTAAGTTGTTGTTTTTAAACGAGCCGCCCCCCCCGTCTAACTTACCGAGCTACCGGTGTGTGTGTGTGTGGTGTGTGTGTGTGTGTGGTGTTGTGTGTGTGTGTGTGTGTTCGCCACAGAAATGAGTCTAATTTTAAGAAACACATCGCAGAAATTACCGATCTTTTTCCATCCCGTGATGCGTGCGTACTTTCAAGACTGACTTGCGGGAATCTGACATATTTTCATTTCTTCCGATCTGAAGCGACTTTAACGGAGGATAGATAATCCCCCGGTCTCCTGTTCCGTAAAAAAAAAAAATAACAGAAGAGAGAACCACCGACAATCGGTAGTTCTAATCGGTACCGAATCAGATTTCTCACTAATTCAGAGACTTTATTAGACCACGTTTCTTCTCTGTTTAATAATCAAATCACCGGCCGAGTAGCTTTTGCCCGCATATCTTCCTTAGAAAACAATTATAACTTGTTCTTAAGTTCGGGGTAGTGACCCTTTAGTGGGACATATAACTGAAGATAGAGGGGAACTAACTCCTGATTTTTACATATATCTTAGTTGCGTTCTTGGATTACGGATCTATATATAGGCTCTCTTTTAGAATGGTACGTCGAAATGGCTTCTACTTTCAGCGACACACAGCAGACGACATCAGCATTTCCGCTTTGCACATATTCTGAAAGAAACAGCTTTTTTTTCCCTTCCTTGTCCACTCCCGACTGACATGGATTCCCTGACGATTTGCTCGGTCGGGTCTGTACACTTGTGGTGATATGGTGAAAGGCGCCGCCATCTGCTTACTGCTTCTGCTCCTGTATCTGTTAACCCCGCAATTCTGTTTGCTTGCTGTTCCAGGGAAGAAGATGTACGGGCAACGCACGGAATCCGAGAGTGGAAATTAAAATTAAAATTAAAAAAACAAACAACAACAGCACTAAGAACCACACAGTTTTAACGTCCAAAAACGCTGCTTATCTGATTTCTCGATCTCATTGATAAAATTACCAATCTTAAATAATGAAGTACATAAAAGAAATAAGTTATTAAATTTTCTTCTAGTATCACTTCAGAGACCGCCATGTTGTGTTTTTGTTTTTGTTTAGTTCTTTCTGAAGTGAAAGTACAAAAGGAAGTGACGTCAGAGCCAAACACGAACGTCGTAGAGCAAGGACACCACCTTGCACAACTATGACGTCCAGATATATCTTTTTTAGAAAACTGATTACAGGTGCGGTCAAAAGTAAGTCTTCTTTTGATTCTTGTTTAAATACGTAAAGTAAGTTGAAACAAACAAAAAAAAAACATAAAATCTGGATGGGTACAGGGGTAGACTTTTAGAGGGCTAGATTAAAGACCCGCATTCGAATCCCGGTCGGGATCGGATCAGTCTGGGGTACCGTCCTGGGATGTTTATCTCTCCATGGGGACGGTGTTTGTGTGGCTTAGGTTGAGCGCAATATTCGTAGGGGTCACTGACATTTTGGTAGTTTTTGTTTGCCTTTTCATCGATCATTACATCGCCGACTTTCGTCGGTTATGCTCGTGTAAGGTCTCTGTGCTGCTCAATTCAACACATTCAGATCACTGATATCGGATTCTCTACCTTGCAAGTACTTCCCCCACCCCCCCCTCTTATATACTAGGCATACGTAGTGTTTTTTTCTTCCGTGTGGATATCGTCGCCGAACGATGCTGCAAGTCTGAGACGAATTTCGGGAAAGTTAAACTTCTCCTTAGTGAAAGGAGTTCCCCCATCTCTCTCTGGAACTTGCATCACGGGTAGTCATCTGAAGCACATCAACGCTACCAGTGTTAGTCATTCAGCAGAAAAGTGGCGCCGCCTATGTGTCTGGCTTGGGGAAAATACGTTGTGTGCATCCGCGATATAAACTAGTGTTTTTATCACACGAACCAGCCTCGTTTGGATTAAATTCTGCAGGCAGTAAGCTAAGTGATCTAATAAAGTCATCAGAATGGTTTTATTCATTATTTTAACATTTTTAATAAAAAAATTATTATAGACCAAAAACAAACAGACAGACAAGATCTATGACTAATGCAAAAGGTTGCATCAATTAAAACTGGCTTGATTTCCATTCCACGACAAAAAAGTCTGTATGAATAGTTTCTCAAAAAATTTTAATGTACGTTTTATTTATATTTTTCTTCAGATGAATGATATTAAAAAGAATAATAATATAAGAGAAATTCTGCTAAAACTATGAGCTTCTGCGAAACGTAGCTAATAGTTTGTTGTATGCCGGAATCGCGACATTCCGGATTTTAAAAACAGCCTTTCTTGATTATCCCGACACCATGTAATTACGACGAATATGCAACGTTGTTCAGGCTTTGAAAGAGAAGAAATTATTATTTTTTCCCCCCTTTCTGACCCATACAGAAAGCACTTGAGTACTCATTTACTCCTTAATCAATACCAAACTCTGTATACTAATGGTTAAAGAACTTTTAGAAAAACCCCGACTTTCCGAGTATTGTCTCTAGGATGGCGAATCAATATGGCTGCCATAAAAGGGAGATAAAAGAGAATTAGACAATGGAGGAAAATCTATAGCTCTTTGAAGAAGAAGAAAAAAGACGTATGCTTATAAATCTAGTTATTTAAATTAAATATTAGAAAACTGCATGGTCTTTAGAATAAAGGAATGAATAGGTTATTAGAATTTACTGCTTCGTATCTTGTTTGATATGGCACTAATGAATTTAGAAAGTTGTAAGAAAAGTCTGTGATGAAAGAACACTACGAGGGAGAATTGATCAGTCTCCCTGGATGATGATGCTTCTGCTTTTAGTGGGAAATGAAAATTTTAATAAAAATATAGAACCTAGAGGACAACACTGGATATGAAATAGAATTAAATAGATTAGTTAATAAATTAATAAATTAACAGTAATAATAAAAGAAATCTGAAGGTTTTCATCTCAATTCTTAAATTAGTTTTTATTTTATGTCAATGAAAACACCAGCAAAGGAATGGAATAAGCGACAAGCAGCCAGGAGCTCCACACCCCATTCCTCTCACCTGTAACTAGCGAAAGGTGTTTATATTTAATCAGAAATCAGGAACTGGTGGCGGGTTTCCATTTCATTCTGCTCACGGGTGGACGGACCTTGGTTGTATATGTACCTTTTCCCACCTCCATTAATGAAGGAAGCCGTAAAGAAATCTTCGGGTCCGGCCATTGATCGATCTCTGAGACAGACACACGGACCCGATCATCCAGGTAGATCTTACATCTGAAAACCTCTGAATGCTGGGATCTTTGTGACGAAAGGGTCGGTTCCGCTCCCTTTTTCCCCGCCGCCCCCTCCCCGAGCCCAGGAGACCCGAGGCGGAAGCCCTGGTTGTTCTCCCCCCCCCCCCGCCACCCCTATAGATCGACCTCCCTACTTTTAGGTAGCAGGGTGCTAATCTCTACGTTGGACGGTATGCGTTACCATGGAGATGACTACTAAGAAACCGTTGTCCCCCATCCAAGTTACTCAAATCACGACCAGCCTCGTTCTCGGACGATACCGAACACCGCCGGATTGACCGGTGGGGAGAGGGTGAGGTCTAAGATACTCAAATACTGTATACTGTTCCTCTCAAGATCAGGTAGGGAGCAGTCGAGTTTTGGCCCCGCCCCATCTTTGCCGACTGTCTCCGCATCTATTACGGCAATGAACGTCTCTCCTGTTGGAACCTTCTTCTCGGCGGACCCCCCTTTTATAAACCGCCACGACAGGGAGCAGAAGCGAAGTAGGGAGACTATACGAGGTCAGATGTTGCTATTTTGTCCGCACCTGTCGCTGCACGCAGAGAGCAGCCGGGTACTTTACTTCCGCTTCTATTTGGGAGTGGTCGGTCCGCGGCTCGGGCTAGTCCGGTCAACGCACCACTTATCCCCTAGTTGTTTACTGAAGCCGATCAGGGGTAACTTTACCGTATACTTACAGACATCTACCATTCTCGTACAAAAAAGAAAAAAAAGAACAACAAAAATTAATTTGATAAAACAAACCAATACACATTTCACGGCAACAGCTCTACGGGGGTTACATGCCGGACGCCAGGGGCAGGAACGGAAACCACCTTACCAATGGATGCCAAAACTCTCAAAGTGACATTTTATAGGAAATCAAATTTTTTAAAAATATTATTTTGATTTTAAAGGAAAAAAAAAACCGCATTTCCGTTAACTAATAATAATTAAAACAGTCGTATTTTATAATAAACTTTAATGAGCGAGCTCACCAGAAAGAAGGGTTATCTTTCCCCTTCGTTCACGGTCAGAACGCTAGGCGGCGGAACTGTCGTCGTTGGCGGTATTCTTCACGGCACGGGGGAACCGCCACCCCAACCTTAGCAAAGATGTCCTCGCGTACCGAGCGAGCTCACCAGAAAGAAGGGTTATCTTTCCCCTTCGTTCACCGTCAGAACGCTAGGCGGCGGAACTGTCGTCGTTGGCGGTATTCTTCACGGCACGGGGGAACGCCCACCCAAAACCTTAGCAAAGATGTCCTCGCGTACCGCCCGACCGAACGCCATTCTTTTCGTCCGCCGTCGCCGCGATTACTGGCGAGCGAGCGCTTCACTTGAAACGGCCGCCGTCCGGCATTAATGGCGGCTGGTAGGACTTCCGGCGGTGTTAAAATCGGGGTTACGCCGGGTCAGGTTAGCCCAATGCCAACTACAAATCAGAACCCATTACTGGATTACAGGGTAAATCCGCGCTGAAGGGAAACTCTCACGACACGCTGGCTTTATTGGCGGCCATTTCAAATTCGTTCGCGCCCGATAACGCTCAGGGCGCCATATCGAACGGTTAAAGACCACATAGCAACAGGTCCTTCTAGTGAGAAGGGCATCCCGTTCAGAAGACCGACGGAGCTCTGGCGAATATCCCGCACAAAATTCATAAATATGGCGGTGGTTTAACTGTATTCTGGTTGTTGTTGTTGTTTTTTTTTAAATTTATTTAACTCGACCTAACTTGATACATTGATCTTGGAAGCAAGCCAGCCTCTGTTTCGTACATTAATTAAACTATTCTAGAAGCCGCTGTTTCGCACATCCGTTGGACGGGTCTCACGGCCTTCTGGCCGGTGAAAGTACAGTCGCCGAAATGCGTTTAATTCCAATGGTGCCGTCGCCCCCCCTTTTATTAGGGACACGTGGATGCCCACCAACCACAGCATCCCAACATTTAAACGCCTTCACGAGCTCCACCTTGATTCTAAGCGGCCGGTGAACGAGTGGGCGCCGAGCCGTGACGGCGCCAGCCTTCCCTGACGGCTGAGGGGGCGACGCTTCTTGGGCTCTCCACGGGGAGACGTTCTTCCCTCCCTCTGAGGTTAACGTCGCTGTGGTGTACGGGCTCTGGCGGGGCTGGGATGGGGGAGAGGCTATGTGGTGCAGACGTGGCGTTCTACTGGGGCGAGACGTACCGTTGGCGAACTGCGGCGTAGTACAAGGGTGCAGAAGGGGTCCTCCCTGAACTAACTAGACATCACTGCGGGTGGCAGAGTGAGACAACGACTACAACGAGCAGACCGAGACATTAAAAAAAAAAAAACCAGAAAGACGAGAAAAATCCGATTACGCAGACTATTAGGGGGAAAGGGGGCTCGACATAAATAAAAGGGAACGGATCACAACGACACAAAAAGGGATAAAATACAGAACGAAAACAAACAAATAAAAAAAAATCTAAGAAAATTAGAAAAGAAAGAAAACGATGCAGTCTGTTTCACACACATACACAGACCCCTAGAACATACACCAGACCCCCTACCACATGTACAGACCCTACACACGCACGCAAGACTCTCCCCGCACACAGATGCACAAACCCCTACGTACACATGCACTGACTCTTCCCGCGGGCCCCTCACGCACACACACGCACGGGCCCCTCACACACACGTGCCGAGACGATAAAAAAGGGAGAGATTGCTGAGGTAATAAACAAGACAAAGTGACCCCAAACTAACGAGGGTTCCAGCGGCTGACAGACTGTATGTAGCCGGAGAGATGCTGAGCTCTGTTCGTCCCGGCCGCTTAGTCTTCATCGTTCGTTTTCTCTGTTTTTGCCTCTTCTCGTTCCTGTAGATCGCTGCTCACGTTTAACCGACATTCATTTGAACAGATTTACCCTCGTGTCCCCCCCCTCCACTCCTCCACGGCCGATTTCTGGCCCCTCACGACTATTTCTTCAGTGGCCGCTGTTCATTTATTACATTTATTCAATTTTATTAAAACGCATTAAAAATTAAATTGGAATTGAAATAAAACCGCAATAATTTATCCCAGTCAAACTTATGCAACAAAATGATTTTAATTACTTTTTGCGCCGGGCTGTTTCGTTCTCCATCTCTCCCGGATCATCCTCCAAGGGTTATCTGACAACAGTTGCTTCACAACACACACACCCACACACAACGGAATAGCGAGTTATGTCCCTTTTACTCAAAACTCTTCCCCCTCCGCAACCCGAGTCAGAGGAGTAAGTACCGAGCAGCCATCGGTAGCAGTCATCCAACCCCCCCCCCCAACAGAGGTGCAGGGGTTTACGTGCGAAATGCAACCGGAGGGAGGGGGAGCCCGTAATGGCCGGTCCGCTGAAGCGAGAAAGGCGTTTATCTAACTAAATCAGAAGCCACATAACAATGGAACGAATGCGCTCCTGTTGAATGTTAATGTTGCCGAACAGCGTAGAATTTACGGGTTCACTCAGCACTTCAGACGATACCTATGAGCATTTCTCGTACGGGGCCTTGGTTAATGTGAGCAGGCCGAGCCGTGTTGCCGTCCAGACGGTCGTGTGCCCAGTGGCGATTATGGTAATTTGAGAGCCAGGCTTTTATATGGGGAAGACGCGAATGATTTATGGCAGATTTGGACGGGGGAATCATTATAAACAGAGGGAGAGACTGGAAACACGTAGTTTGTCTGTATATAAATATTTATGTGTGAGCGAAAGAGAAGGAAAATATGATGTTTGTCTGCATACTAATGTTTATATATTTACGTTTGTATGAGAGAGATGGAGAAAGATGGAGAAAGAAAGAGAGATGGAGCGAGAGAGAGAGAGGGGATGGAGATGGAGAGAGAGAGAGGGGCAGAGAGAGAGAGAGAGATGAGAGAGATGAAAAGAGAGAGAGAGAGGGGGGAGATGGAGATGGAGAGAGAGAGAGAGAGTATTTGGCATTTGTCTGCATACTAATGTTTATATGTGTATGAGAGAGACTGGAGAGGTTTTTCGTGTATATATTTTGTATTAAACTTCAGTTATTCATCCAGATGGATTTTCTATTGTCTGTCTTTCTGATGTACAGATGCAATCAGTTGTTTCGCAGATTATCTCCATTTAAAATGGCAACAAATGGGAAAGCGCGAACTTCTCTCCTGGTCTCCTGGAAGCAGTCGTCTCAGAACCCCTTACAGACATATTTCTAACTGTAGCGTTTCGTTTTTGTCTTCAAATGGTAAAAAATGTGATGTTAGTCCAAACCTGAGCTTCACAAGGAGACGGACTGAATTAGACGTCCACCCTCCCCCAGATAAAAGCGACAGGGGAAGGAGGATAACCGAAACGTAGGTCCATTGTTTGGATCAGGTGCCACCAGAAGCGCGACGGGTCATTTTCCGAACTGACCCTTTATGGAGATAACATTTCACCAACAACTTTCCGGTCTTCCTCCGTGTATTTCTTTCTAATTGGGGAAGAGAAGAAGAAAGAATGGGCATTGGTTTGTCTTTGAGAATACGGGATGACCTTCTTCAGTCACCTGCATCAGTGTTTTGGAAAATCATTAATCTCGACGAACGGCACCAGGTAAACAGACGATTAACACGGAGCGAGCAAAGAATTTTTAGAATTCTAAAGAAAGGGGAAGAAAAGAAAGAAAGAAAAAAAGACGTCCGTGGTAGATCAGTTCTCTGTGAAGCTCTTTTGTCCGGACAACAACTACGAGAGCGTGGAGCCAGACTGAGAGGAGGCTTTGGTCTTGATCGGCGTCGGCTCTCTCCCCCTTCCATCCGGAATCCCAGACAGTCTCCGCCAGCACAAGACATGCGGAAATTATTTTCCAAGTTGCACGCGGCCGTGGCGAGTTCATCCTATTTATCATTTCTGGCGACGGCAGGGTTAGTTTGAAAACGAGGTCTCTGCCAGACGCCGTATAGTCCTCGTCACAGCCGGCCGTTGCTAATTTTTTTCACAGAAATGTTGACTACCAGGTTTCCACAAAACCCCTTTTGTGTTTCCTTTATTAAAAATTAAAATATAATAAATGATTCGATGCATTCTCTTTGCCACGCGTCTCGCTTCATTCACTCTAGTTAGGTTTTGGACTAGAAGTTCTGAATACCGCCTGGCCCCCTTACTTCAGTGGGTCTTCTCAGCGACCCCTGCCGACGCCCATCAATACCATACCGAGTTTCAGTGTAGACGAGAATGCGAAGAGACTTATTTTAAGATAAAGTTTAAAAGCTTTTGCTGTTTGTAATATCTTGGATATAAATTACCGGTTCAGCATAGTAAAGCATCCAGTAAGTACAGTTTAAAAAAAAAAAAAAAAATTTGCTTAGTTAAGGCGATAGACGATTGAACGGGGATTTTACACGTTTCCGGGCTATGAACAATTCAAAATAATAGGACCCATAATTATAACTCGGCTAAACCGTTTACAAGTAAATCCTTCTTGAGCGGCAAAAGCATAAAACCGCGTTTGATTAAGGGTCCATCGGTATTCGTTGATGATAACAGGTCGAAAATCGCTTTCGCTAGACATATCCCTGCACTGATGGTGACTTCGCGCCGCCTTGTGGCATCTGAATGAACTAACGATCCTGGCTGGACACGAAGAGCAATTCTGTTCGTAAATTCACAGTAGACGTGGAGAGTAGCAGTGGAGCCGCTGTTTGTTGAAAGTACGTGGATTTCGACCGCGTTTCTACACTGGCGTGGAAGAACTTTGCAACTCCCCCCCCCCGTGGCTAATTAATGTGGCGAGATTAGTTAGTTAGCGCGGATAGCGGCAGTCAGCCTTAACGACAGCCAGCAACAGGCGACGACCGGAAATAAACGCTGTGGCAGGTTCCGGTTGTTTTCGCCGTAAAATCGCAGCACTACCTTTTAACAGCGCACGTGGCCTGTACAGGGAGACACCGCTCGCATTCAGTAAAAGAAAAATGCTGCTTGCACGTTAAACAACAGAACGGGAGTGAACACATCAAAGGGTTAAAGACAATCGGGCAGAAAACAGGCGCCACTTTGGTTTTTAGAGTCGTCCTCGAAGTGAGAGGACGAAGGCAAACCATTCTCGCGTGGATTACGATTCCCCGCGCCCTCTCCCGAGTCGCTGAGGAACCACGTTTGCGCGAGAAACGAAGTCGTCGAAACAGCTCTTCCGGTCTGTTCACCTCCCACGCGAAGAAAAGCTCCCCCTGCCGGCCGCTCGATGATCCGCGGAGGTCGAAAGGTCAGCGAACTGCCCGGAGAAGTACAGCCCGGCGGCTAGCTGTCGGGATGAGTAAACAGATGAAACAGCATTCCCAGCTTAAGTCTTTTTGGGGGGGGTGGGGACGACGACTTGGATCGCGACCGTCGATCGCCTCTCCTCCACACAAACGGCTACTTCCCCACCCCCGTTTCTCAACAGACACTCTCGCGCTCCCCTCGATGTTTGCACACTTTCTCTTTGTTTGGAACGCATTCGAATGCCGAGTCACGCCTAATTGACTTTGGCGTTTTCTCTCTCGCAACTCCCCCCCCCCCCCCCCCCGCGCGCGCGCTCTTCCGACATCTGTGATGAATCGTCTGGAAAAAAAAAAAAAAAAAAGGAGGCCGCGGTTCGTAAAGCGGCGCCCTGGCGCACAGCAGATTCCGCCATGACTCGAGTTAATTGGATAAAAAGGCTGCGCCCGTGGACGGGTTTACCTCTGTGTTATGTGTGTGTATGTGTTTTTTGTTGTTGTTGTTATGAATAGGAATAAATTGACTACAATTTCACGCTGGGCAAAGAGAAAGAGAGAGAGAGAAATGTCGCACCTTACAGCGAGAAAGGGCCGGGCCGGGTGGAGGAGAGGAAACTCGCGGTTCTGAACGCGGAAAAGCGGGAAAGACACATTCGCATCATTAAATCTCGTTCAATGGGAAACGGTGCAGCGAGTCACCTCGGCTCAGCTTCACTGGGATGGACCACTTCTTAGATGTATTGTTCACCTATCGATTTCGCAGCCACCTTTTATGGCGCGCGGTCAAAACCTGGCAGGCTCTAATATGCGCTCATAAAGAAGCCATTTGCTAAATTAGTTATCCACTGAGCTATGCAACCCTCAGAAAAGGGATAAAAGGTGGCTATTATACTACTCTCTCTCTCTCTCTATATATATATATATATATATTACATTATCTGACTTCCCGTAGGTGTGACGAGATCTCTTCAATCAGATCACCACTCAAGCCGGACAATCGCGCAAATAGCGTTGGCACTCCGGTTAACTTCTAACATAAGCCGGCGCACGGTAACGATGCTGACATCAGATCGCTTGCTCTTAATTAAATCTGACGAGGACGAACCGCTGAATCGTGAACAGGGAAATTAGAGGTTTAAGTACTTTCCTCACAAACCCCTTGTTCCAATCACAGCTGGAACCTGTGGCGCGGGTACAGCATGGGAGGTTGTGTGTGTGTGTGTGTGTGTGTGTGTGTGTTTTTTTAAGTTATCTCCCTTTAGCGAGATATATGGAGGAAGTCGTTTCAATCTATCAATAAACTTAATTTACTTTTCTGTCGGTAACAAGCAACAAAAGCACAAACGCACACAAAAGTTGGCGGAGGTGAGAGGGGAAGGGTACGTAATTATGAAGGAGTCAAACATATAGGCGGTTGGCCAACAGAAAAACACTTCTGTAGCAGTATCGTGGGCAGGCAAAATGAATTAGCAGCAACCAGTTAATAATACTAACCCTAACAACCGGTTTATAAACGGAAACATAACTTTAAAAAAGGCAATTATAACCTGCCCCTCTCCCCCCCGATCAGCTTTAATATATTCCTATAACCCTAATATAGTGACTGGGAGTATTAAAATCGTATAATAAGTGTTCTGTTGAAAGTTATGTGTGCAATAACGTTTGAATCTAATGCTTGTATGTAAAACATTTGCATTTAGATTAACAAAGGGAGACATTATAAATAATATAAAAGAGACATTCACAGATTTAATAGCCGTTTGAGGAGTAAAATTATACAGGTAATAATGAGTTGCAACCGAAATTATAGCGTAATAATTGCCGAGAAGTCAAATCTGTACATGACGGTTGTAGGAGAAACTTCGAAATCTAATAAACAACCTATGGAGTTCATATATGCAGTTCCGGTGATTGGCCAGAGAGTGAAATTATGGGATATAAATTTAGAAACTTAATTGATCACTAGATCGTTGTGCAGCGTTGCTACTTTACCTGGACGAATATTCTAAAATACTGACTAATCGATAGCGCCTCCGAATTCATTATCAAGCTTCCTCAACTTATGAATCACCGTTTAGTTGTCATATGAAATGTAAATCAGTAAATAGCGTATAGGGTTTTGCTCTCATCGTAACTTTAGTTGCTGGATTTTTTGGAGTACTTCTGCTGTTTTAAGAAGCAGTAAGCAGATGGATAACAAGATGCTTGACGGTTTAGTTAGCTCTCACCGAAGCGATTTCCAAACACCGAGATCACGGAGCCACTAACCGCAGGGGCAGGAACGTCAGGGTAGCTCAGCTAATGATCCGTCACGGATTCCATGATAGGCGGGCAAATAAGACACCGCGTCACGCACAACGCGATAAGTACGCGAAACAGTCAGAAAGAAAGACTGTAACCGGAAGCTAACGTTTACGGTCCCGATCCACACCTCTTTTACTGTCGGTTCTTCTTTCTCTTAAATCAGTCTTTGTCCAGAAATGAACGGCGAGTCCTCTCACCATTTTCTATTGACCAAACACCATCGGTTCGCCTTCAAATTTAGCAAAAAATAAACATAATTTACTTTTTTCCCCCAAAAAATATACAGGAATGGTAGCGCCATCAGTTTTAGCTGACAGTGTTCTTCCTCTCGCCATCTTGTATAGTTTAAACGACACATGATTACCCCCCACCCCTTTTTTCCCATTCCAACAGCATTAATTGTCGTATTGCAGGACAATTGAGAATAATCTAAACGTAAATCGACGTTAAATGTCTTTGACGCATGTGAGATGGTCCCTGGTTTCCAAGAGAAGTCAATCTCGTGGCCCACTGTCACGTGACGTTCCGTGATCACTGCGATATCCATCAGCTTAAATGATAAATGGCCGTTCTTTTGTGTGCGTGCGTGCGTGTGTGTGTGTGTGTGTGTGTGTGTGTGGTGCGCGCGGCGACGCAGTTGGGGGGGGGAGAAGGAATGGCTGTTGGTCACTGTCAGGACAAGGATTTATGAAACAAGCCACACGACACCAGTTCGGTCAGAACTGAACTGATATTAACAAGTCAGAACCGTGGCTATTCTAATCTTATTCGTCTCTTCTTCAGAATGATGGAACATGAAGCAATCTGTTCAGGTTGGCGAGGTCAGTGGGGACTGATGTAGAAGAACGGAGGGATGATTAAAATCTCCAGGGACTACAGCCGAGCCAAAGAAGAAGAAAAAATGTTCTCATTAGCCTACTTTCAAAATACGAAACAGATCTTTAGCAGACAATATCTCAGAATCACTCAATAAATAAAGCAGATGAAAGTATAATAAATAATGCATACAAATTCCAAGTGTAAAAGACAACAACAACAAAATAGTTATACATTACGTTGTCCCAAAGTATTTGGAAAGGAAAAAAAAAAACAAATAGAAAGCATTTTGCTCCACATTTTCTCGAAATCATGCGAGAAAACATTACAATGTATTTCAATAATGGAAAGAAAAAAATAACAATAGAAATAAGGCAAATTTAAGCAGTCCTTCTCTTAAAAGTCATCAAGGAAAAATAGTTAAAGATTAAAATTTTTAGCAAATATCGATGCACTATTATTATTTTCATAATACATAAAATACATAAAAACAACAATAATGATAATTCAGAAAAAAGTGTTTTTCCCCATGCAGAATCATTTGGTTGGAACATATCGTGTGGTGTGTGAGAGTAACAGTTATTTAGACAACAGAGGGCGCTGTATTTGGTACAGGGAATGTATACTTTAACATCGAAAACTTCGCTTCATTTCAGCATTCGCTAAGAAAATTCATAAAATCGTTGTCTCCACACCAACCAAAATACCACATCTGGCAAATCTTTTCAAATAAAAGATTAATTTTAAAGGTGTTTTATTACCCCCCGAGATGTTTAGGAAGAGAGCACCATGCAATTCTGAACGCGAGGTAGAGGGAAAACTTGAATTGCGTCATCACAGCCTGGCACCCGCGACCGACCGTTCGGTGTCGTCAAACATCGCCGCCATGCACGGCCATTGAGCTCATCCAAAGACTCCGTGACGACTTCCCGCGCGGTTGATCTAATTTCGGTTTGTCTCTGGCGCTTATCAAAATCGGTGCCACGCTACGGTCGATGTGCGGATACGGGAAGAGAGAGACCAGCGACTGCAGAACAGGTCTGAGTTTGTACCCTTCGGTATCAGATAACCCGGTAGTTCGATAACGTTAGAAGACCCGCAGCGAGAGAGCGCCTATGTCTCTTTGTTTTCTTTTCTCTCTCCAAACAGCCATTTCACACTATCTTTTTTTTTTTTTTTTTTTTAATGATCTTCGCGTACGGAACACAAGGTTGCGAGAAGATCTGGATAATTGCGATATCTTGACTGGGTCGCAACGTAGCCATTCGTCCAATAGCCACCCAGGCAGAAAAATGGCATTTTTTTCTTGACGTCATTAAACATGCAAGGGCGGTAACCACTGGCTGACTACCACTGTTATCTTCGCATTTAGATTAACACCGAACTATTGTTTCTTTGAAACTCGATTTTCAGGCGAGTTATTTCACAAAGCGATGTTGAGTTTTCTTTTATTATATGAAAAAAGGAAAATTTGAATTAAATGTGAGAAAAAAAAGGAAAATATAAAGTGGTAAGTTTTCCTATGGCGATACTGACCGGTTTTAACCAGAAATACCAGTTTTGTGAAAGTATTTTTATTTTTTTTTTTGTATATCTTAAGTTAGAAAGATGAGATACAAATTAAAAGAAAGAACAGGTGCAATTTCTATTTAGTTTTTTTTTTTTAAATAATAATATTTGGAGATAACTTTCAAAACGTTATTGCTGAGGTGAAAACTATATCTCGAAGAACATCACATCCTTACGATGCGGCCGGCCAGTTAAAAGTATGGAACTTATTAGCAAATTCTACCGTGAACGGACTGTGCTTATTTATTTATTTTTTTACTAAATAGGATGCCTTCTATTGCTGTTGCGTGCTGTGATAGTTTGAAAAGAAAACATTAGCTCTCAGATCTCCGGTTTGGCGACTCCACCTCCAGCTCTCTCTCTCCTCTCCATCTCTCTCTCTCTCTCTCTCTCGCTCGCTCTCTCTCTCTCTCTCTCTCTCTCTCTCTCTCCTCCATCTCCATCTCTATCTCCATCTCTCTCTCCAACACACACTCTCTCTCTCTCTCTCCATCTCCATCTCTATCTCCATCTCTCTCTCCAACACACTACTCGCTCTCTCTCCATCTCCATCTCTATCTCCATCTCTCTCTCCAACACACACTCTCTCTCTCATCTCAATCTCATCTCTCCAACACACACACACTCTCTCTCTCTCCATCTCTCGCTCCAACAAACACACACTCTCTCTTCCCTTCCATCTCCATCTCTTCTCCAACACAACACACACACACTCGCTCTCTCTCTCCATCTCTATCTCCATCTCTCTCTCCTCCAACACACACACTCTCTCTCTCTCCATCTCCATCTCTATCTCCATCTCTCTCTCCAACACACACACACACACTCTCTCTCTCTCTCTCCAACACACACTCCTCTCTCCATCTCCATCTCTATCTCCATCCTCTCTCCAACACACCACACACTCTCTCTCTCTCTCCAACCATACTCTCTCTCTCCTCCATCTCTCTCTCCAACACACACCACTCTCTCTCTCTCCATCTCTCTCTCCAACACACACACACTCTCTCTCTCTCTCTCATCTCTCTCTCCAACACACACACACACTCTCTCTCCTCTCCATCTCCATCTCTCTCTCCAACACACACACACACACTCTCTCTCTCTCTCTCTCGGAATACTTCACAAGACCTGCGAGAGCAACAGTAAATTTTCTGAGCCAAAGTCGGCATAAAAACCGTAGAGCAAAGGTATCCGTTTATCGATAAAAGCAACCAATTTGTCTCGTAGTAACAACAGATCGGAAAAGAGCTTGTCGCCAGAAAACAAGCAAGACTATCCAACAACAGCAGTCGGGGAAAAGATAACCCCCTTCAGACTCCAGACCGGATATAAAAAGCTTTTTGAAAAGTAAAATTTACATAGACTTCGTCGTGCAAAGATCAGTTTCTTTATCCCGACGAGTGAGTCACAAAGGAAAATGTCATCCCGGCCCTTCTTGATTAGCATCAGTACCACGTCAGCAGGCAGAGTAATTTTGCTTTGTCTTCCACACTGCGTCTTTCCGCTTAGGCAAATGCGAAAAGTCGTCTTTAAGTCGCCTAAGTTATTGCAGAGTTTGAGAAAAACTGCAATTCTCTAAAATCTTGTAAGTCGCTGATATATACATTTTGAAAACAACAAAAACTTAAATATAAAATAGTTTCATATAACTACTGCATTTGAAAAGTATATTTAGATGATAACATTACGATGGTTGGTGAGTTTCTCTGCCTGTTTTGGATAATAGATTCTATGTCCGGCAGGCCACGTTATTTAACAACCGATGTTGGTGAATTACATCTTTCTTGTAATAATATCATTGGCTACTGTACCTCATCCTCTATATCTAATTCTATACATTATGTCGGTATTATTTTCGCCACTTACGTTTTATTCACCTGACATGCAGTTTTCTTTCTTTTTTTAGTTTTTATCACAATGTCTCTCCTCCTAAGTGATTATCGACGTTCTGGACGGATCTTCTTGTCGCCGTCCTTGGAATAGTTAACTCCGATTTCGCTGACGACGATGATTCCGATGTTACTTAGACATGTGAATATTTCCAGCGCGGGCTTTTATTTAAAGAAAATCGAGTGCTCCATCAACCTGACCACTGAGGCTTTTCCGTGTTTGGGGAATTTGATTAACAACCAGTAGTTTACCCTTAGCCTTTGGCCAATACGTTTAGCCGAGCAGGCAATGAGAGATGAGTTCAATTTCTTAGAAACTCTGACATCCGCCCAAGGAATTTGGTTCCCCGTTTTTATTTTCTCTTCCTCTTTCTTTTTAACTAACTGGAAAGCCGGCTCTCAATCAAGTACAGTTTAACTAAATAAGCTATTTTGTGGTTTTGTGGCGGATTTATACGTTTTTAATGTTAAGAACCCCTTGCCGTTTGGACAGAGGGAGGAGGAGACAGACAGGAAATCTGTTGATGCCACGACGGTTTCCGCACGTGATTATCGCGAGAATTTACACAAATCGTGGATCGCAGAAGGTTGGAAAAAAAACACGTTTTTATTTTAGAAAAAATAAAGAATAGTTAGCTTATCTGTGGTTTATTAAGAAGCATATTTAAGGAAAATCCGAGGAAAGGCCTTTTGAGACTGAACCAATCAGCGAAGTCTTTCCTGTTTTTTCCGTGTCGACTTAACGACAATAACAACAACAAAAATCTTTTCTTTAATGAGCGTACGGAGGAATTCAATGTCTTTCTCTAATTGAATTTAGCGTACACCGTGTTCTACGATAACAAATTTAGAAAATTAAAAGATTGTAGCCATTTTAATTATAAAGTCAGTTTTCCAGTCCGTCGTGCTTCTGCGTGATATCCTCCTTTCATTTTTCTATTATTTTTTTTTACAATTACATTCCCTAGTTCCGTCATCGCGATATTTCAACCATGAAATTTTCTGGTTCGCTGAAGACGACACGCTGGTGGTTTGTTTGAAAAAGAGAAAAACCAAGCCAATTAAAGATGATATCTTTTTCCTTCGATAAAAGTAAATTGATTAGAAACAGTCGGTAAATGAGCATCCGACAAACCAGTGCTTCCTTTAGAATGTTTTCCATCTGATATACTTTCAATTTCCATACAATTAAAAACAATTTGCATTCTGCTTTATCACTCTCTCTCTCTCTCTCTCTGTACTGACGTCATCTCTGCACTGACGTCATATCTATATCTGTACTAACGTCATCTCTCTTTCTGTACTGACGTCATCTCTGCACTGACGTCATATCTATATCTGTACTAACGTCATCTCTCTCTCTGTACTGACGTCATCTCTGCACTGACGTCATATCTATATCTGTACTGTCGTCATATGTATATCTGTACTAACGTCATCTCTCTCTGTACTGACGTCATCTCTGCAATGACGTCATCTCTATATCTGTCCTGTCATCATATCTATCTCTGTACTATCTAACGTCTCTCTCTCTCTCTCTCTCTCTCTCTCTCTCTCTCTCTCTCTCTCTCTCTCTCTCTCTCTCCTGAAAACAAAACAAAAAAACTTGAAATCTGTTTTTTTTTCTCTTCTTTTTATCGATTACCTGCCAAATTAACTTTGGAGTTTAAAAACAATTACGTTTCTCTTAAAGCCTACTCATGGAAAATCCCTGCTGTAATGATTTGTACATCATTCTAACCCCATGGAGTAATAAGAAAAATATACCTTATATTTTTGTCAAGTATAACATTATTGCATCGTGCTATTTCTTACCGTAAAAATGATATTAGACAATAACAGAGTGGAATCTTTATTTTCGTCAGTCATTATGTCATATGTTCGCCATTACATGGGCTCTTCTTTTGCATGAAACAGTATCAGAGAGTAAACCAAAACCACGTTATACGTCTTCGTGTAGTACATTTGTCTCACGTGTCGCCTCATAGACCCAGTCCTCGGGTTACCTACGTAACTTAGTGCAACTTTGCGTAATGTCTTAAAACAATTACAAAACAAACAGTGGTGTTCGGATCAAATGATGTGCTATTGATTTAACGTCCTAATTATCTTCCAGATGCTTCATACAGGATAATTACAGTCCACGCTGCCGTTTCGGCAGTTCCCAGTAGTCCCCTTTTTAAAAAAAATTACAGGGAATTCTTCCCCTGTCACGACTTAAGTTATTCTAACGTGGGAAGAAACAGGGAGCCGTCAGGGAGCTCCGCATCACAGACCATTCGATGAGAGCAAGCAAAATGGCCCGGTGGCAAATCGCAGCTGATTTGGGGACCAAAGGCCGCCGCCCCGCTCTCTCTGGATACTCCTCTTCACGCCGGGACAATATCCGCGAGGATTTCCTGGTGAGAGAGAGAGAGGGGGGGGTCCATCAAAGTTCCCCCGCTCCAGGAACTATTGGGAAATCTAAACAAGCGATGAACCGGGCTCAGAATCCCCACATCGTCGAAGCAGTTGCCGCGATGATGACGACGATACTAGATCTATGATATAGTCGAAACCTACATTTATTGTCTTTTTTCCGTTCCTGAGTTCTTCAACAAAAGAGCGAAATTACAATCGCGAAAGTTCAAGAATACAAATGGAATATTTATACTAGCCAACAGGAACTTTAAAATATGAATGATGAAGTTAATCATTCTGAACAACCGGACCCTCGGTAAGGTGCGCGCTTTTCGAAGTTTGCGCATTGTAATAACGCTTAACATGAATTCAAAATTTTCTCCTACACTTTATGTGGGTCTGGAAAATAGGATTTTATTCTCCTAATCGTTTAGTATAGTATTGAGATGTGGGGGGGGGAAAAAAAAAAAAAAAACAAAACAACGGGGTTCTGGAGAGTTACATTTCGAGAGAAGAGGAAACCCCTTTACCGCGAACTGCGACAGCTACTTCAGTTGTTGTCTGCCACTGAAGAACGGACAGAAAAGAAATTGTTCTTTTTTTGACGTTTTGGTACAGAAGTCTGTTCTCCACTGTTGCATTCCATAAAATATTTTCTAACCCCCCATTCTTACTCTTTAGGCCTGGTTTATTATGAAGATATGACATTCTATTACTGAACTTGTCAACAGATGCCATAAAAAAACAGTCATTATCAGGAAATGCCAATGTACATCGGGTAAACATAACCTTCATCAGTCCGTGCCTTGCACCTTTATCAAGAAACGTTATTAAGCATCTTTTAAAATTAATTTTTGCCAGTATATTCCAATAAATATCGGATACAATTATCTTTATCAGCAAATTCTGGTAAATACCATATAAACTACATCTTCATCAGTAAATGGAAGTAATTATCAAATAAAGTTCTTTATTAAGAGACAAAAATAAATGGCGAGGACAGACCATTTTCATCAGTAAGTGATTTAAGTCTACAGACACTGAACAATTTTTATCTATTCATTTATATTTTCCATAATAAAAATAGATAGTACATACGTAAAGATGATACCATGATGCCATTATTCGGTTATCATCTCACATTCTCTATAAATGGAAGAATCTTCACACATGTGATTAAGGTGTTCTGCACCCAAACAGGCCACACAGCGCAGCGACGTTTCACCGATCTTGGTGAATCAGTCCTTCGGAACATGTAGGTTCTTGGTCCACCAATCGCGAAGTACCACGTCCATTTCTTCGAGACCACATTACCCGTTTTATAATGGGTAATCCCACGATAATAATCCAGGTGTGTTCTCTGGCCGAAGGTCCCGGTGGGGGGGGGGGAATAAATGGCTGCTCATGACCGAGTGTTTATCTGAAAATTCTTGAGTTAGTCGACTTCAGTTCTTGCATAGTGAATTCCAAGCACTGCCATCCTTGGATATTGAAAAAAACACAAGGGGGCGCTCTGGCGTCTGGAAATGGGCACAATGAGAACCGGTGATGTTGTCACTATAGTAGGCACATAGTTCAGACAGTCATAGTAACGACACGCCACCCCATAACAGATCTCCATCTACATTTATGGTGTGGAATTGCGGATGTTTGACGGTAGTGCACGAAGTCCATCTTGAACCCTGAACCATTCAATAACATCATCCAACACCACCGATGTTGTCTACACCATTCCTTCTTGTCTGGCCGCATCTGGCTTTCATTGGCATCATAAAAGTAATTTCTAATTAGATGATTCAGATCCCAGCTTCCTGTCTCTGTTATCGCAGCTCTGGTCAGTCGGTCGGTCATCACGCCCGTGGACTCATTCGTTGGTCTTGACGTCGGGACCCTGATCTTGGTTGGACACAACTGTCCCATTGCCTCCCATTGCCGAGATTGTAGATCGATTACGTGTCCGTAACCGGATAATCGCTGGTCATGATACACCGAAGCCTCCTGCTCTTCTGCGCTCTATTAAGTAATTATTAAAAGTTGGAAACGAACGAATCAAACTACAAAAACAAAACAAAAAAAAAAGAAAAGAAAGAAAGAAAGAAAAGGTTATCTGGAGAGATTCATCGATAAATGAGAGCAGTAATACTTTTCCAATGAAATGTTCGATAAATAATAATAACGATACCCTTGCAAGAAATGTACGTGACCGCCGTCGTTCTCTTCTGTTGTCGGCCGACCGGACGGAAGCAAGAGGCTCCCCCTACGGGATGCCGTGCACTCGACTGATTTTGCAAATCGAATTAACTCGGCTACATCAGCATTTTTCAGGCAGCGAAGAGCGATTATACAGGGTGTTCCAAAAGTCTTGGGCACATTTTGACAATGAATATCTCGGAAACTATTAAGGATATAAAAACGCATCTGGTAAATTCAGAAAGCTTGTAATCTCAATTTTTACATGGAATGTTCAAAGATGTTCAATGTGAGCACCATTGGTCACACGACACACATCAAGCCTATAGTCCAATTCTTGCCAAACGCGTCCCAGCATTGCATTGTCAATGGTTGAAACAGCTTCTGTTATTCGTGCCTTCAGCTCATCCACGTCTCTGGGAATAGGGGGCACAGATACCAATCCTTTCACAAATCCCCACAAAAAGAAATCGCATGGTGTGAGATCTGGAGATCTGGGTGGCCAGGACATGAGATCGTGATCATTCTGCCCAGACCTTCCAATCCATCTGTCTGGCAGTTTTATGTTCAGAAACTGTCTAACCCTGAGGCTCCAGTGTGGTGGCGCTCCATCCTGTTGGAAAATGAAGTCACCAGACTCTTTCTCTTTTCTCAAAACTGAAAAGATATCTAAAAAAATCTTAATCTAAAAAAATCTTAATATCTGAAAAGAAATAAAAAAATCAATAGCCTTACAAAAAAATTAATGTAATTAGCTTTAAAATGACACAACTTTTATCTTACTACCATTCATAGTTAAATAGATATGGGGACTTCAAATGTGCCCAAGACTTTTGGAACACCCTGTATTTTAAAAGAAAACCCCAAACAGGCGAGGACATTGACGTTCAATACGCAAACTGTACGGAATGTAATAAACTCGATTAGATGAAGTAATTAACAAACCTATCGAGGCTCAGCAAACAAACCCCAACTGATTTATCTCACTGTAAATCTCCTGCAGTTTTTTTTTTAATATATGATGACGTCACACGTCGACGTCATAGACTGGCAGCCTCGTTATAAGGGAAGAGTAGTGGAAACTTCATTGTTCCAGTAGAACATAGTAGTTCCCCACCCCGCCGGCCAGGTGCTCGCCACGAGGTAGATCAGGAAGCTTGCCACAGGATATCTCAGCCACAAACGGAATTCAGGCCTGAGACGGAATCGAGGGAAATCTGAGAGGTTCAGAGAATCGACGTGAAGTTGGAAGCTTGTTTACCGAATTCGCTGGATCCATAATTGAATTATTGTTTTTTTTTCCGACGAAACCTCTCAAATTTCAAACAGAAACATTTAATGCGAAAAATGACGGTAAAGAAACGAAGAGGGAAAGAAAAACGGTCAGCCAGACCAGTCTAAACGTAGCGTTTCTCTTTCATACGATTCTGCTTTTCGACCGAGATGGTGAAACGAGAAGATGGCGTTATTCGCTGCTCCTAGGGTATGCAAATAACCGCTGGAGGGCGCGCTTAACATCCCCGTGACTAGCTAGCTACACGTGCGCCACTAGATTATCGACCTTTCCCCACATTCTTTTTCTGAGAGTTTGTAAACATTAGCAGTCTGTTCACCGTTTTATTCTGAAACTAAAACACGAAAGCAGAGATAATTTCTCGACATTATTGTTATTATTTTAAAGTAGATTCGTAGAAGTATTTCGCACAGTTCTAAAACTAGCCTATATAAAGTGCGGGATAGTTGGGTTCAAGAAGCGCGCCGTCTCTCGAAACAGCCTGATAGACTTTGGGAACTTTCCCAACTCGGAAGAGGCGGAGAGAAACGCAATCGCTTTCGCGGCCCCTACACAGGTGGAGGGGGGGGGGGTTGGATGTAAATCCCGTTCAGCACCTACGTATGATAACCTTGATAGACGGCTGGAAGCCAGGAGAAGAAGGTAAAGCCGGACAGGACAGACATCGCTGATAACCCTGACGACGGATTCCGCGTCTGGATTTCCGACCAACTCTACACAGTTTTCTTACCCGGAAATGACGTTTCGAACTGTCGCCATGGCGAAGATCTGCTCGGCGATTTGTGAAATAGACCTGATTCTGGCGATAAAACCAGTAAAAAGATACACTTATTCTAATTTTTGACGTTTAAATCTGAATAATTTAATAAACTATAGTTTTCAAAGTGTTCTCCAGGAAGGGGCTTCAAAAAATATATATATATTTTTGAGTGTTGTTCTTTTATTTGAAGAGAGATGAAAATCGGTGAGTGAAAACCTCTTGGAGAGCAGCTCACATTTAAGCATCATAGAAACGAACAACATGGGGTTTGCATTCCTTCGCGCTGGAAGGGTGCTTTGTATAGAGCATTGGCTCATTTCAAAAATGAGATTTTTTGGTTAACAAATAACAAAGTTAGTTATTGTTTTAAAAAATGTTCAGGCGTTTGCCGATAATTTAGAAACACTTCCCACAATGCAACGGCTACAAGCGGGCCGAAGGCGTGTCTGTCAACTTCCAAAAGTAGATCCAAGGCTAATCGTTTTGCTGTCGCACCTTCTCTGGCTACGATGTTGCTAGCGCGATTTCTTCCAGGTAAATTTCTTGTTTCTTTCTTCCAGCGTTTATTTTTTTTAATCTGCTGTATTAATTTGAGAAGGTAAGTGTTCAGAAGCTTGATAATCAGAGCCTAAGCGTGAGTTATAGTAGTGTTGCATTGTGGGAAGGCTTTCTAAATTATATTGGACAACAACAAATTTGCTACTGAGGTAAAAGCGTGTCTTAGTTTTTTTTAGAGTGTTCTGTTTTCAAATCTGAAATCAGAATTAACCCAATACGTAAGATTTTTATTTACAGAAATAAATGGAAACCTAATGTTATATATTTTGAGTGTTCTCTTTTGTATTGTGTACATACAGCAGGCATCGCGGGAGAACCACGTGGTGGACTGCTTACATGTACACACATGTGCTTCCTGTGCTTGTGGAATGGCCGAGATGATGCAAATCACTATAAGATCAAAGAATAGCCATCAAGAACAGACCATACTCCAGGAAAATTCAATGTGCAACATGTGCCAATGATACGTCCACAAAGAATATCTCTTCCATCACTACAAATGAAGCTGGGCCTATTTAAAGAGCTTTGTAAAGGCAATTAGCGTTGAGGTGCATGATTTCTTTATCTGAAAGAAAAATTTGGAGCGATTTTAACTGATGCCAAGTTGAAAGCTGGAATATTTGTCGGATCACGAATTTGAGATTTATTTTCCGATCCAGTCTTCCAGTCGACGCTTAACCCACTGGAGCTGGCTGCATGGGAGGCCTTCAAACTGGTAGTCCACAATTTCCTTGGGAACCACAAAGCAGACAACTAAGCCGAGTTGGTTCAAGACATGATAAACGCCTCTGAAGAAATGGGTTGCCGTATGTCGCTGAAGTAGCATTGTCTTCATCCACATTGGATTCTTCCCAGCCAGCCTTGGTGCTGTGAGCGGTGAGCGAGGTGAAAGGTTCTTCCAACACATGGAGACAATGGAGACAACCTATCAGGGGAGATTCAACTCCAACATGATGAGGGGCTATTGTTCGTAGACAAACCACTGCTATTCACAAGCGTGAAATCAAGTACTTAAAGCATTTCTAAACAGTTAATGTACATTTTGTACAATGTGGTTATGTTGCTCAATGTGTACAATACACAATGTTTATATTGTGAAATGAATTTAGTTTTTTGAAATTTTTCGATGTGCTTGATTTATTAATAAACAATGACTGAAAATGACGTTTTTCTGTAACTACAGTGGGTCAGTTCTGACTTCAGATTTGGAATCAGCTGCTTGATTCGACAGAGGACCCCTACCTATACCTCAGCGGCAGACGAAAAGTTATCTTTTGTTGTCCAATGTTATCTGTGAATTGAAAAAACAAAAAGATTCAGACAGCACGAACAACCGTTTTGTGAACATGGTGTTTATAGTTTTTACTATTTTCGTCAATTTTTTTTTAAAAAATTGAAGAATTCTGACTATATATGTACACATACATAGTGCCTATTTATGAAAAAATAAAGTGACCTTAAACAAGATGTATAAATCTGATGGATCTCATCATCAATAAACACCTAGTTTCTAGTTTTGATGACGTAAGTTTAACTTTGGGAGATTCTAGCTTTGATCTCCATGAATTATTATTATTTTTTTAAAAAAATTGCGATTCAAAACATAATTTGACAATATTCCTGTCCCAACTTTTCGTCTACGACTGGTTGCGTGGAAGAGGCCGTGTACGCAGACTTCTATGAGTATCCTCATAGATGAATGCATCTGACCAAAATGGACACACTTCTAAGAAATGATCACGTGACGTGTATACTGAGTGTCCGGGTGAACGGTCAGTGCGATGTGTGCATTAATTACCACCGAACATTGGCGATGTTTCTCCGATGATCAGACGTTGTATTACACGCTGTTCGTCGAGAATCTCTTGACGTCATCCTGTGGTCTGGGGTGGGGGGGCACAGTATTATCCGTGAAGTTCACCGAGACGAATATCAGGGCTGCGGTGGTAGAACCTTCAACGGGGGACACCGTGAGATGCTGTTCTTTCGCTGACTTCACCCTTCAGAAAGGAAAACGAGTCTGAAGGCGACCTGACGTATCTCCACAGAGGGCGCTAGCCCTGCGGGCGACTTCTCTTCGGAAGGAATAGAACGTCTTGAAGGATGTAATCGCAGACCGTGTCAAAGAATGCATCGTTTCTGTCGAGCACGTTCCATCCATCCCTTGTCATCGAACCAGCAAGATGTATAGTGAGAGTAGCTGACCATTTCCTTCGGAAGGATGGGAAGAGGGGTTGGGGGGGGAGGACTACGCCCCCCTCATCTCTTGTTCGAGCACAGTCTGGGAAGAGAAACCAGAGAATTAGACTTCTTCTCTAGATACTCCAAACCCCGGCTCTGAGCCCCAACGAGCCTCTGTGGAAGCTTCTAGATCGTTAGTCGAAAACGACCCGTTCCACGTCCCGCCGGGATAAGGGAATTAACGCAGATGAGGGCGAATCCGGACCAGAACGTGACAGGGAACGATGTTGGCTCAGTGCCACTCTGCCAAACAACTTCTCTTCCATCGGTTCTCCTCACTCGCCCTCTACTTTTCTTAACATACTGCAACAACAACAGGTTCCCCAATGATTATGGCAGGGTACTGTACGTCGCTTATATCACCGACGAAGCCGTAAAAGGTATTTTAAAAAAACAGTTATGGTTTTTTTCCCCCTTAGTTTCGTGAGACCCTCGCGAACGATATATATATATATATGTGTGATTCCCCCGTGCGATCAACAACTGAAGCCAAAGTCACCTTGAGAGCAGTCGTTGTGTTTTTTTTTATTACTATTATTATTAACAGGCGGAATGGCAGTAATGTCTTCCTCCCTACCTCTTACAGACGGCGCTCTCTTTCATCCCCCTGCCGCCTTCACTTGACCTGTGGGAACCGAACATTCGTCAGTCATAAAAAAAGAGGGGGTGGGGTCCGGCCGCACGCGAGGCCGACCCGCAGAGCGGGTTATTGGTAGAGTTGGGGGGGGGGAGGGAGGCTCTTTGTTTGATCAGGGACCGGCACCCGTCCGCTATAAGTCGCCAGTCGATAAACTCGGGCGTTGCTAGGGAAAACAAAACCAACAAAAGGGCATAATTAATACCCTATCGCCAACCGGCGCTCGAAATACGCTTCTCCCTCCCCCCCCCCGACACAAGGCTTACCGGCCGTGGGCTGCGCCGCGCGTTCTGTGCATAATTAATGGTCGCTAGGCAACGCGTCCGTAATAAACCGGAGCGGCGTCTTTAATTGTTTGTTTGACAGAACAGAATCCGAACTGAACAGCATCATTACCGCGGCAATAATCTCGGCATAAATCAAAACTGTTTCTGTGTTGTTTTTTTTTTAAAATATTTATTTATTTATCCATGAATCTCCCCGGCTTCGGCGGAGTCATCCGAACGTCTGCGCGGGCACGCGCGCAGTGCCGCCAAGTGGCTTAATGTCGGACACCCCCCCCCCACCCACCACCACCTGTTCAAAAAGCTGATAATTTTCAGGGTGGGAGGGAGGGACAACACGGCAAACATTTATTTTTGATGTGGATATTTAAGGCTAATTCTTATCTACCACGGCCTTAAAACAAACAAACAAACAACGACAGTGAGTCGGAGTTCGTTCGCGTGTTTTCGTATTCTCTCGGGAAAGTTCGGGAGTTATACAGCCCCCCCCATTAATAAGAGACGCGTCCACTCCCATTGACGTCGAAAACTAGATAGAGGGGGCGGCTCCCCCCGCCTTCGCGCCGTGCACGCGACTTCGGTCGCTTCCCCCATAAGGATAGCGAACAGGCAGAAGGTCGGGCCTCTGGGGTCCGGTCCGTCGGCTGGTATGGGTAAGCAGAGCAGAGGTCCCAAAGGTGCCATAAACGCCGTTCTGCGAATGTCACGTGGTGACTTCGGGGGGGGGGGAGTCCACGGAATTTTTCCCGGCCCTCACTCGCCAAAAAGGTAAATAAACACAGAACACACATTTTGGGCTCCGTAAAATACTCTCCCTTAGGTATTCAGGGACATGTAGATATTTGTTTAGATTTAGAGAAATTCTTTGACAGTTAGAGGTTTCAACTTTAAATTTTCAGTCGGTAGATTTTCGCCCGTTCGGGGTCAGGTTTGGTACCACGTTTGAAGTCAGATTCCGTAGTTTTAGATTTCTATATTCAAAGGCGATTTTTAAAATCTTTTAAGCTAGTAAATATGTGGACTTTTAGCTACCTTTAGTAAAATATTATTATTCTTTTTTTCTGTCGTGTTTAAAGGGTATAATTTAGAGAACAGATTTAGAGAGCGCATTTATGCTTTTATCCAGATTCATGTTTAGAGTTTTTGGACTATATACGATGAATGGTCAGCTCGGTAACTGTTTGTTGTTTTTGGAAAATTAAAAGGCAAGATGTGGATTCTTAATTCGGTTTTAGACGGGATATCTGATTTATGAATAGGCTGAGAATTATGACTTTTTATTCGGGTAAATACCGCACAAGTTAATCTAAAAGCTTTCAATTGTGTCCATAAATTTGTCATATTTACAAATTAATTCTGGACGCTTTAATTCAGGCTCTCGATTTAACGCTTTGTGGAATTACTTCGACGCGGTGATTCTTGATCGAGGATTGAACCTATTTTTTAAAAATTCTTCTAGTGTCGTCACTCCCACACCTTTTCCAATTATTTCAAGGCCTTTATTCGTGACCGTAGTTTCGTTCTTTGGAAAATTAATTCTAGACTTGTATCCTGTTTATAGCCTTAGAGTGCGTTTAATTAATTTAAGCTCTCTATGCAAGTCTGCACCGTTACTATAATTAATTCATGTTTTTTTTTCTTTCTTTTCCTGCTAGCATATTCGTACTTTCTGTCATAAATTCATCGACGAGACCCATAATACCCATTCCAGGGCCTTTGTTTATCAAACAGACTAATGCACTCTTATTTAATGCTCTCTCTCTCTCTCTACTGACGTCATAACTCTCTGTGTGATGACGTCATCTCTCTGTGTGTGTGTGTGTGTGTGTAAGAACGTCATAACTCTCTGTGTGATGACGTCATCTCTCTGTGTAATAACGTCATCTCTGTGTGTGTGTGTGTGTAAGAACGTCATCACTCTCTGTGTGATGACGTCATCTCTGTGTGGGTGTGTGTGTGTGTGTGTAATAACGTCATCTCTCTCTGTGTGAAGACGTCATCTCTCTCTCTCCTTCTCTCTCGTGTATCCATCATTTGAGGTTTACCACACCCACAAAAATAAGATAAAAACCTGTGAAGGAAACACTTTGTAATATCCATAAATCTCCATTGAGTAATTCCGGCATAACACCAACAGAATGGCCACAGAACTAATGCACGGATCGTAGAACTATACAATTACTCAATTAAGCAGAAATTGGAAGCTAAGAAGGAAGCGATAGCCTAATAGGCAGTTAGCGAAGCTTTCTGAGTAAATAGAAATTTTGAAACTCTTTAATAACCTGCTATTTATTTGCTTTTTTTATATTTTAAAAGGTTTTATTATATTATGCGCAGCTTTGGATAATAGCAAAATGACATATTGATTTAATGGCAGTACACCGTAGACAAACGTCTCTAATATTCGTATATCAATGTCAAATTATTTTAAGTGAAAGACTATTAAATTGAACTTTCGTGTAATGTTTATTCTTGATTTAAAAGGTACTTATCAAGAAAGATAGATTATTTTTCTTTCTTTACATTTTTATTACCTCGATGACTAACCCCCCACCGTTATTCATTTTTTTTACCTTCTGTCAGCTGAAAAAAAAGGGGGAGCTTTGTTTCTATACATAGAATACGACCTTGAAATTCCGTCAGTTATCCCTCCCCCCCCCGGGTGTAGCTGAGGGTGCTGTCTTGTGCTATACGGACAACCATCAGCCTGGTGCTGAGTACACTTTTTTCCAGAGAGGCTGGGCTAGCACCGGCACCCTTACCGCCACCCCCAGCATCGTCGCTAAGAAAGTTGAGAGTAGCTTCGGCTCCAGCGCCCCCTGTCTGCGGTCCTGCCTACTAGCCATACGTTGCTAGCGAACGTCGTTAACTATGGATAAGTAACGCGGGTCTCTGGCTGACGCAATCGACGTCCAGAACGTAACGTTCAGAAATAATTCCTGATATTGATATTGGTAAAAAAAAAAAAAAATTTCCATAATATTCGCATTTCCCCCTTTGTGTTAGCCGTCTGTCAATAATGTACTTCGTAACCAAGAACGTTGTGGTGTGTGTGTGTGTTTTCGGTAATAATGTAACACTAAGACATTTTAAGATCTCCACACTGTTTCAACATCTCCTGTTAAACGTTTAAACCTTAAAACTGGACAGATCTAATATTTTCACTCATTCACCATCAACCCCTACCCCATCCATTCCAAACGTTCGATCTAGAAGCATTCTAGAATCTGCGCTGGACTTTCTCAAATAAGAACTCCCCAGCTCGCAAGATCTGAGCTAATAACGAAAAGCCAGATCTTTTTCGGAAGCCACGTTTATTATCCGCCTGGCGGTCATAATTTTTTTTTTTTTTTCCCCTGACGAAGGATTCGAACAGTGAAGTTTTTTTCACTCTCCCCCTCCCACCCATTGACAACTAAGCTGTTAACAGTTTAACCAGAAAAGGTCTAGAATTAAAAGAAACAAGCGGACAATTGAACAGAAACGTGAGTCTTCTCTGGATGCCAAAATTTTTTAAAGATAAAAGACAGAAAAAAAATGTTCATACATCTTTAAGATAACCACCGCGAACTTCATAAAGGCCACTATTTCGCACAACTATGACGTACGCAAAGTTGTTCTTTTTTCCTCTCCTTTTAGACCGGAGAGCTGTTTATGGCGCCTCTCATCCACGTTTAAACGTGATGAGAGTTTAAATGGTGTGAAATTCACACTTGGAAGTAAAGATACGGCCAAAGTGATGTCTTGAGCGGCGTAGCCTTAAACTCTGTCTATTTAGGCCTCGATGTTTCCATAAGTGCTTGGTGTTTTGTACAGTTTTTTCTTTCTCTGACTCACCAATGTGGCATCTGCAAGTGAGTATTATTAATTTCATCCGATCTCCCTCCCCCCGCCTCTCTCTCTCTGAATCTGTTGTTGCCGTTTTAATTCTATTACACGGATTTAGCGAGGTAACGAGGGTTGAGATTGTTCTACTGTCCTGTCATCACCGCTCTTCGATAATTTCAATGAGCCAAAACATACCAACGGCGGGCTCTACATCCATCATCCCCATGTCTGCTGCTGCAGGCGCATGGATAGTACTGATGGAAGTCCCGTGCTATTTCCAAGCCCAGTAAAATCCACTTGTCTACATTTCACCGACTATAGGAATAATTCACGACTACTTCCTTTGTGATTTGGATTGTTTTTAAATTCTTTATCTTCCTTGTTAAAGTAGTGTTTTGGGTATTAATCTGAAGGAAGAAAGAGGTATTAGATCCGTGTCCTCTTGGAGAAGTAACTAAGTTGTATACGCCTGTAAATATTAATCCGTACTAAATGATACGGAAGGCGCTCTGCCGAAAGTTTATAATTGTGCGTGCTTTTTAATTTAAAAAAAAGCGAAAATCAATTTAAATGCCGCGATACAGGAAAGAACATCTGGAATAGAGAGAACCGGGGCCAGTGGGGGGGGGGGGGGATGATCTCCTTCTGCTGGGCAGTCACAACAACGAAAAACAACAGCAATAAAAAGATAACTAAGTGATCTTGTTATCTTTATTAAGGCGATTGCTCTTTGCCCGCCTTTCCATCTTTATTTTCATATCCTCCCCCTCTCTCCTTCTTTCTCTTCCCTCGTAAATGTCACAAAATACTTCCGCGTTCGGAAACTACTCCGAAATGAACTGCGTGTAAATAAGGTAATCATTAACTCGCACTGGTCCCTCCGGTAAGGTTTCGCTGACACGACGCTTGACAGGACCGAAAGGACGCTACAGTCTGACGTGTAGTTACAGCAGCTAAACGTTTGGTTGGATTGGACACCAGCAGAATATTACTGCAGATACACTCGACAGGAAGCGAAGCGGTGCATGACCACGCGGTACCAAGTATAAACGGTTTTGTTAAAAAAAAATTTTTAATTGAACGGAAGTGGGGGAGGGGGATGAACAAAAGCCCACCTTGCAGAAGTGATGGACGAAAACCTGACCCACTGTCAGTCATCAAATGACCCTGACTCAAGGGGAGAGAACCGCCCGTTCAAATCCGGCAAACACGGCTACTTTCCCTGTTTTCTCTGATGGAGCGACGAGACCAGGAAGATGGCCACTATTCACCCAAAAGTGTTTGGTAAGTGTTTAACTTGTTCAGTAGCCATATACAGTAATTCCACACGGCCTCAGTGATGTTCACATCAGAACTTTGTGCAGGCTGAGGCATCTTTGTGCTCGTTTCATCAGCTTTTCTAACGTTTCAGATAGGTTTTCACTACATTCGCCGAATCGCTGTCTGGTTGGAAGATACATCTCCGTTCAACGAAATAACTTCCTGTGACAGTGACATGATGGATGAGAACCTGCCCCTTGGCAGTCGGTACACCTTCGATTTTATGCAAATCTTTGACAGCTTCGATTGATATGAAACTTCACGCTTGTATTGATCAACGCCATTTTTCGTTTTAACTGTTGGAAGCTGACTTTTATGCCGCTGCCTTGGCCCGGCTTAGAATAGCCTGCCGCTTATTATTGCCAAAAAAAGTTCGAGCGTTAACTCTCACGTAGGCCGCACCTTCTTCCAGGTCACACCATTCCAATGCTTCGTTCCTGCTGCCCATCTCTGCCTGGCCGTTTGGTTGCCTCTCCTCATCTAAACCACATCCCACTGTTCTTGAAGAAACTTTAACGCCCATACATGAAGCTGGGTCATTCGAAAGACCTATCACGTGGAGAAGATACCCAGGGATACTTAACGCTAATTTTTGAGAGTTTGGGCTCTCATTTTCAACTACGTCTATTGTCAACAGTATCAATTTCGCGTGCCATCTCCAGGTTCCTGATTCAGCTCCTGTATCATGGAGTCATGCAGTCTGGCGAAGCCTTCACTAGCTAAGACGTCGATTTCTGGACGCCGGTCGCGTGACGACAGAGGAGCTATTCATGAAATGCGTCACAACCCCTTGGCCAATCCTTCTGACTGCGTCTCGAAAGCTGATCGACCTCGGGCCAATCGCCCCGTGAAACTCCCAAGTCTATTAGCCCGAAATAAGCTGACCGACGGTTCCGGTCGGATTTGGGCGCCACGGGGAAGTGGTCAATTTTTTTCTCGATGGCCGGATGAAGTTTGGCTGCCCTGGCGGACAAAGACCGAACCAAGAAAATTTTGTTCGGACCGTTGCTTGTAGCGTTGGAGCCGCGCTGGTGGAGGAGACTGCGCTGCCGTTACCCCTACCTGGAGCCCTGAGTACTAACAGACATTTCGGAAACATCTTTAACTGGCAAGGCTTTACTTGTTCTGACCATCACGGGCTGATACTAAACGGACATTCATCGGCAACAACGCCAGCGGTATTTCTGACCTCACCGCGTGGCTCCAGAGGGGGGAATATCTGGCAGGGGATAATCACCAATTCTTAACTGGTGTGAATTAAAGCTGCATTATAGCTAAATTGAAAATTTATAAAATATTATGTAATAGCTAATTACAGTAGTGGCTAAAACCATTACACCATCCTATATGTCTAAACAATGTATTGCGCTGATTTAGCCCGCAGCAATGTAAAAAAATATATAATTTTAAACATAATAAAAGAAAGTGAGATTTTTCTGTACACGACGTCTTTAATAAACTGAATTCTTGTAAAGATGCAGCTTCAGAATCAAAAAGCAGCAAACATCAATAAATGCCCACTTTACAATAGTGTTTTGACTAAAGAAAGATATTTAAACAACAAAAAAATACATTAACGATAAATTAGGAGGAAGAAAACCTCTGATGCTTAAACAATGCTTTCGTAATTGAAAATTTATACCTAAAAATCAGTATTATTTTGTGGACGCAATAATTTTGGCTACCACTGTAGGTTAACTGAACAAACAAACACAAGTGTAAGTATTCTAAGTGATGACATTCATTTCCATTACAATTAAAACGAAGGTGTAAACTTCATCGGCATCTTATATCAAACAGTGGAAACGAGTAGAAGAACAGGAAAATCAGCACATGAATAATAATAATAATAAAATTAATAATCGAAATAATAAGAATGAATAAGAATAAGAATAATAATAATAATAATAATAATAATAATAATAATAATAAGTAATTGATTTGTATTGAAGTTAACAGACGCAAGTAGTAAACAGTTTGACCTTATACTCCTGTTCTTTAGTGGGCATGAGGAAAACGAATAGGAAGGACTATTCCACACCCAATAAGAATAATAATAAGTAAGAATAATAATAAGACTAATAATAATAATAATAATAATAATAAGAATAATAATTAAGAAGAATATAATAATATAATAATAATATAATAATAATAAAATAATAAAATAAGAATAAACATTTTATTGCTATTCAGATTTTCTGTTTGAATCATGATGAATGATCTTTGAACAAATAATAGTAATTCTAAAAAAACCCCGACATTTTATAACAATGGATGATCAAAGTTGTACACTTTAATTTGAAAATCATAGCAGTCAGACAAAATAAAATTATTTTTACTCTGATCATTTATTTAAAAATTCTATCTTCCAGAAAAATGACAAATATATTCACGAGTACGAATAGAACAAACTGCCCTACCATTTTGTAAAATTCTCCATAAACAAAACAGATTGCATACCATTTGATAAATTGAGTTGTTTTGCCAACCCTAATAGCTGAATATGTTTTTAATAAGGCGCAACTAATCTGTTCCCTCTTTCTTTTCTGCTACGTGCCCGCCTCCCCCTAACAGATTCTGTCCAAGTACCACTTTAAAAAAGCTTGTTCTTGGGAAGGAAACCTATTTTTATTTTGATTTTATATTTTTTTTCTTAAACAAAATTTTTTCTCAATTTTTACCCGTTGTTATTGTTTTCTTTATAACTGAATGGTGGAACTATTTAACGAAGTCTTTCATGAGCGGAATGTCAAACAGACTGCATGCGAAGTACATAATTATCCTGAAACTCGGCAGTTTTTTTTACGAATCAAACGTAAATCAAATCCATACGAAAATTTTGGACCAAAATTAATTTTCGTATTTTTTTTTTTTGTTGTGTTTCATCTCGTGATTTGTTTTTCAATTTCCTCTCCAAGAACAAAATTGAATACATTCTTTAAATCATGGCAGCATGCGGACATAAACGCCGAAGATTCCATCTTGATATGTAAATAAAATACATTTATCCACCTTTAAAATAATCTGTATCACATTTCAAGCTCATGCGTTCACTTAACTTATTATATCATGCGTTATTATTTTCTATATGTAGATTATAACTATGTCTCTTACTGTGGTCGTGTTGGCATTGTAAGAAAAATCAGTCATTCTGTAACCAAACACGACATGTCATCTTTAATGTCTATTGAAGGATTTCGTTTCTAATAACCCAGTGGACATTTGCAATCAATCATCTTACGTGAGGAGCAGAACTGAAAGACATAAATTTAGAAATGAATCATTGAGTTCTATATTTATTCTCTCTCTCTCTCTGTACTGACGTCATCTCTCTTTATGTAATGACGACGTCTCTCTCTCTCTTTGTACTGACGTCATCTCTATTTATGTAATGACGACGTCTGTCTCTCTCTCTCTCTGTACTGACGTCATCTCTCTCTATGTAATGACGACGTCTCTCTCTCTCCTCTCTCTCTATATATTATATATATATATCTGTACTGACGTCATCTCTATTTATGTAATGACGACGTTCTCTCCTCTCTCGTCTGTACTGACGTCATCTCTATTTATGTAATGACGACGTTCTCTCTCTCTCTCTGGTACTGACGTCATCTCTCTCTATGTAATGACGGACGTCTCTCTCTTCTCTCTAGATATATAATATATATATTATATCTGTACTGACGTCATCTCTCCTTTATGTAATGACGGATCTCTCTTCTCTCTCTCTCTCTCTATATATCTATATATATATATCTGTCTGACGTCCTCTCTCTTTATGTAATGGACGACGTCTCTCTCTCTCTCTCTCCTCTCTCTCTCTCTGTTACTGACGTCATCTCTCTTTATGTAATGACGACCGTCTCTCTCTCTCTCTCTCTCTCTCTCTACTGACGTCATCTCTCTTTATGTAATAACGACGTCTCTCTCTCTCTCTCCTCTCTTCTCTCTGTACTGACGTCATCTCTCTTTATGTAATGACGGCGTGTTCTTTTCTCTTTCTCTCTCTCCTCTTCTCTCTCTCTGTACTGACCGTCATCTCTATTTATGTAATGACGACGTGTTGTCTCTCTCTCTCTCTCTCTCTCTCTCTCTCTCTTCTCTCTCTCTCTCTCTGTACTGACGTCATCTCTCTCTATGCAATGACGACGTCCTTGATCCCTGTTTCTTCTTTCTTAGTTTTTCTTTGGTTTATTTTGTATATTGATCGTTTTAAAGAGATTTTAAAAAACAAAACCCTCTAAAGCACGTTAATATTTCTTTAAACATGTGCAAAACTACCGATTCATTCTGAAACACACATTTTAGCATAATAGCAGAACTATTGCTTACGTATGAGGTCTGATTACATGTCACGTGATATGCGCCAAAGTTTGACTGACAAACAATACAAACCTTATCCTACACTCTGGCGAACACTGGGTACAAACCCTACAGTATTTCACTATCTAACAAAACCGATTTTTCTTCAAAGTAGCTCAGAATATGCGAAAACGTTGCATACAAAATGGCAACTTGTCTCCCGTTGACTAAGGACAGTGTACCTTTAACCATGTCTTTCACACTACTCTAAACAAATGATATGTTTAACGGCAGGAAATTCCATGTAAAGTCTATCCTTTAAATGTCGTGTATAAGTCTTATCATCAGTAAAGAGACGATCCCCTTTTGATAATTCTGAGTGAGTGCCGCTTTAAATTGTTAGCTGATGAAATCTCTCTCTCTCTCTCTCTCTCCATCTCTCTCTCTCTCTCTCTCTCTCTCTCTCTCTCTCTCTCTCTCTCTCTCTCTTCTCTCTTCATCATCATCATCATCATCTCTCACAAAATGTAATGCTACGGTGGCTACTTTGGCAACATATGAAAAATGCATGAAATCGTTAAATAATGTATTAGGCATTAAAAATTACTTTTTACAGTTTTCTTTATGAACGTCAGCTCATTATGAAAACGGAAAACTATGAAATATTTAGAAGCAAGGAATCGATTGTATATGGATTCCATTAAGCAAAAACTACAAATTTTCTTCTTTGTTCATACCTCGTGTAACATTTATTATTTAGTCTGATTACTGAAATGCTATTTTATATCGTCCCACAGCCTGTCTATTTCCCGACTGTTTGCCTGTTTCATTCTCCTGGCGATTTCGCTTTGATGGGAGATAATTTCTGAAAATGGTGATTTCTTATTTGCCGACTCTCCTCCCCCTTTTTTTAAAAAAAAAGCGGAAATAAAATAGCCGATAACTCGGCGGATTTAAGATAAGCTGTTTTTGCGACCATTTGGGGGGGCCGGGCCTCACAGCCCCTAACAACAAACTGAAAACACAATCCATCCAACAACAAAAACAATTAGACCGTAAAGCGAAAGCAGGAAATGCGAGTCGATTTTGAAATAAAATAATTTAAAAAAAAAAAAAAAGAACTCTTCGGAAATTGGTTTAGAGCATCAGGACAGTTCCAGACCATTCTCGAAACAGCCGGCATCAGACCTCGAACTTCTCAGAACGTCGTTGATCCGGCTAATACACGGATCCAGCTCCGTGCATAATGCGAGGTCTAATACGGCCGGAAGCTATTTTGAAACGAGGCCAGATCGGACGAGGCCGTTTGCCTGTTTTTCCTCGACGCGGAATGGCCGAAGTAGAAGCCGGCTACTGAAATAAACAGAATTGCTAAAAGGCATGTTATCTAATTCACCGGTACGTAACAAAGAAACCGCCAGCGGAAGCTCGATCGCGATGCACAGACTCGGGTGTAAAGCGTAAGGTTCTCTTTGATACAGATGATTTTCCTCGCATGACTGACTTCCGACCGCGGCACTCTGTGGCGATTCTCGTCACGCGCAAAGCCTTGGTCGGCCCAGGAAACTCCTAAACACGATATCCGACAGGTGATCCGGGCTCTTATGGTAGGGCGAGCACGAACTGCTTCGAAGGTACCGCGTGTTTTCAGCCTCGCAGTGCTGAGTGCCGTTCTCCACGGATGTCGGCGTCCTTTTGTTGACTGCGGTCGGTGGTCAAACCCTCCTCTGAACCTTAAAGCGCGCGGTCGAGAGAAAGCGCCCATTCTCGGAGCCCGTCCACCATGTCCGAGAACTTCACGGGAAACACTGGCGAGCACCGTAGCTGGCTTATGTTTCGGTCCGCGACCTTAAACTCCTCAGTGGCGCGGGCAGGACCGGCCGGTTGTTCCCCAGAGGTTCTCTCGGGTCAGGGACAGCAAGTATATCTA